>HG995389.1:25337454-26588287 GCA_905333075.3 Atethmia centrago
AGTCAGTAAGAGTCAGACACGCCCGCCCGCTCCGCCCAGAGCGAAAAAAAATATTTGATAATTTCGCACGCAAAAAACAAAGCCGCATGTATAAGCGTCTGTTTTCGCACTTCATGAAGTCGGCCTTCTGTGGAACCTATTTTACGCTATGGGGCAAAGAGGGTAAAGAAATATAGTTATAAGGGTATACACTGTGTTGGTGATTTCATTTTCAAGGGATTAGCTGGTTCCTTACTTAGAGAGCGAGCATTTTCTTTGTTGTGAGTGGTTAAGTTGTGCTGCGTTGTGCATATACAGGATGTCTTAAAGGGTAATGGATTGTCATTACCAAGGGGATACGGAAAAATGATGATGCGACAGAATGTCCCCACTAACCAATAACGATCGGGCGTATTTCGTTAAAAAGCTCTTTTCATGATTGTTTCTATGACGGTCAGTAATTTGGGGAAAATCATTGTGGGGAAAAAGTTACAGCTAAAACAAAAACCTGTGCCACTGTGGCAAAAAAAGATTCGTTACAATAAAATATACATAACTTTACGTTTTACTCTAAGAATAACAAAAAAACCGGCCTAGTGAATGTCGGACCACACACAAAAAAGGATTTTGTAGTTGGGATGAATTTATATAAAAAAAAAGTTATGCCCAAGCATAGAGCCTCATCCCCAACGAGCAGCTTAGTTTCCGAACCGAACTCTCTTGAAGCCAACAAGTCCACCCCATGGTTTCCAGCGTAAGGCTATGACGGTCGTGTTATTCTTTAACATACCGAAAGCATTCGACAAAGTCTGACACAACGGCTTATTATAAGTTTTACCAACTCAGTGTGCCAGACCGTCTCGTGCTCATTTTACGAGACTTCGTCGTATCGCACTTTCCGCTATCGCATCGAAGATTCACTTTCCTCTCCTCACCCTATACGCGCGGGAGTCCCCTCCGTGCTATTTCCCCTCCTCTTTACGCTACTCATCAGGGATATTCCCAAGAGTAAAAAGGTGAAGTTGGATTTTATTTGCCGACGACACGGGCATTTTCTACTCTAGTCGATGTTAAGAATCTATCGCTCGCACTCACCGCTTGGTTCCGGAAATGAAGAATCAAGGTTAAACCCGATAAGAGTCAGGCGTGTTATATTTTGATTGACCGAGATCAGATTGGCATACATACTTGTACAATATCACTTTATTAAGCAGCTGTTTAACTGGGTGACAGACAGTCGGAAGTTGTGCACGTGTTACATCTTTAATATGATACATCGGCTTCGCAAGCCGATTAGCTGGTTCCTTACCTTTTAGTGTTCTAGCAGCGTGTTTAAATGATCTTATTGTTGACTTCCCTTAAGTTACCACTTGTTAATTCAATTTTGTTTGTCTGCAATACGATTGATTAACGATAACTCTAATAAACGATTTTTTAAAACAATGACACAGGTCTTTCTTTCAGCTGTAAGCTGTAACAATTTTCCCACATAGAATTGAGACTGACGGCCATAGTAACACGTGTCAGTTATGAAAAGAGCTTTTAAACGACTTAATTATGCCAGGTTATTATTAGTCGCTGTGGACGCGGACCATACATTTTTGTCCATCCTCCTTTAGCGAAAGTAGTAAAGTTTCGCTGAAGAAAATCACTGATTGACTGACACAAAAACTTAGCTAACCTTATTAAGAGAAAAACGAAAGTTGACTGTAAGAGTTTGTGTTTTAAAACTTAAAAGTCGCGGTTTTGTTTTTACTGTAAGTTTTCAATTTCGGTCTCCAATAAATATGACCTTTTTTAACAAAAAATATTTAAAAAACAATAAACCCGACTGCAAAAACACATAACTGAAAAGGGAAAAACAAGCATTATAATCTATATAATTTTGGTATCGCAGGCGGGGACAATCAAAAGTTACACCATATTTCTGGTTATTCGACTGTCCCCGCCTGCAAGACCAAAATTATATAAATTATAATGCTTGTTTTTCCCTTTTCAGTTACGTGTTTTTGCAGTCGGGTTTATTGTTTTTTAAATAATTTATTTTATTTCAAGCTTTTTAGTTTTATTAATAATATATTTGAAAATTACTCATTACTAGCTTTTATTTGATACCAATATTGTTGCAATTAATTAAAAAAAAACTTCCCCTCCTTTTTTTGTATTTGCAGGTGCAATTTATAAATATTATATAGCGTATGTCACTCCCACAATGAAGACGAATCTAACGACATCTCATACGTTAAAATCCATCCAGCCGTTTAGGCTACAGAGCGTGCCAAAGAAATAGACATACATACATACATACATACATACTCTCGAAAAACATTACCCTCCTGAGGCAGTCGGGTAAAAAGGTCATAATCAGCCTTGAATGTTTTCACTGCTGGGACACAGGCCTCCTCTCTATATAAATACATACAGTGCTTCAATTCTGCTACGAAAAACAAAACAAAATAAAACACCTCAGTTAGAAATAAAATATTCATTTTATCAATACTATCGCTTTTCTCTTTTGGCTGGCAAACGAAAAATAAAATAAAGAGTTTTCATTTGACGTATTTGAAATGAATAAATCACTTTGAAAACTATCATTTTCAGTTCTTTTCATTTCGTTTGTAAAAGCAAATATAATTTTATGCCAAGAGTTATTGGTTTTTCACAGGTATTTCTAAGTTGTTTTTTATCGAGTCTTACTGTTTCGCTTTAACCAGGTTGTCGTAGAAACCTGGGTTTTACATCACAACTTACACTTTCACCAAACAATATTATTATATATGTAGTTTTACGATGTTAAATTAACAGCCTAATGTTACAATGGGCAAATAATTACGCAATCGTCCTAGGTGGCAGCACTGTTCACAAGCCGCCAATGGCGCCGATTCCCTTGTTCACAAACTAAACTAAATTTAAGTTCAGTGTATCTTTTTCTTTCTATTTCATTAAGAAAAGGACAGAAGATAAATTTTAGTTTAGTCCTGTCAAATTAAAAATTACGTCAATTTACGTCAAGCGCTGATTAATTTGACAGGACTAAACTAAAATGTATCTTCTGTCCTTTTCTTAATGAAATAGAAAGAAAGAAAAAAGATGCACTGAACTTAAATTTACTTTAGTTTGTGAACAAGGGAATCGGCGCCATTGTTTTGTTTAGGTTTACTTTTGTGTGGATCACAAATTACACAAAAACTAGATAAATATGTATGCGATTTCGAGTGTAGCACTACTAAAAGACGAGCTAAGGATAAGGGAAGCGTCTACCACTGGAAAAAAACCACTGCAGTCGAAAAGTAAATAAAATATTAACATTACATATATAATAAGTAGGTTATTTTATGTTTGATGATTTTAAATTCATTTTTTGTTAAAGACTGGAGGCGTACGATAGGAATAACCTGATCGGAGTTGGAAAACAACTCGAGGATGATCTTCATGACTGAAAAACTTCGTCTTTTAACATCTTTGGCAAATACATCGGTCCTCGTATTTTTACAGTCAACAGCTGCGCAACGGGGCATATTCATTAGATATGCGTAAAAAAGTCGCATAAAAAATGTATGTAACTAACTATGACTATCATAGTTAGTTGTCAAATTCTTAGACGCTGGATAGTAGCGACATCTGAAGTGAGCAAGTGGCAGTTTTTATCCCTAAACGGATAATAACGAACGGTGCCTAAGTGGCACCTATTGTGGTTACATGTGACGTTTTGGGAACACTGAGCAGTTTACGTCAATTGGTACCAAAATTGGCAAGAATTTCGTGGCATGTAAGCACATCGTTACAGGGATCGAATGAGCATTGGACAACAGCCTTGCTTATTGGGTGTCAGTTTTAATTTGTTAGGAACACAAGGATGAAACCATTGTGAGGGGTCTTAAGTTATTCACTAGTATTTATTTTCTAAAAAAAAGTAGGTTACTAAGGCGTGCTCAATCTTTGTCCATTTTTTAAATTATGGTATTAAAACACTATCTCTTTCCTTAAACAATTTTTTTATTTTCTTTGTTATTTGCACTTTTTTTGTTCATAACACTTGTTTCATGATTATAAACAGATAATTTGAATATGTTTTATGTATGTATGTTTTTATTATATATCTGCAAATAGTACACCACAGACTACCTGCAGTATTGTCTTTCCTTACCTCCCTAATCCATCCAAGGTTGTCTTTAAAAAATCGCTTTTAGTGATAAGACTCGCCCATTGTGTCACTCTATGTAAAATTTCTACACATATATCTGTAATTTTTATGATGTACATAATAAAGAGTATTCTATTCTAATTAACACATTTAAAATGTCATACCGGTACCCGCCATATTGCCCATAAGCCCCGGTCTACCTTGCTAATTATTTTTAATTTTAAATGGCATTATCAATCCCCGTTTTTGCGGTACAGAAACCGGGTAAAATATTACATACCCGGGTCTTAACCGGGATTACCATGAATACGTTTCAACCGAGCCGTAAATAATGGGTGTATAAGCGCCCGCTTTATAATAATTTATTATTTTATTCATTTTGTAGAAGAATTAGTAATAGTAAAATTGTTATTATTTTTGGGCAATGTTCAGCTCTCGCTGCTCCCATAGATGAAACACAACTTACGAACTTTACTACACGTCTGACTTAGAAAATGATATACTTATAGTACTAGTTATACCTAATCAAAATGTTTTATTACGTATTATGTGTTTTTTTTATTTCATAAACAGATTACAACAACTACCTAGAATCTAGATAGATCTACGAACACTTGAACAGTGCACTATTTTAATACATTATGATATCAGTGAGTCCAATCTACTCACTAAATGATAGTTCTTAATGATTTTTAAGTTATAATCGTATTTCTCAGTATTCCCGTTAGACGAAGTATAATTATTACTACCACTGTAATCTAGAGATCGTAAGGAACAAATCAACGCACGTTTCAATAATATACGCCACAATTTTTATAGGGCCTAATCCCCGGAGAAAAAACACTATCTCCTTTATAATTTAATGCATTAATTTCTGAACATCTAAATTTTATGACGCCATGTTTGTTTACTAAATAAGAGACGTAAAGAAAAACACACTATACCTCACATATTACTATTTTCTACCAGCCAGTAGCGTCCTGCAAACTATTGTTCACGTTAACGTAATTTCAATGACCATTGGTTCATTCAAGTGAAAAAGGTAGGGCAAAGTATTCTAACATTTATCAACGGACTTTTAATTTATTTTATTTTACACATTGCATTGTTTGTGTGGCATTGTTAATTTTTCTTTTCTTTTTTTACTTATGTATTTTTGTGAATTTTGGCTTCTAATTGGTAACAGTATTTTTATATTTAAACAGCTAAGTAACTTACTAGTGAATTGCTTGTTACACAGATGGAGAAACAGACATCATCTTGAAACAGACCACTAAAGCCAAAACACTAAAAGTTAGTAAACATAATATTTCAGTCTCCCAATCACAGCACAAAAGCCAAAACGCACACAATATAACTACGAATATAACCTCTCTCTAACCCAAACACTGCAACCACAAACTAAATCACTTAACAAACCATTGTTATACGAATACAACTTCCTAAACGGCAAATCTTAACCATGGACAAAATTCACGCACAAATAAGCACAAACTACTGCCTTATTCCGCTTCGCAACAGAATAATCCGATGTTCTGCCACTGTGAGTTAGTTTGAGCCGGTTCGAAGCGGTTCGAACCACCGGTAACCAGACGAAACCAGTAAACGCCGGTTGGCCGGTTTGTCGCTATTGAAATTCGCCGATAGGCAAAGCTGTTTGAAATATTCATTGTTAAACAAGACGCGGTCGGCAAGCTACGGTGTATTGATTTGCAAATGGACTCTGAATTTATGATTTTGGTACCAGATTTTGGATACATGGGAATTTGAAAACGTAACTTATGTTGCCGAAATGTGGGACGGAACAAGGGCCACTCACGGAATGACCGCTCTTTGTACAATATGGTTTGTTGCCAAGATTTAGATTTCAACAACAGACAAACTGGCGCCGATTCCCTTGTTCACAAACTAAAGTAAATTTAAGTTCAGTGCATCTTTTTCTTTCTATTTCATTAAGAAGAGGACGGAAGACAAATTTTAGTTTAGTCCTGTCAAATTAATAAGCGCCTGTCACTACTCCATATAAGTTTAGACGTGATTAAAAACTTGCCTACTAAAATTACGTCAATTTACGTCAAGCGCTGATTAATTTGACAGGACTAAACTAAAATTTATCTTCAGTCCTTTTCTTAATGAAATAGAAAGAAAAAGATGCACTGAACTTAAATTTAGTAAAGTTTGTGAACAAGGGAATCGGCACCATTGTGAAACGTTAAACTGACTATTTTCTACCGTAATGAAAGAAATATGTTTATTCGACCCAGACTAAAGTAACGCAGATGAAGCCTTGTAAAGAACAGACTGTAAAGTTTAATGAAAAGGTCCCTAGAGCCCAATTGTCACACGCAAGCCTAAAGTCAGTATTTATTTACATACAAAGCAAGTATAAACTTTAAGTAAGTAAGAGTCTCTTCAACACGAGGTGGTCTTCGGATACTGACCCGGAAAATAACTAAGACTGATTCATAATTTGCATCTAATATTTTTGCATCTTCTGGATACCATGAATAGTTTCATGTAATTCGAGACCCATTCAATTATTTAAATCAGCATCAATCCATACTCACTAGTGATTATGTTGAGCCGCACTGGGCCTGCCTGGTGGATTATGGCCCACTCCTTCTCACAGAGAGAAGGTCTGTAAAGTCCCGGCACTGGAAAAATTACAAGCTTAAATTCCATTCTAAAATCGAACATAATAGCTCTCATTAAACCAACTAAACCCATACCTACACATAACCTTTACACCCTTCAGTTAGAAAGTTACATATAATTGAAGCTACGTCACCGATACCTCTATATTAGGTCGTCTCGTTTCAATAACAACAGGTCACGCTAGGTCACCACTTTACCAGTTCGGAGTCAAAAACACTGGTCCATAGCTACTAGCATCGGTACGTTGAAAATTGGCAGTGCTGTTTCTGAGTTGAAAAGTATTTGTAAACTGTGTAAACCCAATCTCTGTAAAAGATTTTTGAGCTGGTTTGGATAGTAAGGTTTTAGATGGGGTAGGGAATTGAAATGCTCGGAGAGATGGAGGCGGATTTTCATGTCCAAATCATGAAAAGTAAGCTGAATAACGTAATCATTATTTAGTTCAAAAATATTAAATGTTAAATCTTCGGAACACTCGTGGCTAATAGTTATAATCTACCGGGCGTAGAAGGAATATTGTCTAAAATCTGCTTATTTGGTTGACCGCTCAGGTACATAACATATATAATCAACCTATAATGTTCCCACTGCTGGGCACAAGCCTCCTCTCTGAGAGAGGGAGTGAGCCGTAATTCACCACGCGGGTCCAGTGCGAGTAGGAGGACTGCTCGGGTGCTTTTAAAATATTGACATTGATGGTGTTGCGTATATTTTTTCGAAGAGGTAGTGTCTAAATAAGCATATTTTCATATTGACTTATAATATTTAGGTTCATTTTCGAGACCAGAGCAATCATTTATTATTTTGGAGAATAAGTCAGAGAATGATATTAAGATACACGACACACACAATCAGCCTATAATGTTCCCACTGCTCCTGTCTGTGAGAGGGAGTGGGCCGTAATCCACCACGCGGGCCCAGTGCGGGTTGGTAGATGACACATGTCTTCGAATTTTTGGTTCTAGGACATGCTGGTTTCCTCACGATGTTTTCCTTAGAATAGAATAGAATACTCTTTATTATGTACACCATAAAAATTACAGATACAAACCACCGTTTTGAGAGCAGTGGTGATGAAATAATTTACACAAAGTAAAGCGCCTGTCTGGGTTCGAACCTACGAACTACAACTCGTAAGTCACGGCCATTACCACTGGGCCAACACTGCTCTAATATTAAGATATGTGATATCTTAAGCAATTCTGAATTATGTACCAGTAATATTTATACATCCTAATTATTTTTCGTTAATCAGTCTTTACTGGTACTGGAAATCAACAATAATACGAGTACCACTGGGATAAAACAGTAGGAACTGGAATATTTTATGAATTTTCAAAATAACTGCAAAATATTTTCCTGAACAGAATGGCGTTGGAATATCTTCTTCACATCCAAAAAATATTTTTAAAATACACGAACAAAATTCGTGCAACCTTTACCAAATTCCCGAACTGCAGAGGCAAATATTAACACATTTTTACTAAAGCAAATCACGTATTTCCGAACGAGCATTTAACAGACTACCGTCGAATAAAAAATCCACCCTCTTCCCAGTTACAAACTATTTCCGGAATTGAAAAAACTAAATTAATTTTTTTGCGTCTGTAATTGGAACTCCCAACTTTCCAATATCACTTCCAACTTTCTGTGTCAATCGTTCAGTTCAGTTCATTTCAGTTTGTCACTCAATCTGCAAGACGAATTGGGTCAGGAGACGGTCCCGAGCTAAATAAATGGAGTCTCTGAGTCTCTGCCCTAAGTTACTCATAGACTGTCTTCGTAAATTTAAGTTCGTCCTTTTAATTGGTAAAAATACCGTTATATACATATACCGTATAGGACATAGTTTTTACTATGTCCTATATAAAGTCATGTGCTGTCAGGGAACCAAACTGCTGAGCAGATTGACACACTACGTCTATTTGCCCATTTTATACGACTGACAGCGAGTTACAGTTATGATTTTAACTTACGGACAATTTACGTTAATAATCAATTTGCATATCAATCAAGGCATAAAAATAGCAAAAATCACTCACCTGAGTTATACTCCAGTACCGGTCCAGCGAGATCAGGCACAGGTTCATAATGGACGCCGTACACAACAGCACATCCATCGCCGAATGTATCTCGCACCACCAGAACCCGAAGATCCAATAGCCCATGAGCTCATTCGCCAAAGAAAACGGCATTATCACCAGCCCGAGAAAGAAGTCCGACACGGCCAGTGACGCTATGAACCAGTTCTGTATGTTCTTCAGTGCTTTCTCTGTCACTATCGCAATTATCACCAACATATTCCCCACTACCACCATTATCATTAACACTGTCACAACCACTGAAGCTATTATTATATGCGCCGGAGAATACCCACTCGGGTACCAAGTCTTTAGAACTAAATTTACAGTAGAGTCGTTCGATAATGTCGTATTGGCGTCTGAGCCATTCGTCATTTGCAAAGCAAAGAACTCCTCCTGGCTCATATACGTTGGAACCAAGAACGTCGCATTTGGACCAACTGTCGTATTAAAATGTGCCGACATTGTAGTCCTCGCCAACAATGTAGTGTTCGGCACCATTGTGGCTCTCAACACCGGATTTGTAAAATTCATCTAACTAATTTTATTGTTTAGACAGATTGAAAGTTTGGCCCCGTAGAAATAATTGTATAATTGATTTACCTTTTAAAAAAAACGTATTGCCTATAGGAACGGAAGTGTTTAATCTATTATTTCTCTTTTATACAATTACGAAATACCCGTTTTACCCGAACGTTGAAATAGAAGCGACTTCGAACACAATTTATTTACATTTACACGAAGGCCTTACCTAGTATTGCTTCAAACTATTTAAAGAGCACTGATTGTGAAATTATATTAATTTGCAAATGAAGCCTACGGTATTTTGCGTACACACAAAAAAGCGATTTTACACTAAAAGCTTGTTTTTAAAGAAAAATCTTTTTATTTTATGCAGTCGCTCGGCGGTGTCATCGTCCGACTTTATGCTTCCGTCTGTCCCAAAAGCGATGTGTTTTCGCGAACATTTTCTTTGCGACGTGGCTCATGTTGTATTTACATGATGGTCATGGCTGGCCCGTCGCGTGACTGTTTAATGGGCAGTCATTGCCGCGGGTGCATTGTAATCGATGTCGCCTGATGATTATCTTGATTAGGGCCGACGTCTCGTGCCTGCAACAATGATAATGTTATTGATGAGTTGTGTGAAATAGCCTTGTGTGTGACGTTGGCATCTTCGTGACAGTACGAGGATGATACAGGTATAATTTGAATTGAACGTCAACACATCCTTCATCATTTATGAAGTAAACAAAAACTAAACAGGAACCAATGTCCACTGTTAAAAACGTTAAAACTTGTACTAAATTTGTACTTTATAAAACACGAGTTTCTTACAATAAATTTAAACAAAATGTCGCTTAATTTTTTAACTTAGGCTTTTAGAGATTGAAAGTTTACAATATGATTGATAAAACAAACTTATCTTACAGGTAATTGTGGTTGCTAAACTCATTCTAAGTAGCTAACGATAACAATATTATTTGTTTTATCACTTCAAAGGCCGTAGATAAAACAAAGATACGTATTGTAAACATTAATAGCCAGTTAGGACACATAGGAGGAAATTATAGTGACCTTATTGGTGATGTTCTTCAGAAGGTCAGGTGCGTAGTACTCGTGATCGGCGTGCGTGTATGATCAGATGTATGAACGTAAACGAAGCAAAAGGAATATACATGTAAAGATCGTAGCAGCTTGCGTTCTGTAGTTTCTGCTTACCCGCATGGGAAGAAGTCGTGAATTTATCTATGTATGTAATAGCAATTTATAGCATTCACTTATATTTTATTCGCTTTATTGATTGGTGTCCAAATTCTATTTGGGTGAGCGCTCAATTTATTGAGTCGTTCTTTTTATTGCTCGAACTTTATTTTAATTTGTTTTTGTTTGTTCAAAGATGTTTTGTTGATATGTATCGCATCGTTAGGTTTGATTGTGGTTTAATTGAGAATGTTAGTTTAGACAATTATTCAAAATATAAATTGTAAAATGATGCGCCAAAAAACATGGTTAGGTGAAAAAAAATCTGTAGGTTTCTGTAGGTTAGGTGTCTCACACCATAATTCTGAATTTTGTATTTTATTAAAAACTTCCTAACCCTAAAACATTTCCTTGTCCATTTCCAAACGTTAGAATCGAATCCTCTCACTAAGCAACTGCACCTTCGGCCACCATTCCTAAAAATCAGTTTCTGTACAGAACTCGAACACAAACGAAACAAAAACACATCGGGAAAATAACCACGTAGTCCTTTGGACTTTACATCACACAGGTCAAGTATCTTTCCGTACTTTATACTTTTTCAGGAAACTCTTCACAAAAAATACTCTTCCTTTATAAATATAAAACTCGAGCGAAACGAAACATAATAATCTTTTCTTTTCCAGAGACAATGAAGTTTCTCTTTCATTAGAGACGGCTTACACGATGCTGTTCGAATGTTTAATTACTCGAGTACTTTATTCGAAGTGTTTCATTTTTGTTATCGAAATCTTTAGGCGCGATTTTTCGTTATAAAAAAGAATGATGACACGGTGAAGTTTAAGCAAAAAAAATCTTGCTTGGGTTTTTTTTCAATTTGATGGAGAATATCTTTAATAATACCCATAGAGTATGTTCAAAAGAAAGACTTAATTACCCTTTGTCCGACCTGAAAATAAACCTTTAAAACGTCACCGACAATTAAGTAGCACAAAATATAAAGTAACAAAAAGGACATCTTCGTTAAAATTCGAGCGACGAAAATTAAATTGAATATCAAAATTAAAAATGTGGATTGAACTGGATTGAAGCGCTTCGTAACAATGAATTATTTATGATGTCTTTCTGTTGGTTTTTGTTAAAATATTTATTAAATGCATCGGTTCGTTTGTCCATATTTTCAGAACCGTAATTTGTTCGAGTGGTTACATCATCCTTTGATATTTTTGTCATTTGTCTCAAGTGTAAATTTAACTGTTTATATATTTCATATCTTTTTCACTTTTCTTAATTTTGACCCACTTTATTTTACCTGTATCAACTATAGATAATATTCCATTCTAACCTATTATACAAGATGTACATTTTAAGATGATTCTATATTTTTATTCAATGTTATTTTTAATATTTATGTAATAACTGTCAGTTATTTTATGAACTTTATTTATGAGGGCAATGTTTCTACTTTTTAAATCAGCATCTGAATCACGTGCTTTATTTAAAAAAGTACAATAATTTATCACTGTTAAAATATATCAACGCATCAATCAGCTCGGTCCACAATAAACTGGGCCACACAATCAGGACACATCAAAGAAAAACATGACCGCTCCATTTATCGATACAAAATCTCATCGATATCGATACGAACAGTGCACCATCCCTACTCAACCCGGCGACTGCAGGTGCAAGCTAGTCAGTCGACTCAATTAATTAGTCAACAGACCACTGAACACTTAACTAGGTTTACTTGTTCATTTGACGTAGATTTTTTTACGGTGGCTTTTTTACTACCAGCGTCATTTACGGGTTAATGCTTGCCAGTGACTTACTTCGTTTTTCATGTTTGTAACTCGGATATTTTTGTTTCTGTTTCTGTGTTTTGTAATTCAATTTTAATTTGCATTAAATTTATTTGTACGAAACCTTATAAAAAGAACAATGGAGCAAACCTGACCGTATTATTCCTTCATTTTATCCATCCTTTCATTTTAAGCCTACAAGCACAAGACATAATAATGCTAAACAATCGGGCATTAGGTACACCATTACCTTATTTTTTTTTTATATTGATAAAAATAATGTGTGAATGCGTTTTGTTTGAATTCTTTGATAAAGCCACCTTTCCTAACCACCACAGTGAAAAAATATGAAAATGTATAAATTCATAAGATGAAACAAAACCGATCTTTCGTGCAAAACCGACATCAGTAGCTAGTAGGCTCTCGACAAAAGAAAAAGCGGCCAAGTGCAAGTCCGACACGCACACGAAGAGTTTTGTACCACCGTACACACAACATTAACACTACATTTATTTTATGATTATTTGAAAAAAAAAACGAAGATAAACACGATTCTTGTGTGTCCCCACACAAGAAACGTGTTTTTCCCTTTATTTGTTAACTTTGTTTTATTATTATTATTTGTAGATATAGGGTCTATCTATGACGGTTCAAAAGATACAGCCTTGTGACAAACAGACAGTAGGACGAACGGACAGCGCAGTCTTAGTAATAGGGTTCCGTTGGCACCCTTTGGGTATGGAAGCCTAAAAAGAAGACAACCCGGTTATTTTGCAAACGACTGTATATAAACTTTCTAGATGAGTACAAACGCAAATAACTTCGTCAACCCTATTAAATATTTACAAGCATGATGTGGGTTCCAAACGCGGGGGTCAAGTTAATGCACGTGTGACACGCACTTGTTTACGTTTCCGCTACAGTTGGTAGGATTAACCCTTTAGAATGAAATGTTTACTTTTTCGTTAGCGTTATGTTGGGTAAACATGCTGGGGATAAACTGAAATTGCGATGCCACGGTAAGATGTGGTTATTCATGTTAGATTTTCGTTTTATGCTAAGAAGCATCTGCCGTACAGTAGCTAGGTACAGACAATTAGTTATCATATACATAAACTCACGCCTTCTTCCCATCGGGGTAGGCAGAAACTACAGAACGCAACCAGCAGGCTTAGCATGACACTCTCTATTTCTTCGAAGAATAGACACGGCTCTTTTCATACCAAGTGACATTTCGTTTCTCCTTTTTTGACATCCCGCCGTAGAAATCTTTCTACATTAAAAAGGACCTAGACAAAGATCGTTAGAAACGAAAGACAAGATGACAGATTGTAGAGGGATTTCTACGGTGAGATGTCAAAAACTGAGAAACGAAATGTCACTTTGTATAGAAAGAGCCGTGTCTATTCTTCGAAGAAATAGAGAGTGTCATGCTAAGCCTGCTGCTACGCTCCTTACAAACTCCTTCTGCTTCGTTTACGTTCATACAACTAGTTATACACGCCGGTTGCGAGTACTACGCATCTGACCTTTTCGACCAAAGAGTTCAGTATAGTCTTCCTGGGGCGTCCCCTCTCGGCGTTTCCACTCACATCTGCCTTGTAAATACCTTTGTTAGTCGCCTTTCATTCATCCTCTCAACATGACCAAACCATCTAAGCATACTCTTTTTAATTTTTGTCACTACATCTTCTTTTAAACCACACCGTTGCCTTATCACAACATTTTTCATCCTACTTACCATATACTTAACATGATTTATTCTTACTAAATACAATAGCCGCAAGCTTTCAGTGTGCTCCCTAACCCTAGCTTATTTTTGCATAGTTGTCGTGAAAACGATTATCAGAAGTTGTTTGTGCGTATAACAACCAGATACGACCACAAATGGGGTCATTACGTAACACACTCATCTGCCTAGCCTTTTCCCTATGTTGGGGTCAGCTTCAAGTCTAACCGGATGCAGCTTAATACCAGTATTTTACATGGAGCGACTGCCTGTCTGACCTCCACAACCCAGCTACTGTGTAACACGATACCCCTTGATAAGACTGGTTGTCAGACTTTCGAGCTTCTGACGACCCGTAGCGACTGTCAAAGATCTACAAATGACAGCCGGGACCAACGGCTTAACGTGCTTTCCGAGGCACGGAGGGGTCTTGGTATGTGTCTTGCTGACCATTGTTTTGTTTTGTTATTAGTAATTAACTGTTTATTTATTTTTCTTTGATGGTCCTAGTTCATCATTTGTGACTGTTACAGCTATAGCTACATGTAAGCGGGCACGCCTTTTATGCTTGGAGGCTTTTATTTAGGTTTTAATTTCTGTTTACGTTTTTATCTCTGCTTGAGAATAGTTTTCGGTCTTTTTCTTTTCTTTTTTTTGTTGGTATAGTTGTGTGCTAGCTGACATATGGCTAATAATTTAATGTTTTGTGTTGCACGTGGTGTATATTGTTTTGCATAGAATCCATTTTTTTTTTCTCTAACTGAACAGACAGCTGTGCTACTGGGGAGTTTGTTGGCCACTTCTTCTTCCCAGATAAAGCACTAAGAAGTGGTGAAGAGTGGGCGTTTTGGGGGACTGTCTTATGTAATTTTGACGTTCGAAAAGTGCTAATTCTCAGCCTAGTTTGAATAAATGACATTTGATTTGATGTAAAGATGGTCACCCATCTACGGACCAACCGCGGCTAGCGTAGCTTAACCTGATCGATTGACCCGTGCGGCTGTTATTACTTAGCCACAAGCCCCTGTACTCTACTCTAGTCTCAATTACGTAACACACTACCGGTAGCAATGGTAATAATTTTGACAGTTCAACAACATACATTGCCTTATTTACGTTGATGAGCACACAAATTTTTCGAACATAAGAAGCAATGGATTAGCAATATACTTCAAAATCATTCGTATTGTGACTCTAATTGTGTAATTAGGGTGCTGATTACTAATAGTTATGATTTAGGCAACAGACTTGCCCCCAATTATATGGGACTTAAACATAACTGGTGAAATGTGGGTGTAGGTAACTACTATAGGAACACCTTTTTTTTTGGTTGGAAAATCATCAAAAAACTTCTGCTCTGGGCGAAGCGGGAGGGTGTGTCAGACTTTTACTGACTAAAACCCACCCGTATTCCTTCAGTTGCCTGTGTTGCCAGGGGCCTCGGCAACCCTTTCAAACTCCCACGCGACCCCGGCAGGCATCGGCCCTAGTGGACCTCTACACTTGTGCTGACATCTGTTTGAGGCACGCGTGGAATACAACGCACCATCGACCTGGGCCTGGTCCTTATGGACGGCTACCCATTGCTCATAACAGGGGAAGGAATAAAAAACTGCCTATTAAATCCATTACTACCTATATCTTCAAAGCCACACAAAGAAAAAGTGTTTCAACCACAAGCCTTTTGCCCAACAGTCCACCGTTGACCAAAAACTACTCAAAAAACCCTAATACTAAGAGTATTATACCAGCTAGCATTTAATCCTAATGTAATGATCCAGCAAATACAGTAGTTACTTAATTAGTCGGCAGTTTGTTGGCTCTTTAATTAACAAGTTGACCGACGAGTGGTATCGCAGTTAGCTGATTGAATAGTGATGTGACTGTGTGCCAAGTACCGGTTTCGGTGTCGATTGGGTAGGACTGTGGTTAGCTGCGTTAGCTTAGAATAATAAATACTGTTTTTAGCGTTCCGTAGTAAACAAGGAACCCTTATAGTTTCGCCATGTCCGTCTGTCTGTCTGTCTGTCCGCACTGTAGCTCAGAGACGCTTAGTACTAGAAAGCTGTAATTTGGTATAGGTATACATATTAGTCACGCCGAGAAAGTGCTAAAATAATATCTTGAAAAAAAAACATATTTTTAGGGTTTACCCCAACTTCCCAACTACGATCTACGGAACCCTTCATTGTGCGTGGTCCGACACGCACTTGACCGGTGTTAATGACTATAAATCACTCAATTAAATGAAATGACGAATTCATTGTACTAGGTCTGAAGGTTGCTGTATATAATACTAGATTATTCCCACGGTTTCGCCTACGTGGAGGTCGGAAATACGGCCCCAGGAGAATGTAATCCGTCCTAACCCAGGCCATTGTCTATCCGTGTGCCGAATTTCATTCAAATCCGTTCAGTCGTTAAGACGTGAAAAGGAATGCTTCCGAATTTATAATATACTTTATATTACATACATACATAAACTCACGCGTTTTTCCCATGGGGGAAGACAGGAACTATAAGAACGCAACCTGTTAAGCTCCTTACCATCTCAATTTTGCTTCGTTTACGTTCATACATCTGGTCATACACGCACGCCGGTTGCAAGTACTACGCTCCTAACCTTTCTGAAGAACATCACCAATTAGTTCACTATATGTCTTCCTAGGACGTCCCGGCGTTTCCACTCGCATCCGCCTTGTAAATATCTTTTGTTAGTCGCCTTTCATTCGTCCTCTCAACATGACCAAATCATCTAAGCATACTCTTTTCAATTTTTGTCACTACATCTTCTTTTAAACCGCACCGTTACCTTAGCACATCATTTTTCAGCCTTACTTAGTTACTTTTTACTTTATATTAGTATCAGTATATAATATTTTCGTCTGTAAAAGTCACGTAAAAGTGCCCCTGTGCATATTACAGTAATAACTTAATTTTCCTCTACATTATTGTAATTGGATGATATAGTTAACTTACTTAACATGTACCGTCTTCGATGATGTTGCGAGGTGGATATTAATTTAATTTGTATGTCAAATATAACATTTTGGGCCTAGAAACAATATAATTAATATATTATACGCTGATCAATACCTTGTTTTTACCCGACTGCCCCAGAAGGAGGGTTATGTTTTTCGGGTGTATGTATGTATATCTATTTCTTTAGCACGTTCTATAGCCTAAACGGCTTGATGGATTGCGGGAGTGACATGGGGTAGGTATAATATATCAATATGGCAGCTACAAATAAAAAAAACATATTTTTTTATTATAATAATACCTATGGATATCAAATAAAAGCTAGTAAATAACCAATTACAAATATATATATATATAAAATACTTTAAAGCTACTATGACACAAACTACAAAAAAATACATTGTATTTTCTAAAATTATCCTATTTTGCTGACCTTACTTTACCGTATAGCTTATTTAATTACCAATACTTATCTGAACAATTTGTTCATTAATAACACCAAACAAACAAACAAAAACAAATATTAAAAAACAAAAAACCCGACTGCAAAAAAACCCGGTTTTTTGTTTTTATAATACCTAATTTGTTTTTCGATCTAGTATCTAAAAGAGTAGAGAGAGACAGATCATCTAAAAAAATGTTAAAGCTTGCTTGAAATTATTATATGCACATTTACAATATGCATGTAATATCTCAGTCACTGCACGACACAAAGCTAAAAAAAAACATAGGCAGTCATTGTGACTGTCGACAAAAGTGAAAATTAAAACTATGCATAGCTACAGTTATACTGTTAAAGTGTTAACATTAGCATGTCGGTGACGCGAACCCATAAGTTTTGCTCTACCTAAAATTGCTCAACACGTCTAATTCACTTCATAAATCTTTGAAATAAATTTTCTATTACATACATAACATCACGCCTTGTTTCCCCGAAGGGTTGGGCAGAGGTGTACCTGTAGTACACCCACATTTCGCCAGATATGTTTAATTTCCATGTAATAGGGGGCGAGCCTATTGCACTTTATTCTCCTCCTATTAAACTTCGATTAGCAACGTCAAAATATTTTTTTTAGGTGCAGTCGTGGCGATTGGGCCTGTACCGTAATATATAAATCTATATATACATAAATAGTGAAATAGTAATGAAGTTAATACTATACATTGTTATTTGTGAAAAAAAAATTATTGCTGCGAGGACGTGTGGGAACGAGTCTGATGCCGAAAATATAGTTTGTAGAATTTTTGTCCGTTTGTCTAGATGCATGTTCCAGATTGGCGCAAAAACGGCTGAACGGATTTCAACAAAACACACAGCTAGTTTGTGTCATGGATTAACACATAGGATATTTTTAATTTTATACGTTTAATACGTTCTCGTGAGATCCACACACCACACCCGATAGCCCCGGTTTCGATATCCACGCGGCTGAAATTGCAGGCAAAAGCTACTTAATTTTTTTTTATTCGTTTTTTTATTAATTTTATTTGTAAATTATATTTTACAAATTTTAACAGACAAAACCAAGTTTTACCGGAGTTTATCCAGTAATCTAAAATCATAATTGGTTTATTTAAAATCAAGGTACGCTAAGTAAACTTCAAAGACGAAACAAATAAATTATTCAATCGTTGTCATAGTTTTGTATTTATTTAAACAAGGTTTAACCCGTTTCGGAATACTTTTGAATAATACAACTTAGTGTCCATTGAAAATAGTCTGGGAGAACTAAAATTGAATAAACTATTCTTGGTTTTGCGTAAACGCTGTGTGAGTGTGACGCACCCGGAGGATTAAGTTTCGACCATAAATATGTTCTGTAAGTCTATAAAGTGCGATAGCTTAGAATGAATAAATACCGTTTTTAATGATCATAAATTCTGTCAATTAAGTGAAATGACGAATTCCACGAGGAGCTCGTGGCTAAGTAATAACCGCTGCACGGGTTGTTCGTGACCATCTCTACATACCGAGACTCCTTCGTGCCTCAGAAAGCACATTAAGCCGTTGGTTCCGGCTGTCATTCGTGGATCTTTGACACGCTTTGACAGTCGTTACGGTTCATTAGAAAGCCCGAAAGTCTGACCATCACTCTTACCAAAGGGTATCGTATTACCCAGTTACTGGGTTGTGGAAGTCAGATAGGCAGTCTCTCCATGTAAAATACTTGTATTGAGCTGCAGCTAGTTCGACTGGAAGCTGACCTCAACAGTTGGAATAAGGCTAGAGAGATTATTGTGATAATTCTATTAAAATGTGTGTGGATTTTGGTACGTCTATTAATGATTAATAATTACATACATAATCAGCCTATAGTGTTCCCACTGCTGGAACACAGGCCTCCTCTCTGTGAGAGGGGGCCGCAATCTACCACGCGGGCCCAGTGCGGGTTGGTAGATGTCACATGTCTTCGAATTTATAGTTCTAGGACATGCTGGTTTCCTCACGATGTTTTCCGTTACCGTTTTGAGAGCTGTGGTGATGAAATAATTTACACAAAGTAAACTGCCTGCCTGGGTTCAAACCTACGACCTACAACTCGTAAGTCGCAGCCGTTTCTACTGGGCCACCACTGCTCTACTGATATATTAATGATAATGGAGCTAAAATTGCAAACTTTTCTCCTTTCACAATGAAGCTAAAAATCATTAAATGGTTTTTTTACAAAATGTAAGTATGATCATAAGTGGTGACGATTTAAAAATGCATTTTTAATAGAGTAGCCGTGGAGTTTCTTGCCGGCTCTTCTCCATAGGAAACGACCAATTGGAACCGTGCACCTAGCTTCTTACGTTTCATAAGGGCCCATGTAGGTTTATGTGAAATAAAATATTTTGATTTTGATTGCTTTAAAGCACAATAAAATATATGTGTGTCCTATCGGAAAAGCTGCAAACAGCAATTGTCAATAGCTATGAAGTTTTCATCATCTTTCTGCGCTTGTCCCACGTTACTTTTGGTCGGCGCAACCCGTATTTTTCTGCCACTCTTCCCTGTCAACCGTCACGCTATCATTCACTCCCTTCTCTTCCATATCATCCCTCACACAACCCATCCATCTTTTATTTGTCCTTCCTCTCTCTCTCTCCATCCATCAACATTTATATTCATCACTCTTTTAACCAATTAAAACACACGTGCATCTAAAAAATTCATACCACTCTGCTTTGCAAACCTAGTACAAAAACAGCACACAAAAATGTATCAACCTAATCCATTTATTTGTTACACTAGCATCTGCCCGCGACTTCGTCCGTGTTAAATTTCTTGTTCCCCTGGCCCACCGCACTTTCTGACTTTGTCTTATTTTTGCTCGGCTCCCTAGGGTTACAGCGTGATGTTAAATAGCCTATAACCTTCCTCAAGAATTGGGCTATCAAACGCAAAAAGAATTTTCAAATCTGACTGAAAGATCCAAAGATTAGCGAGTTCAAACAAACACACAAACTCTTCAGCTGTTTTATATTAACTGTATAGATTGAACGCAGAATGAAAATTCCATTCGTCAGCTCCACTCGATATTATAAATTCTGCAACATTTTAATGTCTGGTCTTAGTACCAATAAAGTGCTGGCATTACAGCGTCGATATCGATGAAATTGGTACCAATCTTAGCATTCCAAACTGATTTGTTGTAAAATCTCTTTTTATTGGAGTGTAAATCTAGAATGTTCTACACCTATTTTACAGCAGTACTGAAACATAGACGGTATTTCATATTGTAGGTACTTATTTATTTGAAATGCACGATTTTAATTTAATCTTGATTTTGTGGATGTACTATAGGTACACCTCTGCCTAACTCTTCAGGGAATATAGGCGTGATGGTGGTAAGGTGTTGATTTTTCTCAAAGTTTTGTTTTATGAAAAGTCTAGCTTCTGCCCGCGACTTCATTCGCGCGGAAGTCGTAAGACATCACAACATACGATTTTTTTTAACTTTCCCTTCAGAGTTGTTTGATCCTTATAAGAAACAGGATCGATTTTCCATGATAAAAAGTTTTTTTTTTTAATTTTCCCGTCAGCTTGGTGACTGTAGGTACATTTTTTTCAAAATCTGTGAATCAGATCAACATTTCTCAAAAATTTAAAGAGCAGTCTCCTAAGACCGTTTTTCTGTAGCTACAACGCTTAAGGTTCCTGCCCTTTCTGCCCTGTGCCAAAAATCCACCCTATATACGAGTAAGTCATGATTGACTGCTTAGCTCCGTAAAGGTATATAGATGATAATTATTTAAAATGTTAAATCTGTAACTATCTGCAATAACCTTTTCACTCAAATTTCGGTAAGATGTAGAAAAATACGAGCATAATGCAATAATGCTCATCCTCCATATCAAATAACATGATAATTTGTACCCTACAGACTGACCAAACGTATAGGGATTATCTATGCAAAATTTTAACAGAGTCTACCCATTCGTATTTGCGTGATGTTGGAACATACATACAGACAAAAACTCTAAAAACTATATTTTCGCATCTGACTCGTTCCCACACTTTCCAGCAATTACCTATTTTTTTCAATTTCGATTAACAGTTTTGACTTCGTTGCTATTTGAATACACTTTACTTTATCATTGACAGTTGTTATGGGTCGTCAGAACCCCGAACCGGACCGTCTGACAACTAGTTTTACCAAGAGGTATCGTATTACACAGTAACTGGGTCGTGGAGGTCAGCTAAGCAGTCGCTCCATGTAAAATACTGGTATTCAGCTACATCCAGTTAGACTAGAAGCCGACATATGGGTAAAGGCTAGGCAGGTTGATTGATTAATAGATTTACACTTTACAAAAAAACTAGGTATCATTTGTGATATTAATATCCGTTACTTTTATCTAAATAAACCTATGTTTGTGGTACCAAATCACTACGAAAATTGTTAGTATCTTAATAATACTTGCCGGATCTTATGAAATGTAGTGGATAAAAATGAGCTTAGGTATACATCTTCCTAATTAGACAAGGATTAATTATTAGGCTAAACAAACAATAATATTGTGACGACAAACACTTATCTATAAAAGTCCTAGTACCTTATTAATTGATACCACTTAATTGGAATTATCGATAAAATTAGCACATCTCAAGTCACAAATTGACGATGATTGACGCCACATCATTACGTCACCGTAATAGGTTGCGAATTATGGGAAATGAAAACAATCGCGTTTTTTATTTGCGCTAAATTGCTAGTGTTGCCAGCTGATGAAAATAAAATCAATAAACATTTGCAATCAATAAACATTTTTTTTTTTTTGGTATTTACCCCCTTTGGTACCCAAATATGTTTATTGATTTTATTTTACCACTTTGTCGCCATGATTAATATGTATACCCATGCCAAATTACAGTTTTCTTGTACTAAGAGTCTCTTAGCTAACCCGGGGACAGACATACTGACAGACAGACGGACATGGCGAAACTATAAGGGTTTCCTTGTTGACTACGGAACCCTAAAAAAAGAGTGAATTCTGACAGATGCTATGAATAAGCACTGGCAAGGTTTTATTTTAAAAGACAACTTAATACTCCGTTTATCCCGGAGGACACGGTGGAGCATACGGTGGAGGTCTGCCCGGCTTGGGCAGAGCACCGCCGTGTCCTCGTGGAGGCGATCGGCGGCAGAGACCTCTCGCGTCCGGCCCTGGTTCAGGCCATGGTACGGAGCGAGAGGGCATGGGCAGCCGTCACCTCCTTCTGCGAAGCAGTAATGCTCGCGAAGGAGGAGGCGGGACGGTTGAGGGAAAGGCAAGTTTCACGCCCTCTCGTCCCTAGCCGCCGCAGGAGACGCCCTGGGCGTCGGGAATCCCGGGCGGATTTCCAGCCACCGTAGGCGCGGGCTTGCGGACGGTGAGCAATGGGTAGCTCACTGTCCGGTAAGGACCAGGCCCGGGTCGACGGCGCGTCGTATTCCACGCGCGCCTCAAAGAGATGTCGTCAGCACATATAGTAGGGGTTCACTAGGGCCGATGCCTGCTGGGGTCGCGGGAAGGTACTTATGGGTCACCGAGGCCCCCGCAACACAGGCAACAGGAAGGAATATGGGTGGGTTTTAGTCAGTAAGAGTCTGACACACCAGCTCCGCCCAGAGCGGGAGAAGTTATTTGATGATTTCCCAAACTCAAAAAAAAAAAAAAAATACTCCGTTTATAGTAAAAGCTGTATTAACGGCCATCATCTTTTCAGCGTCAGAGAGAGATCAAAATCAAAAGTCATTTATTCAAACTAGGCTGAAAATCAGCACTTTTCGAACTTCAAAGTTACATAAGACAGTCCCTCAAAAATGCCCGCCCTTCACCACTTCCTAGTGCTTTAGCTGGGAAGAAGAAGTGGTGGAACAAACTCCCCAGCAGACAAACTCCCCAGCAGATGAAGCTATATACACAGAGTAAATAGCACTAACCTTCGAATATGATTCTGAATCGCATGGAACACTTATTAAATTACGGTCTCCCATCCGTAATAAAACCTCAGCATACACAGCTAAGCTAGAAAAAAAATATAACCCTGTCCTTTGTGTTGCGCAGTCGGATAAAAATAAATAAAGGTACTAAATGGTATCGCTACATTCCCCTTTAATAATCCCTCACTATTTACCCTACAATATTAGGACTCCTAACGTTAAGTTCTTGAGTAAATAATACTCCATCAATATGGAAATCTACTACAAACGGCATAACGAGGCACTTGCCATCACATGTATGAAGGAATCAACTCCACGCTTAGGTACTAATTATGCACGATCGGGGTTTTTATGCAAAACAAAGGCAGGAAACAGTTCTTGTAGTAAGAGTATTATTTTTGCACAGATTAACACGTTCCATGCATCATGAACATACTTGACTTTACCGGGTGCGGCGCTTAAAATCGCAATTCTCACCGTGGTGCGGCGGGGATTTACTAAAAATCACTTAGAACACGCCCGTCACTCATATATAAGGGGGGGTGAACTGTTGGGCCGCGGGCGCACCCGCGGCCTGCTCGTCTCTGCATGACGTCACGAGGTTGCCTGCACGGCTCATGTTATATAAGATATTCCATGGGTACAAAAGTGACAAATGCATGAATGTGGATATGTTTTGAAAAGGAACTTCTTTTGTTAAAAAAAAATGCATGGCAAAATAATGTTCACGACGCACGCACAGAAGTTTAATATTTTACCTACGTTGTGTGCGGCATGAGAATTATATGGACACGGACAAGCACCTCATGCCGCACTGCTTTTGTGTTTATTTCAAACTATTTATTAGTGGCTTTTGTGGACAGGATTAATTTTGATTAATTCAGACGTGTTTCAGTTGTAATGGCAAACATATAATTTGGTGTAAATAGGTTTTTATTTTTATTATTTTATCAATATTTTACATAGATTTTTTTGTATTTTGTGAATGTGAGAACTTTGTTGGCTTAATAGACTATATTTGTAGACCATTTATTTTTGTTAAGTATCTGGTACTTTTTGACAGGCCTACAATGTCCTCAAATTACAGTGTTAATAGATATGGCCTATTAACACTGTAATTTGAAAACATGTTAAAAGCCAAACGAAAATGAAAAGATCGTGAAAGAAATAAAAGCTTTCATCTTCATCAGAAGATGAAAAGTGGAATAATGCTATCAGAGCCGACCGAAACTTTATTATTTATAGAAAAACAGCCCAGTGACACGAAATCTTCATATTAAGTGTGATTACTATTCCAGTTTAAAGATCTCATTAATTAGAATTAAGTAACAGGCAGAGGTTTCCAACTGTTACCAAAAGGTTATTAAATCTAGATTATTTGTGAATATCAATGTTTCAATTTAAAATATTTACCAGCATTATAACCGCATATTTACGGTTATGCTATATGAATGTCGCGCGGGATGGCAAAATGTTTTTCATGAAATTAGGACGTCACGTTTGTCCATTTATTTCTCAAAATATTTAAAAGAACTGAATTCTGTTTAAGTGGCATAAACAACAATATATTTGCGTTTTACAAAATAAACTGTAAATTGAAGATTAATCATGGGTTTGGGTTACTTGTGATTACCAATAAAACAACGAAGTGAAAATTGTAATGACTGTATTAACACGCGGTAAAGGCGGAGAGAGATTTTCTTAGACGGAGGTTACACACACGTCACTTGACATAGACATATCGCGGTTTAAATGTTGCCAATAGAAACTAATAAAGCACAATGTTGCTTTCCTTACTTAACATAAAAATATCCTAAAATTTTGTTGAAATATTTAACCTTAAAGATAGAGAGTGATGTGGGCAAATAATGCTCATGATGTACCTTGCTAAAGTTACTCATGAGAAACATAGAGATCATGCCGCACCCATGGCAACAATGTTAATACAATGTAAAACCACACGCAGACACACACTCACTCTTGGCAAGTAGGTGCTCATGCCCAGTGCCTTTCACGGGCGCTGGACCCGAGGACTTATATTGCACTCACGGACACACAACACTCCCCAAAGACACATAGCACATCTTTTGTTTTGTATATCAATTTTCTTCCTCTCAATACCTGGAACTTTTTTTTAATATTTTACAATGTAGTAGTACGTAAGTGCAGCTTAAATTGTAATTTTAAGGGTGTGCGCCTGGAGATCTGTAATACAGGTCCTGAACACAGTATAGACTCCAGCACCTAGATACTATAGCAAATTGTACTTTTGAGAGAAGTAAACTACTATTATTATTATTTCGTTTATTAAGTTTTTTGCCTTATAAAATACATTTTTAAATATTTCTTAGAAAAAAACATAAAAAAACATTTAAAAATATATAAAATAGTGGTCCGCCGGTATCGGGAGCAGGGTCCAAGTTACCGGTGGTTAGGGCTCCAGAGACAGGAACCTCCTCACAATGCGAGCCGTATCGAGGAGTACTGCCTTCTGAATCAGGCCCTTGATCCAGCCGCCTAACGAGAGCCTCGAGAGATGATGGTTGAGGCTTTCGGCCATCAGGCCATTGGCCGTAACGACAATCGGCACAATGACAGCTGAGTTCACATTCCACATGTCAACAACCTCGTGTGCTAAGTCGAGATATTTTATTTGTTTCTCTTTCTCAGCTTTCACGAGGTTATCGTCATGTGGAATGGTAACATCGACTATCATTGCGCGGCGCGCTAATCGATCTATCACCACTATATCAGGCTTATTGGCGACAATAGTCCTGTCAGTAATAATAGACCGATCCCAGTACAACGTGACATGGTCATTTTCGAGAACTGGGTCGGGCACATACTTGTAATACGGTACCTCAGAGTTCACAAGTTTATATTTCAAAGCAAGTTGCTGGTGAATAATCCTAGCCACTTGGTTATGTCTGTGTAAGTACTCGCCGTTAGCCAGACGAGAACAACCAGAGATAATATGTCTGATAGACTCACCCGGACGGTGGCATGCCCGACACACGTCAACCGTCCCGTCCTTCATAATATGTCTCCGGTAGTTATTCGTCAAGATAACTTCGTCCATAATTGCACAGACAAAACCTTCAGTTTCCCCGAAAAGGTCCCCAAAACGTAGCCAGGATACGGACGCTAAGAAATCTACATCGGGCTCATGAAGAGCCCGATAGAAGCGCCCGTGTAGCTCCTTGTTTTGCCATATCTCCTTGCGGTCATCCGTGGTAAGTACTACAGGTTTGCACCAGTTCTCTTTAGCCATGGAAAGTGGGGTGAGCCCCTTGTCCACTGCGACCACATCACGGTGCATACCCACTTCGGCTTTCAAAAAATATTCCCTGAGACTGCATATCTCGCGGTTGTGGAGGGTCTTCGCATTTAAAAAGCCTCGACCCCCGCACTTCCGCGGGATGTACAGTCTCATCACCGATGATCGTGGGTGATGCATCCGGTTTGCGGTCAACAGTGTACGGACCCTCCTATCCAGGGCGTCGAGTTCGGTCTGAGTCCATTTGAGTATGCCGAAAGAGTACATCAAAACCGGCATGACCCAACCGTTGAAGGCGCGCACCTTGTTTCCGCCTGAAAGAAGACTAATCAATACCTTCTTCAGGCGGCCAAAAAAGCGCTCCTTCAACAATTGCTTCATGTCAGTAACGTTGATGCCTAACGCTTCCGACATACCCAAATACTTATAGCTTTCGGGTGAGGAGAGGGATCTAAGGTATATGGAATCCGAAAGTTGAATTCCCTCGGATTCCATTATCTCCCCTCGCTTCACATGCATGACCGCACATTTGTCCACACCAAACTCCATTCTGATGGCGCCACTGAAAGTTTCAGTTACCTTCAGTAGCTCCATCAGTCGCAATTTGTTGGGGGCAAATATTTTTAAGTCATCCATGTAGAGAAGGTGAGATATGACCTGACCACCTCTCCTCAACCGATAGCCTAGCCCTGAATCCTCCAGTAGTGTGCTTAGAGGATTCAGGGCTAAGCAGAACCAAAGTGGACTCAAACTGTCGCCCTGAAATATTCCCCGTTTAATCCATACAGGCTCATCATTCCCCTGGATCCGTCGACACCCCGGATAGCGAAGGACTGTCCTCCATTGCCCCATACATGATTCAAGGAAGGTGCGTAGAGTCGTATCTATTTTGTACAACTCCAGCACCTTCATGAGCCATGTATGTGGCACCGAGTCGTAGGCCTTCTTATAATCTATCCAGCAAGTCGACAGATCCTTGCGGGATCGACGAACCTGTTGGCTAATGGCCATGTCGATGAGAAGTAGCTCCTTAGTGCCACGGGACCCGTTCCTACATCCATTTTGAGAGGCAGACATAATGGAATTACTGTCAATGTGTGTGTTAATTTTCGCTCTCAATATGGATGTAAGAAGTTTATAGACCGTCGACAAACACGTGATCGGTCTATAATTCTTGGGTTCCGCAGGACTACCTGACTTATGGAGCAGGTGGGTAATGCCTGTTGTCAGAAACTGTGGTAGCGACCCAGACTCTAAGGATGACTGGAACTGAGATGCCAGGTAAGTGTGTGAACTAGTTAGCCATTTCAGCCAAAAGTTGTGCAGTCCGTCCGGTCCCGGTGATTTCCAATTCGGTAACGGACGGACCGCTCTAGCTATATCTGATGGCGTGATAACGACTACTTCCATTTCTGGTATAGTTTCACACACTCGCTCGACATCCCGCATCCAGTCAGCCTCAGCATGGCAGACAGGTTCCGACCAGATGCTGCGCCAGAACGCAGTCGTGGTGGCATCATCTGGGCGGCACATGTCTGTCTCGTTTTGTTCAGGTCGCTCCCAAGCTCTATATACCCACCTCTCATCGCTCTGGAACATGCGATTTTGCGTGTATCGATCAACTCGCCGCTTATACCGCCGAATACGGCTCGCCCATGCACAAACTTTCTGCTTCAGGAAGTCGATGCGCTCTGTGACACGGGACATGTATTCTCGAGGGCTGATTCCAGTCCCCGAGAATGCCCGCCTTACAAAGCGCATCACACGTGGTCGTGTATTTCCCTCCCTGAAGCAGTATAGTTTGCTGATGAGTACCCTGGCCCCATCAATACGACGCTCGATCCTGTATTGCCAGGCTGGTACGGCTGGTTTTGGTCGAGTAGCTTCGTCACAGTTTGGGAACTTCACGTTTGCTAAACGACATGCCGCAACAGCCGCGCAATACAGGATCGAGTGTGTATCAACGAGATCCTCGCTGCTCTCGAAGAAATCCTTAAGCAGCGAGTCCAAGGCACATACCAGCGCCCTATTTTTCTTGTGCATGGGTAGGCGTGGTAGTCGGGGTCTAAGTTCGGTCGGAGTGGACCTATACTCGCGAAACGCATCTTCCAGTGCGCTCCTCAATCGGACGTTGCACTGGCTACTTACTGTGGCAACCCTATCATCCTCCTCTTCAACATCGTGATTGGACCGCGGCGGGATAGCATCAATGATAGGCGCATGTGTCGCGGTTTGTGCCGGAGTTGAGACGATATGGTTGCTCAGTACCTCTGAGCGCAGCCTATCAAGTGCGGCATCATCCAACCTGTGATTGCGTTGGATGACCCGCACTTGATCCGATAGTCGTTGGGCCGAGACGTTGACGGTTGGCTCTAGTTCCTGGAACAGAGACAGCATCCTAACACGGTACGCAGTGAGGTTAGTTCCCCCCTCTGTAGACCCGTAATATGCGCGCATGACGTTCTCGTTCATAGACTGAGTCCATCTCATGCGCTGCACACAACCACCGGCAGCGGGGACCCGGCTCGGGGCTAGTTGGCCCCTAAGTCCCAAGCTCTTCGGTGGCCGGCCTCTCCCCTGCCGACGTACAGGTGTTGGCGACGTCGGCGGGGAAAAATACTCGTCGCTCGAGCTCAACGCAACTACCGCGGCCGGTGTCGTCACAGCACTCACGGTGGGGCTGGGTACCGGCGGCGGCGAGGCGGAGCTGAGCGAAGAGTCCGGAGGTGGTGGGCGTGCACGTGCAGCTGATCTCGTCAACATTTCATAATCGTTCTTATATGTATTTGTTCTATCGAAGGTGACATGACAGATGTCACCTCCGGTTCGGCAGTTTTTGATGGAAGTCTCGAATATTGTGGTTCATTTTGCACTTTATTAAATATGGTGATTGACTTGAATTTATTCTTGATAAACTGTTTTACAATAACAAAAAAAAAACTGTGTCGAAAAAAATTATTATTGAAAATATATTAGAGAACGTATTTTGTGACGTGTTGACGTTGGTGTTGCCAGCTTATTATTATTATTATTATTAATGTTAATTAAAAACTAGATGAGTTCGGTGTTTCCTGACACTCTTTTATAAAGTTCTTGGTGGACCACATGAGGACCATGCAGGTTAATGTCTAAAATGATCTTATGAGGAAAGAACCATGCAGATTTGAGTGGACCTGTCAACTCAGTGCACACATTTGTCAGTAATCGTGTAGCTCAACTCGAATTTAAGGAGCTCAACGACTGGACGAACAATACTAATGAAATTACATTTGGGTAGACCGCATAAAGTACTCAATCTGGGAAAAAAATATCCTCACATCCACAATAATTAAAATAATTACTTGAGGATCTTTTTTTTGGGTGGATATTATCAAATAACTTCTCCCGCTCTGCGCGGGGTGGGAGGGTGAGTCAGACTCTCTGACTAAAACCCACCCGTGTCCCTTCCTTTGCCAGTGTTGCCAGGGGCCTCGGTAAAATAAGAAAGAAAAAAAATACGTTTATTTGCGGTAAACATGACGCAAAGAAGGAACACAAATACAAAAAAAGAAACAATTTGGGGGAGAATATGCGTCACATCCACGCAAAACGGCCAACGCTCAGCATGATGCTGCAACCCTATGCAAGACAGAGCCCCAGCGCTGATTTTCAGCGATAACCAGCGTTGACGTGATGACGTCGACCGGTGCAGCACACAGTGTGATTGTAATATGATTGTAGCGACCCCGGCAGAACTTTAGGCTCTGGATAGGAAGGTCTGTACTTTGCTGACAGCATATCCGATACATCACCCACGCTTAACAGTGATGAGATTGTAAATCCCGCGGAAGTGTGGGGGGTTTCTTAAATGCTAACTCTCCACAACTGCGAGATTGCAGTCTCAAGAAATATTTCCTTCAAACTGACGTGGGCATGCACCGAGATGCGGTTACCCCGCTCTCCTTGGCGAAAGAGAACTGACGCAAACCTGCAGTACTTGATACTGATGATCGTAAGGAAGTATGGCAAGGCAAAGAGCTTCACGGACGCTTTTTCCGGGTTCTCTATGAGTCTGATTTAGACTTTTTGACGTCTGTATCCTGGCTTCGTTTCAGTGACCTCTTCAGGGAAACCGAAAGTTTTGTCTGTGCGATTATAGAAAAAGATATCACGACGAATGTATCGCAAATACATTATCAAGGACGGACGGTACCGTTTAAATCTATCGGGCATGCCACCGTCCCGGTGAATCAATCGAACATATTGGTTCCGGTTTTTCTCGTCTTGCTAACAGCAAGTACTTACACGGACACAATCTAGTGGCTAGGATCACAGCAACTTGCCTTGCAGTACGACCTTGTGGAGTCCGAAGTACCATACTACAGGTATGTGCCCGACCAAGTTCTCGAGAATGGGAAACGCTATCATCACTGACAAGACTATTGTAGTCAATTAGCCTGATATTGTGGTGATAGATCGATGAGAGTGCCGTGCAATGATTGTTGATATCGCTGTCCCTCGTGGCGAGAGTCTTATGAATCCTGAGAAAGAAAAAAAACAAGTATTTTGACATAGCACACGAGGTTGTCGACATGTTGGACTTGGACTCTGCAATCATTGTACTGACAATCTTAACGGTTTATGATGCAGAGCCTCGACCAACACCTCAGGAGGCTCTCATTGCGCGGCTGGGTCAAGGACTTAATTCAGAAAGCTGGACACCTGGACATGGCACGCATAGTGATAAGGTTCCTCTCTCTAGAGCCCTGACCACCGGCAGCTTAGATCCTGTTCCATCAGGAATGCTGATGGGCTACATTTTTATATTTTTAAATGTGTTTTTAAATATTTTTTAATAAAATATTTAAAAATGCAAATAATAAGTACTTACGTAAGTACAATAAAGAAATAATCATCATCTGCCTGCCTTTTCCCAACCACGTTGGGGACGGCTTCCAGGATAACCGGATGCAGCGGAATACCAGTATTTTATATGGAGCTACTGCCTATCTGACCTCCACAACCCAGTTAATGGGTCAATTAACTCAGCCTATAGCAGTCCACTGCTGGACATAGGCCTCTCCCAGACTGCGCCACAACACCCTGTCCTCCGCCTTCCGCATCCAGTCTGTCCCAGCCACCTTTTTAAGGTCGTCGGTCCATCTAGCTGGGGGCGTCCCACACTACGCTTGCCGATACGCGGTCTCCACTCCAGGACTCGTCTGCTCCACCGGCCATTGGTCCTTCGACACACATGGCCAGCCCACTGCCACTTCAGTTTGCTGTTAATGGGTAATACGATACAATTGGTAAGACTGTTTGTCAGACTTTGGGCTTCTGACGACCCGTAACGACTGTCAAAGATCCACGAATGCCAGTCAGGACCAACGGCTTAACGTGCTTTCCGAGGCACGGAGAGTCTTGGTATGCAAAGATGGTCACCCGTCTACGGACCAACCGCGGTAAGCCTAGCTTAACCTGATCGATTGAATGATTGGAATTGCTAATGCGGTTCTGGGTTCGATTCTCAGGTCAGGCAAGGTGTTATTAGGCTTTTCCGTCTGGAATTTATCAGTAGCAGCATGGAGCCTGGATTTGATGGCAATAGGCTCACCCCCTATTACATGGGACTTCAACATAACTGGAAAAATGTGGGTTTACCTACTATAGGTACCTATACATCTGCCTAACCATTAGGGGAATACACGCGTGATGTTATGTTTTATTATGTTATGATGTACTTATTTATAATATTGCCCTGTGATGGATCCTCTGCAGAGACTGTTGCTCTTGCATTTTTTTTGTACATATTGAAACCAGCATTGATGCCTTGCCTTGAACTGGGATCAATTTTTTTCCTAAAAACTGATACACAATAAGATTTGTTCCTGTATTTTTTTAATCCATTTCTCGGTATGTCTGTGTCTTGTACATCGTATCCAGTATCATTAATCTCTTCCCCTTATCTCAATTTATTTGGAGTCGGCGCAACATGTCTTTAGAGAGGTATGGAAGAAAAGACATGTTGCGCCCCTTGGTAAGACTGGTTGATTAATAGAGAGCTATTAATCAACCAGTCTTACCAAGGAGTATCGTATTATCCAGAAATTGGGTTGTGGAGGTTAGATAGGCAGTCGCTCCATGTAAAATACTGGTATTCAGCTGCATCCGGTTAGTTTGGGAGCCGACCCTAACATATATTAGTTGGGAAATGGCCAGGCAGATAATGACTTCTCTATTAATCGTCATCTTGGTAGTCTATAAACATAGAATAGAATAGAATAGAATAGAATACTCTTTATTATGTATTTACACAAAAAAAAAATACAGATATAAATGTAGAAAATTTACATATCCCGTCTATGGAGCAGATAATGGTTGAACCTTTGCAGGAACTAATGGCACGCAGCTTTTTTACCCTATAGAGCTAAGTGAGTTGTTTTATGGTTTTAATTTGTCTCTTATCTTCTCTTATACACTATGTCTATGTCTCTCCTATCTATTCTCCGATCGCAGGTATGTACACACAGCTACATATCAATCTATACATTTCCAGTATAAGCTGACCTCTCATTGTACGGAAATCCTATGCAATGCGAGATCAGCTTATACTGGAAATGTGTAGCTTGATATGCAGCCGTGTGTACAAAGATGATGCTTATTTTTAAAGATTTTTTTTCTAGCAAGAAGAGATTTCTTTAGAAATAAACACCTTTGAATATATTTTTATGTTCCTTTCTTCTTGTTTGATTATATTTACGTGTGTACATAAACTGTTGAATGCTGTTTAAGAAACTGGACCTTGAAACCAGCTTGTTCGTTCATTCTCTGATAATCTGACAATAATTTGTGACTGCAACAGGACTAAAACATAGGTAAATACATTATATTCACGCGCTTTTCCCTTTGGGGGTAGGCAGAAACTACAGAATGCCCCCTGCTACGATCTGTTTTTTTTTGAGGGTGGGAAATCATCAAATAACTTCTCCCGCTCTGGGCGGAGCGGGAGGGTGTGTCAGACTCTTACTGACTAAAACACGATCTTAAGGCACCATTTCCACGGACGAGAGCATCGCGGCGATAGTCACGCTGTGCTTTCAAATGATCGCCGCGAAGATATCGCTATGTGGAGATTGATTCATAGAGTTTCTATTGAATTTGATGGCATGACGATACTATCGCCGCGATTTATCTCGTCCGTGGCGATGGCGCCTTAGCAAAGAGAATTAAACTTAAATAAATATTTTTTTATAGACGGATTTTCTAGATGATTTCTCACACCATTTAATTGAACAGGAACTCATATATTATTTTTATTTATGCAGAAATGTTTTAAAAGGTATTAAAATAACCGCGTGTGCAGAGATCCGATAACTGGTCAATACTAAAATGGCCACTCATATTGTCATCTAATATAAGTGCAATTTCATTTATGTGTCATAAGCCTGAGTCACCCACATGAGTAGTCAAGAGGCTGTATAATCATTGCGTCTTACATACATCTTTTGCTTCGTTTACGTTCATAAATCTGGTCACACACGCACGCCGGTTGCGAGTACTACGCACCTGATCTTTCTGAAGAACATCACTAATAAGGTGACTATATGTCCTTCTGGGGCGTCCCCTTCCGGCGTTTCCACTCACATCTGCCTTGACATTTATCTGCTACTCATGTTGTTACATCATATAATTAACTTTATTTATTTATGAATCACGCAACTTTTTATACTCAACTTTTTACTTATTTAATTGCACAAGTGACACTTGTAAAATTGTCATTTTTTTATGTAAATAGTACTCGTGTTAGTCACCTTTCACTCATCCTCTCAATATGACAAAACTATTTAAGCTAAAACAAGGTAACATGATTTTACAAATCAGCTAATTTATTCATTTTCCTAGCAACACAGCTCGCGTGACATAACCGATTGAATGCTCAGCAAACAACAGTATTATAAATACCGCGGTTAACATTGACAATAATATGATTAGTGTCAATTATGCTGCGCGTAAAAATGATGGGAAATTACATGTTTTGCTATAGAAATTATAATCGATGTCGTTAAGATGTCTAGGTGAATCTGATAAGCTTATAAAGAGTTTGATTGATAGATTTTCTTCTTTATTTTTGTGAAAGAGTTGGCAGTTTGCCCGGTTTGTTCAAAGAACTTGTGTTTCATTTAGGCTATTTTAGCCAACAGCTGCAATTCTCAGATTGGGACACAGCAATGCTGTTTGGTCGCGGAAATTGTATGGTGAATGAACTCTGGACTTCCCTGGATGACCTTTTATATAGGTACGCGAAAACCCTTCTCTTTCAATACGGATTCTTATTTTGACCCGCATGCTCTTAATTCAATTTATTTGTGGTGGGCGTAGGTTGTCTTTTTCCGGATTTACCCGTCATCAGTATCACCCCCTTTCTCACGATATTTCCCTTCATAGTTTTGAGATCAATGGCGAATGTGGTGATGAAAGAAATGGCACTAAGTAAGGCACGACTCACACAAGCATAATGTCTGCCAAACTTTTTGCCGATAGCATTATGTTACGTATATTTACAGTAATCCTAAAATAGTTAATAAATCAAACATACCAGAGTGAATTGTAAAATATAAACCTAAAAATGTTGAGCGATAGGCTTAATGACCGTTTTAAAACAATTCATATATTATTTTCTACATTGGTTATTCATTTTAATTTGGTATATCCCGAATTTCAATTTGCATTTTCAGGGTAACATTTAAATGGGTATAAAATCTAAGCTTTCAAACGAGTGTTTGCCTATGTTGATTTTGTTTTAATGTATGGTTAAGCACTTTAATCTTTTTGGGTTCACACTAAGTTAGTAGATTCTATGTACGATTATTAATTCATAAAGAATATTGGGTACACTAGACGCCTACGCAAACATAGCAGGGAAACGATATTTGGAAAAGATATTTTTCAGGGAAGTGCTACTGTACGACCTATTTATATCGATAAACAGCATTACTTACTTTAATCCGGTTTCTTTTTTTATTTAAATTTCTCGCACACAATTAGGTACAAAGATGGACCTAATACCTTAGGCATTCTCTACCAGTCAACCAAGGGTGGTGAAGAGATAAGATGGCAGGTGCTCTGAGAGGAAATAATAATAATGACAAATATGAAAATATAACAAAATAGGTTATAAATAAAAGGTTACAAACTTATAATAACATACACATTTACGACATTTACCTACATTAACTACTATAACTTCTACTGCTTTTGACTATTTATTTTATTTAAATATACATACATACACACATTCATGCAGCATGAAATTGATTTACATCCGTCACCTCACACTTCAGGTCCAGTTGAAAACCAGCGTCAGGCACTAGTTGTCTGGCATTTTTGCTGAACTGGACCTATTTAGCGCAGCCGCGAGGCATACTTTCTAGCTAATTTCTTATTTTTTTTACTTGTAGTATAATAATGTAGTGTTGTATGCCTTTAAGTTTGTACTCAATAAATATATTTCCAACTAAAACCATAGTCATCCTGTCCACAACCAACACGAAAAAACAGGTTTATCAGATAGAATAACCAACTATTTGCCTATCACTAGCTGAATAACAACCAGCCTTGCTATCTGAACAAAGGCCGCTCCGAAAACCGGACACAACCCAACAAGCGTTCCACGTTCCACAAAATGGCAACATGAAACAAAATCCATAAAATTAATTAGTGTACAACAGTCGAAAAAAACATCGACAGTATTTTTTGTCATGTCCCACCCCTAATCGCTGCAGAGTCCGTTTTAATTGATACCGGAGCACTTTTTGTTCGTGTAGTGATGTCACGGTAGTAAGGAAGTTGTCAATTATCGATAGCGCTTGCCTGTTCAACAGTTTTATAGGTAGTCGGATAGATTTTTCCGTGTGCTAAGTGGTTTTTGAGTATGCTCTGCTGTTTAACTCGATGAAATGGAATTGTGAAATGATGGAAGAGGGTTTTATGCGGGATTCGTATTTTTGTCTTTGTGTTTTTGGATTTGAAATAGTTTATTGGGAGTTACAAGGGTGGCTGATTTTAAGGTACTGAATTGGTGCCTACATTTTAAGTAGAGTGGAATAAGATTCCTCTGTTAGATAATCTTGGGCTTTGTCTGAATGATTTACAAGAAACTCAGTAGGTCACATCAAACTTTAAAAACATAACTCTCTTTTTGGGCGTATCCACAGCCGGGTAAAAGCTACTAACCAAACTGAAACTTAGTTTAAAACCACTTACTACGTTACCGTACAACTTTTTTTTTAAATGCGCCATGTTTACGCCATTTACGCCTCGGTACTGTACGTTTTCATACATAAACAGAGCACATAATACATCAAACGAACATTTTTAAGTTAGTGTTAAGTATAAAAGTTTTAAGTGCTAAGTTAAAAGATTATGGGCAAGGAGCCAGCGACAGATTATTGCTTCGTACTTAATCGTTTAGCTAAGTAAGATGGTGCCAAACAGACGCTGTATGATTCTGCAGATTGTGAACGTACTTAAGACGTATAGCATAATGTTTTGGCAACATTGCCTGAAGTATTACGTTTCCAAATTTTTCGATATTAGTAATGGACATGGACGCCGGTTTGATATCCGAATACGTATTATGAAAGAAATGTGTGTACGTGCATTACAAGTAGGTTTATATCTAAGATTAACAACCATTACAGAGACATAGTTTTAGTTAAAATACCAGTTCTATCACAAAGGTAATACTTTTTTTTACGAAAAACAGTAGGTACCTCGAATAAAAAAAAAAGAACAAAAACTTTAATTGAACTGTCTGTTTGTAACGTCAAAATAACAGCTTTTAGTAAATGCATATCAAAGTAGATACGGTACTAATAACAAAAAATGACTGTTTGTTCGAGTTAATCGCCCAAACGGCTGGGCCTATTTTGACCAGACTTTTACTGAAAAATAGCTGATGTTATAAGGAGTATCTTAGGCTACTTTTATTTTAGAAAGAGCTATGCGGGCGAAGCCACGGACAGCAGCGAGTCAAGAATAAAATTCAACCCTGTAGTTAGCCTTGCCCTGAGACCAAACCATCAACAGCAAAACGTGCGTGTGTAGCAGTACCAACATTTCTACCTAGCCCATTATCAACCGAATTCACAATCATCATATTGAACAACCAATACAAAACCATTACCATACTTAACATTAGAAGACTATTTATATGATAAGCACATTGCCCGCAAAATGTAACCACAATTGGCGAATATCGGTAATAACTGCAGATATCAGTTTCGGGCTGTATTTTGCCTTCAATTTCATGTATTTGTAACTAATAAGCAAAATCAATTTATGCATTGCAATTTGATTTTACCGTCATTCGGAATTAATTTGAAAATGATCACTTGATTCTGAATTTTCGAACAAAACTGTATTTAATAGTTTGGGAGCTGGTACCAAAAATAGAATATCACGAATCTGTCTTATGAAAAGGGTAATATTAAATGTAAAAGTAAGAATTGTTAAGTCACTTGAAGATTTTTTAATGTAAGATGTTACAAAAGTAACCGGAACTATAGGACAACGCTTATCCATGTAACCAGAAAAAAAAGCTAGAAAAATCAACGTAATTTAGTTTGAACCTTCAAGATAATTGCATCAAAAACACAGGAAAAGTAAACAAATATGCACTACACTATATAGTGTAACATAATTATGCATTAACTCCCCGACTATATCATACAAATAGAGATTTATCCGGTAATTCTTATCATGGCATTGCTGAAAGATAATTTATGGATTACTAGCTGTACCCCACGGTTTCACGCACAAAGTCTAGATCCCGTAGGAATATCAGGATAAAAATTATCCTATATCCTAACTCAAGTCATGGTCTGCATAAGTGCCAAATTTTATCCAAATCCGTTCATTCGTTTCAGCGTGAAAGCGTAACAAACTAACATACTCACTTTCGCATTTATAATATTTGTTAGGATTACGAGTATGATACTCCGAACAAACAATATTAATCACTAATATAATAATTACTAAGGAGCGTAGCAGGTGGCGTTCTATAGTTTCTGCCTACCCCCATGGGAAGAAGGCGTGAGTTTATGTATGTATGTATAATAATTACTATGGTTTAATAGTTTTCCATTTGCAAATGTTTTTGTTTATTGTTATTTGTTGGATTAGCAGACTACAAAATTCTGTTTTCATCATCGCGGCCGCATCGTGCCGATCTCTATCACTAGTTAGCTTATATCAAACCCATGCTAAGAAAGAGAGTCTACGTTTTGCAGACAGCGAACCTACAAAATAAGGTTTTAGAAAATTAACTCCTTTTTTGTAAATACTTTAATTAATTAGCCAATAGTGTCCACGTAAGTATCAACATATGAATCGAAAAGTGTAAAGGCTACATTTAAACCCGAAACCTGATACTTACATTCGACCCCATCTTTTTTTTTAATTAAGCCGACCAACATAAACTAAAAGCATTTATTTCAATAAAACCAATAACAGGCACTTTTTAACTGTCAAGGAGTCAGTCAGAAAGATGAGACTAGTTGCCCATTCAAAATCAAAACCAAAATATTTTAATTCACATAAACCTATGTGGAAACGTCAGAAGCTAGGTGCACGGTTCCAATGGGTCGTTTCCTATGGAGAAGAGCTGGCAAGAAACTCCACGGTTACTCTTTTAAAAATAATTGGCTTCTACAATGTTTACAAATTACAGAGTTAATAGGTATGGGAGGACAGTGCAGGCCTTTTCATTAACTCCCAGGCACACACAGAAATTGTCCTATTATTCTGATCACATTTCATGGCTATGCTGAAAGATATAATTTATAGTTTATACTCTGAATAAACAATATTAATCACTAATGAACTATGGTTTAATAGTTTTCATTTATAATGATTATCGTGTATGATTCGTTTTTAGAATGGTAGGTAGACAAGAATCACTGCTGTTCATCGTTCTGACGTAATCTCTTTAAGTACGTAGTTCGCTTTCGTATCCACGCAAAAACAGGGTATTAGGTATTGCTGACAGCGATAGCACAACAAAATTTTGTATGATATAATTATCACGATATTTTATTACTTGAATAAGTCATAAGTCAATAGTGTTCCATGAAAGTATCAACATATTAATTGGCCATATAAAGGCCAGATTTGGACCGGAAACCTGACGATTACAACCGACTCCATCGGTGCCCCTTCTTCGTCCTTCCCTTTTCACATTATTTGGGGTCACTTTTCTGCGCCAAGACAATATGTCTTGGGTTCGCCCCGACAGTACGTCTCGGCTTTTTAAAATTAAACAGTTATCAACTCGATTCAACCAATACTTCCACATTACCACAATTCCCAAAGTCAATAAATCGGTCAGAGAATCATTAATTCCACGAGCAATTCCCTACATTTCCTTGTTGTACGATAGATATTAATTACTGGGAGACAACTCGGCACTGCACATTTAAACTCCACGTTTACGACTCTTTCTACCCGAGAGAAAAAAGGTATACCTTTTTATGCGAGTTCAGGGCAAGTCAAGAGCCCTTACTGTTGTTCTAATGTTGAATATACCATTTCTATTGGTCGTGGTTTCGAATAGGAATAATTTCTATTGGTATTTATGTTCTGTGGGGAGTAATTTCCATCATAGGTTTATTTTTTTAGTTTACTTCTAATTACTGCGGTATGTTGCCTGCAGCTCATGACTTGCTTATTAACCAACGGAAGGCCATTCCTCATACTTAAAAAAATGGAAAATCAAAAGTGCACGCCTCACAGACAGAAACATGTTGACGATAAATTTTACGGAAAAAATTAAGAAAACTCATCGATTTTTGTTAATATCTTTTGAACGGTTATGAGTTTGATAACGGAAATCAATAGGGATCATTCGAAGGACGAAAGAAAACTTATAGAAGAAGATTTATATTAATCCATTGTGTGTGACGATGTGAATCGTGACGATACTACACTTACCAACTGAAAGCACTACACGTATTTTTTTTATTACATTTTTGTTATATACCTATATATGACGGTACTTATATCTATCTAAAAATATATTAATCTTATAATGTAAAGTCTAGTTTTTAAAGTCAAGGTGACATATCGAGATACGCTGAAGTGTTGTGAGGCGTGCAAAATGTTCGAATTCAAGACAATAAATATAAAAACTTGTCAAAAATGTAGGTGAGGTAAATTGATTGTGTTATTGTTAGATTGAGGCTGATATTAGAAGACGAACGTTCTTAAAAGTACAGGAATTGCCACTCTGGTTGTGGTTTCAAAACTTGGTACATAACAGTGTGGCTTTTTTATATCTTTGTGCCACGAGTAACTTCGTTAATGAAGATTAAGGAGTTAAGTCTAAAGAACGTCCCAACATTTTTCTCATGCCAACATACTGCTCATTCATAGTTAATCTGTTTCCTATGGATTATTCTGGAAACAAATTTATTCAGGATCTATTTTCGAAGCAGATAGGCGTTATAGTGTTTTCATTTGATGTTGATTGACATATTTAATGTTAACTCTACAACTAGCCACTGCACAGTTAGTTCTCAAGTTACTTTCATAAAGTCGGTTATCGAATAACCAACTTTCAATCATGATTTAATTTTTTCAATGAACTTGTCGATCTCGAAAAAAAGAGTAATGTTTTTATTTCATGTCATCGTATGCCAGTAAATGATATCGTGACGGTTGACAGGGGAGAGCCGACACCAAGTAACATGGGACAAGAGCCAAAATATGATGAGATTATGATAAACAATAATCATAATTTGATAATAGTTTAGATGAGACAGCAAGTGAAACAAGCAGTTCTAATACCAAATCACGGCGTGACTTTCGATCGAGAATTACCCAAACCAGTAGTACCACCCTGTCGTGCCAGAGAGGCGTTTTTCACGGCGATTTCAATTAGTAGAGGTAGGACGTAGTGAATGCACTTGTTCCCACTAAGGTAGCTACATCTATAAACTATGGAGTTTTAGCTGAGTAGGTACAGTCAGTCTCAAAGACTCAGAACACATGTCTATAAAATATTGTGATCCATATTGCGATATCAATGCGACACTTAATATCGTGTCCGGCGTGTCCTGTTGCCTGTACGTTACAGGAACTAGGTCAGGACAGTAGAACTTCTGGATTTTTAAAGGGACGAACGATTTTGGCAAGGCCCGTGTGACTTTTCTTATTTATTTTTGCATACCTGTAAGTAGAGTTTTCGTAAATAAAAAATATATATTGTTATAGTGTAAAAAATAGATATATATATGGATGTTAATGAAGACGCCAATAAAAGAACTGATTGATGTTAATGAAGGTGCCAAACTTGTAGCCAAATTCTGGGCCGACTCTATTTAGATCGCCATCAGCACGCTAAGATGAATGAGTAGCTACAATTAAATACCCAATATGTTTTGTGGCTATACATTGATACAATATTATGGAACAAATATTGTATGCACCGAGGCCTGAGGCAAATTGTACCGACAGGTAGATACTATCTATAAACTATAGGTTCTTAGCCGAGTGTTACCTTTGCCCGATGGTCAGGAGGGTAGAACTTCTGGATGTTTAACGGGACTAACGATTTTTGCAAGGCCCGTGTGACTTTTCTTATCTATTTTTGGATACCTGGTTTTTTTCGTAAATAAAAAATATATTATATATATTATACGGATCCAAAAATAAAAATAGTTTTGTATCCATATAATATATTGTTTTTAAAGATCAGACTATTTTCATGTGTTAATTAGTATCCATCATGGTCAACCTGTTGTCGATCTTTAAAGAGATATGATTGGTTATTGTAAATAATATGTTTACTTCCAAAAAATCGGAAATTAGCCTTTCAGATGGATAAATCCGTCCACTTCATTAAACGTTGAATAAACAAAATTTATATCTAAACTGTCGAGACTTCAAACTCGGTTTCTGGAAATCTATATTTATATCTAGGTAAAAGATGTCAAGAATACACTTTCGGTTTAAAAAAGCCTGATAAATCCACTCATCTCATATCAGGAGCTGTTTGTTGGTTGACAAAAAAAACTAATCAAGTTGTCCTCAGAATTGACAGCATTAAACAGGCTTTCAGAAAGCAGGGGTAATTTACCTCATGGAAAGCCCAAAGTGGTCATCTATACAAGCCTAACCGAGTGGGGCAGCTTGTGCGAAATAACGGACCCGATTAAGGAGATACTTAATTACGACCAGGCCGTAATAAATCGTACTTATCCCACAACGGGAGTGAGGCGTGAATACAACCTCAAACGACGGGGATGTACGGACATTACTGGTTGTAGAAAATCATGTATATATTGTATAGCTAATTCTGGGTTTCAGATCGATATGTTAGGAGCCCTAGAAAGCAATATTCAACCTTAATGTTCCCAGTTCCCAATGCTTGGACACAGGCTGGCTCTCCACGCGGGCCAAGTGCGGGTGGGTGGATGTCACTCGCCGGTGTCCTCACGATGTTTTCCTTCACCGTTTTAACAGTGGCCTAGGAATAATTGCTCAAATTAAAGTGCATGTCTGCCAGGGTTCGAACTCACGTAATTTTATTCAAGCCTTTCCAATACGTAAACTCTTGTTCGCCGAAATGGATAGTCCGTAGCTCATTCATACAACAACGTTATTTCATTCCGAACATACGAGTAGCTCGTTCATAATACTTTTCAGATAATACACACGTTGGATTTTATTTATAGTCTAGTGTATTCATGTTTTGTCGTCGTTTGAAGCCAGTTTTATAACTTTGTGCGACTGTTTGAATCAGGCGAGTTTTTGAATCACGCAGTAGTCAATCACAGATAAATCTCGAATTTTCGACGGGCAATTTAGGTTTTTGGTGAATAACTGTGCGGCATGGATGAGTTTACGAATATATGGGACAAATTAGATGCAATAGGTGAAATACTATGAGTACCTGACTCACTCGAGAATGATGCTGTTAATTTGATTAAGAAAACATAATTATATTTATTTAGCAGAGACTTAGATCTAAGTAAGCTTGTCTTAGAAAAAATATTGGCAAATCTATATTGTTTATGGTAGCAGAAAAAGTATATGTGTGTAATCTTGACGATACTTCTCAGAACTTGTTCGTTACCAACACATGTTTTGAAAAAAGATTATTTTAAATTAATAACAAGAACGTCATATATGAATGCAGAACTTGGTTGTTTTTTATTTTGGATTAAACGACTATTTTTTGATTAAATAGATAATTGCTTCATATTTTGCAACAAATTACCAGCGTTGTGTCACCGCGCTTGTCTTTCTTTTCTATGCAGTCCGACAGTGACCGCGCTTTAGCTGTTGTCAGCGTCATAAAGCCAAACAACATATTCTGCAAAAAAACCTGAATTTCCTAAAAAAAGACAAACGAATATAGAGCAGCGGTGGCCCAGTGGTAACGGCCGCGACTTACGAGTTGTAGGTCGTAGGTTCGAACCCGGACAGGCGCTTTACTTTGTGTAAATTATTTCATCACCACTTTGCTCTCAAAACGGTGAAGGAAAACATCGTGAGGAAACCGGCAAGTCTTAGAACCAAAAATTCGAAGACATGTGACATCTACCAACCCGCACTGGGCCCGCGTGGTGGATTACGGCCCTCTCCCTCTCACAGAGAGGAGGCCTGTGTCCCAGCAGTGGGAACATTATAGGCTGATTATGTATGTGTATGCTCAATCATCGAGCACATCATCGCTTGCCATCAGGTGACATAGTGCTGAAACGTGAAACTTATCAGTTATAATAAAAAAAACTAGTGGAATACGATTTTCTAAGAAAATCTACGAGCACACATGTATGTTTTTCTGTAGCTTGCCTAGAAAAGCGGTGGCCGACACATATCGTCTGCAATTTAGCAGCGAATAACGTTACTGACACTTTATTTCTAAAAGTAAGTTGGTGTGTTTTCCTAGAAAGTGTTTTTGTAAAGTCAACCCGTTATATGCCATTATTTGCCGTTATGAGCCGTTATGTACCGTTATGTGTCGTTATGCGCCATTATGTGGCGGCCACCGCTCTTCTAGGAAACTTGTCTACTCTTCGGTTCACTTCAACAGAACCCTGTTTTGAAAACAAAACACCTAAACTCAAAATGGCCTCTACAATAAAGTTGATAGTGTTGCCATTACCCGGGTATGGCGGACGGGGAATGTGGATAATTTGTCAAACTAACCCGCGCCATTGCGGGAACAAATTATGGAAAAAATTATATGTTTTGAGAAGTTCGTCCTTTCATGATAGCAGTGTGAATTTGATGGTAATAAATCAGAAGAAAAGTTAGGAGTTTAGACATATGAATAAGTAGTTTCAAACGCTCAACTCACTTAGTGTAAAACTATATACCTAGGTACTTTGAAAGAAATTATTACTCGGTTCTAAGATATATCTCGATTGTATCGGCTAATGCAAAAATGTACGAAAACTAGTCTTACTTGGATTTTGTTAGAAGTTAGTTTCATCACACGCAAACTGTGAGTCAACCAACAAATTCAAGGAATCCTCGTTCTAAAAGGTCATAACACCAACTCAAGGATTTGTTTATAACCATACACCCTTAATCACTACAGTTTTAGCCATCAAATGCCATATCCATGGATTCCGACGTCCAGTCGATATTTCATTTAAGTGCCCGATGAGACCTCATATCCGTCGCTTTAATGACCAGTTCGCATCTGGATTACTGCAGTTATAACCAGTTTATGCCAGTTTCAAGCAGATCGATCTAGATTTGATGGTGTACGAATGTTTCGTTGTGGGGTGTTTCTTTTTATAATGGCGGTAAGTTTTAATTTGTTTTAGATTTAGCTGAATTTTGGTACTTATGAAAATCAGCTATGTAGATGTATTTGACGCTGCCCTTCCGCCTACTGTTTCCCCAATCCTGAATATTATTATATTATCAATATTTTTTAACGGAACCACTGATATTGGTACATCCAATAAACGCCTGCTTTTGATGAATTATTTTGCCGTAATTTCATTGTAATTTAAACTCAATAAATTTAACTACTGTTAACTACTGTTATTCCGGTTGATTTAATTTCAGTTGAAAATGAGTAGCACAAATGATCCCGAATACAGAAATAATCGATTTTCCTACGCTTGTGGAATAAAAATATATTCTCTCTTTCTTTTCCTTCTTTCTATGGGACTTTCAGTCAAATATCTATCTATAAATTATTTATAGTAGTATGTGACAATTGGAAATTGCCAAAACAAGGCAAGTATAGTGTTCTGAAATGAAATGAAATGATTGAAATGATGCAATGATTTTATTTTATGTAAGTAGGTTTGTACAAACACTTTTACACGTCAACAACTATAAAAAAAAAAAAAAACTAGATGAGCTCAGCGTTTCCTATCTGACTACTCCGAGAAGAAACGCCGAAACAAACTCAGAGGTCACAGTCTCTTTTAAAGTCCATTACCTTGGTCAGATTATATGAAGACCATGTAGATTGGTGTCTGAAATGGTCGTTTGTGAAAGGAACCACACAGATTGAGTGGACCTATCCAGTCAGTGCACGCATTTGTCAGTAATCGTGTAGCTCAACTCAGAACTTAAGGATCTCAACGATTCGACGAACAATTCATTGCTCCTGCTGTATAAGAATGGGCCTTTGTCCATTGATGGAACTATCAGAAACATTTTTCCATCCTCAATCAATCAATCAATCTGCCAAGCCTTTTCCCAACTATGTTGGGTTCGACTTCCAGTCTAACAGGATGCAGCTGAATACATTACTAGATGCAGGTGTTTTACAAGGACCGACTGCCTATCTGCCCTCAACAACCCAGTAACTGGGTAACAAAACCCGATGGTACGAGTAAGATGGGTTGTAAGACTTTTGGGCTTCTGACTACCCTTAACGTCTGATAAAGATCTACGAGTGACAGCCGGGATCAGCGGCTTAACGAGCTTTCCGAGACACAGAAGGGTCTCGATATAAAACGGACGGTCACCCATCTACAAATAGCTTAACCTTCGATCGACCTGTGCGGCTGTCATCATTTAGCCGCGAGCCCCTCCTACATTTCTACTATCTTCCTATGATAGTACCGACGGTGTACAACAAATGAGACGGCTCTGCTATTAAACATTACCTACATACGTTTGTCTCTAATAAGCATACAGATTTCCTTTCATTTTCCTCAATAAAGCGTTTAATTAACCACTTGCATATCATCATAAATTGTAAGTATGTAATAAGTGGTATTTATTACTGGTTGGCAATGAAACACCTGCCTGTTACGTACGCACTTATGGAATTTACAACAGGTTATTTGAGAATATCAGTTTTGATTTGAATAATAGCTCGTTTCTATGTCCACACTACACCACACTACAGACTACCTGTAGTATTGTCTCTCCTTTCCCCCTAATTAGTCCAAAGGTTATCTTTAAAAGATCGTTTTTAGCGATAAGACCGCCCATCGTGTCACCCCTTGCAAAATTTCTATATTTATACCTGTATTTTTTATGGTGTACATAATAAAGAGTATTGTATTCTATTATATTCTATGTCTTGCCCCTAAAGGTTTAAAGGGTTAGAAAACCAGCGTCAGACAGCATCTGTCTGGCATTAATGCTGAAATGAACCTTTTTGGCGCAGCCGTGAGGCACACACTATTGTTGTTAATACATTATTTTCATTCTGTTTATTCTGTTATTTGTATTTTGTGTTTCACGAACGGTGTCCAAATAAACTTTATTCGTTCTTTATTATGTAAAATTATGTTTCTATTGTATTGTCTCATTCTGGTCTAAATTTAGCAAAATTGTATCTGAAATATTTCACGCCACGATTGACCGAGTGGTTGAGCAATTGGCTTCTGCACTACTACGGGTCGCTTTGTTCGATTATCGCAAAGAAACAATAGTAAGGCCTATTACAGATAGCTATATCGGGAATTAATCTCATATGCACAAACACTCAAATATATACATACATAAACTCGCGCCTGTATTCCATGGGGTTGGCAGAAACTAAAGAACGCCACCTGCTACGATCCTTACATACTCCTTCTGCTTCCTTTACGTTCAATAATCGGGCATAAACGTACGCCGCGCCTGTTGCGAGCAATGTGAAACTGAAATCTCACATGTATGACCACTCAAATCTCACACAGACAAACACTTAAGTACTTATATCTTACACGTTTGTGTTTAAAAGCGCAAAAAGAACAGTTCACTGACCTAAAATCAGTCAAGTGTTCCCAAGGACTAATTTTCTATATCAGTTGAAGCAAAAATCTCGGATATCATAACTCCTTTGAAGTTGATACACGTCAACGATCAGAAAGGTTATCTTGTAGTATCTATGTATCTCTACTTAGTATACAGCAAAGTCGCTTTTCGTGTCTGTCTGTATGACCGATTAGCTTTTCTAAAGAACTCAATAGATGTTTATGCAATTTTTACCATCAATTACAGCATTGATTCAGGAAAATTTATGTTGTGTATTAAACATTGATATTTAACCTTTGAGATTGAGATTTATCCTGGAAATCACGATGTTTTGTAATGTAACTATTATTCTTCTTCGCGATGCTGGTAGGACAGCATTTCAGATCATGTTGGCCCAAAATTTCGCTACTTCCACGGCATCGTTGGTTGCAGGCTTTGACTGCAGATGGCGGTTGCAATGTTACAAGCGTGCGTAGCAGGAGCCGGACGTTTGTATAGGTAAAAAAGAAATACCTTCTGTGACAGATTACCGATTTTTCTATGAATTGGTGAAGGTAAAATAATTAATAATAGGTAATTTTCCCGGTAAAAGTCACCTCTACTTATGAATTTGGTTCTCCGAAGGTACTTGACTTAGGTGGGAGGAGAGGCATTTAGTACATACACATTTCGCCAGCCTTTCGTGAGTTCCGATAAATATGGACACCGCAAATTCATCAATCATTCGTTCAAAAACAGTTGTAGTTTTGACTACGGATCAGCTGCTTTCAAAAACAACTGCTGCAATCTGTAAGGTTACTGTCGATCTTACTCTGATTCAAGGGTGATCAGTTCCTGCATGCCATATAATGTATTATGTTGCGTGTGGGCATCGAACTATCAGATCAAAATCGGGTTGTGATGTTAACGGATATTTGTCCCGAGGGAGACAAAAGGGGAAATCATTTAAAAGATACGGAATCAAGATCTCTAATCTCTAGGAGGACTTAAAACAAAATTACAATACTGAACGCTCGTTGAATACTCGTTAGTCTAGTGGTCGCAAGAGCTATTGCTGAGATCCTGGGTTCAATTCCCAGGCAAAGTTTTATTAGGGTTTTCCACCAGGAATTTCTCAGTAGCAGTTCGGAGTCTGGATTTGTACCCGGTTTACGGCATTGCTGCTGAAATGTGGGTGTACTATGATGTACATTTCTGCCAAACCCTTTGGGAAAAACAGGCGTGATTATGTAAATAAACTCAAACTCAAACTCAAAGCATTTATTTCAATTAAACCATTTACAGGCACTTTTGAATTGTCAAGGAGTCGGTCAGTTAGAAATATGAAGCTAGTTGCCCATTCCAAAGCGTAGTAGGTACCTATGGAGAAGAACGGGCAAGAAACTCCATGGACACTCTTTTAAATTAAATTGATACATAAAGATTAGTACAAAAATAATGTTGAAATTATAACCAAATGTGAGGACGATGTAAAATAAAAAACGCGTCCATAGTAGAAAGAGAAACAAATACAATTTCTAAATAAAATAATTACAAATAAGCCGAGGACGCTAAGAGGTGACCAGTCCCAACTAACGGCGCCCGTTCACGAGCATGACGCATGGATTAGCACCATTCAGCTCAACCATTTTGAAGGGAGCTAAATGATCCAACACACGCGCCACCATCAGCGAGACATCTGAGTGAGCATGACATACTCTCAGCCGCCAGGGCCCATTCAAGTCAATTACATAACCGGTAATTGAACTATACTGAACAACAAGTGGCTATTATAATAAAATAATGCAAATAAGAGACCCACCGTGTATCAGAAATTAGGAACCTCCACGACGGACATATCAACACCACAATGATAAACAAAATCCGATCGCGAAGCTCCCGAACGCAATCTACCGTCGAATTGTCTAACGAAGCTTAAACCTTAGCGATTAAATTGTCGAATTGTGGTCAACACCCGGTAATACCGAAGTCGTTGGTACATTAAGCAATATCTGGAGTAATACTGTTTGTACAATGACGGTTACTGCACTGCGATTTGCGACAAAACGCAGTTCCTTTTCAACGTACTGGCATCATCAATCTCTAACCCTTATCCCATTTTATTTGTGGTCGGCGCAACATGTATTTTTATTCCATACATCTTTTTGATTGAATTTTCCAAGTGCGTGGTTGGCCAAATCCGAAACTATAAGAATCTAGCTTCTGCCCGTGACTTAATTTGCGTTTACCGGGATAAAAGTATCCTTTGTCTTAACCCAGGTCAAGTTCTATCCATGTGACAAATTTCATCCGAATCCGTTCAGCCGTTTTAGCGTGAGAGCATTACAAACAAATTCACTTTCTTTTCTTTTCTTTTAGGATAGCAAAACTTATTTTTGGTAAAAATTAAAACTGCATCATTAGTGTTGTGTACACTTATAAAATTCATCCTGAATATATTCCTGCGGATTTGGTGATGCCCAGTAGTGTGTTTGGCAAAGAAAAGATCAAAATTGTCGATGTAAGAGACTGTTAAGTCTTGACACAGATTTCAGCGGTGCATACGCTGCGGGCTCACACTCATTTCGCGGCCCCGTGCTGCTAGCACCAACATATTTTACTCATTAGCGTCGCCTTCGCCTGTTCCTTATTGTATTTTGGATCCAGTCTTACTGGCCACCCCACTGCCACTATAAAAGGCCATACCCTTACCCAGCTTAGTCACGGTCAAAAGAAATCCTAATAAGATCCAACACACACAGAAATTTAAAAAAAAAAAGAACAAAAGGCATCCCTCCGGCGATTGAAAGGGCCTCTAAATATCCAACCTAATGACTACCCATGCCAGAAAATCAGCTAAAATCTTTACATAAAAGATGACATTTTGAAAAAAGGGAAAAATTTAACAAATCCTGGCCCAATCTGAAGGAATAAGACTGTATTAAGAGCACGCTGAATACTTATCATTTTTAATATCGTCCGTCGTATAAGATCTCTGGAATACCAAGATGTGGCACAAGTGATAAGATTGAGATTAGACATACATTTAAACCACACATACCTAATTTCGATAATGAAAGCCTGATCAAGTACTTAGTGACTTGAGTTAAAGATACGATAGCAGATTTACTGAATAGAGAGTCAGTTAATCTGAATATCAGCGGTGGTTGAGCTAAATGGTGCTGATCCATGTGTCATGCTCGTGAACGGGCGCCGTCGGTTGGGACTGGTCACCTCTTAGCTTCCTCGGCTTATTTGTAATTATTTTATTTAGAAATTGTTTTTGTTTCTTTTGCTAATATGGACGCGTTTTTTATTTTACATCGTCCTCACATTTAGTTATAATTTCAACATTATTTTTGTAATAATCTCTATGTCACAATATAATTTAAAAGAGTGTCCATGGAGTTTCTTGCCCGTTCTTCTCTATAGGTACCTACTACGCTTTGGAATGGGCAACTAGCTTCATATTTCTAACTGACCGACTCCTTGACAATTCAAAAGTGCCTGTAAATGGTTTAATTGAAATAAATGCTTTGAGTTTGAGTTTGAGTTCAGCATCTCAGCTTGGTTAACGAAATAATATGTAAAAGCCAATCAAATAACTAGACTACGTATAGTCTAACTCGTCATTGCTTTATAACCTTTACCGTCCTAACAGCGTTTGTCCACCACCACCGTCATCGTTAATGGGACGTCAACGAGAAACGATGTTGTTCGAACCGAACGTGACGTCCCGTTGCGTGCGGTGCAGTAGACACGCAGCCATAGCAAATGTATGTATATCGTTACTTCGGCACCGTCATCTTGTTCTCATTGACGTAGCGGTGGACAAACGACCTTAGGTTGAATGTCACTTACACGTCATAAATCGTCTGTGTGACAGCGATATTATGCAGTATAAAAATTACTAGTTCAACTATACATCAGATGCGGTTGCCGTGACAGGTAAGGAAGGGATTGTATCAGGGTAAACCTACTTGCAATAGAGTTGCTGTCGGTGAAAAACAAAAGCCTTAAAAAACAGGTATTACACTCGGAGCACTGATTTCAGCAACACTTGATCGAACAGCACCTGAGCAGTTCCACTAACCGCACTGAAAAAAAAAATAAAATTATAAGTGCGGTTCGGTGGAACAACTCAGTCCCCGAACGGCACTACGTAAAATATTTTTTTAGTGATAGCTTACAATCAGCAATTAACTGCCAAAATAATGAAAATGTTTGTTTTTACCATGAAATTAGTATAACATAACATCATCACGCCTTGTTTCCCTGAAGGGTTGAGCAGAGGTGTACCTGTAGTAACACCCACATTTTGCCAGTTATGTTAAGTCCCATGTAATAGGGGGCGAGCCTATTGCCATCAACCGGACACAAATTCAGACTCCGGGCTGCTACTGAGAAATTCCAGATAGAAAAACCCAATAACACTTTGCCAGACCTGCGAATCGAATCTAGAACCTCATGCTCAGCAGTAGCGCTTGCGACCTCTAAACCAAGGAAGCAGTTAGTGGAATTAGTATGTACTTTGATTTGTACCATTAAATTAAAACTACACGTCATTTAAAGGGTAGGGTTCAGCAGAAGACCATTGTCAAGTGACATATTTACAGCAATAAATAAAACTAACTCATACTCCCAATCGCTGCCTCTTAACACTTGAACCATAAAGGGCAAGAGGAGGGAAGGGCGTAGCTACCACGCACTTTATCAAATCTTTTGTCGGTTCAGAAACGTTGGGTGCGATCAAAGGGCGGTTTTGAATGTTGACATTGAAATCCGGTTCCGGCAGACAGGATGTTTGCTTAGCTAATATTAATTTGTTTAATTTACGGGTCTGAACGTTTACTTTCTCACCGCAAAAAAGGACTATTTTAAATTTAACTTCTTTAACTATCTTTGCATTGTATAAATGTATTATCTTAGTATTGTATAATTGCATGGCACATGTGTGAGCACTTGGTACCTACTATAAAGCTACCATTTACTGGGTACGACTTTAATTGACTTGAATGTGCCCTGGCAGCTGAGAGTATGTCATGCTTATTCAAATGTCTCGCTGGTGGTGGCACATGTGTTGGATCATTAAGCTCCCTTCAAAATGGTTGAGCTGAATGGTGCTGATCCATGCGTCATGTTCGTGAATGGGCGCCGTCAGTAGGGACTGATCATTTCTTAGCTGCCTCAACTGATTCAACATGAATAATGTAACCAATATTTTTGTAACAATATTTTAATTTAAAAGAGTGTCCGTGGAGTTTCGTGCCCGTTCTTCTCCATAGGTACCTGCTACGCTTTGGAATGGGCAACTAGCTTCATCTTTCTGACTGACCGACCCCTTGACAATTCAAAAGTGCCTGTATTTGGTTTATTTCAAATAAATACTTTGAGTTTGAGTTAAGAACGAGAGATTCGGACTCGATTGTATTTTCCCGTCTCCCGTCCATCGTTTGCTGTTTACCATATTTTTTCGTAACTCTTTGTCTAGTTTCATATATTTTGGCCTTACTCTGATAGATCAAACGATTCATCTTTCGTCTCAATTTTTCTGACACGACGTGAGAAGGTGAAAAATGGCATCTATATAGTAACAGACCCGTCTCACGACGTATACACACTCTTGTCTTGTACTTAAATATACCTAGTTTTGTGCCGGTTTTATTTATTTAAAAGAAAGAATGAGTGGTATATTCAGCAAGTTAATCAGATGTTTGCCGGTGCTGGCTAGCAGTTCAAAAATTTCGTTAGGAATCATGGACACAGGTATCGGTCTAAAATCACTGACACGAAGTGAGAAGCATAATATTGGTGCCGATTCCCTTGTTCACAAACTAAATTAAATTTAAGTTCAGTGCATCTTTTTCTTTCTATTTCATTAAGAAAAGGACAGAAGATAAATTTTAGTTTAATCCTGTCAAATTAATCAGCGCTTGACGTAAATTGACGTAATTTTAGTAGGCAAGTTTTTAATCACGTCTAAACTTGAATGTAGTGACAGGCGCTGATTAATTTAACAGGACTAAACTAAAATTTATTATCTGTCCTTTTCTTAATGAAATAGAAAGAAAAAGATGCACTGAACTTAAATTTAGTTTAGTTTGTGAACAAGGGAATCGGCACCATTATTATTTAATTAATACTCTTTTGCCCGCGGCTTCCCCACGTGGATGCTGTAAATTATTCCACGGGAACATACTACAGGGGTGAAAAGTACCCTTTGTCCTAACCCAGGTCATGGTCTACCCATGTGCCAAATTTCATCCAAATCTGTTAAGCCATTTTAGCGCGAAAGCGTTACAAACAAACAAACAAACCCACATTTGCATTTATAATATTAGTTAGGCTTGTGGCCTGGAGCTTGTGGCTAAATAATAACAGCCGCACGGGTCAATCGATGAGGTTAAGCTACGCTTGCCGCTGTTGGTCCGTAGATGGGTGACCATCTTTATCCATCTGGAGGATACCAAGAACCCTCCGAGCCTCGGAAAGCACATTAAGCCGTTGGTCCCGGCTGGCATTCGTGGATCTGTGACAGTCGTTACGGGTCGTCAGAAGCCCGAAAGTCTGACAAGGGGTATTGTATTACCCAGTAAGTGGGTTGTGGAGGTCAGATAGGTAGTCCCTCCATGTAAAATACTGGTATTCAGCTATATCCGGTTGGACTGGAAGCCGACCGCAACATAGTTGGGAAAAGGCTAGGCAGATGATGATATATGTATTAGAATTAATGCTCATTTCGTCACTATGAAAATAGTCCTTTGCTATAAAAAAAAAACATTAAAGGTATACGTCTAAAGTCTAAACAGACGTAAGTGACGCTCAAATTTTCTTACAAGAGTGGTTAAATACCGCCATTAATAAATAGGAATATGAGTAGGCAAAAAATATTATTACCGCCAGTCCCTAAAGAATATTCAACCCAATAAGTGGAGTGTTATCAATATCAGGTGACCATGAAAGTGTTGGAGGTGAGTGGACTCTTGACATAATTGCTTTCACTATTTACCTACATACTTCCAATTATGAGCACTCCTTTGAGCCCTTCATTAAATAGTCATTAAAGGCTCCTACATACTGGCGCGACTTGTCGCGCGACGCGTCGCGACACAAAGGCACCGCGTGTAGCGCTACACGCGGTGTCTTTGTGTCGCGTCGCGTCGCGCGACAAGTCGCGCCAGTATGTAGGAGCCTTAAGGGTCTGCGCCCACTGGCAGCACGGCACGGCACGGGATTTTTATGCGACGCACATGAATACAACTTAGAAATTTCAATGACAATATACCGCCTTTTTGTTTTTGTACCTATGATGATTATCATAGAAATTTAATTTTATTGTTATATTATTAAGTTATACAAGGTGTTTTTTTTATATATCCCATAACTCTGGGGTATGAATGTCACCATATCAAATAATCAAATTGCATATGAATTATTTTTCATTTATCTTTTTTTTTTTGTTTTTATTTTTCTTACAAAATAATTCGACAAAGTCACGATTACTATTAATAATGAATAAATAAATTTATTTTATTTTATTTATTTATTTTATTAATGTTAAACGCTCTTACGTGAAATATGACAGCGTCGCATTTTCTTAGCTTTAAATATGAATGATTGCTTTGAATGAAATTTTTTTGCTCGTATTTATCAATGAAACTTAGATACCGACACACATGATGAGTCCAGTGTTAGTATTATTATATCTTCAAAACTATGCATTTTTGGACCACATATTCTACTCTGACTTTTTGTATTATTTTTACTTATAGAATATAACCCCAGAGTTATGGGATATCAAAAAAAACAAGTTGTATAGCGTTAAAATCTCTTGCCGTGCCGTGACGCCAATAGATGCAGTCCCTCAGAGACCCATGTTGTCACAGTTAGCACGCTTCATACGTGAATGCCTTGCCTACCTACTACGCTTTTAGAATGGGCAACTAGCTTCATCTTTCTGATTGACCGACTCCTTGACAATACAAAAGTGCTTTGAGTTTGAATTTGAATGGTCTGGCGACATTAAAGCCGGTATCTAGTTTCCAAAACTTGTTTCCTTCCCTCAACTTTCTCACGGAAACCAAGTCTAAAGAATTGTCAGCCATGTTCAGTATGATCACCAGAAGTGGGCTGTGCTTGATTGAACGATTAAAACAGTATTTATTTAGCCATGATCCCCGCACAGAATAGGTTTCCTATGGAAGGTTCCATTGCAACCTTTCTTAGTGCCCTGGATAATAGTCTTGATGCCCACAGAAAACCCCTCCTCTAAATGCTGCAACAAGCCACTAAAACTTTTTGTATAATTGATGAGGTTGCGTTTGACCACCAGTACACGTACAGTAAGCGACGATGCGGTCCACAATGGTGCAAGCTTACCTAGAGTCAACCTGCCCAGTCAAGACTTGAAGACTTTAAAATATTCTCCCCATAACCTCAACACTTGGCATCAGATTCCAAAATCTTGACTAGCCGCCAATTTATGCGAGTAATTCTGTGGTTCCTATAAATAACGTGAACCGATCGAATGATATACAGACACCCGCTGGTCTGAAAGGGATTAGCATCCACCTTTTTGGGCTATAAACAAGATGGATGGCACCGCCGAGAGGGTTAGACTGATTTGTTGGGCCAAGGCTCTGCTATGATCGACAGTTTGAAAGATTAAGATTTTCGAGTAAGGGTTGTAGTTTAATTTTTTTTGGTAGAGTTCCTGTTTGATGTAGTGAGAAAGAACTGATTTCGTTAGAAAAACTTTTTGTATAATCAAATTGGGAATGATTGAGTCGGGGTGCCTATGTCAATGGGACAGTTACATCTCCTTTCTGTTACCAGTAAATATCTGAGAAGGTGCTACAGGGACATCAAAAAAAATGCTACGGTAAAAGATTAACTGAACGATAAATACTTATTATGTTGTGAAGTTGCTTGCTGTTGCACTGCTTTTTCTGTCAGCATGCGTAGACTACCCGCATGCCCACCAACCAACTATTGCAACCAACAGTAGGTTACAATAACATCTTCCACGCAGTCAATCAATCAACAATCAAGTAAGCCTATAACAGTCCACTGCTGGACATAGGCCTCTCCCAGGCTGCGAAACAATACCCTGTCTTCCGCCTTCCGCATCCAGTCTGTCCCAGTCACCTTTTTAAGGTCGTCGGTCCATCCAACTCCACGCAGACGTTTCGTACAAACAAATCAGTTTTGATATCAGCACAAACATTGCACATGTCGGCGCGACAGTAGCCAATGAGAACAATGCAACATGACGTGACACCGGCGATTGTCCAATGACAGACGATTCTTCCGCCTACGCACACGACAAATTGGACGTAGAAATTTATGTTGGTATTTGTATTTAGAAACCACACTGTAAATGGTGATGCAAATAGTAAGAAGAGATACCTGATAGAAAGTGGACGTTGCCTATGTAGATTGATAACTGTGTACCAATAGGAGTTAGGCCCATCGCCCACGGTGGTACTCAAAAGTAACGATACCAATACTTGCAGAATCGTGGACATTACTTTAGCCTTACTTTACCAAAAGAAGCAATGATCACCAAACATCATCATTCTCCTGCCCTTATCCCCATTGATTTAGGGTCGGCGCAACATGGCTTCTTCTTTCATAGGTCCATCATCATCTCATCATCATCATCATCATCTCATCATCTAGTCATCATCTCGCTAGTCTGCCCCTTTTTAGCCATATCATGTTCCACACAGTCATACATCTTTTCTGTGGCTTTCCCCTACTCTTATAGCCATTCAGATTCATACTCCAAACTCCCTCACGAGATTTTATTCATTTCTCCGCAAACATATCATGCCCGCCCATATCATGACAACCGATTTACACACTACCTTTCAGTCACTGGTGCCACTATTAGACTTCCTCTTATGCACGCATTCCTTATTATATCAATTCGCGTAACACCACACATCCTTATTAGCATTCTCATCTCAGCTGCATGCAATTGCCTTTCATTCATCCCTTTTGTGGCCCAACTTTCTGATCTATTAACAAAACATCAGGTCTAACCATTGTTTTATAAATCTTCTCCTTAAGTTTAAGGGGATTGCGTGCGTCGCAGATTGTTCCCGTGACCCGCTGCCATTTTATGCATCCTGTGTTCATTCTGTGCTTAACAGTCCGATCTAAGAGTACATCGCCATCGCTTTGCACGAATGAACCGAGATACCGAAAGTCGGAGCAGACAGTCGGGAGAAGCGCGCCATCAAACGCTATGGCTCCGTAACTGGAGAGACCGCCGAAATCGCAGAACATATTCAGTTTTGGCACCAAACATAGAGACAAAATTAAATGTGCCGCCGGCATGTAATTTCACGAGCACTTTTAGAGCCAGGACACAACAATGACTAGCCAGAAATGAAGAGAAGAGTTCTACGCCTACTTTTTCTCAGAATACGAAAAAGAAAAAATATTTAAATTTAAACTTCACTTCTGCGAACTAAAATCTCTTTTAAAATAAAGTAAAAATAGCGCTAACAACCGAGCATGTCCACAACACAAAAAAAAGCGCTCAGTCATACATCCCTCTTTCCCGTCAGAGATTAAATATTCCAGTAGTACAAAATTCGCGCAAAGCCAACAGTTTCCAAATTAAAATAATCACGCTTTGCTTTCGCGCCAATTTACAAGCTATTCATTAATTCCCTTTTAGATGAAATTTTAGTAATTTGGGATTCAAATTGGTCGATTATTTTGATATCTACCATCTATTAGCAACACTACCTGGTCCAGCTTTAAGGGGGATGCTCTAAGGTATCCCGCCAAATTCAAGTTTTCTTACGTTTTTTTGCAATCCACACGTCAGTGTCAGGTTGCATGTTGATTAAAATACGATTCGCGACCGTAACAAATGTCATGTATGTCATTCAAGAACTAAGCCTTTATAAATTCAAATGTTTTATAAAGCGGAAACTGTGTCAGAAAACCTTTTATACTGTTAAGAACCATATTGAGGACAAAAAGGCTTGGGATTGAGCTGCTCCAATAAAACACAGTGAATGTTGATTTTTTTTGTTAAATAAATACATATTATTTTTCTATAAACCATTTTACTTATATAATGACATAAATATTTACTTGTTAAAGTATTATATTATTTTAATTATTGTGAATGTGTGGTCTATGAGGGTCACTTTTGTTTCAGTTAGATTTAATGATGGTCAAGCAGTTTGCGTACTCTATGCAGCTTACCCAAATGTCCTTTCTTTAGTCGAATCATTGAGCTCTGTTGAGTTCTGAGTTGAGCTACACGATAACTGACAAATGCGTGGACTGACTGGATAGGCCCACTCAATCTGTGTGATTCTTCTTTCATCATAAGAACACTTCAGATACCAATCTACATGGTCTTCCCCTGATCTGACCAAGATTATGTCTGGAATTTAATAGAGCTCGTGACCTCTAAGCTTGATTCGGCCTTTCTTCTTTAAATCATTTATCATTATCATTTACGGAATTATAATTATTAAATCAGTTTCAGGTTGTGTTGTCATGTGACATTATGCTGAGCTGAGGCCCTTTTGGCGTTATAATCATTGTTTTCTGTTTTTTTTTTATAGTTTTTTGTTATATTTTTTTTTTTTGCTGTAATGCCAATAAACGCATTTTTCTTTATTTCTTTATTAGAATCATCAATACACATTTAAGGCCATTCTAAGAGCCTGCTAAATGAACTTCCCTTTTTTAGGGGATTTTATGAAATAGTCATCCAATAGGGTACTTAGAGAGTTGTATTGATGATTTAATCGATTTATTTTATGATTACGATTTGTTTTATTTTTTAGCTTCTGCCCGAACCATCATTCACGTGAAATTTCTTGTTCCTCTGACCCACTGCATCGCATTGCATCGCCCGCCCGTGCTATTACTTCGTTTTCGCTTAGTGTACATCCTGTTTTTTTTTCTTTTTGCTCAGCTCCTAAGGGCCGTAGCGTGATGTTAAATAGCCTATAACCTTCTTCAAAAAGTGGGCTATCAAATGCAAAAGATATATATACATACAACCTTACAAGCAAATTTTACCTCTTCATCATATTAGTATAGATTATTCTGTAAAAAAATACTTGTTACGATCGCAAATTGTATTTTGATCAGCATACGACCTAAAACGTTCCTGCAAATTGCCAAAAACATAAGAAAAAATGAATTTCACGGGCTACTTAGCGTTTTCGCCTTAAGCGGGATTAAGTTTGCTTGGTAGCGCGGAGAATGAGGCTTTGGTTGTTGTAACCGTAAGCTTCTAAAAGTAAATTTAGGATTACATTCAGGTGATTGTGTACGTGGATGACATTGGAGGGATGGAGTAAGTGTATCCTAATTGTAGTTAGATATTTCTATGTACTCAAAATCAAAAATAAAAAAAAATATTTCACATAAACCTACATGGGCACTTATGAAACGTCAGAAGCACGGTTTGAATGTATTTTTTCCTATGGAGAAGAGCCGGTAAGCAACTCCACGGTTACTCTTTTACAAATAATTGGCTTTTACAATGTTTTCAAATTACAGTGTTAATAGGTATGGGAGGACAGTGTAGGCCTGTCATCAAGCATGCATATACCTGGTACATAACAAAAAATAAATGGTCTATAAATCTACAGTCTATTAAGCCTAAAATGTTCTCACATTCACAAAATACAAAATAATCTATTTAAAATATTAAAAAAGCCTATTTAAACCAAATGACATGATTGCCATTACAACTTTAACATGTCTGAATTAATATCCTGTCCACAAATACCATTACTATAAAGTTGGAATTAAAAGTATAGGTATATAATGTCAAATACTGAAAAGAATAATTATGTCAAGGAAAGGCCATACAACGTGGCAATGCCGCCAGTCTCTTGGGTTTATGGCATTACCAGTCGACAGCGATGTGGATGAATTTTTCGACGCCCTGTTTTAGTTTGGGTATAGTTTTAGTTATTTTTATTAATTAATTAGATATATTTGTTTTTTTTTTATGTACAAATCAATATTAATAAATGATTAAATACCATGCGAAACAATTGTAAAGACGCATTTTCCAAATAATTATTAAAGCAAGTGTTAAAATAAATTATTTTGAGAAAAAAAAAGAAGAGTTGCGGACGGTGAACAATGGGTAGCTCGCCGTCCAATAAGGAGCAGGCCCGGGTCGACGGCGCGTTGTGTTCCACGCGCGCCTCAAAGAGCTGTAAACATAAGTGTAGGGGTCCCACTCCACCCAGAGCGGGTAAGTTATTTGATAGTTTCCCAACCAAAAAAAAAAGCCTTCCGGTATCTGGTGCTTGTGAATGAGTAGCTAGAACGTGACAAGGGACTTCGAGACAAAGTTGAATGTCTCCCGTGCCACCAACCTCATCATATATATCCCTGTGCCTCCAAAACTCCATAATAATATTATAAATACAAAAGTGACCGTCGTCTGTATGTTAACCTTTCACGCCTTAACGGCTAAACGGATTTCGGTGAAATTTAGCACACGGATAGACCATGCCGTTAGGTAGGATATAGGATACATATTATCTCGGTAGTACGTTCCCGTGGGATAATTTCCGACCTCTACACGGGCGGAGCCGTGGGCCAAAGTTAGTCGACAATAAAACGCTAACCTCATTCAAACCGTCCGTATTCCCCAGGCTTTGTCCCTACTAATATGATAGCCATAAAATATCAGTTTCACTAAGGGCAATCTCTGTAGGAGGTATTCCGAAGTTATTTTCCAATAATCTTATGATTCCGTTTCGTATGGACGATCAAAGTGACCGATTGTACCGGGGTCGCAGAAATATGTTGGAGGTATAACTATATTGGTGCGCACTGAACTGTGAGTTTTTTATAATATTAGACGGGGAAAGATATTTTTTTGTGGTGAGTGTTTTTTTTTTATGAAAATATATACCACCTACCTACAAGTTCTCTTGTATTTCAGTCTACTTTACGCCACCATCGTCACTTAAGATGCTGACAACAGATTAACTGCGATCAATGTCAGACTGTATAGAAAAGAAATAGAAACGTGATGACACAACGCTTGTAATTTATTGCAAAATATGAAGAAAATATTATCTATTTACTGAAAATTGAGTTGAGTAATTGAAAATAAAAAACAACCAAGTTATGCATTCAAATGACGTTCTTGTTATTAATGAAATACGTAACGTACGTTGATATTTAATACCTTTTTATTTTGGTTTGAACTCAAGATAAAAGATTAGTTTACCGTTAATTTGTATCGAGATTTTTTTTACAAAACGTGTTTTGGTAACAACCTGAGAAATATGTTCAAAATTAACATTTATATGTTTTCCGCTACCACAAACTATACAGATTTGTCAATATTTTTTCTTAAGACAAGCCTACTTTGGTAATTTGCCTCTTGTCAGCGCCTTAACTGGAATTACTGAATCTAAATCTATGATATACAGTTTCGGGACGATCAAAGTGCCCGATTGTACCAGGCTCGCAGAAATAAGTTTGGTGGTATAGCTACAGGGGATTGGTGCTCACTGATCTGTGGGCTAAAGATTTTTATATGTTTGACGAAGGAAACGGTTTGTTTGTGTAATGTATTTTTAAAAAAACAGGATACCTACGAGTTTTCTTATATTTCAGTTTGTTACAGAAGACCAATGTTTCTAACGTCACTAACTCACTATAATGTTACTGAAACTGAACTGGTAACGTTTCCAAAGCAAAAATTCTGTAATGTGCAACGCCACAACCCAGTCTTGCAACGCAACACAGAATAAGAATTATTATGCCTTTTATCTGAGTTAGTAGCGTTATTTTTTACCCGACTGCCTCAGGAGGGTAATGTTTTTCGAGAGTATGTATGTATGTATGTATGTACGTATGTATGTATGTCTATTTCTTTGGCACGCTCTGTAGCCTAAACGGCTTGATGGATTTTAACATATGAGGTGTCTTTCGATTCGTCTTAATTGTGGGAGTGACATAGGCTATATAATATTTATAAATTGCATTGCAAATACAAAAAATAAAAGGAATAGGATTTTTTTTTTTTTTATTAATTGCTACAATATTGGTATCAAATAAAAGCTAGTAATGAGTTACAACTTTGTGCCCTTTGGCGTCGAGACCCTCGGTCCGTGGGGTCCCAGTGCGCATAAGTTATTTGCGGAAATCGCGAAAAGTCTAGTTGATGTAACTGGTGACCGAAAAGCTGGCGGCTTTCTCGCGCAACGCATCAGCATTGCAATTCAGCGAGGAAATGCCGCCAGCATCCTCGGTACAATGCCCCGAGGGCCTTTTTTAAGCTTAACTTAGTTTTAATTTAATTTAGTTAATGTTAATAATCATCTTGTAATTTGGTTATGTAAATAAAAGTAATGAGTAATTTTCAAATATATATATTAATAAAACTAAAAAACTTGAAATAAAATAAATTATTTAAAAAACAAAAAACCTGCTGCCTGACTGCAAAAACACATTTAATAACTGAAAAGGGAAAAACAAGCATTATAATCTATAGAATTTTGGTATCGCAGTTACACCATATTTCTGGTTATTCGACTGTCCCCGCCTGCAAGACCAAAATTATATAGATTATAATGCTTGTTTTTTTCCCTTTTCAGTTATGTGTTTTTTTACCTTATTTTTGGTAAAAAGCAACATCGGTGAGACAGTTGCTGCAACTCACGATGTTGAATTATTTCGCCGTCATCTGCCTAGCCTTTTCCCAACTATGATGGGGTCAGCTTCCAGTCTTACCGGATACAGCTGAATACCAGTATTTTACATGGAGCGACTGCCTATATAACCTCCACAACCCAGTAACTGGGTAACACAATACCCCTTGGTAAGCCTGGTGCTCAGACTTTCGAGTTTCTGACGACCCGTAACGACTGTCAAAGATCTACAAATGACAGACGGGACCGACGGGACCAACGGCTTAACGTGCTTTCCGAGGCACGGAGGGGTCTTGGTATATAAAGATGGTCACCCATCCACGGAACAACGACGGCAAGCGTAGCTTAACCTGATCAATCGACCCGTGCGGCTGTTATCACTTAGCCACAAGCCCCTCTTAATTAAAAAGAATTATTTCGCCGTAAACAAAGTAAATACGTATATCAATATAACACTGTAAGTTCAACATACAACACAACACTGTGAACTTGGACTTATGTCTGTAATTAATGTTGTGGTTTGCTCAAATAAATATCTCATTTCTCTTTTATAAACATTTAACTATTGTGAAATAAGACAAATGAACTCTAAAACAGAAAACAACATGTTTTAGTTAATGTACGTATGTAACTTTAATTCATAGCCCAAAGCTTACAAGGTCGTAGATCGGGACATAATTGTAAACAACCTCGGGCTGAATTAGAGAACGCACTTAGATTTCAACAATTTGTTGTTGATAGTTTTCGGTAAATGTGGCAAGGACTCTGATGGTTGAAACTTCGAATTGGTAGTTAAGGGTCCTCGGTTCAAATCCTACTTGTAGAAATGTTGCAGTGTCAGTATGAACAGTCCAAAACTTAAGTTACTTCAGTTTTGGACTTGAAGATGTGATTTCTGAAACTATCGATGTTTAGGTTTAAGATTAGATTTCCTGTTGCAACCTTGTAAGGGTCGTGCAGACTGTCGCAACGCGACACTGGTAGGAGTTATGCCCAAAATATGAAGGTGACTTTCAAGTTTGGACATGTATGCGTAAAAAGGATGCTTTTTGTTATTTGGACTTTATTTCAACAAATATTACAATCTGCAACCATTCAAGGATGATACGTAAATACCACCTTTACTTCAAAAGCCATATTGTTTGCTATCCTTTTTCTTATCCACCCCCTAATCTTACTTCACGTTCAGAGTCAGTTCCGGGGTCAAATCCATAAATATACATAAGTAAATGGATACAAAATAATAATAATAATATCATCTACCGGAAACGTTAATTTGATAATTAGCGTTATGCGTTAATAAGATGTGTTTGATGATTCAAAAACATATTTTTTTTAAACGTTCATATTTTGTTTTACATAATGAAATTAGGTAGTTCATACATTATAATCGTAGATGGTTTGGTTATGTTAAAATGAATGAAAGGTGAAGAACAAATGGTGTTTATAAGGCAGTAACTAAAAAAGTCAGGAACCCGACGCCATAAAAGGACATAGAGTGTCCTTATTGGTGATGCCCTTCAGAATGGTGAGGTGCTTAGTACCCATAACAGGCGTGCGTGTATGACCAGATGTATGAACGACTAACAATAGATATTTAAAAGGCAGATGTGAGTAGAAACGCCGGAAGGGGACGCCCTAGGAGGACATAATATAGTGACCTCATTGGTGATGTTCTTCAGAAAGGTCAAGTGCGTAGTACTCGCAACCGTTGTGCGTGTATGACCAGATGTATGAACGTACACGAAGTAAAATGAGTAAGGATCGTAGCAGGTGACGTTCTGTAGTGTCTGTCTACCTCCATTGTAAAAAGGTGTAAGTTTTTAGACATACATACATTATCAACCTACATATTATGTTCCCACTGCTGGGACACAGGCCTCCTCGCGGTGAGAGCGAGTGGGCCGTGGGCGTTTATGTATGTTTGTAATGTAATAAAGAAAGCCTTGCGATCTCACAGAAAACCATAACTCACTATACCAATTAGTTCTACGCACCCAAAAGAGAATTCAGTGAAGATACTTTCCGTACATCCTCGGGCGAAATCACCAATTGTTAGTAAAACAATAGGATCCAACACACGATCACAAAATAGATTGATACAGAAGGACGGTTTCGAAACGGAAACGAGCGAACACGCACGCACACTAAGACACAACTCACATTCAGCGAGAGCGCTCGCGACTGGCATATGTTTGAGGTCGACGTTGTAAGTATTCCATATTCAAATCCTTGTTTCCAATTGATAATTATTACCACATAAATAAGTATTTTTTGTGTAAATCAAATTGTTTTCAGAACGACTAGTAATTATTATTGAAAAAGTCATAAAAAACCGGCCAAGTGTGAGTCGGACTTGCGCACGAAGGGTTCCGTACCATTATCTATAAAAACGGCAAAAAAAATCATGTCTGTTGTATGGGAGCACCCTTAAATATTAATTTTATTCTGTTTTTTAGTATTTGTTATTATAGCGGCAACAGAAATACATCATCTGTGAAAATTTTAACTGTCTAACTATCACGGTTCATGAGATACAGCCTGGTGACCAACGGACAGACAGACAGGCGGACAGTGGAGTCTTAGTAAAAGGATCCCGTTTTACCCTTTGAGTACGGAACCCACATTACCACATAACCCAATTAAAGTAAACCATACTTTATATCTGAGAATTAAAGTTAATTTCTAATTACTCAATATTTGTTTACATGTTTAGAAACAAAATTGCGAACTCTGCTTGCGCCTATTTTGGTCGTTGTACGGAGTCGGCCTTCTGAATATGTATTATCTCTTTTGTGACACGTAGTCGGCCTAGGGCGGGAAACTTGAAGCTCTCAACTTATTTATTTAAGGGACAATAGCGCTGTGGGCTATGTGGTTTGGAAGCGAATTTGAATAATGGATTACGTGGTTTGGAATTTGGATATGCGATGTCTACACTGCTTTCCCATACCTATTAACACTAATTTGGAAACATTGTAAAAACCATAGATATCCGGTAAAAACCAATAATTATATATTTTTAAAAGAGTAACCATGGAGTTTCTTCCCGGCCCTTCTCCATAGGAATCGACCAATTGGAAAGTAGCTTATGAAGTTTCTTAAGTGCCAAGAAGTGGTTTATGTAAAATAAAATGTTTGATTTTTTGTTTTTGATACTTTTTGGTATGTGAAGTACGACCATCATCTCGATTTCTGCAACCAAGCAGTGTTGCTGTTCGAGTTGGAACGAATTAATATAGTTTCGTTGTAATTAAAAGCTGATGAGACATTTTCAGTTTAGACTATAGGACTACAACGCACCTGCCTTGTCTCTGATATAAAAATGTCCAAAGGCGGTGTGACCACTTAAAACTGTCAGGTGATTTGCCTGCTCATTTGTCATCCCAGCTGCTTCTCAGCTTTTGCTACTTCAGCAGGAAAAGCTATTACACGGAAATAATCAAGCTTTACTTATCAAGTACCGACTTTTTTTTTTAACAGTTAACACAAATTTATTCACAATTATATAATTAATTAATAAAAATAACAAAATGATATCCTATCTTAACTAAAACTATACACAAACAAAAAGGCGGAAGAGCTCATTGGGCATCAAAAGATTCGTCCGCATCGCTGTCAATGGGAAAAGTGCCCAAAAGGCTGGCAGCATTGCCACGTTGGATGGCAATGCTGATTCTTTGGGCTAGAAAAAGGCCAGCCCTCTGGTCACGTGAAGACTCTACCAACCTTTTGGCGATATCCCGAAATACTCTATGGATAGTAATAGAAATAGTATCGACTTGGCTTGGCTAAAGTTATACGGCTACAAATAACTAAGACTTATTTAAAACGTTCTATAGAGCTTTCTCAAAACGGTGAAGGAAATCATCGTGAGGAAATCGGCCATGTCCTAGAACCAAAAATTTTGAACTGGCCACTTGTAAACGATATAATAAACAAAACAGTTCAAATTTTGGAGGAAGCAGTAGCTGCGTTTCAAAATGGCGTCGAAGAGACCCCTAAGGACGGGTGGGTAAAGTGCTTTTCTCAGTGGTTCCATCGGATGCAGCGATGTATTGATGTAAACGGACATTATTTTGAAAAGATATAATAAAAATAATAACATGCTAGTTCGTTCAGTTTTTGATGTTCTAAGAACTTTCAGTGTCACCCTAGTGAATAGCAACAACTTGTTTTATTTCTAGCCGTTACGTTTTTTTCTGTGTACATAACGTTTCTCGTCCTATAATTATTTTCTGCACTTAATATTTGCATGAATAAAATTTTTAACACAAGGTCAAGTACAGCCATACTGAAGTACAATCAGTTACATCAAACGCTGCCCATAAGCACCCAGTATTTCTCAGTATCATCGGTTGAACAGACACACGTCCACAAATCTCACATGCAGAAACCCGCACCATAACTTTCACTAAGCCGTCTTAAATGCTAAACAGACTCCCAAGATTCACAATAATTTAAGGGTAGATCCAACCCCGACCGTTGGAACTACCCCGTAATTAGATGAAGCACAAGATTCGCCTCATAGCTCAGCAATTATAATTGCTAATTCACTACAATCGTGTTAGAAGTTCGAGTCGATTTGATTCAATTTGATTGTCTGTAACTGGGTCAACGTTTGTTGCTTATGTTTTAGATTGTTGATTGCTGATTCGTTGTATGTAAGATTGTAGCTTTTTCTTACCCCATAATACGTATAACAACTGCACTCAGTTAATTTGAAACATTCATAATATTAATAATGTGTTTATTTCATAACCAACAGATTTTAACAAATACGTTGTAGAGGCTTTCTTTTAAGTATGGAGATACCTGTAACAGAAGAACTCCCTCTTCCAAATCTATGTGTACAACATACAAAGCCTGTTAATAACAGAATTTTAACAAAGTAGGTAAAATAACAAAACTAGAACTAGAGAATTTAAAATAAATTATATAATTATAATAATTAATTAGGTACTTGAATTCGTAATCTCGGATACCTTATTAATTTGTGTGTGTGTGGGGTGGGATGTGTGTTTGTGTGTGTGTAGGGGTGTGAGTGTGTGAGCGAGTAAGTAAGAGAGAAAGGAAACCAAATATACAGTGTGAAGTATGTGGTAGACAATTGTGTATTAACTGTTTTGTACTATTCATAGTACAAAACAAAGTAGCTTTTCGTGTCCGCCTGTGTGACGACCTCCTAAACTACACATTTAGAAGGTCGTCACACAGGATTTTGATGCAGTTGTTAAAAAATAAATTTATATTTAACTTAGACAGAAATGTCGTTGTTTAGGCATATCGCAAAAATTACGTAAATCGATAAGTGGCTCTCTAAATATTAACACGCAGACGGATCAACAGAGAGACGGTGCATGATGTGAGGATGGAAATTTTTGTAAATCCGATGCATGTTTCTACGAAAACGATGAACTCGGTCTTGAGGTTGAGGTAATCAGGGCAGCATCCTGCGATCACTAATCTGTTGATAGCATGCGTTTCACATTAATATTTGAAATCGATTCATCGTTCGTAATATAACTATTATTATTTTACAGAAGGATTGATGATCCCAGCACCTATATAATACTCCATACCCACTTTCCCAAATTACTACTCAGAAACCACAACGTTAAATCTTCTTATACCTAACACTATTTTAAACAAATTCAGTGTCCATGAATCAACACAAGATTTATAATTGTGCGCTCTCTCTCGCCGGAAACCTCTACAAAATAATAGAGTGACATAAATAGAGTCCGCAGCCCACAGTTCCACAATAAACAGAAGTTTTCAAGCATGGTTTCACATTAAAAAACGGACACCACTCTACTGTAGACGGAAAGTTTAATTTCAACGCTCTACGGGAAGTTTACTTAATTTCGCGAATGGACTACGTTACCAGATAAAAAATTGGACAAGGGCGAATTGGATGCGCGGACTAAGGGTTCTGTACCACGAAACTTAAATAATTTTACCTTATAATTTTTATGATAGTGGCTTTTTTTTTTTGGATGGGAAATCATCAAATAACTTCTCCCGCTCTGGGCGGAGCGGGAGGGTGTGTCAGACTCTTACTGACTAAAACCCACCCGTATTCCTTCCTGTTGCCTGTGTTGCCAGGGGCCTCGGTGACCCTTTAGTACCTTCCCGCGACCCCGGCAGGCATCGGCCCTAGTGGACCCCTACACTTGTGCTGACGACACAATCTCTTTGAGGCGCGCGTGGAATACAACGCGCCGTCGACCCGGGCCTGGTCCTTACCGGACGGTGAGCTACCCATTGCTCACCGTCCGCAAGCCCGCGCCTACGGTGGCCGGAAATCCGTCCGGGATTCCCGACGCGACGCCCAGGGCGTCTCCTGCGGCGGCTAGGGGCGAGAGGGCGCGAAATTAGCCTTTCCCTCAACCGTCCCGCCTCCTTCTTCGCGAGCATTACTGCTTCGCAGAACGAGGTGACGGCTGCCCATGCCCTCTCGCTCCGTAATGATAGAGGCTAACAACGTATTCTGTGAAAATTTCAATTGGCTGCTTATTACTCTGTAACTCTAACTGGTTTAAAAGATACAGTCCTGCGACAGATGCACAGCAGGTCAGACATATAGACAGGCGGCGCGTAGGCTTAGTAATAGAATCCCATTTTGACCATTCGCCTAACGAACCCCAAATTCGTAAAATCTATTTTTAGTAATCTTTGTAAATTCTGTATAATGGGGGAATGAGGTAATTATATTGCAAGTTGGGGGAGTGTGGTTGAGTGACGGAGGATGAGTAATCATGATTGATTGGCTTTTATTCAAAGATGGATAGGTATTTAATGGGCAAAGATGCTGTGTGCTCATTAGAAAGTCACGCTTTTTACCAGACTGCGCAACGCAAAGGAGGGTAATGTGTTTATCAGCTTATGTATGTATGCATGTTTGTTACTTCATAGCACTCGAGATACCGTGGGTCAATTTTGATGATTCTTTCGTCAAAATCGATCAAAATTGATTCGTCTTAATCTTATCAGTGTCACTAAAGACATGACAGTAATCAAAATTCAATATGGCGACAACCAGAACCCATATTGAGAAAAAGAAAAACATGAAATTCGACGAACTATGTCAAGTGAGGTGTCATTGAATAGGTATTTAAAAAACTTTTTTTTTAATTGTTGAGGACTTCTCCTGGTAAGAACCAAGAAACTGAACTGCCACTCACCATAAGCATTGTGACGATTGTGAGCATAAATGGCTTAGCAACCATATTAAAGTACCTAATCGAATCGCGACTCGTTAAATACTTATTATTAAGTAGTTCCGGTGTCCATCTGTGGTCTTGTTCATCAGTTCCACTTCACCAAATGGTGTTTTCCGAGAGTAAATGCTAAAGTAACTACAAAAATCGCTATAAAATTTGAGGATTTCCCTCGATTTCCAAGGAATCCCCCTCATCAGATTATGACTTGGTGATAATGGGACCACCTCGGGAGCATAACCTTTCAAAAAAATAAATTATTTAAAAAACAAAAAACCCGCCTGCAATACCAAAATTCTATAGGTTTATAATGTTTGTCTTTCCCTTTTCAGTTATGTGTATTTGCAGTCGGGTTTTTTGTTTTTTTAAATAATTTATTTTATTTCAAGCTTTTAGTTTTATTAACATATACATATGTATTTGAAAATGACTCATTACTAGCTTTTATTTGATACCAATATTGTTGTATTTTTTTTTATCCAGGGAAAGGTTCCCTTTTTTGTATTTGCAGATGCATGTATATAGCCTATGTCACTCCCACAATTAAGACGAATCTAAGGACACCTCATATGTTAAAATCCATCCAGCCCTTTAGGCTACAGAGCGTGCCAAAGAAATAGACATACATACATACATATGTACATACATACTCTCGAAAAACATTACCCTCCTTCTGGGGCAGTAGAGTAAAAAAGAATTTTAAAAATCGGTCTACAATTGACGGATAAATCGGTGAACATACATTATATTGTTTTAATTATTGTGATTGTGAAGACTATACTAAAAAAAAGGCAATGACCCATTCTCTTTTTTCACTCAGTTTGTTAGTTCTATGGTCTGGCAGTTTAAGTCATTTATGCGGCCTACCCCTTTTTTTTTGGATGGGATCATCAAATAACTTCTCCCGCTCTGGGCGGAGCGGGAGGGTGTGTCAGACTCTTACTGACTAAAACCCACCCGTATTCCTTCCTGTATTGCCAGAGGCCTCGGTGACCCATTAGTACCTTCCCGCGACCCTGTGTTCTTTCTTTGGTATTGTTCGTCGTATGGTTGAGCTCCTTAAGTTCTGAGTTGAGCTGCACGATTACTGACAAATGCGTGAATTGACTGGATCAATCTGTGTGGTTTTTTCCTCAAAAGACCATGTCAGTCACCAATCTACACGGCCTTCATATGATCTGACCAAGATTATGTCTGGACTTTAAAAGAGACTGTGACCTCTGAGTATGTTTCAGCCTTTCTTCTCAGAGTAGTCAGATAGGAAACGCCGACCGCATCTAGATTTTAAAATATGATTGACGTGTAAAAGTGTTTGTAAGTACAAACCTACTTACAGAAATAAAAAACATTTATCATACCTACATTCAAAAAATGTATAAACACCCGAATTTAGAACCTTTTAGGAAGACGGTTAAAAATCATCTTTAGGTTAGGATCTATAACGGTTTAAAGTTGGTTAGCAACCATGCTCACTTAATTTTTTTAAATGAAGCTGGGATAAAGTTCTTATAATAATATTAGTATAATATGATAAAAATAATTATTAAAAAGTGTAAAATACAACGTAATTTGAAAAATCAAAAAACCCGACTTCGTAAAAAGTGAACTTTAAAAAAGATGAAAACAAGATGACCTATTTCTATATCGATATAAATAATCTCATGCAGTCAGAGGCAATGCCGCCGACTGCATGAGATTGTTTCAAATTACGTTTTTTTTATGGATTATGTTAGAAGGGTGTTCAAAATCGTGTTAAACTTTCGCAAGAGACTCAAACAAGCTCCCCATTCGTTTTCGCAGGAACTCTCAGATATTGTGTCTGCCATTTAACATCCTTCACAACCCTAGAACGCCGTCCTATCTGCGGGAACGTTTTTCTTACGCCCGCTCCCGTCCTTCTGATGCACCTAGCAGGTAGCATCTTAGAAATCTCCTTAAATCTCCTCCCCATTCTATCGACCTCTACTCCTACTCCTTCACTGTGCACGTGGTTCGGTTTTGGAATTCACTTCCGCCTTACATTATTATAGGGACTGCCAAACTGTTGCTGTTTTTAAAAGATGAGTGAAGGAACACTATATTTCAACTTCGTCATAGATGATTATGTATTTATTACATTATAATACCTATTATATATAAGTTTTTTAGTGATATTTATTTAGAAGTTTGTATGTATGTTTATATTCGAATTAGTGAATAGTTTTTTTGATTTTGTGTATTTTGTTTTCTCTTCTAGTCTTACACACGGTGTCTACATCTCTTTATCTACTTTCCTATCACAGGTATGCTGGAAGAGATTTCTTTAGAAATAAGCATCACCCTTGTACGTATTTTCTGTTCCTGTCTTTTTGTCTGTTTATATTCGTGTACATAAACTGTTAAATAAATAAATGAACCCACCAAAAAGCTTGCGTATATTTTATAAACATTTAAAATACATTCACAGTTTATTTATGTTTATTTAACGCAGTGTTCTAAAACAGCCATGTTATTTTCACTAGGAAATTTACATTTTGTTAAACAAAATGTCCAAGCATTTGAGGAATGTAAAGAAATTATTTATTTTCCCCCAAACTCTAAAGTAGGTGGATTCCACTGTCAATCACGTGACAACCCATCTGTTCGCCAAAGTCAACCCCCATGGCATTACTTAACGAAATACTTCCTTATTGTTGGAAAACTGAAAGTTTTTACAATTGTAATTAAATTCCAACGGAATAGCTTGTGGGGGAAGAGAGCTTGGGAATTCTAAATTAAGGGAAAATGCATCGTCAATTTATGTTGGTGCTTCTTGGCTGTTGTTCTGTGATTTTTCTTTTTAAGAACTGACTGTGTTGAAGGTTCTTCAAAATAGCTTTTAAAGAAAATATTTAAATGAGTACTCTTTATGTGATTTTTAGGGTTGTCGTTAAAGTGCGAGAATTCTGATTAGTATTTTAACGATTGCTTTTCACAAAAAAGAAAAATTGTTTATTCTGCAAATCACGTAAAATACACACATACAAAGAAGCCAAAAGCCCCGTGATCAAGCCATACAATTTGACAATCTTGTCCATTGCACACGCACAGGTAAGCCAAATATAGGATTGAATATAATAATCATAAATTTATTTCAGACTATATTATATTTTATTATTATTTATTATGATTATATTTTTTATTATTATTTTTGATTATATTTTTTTTTACAGAACATCCATATTAGTATTATTAAGTACTTAAGAACTAGGTTAGTAAACCACAAAAATAAAAATAAACAAGCGTAGGTAATCAAATAGACACATGGAGTGCGGTCCAGTGCGATATAGTGAGATCTAATCAATGAAGTGCTACAGTCGAGCTTTGAACTGGTTACTTTTGCCTTCCAGTATGACAGTACTTACTTACGTTTCTCTATGCAATTAATTGGAAAGAAGATGAAAGAAAAACCGATAGAAAATGCAGAAGACACACACCACCCATGCCAAGGAACTGACAAATAATAAAATAAAATAAAACTTAAGTTTTTTTTTTTCTAGGCCAAACCTAACCTAAAAGCTTAAAATAACGCACTCCCAGCTTAATCATTACACTGAAAGTACAAAACTCTACTCAAAAGTGTATCTTGATGAGTATTAAATATTTAAAGTGCGCTGTAATGGTACGCTCACCGTTGATGAAATTAAAACTGAAATATTTAGCGCACTAGTTTTAACTGATGTTTGAGGGCCATGGATTAAGGTGGAAATAAATGATAGGGACTTTTCGTTAATGTTTAGTTCTCAGTCCATGGACTTGATGAAATGAAAACTGAAATATTGAGCGCACTAGTTTTAATTTGAACTAATGTTTGGGAGCCAAGTATTACGATTTGTAATCAATGATGGGGACTTTTCATTACCGTAGTGTTTGTAGTCGTTACGTCCTAAAACAGCCATGTTATTTTCACTAGGAAATTTACATTTTGTTAAAAAAAATGATAAATGATCCCCAGTGCGATATTTACACGTTAACTGTTATCTATACGTAACCATAACTCGACTGAATGAAATAGTTTACGCTTTTAATTAATATAACTGTAACAATCTTTTGGTCCCGATATTTCCGGTTGCGAGTCTAGACTTAATATTATTTCACTACTAGCTGCGCCCGGTGGTTTCACCCGCATAGGTCTCGATCCCGTGGGAATATCGGGATAAAAAGTATTATCAGATCTAAATGTCTCAAAACCCTCGGTCCGTGGGGTCCCAGTGCGCATAAGTTATTTGCGGAAATCGCGAAACGTCTAGTTGATCTAACTGGTGACCGAAAAGCTGGCGGCTTTCTCGTACAACGCATCAGCATTGCAATTCAGCGAGGAAATGCCGCCAGCATCCTCGGTACAATGCCTCGAGGGCCTTTTTTTAGGCTTAACTTAGTTTTAATTTAATTTAGTTAATGTGAATAATCATCTTGTAATTTGGTTATGTAAATAAATAAATTAGTTTAAATGTCTCAAAAAGTTAAGGACGGTCTCCTAAGACCGTTTTCCTGCAGCTACAACGGTTAAGGTAGCTGCCGTTACTGCCCCGTCTCAAAAATCCACTCTGTATATCCTAATCCAGGTCATGGTCTACCTATGTGCCCAATTTCATCCAAATCCGTTCAGCCGTTTTAGCGTGAAAGCGTAACAAACAAACTCACTTTCGGATTTATAATATTTGTTAGGATACCTATACATATATATATACATATTATACAGGATAGGATAGTATTTTATTGAGACGTTTTTTTCAAGGTTTATGTTTGGCAAAGTTTAATCCGGATTAATAAAAAAATACGGGTTGATGTTTTGCTTAATAAAAAATATTATAGAAACATCATAGATACACAATAATCACAAATATTTAAAAACACACTCCTCGACTTTCTTTGTTTTAATATTAGATCTTAGATCTATACCAGATACCAACTACAAACAAAAACTTTTATTTTGACGAAGATTCATGAAAAAAGGTTTCGTTAAATTATACATTATTTTATTTATGGAATTAGGTTTGTACACACACTTTTACACATCAATTGTATTTAAAAAAAACACGTCAATTAATTGGGTGCCGGCGTTTAATAAACGGCCAAGGCGTCCAATTAGCTGGCTAATTTAACCTAAAATAAAGATGGCTGCGACATATACAAAGCGAAAGATCACTCATTGACTCGCTGACTAAAAAGATAAATCAAATTATCATTGCCCCGACTGCAATCATAATTTGATTTAACTAATACAACTTGTTTTTTTACTTCGTTTTTTGACAGGGCGGTTGTGTTTTTATTTTTTTAAGTTATTTATTTTATACATTTTAGTGACAAGTTTTATTTTAAAGGATATAAATCCATCCTCATCTTGAGGATATTAAGTAATACCACCAGTATATTCATTTTAAGCACTAAAGGTGGTTATACACTTTCACGGTGAGTCAAGGTGTGGATGGCGTGGGGATGATATGTGTATTTTGCATGTCCACCCCATGTAAAATGTATGCAAATACATTTTATAGTTTTTTGTATGTGCTCACCAAGGCCTTCAATTTGATACCCATATTGTAATAATTGAAGAATTTTAATAATGGAGCCATACTGCCGCCATATTGATTTTTTCTTTCTAAAATATTTATAGCCTTGGTCACTCGGGGTGAAGCATTCTAACTATACGCCATATGTCTAAATCTTTTTAAGGCATTTAAAAGTTAAAAGTTATGGTGGCACATAGAAACTCACAACTTGTTTCCAAAATTCTGTAAGTCTGAGCTTACGAGATGATGACGGGCGATGCATTATGTATGATGTCCCAGCCGAAGCCATAAAAATTGGCCACTATAAAAATCGTAGCGGTCGTGAATGTCTCGATATAAAATATTGGCGTTGACAGTTTTTCGGCAACAGCCCGTAAATTCTATACATTGGGGTCCCGTAGCGTATCTTAGGCTTTAAAAGTACGTTAGATTAGGGAAATGAAAGCGTAAAACAGTCAGGTCGCCGAAGGAGGCTGCGGAAAGGAAGCGAGAGATGTCTTCCACTCACCCTGCCCGCAGCAGGCGCACCGGGCCCGACAACGCTGTCTTCCAGCCTCCCTAAATGGGTTCAGGGGCGACGGACTAGGGGACATCCGTTGCCCCCCACATAGCAGGACCCGAGGTGGTGGTGCGGAGTGTTCCACTCGCGCCCCTACTGGACGTCGCGGGGGCGTTTTACACCTCATTCCCCCCTACGGGCCTGAGGTGGCCCGCAATGGCAGGCCGGCACCAGCCGGGGATATCACCCATGATCACCGATGCAAATGGGAGGGGATCACCGGGGTGGTTTTTAGTCAGTAAGACTCCGACAGACCCCTCCGCCTGCTCTAGAGCGGAGGACATCCATGAGGATTTTCCACCCGGAATAAAAAATAAAGGGAAACGAAAGCGTACTTGTTTGTATTTAGGGGTATCGTGTTAACCAGTAACTGGGTTGCAGAGGACAGATAGGCTCCGCTCCATGTAAAATACTGATATTCAGTCATATAGGTTAGACTGGAAGCTAAACACTTAAAATGTTGAGAAATGGCATATGATTACTTATAGTATTAATATGTGCACAGATTTGTATGCTGCTGTCCTTTTTCTTTTGAAAACTATAGGATAACAGAGATACGACCAAGATATCGTTCTTGAAAAAAAAAGTTTTCGCTGTTGGCTTGGACAGATTAATAAAATGTTTAAACTTTACTAGAGGGCACATAAAATAGCATTGTAAAAATCCCGGCTTTAGTTTGAAATTATTTAAAAATTTACTTAGTCACGTCAAAAAATTGAACCATGTTTCAACATGGCTTAACATCTTCAAAGAGACAAAAGCCTGCTTACTCAATTATTTTTTCTCAAAAAAAATCTTTTTACTATTCTAGGAATAAAACAAGGCTTTGTTACTTTTTACCACTAAACCCAATAAAAATATACACGTCAAAAGATTTATTATAAATGATCACGTCGCCATTTCTCACTTTCGTTATGATCAATCATTATCATTTGACTCCTACACAGACAGGTGAAAAAGGTGAAGGGCAGATGAAATATTAAAATGTAAGAAAAAAATTCTTAATATTTCTGACGTTGGATCGTAAATCTAACTTTGTTCGCTGATATTAATGTTATTTGATCTTTTTGTTACATTCATGCTGTTGTGTTTTTAAAGGTCGATAGAAATCTAAGCAGTTAAAGGAGCAAACTAAAACGATTTTAAAACGCCGCTGATTTTTATCCCTACTAGCCGCGCAAGATATTTCTGCCGCCATTGCTGCGATTCACTTTCGTCAGCCACGTGAAACATTACAAAGGAGACTGGTCAAATGGCAACTACAAACTATGTACTCAGAAATGTGGTTAAGTTTCATCTATTATATTTTTTTTCGCCCCCAGCTAGATGGACCGACGACCTCAAAAAAGGTGGCTGGGACAGACTGGATGCGGAAGGCGGAGGACAGGGTGTTGTGGCGTGCAATAGCAATGGATCGTATGCTTGGATCAAGTATGTATTACGTAGTAGTATTATGTAGTACGCGTCAAACTTTAGGCTCTGAAGTGAGCTGCTCGCTGCGCAGTATCGCAGACCCCCACCCCCGCTGACACGTAAATTTGTTACTGCGGAGCGACTCGCCGCATGTTCCGAGCCGTTATAAAGTCCGCCCATTGTATATTTTGTTGTGTTTGATTTATGTTTTGTTATGTATTTTTGTGGTGTACAATAAAGTATATTTATATTAATAAATAATAAATAAAGTTTGAATTGGACTGTAGTTACTTTACTAATACACCAACTATCCGAACAGTTTTTTGAGGTCCCGTGGAGAGGCCTTGTGTCCTAACATTTCCATAAAAAATGTACGAGAAACCATAAGTAATTATTTTACGGTGGTAGTTTTATAACGTAAGTTTAGTCATAATTCAGCTCATTGCGTTTTCAATCCCAGGTATAATTCTGTAATTAACTCAAAGCGAAACTATTTCGCATAATTTTAATAGTGATATGCAATGCAATGTCTGTTTTCAATTTAGAAAATAATCAGGTAATGTAGGCACTGGTTAATAATGAAACCAGCTCAGTGGTTGTGTTGGCGCACTGGGTGTTTTGAACGCAGCGTTTTTAGCCGTAAACTTCTGACGTCAGATCATATCACAAAACTATACGCAGAAGGAGATGATTACTATACATTAAGGGTCGGGTAATCGCCGTTGATCTTGGCTATACAAATCCGCGTCACGCTGACGCCGCGCCGCCGCGCGTCGCGCCTTTCTGTTTCATAAAAAAAAAATATTTTTAATAACGTATATACGAATATTAAAAAAAATCATCGATATAATTATAGATAATAAAATACTCTGTTCATACAAAAAATATCATGAAAATATATTAAGAAGTTTGAAAGTAATATCGTTTTTTATGCTTTGGTCTACCCAAAGCGTAAAAAAAACGATATTACTTTCAAACTTCGAACGATATCACATTAGTTCTTGAAACTACTTTACTACAATATTTATATATTCACATTATATTATTGAAGTGTGTGTATGCGTTCCAGTTTAACATTTTTTGCATAACTTAGTAGCATTATATGAAGGCGTAGTAACAGATTAAAAAGTCACTAAAATCATATATCTGCGCCTAACACAGTATCTACACATTTAGGTACGTTTAGAAGATGACCGCTGGTCATCCTCATGACATAACGGCACAGTTACCTACATGTCTCAAGAAATTAACTAATATTGAGAACCTGTAAGTTAAAAGTTAGTTATGAAATAGTAAAACAAGTTGAGAACAAGACTCATCAAAACAAAACCGCCTTGCTAAGACACCACTTGTATTTTTATGTATTTTAGTGTTCTGGTACAGGGTTTTAACTTAACACACTCTCAGCATTCAACCGCTCCCAAAAATCACCTAGTACGAACACCCACAGTAAGTCAGTGATTCGCTAAATTCTCTAATTTCGTCCGACGCTTTGTTTCACGGTAATAATAATTGTAAACAAAGGAAATTCAGCATTAGCAGCATGATTATGTTATACCGCCAAAATGCCTGCTTTTAGCTAAGTAGCTAACTTAATCTTGTTTATGAGTCGCTATTAGTTCGTGCATATTCGGGTTTGCTCGGGTTCTTTCGGATTGTTACGTCGTCTTGTGTAGATATAGGACTTCATCATCATTCTCCTGCCGTTATGCCAATTTATTTGGAGTCGACGCAACATTTGCCTTTTTCTTCCATGAAGATAATAAAAATAATATTTAAAAAAAATATGAGTAGAAATACTGGGTAACAGTCAAGCTTCTTAGAAACAAATTTGGTCTTATGTAATGTGCACTTAGATGTCACAGGAGAGCTTTAGCACTCGTATTAAAGTCGAATTATTAATCCACTGTAGTATTTCCGCCATGTGCTAGCCGTCACTTTGTGCAATAAAATTGTCATATTTATTGTAATGGTGATCGTTTAGTTTAATCGATTTATATAAGTGTAAAATAAATGTATAATAATAGTGTAAAAGTCTAGAATACAATAAATATGATCATTTTATTACACAAACTGACAGCTAGCACATGTCAGATTACTCCAATTATATTATTAGTTCGAGTTCAGGATTACCACATGCCGTGCCACAAAATATATGACTTCTGATGTGTTTTTTTCTATGCAGTTCGGTGAACTAATTTAGACTTGATTGGAAGAAATAAACAAGGTTGACGTAATGGCGGTACAAGGAGCATTTGGCGCGTGGCTGAAATTAGAACTAACGCCACCATCTTGTTTATTCAATGCATTTCACAAAACAATTGCACATATATTTACCAACAGCACAGACTGACCTGTCAACGTCAGTCGGGTGCCAAAAGATTGTCGTTGCAGTTCAGACCGTGTACATACTAGAAACAAAACAGTTACATTTATCATTGACAGACCAGTTTCCTATTGTGCAAAACAGGCGTTTTAGAGTATACTTTGACTATGAGACTGTAAGTTTTGTTGTTGTTTCTATACAGCAATAGTCTGTCGTGATGGCCTAGTGGTTAAGGCCCCGCCTCTCATGCACGCGGTTCAAATCCGGGTAAGTACCAATGTGACTCTTTCAATTCATATGTACTTTCTAAGTTTATCTTGGTCATTACTGACATCTTTTATTTAGGTATTAATTTATCTTTCCGTTATAAAATTAAATTTCTGCTTGAGTATAGTTTTCGATGTTTTTTTTTTGTTGTTGGTAGTGGTGTGCTAGCTGACATAATATGCCTAATAATTTAATGTTTTAGAGTTGTGTAAATTATTTTTGCATACTATTGTATATAATTTTTTTTTTCTAATTAAACAGACAGCTGTGCTGCTGGGGAGTTTGTTGCGCCACTTCTTCTTCCCAGCTAAAGCACTAGAATTTTGACGTTCAAAAAGTGCTGATTCTCAGCCTAATTTGAATAAATGACTTTTTTTTTATCGTTGAAGGAAAATCATCGTGAGGAAACCTGGACTTATAGTTAACATAAGTCTGAAATGGTTAACCCATCTTGAGCAAGCGTAGTGATCAACGCTCGTGTCTTCTGTGTATGAAAAGAGTCAATTGCCTTGCAGTGGCACAGTACTAGACTGACATTAGACTGGTCTGTCAGAACCTAAGGTTAGATGTAGCGAAACATCTGCACATGACCACAGATAACACAATGACACATTTTCACCTATGATTATATTATTTATATGTATAGATATGGTCGCGCTGCAAAAGAACTAACACAAACAGCAGGCTAAGCATAACGCTTTCTATTTCTTCGAAGAATAGACGTAGCCCTTTCTATACAAAGTGACATTTCGTTTCTCCATTTTTGACACCGCACCGTAGAAATCCTTCTGAAATCTGTCATTTTGTCTTTCTACCTTTCGTTTCTAACGATGCTTGTCTAGGTCCTTTTTTATGTAGACTATTTCGGAAGAAAGTTTCTATACCAAACTGTCAAAATCACACTGACAACTGACAGTTGTCTAAGGTAGTGAAGACAATTTACGTTTTTCTACTCGACGGCCACAGAGTATTTACCGTTATCAACAAAATCATGATTTTACAGAAGAGCGTTTTGAACGCAAACCTGTGATAATTAATAGAAGAACAAGGCTATCTTCTCCCATTTTACATCATTTAGCTAATAGGGCATTACCAAGGAAATGGTGAAGGAAATGACAAAACAAAGAATTCTGAGTCGAATTATGTAAAAAAGTGAATTTCGTAAAAACTGCAGTTGATTCTTTCTACTTTGCTGTCGTCGTACTTTCTACAAGGAACGTCATTTTTGTCTATTCTTCTGTAGACAAAAAGGTGCTCGTGCTAAGCCTGCAGACCAACTCTGTCATGCTGGTGTGCGTGACAGCTACGTCTTAGACTAGCGCCATGTGCTTTCATTGTGTTATTCTAGTGTGCGTGCATTTTGCGGCCAACAATTGGACGCAATTTGTTTCGATGAGTTCACAGCTTTGACTGTCTATCTAGACATATTTATATCTTTGATTTTTACCTTAACTATTAATAAAGTCTTCTCATCAAATCTATAAAATAAAATCAACCACACAGTTCCTTAATAAGCGACAATTGCTATTGCTATTCATAGAAGCCAATAAAAACTAAGTGTCGTCAATATATGAATAACGTTACAAGTATTTGTAATACAAGCAGCTGGGCAAGATGCCAAATAAAATCTGCCTGTTACAGAAAGGCTTGGGGATTTCGCGGTATGGTTGTGGCTTTTGACGGAGTTGAAAAATGTACAGAGATTGGTTGCATTGTTCTGTAGAATATGAACGGGTGAAAATGTTAGTTTCTTATAGTTAATACTGGCGACCCGCCCCGGATTCGCACGGTTTTAACTACTTGAAAAAACATCTAGATTGCTTAATTATATGTAAGTTTAATATTAACATATTAAACACATAAATCTTCCGGAAGTTATTCTCTAAATAAGGAATTATCTAAATGATGGTTTTCATCATCATTTAGATAATTTCTTAGATAAGCTTCAAAGTTTGCGTTGCGTATTTTAAACGAACAACGCGGTCACATAGACAGACGCTTTTCGTGTCTGTCTTATCTTTATACATTATAATGTATAAAGATAAATACGTAGTGTGTTGCCTCAAATCAACTGCTCATGTATTTGCGTCGCTAATTCCTGTGGCATCATAGCGTCACCGCAATGATGCCACAGCCCGAGAGCGTACCTAACCGTATAAGTGCGTTGCTTAGCTACCTAACAAAATCAACTATTTTTAAATAAATGTGAAATGATTTTAATTCTGTAAGTACGTTTGAACAAACACTTTCACACGTCAATTATACCTATTTTAAAAACTAGATGAGGTCGGCGTTTCCTATCTGACTATTCGGAGAAGAAAGGCCAAAAAACTCAGAGGTCACAGTCTCTTTTAAAGTCCAGACATAATCTTGTTCAGATCATGTGACGACAATGTAGATTGGTGTCTGAAAAGGTCTTTTGAGGAAAGAACCACACACATTGAGTGGATCTATCCATCCAGGGCACGCATTTGTCAGTAATCGTGCAGCTCAACTCAGAACTTAAGAAGCTCAATAATTCGCCGAATAATACCAGAGAAAAGACATTTCTTTGGTATTGACTGCATAAATTACTCAAACTGCCAGACCAAGATTAAAACTAACTGAGAGAAAAAAAAAACAATGACCCACATAGTCTTCACCTTCACAGTAATTAAAATAATATAATACTTTACAAAGTAAATATTCATGTCACTGTATTATATAAAAAAATCATCAATGTCAATGGGTGTATACTCGTAACAATCCCGAAATAATCTTGGTCAGATCATTTGAGGACCATGTAGATTGGTGCCTGAAATGGACTTTTGGGGAAAGAAACACACAGATTTGAGTGGACCTGTTCAGTCAGTGCACGCATTTGTCAGTAATGGTGTAGCTCAAATCATTGCGATATACAATCAAAGCTACTTTACATAAAAATCCAAAATATGTTATTTCACATAGACCTATTTAAGCTTTTATGAAACTTCAGAAGCCAAGTGCACGGTCCCAATTGCTCCTTTCCTATGGAGAAGAGCCGGCAAGAAAATAAACGTTACTCCTTTAAAAAACATTAAATTCTTAGATCTCCACGATTCCTGGTAGGTATACCTACGCCATTTATTTTAGTATGGGCCTATAACAGTGTAATTAGGTATCAAAATCAATATTTTGCGTAGGCAGGTCGATAGTTTGTAAGACACGAAAACATTCTATTCATGCATTTATTTCTTTTGTCTTTCGCGAACGCCGCAGGCTCGGTGCAATGATGTGTATTCTTCTTCAAATATTGAGAAAAGCGATTCTTTTGTTTCACTGGCTGTTACAGTTTAAACTTGCAATAACTACACAAGTGTTCGAGTTGTAAGAACTTCGAGTACAATAGAATATTTCAGCTCGAATCGAAAGCTTTGGCAAAATTGTTTCTGAACAGATGTAAGTATCGACATGATTTTATTTCTCATTTTTATTTATACTTTTGACGTTCTGCTGTAGTTTGCAGACTTAATTAAACGAAGTGCTTTGATATTTTTTACTCACACGCAGACAAAAAAGTCGAAAGACGAAAGGGTGACGATGAAAGCTGTCAAACTAGTTGACATATCGACTTCACATGATTTAGGCGCCATTTTAATTTAATTTGACAGCTCTTACTATCTCCTGTCTCTTTCATGCCTTAAGTGCAAGTGACAGACAACAACATTTGTGCAGTTGATGTATTACAGAATTCAGGGTCACTGTGAAACTGAATTCTTTACACGCGCTTGTAAATATTCCATTAAAATTATTCACTAGGTAATTGCACTTAGTACCCATGAATAAATAAATACATTCGTCCTTACACGCGTCAAAAAGATAAAGAAACAAACTACTAAAATCGTCAACATCCTACAAATGAGGGTGCGTTTACATTGGTAGAGTGGACAGTCCAGTTCGAAAGACAATATCGTGTACACATTGCAAGAGTATTTTTGAAGTGAAACTTCTTTAGGCACGTTGGGCATTTTTGGGATTGGGAAAAGCACTGAAAATAAAGAAAAAGAATGAAAGAAAAATGTTTATTGGTCACATAAACACGTGCATACAATAACTGCTGAACTCGTGCGACCGTCACACTCAGATACATATATACAGATGTTTACAAATTTGTGAAGCTAAGAAGTTTTCGCTTCTGACGTGCAGTCCTACGACTGACAGATTTTTTCAAGAAATAAATAAAAAGTAATAGAATATATATATATATATATATATAGCTCATCATCATCATCATTATTTGCACACATACCGACATATTTCATTTAATTTATTACATATTCTTTAATACTTATAATAAATAATTAATATAATAATAATACAATTTCTATCAAATTATATTATTCTACATCAACAATAATTAATCAGTATATTCAATTCTATTGATTTGAACTACGTTTTTGTAAAAATGACACATGATATGAAACGATATTTAATTCTTTTGTTTTGTTTGCTACGTCTTTACATGGTGCATGTTTGAAACTTATAATCTTAACTTCTGTGCAACATGTTTCCAACAAACTAATTTGAATTGAGTTACAGTAAACTGTCGATCGAACTAGGCTGCTGCCGTTTAAGCACATAAAGCTATATGTAGGGTAGTAGACTATGCATTCGCAAGTGCTTACACCTGTAAGAGGTACGGAAGTGAACCCAAACAAACACTATTTATTGATTACTGAAGACCTGTTAAGCATATAATAAGATGACGTCACAGTGATTAAAGAGTCAAAAATCAAGACAGCAATAAACAACACACAGATACATAAATAAAAATATGTCGAAACTTTTAGTTAGTCTGAAGACTATTTAGTTCAACTCAATAATTGTAAGACAGCACTAAATATCACATGCTCCCCATGTGATATTTTGTGCTGTCTGTAGATGCATAGCAAATCTGAGAAGACAGTTGTACTTTTATATGCAAACGAGCCTCCAAACTGACCAACATTCCAATTTGCTTAAACCAACAAATCAATGTCTTCGGTTTTATTTTCCGAGCATCAAATATTAAGGCGACAACGCGAGTGAGTGTTGACACAAATTTTCAAGGAGCGTGTCCCTGTGTAAACAAGGCACAGTAGTACTATGCCCGTTATGTTGTGTTTGGAGTCACTATGCCATATACTTGCCAATCGTTAGGAGTGCTTGCTTGATAGTTTGTTAGTGCTGAGTAAACGGGGCTCTTGATTTCTTTTCTTTTTTTGGATGAATTTGGAATAAAATCCTACCTTATGTTAAACTATGTAATTTCTATTTATTACAATAATTGCAATGCTTTAAGATGTATCCTAGATCATCTTTCATCTATCAATACAACCCATTCGTTGGTAAGCGCATCACTTGAGAAGGGCTGAACCGTATGCCTTTTTTTTTTATAGTTCGAAAAACTGAATGTCTTTTATCTCTGTGATTTTTTTACGAACTATTGAAATTTTGACAGGTCAACTTGCCACGTCTGTCGAGTCAACTAGTATACACTTATTAAAAAAATCCTCATCATGTGCATACGTAGTACCATACTGCTTGCCGGCAGAAATTAGTACTTCCTCAGACAAAATTCACAAAAAACTCATGTACCTACCTATGACATAAATGTAGCTAAGTTCCTTCCTCTTTATTTTTTATCGTAAAAATACCTTGTTTTGTTCAAAACCTGACGCCATAAAAGAACTTGAACACTTATTTCTTTACACAAACAATTTCACTAGATACGGAAAACAAGGTCTTATAAAAAAAAAACACGTCTAAACAAGACGTGTTTAAAGCTTTGGTAAAAAAGTGTTTAAGCTTTGTTTTTTTATTGAAACATTATGTTGTACATCGACTTAACTAAAATAAGACTTAATAATAAGAATAAGAAAACTGGCCTCGTTGGTCTAGTGGTCGCAAGCGCTACTGCTGAGCATGAGGTCCTGGGTTCGAATCCTAGGTCGGGCAAAGTGTTATTGGGTTTTCCATCAGGAACTTCTCAGTCCGGTCCAGAATCGATATCTGTACCCGGTTGGTGGCAATCGGCGCGCCCCCTATTATATGGGACGATAGGCGTATGTTAATGTTTTATATGATATATGTATTTTTCTCGTTTTCCTTAGAGTAACACAACATCAGATTTCAGTTTATTCTAAGCTGCAAAGGAGGTGCTATCATTTTTAACCCAGTAATCGATACGAAGCGGTACTTTGTGTATATAATATCATCACCACTGCTCTCAAAACGGTGAAGGAAAACATCGTGAGGAAACCGGCATGTCCTAGAACCAAAAATTCGAAGACATGTGACATCTACCAACCCGCACTGGGCCCGCGTGGTAGATTACGGCCAACACCTTCTCACAGAGAAGAGGCCTGTCTCTCAGCAGTGGGAACATTATAGGCTGATTATGTAATCGATACGAAGAAGCTGGATACCAATAGATTCCTTCCAATGCAAGAAATAATCCTGCCTGGAATAAAACCCCTCAAAGCTATGGGGGTGAGATCTTTAAGGTGACAAAATTTGATTGGAAAATCTTATGTTTCGTGAAAACTTATATTTGCTTGCATCTTTTTCTTATTTCATCTCATCATCTGCCTGCCTTCACCCAACTATATACGTAAGGGTTGGCTTCCAGTCTAACCGTACCTATGTACCTGAATACCAGTATTTTACTTGGAGTGACTGCCGGACCTCCAAAACCCAGTAACCATAGGTACCGATACCCCTAGGTAAGCGTGATGGTCAGACTTTCGGGCTCTCTGACTACCCGTAACGACTGTCAAAGATCTACAAATGACAATCGGGACCAACGGCTTAACGTGCTTTCCGGAAGGTTTTGATATGTAATGTATGATCACCCATCCAAAGACCGACCTCGGCAAGCATATTTTATACTTCGATTGACCCGTGCAGTTGTTTTTATTAAGCCACGAGCCCATTTTTCTTATTTCATCTAGATGACTAAAAATGTTGAAAGCTAAACTTAAATTTGCACTTAAGACGCTGACAACACCTAAACCGCGGTCATTGTCAGATTGCATAGAAAAGAAAGAGAAGCGCGATGATACAACGCTTGTAATTTATTGCAAAATATGAAGCAATTCTCTATTTACTCAAAATTGAGTTGAGTAATCGAAAATAAAAAACAACCAAGTTCTGCATTCAAATAAAACGTTCTTGTTATTAATTAAATATGTAACATATGTTGATATTTAATGCAGATATTTTCGATTAGAACTCAAGGTAAGAGGTTAGTTTAAGGTTAGTTTGTATCGAGATTTTTTTTTCAAAACGTGTTTCGGTAACAACAAGTTCTGGGAAATATGTTCAAAATTAACATATATTTTTTCCGCTATCACAAGCTATACAGATTTGGCAATTTTTTTTCTTAAGTAAAGCCTATTTTGGTCAATTTGGTCTTGTCAGCGCCTTAAATGCACGACACAGTTATCACACACACATATTCAAACAACTTATAGTTGCACAACCCCCTCGGGATCTCGTTTCCGTGTCATCTTACATTATTTATAGCTTCTCACCCCTTCCGAACATATTATTATGCTCGCTTTAAATTCACTGTATCAACTATCAGCTACCCGTGGGATCGTGTTTGTCAAATATTATAGTGACATGTTATGAGGCGCTAATCGATCGTAGCTCGGTTTTGTTGTGGTAAGATCAACAGAGAATATTAAGTTTCGTGGCTAGAATGTTGTTTTATTTGTTGATATCTGTTGAAAAAGTATCAGATAAAGATGAAAATGTAAAAAAATGGATCCGAAATCGTACCTGCCATGCCAGTTTTTGCCACTTACAAGTTGACTGCATTTCTTTTCATTTTCTAATTGAGGTTAATTTTAGCTAAAAGCTAAATTTTCAACGATGACTTTTTAATTACAACTAAATAATATGATTCATTCATTTTTGGAAATTGTAGTGGTAAGATATAAATTTGAAACTTTAAATACATATGAATGTGTTACTAATTTGGGGTTTGTTTACACTTTCATCAGATACGTTTAGAACAGACTATAGTGATGATGATTTCTCTGGCTGACCTAGCATAATAGTAGCGAGGACATACTGCCACCAAGCAGCGTTCCTGTGATCCGATCTGAATCAGTGCGGGCACATCAAACATCAGCTTTGTCCTTGCGATAGCAATGCTCCTTTGTTTCGACGTTGGATTCAAACGTAATGCAATACCGGAGTTGCAAATGTCTATGGGTTGATAACGGTGTCCACGTAACTTGAAGGCCCTATTTAACTAAACCAACAGTCGACAGGTGATAGGCGACAATTTGACAAGATTCTTTCATACATACATCTTCAACTTTATTAAATAACTTATATATGACAATTTTGTCATTTTTTGACAAATTTGTCGCATTGCCATTTATATTCAATAGAACCCAGGTGGATCGAAATTTATCTGCGAATCAATGACTTAAAAACGTGTTTATAGATGCGATATTTGACGTCCGAAATACGGAACAAGTCAGACAATGCGTAACAAAAATACAAAAAGATTATGCCAAGCATAAAGTTCTATAAATATCTCGACAAACTACTTCAGTAAGTACGTATGTAAGATCTCAAGTTAGTAGAGAAACTTGTAAGTTGCCCATAACTTAGCGCCCTGTCACTATTTTAAAACGGAGATAAGTTCATGTTTCAACTTAGGCTTATATTCACATTTCAACGTGCTTGTGAGAGAACTCCAATATTTATGACCGATTTACCTACTTTTTCTTCTAGGGATGTAGGCAGATCTGTTAGTGATCGTTTATAAAATATGAACTGATCCAAAACTGTTGAATGTGTTTTTATGATTAATCTTGGTGTTCATAGTAAACCACACAAAAATCATGTGTGTGTGTGTGTGTGTGTGTTACCATGAATACAGGGATTTACAGTTAAAGGCTCGTGCAGACTAGCGCTATATCGCAGGCGCGACAGGCAGCAATATGCCTGTCGCTCCCGCGATATGGTCCCAGTCTGTACGAGCCTTAAAGCGAATCAAATCAAAATAATTTATTTGCATTAAACATGTAATCTTACAATCTCATAGGAAAACGTTATTGATATTAAGACGCTGACAACACCTAAACCGCGGTCACTGTCAGATTGCATAGAAAAGAAAGAGAAGCGCGATGACACAACGCTTGTAATTTATTGCAAAATATGAAGCAATTATCAATTTACTCAAAATTGAGTTGAGTAATCGAAAATAAAAAACAACCTAGTTCTGCATTCAAATAAGACGTTCTTGTTATTAATTAAATACGTAACGTAAGTTGATATTTAATACAGATATTTTGGATTAGAATTCAAGGTAAGAGGTTAGTTTAACGTTAGTTTGTATCGAGAATTTTTTTCAAAACGTGTTTTGGCAACAACCAAGTTCTGGGAAATATGTTCAAAATTAACATATGTATATTTTTTCCGCTACCACAAACTATATAGATTTGGCAATTTTTTTTCTTAAGAGAAGCCTATTTTGGTCAATTGGATCTTGTCAGCGCCTTAAATGTACTCCTCAGCCGTCACACAAGCTGATTCAGTTCGATAACAATAAAAAGATATTTTGTGTTTGGCTAGTGACAGTTACAGTACCATAACATTCCAAACATGATCTACATACCTAAAGGAGCTGTGGCAAATGAGTAATCTCCATCAAGTTATGATATTAGCCATGATATTTATTATGTAATCTACTGGTTACATAATAAATATCATGCCTAATGTCAAAATGTCAAACAAATAGTTTTCTTACAGCTGCGCGCACAGATTATTCTAAGCCGGCGCCGCGTACGTCGTTGCCGATGGAACGGAATGTTGCCATTATAAATATAATATTTTTAAAAACATTTAGAATGAAGTATTGTGTGTATTTATTTTATTTTTTATTTCTTATTTATATCACCTTGTATGCTGCAACGGTCGACATCGTCACATTAACGCCGCGCCGGCTGGCGCTGAAAACCAGAGCTGGGGCTCTGTATCGCATAGGGTCGCAGCATTATGCTGAGCGATGAGCGCTTTGCGTGGATGTGATGCATATTATCCCCAACTTGTTTTTTGTTTGTGACCTTTCTTTTTGTCTCGTTTACCGCAAATAAATGTATTTTCTTTCTATCTTCTAAGTTTAAATGTAATTTTGATACATAAAGGGTGTCCAGCGGAAAATTTTCATGTTCAATAGTGGATAAAAAAAAAACTACAATGCTAATCTCATAATTTATATAAACGGAATGGAGTTTGACGATGCGGATTTTGTCTTAAAAACAATATCGTCTAAATGCCGCCCATTTCTCTCAAGACACTCTTGCAACCGGACTCTTAAATTTGCGAACACGCGTGAGCAAAGCGTTGGTTCAATGGCAGCAACTTCACAGCGGATATTTTCTTGTAGGGCCTGAATTGTTCGAGGATTGTTACTGTAAACCCTCGACTTAAGGTATCCCCACAAAAGTAATCACACGGTGTAAGTTCAGGTGATCGAGGTGCCCAGGGTATGTCTCCGTACTTGCTGATTAATTTATTGGGAAAAATTTCCCTCAGCTTCTCCATCGAAACTCTAGCTGTGTGTGGAGTGGCCTCCGTCTTGCTGAAATTGTGAAACCCGGGGAACAGCTGCAACTGCGGTACCAAAAACTCGTCGATCATCTGGCAATACACGTTAGCAGTGACTGTCTCTCGCTGATTAAAAAAATAAGGGCCGATTATTCCTCGGGCAGAAATTGCACACCACACTGTCGTTTTTGGACAGTGCAAACGTTTTTGGTGGCGTTCCCTGGGGTTTTCGGAGCACCAGTATAACATGTTCTGTTTATTAACATAGCCATCGATACGAAAATGTGCTTCGTCGGTAAACAATATGTTTCTAAGCGTTCGTGCTGTTCGAAAACGTTCCAGCATCGTTCTCGCTAAGGTTTCTCGTAAAATATAGTCATTTTCGTTGAGAAACTGCACAATCTGCATTTTGTATGGGTGAAACTGTAGTTTCTTTTTCAGAATAACGTGCACTGTTGATTTTTTTATTCCAGTACAAGCTGCAATCTTCCTTATCGATTTACGTGGATTGCGAAGAATTTCACGTCGAACTTGAGCCACATTTTCTGATGTCGCTGCTAACGTTGATGGTCCCGGAGGAGTTTGGTTAACCATTGTCCCTTCTTGTCTGAACTTTTGGACCCACGACCAGATAAGTTGCGTGCTCGGTCCATCACTTACTCGTCGAATATTGTAGTGAGTACAAAAAGCACGACGCGCACGGACCAACGAATCATCGCACTTCAAATATTGTTCAACCGCGAACGCGCGGTGCGTTCATTGTGACTAGTAAATCCGCAAATCGCGCGCGCCGAACGTTACCCCTCTTACTTACCTCACCCCGCTAGTTAAGGAGTATTTACAATTTAAACTTGAAAATTTTCCACTGGACACCCTTTATAAATTTAAAGAAAGACATTATTACAAACTGATATCATTTGTGTGGTAAATGTGGTAATATTGCACTCATAGATTATAAATTTAATCAACAATGAGTTTTTAAATTACCTTCATCACCAAATCCATAAATTACATAAGTAATTTATCATCAATCAAAATCATCACCCTTACAATTTCGGTACTACGACAGTCACAGAGCCACATCCCATACATATATTAAGTCTAGAGCTCTCAACTAATTACTAAGGTTCAAAGGTTCAATTGACAAGGGAGCTGGCCTGTTTAATTGACTAGTTAAAATACATGTACTAGTGTCAGATTAACTATAGCCCGAGTGCAGTCCCTATGGGAGTGATAGGTACTGAAAATGTAATTAAGTTAAAAATGGACAAGTGTGAGTTGGATAATGTCTCTTATATGAAAGGGCTGACCATCAGTTTTATATTACAAACATGTTAAAAATTATACACGAAAGATAATTAAAAATTTTAAAAACCCCCGACACAACCAAAAACCTATAAAAAGTAAAAAAATAGTATCTATTGGCCCTTAAAGGCTCCTGCATACTGAGGTGATATCGCGGGCGCGACAAGCAGTAATACCGCCTGTCGCGCCCGCGATATCGCCTCTGTCAGCAGGCTTAGCATGACGCTTTGTATTTCTTCGAAGAATAGACAAGGCTCTTTCTATACAAAGTGACATTTCATTTCTCCTTTTTTGACATCCCACCGTAGAAATCCTTCTACATAAAAAAGGACCTAGGCCAAGATCGTTAGAAACGAAAGACAAAATGACAGATTGTAGAAGGATTTCTACGGTGAGATGTCAAAAATGGAGAAACGAAATGTAACTTTGTATAGAAAGAGCCGTGTCTATTCTCCGAAGAAATACAAAGCGTCATGCTAAGCCTGCTGGAAGAGCCTTTAAGTTTAATATAAGTTGTAGGCAATATTTTGATCCAAGCGTCGTCGTCGCGGCGGGCGACGGCTAATGTGAAAACACCCCTCTTTTTTTAATCGGGGCTCAAAAAGAACTAAGGGAGCTGTCAATGTCAATATTCCACAACAATCATGACACTATATTAAAGCGGTTTAGATGATTGTGCTTACCGCATTCAGTTTAACTGGTGTCATTCGCCCTAAAAGATAGTGGATCACAAAATACTTACTATACCTTTGTAGAATTTTCTTACATGAGAATTGATTAACGTTTTAGTTGAAAATGAGATAAAAATTGGTATTTAAAACAGTTAGTGGCTTCGAAACTATTCCTATGAATACACAGTGTTCTTATAAGATCACTTCTTATATATAAAATTCTCGTGTCACAATGTTCGTTCCCGTACTCCTCCGAAACGGCTTGACCGATTCTCATGAAATTTTGTGAGCATATTGAGTAGGTCTGAGAATCGGCTAACATCTATTTTTCATACAAAAAAAAAAAACAAAATTTTCAAAACAACGTTTGCCGGGTCAGCTAGTAGAACTATAAATATCCTCCATAGACGGTGTCAAGGGTGCGGACAATTTTCCAAATGGAAAACTCAAACTCAAACGTTTTTTGCTTATTGCTCATATACATACATATAGCCTATTTCACAATTATTAATATTAAAACGACATAACGATTATTTCAGCCTATATTTTCGAAAGTCGACCACCTAAAATGCACCCAGATGGTTTATTATATCCGGTCCAGACTGTTTAAAAACAATAAATCCAATTATTACACCCCACCTCAAATAACAGTCCTAAAAATAAACAGATAATACAAATATAAATCATTACTAAGGTATAATTAAATTTATGTATTTTGCGGACCCAACGCGTGTCAGACCGCTGTCACCCTAGGCCCCAGGGGCCGCATAATTAGCTGAGGTGTGGGCCCCAGATACGGGCCCCGTGATATATGGAGACACAATCAGTTCAAGATGTTGTTGAAACCGCTGTCTAGGTTGGGAGAGACAAATTTTTAGATGATTACGAAAAAGGGACAAATTTAGTTTAGATTTTAAATGATATTTTTGTTACGTGTTAAACAGTTCCCAAAGCCTTTAAAATAACTCTCTCACTCTGCTCATACACTTTATAAATGAAATCTCATATTATTGTATAATTGCATAAAACATGTGTGAGTACTATGTACCTACTGTAAAACTACCATTTACTGGATACGTCTTTCATTGACTTGAATATGCCCTGGCGGCTGAGAGTATGTCGTGCTCACTCTAATATCTCGCTGATGGTGGCGCGTGTGTTGGATCATTTAGCTCCCTTCAAAATGGTTGAGCTGAATGGTGCTAATCCATGTCTCATACTCGTGAACGGGCGCCGTCAGTAGGGACTGGTCATCTCTTAGCTGCCACGGCTTATTTTAATTTAATTTAATTTTTCAATTGGTTTTTTAACATTTTATTACGGACGCTTTCAATATTGTGTAAACAGATTTGATTTAAAAGAGTGTCCGTGGAGGTTCATGCCCGTTCTTCTCCATAGGTACCTACTACGCCTTGGAATGGGCAACTAGCTTCATCTTTCTGGCTGACCGATCCCTTGATATTCAAAAGTGCCTGTACTTAAATTATTTGAAATAAATGCTTTGAGTTTTAAGTTTTTAACCACTGAAGGTGAAAGTTTATTTTTATTTTTTTTCTCGAGACTTATGAGTTATTTTGTAAAAAAAAATGTTTATACGGTGGTATAGAGATTTTTCAGAAAGATGGAAACGTGGCTGACAGATTTTGAGTTTGGAAGAAATGTTTCTAAGCGGTGAAAAGATTCTTCAGAATCCCTCTCTCAAGGATGTCAAACGGGGATCCGGAATCAAGGAGCTCTTATAAAAAGTATAGTCATTGTGACCATTATACCCTGTATTAGGTATACTTATATACATTACCAATTCTACACTTAATACAATTTAACCCAACAATGTTAAACTTGTAATATAATAAAACTTTCTTTATTTGCTAAATGAATTTAACAACCTTGCGCAATATTTTCCTATTGCAGTTTTATAAAAGAATGTAAATTAAGCTGAGTCTTATTTAATTACACATAACATAAAGGCTTCTACATACTGGCGCGACTTGTCGCGCGACGCGACGCGACACAAAGACACCGCGTGTAGCGCTACAAGCGGTGCCTTTGTGTCGCGACAAGTCGCGCCAGTATGTAGGAGCCTTAACACACACATAACATCACGTCTTGTTTCCCCGAAGGGTTGGGCAGAGGTGTACCTGTAGTTCGCAGCACCCACATTTCGCCAGTTATGTCTTTTTCTTATTTAATATAACACATAATAATTGGTTGTTATTATATACGGAACTGATTCACTCTGTCCCCCGTACTAGTATAAACTGTATTACGGTGGAACAGTTTTCCTCGGTCGCGGTATAGGGTACATTAGATTTGTGGCATTTAAGTATTTTGATTTGATAATAAAACTAAGTAAGTCAAATTTATAGGGTAGACTTAACATTTCGAACTTGTTCTTTTTAACTTTGTAGGTAGTTCTTAAAGTTCTCATTGTATATGCAAGGTTTTTAGATGCTTTGTTTATTTACCAAATTAAGTTGCACATTTTTCTAACAGATCTATCACCTAATTTTATTTTAAAATGAAAGTTAAAAGAAACGTAAAATAAAATAAAAGTAGGTCGCAATTATACTGCTTATCTTTTGTTTACATGTATGAGAAGTGTAGTGTTTGTGAGTGTATGTATGTAGGGGGACGTGTATGTGTATAATAATATAGGTACTGATTTTGTTTATTTACATAACCAAATTACAAGATGATTATTAACATTAACTAAATTAAATTAAAATTAAGTTAAACCTAAAAAAGGCCCTCGAAACATTGTACCGAGGATGCTGGCGGCATTTCCTCGCTGAATTACAATGCTGATGCGTTGCGCGAGAAAGCCGCCAGCTTTTCGGTCACCAGTTACATCAACTAGACGTTTCGCGATTTCCGCAAATAACTTATGCGCACTGGGACGCCACGGACCGAGGGTCTCGACGCCAAAGGGCACAAAGTTATACTCTCTGCCAAGGCCTCCATATTTAATAACTTTCAGATTTTCGGATTTTTTCATAGAGGTACTTGAGAGATAAACAAATCAAGTATCTTGACTTGGCTCGCGAGGTTGTCAACATGTGGGACGTGGACTCATCGGTCATTATAGCCGAAAGTCGTAACAGCCAATGGCTTACTAGCCAAGAGCCTCGAGCAACAACTGAGGAGGCTCTCGTTGGGCAGCTGGATTGGTTTGATTCAGAGAGCGGTACTTCTGTACACGGCTCACATTGTTAGGAGGTTCCTCTCTCTGGATCCCTGACCGTAGCTTACCTTGTTCTCCGATAGCTTGGACCCTGTTCTTGATACCGGTGGGCTAGTATTCGTTAGAGTTAGTACCTTTTTGTTAATCGCCTTTCATTCATCCTCTCAACGCGATCAAAACCGTCTAAGCATACTCTAAAAATATAAAAATATAATTTATGTGGATATAATGAAATAAATGAAATAATAATAAAATAATAAACTTTAATAATAAATATACTGAAATTCATAGCCGTTCAAGTGTGAAACACGATTATTTAGTAAGCATACTTATGCTTTCACGCACCAACAGATTTTTATATCTACTTATAGATATAAAAATCTTTTGGTGCGTGAAAAGCAACGAATTTGTTCTCTGCTCACCTCCATTTGACTAGTCTTATGATTCATCAAAGAAGAATCAAGTAGGTATTGAGAGTTCTGAACTTTTAGGTAAAAGGAAACTTTAGACTTATAAGTATATTTATATGGCTTAATAGTTAAGTAAATACACGTGTTTCTAAACCAGGAGTTCCCATTTCAAAACCTGACACAAACTGTGTTTCTATCTGTTTTTTTTTGGTTTCCTAATTAAACTTACGTTTAATTAGGAAACCATTAACGACCGAACCTAACGAGTTGTAGGTCGTAGGATCTAATACTGACAGGCGCTTAACTTTGTGTAAATTAATTCATCACCACTGCTCTCAAAACGGTGAAGGAAAACATCGTGAGGAAACCGGCATGTGCTAGAACCAAAAAATCGAAGAAATGTGATATCCACCAACCCGCACTGGGCCCGCGTGGTGGAAATCAGCCCACTGAAAAGCCCTCTCACAGAACGGAGGCCAGTGTCCCAGCAGTGGGAACATTATAGGCTCATTAAGTTTATACATATTAGCAGTCAGGAGAATGCTGTTCTCTATAATCGTGAATTGCCATTCAAAAAGTTTATTCTTTCTTTCTTTCCATTTACGAAACCTGTGGGGGGGGGAAACCATGGCCTAGTCATGCCTAGGCCAGTACATAACATAACATGACGGCTGAATTTCCCGAAAAGGTAAGTAGTAGACCCAATTTCACCCGAGTCTTATCCTAAAATACGCGTATTGCCATTTACGTACTTACACAGACAGACACAGAAAGGGTGATCGTATGCATGTTACGTACTAGCTTTTCTCGCGGTTTCGTTCTCGAAAATTACCACATGAGAACGTACTATCAGGATAAAAAGTATCCTGACCTGGGTTCGGACATAGGATACTACCTATGTGCCATTTAACGGCTGAACAGAGTTACTGTCGCATTTATAATATTCTAACTAATATTATAAATGTGAAACTAAGTTTGTTTGTTTGTTTGTTACGTTTTCACACCTGAACCACTGAACCGATCATCCTGAAATTTTGCATATACGTTGTCAGGGGTACAGAAACGGACATAGGGACCTTTCAGCCCGAAAAAAAGTTCTGTTCCCGAGGAAAACAACAATAACGTTCTTATGATAATAGATGGCGCCACGTGTCTTTCAAATCATGATTGACTTATATTATTAGTAGCTCTAATGAAAATATAGTATTATCATTATAGTTCCTATAATATCTTCTTATAAATAAATTTTTCGTGTCACAGTGTTTGTAACAAAATTCCACCGAAACGACTTGAGCGATTTTTATGAAATTTTGTGTGTATATTCAGTAGGTCTTAGAATAGGTCGTAAAGTATATTTCATCTCGATAATCCTACGGGATCGAGGCTTACGCGGGTAAAACCGCGGGGCGCAGCTAGCTGAAATTTGGAATGAAATTTGGCACAAAAAGTAGGTACTAGGCTTGCATGAATATTATTTGTATTTTGTATAGTACGAGTATATAAAATTAACTGAAGTTTGGAATGAAATTTGGCAATAGGTAGGGTAGATAATTAGTGCTACCCGTGCGAAGCCGGAACGAAAAAGGTAGTTAGTATATAAACTGATAGGTATCTATTATATTATTAGGTATCTATGTTCAGACAAAGATAATGCGGAATTTTTAATAACCTTTTATAACACCGAAATTAAAAGTAGAAAATACTAATTTATACCAGGTCACAAAAATAAAAGGCTTTTCTAAAATATTAAAATCAAAACAGACTTACTAAGACAAATATTGACTTATTTGTTATTATTTATACAGCAAGCAGAAGCCATCAAATTTTGTCGGTGACTTTGAAAGGTCGTTATATCTGCGTAGAAGGATCGCGCCCTAAAATTAACATGAAGGGATGAACTAACAATATTTGTGTAGGTATAGACGTGTGATGAAGATCCATATTTTGTAGGACAAGCGTCTGATGTGGCTAGGTGATTTTAATATAAGATTTTTTTCATGTCGACAAGAGCAATATCAATAAGGGTCAAATGTAGTACATATCAGTACAAAGTAGTACATATATCGAAATCAAAAGGAAAACTATCACAGCTAAGTAGGCTCAAGTTAACGAGTAATAGTCAACCAACTTACATTTGCAGTTGGAAAATTGACCGCGACGTACATCGATGTATGGGAGAACATGTTTTCAAACTAAAATGTTAAGTTTGTTTTTGGTATAAATTCATCCCAACTACAGAACTCTTCATTTTCCGTGGTCCGACACGCACTTGGCCGGTTTTTTTTCATTTAGTGTGTACAATTTCGTTCCGAAATTAAAATGATTTTGCACAAAGAAAAGGAGGACGAAATAGCCAAAGGTAATTCATGCTACAATTATGTAAGAACAGCATCCGTGTTCACGGTAATTCTTCACTCATTCAGAAGGTGAGCTTTGAGATCATTTACTCGCCGCTCAGCTCAGCTCTTATTTCGTTCGCTCATTCAGCGCGCGCGCTGCACGGGCTGACTCCGCACCACAGTTCTTCTAAGAATCCTTAAAGGAGACACACGTCTTCACAGTAGTGATATGGGTGGAGCGGAGACAGTAGTAACCGCTCCACCAGCCGCGATAGATGGCGGACACGACGTAACAGATGTCTCGCGATATCACGCTTCGCTCACTCGCTCACTAAGCTCTAACCGCTTCGAATAACGCTTATGATTTGCGCTCCGCCTGAGCCATCGCTATGGCCTGCTGAACAAGACTTCGAGGACAGTGTGGCTGTTTAGGAAGTTAGTGAAATGTTCCTTTTAGTTACCCTTTTGAACTAAGTGTGATGGTTCAGCATCTTCGCTTCCCACATCTATAGGTACTGGAAAAAAAAATGCCAGTGCGCAAATTGTTGATAAATTATACTTAAGCGAGTTTTATTTTATATATATTTTTTTATTTTTATATGTCTTAGTACATACAAAAAAATAAAATTACTGTTAACGAATGATGCTAAGGCAAATGACCAAAGAAAAAAAAATCGCCACATCTGTATAGTTTGCGGTAGCGGAAAAATATGTTATTTAAAAAAAAACACTTTATGGATAAAAATCTCGATCAAATTAACGGTAAACTAACCTTTTACCTTGAGTTCCAGTCCAAAATATCTGTATTAAATATCAACGTTCGTTACGTATTTAATTAATAATAACAAGAACCTCTGATTTGAATGCAGAACTTGGTTGTTTTTTTATTTTTGATTACTCAACTCAATTTTGAATAAATAGATAACTACTAAATATTTTGCAATAAATTACAAGCGTTGTGTCATCGCGCTTCTCTTTCTTTCTTATTCTGACAGTGACCGCGGTTCAGCTGCTGTCAAGTAAGGCGCTTAAGGCGCGGGTGCGCGGTGTAGCGGAACGCGCGAATGTACCTAAACAGCTGAGCGCTCGCTCAATTTGCAATTAGTAGGTTTTTAAGTATTTTAGAAATGTGTTCTAAATATTACTGATACTAAACCAGCAAAAAAAAGCGCACTAATCTCCCCGCATATATACCATAAACCAGTCACCAATCCGCATTAATAAAAAATAATTCATTCATTCATTCATTCATTCACTAACAGACAACGCATAGCCTATATACTGGGTCTAATAATATTTATATACGCACCTAATATTACTTATTAGAGAGCAGTGCTGGCCCAGTGATAACGGCCGCGACTTACGTGTTGTAAGGTCGTAGGTTCGAACCCAGCCAGGCGCTTTACTTTGTGTAAATTATTTCATCACCACTGCTCTCAAAACGGTGAAGGAAAACATCATGAGGAAACATCGTGGTCATGTCCTAGAACCAAACATTCGAACCCGCACTGGGCCCGCGTGGTGGATTACAGCCTCTCACAGAGAGGAGGCCTGTGTCCCAACAGTAGGAACATTATAGGCTGATTATGTATTATGTACTTCATAATATATTAGAGTGTTGGTGTTCCACTGCACGGCCAAAGGATTTTCAGAGCGCACATGCTGTATTCAGTAATTCAGTGAAAGTTTTTTTAATTAACTGAAACAAGACGTAATATGACAGAATACTTAATGTAAATAAGCAAGGCAGGCAATCTCACATAAATTAATGGTATGTGTGCTATGTACAACAATTGGTTATATACCTACAAATCAGCCCTTGAGCTGTTTTACTGAAATACCTCCGCAATGGGAGAGAAAAAGTTACAGCTGTAACTCCTATAAACACAAAATACAGGTAAATTAGAAGTACAAGCAGAAAAGATTTTTCCAGGACAACAGTTCCTAAAAATAAGGTTACCAAATGTTCGTCTTATTCTGTTTTCATGAATGTCGTATAAGGCCTTATAGGTACGGCGACATATTGAAATTTAATAACACTAGACTAGCCCTGATTTTGATTGTGATTTAATCAGGTTTTTTCGGAATTTGCATCACGTTACTTATCTGATTTTTACTCCTCCGCAATTAACAAAAAATTAAATAAGCGCTATTCCTTTCATTTGCGCAATTACTTTCCAGACAAGTATCTTAATAATAAAACCACACCCCACACGCACATAACACAAAAACACCCACAGGGGATCCCAAACTTCACATCAACCAAAACTTCTGATTCAAACTTGTATACAGGAAGGTTATTTCTAATTCCCTTTGCAGCCTTAAAAGACTATTTATATAGTCCGAAAGGGCAGTAGTATAATCCAACCGGAGCCAACCATAGGGGATTAGAGACCATAAGACCGTATTTAAGGGACACCCGAACTTAGACCTAGATATAGTTACGATTTAAGGAGATTGTCGTGAGTTGTAAGTTCTGGTTATTTCTGGTTGTGTCGAGTTTCTTATTTTTACCCGATTGACCCAGAAGGAGGGTAGTATAATCTTTGGAAAACGTTAAGACCCATTTTCTGGTACGATATGATTCGAACATTGATCTGCATATTAAACTTTTGATATGTAATCAGCTGTCAACCCTCGTGTTAGCTGTTGTGACTATATAACATTAATAATTAACGTCGATATGAGGTTTTACAACAGGTTAAATCTAGGCTTTTTAGAAAATGGCTGTTTAGAAGTTGATTGGTATACCTATTATGTCAAAAGAAAGGATTATACATAACATGAGTTTTTTTTTCATCGAGGCGTGAAATCTTGTAAAAATTTAGTAAATATTAAATAAGCCCAGCTAGCTTTCTTCATATAATAAGCATATTTTTACGAAACATTCTAAGCTATTTCGTTACCAAAGACATTCCCCAAATAAAGTCGATTTGATAAATTTAATGTAAGAATCCGACAGGACTTTTACCCTTTTGTCTATCAAAAACATCCCTTTGAAAACTGACTTTCTTTCCACCCATACCTTTCCCTAATAATATTCAATAACTCTACTCAGATAAAGCGGCCATATCCCCATTGCGGTGGTATAAAACACATTATAAAGCGGGTACACACAGCACTCACGAACAATTCAATATATTATAACATATCCGCACTCAGCCTAATGCGTGCTTCAGGATAACACCCTTAATACGACATTCAATGTATAAATCTGGAGGTAAAATGAGATGAGATGAGCGAGAAATGTGAGGGATAAGCGAGTGATGATTTTTTGAACATGGAGTAATTAGGATATGGAGTGTTAAGTATGGATTTGGTTGACATTAATTGTTTTACGATAGCATCGCCCAAATAGATTAAGATAGTTTGCCTTGGTGCACCATGTACAGCACCGCTAACACCTTTTTTTTTTTTGGGTGGGAAATTATCAACTAACTTCTTCCGCTTTGGGCGGAGCGGGAGGGTGTGTCAGACTCTTACTGACTAAAACCCACCCGTATTCCTTCCGTTGCCTGTGTTGCCAGGGGAACACTTTCGAACTTCCACGCGACCCCGGCAGGCATCGGCCCTAGTGGACCCCTACACTTGTGCTGACATATCTTTGAGGCGCGCGTGGCCTGGTCCTTATCGGACGGTGAGCTACCTATTGCTCACCGTCCGCAAGCCCACGCCTACGGTGGCCGGAAATCCGCCCGAGATTCCCGACGCCCAGGGCGTCTCCTGCGGCAGCTAGGAGCGAGAGGGCGCAAAATTTGCCATTCCATCAATCGTCCCGCCTCCTACTTTGCGAGTATTATTGCTTCGCAGAAGGAGGTGACGGCTGCCCATGCCCTCTCACTCCGTACCATGGCCTGTACCAGGGCCGGACGTGAAAGATCTCTGCCGCCGATCGCCTCCACGAACCGCTAACACCTTGCTGATTGGTTAATATTTTTTCAAGCACTAAATAATCGCATATTATTAAGGATAGATTTTGTTAAGGGGCTCATGGCTAAATTTTAACATACGCACGGATAGATCGAAGGATAAGCGACGCTTGCCGCAGTCGGTACGTGGTTAATGGCCATTCATTACACGTCTAGCACGAGCCGTGCACTTTAACCCTTTGGTCCCGACTGTCATTCGTAGATCTTTGACAGACGTTATGGGTAGTCAGAAGCCCAAAAGTCGGGCAACCAGTCTTACCAAAAGGAATCGTGTTACCCAGTGGTCAGATAGGCAGTCACTCCATGTAAAATACTGGCATTCATTTGCATCTAATAAGATTGAAAGCCTACCTCAAAATAGGTGGGAAAATGCTAGGAAGACCCATTTTACTATAGATTTTGTTGCCTATAGCCATTGGAAGCAGTGTATCTGCTTCCAATGGCTGCTACAGTACTTAAATGCCCAAAGGAGAATTAGCAAAATGACTTCATCATTCTCCTGCTCTTATATCAATTTATTTGTGGTCGGCGCAACATGTTTTTTTCTTCCATACTTCTCTATTAGTCGTCATCTTGGTAGTCACCTACTTTCTAGCCATATCATCTTTCACACAGTCCATCTATCGTTTATTAACATAATAACTTAATTTAGCATAAACTCATTGTGATTCCACTATGCTGGTATTAGCATAAAATGCTGCTTCTCATAATCTTGCATCCTTTAATCACCTTTTAAGACACCAAATCGCAAAAACTGCAGTCTTCTAACCCAATTTCAGGCAATTACTAAGATAATCCCAAAAACTCAAGTCAAAAAACAGGCTTCCAAAGCTAAGCTAAGCAGGAAATGAGTCAGCTCCTCAAAGCCTCATCTCATACAATTCAGGTGGTTGATTCTTACAGATGATGTACACTTACGGCGTGATTGAGTATAAACGCAAATTTTTAATGGCATTGCTTTATATTTAGGGCGAAGCCACGGCCTGGGTAGGGTTGGCAAAGGACTTGTTTGGTTTGTATTTTAATCTTTGAAGAGAAAAAAGTCACCAGTTTTCTAAGCAACAGAATATGGGTTAAATACATGTCGTACTTTTCAAAGTAATCTAAGCTTTTCAATGATTAGTGTAGGAAAACATTGTAAGGAAACGAGGATTTAATAATCTGAAAACGCGGTGGACAAACGATCAACGCCAAATTTTTCACAGCATGAGTAAAGATCTGTTATGTGCCCAGCAGTGGGGTGATAGCAAGCTATTATTAAGAGTAAATATTTTTTTTTGTTATATAAATGAATGTATGTATGTTTGTTTGTTACGCTTTCACGGCAAAACGGCTGAACGGACTTAGATGAAATTTGCCACATGGATAGACCATGACAATGTGTAGGACATATGATATTTTTTATCCCAATATTCTTACAGAGTAGAAACTTATGCGGGTGAAACCGTGGGGCGCAGCTTGTATTCGATAAAAAGCCATCAACAAAAAAAAAAACTAAATGTTTTGGATGTCCATTGTGATTTCGTTCAACCCTAGATTTGACAGCAGATTAGCCACTTGATCAGGCTTTTCGGGACCGAGTATGTATCAGGTGAATTTACTTTGAATGATTTATTTCTGCGTAAATCTTACAACCTCGTTGGTCTAGTCTAGTGTTTGCTAGCGCGACTTCTAAGCATCCTAGGTTCGACCCCCAGCTCGGGTTTGGTGTTTTCTTTTCTAATACCTACAGCTAAACAAAAGGGAACAAAAATGTTATTGGATTTTTCTATTAATAAATTCCCCGAGCCTGGAAATCTGGATTTGTGACCGGTTAATGGTAAAAGGCTCGCTCCTTAATACATGTGGGACTTATAAAATAAATGGCGAAATGTGTGTGCTTCACACCAATGCCTACCTTCTTTTTTTGAAAATACAGGCATGATTTCAAGACGAAACGTTGACCACGTTTCGTCGTGGGCGTACGTGGTCGTTGGCGTCCATTCCATACAAACGTATTCCTCTGGTTTCTACCTCGTTAATGACGCCAGAGCATATGTTTTTTTATGATTTATTTTTAATGTACTTATACACATTTTTAGAAAAAAAATGGATAAAAAAACCAAACATGTATCGTAAAAAATATTTGCTCTAGGACGTTTGTATGGTATGAACGCCAATGCCAATGACCACGTGAACGCGTTTCCTCTACGTAAGCTATGTAAATCTCTAACTAAGCTATTCCCCTGTGAACGCTAGACTCCGGATACCTAAGTTCTTATGCACCAATGGTGTATCACGCGACATTTAAGAGTAGTAAATTGACCTCAAAGAATTTAAAGAAAATAAGTGTATTTGCGGTAAACATGACGCAAAGAAGGAATACAAATACAAAAAAGAACAAGTTGGGAGAGAATGTGCGTCACATCCACGCAAAACGACCATCGCTCAGCATAATGCTGCGACCTTATGCGAGACTGAGCCACAGCGGTGGTTTTCAGCGATAGCCGGGGGTTGACGTGATGTCGATCGTTACTTTGTGTGTTTTTAGCAATTCACTTTCATCCCACGTGTGTGAATGGGGGCATCTTACATCCGCTATCCTTGGGGGAGAGTTGGTAGACTAATTACGTCCATTGTGGGGGAAAGAAAGTAATTGTGTCGTTTGTTCCGGTTAAATTGTGTTATTCAGGATGTTATTTTTGGTCAAGGAAGGTGATATAAGGTAAATGAATGGGGATAAGGTAATTTCTGGGTTTATAAGCTAAAGTTGGGTATTAGTTAAATTCTGGTAGGATATTCTTCGTAGGATTTAGGAGTTAGGAACTGTGGTTGTTTGAATTTGTTTTATTTTAATTTGTCTTAAAAGTATGGTCATGAAAAAGAGAGAGAGACTGATTCAAATACTGATACTTAATACACTCTGTGCACAAGTAAGCACTCAACTCAAAAAAGTTATACAGTCTACTTATCTATTTTTGAAACTCAATAGTAAATATTATTTTAATTTTATGCAGCACTGTTGAACTCATTTAAGAACATGTCAGCAGTTCCAGTCTAAATAAATATATTTTCCAACGTTCTTCTCAAGCAAAATATTTTTTTAACACAGCTCCAAATGCTCCAAAACTAGAGCACCGAATAATTATCACGTAATTTTAAACACAAACAAAACATGTAAGCCTCTTAGAAACTCGTTAACGGCTCAGCAAATTAAGCCGTTGAAATATCAAGGGGACGCCCTCATCAAATTGTATAGAAAACTCTTCGACCGAAGCATATTTATTATGACTTGGCTCATGTGAGATGGGTTGTCTTGAGCTAAATATAATTTATACAGGCAGTCCATTATTTTATCCTTTAAGGTCCTGGGGGTAACTCACAATAGCTATAATTTTTCGAAAGTGTTCTATTCATGCAAAGTTGTTCCCGGGGGTTACATAGTATTTAATTCATTGATGACGTAAATCGAAATGTCAAGTGACTTTCAATTATGTGCGGTGCAGCTATAACAGTTGTCGACTTTGATTCAATAAACTCCGGTTAAGAATCCTCAGAAACCGGGCAAATAAAGTTGGATTTCCGCATTTTAGTTTTTCTGTTATTCAACGTAAACGCACACTTTAAAACTCATAAAACCCAGACGTCAAACTTTACGTTTCAACTTGCCATTCTGTACCAAATGACATTCAAAACAAACTCGACCAAGAGTCTTCCCCCCCTTAAATTAGACAACTAACTTTTACGAGCCCCCTCATTAAGTAATAGGTACTTTTTCCTGATATTTACATACAAATGGGTGTCCTCGTGACTGTCCTCGTTTGAGGACACCGGCCACTCTCCGATAGTTTGAGAACGTATTCAAATTAATGGTCTATGAAGACTGGGAAGTAGTTGGAGGATATAACATTTTCTTTTGCTAATTGTCCTTTAGAAATATGACGCTATTATGGTTCGGGAAGAAATTTTATTTTGAATATGTTACTTTTAAGCCTGCAGTATTTATTATGAGTTTGTAATTACTGTTTCAAGCAAGGTTGAGAGTTTAGAACCTAACATGACTACTATACTAGTCTGTTCAGTAAAAGATCGGCTGCACGACACATGCGAAATATTAACTGTGTAAGCTAAGTACTGTTTTGTTTTTAGATGTGTCACCCAAACTATAAATAAATGAAAAGTGTACATTAAGTCCTTATGTGAGTATGGTTTTCACACGTAATATCTTAATATAAAGATTGTTTTTGTTTGTTTCAAATCTCCAACAATCCCAAGTGATGGTTAAAATAATTATGTGAGAAAATGCTTTTCCCTAAAGTTGAATCATTAATTCAATGGAGGAAACTGACAGATGCTAGCTGTCAGTGTGTGTTAGTTAAATATAATGGATATTAATTGTATTGATTGTATTATAGACTTTTACACTTATACATTTTTAATTATACATTTATTTCCCACTTATTTATATTCATCGATTAAACTAAGCGATCACCATTACACTAAATATCATCATTTTATTACACAAGTGACAGCTAGCACATGTCAGATTCCTCCAGTTAATCAATAATTAATTCGATTTTTGTAATAGAATATTGAATAAGATGATTGTAGATGATTGATGATGATTGTTGATGATTGTAGGTACTTCTAATCAGAGCTGCCAATGTACAGTTCCCAAAAATCTTGAACAATTCGAGTGTTCTGAAACAGACACTAAAATTCACTAAACGTCTGGTAATGAGGTAAAGTTTGGAATTCAAGTCATTCTACAAATAGTCAAAAACAATTAACTTCAGGCCTACATCTTTCACTAGCACTCACCGGTAGGTGAGCCTGTTCTAACTTGCTACTTCAACTGTTGAACAGGCACATTGGCAACTGTCTAACTTCGACGTTTGACTTCTGAGAATGGCGCTCTCATTATCTAAATTGCGTCGATTTTCTAGGTTGGTAGGTCAGCTGTGCTTCTTCTGAAGTATTGGAGTGACTTATGAGGCATGTACTGGTCAAAATATTAGCAAGTCAGTAAGGTGATGGGGCTGACTGTGGAGGGAGCGCCGAAACCTGCAATTGACCCGGGTGTGCCGTTTTAAGACATGTTCATGCCATGTTCTCGTAGTAATCAATTCATGTCTCTTCAATGCACATGATGTGTGATGTGGATTACAGGAGTTATGGGAAGTTATTGTTTGATAAATAATCTGGTTTTTGGATGATTTCTTTTGCAAGTTTTTGCTTTAAACGTGGACACTAGGAGAGAATTTCATCAGTATATACTTTTTTGGAAAACAAGCAGAACACATAAAAAATAGGTGGATTTTTGAAAGATAAGGCTAGGAAGAATGTGGACTTTGAGATGACGCTCTGGTAAAGATTTTTTATTAATTTATTTATTTAAATGCCTTAAAACTGTCATTCCAGTCTTAACCTACAAAAGTCACACACACACACAAAATTAAAATTAAAGCACAAAATGTTCGATCAATAATTGTTATTGATCGCAGCACAAAACACATCTCAAGATCATAAAGATACTCGTATGTATCTAGTAAGGTATGATTAAAAACGTTATACAATTAAGACAAGAACAAACAAAGCAAAAAAAATAATGAGAATTTTGAAGATCTTTTAAATAAAGAATGTGGATGTACCAACTAAAGGTACACTTCTGCCTAACCCTTCAAGAAAAAAAAGCGGTGCTGGTATGTTTATATTAATACTTAATTGAGATTATTATAAACAGTATTAGAGATAATTCAAAATATGATTGACGTGTAAAAGTGTTTGTACAAACCTACTTACAGAAAATAAATAATTTATCATTTATCATTTAATAAGTCTGATCCTATTTTCAGAAATATGAATTTATTTTTGCCACTGCTGAGCATGAGGTCCTGGGTTCGATTCCCGTAGCAGCCCGGAGTCTGGATTTGTGCCCGGTTGATGGCAATAGGTTCGCGCCCTATTACATGGGACTTAAACATAACTGGCGAAATGTGGGTGTACTATAGGTACACCTCTGCCCAACCCTTGGGGGAAACAAGGCGTGATGTTATGTTATGAATTTACTTTTGATTCCGACCGTAAAGGCACAATCCTCAGATAAACGGTAATGAGCCGACAATAAAACGTATCCAATCTTCCACAGTAAACAAGAAAGCGTAAATAAATACTAAATCCTAGGTCACGTCCAACTAGGTCATAGCGTGTGTGGCCTGGAAACTAAGTTGAAAGGTGTCATGAGCCTGAAAATGATTTTCGTTTATATAATATATAATATTTTCATACTTTTGGGGTTTATATAAGAGCGTTGCTTAAAGTTAAGAGACGTTTAAACGTCAAAAATGTATGGTAACAGTCGCAAATAATGACAAGTTTTTTTTGGGTGGGAAATTATCAAGTAACTTCTCGCGCTCTGGGCGGAGGGGGAAAGTGTATCAGACTCTTACTGACTAAAACCCACCCATGTTCTTTCCGTTGCCTGTGTTGCCAGAGGCCTCGGTAACCCTTTCGGACTTTCCCGCGATCCCGGCAGGCATCGACCCTAGTAGCTAGCTTACCTTTAAGCAACGTTCTTATAGTTTGGTAGGTTAAAATATGGACTGCCTCGTTGGTCTAGAAAGTCACAAGCGTAACTGCTGAGGTTCTGGGTTCGATCTCCCAGCTTGGTCAAAGTGTTAGGGTACACGTACGCTACTAGTGTGGCACCTCTGCCTAACACTGGGATACATGTGTGATATTTGTTGCTGTGTTACATATAACATTTGCATTCATATTTAGGTTCCATTAATAATGTAAAAGAATATAAGAATAGAATAATTTATTTACACACACATTTTTTATTTCTGCTTGAGTATAGTTTTCGATGTTTTTTTTTGTTGGTATGGTGGTGTGCTAGCTGACATATGGCTAATAATTTAATGTTTTGTGTTGCGTGTAGTGTAAATTATTTTGCTTACTAATCTTTGCTTGTATAGAATCCAATTATTTTTCTAATTAAACAGAAAACTGTGCTACTGGGGAGTTTGTTGCGCCACTTCTTCCCAGCAAAAGCACTAGGAAGTGAAGGGCGGGCGTTTTGGGGACTGACTTATGTAATTTTGACGTTCGAAAAGTGCTGATTCTCAGCCTAGTTTTAATAAATCACTTTTGATTTGACAAGTTAGGTAACATACGGACAGAAAATACAATGAAAATTATAACAATACAAAGTAGAAATAGCCGTGGGCCCCAAACTAGGCACAGCCTGTATCTTGGTGGCCCAGACTGTCAAACACTGTCAACCACCTGCCAACAAAACGAGCCGTGTCCAAGAGGCGAGTCCTACACCAAGCACTTTTTTTTTCATGGTGTATGATCCTCATGGATGTCCTCCGCCCTGTCGTGGGCGCAGGGGTCTGTCAGACTCTTACTGATTAAAAACCACCCCGGTGTTCCCCTCCCACACTTACACCGGGGATCATGGGATCTTATGCGACTTCCACGATCCCCGGCCAGTGCCGGCCCGCCGTTGCGGGCTTCCTCAGGCCTGCGGGGGAGTGAGGTGTAAGACTCCCCCCGCGACGTCCAATAGGGGCGCGCGTGGAACACTATGCGCCGCTACCTCGGGTCCTGCTGTGTGGGGGGTGACGGATGTCCCCGAGTCCGTCGCCCCTGAACTCATCAAGCACTTGACCCAACTTGAATTCATTCAGTTATTAATTTTAGTTAACACTTAGGTACGTATTTTACACCTCCATTTATTTATATTATTCATACAAACTCGATTTTGTAATGTTTTTACTTGATAATATATTGTCCACCTGGAAACAGTGAAATACGCTTAGGCTTTGACACTGATAGGTATATCTTTTATACAAACAAAATCAAAACACGTTCGCCGGATCCCAAAAAAAAGCCACATTTCGAGTTCCGTACCATCTGTCACCAAACGACTGAACGGAACCACCGGACCGAACCGCAAACGGGAAAAATATACCAAAACACAGCAACCCCGAATTAAACGTGGTCGCGATGGATATAAATGGTCGCACTTCATCTACACGACCATGGAGATAGAAAACAAGTGGTCACAATTAATATAATATCGACCGGGGAATAAATTGTGGGTTCCGGCTGTCTGGATAACAATCTGATTAAATATAAACTTGGCTTGGACTGTGGTGAGTAAGCCGGGAGGCCTAATTTTGGCTGTGGATTTGCTTGCTTTGTGGTAATGATTTAAGACCGTGAATTAAAGATTACATAGGTTCAGCCACTTTAATATACATAAACACTCTTTTGTCGAAAAAGATAAGAGATTCGTCCATGGAAACACGAAACCTACGTTAGATTCCTATAGACAACCTTATTGGTTCCTCATACCAAAAATGTTTATACTGCATACCTACAGCTCTCTCATTTTACTATATACAGGTAGCAAAACGTAGGTAGACAGGTAGTAAAGCTTACATAAATGTTCAGTTTTTTTTTAAATAACGGTATATATTTTCTTAAAATTCATCAATAGACCATTTCAGACACCAATCCACCATGGTCTTCACATGATTTGACCAAGTTTATGTCTGGACTTTAAAAGAGACTGACCTCTGATTTTCTTTCAGCCTTTCTTCTCAGAGTAGGTAGTCAGATAGGAAACGCCGACCTCATCTAGTTTAAAAAAATATGATTGACGTGTTTGTACAAACCTACTTACAGAAATGAAATCATTTATCATTTACAACTCTCTCAAAGTCCCTGGAATAGTTTCAGCCGTGTCCAGACTTGTGTAATGTGTAATGTAATGTATCGTGTAACGTAACGCGAATACTGCGTGTGGCCGGCACTACGAGCGTTACATGACTGTAATGCTCGCGCTGGTCGGCGCTGACATATCGGCTGTCGGTTTTTAGCGCGAACATAAAGGCTCTCGCATTCGAACACATACCTATAGAATTCGCGTTTGGTTTGTATGCCGTCTACACTTTTCGCATTACATTACACTATACATTACATTACATTACATTACATTACATACGTCTGGAGCCGTAGTTGTATACGTAATTCGAATGTTCTATATCTATACTAATATTATACACGGGAATGATTTGTATTTTTGTTTTTTTTCTATTTTGTTTGTAACGAATCAACTCAAAAACTACTGAACCGATTGTAATCGTTCTTTCTCGAATAAAAAGCTACGCTATCCCAAAAGGACATAGGCTATATTTTATTTTCAAAAAAATCCGCACGTAAATTTCAATAACGTAACCCAATGTATCAAAAATTTCCCTCTAGAAGTCACTATTTAGCGTGCGCTGCGAAAACTATTAATGATACATAAAAATAATGTACTACACGTTTATAGTACTCACCATAACCCACAATAACCGTTTATGTTCAAATTAGTCAATCAAAACACGGGTAAAATCGAAACATGATGCGCGATGATCTCTGGAACTGCCAGTCGGATTTGAAAGATTATTTTTTTTATTTTATAGCCCAATTCTTGAGAAAGGTTAAAGGCTTCACGCTACGACCCCTGGGCGCCGAGAAAAAAGAAAAGAAGTCAGAAAGAACGCTAACCGAAAACGAAGCGATAGCGATAACGCGGGCGGGCGATGGGTTGCGGCGCGGTGGGGCTGAAGCTAGTTTAAAATATTCCCGAATTGGGGATTCTCCCATTATGGGTTTGCAGTAAATGATCGGTTTGCAGTAGCCCAACAGTTTTGTCGCAGCAAATGAAAAACAGGCAGAATGTCACTAGTTCCATTTTCCACATCGACCAACAAAAAAAATAAAAACCAAAAAACAGGCTGAAAAACCAGATCCAAACAAATATAAAGCTAACTGTTGAAACAATAGACAGTATATTACGAACTTCCCATTATTTAGAATAAAAGTCAGTAGCCCATTTAATTTAACAGTGAAAACGAAACGAACCGTATATCCTTTTCGTAAAACCCATTTTACATTAACAGGAGCATATGGAGCCTAAATTTTTGGGTCGAGTAAAAAATATATTTCATAAATTAACTGTACATATGTCTGTTTGTTATAATAGGTATATGTGTATATATAAATTGTTTACGTTTGGGGTACGTGTAGACTGGTTGGAAGATGGCCAAAACTGTGGACACTCACAATATTGTTTTTGAAAACACTTTGGTCAATATTGTTTTGTTTTAGGTAGTTTTGAGCAGTTTAGCCGAAGCAATACGTAGTCAGTTAGTGGGGACACGATATCAAAAATATTTCACGATATCTACACATACATACATAAACTCACGCCGTTTTCCCATGGGCGTAAGCAGAAACTACAGAACGCCACCTGCTACGCTCCTTACATACTCCTATTGCTTCGTTTATGTTCATACATTAGTCAAACACGACCGCCGGTTGCGAGTACCATGCACCTGACCTTTCTGAAGAACATCACCAATAAGGTCCTTTTGGGGCGTTTTTCCACTCCCATCTGCCTTGTAATACCTTCTGTTAGTCGCCTTTTATTCATCCTCTCAAAATGACGAAAGCATCCAAACAAACAATTTTAATTTTCGTCACTACATCTTCTCATAAGCCGCAACGTTGCCTTATCATATTTTATTATTCCTCAGCATTTATAGTTGCACCACACATGCTTCGCAAAGAACGTACAGCATTTATTCTAGTTCATGATAACTATTTGATAATATTCGAGTCTTTAGCAATACAACTAAATAGTTCAACAATTGGATAGTCTTGATGTAGAGGTCGTCCAATTTTATACTAAATTCTAATTATAGTAACACTTCTAGTTATTATTATAATTCGAATGTATATATTTTGGATTTGGCCATACTTTCAAGAAACGAAAACCTTAAACCTTTTCAGGGTTCCGCAGTGAACAAGGAATAGTTTCGCCATGTCTGTCTGTCTGTCTGTCTGTCTGTCTGTCTGTAGTTTGGCATGGATATACTTACTAACCACGCCAACAAAGTGTTGAAATTATATCTTGAAAAGAAAATTTTTGTAGGGTACCACCACCTTCCCTTGCACGTAAAGTGGGGATGATATATTTTTTTCACCCATCCTATTGGTGTGGAGTATCGTTGGCAGGCCGTTCCAAAATATTGAGTCTGTGTAAACCATTTTTCGATTCAGGGATCCGTTTGCGTAATATTAAGCTTTAAAGTGCACATTTTTGTAAGAGTCAAGTTTCCCCAGTTAAAAAGAATCATGGCAGTGATATACAACGAAGTTAAAAGGAAAACTATCACAGCTAAGTAGGCTTTACAAGTTAAAGAGCAATAGTTGACCAAGTTTTGCAGCTGGAGAATTGACCGTGACGTATATCGATTATTATAATTATAATATATAGAATTCATCTCAACCACGGAACCCTTCATTGTGCGTGGTTCGACATGTACTTGGCCGGTGTATTAATGTTATTTTTAATCGAATACAAAAGCTTTCGAAGTCAAAAGCCGTATTCAAGGTTTCCATTTGTAATCCTTACAATATGAACAGAGAATTTCGCAAAAAATTGTCTCGAGGTGGTTGTCCCGTTCATTTCGTAGGTGTACCTACATAATAAAGATCTTTGAATTCTGTGCGAAGGCGTCAGCGTAACACGTGTAAGAATGAGAATAATGCTGGACGGTTAAACATTAGTACACATCTGATTATATGATCACCTATGACGCACAATATGTAGTGTGTAGTGAGTTCTCCTGCCTGGGTCTGTCAACCGCTATGATTAATACTTACTTCTATAGCATTTATGAAGAATATTACTTTCAAAATCAAATAAAAAGTCATTTATTCAAACTAGGCTGAGAATCAGCACTTTTCGAACGTCAAAGTTACATAAGACAGTCCCCCAAAAACGCCCGCCCTTCACCACTTCCTAGTGCTTTAGCTGGGAAGAAGAAGTGGCGCAACAAACTGTCCAGCAGCACAGCTGTCTGTTTATTTAGAAAAACTTGATTTTATACAAATCATATGCAAAGTAATTGACATTACGAAACACAAAACATTCAATTAAATTACTTGCCATGTGTTAGCTAGCACACGCTAATACACCAACAAAACAATGAAAACTGTACTCAAGCAGAAATAAAAATTACAACATAAAAACGTAAACAGAACTTATACCTGAATAAAAGCCTTCAGGCATAAAGGGCGTGCCTGTTTACATAAGGCTATAGCTGTAACTCGAAGTCACAAATGATAAACTAGGACCATCGAAATAAAATAAATAAACAGTTAATTACTAATAACAAAACAAAACCATGGTCAGCAAGACGACCCGTCACCACAAGCTGCACCTAACGCAAAAATCAGCCATCACCCCTCTCGCCATATTACATTACTAGCTACTTTACGAGTAGTAGCCAGTAGATATTATTTATTATCTGCCAATAGGTCTCGTGCTCGCAAGCTGGAGTCCCTTTTTTTTAGGTTGGAAATTATCAAATAGCTTCTCCCGCTCTGGGCGAAGCGGTGTTCCTTCCGTCGCCTGTGCGTTGCTATAGGCCACAGTATGCTTTTCGGCCTTTCCCGCGAAGCTGGCTTCCTGAGTTCGGGCCAGTTCCCAGGTCGGGCAGTATTATTGAGTTTTCCATTAGGATTTTTCAGTAACAGCCCGGAGTTTGGAAGTTGGCGGTGTGATAGCCCCGTGCCTCGGAAAGCACGATAACCCGTTGGTGAGCGCATGATCTCTCTCTGCTCGAGTCGGATTGCCATCGGATATATGGGAGAGAATGCACCTGTGTCTGCGCACTATAATATCACCCGCGTCGATGGCCAGTCTCTGCTAAGAATGGCCGCCATGGCCGAAATTCTGTCTGAAGAACTATTATTATTATTTACGTCCCCGGTAATTAAGTAAGTACACTTATGATGCAGCAATATTACTAATAAGCAAACATCAAAAGGTAAGGGTGCTGCGCGGAAACAATTCTATTGAAAACCGCCGATTGAGCGGTGAAGCTTCTCTGCTTCAAGTCTGGCAAAATTTGCTTTCCACTGTCAGTTTGTTGCTAATCCTCTACAGGTCATTAGCAGGCATTAACAGGCAACCATTATAAATTACAACCGATCTGGATGAAACTTGGTATACAGGTTTTACAACTTTATAGAATTTTTCTTTCGTCGATGATTTTTGATTGGAGGGGTACTTCCTCCAAAAAGGGGCAAAAAGGGGGCTACTGGATATCTCGGCCTTATGAGATCCGATTTCGATGTTTTTTTTTGTATTTGAAAGACAGTAACTTTAAATTGGTCTCATAGAAATTTGGTGAAGATCTGAAGAGGATCTTGGACGTGATGAGCAGAATAGCTCTTCAAAATGCAATAAGATGCACTCGTTTAGATTTCAACGAGTGGAATCGGCAACTACGGTGATGGAGCACCTGGGACCAACTTCTTTATTGTTTATTACCATTATCACAAATATAGACTGCAGCGTTACCTCTGCCAATTAAAACATTTTAGTTAATTTTTCTAGCTGGCCTACAAATTTTTAGTCAAAATGTTCAAAAAACATGGTAAATATCCCGTTTTAAATAACGTTTGCGGTCTACTGTTCGCAGAACGACTAGTTATTATAACATGCGAAAGCTGTGTATCAGTTACAGACACATTAGTAATGATCTCTAAACACATCAAACTGCTTAATATTATGCCGTAAATGTTAATAATACTCCAAAAAGTATAACTGAGTGTATTCTAAACTCACAGCCTCTTGCTCGCCAGGCCAAGTCCTAAGCTGTTGGGCTACTGCAGTCCCAAAAAGATAAGAACATATCTCGTGCCAAGACATGCTTGATATTTTTTTATTGTATTTGCTTCTGGAGTACAATAGGCTGCACCTCTATGGTATCTAAACCAGTATAAGCTTGCCTCTTATTCTATTGAAATTCCGTACTATGCCAGGCCTCTTCAAGGTCAAAGTGGTAGTACTGACGTGCGGTCTGCTGAACGTAAGGGTCACGTACGTGCTGGCTCGCAGCCAATGCAGACTTCCACCACAATAATACTATGAAAGCATTGGTTATTTTGTATTCGTTCCAAATCTTTTTTACGCAGGATTTTGTATGCCAAACAGACTTTTTGGGAATATTATTTAGCTATAGCGGATGATGCACAATATGGATGCTTTCTATGTTGGGCATTGCGTCGACACGACTATTGGAACAACCCAGAAATCTCGAACAAAATTTGTCAAGTCAACATAATTCGACAAAATGTAGGAAATGGCTGTTTTTTTTTTCGCTGTGTTATTGTTCGGTTCCAATCTTAAAATCCCGAAAAAAATCAGCTTAGAAGAAGATGCTCATATTGATGAGTAAAATGACCCTTTAACACTTTTAGTCCCAAGCACTCGGCTGGAGAGCAGTGGTGGCCCAGTGGTAACGGCTGTGACGTGGTTCGAACCCAGACAGGCGCTTTACTTTGTGTAAATTATTTCATCACCACTGCTCTCAAAACGGTGAAGGAAAAAGTCGTGAAGAAACCGGCATGTCCTAGAACCAAACATTTTAAGACGTGACATCTACCAACCTGCACTGGGCCCGCGTGGTGGATTACGGCCCACTCCCTCTCACAGATAGGACGCTTGTGCCCCAGCAGTGGGAACAATTATAGGCTGATTATGCTACTCGGCTGCCGGGTAGAACGATAATTCGTTCGTGTGCCCACAACTCGCCCTAACCCATTTTGATTTGCACCCACTAGACGGGTACTGGGCATGGTCATATGCCACTTACAACTATTTACATTTGTAAGACGCGGGTGGCGAGTTGTGAGCAGGCGAATTATCGTGGCACTAAAAATGTTAAGAGGTTTTCAGTTATTTCAATTACACCTTGTAGAGACTAGACAAAGGTGATTTGCCGATTTTCTATGAGACCAAGTTGAAATGTCGAGTGCCTGAATTTTTGTGACACCTTTCAAACCGCATACGCAATAAACAAGTGTGTGTAGTGAATCTTACTAAAATACTAGTTAAACTTTTATTTATCTCACCAGAATCTTAGATTCTCCTTAGTACATATTTTTATGCCATCAGAGCAGTGGTGGCCCAGTGGTAACGTCCGCGACTTACGAGTTGTGGGTCGTAGGTTCGAACCCAGGCAGGCGCTTTACCTTGTGTAAATTATTTCATCACCACTGCTCTCAAAACGGTGAAGGAAAACAACGCGAGGAAACCGGCATGTCCTAGACCTAAAAATTCGAAGACATATGACATCTACCAACCCGCACTGGGCCCGCGTGGTGGTTACAGCCCACTCACTCTCACAGAGAGGAGGCCTGTGTCCCAGCAGTGGGAACATTATAGGCTGATTATGTAGACAGATACATATCGCGCCGGGCACATGTATTTTGAACATTTCATTTAAGTGTTGTTCTGAATATTTTTGCACTTCTAGTTTTATATCAATGTACACTCACACACAACGCCTTTTTATACATACTCGTAGTATCTATGTATCTACGTGTGCCTGACACGTGTCATCAAACAAATAACATGACTTCTAACCCACCTGACAAAGACAAACATACAATGCATCAAAAGGACAATAATCACATCATACAATACAAAAAGACACAAGACAGCTACAATTTAGACAATTCGCACTACAAAAATATGCAGCTTAGTACAGCTTAGATTAAATTCCCCCAGTCCGCCTTACAGCCGGTGTGTGACTGCACAAAATAATTAGTTTCACTCCACATGGAGGCGGACATTTCAATTTGTTGTGTCATTGTGTATTATTGTGTTAGTTTTAATATTATTTAATTGAATAGTTTTCACCTTTTTATTACGTACTTCAAAATGAAAAATTAAATGAGCTTTTATGGAAAGAACCGCACAGATTGAGTGGACCTGTTCAGTCAGTGCATGCATTTGTCAGTAGTCGTGCAGCTCAAGTCAGAACTTAACGAGCTCAACGATTCGACGAACAATACTAAAGAAAAGACATTTGGGTAGGCCGCATAAATTACTCAAACTGCCAGACCAAGATTAAAACTAACTAAGAGAAAAATAAAAACAATGACCCACATAGTCTTTCATTTCATTTCATTTCATTCACAATAATTAGAAATATTTCAAATATTTCAAATACTTTACAAAGCGAATTTTCATGTCATTGTATATACATAAAAACAACAATGTCAATAAGTATATAATAATCCAGAAATAATCCTGGTCAGTTCATTTAAGGACCATGTAGATTGGTGTCTGAAATGGTATTTTATGGAAAGAACCGCACAGATTGAGTGGACCTGTTCAGACAGTGCACGTTTTTCTCAGTAACCGTGTAGCTCAACTCAGAACTTAAAGAGCTCAACGACTCGACGAACAAAACCAAAGAAAGGACATTTGGGCAGGGCGCAAAAATTACCCAAACTGCCAGACCATGATAAAAACTAACTGAGAAAAAGAACTAAAATAAACAAAGACCCATATTACATTTACAATCATTAAAGCTAACCCGCTGAAATGTTATTAGTATTGTACCAAAGTAAGGGCATTTGGGTAGGCCACACAAAGTAATCAAACTGCCAGATTATCATTAAAACTAACTAAGAAACAAATTTAATTAAAAAAATATGATCCACACAGTCCTCAGTGTGTTAGTGTAAACAGGGTGGCCCACTTGTATCTTTCATTTTGTGATAAGAGTACAACTACTCGTAATACGAATGTCAATTTGCTCGGAAGGACTAAAGACTTTGTTACCAAGAAAAAGGCCCTGATGAAGATAATTTTACATTTATACCATCCATCGAGGGCACTTTTAAATTCCTGTCATTCATCCTCTCTGCTTTATTTTCGTAATTTCACACCAATTTATTTTTAATGGTGGGTACCTACATAAATGTCAACTCCTCTTTTAAATCTGGCTGCCTGTATATTTTGTTGTATGATGTTTTCTTCCTTGTATGTATCTAAGTCCACACAGATTTTAAACTTGGGCAAACTTTAGCATTTGAGATCCTTTCGGCCTTTTTGAGAAAAGGCGAACGGCAGGCTTGTATGGGGCTTTCGTACAGCTAATAAAATGTCGTGTTTTGGGATATTTTTTGTTTTAATTGGTAGTTAATACGATAGACAAGCCTTTTTTAAATTCTCGGATTTTTAGAACTTGAGACGTAAAAGTTATAACCAGTTTTATTTTTTAAGGTTAAGTACTAGTATACCAATGTAGATTGTTACTTATAGGCACATAAAAATTTTTTGGTAATAAAGTATATGTTCTAGTTTGCTTGTCGCTATTTTTGTAGTTTTTTACTTACTATCAAGTAGGTAAATTGAGATGAGGATCGTACCTACTCAGCGGAGTGCATTAGGAGATACCTATGTCCAGCAACTGACTGCAACAGTTTGATAATGATGAAGTCCTGATGGGGTTTTGAGTGTAGGTAAATAAAACGATACAGTTAATAGTTTTTTTTTAGTACATTTATTTTATTTATAATTATATAATTCGTAAAGGCAGGTCGGGTAATACCCTCATGGCGAGCATAGCTTAAATACCAACATAACTGCGTTTAGTTTACGACTAAATTACGTGTCGTTATTAAACTCTTTTTTAAATATTATTAATTAATCCGAACATCTAAAAATAGCACACTTACATGAAAATAAATGGCTTAGTTGCAAATGTTGTTATATGTGGTACAAATTCTATAACAAAACAACAAAAAAAGTAAGCTGTAGGAAATCTGCCGTTCACCTTTGACAGTTTGTGGTAACTTCATGTGCTGCTGTGTGTATTGAGGACATATAAGTATCGGATGGTTTTAGTGTGTAGGAGTCTGACATAAATACTCCTTCATAATAACTGCCTCGTTGGTCTAGTGGTCGCAAGTGCTACTGCTGAGCATGAGGTCCTCGGTTTTATTCCCGCGTCGGGCAAATTGATATTGGGTTTTTCCATCTGGAATTCTACAGCAAGAGCCCGGTCTCTTTAGAGGTGCATTTCTTCTGCCGGGGTCGTGTGAAAGTGTGAAAGGGATAATACCGAGGCCCCTGGCAACAGAGGCCACGGAAGCAATACGGGTGGTGTAGACGGTGCAAAATGTCTGTGTGTAGATTGAGTTTTGAATCTGTGTGTGTGTGAGTGAGGAAGGAGCGCGCGGACGCAGGCGATAGATGAGTGGAACATTCCAGTTCAAATTCGAGCCTCACGCTAGCCGCACGCTCCTTTCTCACATTTCTATGTCGTATTTTTGTAAAGGTTTCCTACAACAAATTAAACGGAATTATTAAAAAACTCTGCATTTGATTAATTGGTCCTTCAGCCGGATCATTCGTTTATCAATGTACCACACGCCGCCGCAGAACAAAATGGTTAACACGCGTAGTACCACACAAAAACAAAGTCATAGGAAGAATGAAGAGCAATCATCGACCAAAGTGGATGATGAAAAGTCGAAGGGGATCGATTCTTCAAAAGTATTAAAGACACCAGTTGAAAGTGTGAAAGTGAAAGAAAAATGCGAACACGTGTCTCAGAAATCGAAACATTCGAGAACAATGACGTCATCATCGTCGGTAGTTGCACAAAGAAAGAAGCTCGAACTGGACGCGGCGAAGGAGAAAGCTCGAATTCAAATGGAACTCATAGACAAACAGTTAGCTGCTGATATAGCGGCCCTTGGCGAGAAATACAGTCCACCAGCGTCGGAATCACAAGGTGATGGCAGGGACATAGAGGAGTGGTTGGAGCGCAGTCAACACGAACTGGAGAAACAGAGGGTTAACGCACAAGGAGCACCCACAGGCCCGCTGTTCCCGCTGCTGCCAGAGGGCGGCAGTACTAATGGTGCAGTTCAGCAGTTAGCCAGCGCACTCAAGGATTTAGTCACCACTTCAGTACCCACTAGCCACAATGCAAACCTACTCAGCCGCCTCAGCACACCACGGGAACTCCCTTTGTTTTCTGGTGACCCTATGGAATGGCTGTTCTTCAAAACTGCATACCAGGAGTCGACAAACATGTGCAACTTTAGTGAGAGGGAGAACTTATGGCGTCTTAGAAAATGTCTTCGCGGTCCCGCTAAAGAAGCTGTGTCAGCTCTGTTAATTAGTTCTACATCGCCTGAAATAGTCATGTCTACGTTAGAACTACAGTTTGGAAACTCGGACATTATTATATCAAGAATTCTACATGACGTCAAAAAGTTGAATCCACTACCACAAGATTATCATAAAGACATTGTACCCTTTAGTGTGAAAATAAAAAACTGTGTTGCTTCGGTTCGACAACTCAAACGACAGGAGTACTTACAAGGTGTTGATGTAGTCAACATGGTGCTAACTAAGTTGCCTACCGTGCTGCTGTCAAAGTGGGCAGACTACAGTTATCCATTGATAAAGGAACAAGAAAAGTGCAGGCTAGACATACTAAGTGACTTTTTGAGTGAAGAAGCTATTAAGATAGCTACGAGTAGTGCCGGTTTGATGAACATTCGATGGGACAGTAAACGTAAATATCATAGTGATAACGAACAAACTGTGTTGTTGCAAACTGAAAAACATGAACATAGTGCTGGTGATAACAAATGCCGCTTCTGCCGTACATCAAAACACGATTTGACAGACTGTAAAAAGTTTAAAAGATCCTTACGTAAGGATCGGTGGTCGTATGTGAAACGCTCCGGGTTATGTTACAAGTGCCTGTTATCAAAACACGATAGGCAAACGTGTCCCGCCGCCGCGTGTGACGTCGACGGGTGCGCGGAATCCCACCACCGCTTGCTGCATTTTGTGCCGAGTGCGCGGCAAAATAATAATAACTTAACAGTGGCGGCGCAACACGAGCAGCCCAGTGCCACAAATGAGACTGAAATCAATGAAACCGTTACTCATGTTAATTCAAACAATAACAGTTGGTCAGTGTTACTAAAAGTAGTGCCGATAAACATTCACGGACCCAACGGCGTGTTCAGCACGAGCGCGTTACTCGATGACGGTTCGACAGTGTCAATGATAAGCGCTTCACTAGCATCGCGCGCAGGAGTGAGCGGCCGTAAGCAGGCAATGCGAGTGCGTGGTGCATGGGATAACACTGAACTATTGTGCGACACAGAACTTATGGACTTGACGGTGTCTAATACACTCGGCGAAAAATATAGCCTCAGTGCACGTAGTGTCAATGAACTTAACTTACCTAAACAAGACTTTGCGTCAGTGAGATGTGAGAACTATGATTACTTACGCAAGCTTAAAGACGTCCTGAGTACTGCTCAACTCAAACCGGAAGTGCTAATCGGGCAAGATAATTGTCAATTAATCTTACCATTGGAGACAGTGGTAGGCAGACGGAACGAGCCATGCGCCACCCGTACACTCATGGGTTGGTGTCTCCACGGCGTAGTGCCACGTAGATATTTACCAGCACGCATGCACCATTCCACGTTCTTCATCACTAAGAACAATGACACAGAAAAGAATTCTGTGGACCGCAGCCTTCATGATCTTCATGAAGACGTTCGACGTTATTTCTCCATCGAATCTATGGGAATTTCTTCTGCTAAACCACGGCAGAACTCTGAAGAACAGCGTGCCTGGAACCACCTGGAACAAACATCTACACTAATCAAAGGCAGGTGGCACGTGAGCTTACCATGGAAAGACAACAACTGCACGCTGCCTGACTCGTACCATAACGCGATGTCACGACTAAGAGGAGTCGAGAGGAAGATGAGGTCCAGCGCAGGCTATGCTTCGCGGTACAAGGAACGGATCGAACACCTCATCTCCAACGACTACGCTTCTGAAATAAATAACGAATCTATTACACCTGATCTCTCAAGAAAAATATGGTACTTACCTCACTTCGGGGTCGATAACCCCAACAAGCAAAAGCTAAGATTGGTGTTCGACGCTGCCGCCAAAACAAATGGAGTGTGTTTGAACGATTACATCTTGAAAGGACCCGATTTACTTATTTCTTTATACGGAACCATGCTAAGATTCCGAGAAAACAAAATCGCTGTAACTGGTGACATCAGAGATATGTTTCTTAGAATAAAAATTATAAAAGAAGACAGAGATGCATTACGATTCCTGTGGAGAGAATCACCGGACAAACCAGTGAAAACATACAATGAGTTCACTTATATTTGGTGCTAACTGTTCACCCTTCGTAGCACAATTTATTAAAAATAGAAATGCCGAACAGTTTAAGTCATCTATGCCGAGTGCTGTGCAAGCTATTTGTAAACAACATTACATGGACGATTATATCGACAGTGTAGAAGACGAAGTAACGGCAATCAAGCTTGTGAATGATGTCACACACATTCATAAACAAGGAGGCTTCGATATAAGAAATTGGACGTGTAACAGTCAAGCCGTGTTAAATACATTGCCACAAGAAAGCCTACGTTCAACGGACGTGACATTCAAGCTCGGACATACAGAATACGACGGTGAACGTACACTAGGATTAATCTGGAATCCAAAAGACGACTCATTAAGATTCGACGTGTCGTTCAAACGTATCCCAACTGCTATTATCACCGGACACAAAAGGCCCACGAAACGAGAAATGTTAAGCGTTGTAATGTCAATATTTGATGTTTACGGCTTTCTATCGCCGTTTACAATTAACGGAAAAATCATTTTGCAAGAGACATGGCAGCTCAATATCAGCTGGGATGATACCGTTAGCGACGAAATTTTCGCAAAATGGCAAAAATGGATTTGCTTACTAAAATCACTGCGTGACGTAAGATTGCCGAGACACTATTCAGCAGTTACCACTAGAGTGAGCGAGACAGAAAATCAAATCCGCGTACGGCAATCTCCGCGCCTTGTGTCTACGAGTGCTACGCCTACAGCTGAGTACAGTGCTACGAGCGTAGCAGACGCTACAAGCGCTACGCGGGGTACGTCGCACGCGCCTATTAACGGTGACGATAGAAATACTATTACGCCTTGTGGATATACGCACCTGCAGATGCATATATTTTGCGACGCTTCAACAAAAGCGTTCTGTGCCGTTGCGTATTGGAGATGGATAGACGACGAGTTAAACGTACGCGTAGCATTCATCGCTAGTAAATGTCGAGTGGTGGGGAGCAAACCGATTACTGTTCCACGTTTAGAACTACAGGCTGCAGTTTTAGCAGCAAGACTGGCGGACTCAATTAGTAAAGAGCATAAGATGAAGGCTGAGCGACGAGTATTTTGGAGTGACTCAACAACAGTGCTTCATTGGATAAATAACAAAGCCCGTAATTATAAAATATATGTGGCTAATCGCTTGGGCGAAATTGACGACCTCACAGAAAATAGTGAATGGCGATACGTACCCACTGAAATAAATGTCGCCGACATAGCTACAAGAGAAAGCTATGACTGCTCTGTTTTACAAAATGAATGGATGCATGGACCTGCCTTTTTACACAGAGACTGTGACCATTGGCCGCAAAATATTATACAACTTAAGAAAGAAGATTTACCACTGGAATGTTTAACTGTCATGCTTCAAAATGAAACTGCAAACTTACCAGTGCCTGAGCCTGTGCGTTTTTCATCATGGTTACGTTTACTGAGATCAACATCAAGAGTACTTACCTTTGTTGATATGGGATTGAAGGCTATAAATAAATTAGAGGGTCAAGACGACGTTATAGAAAGAGCTGAGCGCCTGCTACTTACCTACTCACAAGCCCAGTCGTTCAGTGAAGAGATCGCCTTGCTGAAGGGCTCTAAAACATTACCTACCACTAGTAAATTACTTACCTTGTCACCTTACCTTGATCAGCATGGAGTCCTGCGGGCTGGAGGGAGAATCGATGCTGCTGCAGACGTGCTACCAGAAATGAAAAGACCTGCAATATTAGATGGACAAAACTACGTAACTCGGTTGATTATACGACACTACCATGTCAACGCCGCCCATGGAAATCAAGAGACCGTTGTCAATGACGTAAAACAAAAATACTGGGTTATCAGATTGCGACCAACGGTTAAAAACGTAGTAACAAAATATGTTGCAACAAAAAATGCAGTATGCTGTGCAGATTAAGGAAAAGTAAACCAGAAATACCAAGAATTGGAGACTTACCTCAAGCAAGGGTGGCTCACCATCAACGTCCATTTACTTACTGCGGAGCAGACTTGTTCGGGCCAATGGAGGTCACTGTTGGTAGACGCCACGAACAAAGATATGGGGTGCTGTTCACTTGCCTCACAGTAAGAGCCATTCATATAGAAACTGTTGCCACGCTGACGACTGACTCCTTCATCATGGCCCTTCGACGCATGGCCGCAAGACGCGGATGGCCCCGTCATATGTATTCGGACAACGGGACTAACCTTAGAGGAGCTCACGCTGAACTGAAGAGGTCAGTTGCGGAATTGGATGAGGAGGTCCTAGAGAATGAGGCTGGAAATCATGGCACCAAATGGTCGTTCATACCGCCTGCTAGCCCTCACTGGGGTGGGGCATGGGAACGACTCATCCGTAGTGTGAAGACGTCGTTGAAAGTAATACTTAAAGAAAGAGCTCCAAGGGAAGAGGCCTTTAATACTCTGTTAACTGAAGTCGAAAGCATAGTAAACAGTAGGCCACTGACCCACGTTTAAGTGGAACCTGGCAGCATGGAAACTTTGACACCAAACCATTTCCTACTTGGGACATCTTTGAACTCACCGCAGCTCGGCAAATTTGATGATTCCTGCTTATTCTTAAGAAAACAATGGCGAATATCCCAGCGATTAGCTGATATGTTTTGGAACAGATGGGTGCGAAAGGTGCTACCTGACCTTATACCTCGGAAAAAGTGGAAAAAGGACCAAAGACCGCTGCAAGTGGGAGATCTGGTATTTGTAGTCGACCCAAACGGCCCTAGAAACGTGTGGCCAAAGGGCTTGATTAGGGAGGTGTGCCCTGGGAAGGATGGACGCGTCAGAGTCGTGAAAATTGAAACGAAGTCTGGAATGGTGACGCGATCCGCACCACGTGTCGCTCGGGTGCCTTTGACTGATGAGTGCTGCTAGCAGCACTGGGGTGGGGGATGTAGACGGTGCAAAATGTCTGTGTGTAGATTGAGTTTTGAATCTGTGTGTGTGTGAGTGAGGAAGGAGCGCGCGGACGCAGGCGATAGATGAGTGGAACATTCCAGTTCAAATTCGAGCCTCACGCTAGCCGCACGCTCCTTTCTCACATTTCTATGTCGTATTTTTGTAAAGGTTTCCTACAACAAATTAAACGGAATTATTAAAAAACTCTGCATTTGATTCAGGTGGGTTTTAGTCAGTAAGAGTCTGACACACCCACCCGCTCCGCCTAAAGCGGGAGAAGTTATTTGATAATTTCCCACCCAAAACAAAGAGTTGCATTTCGTGGTCGTAAACTGCACCTGTCTATTTTGTACTATACCGAATCGCATTAGCGTGGCAATAGCGGTCATTGCTCTTTCCCTTATATCTCTATATAGAAACCCAAAAAAATAAACTATGTATTGTTTTTCGATATTGGAACATGTTGAAGATCACGATAGATATTGATTCAGGATGTTAACGGACTTCATTTCAGGTTTTGGAATAAAGAATGCTAGAAAATGTAGGTGGGTCAATGACCGCTACTGCCACGGTAAAGCGATTCGAGTATAGTACAAAATAGAGAGGTGCAGTTTACGACCAAGATATGCACTTCTCTATTTTACCTCAAGACACTGCTAGTTTCCATTTTTTTTAAGTTTATCGTAGAATACTAGTGCATCTTAAGATTTTTGCATTGAAAGCTTTCAACTCCCATACAACATAGATTAGATGTAGTAGAAGTATACGATATAGAGTGGTTTATTCTTCAGCTAAAGACATGGTATCGTAAGAGATATCATAATGGGTAAGAAACATAATACCCCCTGTATCCCACGCACTATGTAAGTATCAGAAAATAATAGGTTACTGAAGATTTTCAGTCATGCTTCAACTGAAATAATGCTGAAAGCATCATGTTTAAAGGATAAAGTTTGTTTTAATTAATAATTGAGACCTTGCTAAGTACAAAGGTCACAACAAGACACATTCGCAGCTTGTATACCTTTGCATACATAAATACTTTCACGAGAAACATTTCGCTTCGTAAAATTCGCATCAATTCGTACACTTTTTACCCGACTGCCCCAAAAGGAGGGTAATGTTTTTTTAAAAACGTCACACACATATTGGGGAGACTTTATTCTTAACTAATTGATCTGACAGACGTTATCCTGTTCAAATTTCAATCCACATAAAAAACCGGCCAAGTGCGTAATGAAGAGTTCCGTAGTTGGGATTACTTGGTATGAATTTATCCCAAAAACAAACTTAACATTGTAGTTGAAAAACATGCTCTCCCATAAATCGATATACGTCACGGTCAATTTTCCAACTGCAACTTTAAGTTGGTCGACTATTACGCGTTAACTTGTAAAGCCTACTTAGCTGTGATAGTTTTTCTTTTAATTTCATTATATGTACTACTGCCATGAATTTGTTCACTTCTCCGTATACACCCACCACTTTGTCGGCATGATTAATAAGTATACCTATGCCATTTATTATACTCGTATTACAGCTTTCTAGTACTAAGCGTAACTGACCTACAGCGGGGACAGACAGACGGACATGGTGAAACTATAAGGGTTCCTTGTTTACTACGGAACCCTATAAAGGACGTTCAGGGGGCAACCACCGCCTTTTATAGCAGTATTATTTTAACATTACAACAGTGTGAGAAAGAGATGAAGCTATACAGGGGGTATAGCTCCATCTCTTTCCCACTGTGAAGCAATATTAAAATAATGTTGCTTTATGAGGCGGTGGTTGCCCCCCTGTTTACCTGATTTTTTTTTCGTCCGTTTCGAACTTTTCCAATTTTTTTTCTTTCCATTAAAAGCTAATTGGGACTATTACAAATATTTTAAAACTAATAATAGCCGAAAAAAATCCGCAAAATTTCGAGTGTTCAAGCTTCCCCAGCCTTTTTGTCGTCCACCCATAGCACGTCGCACAAACTATGAGACTGCGGGCTTGGAGGATACCAAGAATGCTTTTCAAATTGCTTGCCCGGGTAAAGAATTTCCAGACAACCTAAAATCTCAAAGGAGCTTGGACGATATTTATTGCGATTTACAATTAATTTACAATTTATTTTTTTGTAACATACAAATCAATTCTGAGCCACAGTTCAAGTCCGGATCGCGCAAGACTTTTGGCGGTCGTAGCCAGAGAGGCCGGTCATTGGCTACATGCCCATCCTTCTCCATATACCAGTACCTTTCTGGATCCGACCTCGCTTCGTCTAGCGACTGGTCTGCGGCTTGGGGTCATGGTATGCACTCCACACATATGCCCTTGTGGCACGGACGTGGACCGACTGGGTCACCACGGACTTTGTTGTCAAAAAAGTGCCGGCCGCTTTTCAAGACATGCGACACTTAATGACATAATCCGCCGGTCTCTTGCCAGCATCAATGTGCCTGCTCTTCTTGAGCCGACTGGCATTGTCAGAGATGATGGCAAAAGACCTTATGGTGTGTCTTTGGATCCGTGGAGTTTGGGATGGATGCTTGTGTGGGACGCTACCTGTGTAGACACACTGGCACCGTCCCACCTCAAACGGACTACTTCTAAAGCGGGTGCAGCGGCAGAAAATGCCGAAAATCTGAAAGTTATTAAATATGGAGGCCTTGGCAGTGAGTACAACTTTGTGCCCTTTGGCGTCGAGACCCTCGGTCCGTGGGGTCCCAGTGCGCATAAGTTTAGTTAATGTAACTGGTGACCGAAAAGCTGGCGGCTTTCTCGCGCAACGCATCAGCATTGCAATTCAGCGACGAAATGCCGCCAGCATCCTCGGTACAATGCCTCGAGAGCCTTTTTTAGGCTTAATTTAGTTTTAATTTAATTTAGTTAATGTTAATAATCATCTTGTAATTTGGTTATGTAAATAAATATGTTTTCTCTTATAAAAATAATAATAATAATAGCCTAATTTGTCAAGCCGTTCTCAAGTGATGCGCTGACCAACGAACAGCATTTAATTTGTATTTATATAGGTTCATAATATAAAGAATCGTGTTCCCCATCTATCACTCATTGGCAGAAAAATACAGTGTTATTTTTTCACGTGCGATAAAGCTCGAAAATAACGTAGATTACCTAGGTATTCCGATAAACTATAAATTATACGTCAGATTTCAAACATCAAGCCAGTTCACTTCTACAAGGCAACTAGTCTAAATAAACGTCACATCGCTGTCGCCAAAAAACAACATCAGTGAAAAAAAAGCCACTTTTTTAAATTTACACCCTCTTTCAGGCTACGGGTCTTGACAAAATTTATCGTCGCCCCTGTAATATGATTCGAGAGGTAAGTAATGAAACAACGTAACGTACCAGTAGCTTGCGAGCTAGGTAGGTAGGTAGGTAGGTGCTTCTTTTTACGCTGTGGAAATAAGGTTTTAATGGAGGATGGAAGATGGTGGAGATGACGACTTGGACTTTGGGAACGAGTAATGCTGGAGATACTATGGACGCAGCGAGAAGTATAAATGTTTCGAAGAAAAATATAGAGTCATTAAGTAGTTGATTAAGCGCAGATTCTAATGCTACGGCTACATTGTCGCGATAACGCGAAATACACTTCGCGCGCTCTCTCACGCACACCGCTCGACGTGTCGCTGTACAACAGAGACCGCGCGAAGTGTAGTTTGCGTTAGCGCAACAATGTAGCCGTAGCGTTAGTCCATATCGAACTATAATTGTTAACACCTGTGCCTTGGTTTGGTAGTTGCATAAAATTAGAAAGCTCATTTCTAGCAGGCCCGCCCGTACTGCATTGATATTATCCATCTCAATGTTCACCCAGATCTCCTCTTGCTAGTTACTAATATTATCCTTTCACATAAATACATAAATAAGCAACAAAACCGGATTCCCATTAAAATGCTCTCACCTGCACGAAATTTCGCTAAAATAATGCGACTATAACTCACTAGATAAGCCACACATTCGCACTCCATTTTGTAACGATAACCTATTACGCATTAACCAATTCTGATTGTAATATTACTAACAATAGGAAATAGTGAGTCTAGGATCGGTACGAACGAGCTAGATGGCAGTTCCAAATTTATGATATTCCTGTAAACTTCACCCTGATTAACCCTGCACTTTTTCATTATCTAAATAGTGACACTAGAATAGAATAGAATATAATAGAATACTCTTTATTATGTACACCATAAAAATTACAGATATAAATGTTGAAATTTTACAAGGGGTGACACAATGGGCGGTCTTATCGCTAAAAGCGATCTTTTAAAGATAACCTTTGGATGGATTAAAGTGGGGAAGGAGTGACAATACTGCAGGTAGTCAGTGGTGTACCAGTTACATATACAATAAATACATACATACATACATACATAAAGCATATACTTATCTACATAACATATATACACACAAACATATATATATATGCCATAAACATGAAACAAGATCAAGAACTATATAGGTAATGATGATGTTAAGGAGAGAGAAAGTGTTTTTTTACCTGAATTTTAAAAGTAGACAAAGTTTGAGCAAGCCTTATCGACACGGGCAAGGCATTCCATAACCGTAATGCTTGAACTGTAAATGATTTGTCATACAAGCTGGTGGAATGCATCGGCATCTCTAGTCTTAAGTTTTCTGATGACCTCAGGTATCTATTATGTGTGTCATGAAGGAACTTAAAATGTTACACCATTTAGTAATGGTGTTTCAACGATGCAAGTCATTGGTTAAGTCACTCGTGGCATGCAAGATGTTGCTTTAAATTCTATCACAGTCATGTTTTGCCTCAACGGCGTACAAATATAAATAAGCAAAAATCAAATAATTATAAATTTATCCATTATACAAAGCAATTATCAATACAAATTAGATCTTAAAAATTAAAATGTACTACAGCAAAGTGTCATAAACTCATCATAGAAATTTATATTAAAATTAGTTAATTAAATGTCAAAGTAATTAGTAATAAAATCTAGATATTTCTCACAAGTCTGATTAATTTATGAGTTAGAAATTCGTTAGTGCTATAATAGACTTTCTCTAACAAAAGGCGTTTAAACCTACTTCTGAATTTTTCTGTTGTATATTACCTGCAATATTTTGGCAACGTATCGTTGCTTTAATTTAATTTTATGCTTAAGCCTGCATTGTTTAAATGAGGCTTAAATTTCGACGCGTCGTTCAATTTTTTATAACAGAAGCAAGCATAAACTATTAATGTCTGAAAAACGTTATGGTCTACACAAGCGACAACACAGCTGATCTTAATGAATCTGTGGCGGCATCTACATCGTCACATGCGAACTACGCATCACACTGACGTCACGCAAAATCCTGTATCGTGCAAACAGAGTTTATCGCGCAACTAGCATATTATTATATACAACATCCCGACATCAACCGTCGGGTAGTTTCCCACCAGACACGACACCCGTCTGGTCGGAGGATCCTCCCTTTTCTACGTAGGATGAGTAACTTTACAACCTGTGTGTGAGTAGTCAATTACAAGATTTCCAACAATTACCAAAGATTTGGAAACTTTTTAATTCAAAATTAAATTATTGTATCATAAGTTAACAAAATTAGCTTATTATTAAATCAATGATTTGACATCAATGCAATTACGACGCGTTAACAATTATCTCGATTAATATTATTTAAAACAAGTCCAAGTATACGATGTCTAAACAAATTGAACGTCAATGTGTTATCGTGGGGTTCTGAATCGTAGGTTGATTGCGTGCAGTCGAGAACAATTCGAGTGTGATTTTTCGCGTGAAAACCTCTCCCAGAGAGCAAAGCTGATTAGCTCTGTGATTGAACTATGGGTGGTGGACTCGATACTCATACGAAACAAACAAATCGTATGGCTATAGGTACACGGTAGCTGATGCTGGAAATACAACGATATTTTCAAGGAAAATGCTAAAAAGACAAACAGGACATAGATTAACTTCTTAAGCATGGAGATGTGGGTTAAATTCTGGCTAAGTTGGTACCAAAAACTTTACTTAGAAATTACCTACTAATAATTTTGATTAAAAAGACGTAGTGACAAAAATTGAAAAGAATATGCTTAGATGGGTTGGTCATGTTGAGAGGATCAATGAAAGGCAACTAAAAAAGGTACTTATAAGGCAGATGTGAGTGGAAACACCGGGAGGGGACGCCCTAGAAGGACATGTAGTGACCTAATTGGTGATGTTCTTCAGAAAGGTTAAGTGCGTAGTACTCGCAACCAGCGTGCGTGTATGACCAGATATATGAACGTAGGTGAAGCAAAAGCAGTATGTAAGGAGCGGAGCAGGTGGGCTTCTATAGTTTCTGCCTACCCCCATGCGAAAAAGGCGTGAATTTATGTATGTGTATGTATGTAGGTAATTTCTAAGTTTATCTTAGACTGAACTGATATTAGGTTTAGGAAAAACGTCGTGAGGAAACCGAGGTCGACGAAAAATTAATATAAAAGTGCCAATAAGCGATTGACAAGCGTGATGATGTGAAATGCTCGTTTCTTCTATAGCTTTGCCCTGTAGTGGGTTTATTACATTCTGGATGCGGACCGCATAAGGCCGGTTGTTGTGCCAATCTTTGAGGGAAGCTGACCTCCACAGCCCAGTTACTGGGTAACACGACACGGCCTGTCGACTGAAATGATGAGGCTAAAAATACTTCTTCTCCACCAATTTTAGTATCACGGCACATAAACTGAGTAGGCACTGTGTAATAATAAAATACAAAAGCCCCTCGGTGCTACAAATTAAGATAACTTTATTTACACGTCTCTAATGAATTCTTGTAAGGCCCTCCGCAAACGAACCACTGAACGTTTTGCTTCAGTTAACGCAATAGAAGAAAGTTGTTTTCATTGGTCAAGCGAGAAGACTTTCGTAAATTACTCCCTCGAGAATTGATGAGACCTAGCGGAGAATTGCGATAAGTGCCATGAAAAAAAATTAAGAGGTGTTTGTTTGGAATTAAGACCGTAGTGGTTGGTGATAAAAATATATCAAGCTGATTTTTCGAAATATTAAATGTCTTATTGACTGTATTACTCTAAGATTTATAACTCCACATTTACACCTCCATTTTTAAACAAGTTGTGATATTTGTTTTCGACAAGTCTGACATTTGTCATGCTTTGACGTTGTTTTCTTCAGACAAAATACTGTTAACTATTTTGTACACCTTTTTGACATTTTTGACAAGTTTTGAATACAACTAGTCTTTACAACTTGATTGAGGTGTAAACGATAAACGAAGACAGTTGACAAGACGTGCAGAATACATGTCTTATAGGACCTTGGTGTAAACACGGGGTAAGACGTATCGTTCCTGTTACCACACTAGCTAGATCAACTGTTTGCGTAGAAATACAAAAGTAAGAATTGACAAATATTTATTTTTCTGATTCCTTGCTGAACAACCCCCTCGTTTGTTGGTGTATCAGTAGTATCTACGTGAAATAAGCATAAATTGTGATGACTCCATCCGTAACTTAATCTTTTTTTTCATGCCCGCACAAAACACTCGAAAAGAAAATAAACTAATAATAATAACCAGCAATCCCCCATCAAAATAATCGGCAAAAGTTGCCAAGTCTACACACAGCCTAAAAGTGCGCAGGTGTTTCGTCTAATTGTGCGCAGTACCTGATTAAACAAATGCAAATATTTGCAGAGGCTTATAATTTATAGCGTCCCTTATTGATGTACGTAATTGAATGGAATCTTTATTGATAAGTAGATTATCTCGGGGCCTATTGGAAATATTGTTTGAAGAGGCTGCCGATGGAAAAATAACATTGCCAAGTGGTTACTTACTTTCTTATATTTTCGGCTATTTCTGAACATTTTCGGGAGAGCGTTGCGTAGTTGATTTAATATTCTTGATCGTATTTTGTTTGTAGGTCGGTAGGTATAAAAATAAATGATTTTGATGTTAGTGTTTTTTTTTTTATTTGTTTTATAGATGAAAAGGTTTTTTTAGGGTTCCATACCTCAAAAGGAAAAAATGGAACCCTTATAGGATCACTTCGTTGTCCGTCCGTCCGTCTAGCGTCTGGCTGTTTTTCAGGACACTTTTTCTCAGGAACGCGTTGAGATATTAAATTGAAATTAATATAAAATACGTAGATCATGCTTGTTATGCTACGTAGGTCTACGGTAACTTAGAGTTCTAAACAAATCTTCTAAGTCAACGCAATACAAAAAAAAAGCGATCATTTACGCGACATAATTTGATACCCGCAAATAAATCAAAACCACGAAATTTGGCAGCACAAGTAAAGGAAAAAGTTCGAAAATCTTTAATTTGTAGTTTTAACACACATTTTTTTATCCGATTACATACTTACATTTGCTGGAGGAGAATTGACCGTGACGTACCTATACCAATATCGATTTTTTCAATTAAAAAGTTAAGTTTGTTCTTGGGATAAATTCATCCTAACTACGGAACTCCTCATTGTGCATGGTCCGACACGCACTTGGCTGGTTTTTTGTTGCGACTGGTACAGTCAAATTTCCTTTCTTATACTCGTAAATTAAGCATCGAAATATATAATGATTAATTTATTGTTTTGTTGGGTTTGGTAATCCTATAAAGTATTTTTAGTCAGCAACATTGCAGATTAGTGAGTAAACAGTCTTAACGACGGCACGATGATCGCTAATCTTTGAGAAACCACCCTTAGATAACTGAGGGGTTGTTTTTCTTTACGTAATTGTTAAGTAGACCGTGTTCGCTGAATGAATAAATGCATTTAAGAGTTTCATTAAATAGATGGGTTCAATTTGAATCTTCATACAAATGTGACACTAAATTTGACTAGAGAAAACTGGCACTTGATCATAAATCTCAACATACACACACACATAAACCCAAGCCTTCATCCCATGAGTCTAGGCGGAATCTACAGAACGCGACCTGCTACGATCCTTACCTACTCCTTTTGCTTAGTTTACGTTCAAATCTCAAACTTAACCTCCCGAAAACCCAAAAAAGTCCTTGTTTATTTTCCGTTTATTTTGTATATTTACCATAAAAACAATGCGGTAACCTCTTCGGATGTCGGATGTGTAACCAGATAACACAATCCTGACGCTTCCGGATTCCTTTCAGATAAAACTGACGTGAAATGGGGAAACTTTTATTTTTTTTCTGCTAAGTAATCTGTTTGTAAGGAAGTTGAGGTTTTAAATATTGTTTTAAGTTGTTTTCTAGGAGGATTTAGAGGTTTTATTAGAAAGTTAGAATTTATTAAAAGTTATATTTAGGCCGTAGATGCCTTTGTGTAAATTTTAAGCTTTATGGAGCGAAAGTCTTCGCAAATTGGAACAATGAGAGCAACCAGGGATCGAGCTTTTTAGAATCCAAATGGTGAACCCTTTATGCAGCAATGGTAGCAGCCCCTTTATAAGCAATGGTAGCAAGCCACGGCTGGATAAAGAGTTCACCGTTTAATCTATAGCCTTTAATGTATAATATTGATAGCGTATTTGGCAAATTTCGTAATTGGACAAAAAAACAATTTGACGAACTACAGCTTTGACCAATATCAAATTTGACGAATTGCCGATTTGACAAATATCAGACTTGACCAATGTCGTTCAACCCAGCGCCACTACACAAAACTTGCGCAAAATCCAGCAGCATTTTTACCCACAACATAAATATTTTAAAGATTAGCATGAGTAAACATAAAACGCTCCTTTCCATACACACTCGACACACAAAAATGTGTGTTAAATTATGTAACATCGCAAAATCCTTGTGTACAAAAATAAACAACAAATACATTTCTTCTTTCTGCAAGCCAAGGACTTCATATCTCACTAATAACGAGTATATTCACCCTAAAACTTTAACCCTACAAATGCACAGTACCTACATGCAACCCCTCCCTGCTTCGCTTCTCAGTCTAATATGCAAATGGGTGTCAAGGATCTGCAAATTGCTTCTACTAACCCAGGAATAGCGACACCACTCTCTTGCTAGAGCTACATAGTGGGTACAGACAGCTGCATTAATTGGGGACTTACGCATTAAAGTAGCTTTGAAGTACGTAGTAGTTTGTAGTACTTAATGTATACAACATATTGTAAATATAGTTAATATAGATATAATAATATAGTTTTTCGAGACATCGCCAAGCGGTTGGTCGACTCTTCACGTGACAGGAGTTTTTTTTTTGGATGGGAAATTATCAAATAGTTTCTCCTGCTCTGGACGGAGCGGGAGGATGTGTCAGATTCTTGCTGATTAAAACCCACCCGTGTACCTTCCGTCGCCTATGTAACCAGGGGCCTTGGTATCCATTTCGGACTTTCCCACAACCCCGGCAGTGACCAGAGGGCTGGCTTCTGTTTTGGCCAAACAATCAGCATTGCCATACGACGTGGCAATGCTGCCAGCCTTTTGGGCACTTTCCTGTTGACAGCGATTCGGACGAAATTTTTGATGCCATATGATTATTTCCTCTCCTTTTTTATATATTTGTACATATAATTATTATTATTTTCAGTTTGTTAGTTATTAAACAAAATATTGTAAAACATTTTAAAAGAGTAACGGTGGAGTTTCTTGCCCATTCTTCTCCATACGAAACTACCTTTTGGAACATTTACAAAAAAATACTAGGGGACTAGAAACAATTATATTTTTTTGTAAAATGTGACGTTCAAAAGTGCCTTTTATGCCTGTTTGAAATAAATAACTAACTACTACTAATAATAACTTTCGACTTTAACTTTGGCATTTTTACTGCAGTTGTATGTACAAGTTACAAAAGATGGCGTCAAGCAGCTAATGCAGTCTGTTTAACAAATAGAAACATAGTTAGGACCGGAATAAATGTTCTGAACTACACGTTAATTGTGTTGATTGCGTCGTTGGTGACACAGTGGTCGCAAGCGCTACTGCTGAGCATGAGGTCCGGGGTCAATTCTCAGGTCGGACAGAGTTATTCGTGTTTTCCATCAAAAAAAATCTCAGCTCGGAGTTATGATCTGTGTCCGCTCGCCTATTATATTATTACATGGGACTTATAACGTAACTGGCGAAATGTGGGTGTTACTGTAAGTACACCTATGCCTAACCTTTCGGGGAGTACAGCCGTGATGATATTTTATAAATGGTGTAAATTCTATACCTATGTCGTTTCTATGCTATTTACAAAGTTGAACCAGTAATGTACATGTACATAAAGTAGTACTTAATTGACATTTTTATTTACCTATGTTTTTTTTTTATTTATCTTCGGGCGCTATATTCTAAGTATAAAGCATTTTGTTTATTTTAAGATGACTGGCAAGGTATGTAGTAAATGTTAAACTTAGAACTGTGGCATAATATTATATTGAATCTTTAAAATAATTATAACCTACTAGCTGCGCCCCGCGGTTTCAGCCGCATAAGTCTCGATCCCGTGGGAATATCAAGATAAAAAGTATTATATGTCCTAATCCAGGTCATGGTCTACCCATAAGCCAAATTTCATCCAAATCCGTTCAGCCGTTCAAACATGAAAGTGTAGCAAACAAACAAACGCATTTGTAATATTAATTAGGATGTGGTCTATCTCTGTTCACCGTTGAACGCTAAGTAAAAAATATTGTTTTTTGTATTGTATCATCAATCATCATTTTGAAAATAAAAGTATCGTGACCAAAAAATTCATATCACATCTTTTATTTTCAGCTGGTCATCCAATTATTTGCATGACACTACACACACCACACAAACACACACATACACTATACACTATAAATTACTGACCCATCACCAGTTAACCCTAAAATAAAACAGAAAAACATTGTATAACCCCAAAAAGCGTTTTCTTGTCGGACACATTTTTGCCAACAATGGATGTAGGGTACAACAAACATCACTTCATACAGTCTTTTGTGTTCAAATCTAATTCAGGGTAGCCCTTTCCGTTTGATACGGCGGACGTGAAAAATCACCCTGTATTTTCAGAGGAAAATTAAGACGGATTTCTGCTTAGACTGTGAAGATAAATGGGGAAATGATGCGGGGAAAATTGTGGAATTTACTATTCTAGTTTTTATGGCTGACACGTTTGACTGCTGGTCGTAGGTTACTCCTAGATAAGCTTTAACGAATTGGTTTCAATCTATACCAGCGAGCGTTTGCAAAAAGTTTTAGCGCAATTTGCAAAACCTTTTCTTTCAAATCCTAGAATTCAATATTTCCTACGCTAATCCTGCCCTAATTCTACTTATCTGTACCAAGATGTAAGCCTTTACAGCTTCTTTGAATGACTAACTTCCAAACATTCTTGTTTCATGGCAAACTAAGTTAGAAGAAAAAAACAATATTAAAAATCCCCATTCACTTTTACCCAACTGAAAGCACCGACATTTTATTCCAATCTTCGATGTAAAAACATACCCTAAAAATGAGGTCAAATTAAAAATGTACCGAAGCAATTTCTCGATAAAATCCTCTAATAAAAAATCCTCGGTATACCGTTAACCCGTTCAACGCTGACACATCAATATTGGTACTCTGATGACGTAACGTGAAAATATTTTAATTTAACCTGGAACTGCCGATGAAAATGTAGTGAAATGGCCGAAGTTGTTGTGGGTTCCGTAATTTGTAAAGCTGTTTTTTGTGGAACATATTTTCTTGTGGTTTTTAGATAATACTATATGTGTTTACTACCAGCAGGCTTAGATGACGCCTTGTATTTCTTCGAAGAATAGACAAGGCACTTTCTATACAAAGTGACATTTCGTTTCTCCTTTTTTCACATCCCACCGTAGAAATCCTTCTACATAAAAAAGGACCTAGACAAAGATCGTTAGAAACAAAAGACAAAATGACAGATTGTAGAAGGATTTCTACGGTGAGATGTCAAAAACGGAGAAACGAAATGTCACTTTATATAGAAAAAGCCGTGTCTATTCTTCGAAGAAATACAAAGCGTCGTAAGTGTCGTAAAATGATGATTTTCTCAAGGAAGATAGTTTCCTCTCCTATTAGGTACAGCCAGTGCTTCGAATTTGCAACCAGACACTTTAGAAGCAGGGTTTTTGCAACAAGCAAATTTCTTTTCAAATAACAATTTCCTATGCAAAATTTTGAAAAATGGCAAGTAGGTATTTGCACTTCAGCAGCTACCTACCTAAACCACAAAATAAACAAATCACAGCAGGAAAAGCGTGTTTTTCGATTTCTCACTACGAACTCCTGAAAGGCTATAAAAAAAGACATTTTTTAAGTCCCATTTCTGAGCCACAAAGCCCCTTTAGACATAGATAAATGAGCCCCGAGAGTAATGAGCCAACGTTTATTTTGGGGCTAAATTGATGGACTTTCTCACGGATCTGTCAAAGTCTTATCGACGGTTTTAATTAAGGACTTATTCTTAAATTAAAGGTTTAAACATGAGTTAGTATCAATTGGGGAGGGCTTTTTTATGGTTATCGTTTTGTGGTTAGGATGTGGGCACACTAACCCTCTAGCATAACTATTTTTTTCAGATAAAAATTGGATCCATCTACTCACGTTCATGTTACACATCATCATCATCATCATCATCATTCTCCTGACCTTATCCCAATTTATTTGCGGTCGGCGCAACATGTCTGTTTCTTCCATACTTCTCTATTAGTTTTCATCTCGGTAGTCACCCCCTTTCTAGCCATATCATCTTTCACACAGTCAGTCCATCCACCGTTTCTTTAGCCTTCCTCTACTTTTATAGCCATCGACATTCATACTCAAGACTCTCCTCACGACATTTTCCTCATTCCACAAACATTAAATTATTTATTTTTTACATTCTTTAAAAATACTAAAACTATTTTACAGTAAACAACACATTTTATCATAAACTTAAATAAAAATGACTTTCAAGATTTTTAACAAAAGAGTAAAGTTTTTTTTTTTAACATTATATGGCTTTTCTTACGCCAATAAATAGACAACGTACAATCTGGCAATCGAGAGAATGCGTTCTTGACAAATATGTGTTTGGCGAATTTGATCCTTATAATTACTAGACATTATCCAATTGACATGTGTCAAGAACGCATTTTCTCAACGACGAAGTTATATTTTCTTTCTCGCCCGTAGCCGCCGCAGGAGACGCCCTGGGCGTCGGGAATCCCGGGCGGATTTCCGTCCACCGTAGGCGTTGGCTTGCGGACGGTGAGCAATGGGTAGCTCACCGTCCGGTAAGGACCAGGCTCGGGTCGACCGCGCGTTGTGTTCCACGCGCGCCTCAAAGAGATGTCGTCAGCACAAGTGTAGGGGTCCACTAGGGCCGATGCCTGCCGAGGTCGCGGAAAGGTACAAAAGGGGATTACCAAGGCCCCTGGCAACACAGGCAACGAAAGGGACACGAATGGGTTTTAGTCAGTAAGAGTCTGACACACCCTCCCGCTTTGATAATTTACCAAGCAAAAAAAAATAAGAGTCCATAATACCTCAGCGCCACCTCTCTCTTTATCTCGCTCGCATACTAGTGCTCGCGGCAACGCGAGCAAACGAGACAGGGCGGCGCGGCAGGGAGAAGGCTCCAAGGCGCCGATAGTTTAGGTAATTTCTTTTTACGGTAAAATAATGGTAATTAAAACCACAGTATCTGCTTTATATTTAGTTCAGTTATTATGCAAATTTTCTTGATTAATTTTGTTATTTTTTAATAGTATTATATAGCTGTTATTGTATTTCGGTTTGGAGGTATCGTTGTATTTTTTTTTCTGTCAAGAATACTTTATGCAATCGTGTTTTCGTCAAACATAGTATATACTTAACATTAAACCTCAACTTTAAAGTATATTTATTCCAAAATTAATGCTGCGGTATTTACGATGTAACGGGAGACCTTGCAAAGCAATTTGAGGGGATGGACTCTTAAAAGTCCATAATACTGGATTAATGTTAAGTACTATCTTTGACGAAAACACAATTCCATAAAATTCATCGAGGACCATCTTGAACTTCTATTCACCCCATTGCAACCAAGTGATGCAGATAAAACACTCCCGAAATATCTATTATTATCTTCTTATTGCCAAGCCTGACATAAACAGACCACCTCGATCATGTTTCAATTTATACAATGACAGATTCAATATACAGAGATCTCTTTTATTTTTGTAGTTACACCCAAAATAGATCTTGTTTCGTACCGACCAACGACATTCTCCCATATGTTGTGCATAGGACGTAAAATAGCAGAGGGGAAAATCCCTTATAAACGTTTTTTCTTATTTTTAAGAACGTTGTAATCTCAGTCTCAATCCGTCAAAAACACCTCGCTTACCTACATTTTTGACAAGTTTTTGACATTGATTGTTGCTGACAATGATGTTTGCTGAGATGAGATTGTGAGAATTGCCATTATAAGAAGGTGCCCCAAAAACAAATACTTTTATTTTTGGGGCAAATGAACTCTGTATAAAAACTCACCCTGTATACTTACAGGGTGAGTTTTTATACAGAGTTCATTTAGTTAGATAATGATAATCATTAGAAACGGGAAGACTTGATGTTAGAAATCCATCTAGAGATTTTGAAGCAAAAAAGCTTAGTTTAAAGATTTATGGAAAATTATTTTGTCTGCTTAAAATAAATAATTAAGAGCTCTCATAAGTCCCGTTACTACTTTTTAATGGGTTGAAAGACACTGAACGAGATACAATAGAAGTTTTATTGTTATTACGCCGGTTTCAGTCAATGTTCCTCTAAGTGTTAACATGGGTAATTTAAGATACACATACTTTCATACATCTTGTACGTTTTTTCCACCCTGCATACAAGAACAGGGGTGACCAACCAAAAAAATATACCAGACTATCATCACCAATTTCGATCACGTAACTAATCCGTGGATAGTGTCCAATTTACGGCCATAATGAGACCCAGGCCGTACCTCCGAATTACCGGCGACCTCCTGATTACTGTTTTAGTTAGATTATCTATTAATTAATGCCTGTATTGCTCCGTACGCAGAAAAATAATAGATCGACAATGATTTGGTGCGTAAGGGTTTTTTGGATGATATTTTTTTTTTGGTACGCTGTAGGTAACCTAAGGATTATGATTGTTTTAAGACTAGAAAGGGACTAACTACTGATATGACAACAAATAAATTGGGATAAGGGCAGAAGAAAGGGAGCCTTTCTTCAGACAGACGCGACGCGACACTAGTAGCACAATTTCTATGAAAACTTCATGCAGTGTCGCGCTGCCTGTCGCACCCGCGATATCGCGCCAGTCTGCACGAGACTTCACGATGATGGTTTCAATGTTAAGTAGGTATGTGTACAAATAAATAAATAAAAAAAAATAAAAATAATATAAATTTCTACTACAAACATCCAGATACGGATCAACTATCCGTAGACCATAAGGAATATGTCTTTTTTTTTTTTTGAGGGTGGGATATCATCAAATAACTTCTCCCGCTCTGGGCGGAGCGGGAGGGTGTGTCAGACTCTTACTGACTAAAACCCACCGTATTCCTTCCTGTTGCCTGTGTTGCGGGGGCCTCGGTGACCCATAAGTACCTTCCCGCGACCCCGGCAGGCATCGGCCCTAGTGGACCCCTACTATATGTGCTGACGACATCTCTTTGAGGCGCGCGTGGAATACAACGCGTCGTCGACCCGGGCCTGGTCCTTACCGGACGGTGAGCTACCCATTGCTCACCGTCCGCAAGCCCACGCCTACGGTGGCCGGAAATCCGCCCGGGATTCCCGACGCCCTGGGCGTCTCCTGCGGCGGCTAGGGGCGAGAGGGCGCGAAACTTGCCATTCCCTCAACCGTCCTGCCTCCTCCTTCGCGAGCATTACTGCTTCGCAAGAGAAGGTGACGGTTGCCCATGCCCTCTCGCTCCGTACCATGGCCTGAACCAGGGCCGGACGCGAGAGGTCTCTGCCGCCGATCGCCTCCACGAGGACAAGGCGCTGCTCTGCCCAAGCCGGGCAGACCTCCACCGTATGCTCCACCGTGTCCTCCGGGCGATCCACACAGTGGTGACACCCGGACGTTTCCTCCCGCCTTATCCGACACAGGAACCTCCCGAAGCTGCCGTGTCCGGTGAGGACCTGTGTCAGGCGGAAGGTGAGGACGCCGTGGCGCCTCTCCAGCCACTCCTCAAAGAGGGGACTTATCGCCGCAATCGTGGCGTGCCCAGCACTGGGTTGCGACAACCGTACTTTCCATGACGCCATGAGATCCCGCCGGAGCTCCGTCCGCTGTGCCGCGATTTCTCGCGGCAGCGGACTAACGCCCCGGCGTTTCGCCTCATCGCGCCACTCCCATACGTGCGCGAGGACTTTTGCCTCCAGATCCCATGGCGGCAATCCGGCAAGGAGGCTCGCTGCCTCACAGGAGACCGTGCGGTATCCCCGGACCATCCGGATGGCCATGACCCTTTAGACCACGCTCAACCGGCGGGCTGGCCGCAGCGCCAGAGAGCGCGCCCATACAGGAGCCCCGTAGAGGGCCATGGACCGCACGACCCCCGCGTAGAGCCTCCGGCAGGAGGCGTTTGGACCCCCTAGATTGGGCAGGAGCCGCTTCAATGCAGCGCCCGCCCGCTCCTGTTTGGGAGTCAAACGTCGGAAATGCTCCACGAAGTTCCACCGGCTATCGAGGACCAGTCCCAGGTACTTCATCGTTGACTCGACGCCGATAGAAACCCCTCCTAAGGAAAATGTCTAGTAGAGGAATCGACGCCACAACCCCTTAGCTCAGAAGCCAATTTAAATCGCTTAACCACTAAGCAAAACATGCCGTCAATATAGCTTTCGATGTTATATCTTTATCATCAGACTGCTGGACATAGGCCTCTCCAACTGCACGCCATTCAACAACGGCATTTGCGGTAGACGTTGCCGGCCAAATTAGTCGTAGAACCCATGACTGTTGGAGTCATGGGTTCTACGACTAATATGGCCGGCAACGTCTACCGCAACTGCCATGGGTTCTACGGTTAATATAGCCGGCTCATTGCCACTTCAGCTAAGTCATGCAGCAATTTAGCTATATTTTCGATGTTTAATGAAACATTACTCCAGTAGCGAAGCAATATTACCTACGGCAATGAATTTCATTCACGTTAGATAGCTGTGATTGAGCATTATTTTTGTCGTTAATTTATTGTAGTACCTACAATTTATTTTTTAATACGTCCTATTTTGACGTTTACGCACCTTTAAAATGTTCAATGACCTCTTCGACCACGCGCGATATAGAAAGACAGCGACGAGCCATATCGGTGCGCGGCAACATGCCAGCTAGGCGGTTTAGCCGCTGTAGCGACGTTGTGAAGGCTCAGCTATTTATCAGTTACTGCACAAGCGTCTACACAGTCGAGTTGTGGACAAACTACACCAAGGCGGCACTGAGCGACATGCGAGTGCAGTACAACGACGCGTGGCGCGCGATGTTTCGATTGCCCCGATGGTGCAGCGCGAGTGCCATGTTCTGTGCGGGCCGCGTGCCCTGCTGGCAGGCGCTGCTGCGGAGCTGGTCAGCCGCCGCACGTACCGCCACACATCGATCGGCCAACTGTTTGGTGGCCGCGGTACGAGAATGGAACCAGAGCCCCTACATAATGATACCCTGATGTCGATTGAGGCATTCAAAGCATACAGACGTGCTCATCGATGCATTTTTAAAAATAATATAAATTAACGTTTGCATAATCAGTGACCTAGTTTTAGTGCATTAGCGTGTTATACAGAGAAACATTTTAAGTGACAAGCTAAAATAATGAACTGACTGGATTATTTGGTAATTAATATACTGTGATATATGGAAGGCAGCCCCTTTAATCGGAGTGCGATGATACGACGCAGCCCTCCACCGACACCGATCCCGGTACCGACCCCGGTACCGACCCCGGCTTCACCACCGCCCCAACAACCAAGACAGGACCAAGATGATGCAGTTGAAGTAGTGTCCACTCCAGAGATCCAGAACTGGATGGGATCTATTGAACAGTGCCTGAATGAGGTATGTGCTATTGCTTCTGATGGAAAACTAAACGCTGAGCAGAAGCTAAAAATAAGCAATCTTTGCCGAAAAGTAGGACATGGAGTTTCGCAAATGGCTGTTCAATACCAGTCGCTTAAGCAAAGGGCCATACAAACCCATACCTCCCTTAAAACTATGACCGAAGCTCGAGACCTGTCGGTCTGTCTTACGGAGATGAACCGGACGATTCAGGAGTCATGTACGAAGCAGGGTGCAGCTACTACATCTTTTGCAGATATGGTGAAGAAGGGTTCCAACAACTTTGTTCGTCCTAATACTTTTAGTTCCGTGGCGATTTATCCCTGTGGTAACTCAAAGACCAGTGAAGAAACAAAGAACATGGTCCAAAAAATCATATGTCCTGGAGAAATGAAGCTGAAAGTACGAGGCGTACGTAAAATAGGAAAAGGAGGACTCATAATTAGCACTGAGACCAAAGATGACCTAGATAAGCTCAAACAAACAGTCCAACTCGCTTCGTCAGGGCTTACCGTCGACGAACCTAAAAAGCGCAAACCTCGCATTATAATTATAGGAATTCCCACATCAATGCCTGAGAATGAGGTTTATAAATGTATTTATGAACAAAATTTGGCCGACAAATTGCCGACTATGTCCCATGATACATTTTTGACCTCAATAAAACTAAGCCACAAATCTGGCAGGAAAGATGCTGAGAATTGCAACTATATTATAGAAGTTCCAGCCGTCATTCGTAAAGCCCTCATCACACAGGACAGATTATTTATTAATTGGACATCCTGCCCGGTACGAGATTTCACACTGGTAACAAGATGTTACAAATCTCAGCAGTACGGTCATGCAGCCAAGACATGCAAAATAACTGCCCCCACTTGTGGATATTGCGGTGAAGAAGGGCACACAATCCAAGACTGCGCAAAGAAAGCGAACCCGCCAAAATGTGCTACATGTCTGCGCTTTAAAAAACAAGCCAACCACAAGACGGGAGACACAGATTGCCCGGCTAAAAAAGCTGCCGAATACAGGTACATTAATTCGATAGATTATGAAGGCGCCTAAGAGCGCCACATACTTGTTTATATTTTAGACTTCACCTTATTATTGTTATTTCTTTTTTAGTTTTAGTATGGATGATAACTTAATTACCGATATAGATAACACATTTATAACTGTGTCAAAGACTTGTGACGTTGAGGACTGCAGAAAATATCTTTCCGACTATCAAAATTCACTAACCGTACTGACCCAAAACATTCGTAGTATTTCTAAGAACATAGATAGCTTTAACATTTTTCTTCATAGACTAAACTTTGATTGTGATATAATGGTACTTACTGAGTGTTGGCTATCTAATCGCCACGATAACCTCCCATTAATACCGGGGTACAACTTATTGCATACCACAGTAAACCACAATCAAAATGATGGTGTGGTAGTCTTTGCTAAGGAATCATTAAAGGTCACAGTCGAAGAACATACTCTGCGTGACTGTATGAGCAATTGTTTAGTCATGAAAATTGGTACCACCATAGCTATAATAGCTATGTATAGATCCCCTTCCGCTAGAAACTTAGATCCTTTTAACAAATCCTTAAATCAGATTTTTCAAGCACTAAGCCCTTTTAAGAATGTTATACTAACAGGTGATTTAAATATAAATATTGGCTCCGAAAACTGCAATGCAGGGACCCAAGATTACCTTAATATCTGCTTATACCATGGTTTTCTCCCCGCTCACACATTGCCAACTCATCAGAGCGGTTCCTGCCTCGATCATATGATGATCAAAACCAGCCTGTCATATATTACGCTTGTTACTAACTCAACAATTACTGACCATCACGCAGTCCTACTAACTGTAAATTTAACGCTGCCTAAGCTAAATCGCCCTCAGACTATTAGCAAATTAAACACAAACAATCTCGAATATGATTTATGCAACCTTGATTTTAGCCCAGTTTACAATACTGCTGACCCTAATTTGGCTTCATCGTATTTAATAAAACATGTGCAACAAGCAATATTACGTAACACGACAGTTTCTACAGTAAACAGGAAACTTTATAATATTAAACCATGGATTACTCCTGGGCTAATTCGGTGTATAAGACACAGGGATAAACTTCATCAGAAAACTAAGAGATACCCTGATAATGTAATAATACTAAGTACCTATAAAAGATACAGGAATTTCTGCAACAATCTCCTAAAGAGTATTAAAAATAATTACGATAAAGACGAATTAAATAGAGCAGGTAAAAATAGCAAACAACTTTGGAAACATATTAAAAATGTCACCAATATGTCTAAACAGCGTGAGTCAAATTCGAGTTTACTGCTTGCTAATCCTTCACCAATCTTATCAGCTAACAATGTAAATTACTTTTTTGTAAATGTTGGAAAAACTCTTGCCGAACAGATACCGAAATATTGCGACCAACTATCTTTTCCAAACTCAAACAATAGCTGTTACCCGAAATCTTTTGCTATGTTGGACACTGATGAAGATGAAATAACCCGAATCATTTCTGGGCTAAAGGATGACTGTGCAGTTGAATGGGATAGTATAAGCAATAAGATCCTTAAACTCTTTAAGCATATTCTGGTACCTCCCTTAACGCATATTTTTCGAATCTGTCTTTCCGAAGGAATTTTCCCTAGTTGTTTAAAAAAGTCAGTTGTAATCCCTATCTTTAAATCTGGACGTAAAGATTCAGTTAATAATTACAGACCAGTATCCTTACTCCCTTCAATTTCAAAAATACTAGAGAAAATCATAAACAATAGGCTAGTTAATTACCTAGAAAAAAACAACATCTTATCTCCCGCGCAATTTGGTTTTAGAGCCAAACTATCGACAGCGGATGCGGTACATAGCCTGACTGATTATATTTCAGAAGAACTCGGCAAAGGAAACCAGACCCTGGGAGTCTTTCTCGATTTAGCCAAGGCCTTCGACACGGTGTCTGTTTCTGTTCTTCTGAACAAATTAGAGACCATAGGAATAAGGGGAACGCCGCTGAAACTTTTTACTGACTATTTAAATGACCGGTACCAATGTGTAAGAATAGATAATATTAGAAGTGATGAACAGAAAAACACTGGTTTTGGTGTTCCTCAGGGAAGTATTCTAGGCCCTACCCTTTTCCTGATTTATATTAATGATTTGTGTAATTTAAATATTAAAGACGGCAAAATTATATCATATGCCGACGACACGGCGTTAATATTTACCGCTAAATCCAGTAGCGAACTGTTTGAAATCGCTCAACTAGGTTTTAATACTGTGACTAATTGGCTTCAAAGCAATTTACTAACATTAAATGCCGACAAGACAAAATATATTACCTTCTCCATGCGCAAGCCTCAACCTAACATTACTAACCCTCATCTATATGCCCATCAATGTGGAAACCGTACAGGCAACATGTGTATTTGTCCTTTTATCCTCAAAACGAGCAACATAAAATACCTGGGGGTAATAATGGACGACACACTTTCTTTTAAAAAACATTTTGAAAGCCTGGTTAAAAGAGTGCGCAAACTAATATATGTTTTCAAGAAATTGCGAACAATAGCAGATTCAAAATTGATCACACAAGTTTATTTGGCCCTATGTCAATCTATAATTCAATACTGTATCACGTCTTGGGGTGGCGCACCAAAAACTAATTTGCTTCCTCTTGAAAGAGCTCAGAGAGCTATTTTGAAAGTAGCAAACTTCCATCCCTTCTTCTTTCCCACAGATCTGCTATATAAATCCTGCAACGTACTGACAGTTCGCCAGCTTTTCATAATGCACTTAGTATTAAAACAGCACACCATGCTTACCTACAATGCCAACAACAACGACGAGAGACGAGAGACTAACAAGAGACGGAATGATATAGTATGCATATCCAATGCAACCTCAAAACATGTCTTTGTACAAAGATTTTTTACATTCTTAGGCCCATTTCTGTACAATAGATTAAATAAAAAATTAAGTATCTATAAATTAAATTACTATAGCTGTAAGAACATTATACTTAAGTATTTAATAACCATCAATTATGCCCAGACAGAAGATCTACTTGTTGTCTGCAAATAGAACTGCTAACATGCTATTTTACTTTTATTTACCTACGTTTTATTTTTCGTTGTAACTCTATATTCATTGTTAATTTATTACATTATGTTTTTCTGCACTTTCTAGCCTGAAGCACAGGTCCAACCTAGTTCAGGCAAATTAGCAACTGTGCTCTACTTTAATTGTTAAGGTATTTATTGTAAATGTGCCCCTCTTATAAATAAACGATTTTATTATTATTATTATTATTATTATAAGGCGGCAGTCCTACGACACACCGATTAGCTAATTCGCTGCCCCATTGGCAGCGATTTGGGTATTTGACGTTATCTGTGTAATGCGAATGTGATATTAATAATTATATTATATATATTGTATATGTATTTAGTACGTTATTTATGTATGTATTTATTGAAAGTTGTGTTTGGATTTATATGTGGATTTTATATCTGGAAATAAAGATTTCATTTCATTTCATTTAAATGAAACAACTAGCCTCTATTGCATGCCCAGATAAGACACTACGCGCGTAATTTAGGCCGAAAAAAGGCGTTGCAATTACCCACCACCTGATGCTAAGGACCAGGAAAAAAAAGTGAGCTTGAAGTAAGCTGTCAAGTGGCAATCCGCTATTGACAGCTTACTTCATGCTCACTTTTTGTTTTGGTTGGGATATTATCAAATAACTTCTCCCGCTCTGGGCGGAGCGAGAGGGTGTGTCAGACTCTTACTGACTAAAACCCACCCGTGTTCCTTCCGTTGCCTGTTATACCAGGGGACTCGGTATCCCTTTCGGATTTTCCCACGACCCCGGCAGGCATCGGCCCTAGTGGACCCCTACACTTGTGCTGACGACATCTTTTTTAGGCGCGTGTGGAACACAACTTGCCGTCGACCCGGGCCTGGTCCTTATCGGATGGCGAGCTACCCATTGCTCACCGTCTGCAAGCCCGCGCCTAATAAGGTGCGTGGTGGTCGGAAATCCACCCGGGATTCCCGACGCCCAGGGCGTCTCCTGGGGCGAGAGGGCGCGAAATTTGCCTTTCCCTCAATCGTCCTGCCTCCTCCTTCGCGAACATTACTGCTTCGCAGAAGGAGGTGACGGCTGCCCATGCCCTCTCGCTGCGCACCATAGCCTGGACCAGAGCCGGACGCGAGAGATCTCCGCCACCGACTTCAAGCTCACTCACTCGTGCACTGTTTTAGCACGCGCGTAAAACGCCTTGTTCAAACATCCATTAGTCTCATAATAGGTTCCCCGTCAAAGATCTTAAGTTGTACTTTAGAGTACCTACATACTAATTCCATGATCCCCCGTTTACACGTGACATTACGGCGTATTACAATTCAAAATGGCGGCCACAAACGTCACCCGTGCACGCTATAATTAATTCCATTTTAAGCAAAACTAACTCAATAATAACTATTGTCCTATGGATTATGTATTGGACCATTGTTTGGGGAACCCTAATAATAGTGAGTATATCTCGATCGTGAGTACAATAGAACCTATTATGTTATCTGTATACATCTTAATTGGTTGTGGTGTGTGGCTTGCGGGTACGTAGAGATTCAGGTGTGAGTATGGTGAATTGAATCAAGTTAATATCAGGATTGAAATTAACTCGATTCAATTCACCATATTAGACCATAATCTATACATAGATACAGGGTTATTTAAAATTGGCTAGCTAAACTCCGCAGATGCGACGGGTGTCAATATCTAAACACGAAAAAATAAAAAGATTTGATGTCTTTTTTTGCATTATAGTATTTAGATAACGATGCCCATCACGTATGTGAAGTTTTCACAAAAAAAAACTGATTAATAAACTAATATTTCAAGTGACTACAATAATTGCGATCGATGACATTCGACCTCACAAAAAATCATCAGTTTGACTTATTTTTAGTTATATAAGGTTAAATGTCGTTACCGTCTGCGAAGTTTAGCTAGCCAAGTTTAAATAACCCTGCATAATAAAATTGTAACGTCAAAATTGACAGAATTGTAAAACAAGTATTTGCTATAAGGTTCGGGATCGATTCTAATGCCGAAAACATAATTTTTGTCTGTTTTTTAGAATGTATGTTCCAGCATCACGCAAATTCTACCGGATAGATTCTGTTCAAATTTTGCATAGATATTCCCTATAAGCCTAGTCAGTTGGTAGGCTATATATTATCACGCTATTTGTCGCGGGGAATGAGCAATATTGCATTTTGTTTGTATTCCTCTATAGTCTACAGGAAATTGTAATAAATAGAAGAGTTAAACGGTTAGCACATTGCAGATTTAACTTTAAGGCTAAGCAGTCAATCTTCGTGACATATACAGCCTGGATTTTTCAGATGGGCAGTTAGATTAGTTAAAATCAGATTTCTAACGTCAACGCCATTACAAAACACGACCATTAATGCGACATATTTTGATACTCGCAAATAAATCAAAACCCACTGACCACTGTACTTTCCATTGACCTAGAATCATGAAATTTGGCAAAAAGCAAGGTCTCACAGCACAAGTATAGGAAAAGTTCGAAAATCGTTAATTTGTAATTTAATCACACATATAACAAATTAAAAGATTACTTAATACAAACAAAATAAATAAATAAAGCGTTTTTATCAAAATAATCAACTAACTTCATCTAAAAGTATCATCCCAAACTTAATTTCTAAGCAAACCCATGCAGGGTTTGCTTAGAAATTAAGTTTGGCTTTCTACTGACCCCGTATTACCAAATAAGCATACATAGAAACTCTTACACAACATAAAGTCAATTTAGCGCTAACTTTCCCAGTTTGTATAACAAATTCAATTGGGACACAATTTTCTTTTACTTTTTCTCCTAACCGTTCAGTGTTGCCATTGCATGATACTAGGTAATTCAGTGTAGTGTTGCCAGCACCAAAATTCTTTATTTTAGAACGTCGTTTTTGGTTTGGGTGTGAAATGACTGTACTCAGCAGTTTTTTGGTGCATTTTTTAATTGTTTTGAAATTGCTGTGACTGTTTAGAAGATGTGATATTTTTTATCTGTTTTTTTCATGACTTTATTGAGCTCGACTTTTATATAATAACTGCTTCAGGATGCTGTTGGGACTGCCGCGCTATTGTAGTGCGTCTGGTTTGTTCGCATTTGCGCATACCCATGAATTTTACGCCATAACGCGCAAAAAATCAAATCCCATCTTGTCAAGAGTGCGGTCTGGTTCTAACGACATCCTAAGTATGATAATAGAAAAGTACGACGCACCTTGGTTGTCGCACGCTGTGGTGCTGGTCAGAAGACCCCACAGCTAACTTCACAATTTTCTTCTTTTTTTTTGTTGTTTTTAAGAACAATGCTACTAACAATTGGACCTAGTTACCGTAATTATTAATTTTACCCAGAATAGACTAAAACTTCACATGGATCGACTACTACAACATAATTTCAGGACAATGGTGCCGATTCCCTTGTTCACAAACTAAACTAAATTTAAACTCAGTGCATCTTTTTCTTTCTATTTCATTACGAAAAGGACAGAAGATAAATTTTAGTTTAGTCCTGTCAAATTAATCAGCGCCTGTCACTACTCCATACAAGTTTAGACGTGATTAAAAACTTGCCTACTAAAATTACGACAATTTACGTCAAGCGCTGATTAATTTGACAGGACTTAACTAAAATTTATCTTCTGTCCTTTTCGTAATGAAATAGAAAGAAAAAGATGCACTGAGTTTAAATTTAGTTTAGTTTGTGAACAAGGGAATCGGCACCATTACGTAGATTGTTAGCTTTTTAGTTTCTTACCACCCTTTGTGGGGTTCTCTTTTTCCTTGGTTTACTTTTATCACTTAGTTATTTTTACCGATGGCCAACATAACAATGTACCTAGTCACCAATTTCCACACTCAAAGATGTCACCCAAAATCTCATTAAACACCACCACCAACACTGCCTCGTTGGTCTAGTGGTCGCAAGCGCTACTGCTGAGCATGAGGTCCTGGGATCGATTCCCGGACCGGGCAAAGTGCTATTGGGTTTTTCTATCTGGAATTTCTCAGTAGCAGCCCTTTTTTTTTGGGTGGGAAATCATCAAATAACTTCTCCCGCTCTGGGCGGAGCGGGAGGGTGTGTCAGACTCTTACTGACTAAAACCCACCCGTATTCCTTCCTGTTGCCTGTGTTGCCAGGGGCCTCGGTAACCCTTTAGTACCTACCTTCCCGCGACCCCGGCAGGCATCGGCCCTAGTGGACCCCTACACTTGTGCTGACGACAATTCTTTGAGGCGCGCGTGGAATACAACGCGCCGTCGACCCGGGCTGAGCTACTCATTGCCCACTGTCCGCAAGCCCCCGTCTACGGTGGCCGGAAATCCGGCCGGGATTCCCTACGCCCAGATCGTCTCCTGAGGCGGCTAAGGGCGAGAGGGCGCGAAATTTGCCTTTCCCTCAACCGTCCCGCCTCCTCCTTCGCGAGCATTACTGCTTCGCAGAAGGAGGTGACGGCTGCCCATGCCCTCTCGCTCCGTACCATGGCCTGATCCAGGGCCGGACGCGAGAGGTCTCTGCCGCCGATCGCCTGAACGAGGACACGGCGGTGCTCTGCAGTAGCAGCTCTGAGTCTGCATTTGTGCCCGGTTGATGGCAATAGGCTCGCCCCCTATTACATAGGACTTAAAAACATAACCGGCTATATGTGGGTGTACTACAGGTACACCACTGCCCAACCCTTCGGGTAAACAAGGCGTGATATTTTGTTATGTTATGACCAACGTAATTGAAATGTTTTAAATATGCCTCTGTGTCTTAAACAGTGCAACAATAAGTTAAGGTGATACCGGGACTTTAAAAAAATATATTATGAACATCAAAAATTGGTTATATATATTGTATCAAACTCAAACTCAAAGCATTTATTTCAATTAAACCATTTACATGCACTTCTGAATTGTCAAGGAGTCAGTCAATTAGAAATATGAAGCTAGTTGCCCATTCCACAGCGTAGTAGGTACCTATGGAGAAGAACGGGCAAGAAACTCCATGGACACTCTTTTAACTCGTTTAAGTAAACGTATAATTGTATGTACACTTATAAGAGTGTTATAAATATAAAGAAACAATAAAAAAACGAATGTCGTATCTCTACTTAATCCAACTAACTACAACTTTATAAACCCCTGCTTAAAAAAAAAGACTTCAAACCCCACATTTCACAACAACTACTTTACTTCCAACATTCTCTATTTTTTGCAAATAAAATTTATTGGCCTTTAATCAACGTCTAACTTGCCAAGTCAAGTTTAAATAGTGCCAGACTAAATGTAGACTTAATTAATAAACGTCAATTTGTGGGTACTGCATTGAAATACTCAGCTTGGCACACTTGGCCTGAGTTGGCGCGACTTGGCGCGAGTTTACGCGACTTGGCAAAACTTGGCGCGTTCTTTATTGACGCGCGATTGAAGTTCGAATAGGCCAAGTAGAAAATGTGAAATGAATTAGTGGAAAGTTGGTAGTTATGATGTCTGAGTGTTGTTATTTTGTGGCGGCATCTACAGCGCCACATACAAAACTACGCATCACACTGACGTCACGCAAAAATCCTGCATCGCGCAAGCAGAGTTTACCGCGCAACTAGCATATATACAACATCCCGACATCAACCGTCGGGCAGTTGCCCACCAGACACGACACCCGTCTGGTCGGAGGATCCTCCCTTTTCTATGGAGGATGAGTGAACTTTACACCCTGTTCCTCATACCTCTATACTGGTGACCCCGAGTATGAACGTCAGCGCAGCCTTCGTGCAACTACATCAGCGTGACGTCATCATCATCACTTCCTCAAGCTCTCGAGCGGCGAGTCACACAGCCAGCCAGCACCCACGGCTTCAACGGGTATCCTGACCACCAGCATGCAGCGACCGCGCATACCTGGTCATCACCCTAAGCCTCATCAGCAACCTTGGCACAGCACACTGCACTTTCGGCCTGTCAACAAGCAGAGCTCTTCAACGCTCTCCTGGTCGACGCCAGCAGTCAGCCCTCAACCCGGCGCTGTACCACGTCCGACTCACTGGAGCATAACGCAGCGCCACCCCGACTCACTGGGGCATCACCGCAGACAGTTCCGACCCACCGCGAACTATGCGACAACCGGTTCCGAGCCACTGGAACCCCACCTGGCACTGGCAAGCATCGCAAGATACACGACTCAGCCCACTATCGACCTCCGGTCTCCGGAGGGGAGTGATGTGGCGGCATCTACAGCGCCACATACAAAACTACGCATCACACTGACGTCACGCAAAAATCCTGCATCGCGCAAGCAGAGTTTACCGCGCAACTAGCATATATACAACATCCCGACATCAACCGTCGGGCAGTTGCCCACCAGACACGACACCCGTCTGGTCGGAGGATCCTCCCTTTTCTATGGAGGATGAGTGAACTTTACACCCTGTTCCTCATGCCTCTATAATTTTAAGGGATAAGCAGAGTTCTAGAACAAAGCTCCAGGTTCAAAAAGCCCGTTCACATTTCTTACCAGGAAAATGACAGCAGATTTTAATCCTCATGTTAGCAATCGAATTGGCTTACCACGAATTTTGGTGCCAAAATAGTATATATCATATGACTGTAGAAAACTCTACAAGTGTCTCCTGGCCTTTTTAGGTAAAATAAAGGGAACAGTGGAATCTGTAGAAGACTCACAAAATCCTTCTCAAACAAGGTGACATTGATTTGTGTTGATTCCAGGGTCACATCACCCACTTACCCACTAATGACACCCACTTACCCAGTAATTCCTAAATGACACTAATCTTGAACACAAAATAAAACAACACTAAAGACAAAAATAAGGAAATCGCTATAGCAAACTCACCACATTTTGTATTACAGACGAAGATAGGACATATTTTCATATAATAATATATGTATATAGAATACAGGGTTAAAAAAAATTGTTAGCGAAACTCCGCCGACGTATCGGGTATCGATATTCGGCCGCCCCATTTCAAAACCATGTAAGGGACACTTATTACAAAAATCGTTTTATTGCATAATCTTGCTAATCTAATTTAAATTACCAAGATTAAGCAATTAAAGGATTTTTGGGGCAGCCGTATTGTCTAAACATGATAAAACAAAAAAGAAATGAATTTGAGACTTTTTATCGGGGTCATCAACCGCTGGTAGTGTAGTCACTTTTTTTTTTTGGTTTGGAAATCATCAAATACCTTCTCCCGCTCTGGGCGGAGCGGGAGGGTGTGTCAGACTCCTACTAACTAAAACCCACCCGTATTCCTTCCTTTTGCCTGTGTTGCCAGGGCCTCGGTGACCCATTAGTACCTTCCCGCGTAGTGTAGTCACTTAAAGTATCAGTTTAAAAATCTGTTTTTTTTTAAACTTCACAGACGTGATGGGTATGGAATAGTCTCAACACGATAAAATCGATTTTATCAAGTCACACTTAGTAACAACACTACCAGCGGCCATTGACCCCAAAAAATCATCTAATCTTTTTATTTTGTCGTGTTAAGATATCGATACCCATCACGTCGGCGGAGTTACTCTAGCTAATTCAATTTGACCCGTATACATAGTATATTATTTTTAATTCCACATTCCTTTCCCTAAAGGACGAAAGAAACGCCGGGGGGCGGACTACCAAAGATGATATCAGCTATATTTTATTTGGTATTCGGAAGGGAATATATTTTCGATAAACAGTTTTTGCTGACGTTAGAATAAATAAAAGTTTTTTAAATAACAGTTAAAGAGATATAAAACCTATATTTAGTAAAGAGCTAGACAGAGAGCTAATGTAAAGGCGGTCTTGGTTTTCAGTAATTAATTATAAAATTAAAACAACTTAATCCCTTACCACCAATGTCCCTTGCAGCAGTGGTGGCCCAGTGGTCCTAGGCAAGCATGGCAGTCTACTTTATACAGCTTATTTCATCACCTATATATTTTGTTTTGAATTTTAATTTATATACTTAACTAAAATATTTTTTTTTTAATGTGCAATAATATTAGCATACGAGTATTTAAGAGTAAACTCAAAAAACACGTGTGTACCCTATAACGTCACTTATAATATTTGCCTCTGGGGCGATGGTTAATTATTTTTATTAGTATAATTATTATTAAGAAGTACCTACTTAGTATCTCATTATAAGTAAAAGATCGCTTTTAGCGATAACACCGCCCATTGTGTCACCACTTGTAAAATTTTAACATTTGTATCTGTATTTTTAATGTTGTACATAATAAAGAGTATTCTATTCTATAAGTAAACTGTTATTCATAAGTTCTTATGAGGAATTTATATCTTTAAAGCTAACTTTATATAATTTACGAAGGTCGCTTTGTGTACACCTGTACAATGTTAAGTTTGTTCTTGGGATAAATTATCTTGGGATAAAAATCATGGTAGATAATATACCTATTAATTGTACGGAGCCCTCACCGCGCAAGTTCAACTCGGACTTGTCCGGTATTTTTTTAATAACCGAAAAAAATTTCAACGCCGGCGAGTCCAGAATCATGTACTGAATCCATGGTAATAAATAGGTTGTGCGGTGATGTCCTTGCCACCCTGTATATAAGAACCCATTATGTACAATGTGCTGTTGGCGTACCTATTTTAAATATGTAAAACACCCCTGCTCTCAAAACGGTGAACTAAATCATATGAATGTGCCCTGGCGTCTCGCTGACGGTGGCGCGTGTGTTGGATCATTTAGCTCCCTTCAAAATGGTTGAGCTGAATGGTGCTGATCCATGCGTCATGCTCGTGAACGGGCGCCGTTAGTTGGGACTGGTCACCTCTTAGCTTCCTCGGCTTATTTGTAATTATTTTATTTTGAAATTGTTTTTTTTTCTTGTTTTGTTTATTTTTCTACTATGGACGCGTTTTTTTTTTACATCGTCCTCACTTTTAGTTATAAATTCAACATTATTTATACTAATCCTTATGTATCAATATAATTTAAAAGTGTGTCCATGGAGTTTCCTACCCGTTCTTCTCCATAGGTACCAACTACTCTTTGGAATGGGCAACTAGCTTCATATTTCTAACTGACCGACTCCTTGACAATTCAAAAGTGCCTGTAAATGATTTAATTGAAATAAATGATTTGAGTTTGAGTTTGAGTTATGAAACCAGCCTGTACTAGAACTAATAGTTCGCAGGCATGTGAGATTCACCAACCCGCACTAAGGCCGCTTGTTGAGTTACAGCCCACTCCCTCTCACATAGAGGAGGCTTCTGTCCCAGCAATGGACATTATGATTAGTATGATTATGATTATGCTACTGGTCATTTCTGAAGATGGGCTTAGAATGAAAGGCGAAAAGAGCAGAATCACCAGGCTTGACAGACGGATTGGTGATCATAGTTTTTGAACTGAACCGTCTCAGGTGGCGATTCGATAATTGGACGAGAACTGAGAGTGAAATTTCAAGGACGCGTCATGTTTAGACACATTTCGTTACATGAGAGAGAAAAAGAATATAACTCTCTCTGTCTCCCACACTTAATCTCACTTATTCTTTATTTTTTTTAAAGTTACTCTTCTATTACGTGTGGCTGCACGTGCAATTTATTTTAGTAGAATTGTTATCATCTCGTAGTCACGTCACTAAGGGTGAAATCGGCGCCATATTTTTTAACCAAACCATTTTTTTACAATTTCAGAATTTTCAATTACGTTCTTATCAACAATAAAATGTAACTCAAATGCCGTTTGAAGCGAATAAATAGAAAATGAAATTGGAATATCAAACACAATACTATCATCTATTTCATATTAAAATAAATGTCTAAACTCGATAAAGGAGACGGCCACAAGAAAATTCACAAATTTAAAACATTTTCCGAGTGCCCGCAGCCAAACGGCATGAAAAAACATATTTTAAAACTTTATATTCTCCAGTGGTAAGTAACAAAGAGGCAACTATAACGAACTCAGCAAAGACGAGCATCTTTCCGATCGTACCAAGTTTTTAAAGCTGAACATCTTTGGTATCGTACCAAGGTTTTTTTTAATCTGAAAGTTGATGTTGGCGAAGTTTTAACAATCAACCCTGGGGTTGAGCTCCCCGACGTACAATTACTACTAATAACTTTAGCACTTCACCCCCGACCCCAATTGGCTCAGTTTAAAATATTTGATTTGGCCTACGTGATGATTTGGACTTTTGGAAGTGTCGCGGGGGATTATCTTGGGATGGAAAAATCCATACGAATATTTTCTGTTACGTTTTCTCGTCATAACGGCTGAACGGATTTCGATAAAATTTACCACACGGATAGACCTGAGTTAGAACACAGGATACTTTTTACTCCAGAGTAATACGTTCCCGTAGGAAAATTTCCGACCTCCTCGCGGGTATAGCCGCAGGCAAAAGCTAGTACGGTATAAATTATCTCTTTCTAATTTTGCAATTTCTGAAAACGCATTTTTTTTTAATCTGCAGCCAGCTTTCAAAAGAGTTTATAGAGCGTAATTTTTAGGGTTCCGTAGTAAACAAGGAACCCTTATAATTTCGCCATGTCCGTTTGTCTGTCTATCTGTCCCCGCTGTAGCTCAAAGATGCTAAGTATTAGAAGTAAGCTGTAATTTGGCATAGGTAGGTATGCATATTAATCACGCCGATAAAGTGGTAAAATAAAATACTCTTTTTTAGTACCTTGCAAGTAATGTGGGGATGATATTTTTTTTCTCGTCTACCCCATAGTGTGGGATATCGTTGGATAGGCCGTTCAAAAATATTGTGGATTTAGGAACACCATTTTACGATTCAATGATCAGTTTACGTTCTATTAAGCTTTAAAGTACAAATTTTTGTTAGAGTCAAGTCGACCCCCCCCCCCTGCCATCTAAATGGTTGTTTATGGAGTTGTAAAGAAATTCATACCAGTAGTACATATAATGTACATAAAAGGAAATTTATCACAGCTAAGTAGGCTTTACAAGTAAACGTGTAATAGTCGTCCAACTTAAATTTGCAATTGGAGAATTGACCGTGACGTATATCGATGTATGGGAGAAAATGTTTTTCAACTACAATGTTGAGTTTGTTTTTGGAATAAATTCATCCCAAGAATCCCATCTACGGAACCCTTCATTGTGCGTGGTCCAACACGCACTTGGCCGGTTTTTACAATAGAAATTAAATTACGCCCGTATAAGAAGTTCATAAGTGAAGATAATTTTAATAAAATCAGAACGTGGCTACATCATCACACTTTTTTATAAAAAATCGAGATCATTACCTATTTTTTATATGTAGTGTGCACAATTTTGTGAACACGATCATTTATTATCGCAATCACAAATGTGCTATATTTAATAACTTTTATCAGGCAATGTTTTACATAAAAACGTATATGTAACTGTTGTTTTATGTTAATTTAATCAACGGCACATTACGGGTACATTCAGGACAACCTAAATCACTAATTATGCAAACAATACTAATTACATTTAAGCGGGCTAGCTATAATTATAGTAAATGTAATATGGGTCTTTGTTTATTTTTTTTCTCAGTTAGTTTTTATCATGGTCTGGCAGTTTGTGTAATTTTTGCGGCCTACCCAAATGTCCTTTCTTTGGTATTATTCGTTGAATGGTTTTCTTCTCAGAGTAGTCCGACAGGAAATGCCGACCTCATCTAGTTTTTAAAAATATGATTGACGTGTAAAATAGTTTGTACAAACCTACTTACAGAAATTAAATCATTTATAATTCTTTTATCATTTAAAAACCATTGTATTTTTACATTTTTTTTAAATCTATAGAATAAAAAAAATTGCGATGATATAATATGAGATATTGTGTTCTACACCATTTTCTGCGTTGCTTTATCTAGGCAGTCTGCTAATAGGTGTTTTTGCCGTTATGGTTCTCATATAAATATTATTTATTCAAAACTTCAAGCACAGAAATGGACAGAGGCGGGCTTTATGCCATAGGCCAAAGCCATGCCATAGGTATTAGGTCCTATTGTATGGAATATGTATTTTTTGTAACCGATATTGAGTTGAGTTGTGAGTTTCTTTTAGACTCTCCTAACTCTCATCATCTCCACGCCACTTCAGTCAGATTTTGCAGTTTCTAAAAACGCACTTTTTTGTAAAAAAACTGCAGTCAGCTTTCAAAAAATTGTATAGAGCGTAATTTTTAAATTACGCTCTATAAATTCTACTTTGTCATGAAGACATAGTAAAAATTACGCTCTATAAATTCTTTTGTAAGCTGGCTGCAGATTTTTACAAAAAAGTGCGTTCACACTCAATTTTCGATACAATATCTAAAAGTTTAAAAAAATCAGAGATGTGCCTCACCTAAGTGTCACCAGTCTCATTTTCTGCTCTTCAATATATCATTGAAAAACTCGTGCCAATAATTTACTAGCCCATTCTAGAAAGCAATCAAAAAATTCACAAAAGCCACAAAGTTAAGAAAAGGTGCAGACACTAACTTATTTATTAGGCACCTGAGCGGTTGATACCCGAAAACTTTCCGGAGAAGTCCGAAGTTTTCCGAACTTAGCCGAAATTACGCGAAGTTGGACGAATCGTTTTATTTCGTTGTAACTTTTGAATGTGTGTGAAGTTTTTTCATTAGAATACAATATTTGTATGATGTCTGCCATTTTCGGTTTTGTTCACAGTTCGGGTTGTTGGTTGTAAAAAAGATTTGTGAATTTGAGTGTTGAAAAGAGTTTAAGCTGTGGGTTTGTGGCAGTTTGTTCCTACTTTTTGTGGGGGTTTGATTGATTTATACTTGGTTTCTCGCGTATGGAAGTTATAGTTTCAGTTTTATATGCTTATTGAATGAAAACAAAACACACTTACTTTACATTACATCACACCTACACTTTGGGAAGGAGACTTACTCGGAGGGGTAGACAGAACTGTATATTAAATCCACATTTCACATTTGCCTGCCTAAGTTCCTAGTTGTTATAGTGGCCGCAAGCGCTACTGCTGAGCATGAGGTTCGATTCCCAGGTAGGGCAGTGTTATTAGGTTTTTTCATCAGAAATTTCTCAGTAGTCCGATGTCTGAATTTGTGCCCGGTTAATGGCAATGGTTCGCCCCTATTGCATAGGACAAAAGCATAACTGACAAAGTGTGGGTGTACTATAGGTACAGTCAGCGTCAATAATATCGGGATGAACAGACTGTTCAAAATGATCTAAACAACTATGAAAATTAAATATTAACTCAATGACACAAGAACTGTTTCAAAATGAAGAAAGAACACGACAACTGTCATTCTGACAAGAATTTTATCAAATTGAGATAAAGTTTAATTTTCTTAGTTGTTGAGATCATTTTTAACAGCCGGTTCGTCCCGCTATTTTGACGCTGACTGTACACCTCTGCCTAACCTTTCGGGGATTACAGTCATAATGTTATATCAAAAACCTCAATGGTCAAATATTGGTAAGATAGCGTTAGATTCAACCAGTAACAATCTTAAAACATAGGAATCGGCCATTCACCGCATTAAGGCACCCGCGGACAGGCGCGACTCGACCCTGCTGGAACAATTTCTATGAAAATTTCACGGAAATTGTTGTACCGGTTCCGCGTCGCGTCTGTCTGCACAAGCCTTTGTACGACAAGAAACAAAAAATTCCCACACTATATATGTATATATACCGCGTATATATGTATATATACGCGGTCACATAGACAGACACGAAAACCGACTTCAATTTATTACCTGTACCTATACCTAGAAACATACATATTATAAATTAAAGTCGCATTTCGTGTCTGCCTATGTGACCGCGTTGTTCTTCAAAACGACACACACAGCCTACAACAAAGCAGTCATTCCATCGGGTCAGACATCCTTGTTACGTACTCTTTGTGCGTCGGAGCCGATGACCTATTTGTTACAACTGACCAATACAGTCCAATTGTGTGTGAGGAGTGTGAGGACAGTTGATCTGTGAGAACTTCTCCATTATTTCGTGTTTTTGTTGTTACACAAAAACACGGAATAAATGACTGATCTTTGCGTTATGCTCGTGAACGGGTGCTGCTTGTGGTGACTGGTCGTCTTGCTGACCATGGTTTTGTTATTGTTATTAGTAATTAGCATTTTTTTACATAACCAAATTACAAGATGATTATTAACATTAACTAAATTAAATTAAAACTAGCATTGTACCGAGGATGCTGGCGGCATTTCCTCGCTGAATTGCAATGCTGATGCGTTGCGCGAGAAAGCCGCCTGCTTTTCGGTCACCAGAAATAAAAAATAAAAACGTAAACAGAACTTAATACCCTTAGGTATTAAGTTTTTTTTTTTGTTGGTATAGTGGTATATGGTGGCATATGGCAAATTATTTAATTTAATGTTTTGTGTTACGCGTAGTGTAAATTATTTTGCATACCAATGGTATAGAATCCAGTTTTTCTAACTGAACAGACAGGTGTGCTGCTGGGGAGTTTGTTGCGCCACTTCTTCCCAGCTAAAGCATTAGAAAGTGGTGAAGGGTGGGCGTTTTGGGGGACTGTCTTATGATATAATATTGACGTATTATAATTTTGACGTTCAAAAATGTTTATTCTCAGCCTAGTTTGAATAAACGACTTTTGATTTAGATTTTGACTGGCTGCTATGCTAGGCTGTTGCAATACTTTTCTTTCTCATCTCAGAGAATTTAACCTCTGCGTATATTTCGGTGTTCCTTCTCAGAGTTGTCAACTGCACAACAACAAACGGAAAACTTTTAGTTTAAAAAAAATGACGTGTTAAAGTGTTATTTATTAGCAATTTACTGAATAAACATCATTTATCGGAATACTTATTTAGATATAAAGTAAATAGTTAACCCTTGATCCAACGCAGTCGGGTAATAACCTACGAATAGTTAATATACCTCCCCTTTTTTTCTGATACAAAGAAGTTTAGGAGCATTGATTATCATGCTTGCTCTGTTTGCGTTGTTATTTTGTTTGCTCACAATATTTTCTTTCACTTAGATCGCAAGTAAGTCATCCAACATTTTGAACTTTTTAATTTACAGGTGTAGGTCGTAGATTGGACCCCTGACAGGCGCTTTATTTTGTGTAAATTATTTCATCACCACTGCTCTCAAAACGGTGAAGGAAAACATCGTGAGCAAAACGGCACGTCCTAGAACCAAAAATTCGAAGACATGTGTCATCTACCAACCCGCACTGGGCCCGCGTGGTGGATTACGGCCCACTCCCTCTCACAGAGAGGAGACGTGTGTCCCAGCAGTGGGAACATTATAGGCTCATTATGGATTATTAATTTAATATGGTGGTAAGGAAAAAACTCAAGCTCTACGTTACCACAAAGTTAGTAGAAGATTAATAAGTATTTAATCTACTAAATACCGGTGTTTTCTAAACATCTAAACCACAAAATAATTTCTAACCTCCACTAAACTTTTTGGCGAATTACAAGGATTTTCCAAAAATTAAAGTTTATGTAAGTCTATATCTAGTAGAGGTAACCACCGAAATCATAGTTGTAAGTCTTAAATTCATCCCAGACTTAACCAAGCTTACCCAGTTTCTAATCCTAAATAACGTTTAAGGGCTACAACAAGTCTGTTTAAAGACAACTCAGACTTTAAATAAGGTTACGGTCACATTGACAGCGGATAAAAATAAAACGGGGGTACGAGCCCGGGGGAATCCACACCGATCCCCGGAAATGTGAACGATACCTTACATCTATAATACTAGTCCTGGGGGAAAAACTCTTTTGTACTAATATATATAACTGGGTTCGAAGTTTTCAATGTGATGTGAAAGGGATGTGGCAGGTGGTTGGTGTTTCTGGATACGAAATTAAGTTTTGATTGTCATTTATCGTAGATGTCGTTGTAGTCGTAGTTGGGAAAAGGCTAGGCAGATGATTGTCAATTGTATCTTTTAAGGAATTGTCTCGTAGCAGAAGTTATTGGATGTGTGAAACATCAAAATCAAAACCAGAGTTTCTAGGTTTTAATTAACGGTAAGGTAAATTATTGCAAAACAGAAAGAACAGTATTTGATGCATATTTTCACTTAATTTTATTTAAATCTTTAATTTACGTAACTGACGGCCTTGATGACCGGCTGGATATTGAACGCGAGCGTAGGGTTGAAGAAGTTATTTGATAATTTCCAACCAAAAAAATTGGTCCAATCAATGTAACATGTTAGCGCGCAGGTTTGCGCGGTGTAGTGAACAAGTTAAAGGAACTCTCTTTAAAGCTTACTGCCATGTGTTCTACACGTGCAGCCTGTGGACTAATTATAACCAGCTGGCCATCAGCGCCCTACGAGTGCAATATAATAATGGTTTCAGGATGATATTGGAGTTGCAGTCATAGCTAGTCAGTATCATAGCTAGGAGACTCATCGATAATGCACAGCATTATTAAGAGATGTATCTCTCTAGAATAATCTTGTCGCTTGAGTGATAATATTAAGTAGTCATCCATCCAAAGCGGGTTAGTAAACAGAAGTCTAATTTCTGCATACTAACCCGCTTTGGATATTACTTGTCCGAAATAAAGGTTATTTTAAATATTTTATTAATTTAAAAAAAATCTTTACAATGTACCTACTTACATTTTAACAACGTCCACTAACTTCACTTAAATAATATGGAAAATCCGTTTTAAGGCACATACGACTACATACGGTACAGCGAAGGAGTTTTAAATCGAACTGATACAATGACATTAGTTTGACGTTTCGTTCTAGATGACTTATTTTTCTGTGCATCTTGCCAACATAAAGTCTCTGCTACTACCGTGTACATTCCCCCCTAAACCCAAGGATTAAATTACGACAGTAATTTAACTCGGATCTCGTTACAAAACTTTAACTGTGGCCGGATTACATAGAATTACTTCACTACTAAGTGTACAGTCTCGTACAGTCAGCCCCAAAAAAATTATACATTTTTTTGAGGCTGACGGTCAAAGGATAATTGGAAAAATCGAGTGCGAAAATCCTAGGATTTTTGCAAAAGCGTTTTATTATGAAAACCTTACTTAGTTTCTAATAATCCGGTATTTTGCAAAAATCCTAGGATTTTCGCAGATCCGATTTTTCCAATTATTCTACGACATAATTATACATCGACACGGATATTTTAATTGCCTACAATCTTTGTTACATAATATTGTATCAATGTGAAGCCACCAAACATATTTTTGGGCACTTAATTGTAGCTACACGTTAATTTAGTGATGGAACACAAATTGTAGACAATCACATGAATTCTTATCGGTGTAGGTATACATATTTTTGAGGTCGACTGTACCAGCCATTATCTAAGGGAACAAACACTTGGAGGTGGTGTGTATTATAAGTGTAATTTAGGGATTATTGGAAGATGTTATAATTGCCCTTTTTTCATAATGAGTCTGAATATAACAATAGTCTCCTCCGCCATGGAAATAATCTAAGAGAGAGAGTCTTAAAGTCTCGAGTGGAGTCAAGTCATCATTATATTGGCAGCACATAATATCATGAACTTACTCGTATCACTCAAACACACACCACACAACCAACACCCTGCCCAACCCTTCGGGGAACCATGGCGTGATGTTATGTATGTTATGTTTTATTACTTAAACAATCCAAATATTTTAATAATTCCTGCAAGCGTGCACTTTCGCCGGCCACATTTTCAAGAACTATCAAGGATGATCGTGGCCAAACGCGATCCTATCCAATATAAAAAATACTCTAGACCCAACCTTAAAAAAAGCTGTAAAAATTACTCTTCATTGTCCATTCATCAAAATAAATATTTAGGTTATATGTACATAGGTACGTAACTATGTCAGCAAACATGCTGCCAACACCCGATGAATAGTAGAAGTTACAGGTGCGCATAAACCGTGGTTACAGGTGTATAGACACCTGTAACACCATTGGAAACATTACAGGTATGTATACACTTTGGTTACAGGTATACACTATTGGAAACATTACAGGGGTGCATACATCGTGGTTACAGGTGCATGGACACCTGTGACATAATTGAAAGCATTACAGGGGTGCATACATCGTGGTTACAGGTGCTTGGACACCTGTAACACCATTGGAAACATTACAGGTGTGCATACACCGTGGTTACAGCTGCATGGACACTTGTAACACCATTGAAAATGTTACAGGTGTGCACACACTTTGGTTACAGGTGTATAGACACTTGTAACACCATTAGAAACATTACAGATATGCATACACTTTGGTTCCAGGTGTATAGACACTTCTAACACCATTGGAAATATTACTGGTGTGCACACACCATGGTTTCAGGTGTATAGACACCTGTAACACCATTGGAAATATTACAGGTGTGCACACAACATGGTAACAGGTGTATAGGCACCTGTAACACTATTGGAAACATTACAGGGGTGCATACATCGTGGTTACAGGTGCATGGACACCTGTAACACCAATGGAAACGTTACAGGTGTGCATACAGCATGGTTACAGGCGCATGGACTCCTGTAACACCAATGGAAACATCACAGGTGTGCCAGTGTACATACTTTAAGGTGCCTATATGCTACAGGCTACAGCAACACACCTGTAACACCACTATAATAGAACAAACACAAAATTCACAGCAAAAAGCACAATATATTTAAGTTTAAGTAAGGTGTCTATGGGCTGTAGTAATAGGTCTATATACACACCTGTAACACCTGGAAGATTGCCGATGCCTTCCTGGAAGTAACAGACAAAGTTTTAAAAGCCTCATTTGCGTACACTTACATTATTTGAACTGGAACATAGGAATGCTGAATGAAGCATATGGTAATAGTAGTTTGGGTACAACTTTTACTGCAGAAACTTACTTCTTAGCACTCTATCTGATTTTGTCTCGTTAGTCTAGGAGTGGCAAATGGAACTGCAAAGCGTAAGGTCCTGAGTTGGAACCCCAGAGGGCATAAACAAAGTGACATTATATCCGCAATACGAGTAACAATGGTGGATAATTCAAAATGTAAAGGGTTTATATAACTACCGAAAAGCTTATGTCAATCCTGTTGAAAATTGTTGTCGAAATACGAAAGCTTTAAAAGCAGTTCCATATTTCTAGGCCCCCATTAATAATAATTTTACAGGAGCAGTCGAGACTGCGTATTCTTGCCCGATTTAAGGCAATTTAAGGTCTGGGAACTGGCGTAACGTGAGTGTACCATTCAATTATAATCCTCCGCCTTCCCCTTCCTCATAACAAAGGCATGATATTATGTTAATGAGATAGAAAACCAACACCATTTCTTCTCATTATGATTATGTTCTCAATACGAACCAAAAACACCCAGAATACCGATTTAAGTACAGTCGCGAACATAAATAACTTACGGTTACGTTAAATTCAAAAGTGTTTTTCTCGTGAAATAAAAATTGTAACTTTGAGGAAAGACCTTTTTCGTAATATTATGGTTTCGATAATACTGTGTTCGTAAAAAACTAGGCAGGTGACTTACGCAGATTGAATAGTGATTTTCACCAAAAGTATTGATAATTTTTTATGAATTATCAATACTTTTGGTGAAAATCACTATTCAATCTGCGTAAGTCACCTGCCTAGATTTTTCCCAACTAAGCTGGGGTCGGCTTCCTGTCCAACCGGATGCAGCCGAATAGCAGTATTTTACATTGAGCGACTACCTATCTAGTTGTCAGACTTACAGGCTTCTGACTACCCGTAACGACTGCGAAAGATCTACAAATGACAACGAAGACCAACTGTTAAACGTGATTTCCGAGGCACGGAGGGGTCTCGATATATAATGGATGGTCACTCATCCACGAACTGCTCTCTTCAAGTGTATTTTAACCTTCGATTGACCTGTGCGGCTGTTATTAATTAGCCACTGGCCACGAGCCCCTCTCCACGAATCCTACTAATATTATAAATGCGAAAGTTTGTAAAAATGGACTTTTTGCGTGAAAGAGTAACAAACATCCATCCAGGATGTTTGTTACTCTTTCACGCAAAAAGTACTGAACGGATTTGGATGAAATTTCGCACACAGATTGTTTATAACCAAGAATAACACAAAGGATACTTTTTATCCCGATATACTCATGGGGTCAAAACTTATGCGGGAGAAACCGCGGGGCGCATCTAGTCTTGGGTAAACGTGTAGTATTTTTGATCGTGACCGTACATAACCCATGTAAAGTTTAAAAAACTTGGTAGAATCATCCCCAAAGTACAATTAACTCCGTTGACCTAGTTAAAGGGACGCTACCCGATCCTGTAATAAATTGTGGGTCGGCTACAGGCTTAGGGAATCACTGGAGATCAATAGGCATCGTGTGTCAATGGCTTAATTTATATGGTCGAGGTTTAAGATTTTGATTGAATCGTGAGTGGGCTAACTATTATATTTTAGTGGAGGCGTTGGTTGTCATAACTTGATTAGGTTATGGAATCAGGCGTTACTTTGTGAAAATCCATGACAGTGAAATGTAATACAATTTTGCGGTCGACCAGTCAACTTCTCCTGAGGATGGGACTTAGGTGAGTTACGAAACACGTCCCGAGTAAGTATAGGTTTGGGTTGCATTTTCCTTTATAATTATCTCACTTTCTGTATGTGCATTAGAATTAAAGAAAAATGCTTGAATTCTAATGCACATACAAAATTTATTAGCATTACAGCAAAAAAAATACACCTTAAAACTATAAAAAAAACAGAAATCGGGCAGGTACTGCGTTCTGCGCCTAAGGATCCTGGATCTAGTTTTTGGCGGAATTAAAACTAAATATTGAACATAACATTTCATTGTCATAACTTTTTTGCCAACTTGTCGTCGTAGGTAGCTTGCAATGTGTGGGAATTGAACTCACTTTGTCGAGCTCGCCAGTTAAGACGCTGACAACACCTAAACCGCGGTCACTGTCAGATTGCATAGAAAAGAAAGAGAAACGCGACGACAAAACGCTTGTAATTTATTGCAAAATATGAAGTAATTATCTATTTACTCAGAATTGAGTTGAGTAATCGAAAATAAAAAACAACCAAGTTCTGCATTAGAATAAGACGTACTTGTTATCAATTAAATACGTAATTTATGTTGATATTTAATACAGATATTTTGGATTAGAAGTCAAGGTAAGAGGTTAGTTTAACGTTAGTTTGTATCGAGATTTTTTTTTCAAAACGTGTTTTGGTGACAACCATAATCTGGGAAATATGTTCAAAATTAACATATATTTTTTCTGCTACCACAAACTATACAGATTTGGCAATTTTCTTTCTTAAGAGAAGCCTATTTTGGTCAATTGGGTCTTGTCAGCGCCTTAAAGCCTAATTGTCCTATTGCCGTTTGATTGTTTATAAGTATTAGGTACCTGATTGTGACGTGATCATGTCTTGTAACCTCACACCCGAAGGGCTAGCCAGAGGTGTTCCTATACTAAAACCCACATTTCGCCAGTTACGTTAAAGTCCCATGTAATAGGAGGCGAGCGTATTGTCACAAATCCAGACTCTGGGCTGCTACTGAATAATTCCTGATGGAAAAACCCAATGATCTAGTGATGAATAACACATCACTTTTATTTGGGTTGAGGGAGGACCTTAATTTACCTCGTGAGGTCCGCACGAGACACCCCTCATTTGAGGTGAGGAATCGTCAACGGCTTATTCACCCCACGACTCGTGAGCCCGAGCCGAATTCAGCCGAACGTACGAGGGAGCGAGGCGGGCGGGCGCGACCACGACTCACGAGTACTCACGGGTCTCTACTCACTCGCCAGTCACGAACTCGTTCGCCTCACCCCTCGCCACGTTTTCATATTGTCAATGTCAATTTTTGAGGACGCGTGAACGAGTGAGGTGAAGTGGTTCAATGAGGTAATTCGAGTAACTCTTTCAATTTGCGATCATGAGTACCTACTTTACTTACATGAAAGACCTCATGAGGGAGGGAGTCATCACTACAATGATCGTGACGAGCACACATGGTCATACAAAGTAAAAACATAGTTCTTATAGGACTAAAACGGGTGTTATTTTATTGCAGAGTAATTTATTTAGCCATTAAAATCAGCTTGATATTTAATCCTCTGTATTAAAAGAGGAAATTGACATTGACATCTAATCAATAAATCATGTCCTTTATGACCGGATTTTATGGCCAAAGGCAAACAATTTTGCTTGCAAATAGGTACACATAACATAATATTACGCCTGTGTTCCCCAAAGGGTTGGGCAGAGAATTATAGTATATTGCTTTTGTTTTTATTATGTGGTTATTTCGAGCGGCTCCTTGAAAATGGTGCTAAAAAAACAATTGAAAACTTCAACAGCTGACCAGTTTGTCAAGACAATTATTATAATATTATGTTTGCTACCGTTAAAGCTTTTTAATCGTGTCTATTTATGCTCGTTCAAAGAAAACATCTGTCAAATTAAGAAAGAAAACATTCCGTATGTTATTCTAAATCTCAATGTTAAACGACATCTTTAATTTATTTGTGTTGTAAAAAACAAATGTATTTTTTTGAACAGAAACATACGAACGACTTTTTAACGGTAAAATCACGCTTTTGCTTCGTTTTTCATCAACTATAACAGATGATAGGGTTCATGATGCTTTTAACTCATTTTATTCATTTAAAACCGGCCACGTGCGTGTCAGAGCAGTGGTGGCCCAGTGGTAACGGCCGCAACTTACCGAGTTGTAGCTCGAACCTAGAAAGGTGCTTTACTTTGTGTAAATTATTTCATCACCACTGCTCTCAAAACGGTGAAGGAAAACATCGTGAGGAAACCGGCATGTCCTAAAACCAAAAATTTGAAGACATGTGACATCTACCAACCTGCACTGGGCCCGCGTGGTGGATTACGGCCCACTCCCTCTCACAGAGAGGAGGCCTGTGTCCCAGCAGTGGGAACATTATAGGCTGATTATGTAAGTGCGTGTCGTTCCAAGCACAATGAAAGGTTCCATAGTTGGGATGAATTTATCCCAAAAACAAACTATACGTTATATACGTCACGGTCAATTCTCCAACTGCAAATATAAGTTGGTCGACTGTTACTCGTTAACTTGTAAAGCCTACTTAGCTGTGATAGATTTCAATTTAACTTCGTTATATGCCATGTTTTTTTTTAAATGAGTATTGTGTGTGAAAACTATTTTTCGATTCATTTGCGAAATATTACACTTTAGAGTACTAATGTTGGAGTAAAATAGCTAAATGTTTTTTTTTTGGTTATATGAAAAAAAAATCACGGTAGCAGCATATACCACGAAATTAGAAGAAAACTATCACAGCTAAGTAGACTTTACAAATTAACGAGTAATAGTCGACCAACTTATATTTGCAGTTAGAACGTATGGAAGAAGATTTTTTCAACTACAATGTTATGTTTGTTCTTGGGATAAATTCATCATTACTACGGAAGTCTTCATTGTGCGCAGTCCAACGCGCACTTGGCCGTTTTTTAAATTAGTTTCATATGAAGACAGAGCACATTAGCTAGCCGTTTTCACTGACAAAATGTCAAACGGCCACAATTGTCACCTGTCTACCTCCAAACTACTTTAGAAGTCAGCAATACTGAGCTTTCCTTTTATCAACAGTTCTGAGAAAATGTTGAAGAGGCGCCTACTGACCCGCTGTCTCTAATGATGTGTATATAAGGGGTGACGGCTTCATACAACCCCATTCCTACCGACTTCCCTTTGGAACAATGAATCTACTTGAGTTTAGTATTACTTAATAATATAGTACATACGTTACATTACAGTTATTTAATACATCATAACATAAAAAAAACATTAAACAACGCGTACCTATAGTATATCTTAAATCGCGAACGCAGTTTACATTTTTTGTCTCAACTAAGAATTCCGACGACACTAGCGCCAATAAGCCGCACGTGGTGTGTCAGAATAGAGTATTAATCATAGTTCCAACCTGCTACTTCGGGCACACTTCGGTAGCAATCGGTGGTCCCGAAACACTGCTAGATACGGTACGAGGTAAGCCATTCTCGAGCGAGTTATTACCGGAAGCGAAAGAGAAAAATGCGTAGGCGACAACGAGATTTACGAATTACTTAAATTTTTGAGATTTATGAGAACTAAACAAATGTTTTTTCGACCTCCCTCAAATGGGAGTTGTAGCTTCGCTACTGATGTATATAATATACGTAATGTAATAATGTTATAAGCTTTCAGTCGTACGTAATTGCAAAATAAGCTTTGTGAAAGTGATAGTGGTGCCGATTCCCTTGTTCACAGACTAAACTAAATTTAAGTTTAGTGCATCTTTTTCTTTCTATTTCATTAAGAAAAGGACAGAAGATAAATTTTAGTTTAGTCCTGTCAAATTAATCAGCGCTTGACGTAATTTGACGTAATTTTAGTAGGCATGTTTTTAATCACGTCTAAACTTGTATGGAGTAGTGACAGGCGCTGATTAATTTGACAGGACTAAACTAAAATGTATCTTTTGTCTTTTTCTTAAAGAAATAGAAAGAAAAAGATGCACTGAACTTAAATTTAGTTTAGTTTGTAAACAAGGGAATCGGCGCCAATGTGTAGGTAATTCTAAGTGTTGAATTAATATAATTATGTAAAATCTACTTTATTTCAAACTGAAGTAAACTCAAATAGACTGTTAATTTTACGATGATTTGTATTTTGGCACCAGCGAGGTAATTGCATTAACACGGCTACAGCAGCAATGGATCTCATTTTGACATTTCAACAACATTCATTGCGTTTTTTACGTTGTTCTTTTTCGAACATATGAAGCAATGGATTAGCTACCTTGCTATCCTTCAAAATCATTCAGATTGTGATTGTTGCACAATTGCTGGTAGGTATTATATAACAGAATCGGAAGTTGGATATTATTATTTGTTTTTTTATTATATTGCAAAAAAAATACCAAATTATTTATTTTAATTGGTATTTTTAACGATATTTTTTCTGCCTATATTTGTTTAAAATTTTGCCCCCTATACACAAGCTCTTGTCGATATAAAAACCAGCCTATAATCTCCTACTGCAGAGTTGTCTTCTCACGCAGAAAAGGAACATGCATGTATCCCTACCCGACAAGACAATACACACATAACACATAATCAGCCTATAATGTTCCCACTGCTGGGACACAGGCCTCCTCTCGGTGAGAAGGAGTGGGCCGTAATCCACCACGCGGGCCCAGTGGGGGTTGCTAGATGTCACATGTCTTCTAATTTTTGGTTTTAAGACATGCCGGTTTCCTTACGATGTTTTCCTTCACCGTTTTGAGAGCAGTGAGCAGACAATACAGATGTATGCTAAATATAATTTCAATTAATATATTTCAAGATGCTTGAATATCGCCACTAGTGATCTCTGACAGATAATCTCTGGACTAAATAGTATTCTGATAATCTCATAGCAAGTCAGTAGATTAGATTGTGCTGTGAGGCGCCCAGTTCTATTCCTAAGTCGGGTAAAAATAACCTGTAGGTATGTAATTATCCGATTTTATTCATAGGCATGGTATGCGGTAGTCTTGTTTCGAAATGTACTCGCTATTGAAATAGCTTTCATTTTAATTGTTCAACAATATTCATTGCGGTCTCGGGAATGACATCATTAGTATTCGAGCTAAATATGTTATTAGAGTATCGATGGCAAGTATGAAATTGATGTGAAAATTCAAAAGGAGCAAATGATGTTATGGTATATTATTAGGAAGGGATATCACACTGATAGATGGGTTTTTGAACCCGCTTGTAATAAGTGAGCAGTGGTGGCCCAGTGGTGGTGGTGGAGTTGAGGTCGTACCCAGTCAGGCGCTTTACTTTGAATAAATAATTTCATCACCACTGCTCTCAAAACGGTGAAGGAAAACATCGTGAGGAAACCCGCATGTCCTAGACCTGACCTAAAAATTCGAAGACTTGTTGTGACAAGCCTACCTACCCGCACTGGGCCTGCGTGGTAGATTACGGCCCACTCCCTCTCACAGAGAGGAGGCTTCTGTCTTATATAATAAGTAAATAAAACATAGCAACTTACCTAGTATGAGAGTCAGAGGCAAGTCAAACGTTATAGCCTTAGTTTGCTTTTATGTGGTTTTTCTTTGTATGGTTTTAGCGGAATAAAACTCATTCATTCAAAGCAGCTATTTATGATGCAGATCTACAGTCCCCTATGCTTCAATCACGTTTCTCACTCACAATCACAATTTTGAAGAGGATTCATGATCCATTTTAAAGCAATGGATCATGGATCCCCTCCAAAAAGATGTTTGAATTAGTCTTTTCGAAAACGTTTTCGAACACAACCACGAACGAACAACAAACAACGAATGCAAGAATTCAATAATACTTAGTGTCAAAATGAAACCGTCATACTCGTATTGTATGTTAATTGATAAAAAGAAAAAAACAAAGAAAATGTGTTTATTGGCATAAAAATACAAATAAAACGCCTTAAAGTTTTTTTTTAATACTTTTGCGAAAAGGTGCCTCAGCTCAGCCAGAGGTGTTCCTATACTAAAACCCACATTTCGCCAGTTACGTTAAAGTCCCATGTAATAGGAGGCGAGCGTATTGTCACAAATCCAGACTCTGGGCTGCTACTGAATAATTCCTGATGGAAAAACCCAATGATCTAGTGATGAATAACACATCACTTTTATTTGGGTTGAGGGAGGACCTTAATTTACCTCGTGAGGTCCGCACGAGACACCCCTCATTTGAGGTGAGGAATCGTCAACGGCTTATTCACCCCACGACTCGTGAGCCCGAGCCGAATTCAGCCGAACGTACGAGGGAGCGAGGCGGGCGGGCGCGACCACGACTCACGAGTACTCACGGGTCTCTACTCACTCGCCAGTCACGAACTCGTTCGCCTCACCCCTCGCCACGTTTTCATATTGTCAATGTCAATTTTTGAGGACGCGTGAACGAGTGAGGTGAAGTGGTTCAATGAGGTAATTCGAGTAACTCTTTCAATTTGCGATCATGAGTACCTACTTTACTTACATGAAAGACCTCATGAGGGAGGGAGTCATCACTACAATGATCGTGACGAGCACACATGGTCATACAAAGTAAAAACATAGTTCTTATAGGACTAAAACGGGTGTTATTTTATTGCAGAGTAATTTATTTAGCCATTAAAATCAGCTTGATATTTAATCCTCTGTATTAAAAGAGGAAATTGACATTGACATCTAACGCGGGCCCAGTGGGGGTTGCTAGATGTCACATGTCTTCTAATTTTTGGTTTTAAGACATGCCGGTTTCCTTACGATGTTTTCCTTCACCGTTTTGAGAGCAGTGAGCAGACAATACAGATGTATGCTAAATATAATTTCAATTAATATATTTCAAGATGCTTGAATATCGCCACTAGTGATCTCTGACAGATAATCTCTGGACTAAATAGTATTCTGATAATCTCATAGCAAGTCAGTAGATTAGATTGTGCTGTGAGGCGCCCAGTTCTATTCCTAAGTCGGGTAAAAATAACCTGTAGGTATGTAATTATCCGATTTTATTCATAGGCATGGTATGCGGTAGTCTTGTTTCGAAATGTACTCGCTATTGAAATAGCTTTCATTTTAATTGTTCAACAATATTCATTGCGGTCTCGGGAATGACATCATTAGTATTCGAGCTAAATATGTTATTAGAGTATCGATGGCAAGTATGAAATTGATGTGAAAATTCAAAAGGAGCAAATGATGTTATGGTATATTATTAGGAAGGGATATCACACTGATAGATGGGTTTTTGAACCCGCTTGTAATAAGTGAGCAGTGGTGGCCCAGTGGTGGTGGTGGAGTTGAGGTCGTACCCAGTCAGGCGCTTTACTTTGAATAAATAATTTCATCACCACTGCTCTCAAAACGGTGAAGGAAAACATCGTGAGGAAACCCGCATGTCCTAGACCTGACCTAAAAATTCGAAGACTTGTTGTGACAAGCCTACCTACCCGCACTGGGCCTGCGTGGTAGATTACGGCCCACTCCCTCTCACAGAGAGGAGGCTTCTGTCTTATATAATAAGTAAATAAAACATAGCAACTTACCTAGTATGAGAGTCAGAGGCAAGTCAAACGTTATAGCCTTAGTTTGCTTTTATGTGGTTTTTCTTTGTATGGTTTTAGCGGAATAAAACTCATTCATTCAAAGCAGCTATTTATGATGCAGATCTACAGTCCCCTATGCTTCAATCACGTTTCTCACTCACAATCACAATTTTGAAGAGGATTCATGATCCATTTTAAAGCAATGGATCATGGATCCCCTCCAAAAAGATGTTTGAATTAGTCTTTTCGAAAACGTTTTCGAACACAACCACGAACGAACAACAAACAACGAATGCAAGAATTCAATAATACTTAGTGTCAAAATGAAACCGTCATACTCGTATTGTATGTTAATTGATAAAAAGAAAAAAACAAAGAAAATGTGTTTATTGGCATAAAAATACAAATAAAACGCCTTAAAGTTTTTTTTTAATACTTTTGCGAAAAGGTGCCTCAGCTCAGCGTAATGTCGGATGGCAACGCTAGGTATGTGCGTGTGAATTGAGGGATCACACTGGTATTTCGCAAAATAAAAATCGTAGGATTTACGAGTAGTAGATTTCTATTTACAGTTTTAAGAATTTATTTTAGTTATATAATTTATTAACATGGAATTAACCGGACAACCTTGTTTTCTTATCGTCTAATGCTACATTTTGTTTCAGTGTGTGGTCACACTACTCTATATATTTTAATAGGATTTAAAAAAAAAGAATATTATCTCAGCTAAGAGGTATATACACAATTTTAGATAACTATTATTTAGGAGAAACTTTTGGCTAAAAGATAAGTACACTAGACCTTCTGATAGATATTCCTATATATATCTCTAGATATTCCTCTCGTCTAGCAGCTAGTGCACATATGTCAGTGGAGGTGAGGATCGAGAGACCAGTTTTTATAATCGCTATCTTCAAATTGCGTCGATATCTTTTTCCATTTCTATTTTACAAAATGTTTTAAGTCTCTTTTAATAAAACTTTCAGATAGGTACTTTCCGAGATCTGACTGACTAACTGAGGACTCTTTCTGAAGGACTGAGGGACCGCACTTTAAGGGCTGTAGTTTTTAATATAATGTTTTCAAATTCGCAGCTTTGTTCCACAATTGTTTTAAGTCTACTACTAAATCCTACGATTTTATTTTGCTAAATACCAGTGTGGTCCCTCTGTTCACATGCACATCACTAGGTACTATAATCGGACGCAGATTTTTCTCAAATATTTTTTAAAAACATCGGTAAAACACCATAATTTGTCATTGAAAACCACAATAATCGATGTGGCTAATCAGAGGTAACTTTATTGATACTTAAAGGTGAACGGCAGATTTCGTACAGCTTACTTTTTTGTTGGTTTGTTATAGAATTTGTTCCACATATTGAGGAAGCTAAGCCATTTATTTTCATGTAAGTGTACTATTTTTAGAATTTCCGATTATTTAATAAAATTTAAAAAAGATTTTAATAACTACACGTAATTTAGTCGTAAACTGAACGCAGTTATGTTGGTATTTAAGCTATGCTCGCCATGAGGGTATTACTCGACCTGCCTCCTTCTTAGATGAAGTAATTTGAGAATTAATGAATTGTAAATAAAATAAATGTACTTAAAAAAAACTATTAACTATATTGTTTTATTTACCTACACTTAAAACCCCATCCGGACTTCATCATTATCAAACTGTTGAAGTCAGCTGCTGGACATAGGTATCTCCTAATGCACTCCGCTGAGTAGGTCGACGATCCTCATCTAAATTTACCTACTTGATAGTAAGTAAAACACTACAAAAATAGCGACAAGCAATCTAGAACATATACTTTAATTCCGAAACAATGTTTATGTGCCTATAAGTAACAATCTACATTGGTACACTAGTACATAACCTTAAAAAATAAAACTGGTTATAACTTTTACGTCCCAAGTTCTGAAAATCCAAGAATTAAAAAAAAGGCTTGTCTATCGTATTAACTACCACTTAAAACAAAAAATATCCCAAAACACGAAATTTTATTAGCTGTACGAAAATCCCATACAAGCCTGCCGTTCGCCTTTGACGTCATGCTGACAATTAAGATTCGTTCGTTAAACGCGATGCTTAACGGAAACTATCCTTTGTTTTTATTTTTACCGTTGGACATAACATACGTAACATAACATAACATCTTCTTCAGGCTTCTTAGAAAAACGGGGCCTCCAAAAAACGGCCGCAGTGACGGTTGTCATAAAAATAATGGTTTTTTTGGGTTGGGAAATTATAATTAAAAAGTGTCCCTTGCCAGCTAAATGGTTGTATACGGAGATCATAAAATCATGGCAGTAGTTCATATAATAAAATTAAAAGGAAAACTATCACGGATAAGTAGACTTTACAAGTTAACGAGTTATAGTTGACCAACTTAAATTTGCCGTTATAGAATTGACCGTGGCAAATATCGATGTATGGGAGAACAGGTTTTTCAACTACAATGTTAAGTTTGTTTTTGGAATAAATTCGTCCCAAGTAATCCCAACTAGGGAACCCTTCATTGTGCGTGGTTCGACACGCACTTGGCCGGTTTTTTTACATAAAATATATCCTGTGACACTCGGCAACACTGTAAGTTTCCATTAGTGAAAGAATTTTCGGAATCGGATCAGTTCGGCCCGTTTGATGGCAATAGGCTCGCCCCCTATTACATGGGACTTGAACATAACTGGCGAAATGTGGATGTAATACAGGTACACCTATGCCCAACCCTTCGGGGAAACAAGGCGTGATGTTATGTTTTAAATCAGTTGTTCCAAAGATTTTGAATATACAATTTGCAAGTGTGGTGTCACCTTTACCCAATTCAAGCTTCGCGACTCAAAATGGCGCAGTGAGTAAGAATTTTTATTGTTTGTTTGTTATTATTAAACCTATAATTAATGTTATTCGTAGTGTTATTTCGATATTTTCCACTTCTGACCTACTGCCAAAGCACGCTTTATTTAAATATTGTTAGGTAAACTTTAGTTAATGATGAAAAATAAGCTACCAGCGCTAAATAATTCTACGGCAAAGTACTGAAACAACACGATGGCTGCGTTCTGACTAAAGAAAACGGTCTCGGGATTGATATTGATTTAAATTCTTAAGCCTCGGTATTGGAAAATGAGTAACGTAATTTTCATAATACAGTTTCTCATTAAATACAGCTGACACCAGAAAATATATCATAATAGCCTAGGGGATAACTGGCGAGCGTGGCCGAGATTAGGACATAAAAAAAAACTCAAAATTATTTTAATCTTGATACAAAGCTCAGTCACGGCAGCTTGTACGAGATTAGGATGGCTCTCAAGCAGCTAAAGACAACAAGGCGCCGGTGATGACAGAATTACGTATTTAATAATAATAATAACTCACCTTCGGTTTGCCGACGCTATAGTTGTCATAGCTGAGACTATGGAGGACCTCAGTACAATGCTCGATGACCTCAGTAGAGCTTCCGAAAGAGTGGGTCTTAAAATGAACATGGACAAGACGAAGGTCATTTCAAATCCCCATGTTACACCCACTCTCATGAAGATCGGAGACGCTTCTCTCGAAGTTGTGGACGAGTATTTTATATTTACCTAGGACAAATTGTCTAGATAGGTAGGTCCAACTTCGAGAAAGAAGTCAATCGTCGACTCCGACTCGGCTGGTCAGCGTGCGGGAAGCTACGCAATATCTACTCGTCCCACTCACCGCCTCAAGACAAAAGTCTTTGACCAGTGTCTTTGGCCGTGTCTCAAGACGAAAGTCTTTGACCAGTGCGTGTTGCCAGTGATGACCTATGACACTGGATCGTGGTCTCTCATAATGGGCCTTATTAGAAGGCTAAAAGTAACCCAAAGAGCAATGGAGAGGGCTATGCTTGGAGTTTAGCAGAGATGTGGGGTTGGATCTAGTATCGTTTGACAGAAGTTGGGGGGTAAAAGAGGCTAAAGTTGGTAGGGGTTGGGTCCCCGATTATAACGCTACCACTCTTATTAAAAGGTAATGCATATTTTTCGAGAAATTAATTTAAATGTTTCTAACCTCAAATCCGATAACAAGCGAAAACGAAACGTTTAATGGGTGATTGACAACCAAATCTGCCCCAGTATCTGTAGTTAGTATCCAGTATCAGTATTTGTAGTCAGTCCATGGTATAAAATGTCGGGCAAAATCGATAACACAGAACGTAAACAATAAAGCAGGTATGCCATTTGCGTCATGTGTCACTGTCATTCGTTTTCGATCGTTCCGTTTCTCCTCGAGTTGCGTGAATTTTTTCTCTGTGTTTGTACTTCCACTGATCGTATGTGTGTACAAAAGGCAATATTACTACTGTTACTAGAAGAACTTAGGATGCAAGAGCGAGCGAAGCGAGCTCGGGACTTGGGGCACCCCGACAGGACAGGTTAGGTTCGAAGGTTAGGTTAGGTTAGGTTCGCCATTTGTACACACATACGATCAGTGGAAGGATTCAAGGTTATTTTTTTTAAACCCTGGAGGCCCGCGAAGCGGGCCTCATACTACGGCTTTTTAAGCGACTAAGTCTTGAGGTTAGGCTACCATAATTTGTTTTTCTCAAGAACGGTGCGTTACCTTTTCATGGGACTGGTGCCAGGGGGCAGGGAGCACCACCCCTCATCCTCCCCCCCACTCCCACCCCCCTTCTCCTGCCAAACGATACTAGATTTTTACCGAGATGCGGGAAGCTCTATGTCCAGCAGTGGACGTCTTTTGGCTGAAATAATGATGATGATATTGAGATACAAAGCTACCTCTCTGCCGAATTTCATTAAAATTGGTTCCTTATTTTAGCAGTAAACACTTACTAAACAGACATTCAATCACTGCCTAGTCTTATCCCAACTGTTGGGGCCGGCTTCCAGTCTAACCGGATGCAGCTGAATGCCAGTATTTTACATGGAGCGATTGCCTAACGGCCAACGGCTTAACGGGTCTCGATATTCCCATCCACGAATCGACCGCAACGTAGCTTAACCTTAAATCGACCCGAGCGGCTCTTGTCACAAGCCCCTCGCTTGCTAAGCAGACATAGAGTGCCACTCATTTTCACATTAAATAGGAAAAACCTAAGTTTTTCCTTTTATATTTTTCCTAGAATGCAAGCTATACGAGACTCCGAGTCTGTAATTTGTATTTTAAGTACAACTTCACAGTAATAGAGGTACAGTCAAACGGAGAGATACGTGTACAGGCAGCTTACTTTTAAACGATATAATAAATGTGCTGAGTAGCCAAGTATTTTACATAACTCTTCAGTAAGTGAGTCGTCCTCGTCGGTCTAGTGGTTGCAAGCGCAACTGCTGAGCATGAGGTCCTGGGTTCGATTCCCAGGTCGGGCAAAGTGTTATTGGATTTTTCAGCCTGGAGTCTGGATTTGTGGCCGGTTGATGGCAAAAGGCTCGCCCATGGACATGGGACTTAAAACATAACTGGCGAAATGTGGGTGTACTACAGGTACACCTCTGCCTAATTTAACCCTTCGGGGAAACAAGGCGTGATCTTATGTTAATGTCTTTAGTCAGTGTCATACATTCATGTTTTCTTTTTGTCGGGATCCATTTGCGTTATATTAAGTTTTAAAGTGCTAATTTTTGTTAGAGTCTGTAAGCTCAATGCTTGATTTTGGATATGTGAAAAAATTCATGGCAGTAGCAAATACAACGAAGTTCTGCGAAATTACAGCTTTCTAGTACTAAGAGACTGAGCTAAGTCGCAGACAGACAGACAGACAGAGACAGACGGACATAGTGAGACAATACGGGTTCCTTGTTAACTACGGAACCCTAAAAAGAAAATTGATAATGTAGTAACAATATTAATATTCTTGCCTAAGTATAAACCTATCTGTTTTGTTGCCTGTACATAGAAGTTCGAAGTGAAGTAATAACGAGAACTCGGAATAAACTTACCTATTTCGCGTATCCTGCGTTTTATTCCTGGAAATGGGACTAACTAGAGTTGCAGGCACTGTCTGTCGTTCGTCTATAGTTGGTACGGGGTTTCCCCGAGACTTTTATTACTATGTATAAGGCTGTGTATTGATGAATATTGCTCTATTTGCAAACACAGAATTTACATTGGCCCTGATTTTGATGAATAATTAGGTATGGTATTATTAGTTGTGTCCGATTTAATGTGGCCTTTGATTGAAACGGATTTATTTAAAGTTAAATGGCCTGTAGTTTTTACATATAATACATAACATCACACCTTGTTTCCCCGAATGGTTAGGCAGAGGTGTACCTACTCATAAATAGGTACATCCACAATTCGCCAGTTATGTTTAAGCATTAAGGCCCATGTAATATGGGGCGAGCCTGTTGCCATTAACCTGGCACGGATCCAGACTCCGGGATGCTACTGAGAAATTCCTAATGGAAAAACCCAATAACACTTTGCCCGATCTGGGAATAGAACCCAAAACCTCATGCTCAGCAGTAGCGCTTGCGTACCGTCGCGTAAAAATAGGTACGCTATCTCACTCTTTCTTTTCAAAGGTGCGTGAGAATAGTAGATTGTGGCACAAGGGACCAAAATAATGTATTGAGGGCGAAAGCGATTGCTTGAATCCAGAGCGAAGCGAAGGATTCTAGCTAGAGTAGAATCCCGAGACTAGCGAGGGATTCTAGAGTAGAATCCCAAGCGTAGCGAGGGATTCAAAGTACGTCGCTCGAGGTTAAATAATTTTGGTACCGTGTGGCACACTCTGCTTTTCATCCCCCTCTATGAGAAAAATAAATAAGCGATGCTTTTAGTAGTGACAAATATTTATATTTACATAACCAAATTACTAATTTATATTAATATCAAATTGAAACTGTCTGTAATATTTTGAAAAAAGTAATGAAAAAACGAATAAGTGCTGCGTCGGCAGGCGCGATTTTTTTACTACCGGCTGGGACTTTATCGAAACGAATTGCGTTCAAGCTTTTTAATGAATTGGTCAAGGACCGCTAATGAGACAAAATTGATTTTCTATTGTTTGAGTCCGAATCGGTTTCGCGCGGGGCTTAACAGGTTAAATAGTGTTCCAAATTCAAAAGGTGCGCCAGAATGACCCATTTTGCTCGCACTTATCGAGGAACCCTTCGCCTCTTTTCAAATAGATGGGATGAAAAAGAATTTACAATGTGTCTAGAGTTCGGTCGGCTTTTGTTTCCTATCTTCATTTGTTTTCTTTTCTTTTTCTTATCTATTTTATTCGGATAGCGAGTTAGCGAGCACCATTCTCTTCCATAAGAAAATTAAACGATTCTTTTGAACGTGTCTATTACAAAGTCTTTATTACAAGTGTTAAGATCGCATCTATTCCTTACAGATTTTTTATTTTAGTTTTAGTTTTGTGACCTTAGTAATCCTTTTAGTGCAGTTGCTAAACAGCTGCTTGCTACGCTTTGGGGCATGGCTGCAAACTCAGCATTGAATGAATGGTCTTTGATGGACAATGAAAGCACCTGAAGCAGCAGAAATCAGACATATCAGCCTACGGAGGTATTTCTCAAATTACATGCATCTTCATAGATTCCACCATTCCCGTATCATGACAAGAGAGTGCGATTCACTTCACAAATACAAATAGTCCAATAGTTGAAACTGCATGGCGCGGGCGCACCGGTCAATTATACATCTCAATACACGACGGATCACGGAGCCTTTGACTTGTTCACTACTGAAATGCTTTGTTAGGGTTTAATTGTTTAAGGCTAGACGTAGTTCTGTTCAAATTAAATCAAATCAAATTATTTAACATAATATAACATCACGCCTTGTTTCCCCGAAGGGTTGGGCAGAGTAACACCCACATTTTGCCAGTTACGAGGTGCATTCAATAAGTACCTAGCCTCATCGCCAGAGGGCGCTGTAGTTTCAAAAGAGTTTTACCACAGTGTAGCACATTCTTTTTTAATTCTTTTTTCAAATTTTCATTCCAATCCCTTCATTTGTTTTAATTTGACAACTTATGAAGCGAACGTGTCGATCGGTTTTACAAAAATGGAAAAAGAGCAATATCGTTCGGTGATTCGATTCCTATTTTTGGAAGGGAAAACGCGCATCGAAATCAAAGAGCGCTTGGATGCTGTGTACGGTGACTCTTCATCGATGGCCACCGTCAAGAATTGGTTCAACGAGTTTGCACGTGGCCGTACGTCGGTTTTTGATGAACCACGTCCAGGTGCACCGAAAACAGCTGCTACGGAGGAAAACATTAAAAAAATCCATGATTTCGTATTGGCAGATCGCCGATTGAAGGTTCGGGAGCTAGCTGAGACTGTAGGCATTTCAGAAGGAACAGTGCATCATATTCTTCACGAGGAACTCGGCATGAGAAAGCTGTCGGCGCGATGGGTGCCGCGTTTACTCACACCAGAAAACAAGCGCAACCGTGAGACCACATCGGAGACGTGTTTGGCGCTGTTTAAGCGGAATCCAGCGGAGTTTTTGCGTCGTTTTGTGACCGTCGATGAAACCTGGATCCACTGGTACACACCAGAGACCAAGGAGCAATCAAAACAATGGATCCAGACCGGGGAACGTGCTCCAAAGAAGGCGAAAACTGTAAAATCGGCCGGAAAAGTTATGGCCACCGTTTTCTGGGATTCACAAGGTGTGATCTACATCGATTACCTCGAGAAGGGTAAAACAATTACAGGGCTTTACTATGCCGATTTATTGGGCCGATTCGACGCCGAATTAAAGAAAAAACGACCCCATCTGGCGAAGAAAAAAGTGCTGTTTCACCACGACAACGCACGGGTTCACACGTCTGCCGTTGCCATGGCCAAATTGGTCGAATTACGCTACGAATTGTTGCCCCATCCACCGTATTCTCCAGATTTGGCCCCTTGTGACTTCTTTCTGTTTCCTAATCCGAAAAAATCACTCGCCGGGAATAGATATGGATCGAATGAGGAGGTCATCGCCGCCACGGAGGCCTATTTTGCAGAGTTTGACAAAAACTATTTTTCGGACGGGTTAAAAAGTTGGAGCATCGCTGGGCTAAGTGTATCGAACTAAAAGGAGAATTTGTTGAAAAATAAATTGCCACTTTTCCACATAGAAGGAACGAGCCATAATCACGTTTACTTTCTACGTGTTGGAGATTTCAGCTTACTAAGACAAGGTTTCATCATGATGTTTTCATTCAATAAAATGAAGACAGATAAATGAATCTTGGATTAACATTACAATTATTGTCACTTTAAACAAGATACTTGTATACTAATACTCGTATTATAAAGGAATAAAATTTGTGTGTTTGTATGTAGGGCGTAATCTTCGAAACTACTGCTCTTGTTCCGAAAATTCTTTCACTAATGAGAAGCTTTACAGTACGGCCGAGTGTCATAGGATATATTAGATTCACAGGCAGAAGCTAGTCTCTTAACATGAGAATGTAACAGGCTACCTTGAGTCTTGCCCGATGTTAAAACTCGTCTGAAAAACAATGCTTTACGCTTACACAGTTTTGCTCCACACATTAGAGCCCAACATTTCTAAATCCCTTTTTAATTGCAAAGGTTTCTTGAAAGAACAAACAGTAGAGAATTATAGCCCATTTGGACTAAAGTAAAAACTAACAAGAATCGTTAAAGCATTAATTTGAATTCTACTTTTAATGTATGCGTCGTCACGCACTTTTCTCTTAGGCGACCGGGTTGTCGACAAACAGTATAATATGTGCACTTTGCCCATTACGCGGGTAATATGCATAGAAAAACTCGAATTTTTGTACCCGAAATTTTAGCAATTAGTCCGCATATAGAAAGAGCAAACAATTTTTAACGATTTTTGGAGGCTTTGGAATTAAGCCGTCGAGGCCTGTCGTGGCCTGGCGAGCGGCCACGCCCGTCGAGGCCTGTCCAATGCCGAACATTCCCACTCATCAGATCGACGGGTTCTCACGTTCTGTCGGCCTGGCCAGGCACGATCTGGCCTGTGAGACAGCGGGCCGTGGGACCGCAGCCTTATGTAATAGGGGGGACATTGTTCGTCTCTCATACCTTTCGGAATAAAGTATGAGAATACTCACAACGTGGTAAAATATTAGTCAGTCGGCATGGTGTTGGAGGGACCGAATGTCCAGGGTGCGATGGATAAAGTCAGATAAAATTATTGCAAAGCAAAATTACTTTCGAACCATTCTTTCAAATTAGATTGTATCAGCCGAAAGTAGTCCACTGCTGGACATAGGCCTCCCCTAAACACTGCCATTTTGACCGGTCCTGTGCTTCTCGCATCCAGGTCATCGGTCTACCTTGTCAGAGGCCTCCCAACGCTACGTCCTTGACTAGTAGGTACATTTAATTTTCGCCACTCTTGGAAGCTATTTTAAATGTGGTGATACTATAATTCTATCGTTCAAATCTCTTATTTCATTTTGTTTATCTTTACCAGACTGGGAAAAATAAACAACAGTAACCCACGGTATAAAAAATATACAAGGTGTCGTTTTGCATCCTCGTCAAATTCAAGGAGATAACTATGCTAATGATTCTCGACACGAATCAATAATAAAATAAGTAGGACTTTTTTTTTATAAAATTTTCTGAAAACGGCATGTGTAGGGCACGTATGTTAAATAGCGGCCCGTGTGATACCGCACTGTAACTGCCCTTTTACACACACACTACCGCATACGCAACGGGGTGATTCTGTTCTGTGAAAGTGGTGTATTCTAAAATACTGTCAAACTTAAATAACTAAAAAAACAAGTATGTATTAATTATTGAGCAGGTATCGTAATTTTATTTGATTATACAGTCATGTCTTCCATAGTAGCCTCTTGAAATTTGACGAGGACGCAAAACGACACCTTGTATAGCCATTCTTTATAAAACTCGTGGCCTTTTTCATCAGGACATTAACAGTGTGTGGTAGACTAATATAGCAAAAATGACCCGACCGGCCAAACCAAAAAGAGGTTATGAATAATGTAAACTCCATACATATCGACACAAAAAACTGGTACGACAAATGAGATTTCCATCGATTTGTTCAAGGCTTTGTGGTATAATGTTTACGATTGATTTCGTGTCATACGTCGGGTTGCTAATGTGTCTGATCGGTGGTCTGTTCTACGGTTTCAAGGACACTTGGTGTAATTACAGGTCCTCAGCTCCAGAGGGTCTCCAGAGGGACTCGTGGCTAAGTAATAATAGTCGCACAAGTCGATCGATCAGGTTAAACTACACATGCCGAGGTCGGTCCGTGGATGGGTGACCGTCTATGTAATACCGAGCCTTCGTGCCTCGGAAAGCACGTGAAGCCGTTGGTCCCGGCTGTCATTCGTAGAACTTTGACAGTCGTTATGGGTAGTCAGAAGGCAGGAAGTCTGACAACCAGTCTTACCAAAGGGTCTTATCGTGTTACTCAGTAACTGGGTTGTGGCGGTCAAAAAGGCAGTACCTCCATGTAAAATACTGATACCTATTCAGATGCATCGGTAAGACTGGAAGCCGACCCCAACATAGTTGGGAAAAGACATTTCCGCACCCTAATCAATTGCCCTAATTTTTTTTGCGGATTATAATCCATTAATTTGTTCATTTGTATTTGAAAATTTAGTCTGCAGAACGAATAATGGTGCCGATTCCCTTGTTCACAAACTAAACTAAATTTAAGTTTAGTGCATCTTTTCCTTTCTATTTCATTAAGAAAAGGACAGAAGATACATTTTAGTTTAGTCCTGTCAAATTAATCAGCGCCTGTCACTACTCTATACAAGTTTAGACGTGATTAAAAACTTGCCTACTAAAATTACGTCAATTTACGTCAAGCGCTGATTAATTTGACAGGACTAAACTAAAATGTATCTTCTGTCCTTTTCTTAACGAAATAGAAAGAAAAAGATGCACTGAACTTAAATTTAGTTTAGTTTGTGAACAAGGGAATCGGCGCCATTGTTTTATTGTCAAAATTAAAGAGATTGTGGTCGTGAATGTGTTACTTAAGAAGGCTGCAGCTTTGTTTCTTGACATTCCAGATACTCATAGGTGGTGGAGACAACATACCATCATCTAACCCCAGGCCGGCCTTTTGGCCGGCCTGGGGTTAGATGGCAGGCACGCGGGCCTCGAATTGGCCCGCCAAGGCATTTGAATTTGCCCGCCAGCACTTCAGTCGGCTTTAGCCGCAAATTTTGAGCAGGTTTAGTTCCACCTATGTGTGTGAAAAAACATTTTCAACTCTATATCACACATTAAAAATAAATATCGCACATCTCTCACTGCAAAACACATTTCGGATTAGATTGTACTATCAACATCAGATTTAAAACCAAATATCGTTATAAAGTAAATTAAAGCATATTTTGTCTTTTTTTGTATAAATTACCTTATAAATACGGTAGTAGAGGTGGCCCGGCGCCGCCACAATCTTAGAAATTTTGCGCACTTGATTGATTGCCAGCGGAGGTACTAAATATTCAATAATTTGTTGCATTCCAAAATACCCTGTGTTGTATTACAGTTTTGTGTAGTCATCCATATTAATTAATTTCGCGCCCTCTCGCCCCTAGTCGCCGCAGGAGACGCCCAGGGCGTCGGGAATCCCGGGCGGATTTCCGGCCACCGTAGGCGCGGGCTTGCGGACGGTGAGCAATGGGTAGCTCACCGTCCGGTAAGGACCAGGCCCGGGTCGACGGCGCGTTGTATTCCACGCGCGCCTTAAAGAGATGTCGTCAGCACAAATGTAGGGGTCCACTAGGGCCGATGCCTGCCGGGGTCGCGGGAAGGTACTAATGGGTCAACCGCAACACAGGCAACGGAAGGAATACGGGTGGGTTATAGTCAGTAAGAGTCTGACACGCCCTCCCGCTTCGTCCAGAGCGGGAGAAGTTATTTGATGATTTCCTATCCAAAAAAAAAAACATGTTCATTATACATTATACATACAATGCAACGTCTCTCTATCTTTTGTCCATTAGTACGCTTTATCACACGAGAACTACTTAATCCTATTTCAATGTTTTCCATGGTTACAGTTTGTAACATAGGGGACAGTTAGTTTCAGTAAAAAGAAACAAACTCGTTGTAACGGTATAGAAAAACATACAGGTTTAGTTAATCTAGGTTTGATTCATCGATTGTGGATCATAGCAACAAGCATGCGGGTTGTTAAATGTTGTCTAATGTCTCAATTTATGTGAACTAGCTTCTGCTCGCGACTTCGTTCGCATGGACGTCATAAGACACCATAATGTACTAAAATAACAGTCAAATTTTTATAAAACTTCTCTGTATACAACGTTTGTAATTTCAAGGCAAGTCTAGTCAAATTATTTATTTCAAATAGACATAAAGGGCACTTTTAAACGTCATAATTTACAAAAAAATAGAATAGATTCTAGTCGCTCCTTCCAAAAGGTAGTTTCGTATGGAGAAGAATGTGTGCATGAACTTCCACCCTTTTAAAAATGTTTTACAATATTTTTTATAGGTACATTAATTATATAATTACATGTGAAATAAAATTACAATACCACAATAGGTAGAAAGAATTAAAAATTAAGAAATTACATATAAATTAATTTATTATGTGATAGATACATGGTGGTCACATATTACTGTTTTGGTCTGAGCATCCAAAATATTCATAGTGAGGACTACGTACTGACGTAGTCCGTACGAGAAGCAGCTCGTCCTGAGGTCGACAACCGTAGCATTCAGTAGTAATTTCCCATTGCTTGCGAATTTTTTCATTTTAGTGAATTAATGAACGCCTTAAGGCTTCTACATACCGGCGCGACTTGTCGCGCGACGCGTCGCGACACAAAGGCACCGCTTGTAGCGCTACACGCGGTGTCTTTGTGTCGCGTCACGTCGCGCGACAAGTCGCGCCAGTATGTAGGAGCCTTTATCCTACTCCGTGCCTGCATATACGACCTAATGGCACAACACTGATACACTGACTGATGCATTCTTACAGATTATTCCTGACGCACGGCTATGACCACAATAATATAACAGTAGATTGTAAAAATATGATATTTCTCATTAACAGTCACAGTTTTAAGAGCAGTGGTGATGAAATAATTTACAAAAAGTAAAGCGCCTGCCTGCGTACGAACCTACGACCTACAACTCGTAAGTCGCGGCTGTTACCACTGGGCCGCCACTGCTCGCTGACTTAGGAGACTGTCCTTAGCTTTTTGAGAAGTTTTGATCTGCAATCACAAATTTTGCAAAAATTGCACAGTCAGCAAGAAAATGGGCAATTTTCACAAAAACTGTTTTGATGTCAATCGATCCTGTTTCTAATAAGGATGAAAATCTCTACTGGACCAACTGAGGTTTGAGTATTAAAAAAGTCAGAAATCGCGAACAACTTTTCCCACCAAACAAGTTTTTGTGACAATTGCTCAGTTTCTTGCTGACTGTATTTTTTTTTACAAAATCTGTGTCAAAAACTGTCTCAAAAAGTTAAGGACAGTCTCCCAAGACCGCTTTCGTGTAGCTACACCGGTTAAGGTACCTGCTCCTACTACCCCATCTTAAAAATCCAGCCTGTATATGTCATGATTGACTGCTAAGCCCCATAAAGGTATAGCGTGGTGATAATAATAATCTTTAAGGTTAAATCTGTAACTATCTGCAATGTTTTAACCGTTTAGCTGGTCTTTTTATAATTTGCGGTAAACTATAGAGGAATACAAATATAATACAATAATGCAAATAGGGTGATAATTTATAGCCTACCGGTTGACCAAACGTTCAAGAAATATCTATGTAAGAACAGAATTTAACCGAGAATTTTTGCGTGATGCTGGAACATACATACACGTTACACACAGACAAACAAGAATTCTAAAAACTATATTTTCTGCATGAGAAATCGCTCCCAGATCTCTATTCAATGTACAGTTTTGACTTCGATACGAATTTATTATATGTCTGGAAGCTAAAAACTGGTGTTTTACCATTGATTGTCATCATTTTGATTACCAAAACCAAATTAGATAATTACTATTTCATCTGTTTCAAATTAATCAATAAATCAAACAATAATGCAGTTAAATGTCCTATTTCCCTACTAAATGATTATCTAGGAGAGTTAATAAATACTTAAAGTAATTGTAAAATCCAAAGCATGCTTAATCTCTAAGGCACTGAACACACTGAGCAACTAAACTGCGCACAGCTGGATTAAGCAGTCGGCTTTAAATCAGCTCGGATAGCCAACCCAGGTCCCCACGGAACGTGGGATTGGCTACCGTAGCCGCTTGTCCATTAGCCTTTGAAGGCATCGATTTTATTTGAAACTAGGTAGTGCCTGCGGTTTCAGCCTTTCCCTGAGGAAACTAACTTCAAGAAACTTAGGAAGACACTGATCATTTTTAGACTTTGTAAGAATCAACTTGTTGTTTGTCAAAATTGATGTATCTGTCTTCATTACTTGTTACGTCATTGACGCGTCCTTTTGATTTTTTGTCTCGCGTTTGCATTTTTGTAACATGACAAGAGGGCCTAGAAAAAGTGACATTGTATCAGCGATACATAATCAGCCTATAATGCTCCCACTACTGGGACCCTGGCCTCCTCTCTGTGAGAGGGACTGGGCCATAATCTACCACGCGGGCCCAGTGCGGGTTGGTAGATGCCGGTTTCAACGTTTTGAGAGCAGTGGTGATGGTATTAAATACACAAAATAAAGTGCCTGCCTGGGTTCGAACTCACGATCTACGACTCGTAAGTCACGGCCTTTAGCACTGGGCCAGCACTGCTTCTGTATCAGCGATAACGATGGTGAAAAGTCAATTTATTGGATTAACTTGAGCTACCGAAAATCTTTTGTCAATCCAGTTGAAAATCGTTGAAAGCCCACTAGTCTAGATCCTAAGGTGCTAAGTAAGTTATGGTCAAGGGATTCATATGCTGACTGTACCCGAATAAAAGTATCGTATGTACTTATCCAGGATATGGCCCGTCTACTTACAAACCAAACATTTAAATCCGTTGATGCGTGATTGACTAACGACCACAATATCTTTCTTGTTCCTTGTTGACCTTTTTCGCAAATAAACTTCGACCCCTATTTGAACCCAGTAAGGGGTGGAGTATTGAAAAATCCCTTCTTAGTTACACTCTCTATGGACTAAAATAGAATCGCGAATGAAGCTATGTTACGTTCTATTCACATTTCTATTTTAGTGATTAGGCTGTGCTCATCATGTGTACATCTTGTATGTTATATGGGACCAACGAACTCGGGAAAAGAATATTACATTATGATTGAGTTTAAAATAAATAACGTCTGGAACAGTAGGAAACAGTACATAACAGTAGAAGCCTAATCAAACGATGGATGGATTGTGTGAAAAATGATATGGCTAGAAAGGGGTGACTACTGAACGTTGTAGGCTTAATAGACTAGATCTTTTGTACACCTTTTTCTTTCTTTTGTTTTTGTTAAGTACTTCTCGACAGGCCTACACTGTCCTCCCATACCTATTAACAATGTAAATTGAAAACATTGTAAAAGCCAATTATTTTTAAAAGAGTAACCGTGGAGTTTCTTGCCGGCTCTTCTCCATAGGAAACGACCAATTGGAACCGTGCACCTAGCTTCTGACGTTTCATAAGTGCCCATGTAGGTTTATGTGAAATAAAAATATTTTGATTTTGATTGACTACTGACTAATAATTATTATTATTATTAGATCCAGATTGAATTTCGGCCACGACGGCCAATCTCAGAGGAGAGCCATCTATAGAATAGTATATATAATCTATAGAATTTTGGTAACGCAGGCGGGGGATAAACCGATAACCTGAAATATAGTGTAACTTTTGTTTGTCCCCACCGGCGATACCAAAATTCTATCGATTATAATGCTTGTTTTTCTCTTTTCAGTTACGTGTTTTAGCAGTCGTGTTTTTTTGTTTTTTTTTTTTTAATAATTTGTTTTTTGGATAAGGATTAATAATATACTGCTCAAAATAGCTTCGGAAAAAACAATGCATTTTTTTCAAATTTTGGAAGATAAAAATGGTTACTGTGGATCATCCTTAGAAGATAGACATATGCTATCGCGGACTTTATAGATTAACTTCTTAAGATTTACAATCCTATAGAACATTAATATTATTTATGTGTCATGGTTTACGCGGCGCACGCCGTGTCGACAGTCGACATGTTTTTATTCTGACATCTTCCACAATCATGGTCATTTTTCAGCCAATTTACGCAAAACCTTAATAAATTATACACATAAACCTTTAAATTGGTTTAGTGTTAATAATTTACTTTTAAACGAGTAAAAGACTACTTAGAGTATTAGATTTCTGACACCTAACGTTAAACAGGTAAAAACCAATGTACTAGTAAATGGGGCGGAGTTGGATCTGCAGGCTTAGCATGACACTCTCTATTTCTTCGAAGAATAGACACGGCTCTTTCTATACAAAGTGACATTTCGTTTCTCAGTTTTTGACATCTCACCGTAGAAATCCTTCTACAATCTGTCATCTTGTCGTCCGTTTCTAACGATCTTTGTCTAGGTCCTTTTTTACGTAGAAAGATTTCTACGGTGGAATGTCAAAAAAGGAGAAACGAAATGTCACTTTGTATGGTAAGAGCCGTGTCTATTCTTCGAAGAAATAGAGAGTGTCATGCTAAGCCTGCTGGTGGACACCACTGTGTTCTTAGGTGTTACTTTGGACTCGAAGCTACAGTGGAGCTCAAATATAACCAAATTGTCGAAGCGGCTAAGCTCTGCAGCCTACGTCGTCTATACAATCCGTCATTTGACTGATGTAGAAACAGCTCGATTAGTATATTTTAGTTATTTCCATAGTGTAATGTGGTACGGCATTTTGCTGTGGGGAAATGCAGCTGACATTAAGGCTATATTTGTGCTGCAGAAACGACCAATTTGAGCAAATAGCTACGTAAGTTGTAGGCATTTGGAGGGATAAATTTTAGGAAATAAAATAATGGCAGTCGCATCTCAATATGTATATGAGAACCTGGTTTATGTAATAAAGAATATTAATTATATTCTAAACACAGCGATGTTCATAACACAAATACTAGAAACAAAGACTTACTTATTGTGCCCAAGGCTTCAAAATATGTATAATTAATTTAAGTGCCAAAGTTTACGTTTTTACAACAAACTCCCAAGCCATGTTAAAGAACTGAGCCTCAATAAATTTAAATCATTTATTAAACAGAAATTCTGTCAAAAAGGTTTCTATAAAGTTAAAGACTACTTGGACGACAAAAAGGTTTGGGATTAATTAAGCTACTCCAATGTCAACCCCAAGCAACAAACTATTTGTATACGAAGTGGCTTGGAATTAATATTGACATTTTTATTATAAATGACCTGCCTAGATGTGAGGACTATGTGGATCATATATATTTTTTTATTATACTTTGTCTCAATTAGTTTTAATGATAATCTGGCATATCCTTTCTTTGGTTTAGTTTGTCGAATCGTTGAGCTCCTTAAGTTCTGAGTTGAGCTGCACGATCACTGACAAATGCGACCACTGACTGGATAGGTCCACCCAATCTGTGTGGTTCTTTCCTCAAAAGACCATTTCAGACACCAATCTACGTGGTCTTCACATGATCTGACTAAGAATATGTCTGGACTTTAAAAGGGATTCTTTCGAGTTTGTTTCAGCCTTTCTTCTCAGAGTCGTCCGTTAGGAAACGTCGACCTCATTTAGTTTTTAAAATATGATTGACGTGTAAAAGTGTTTTCTCAAACCTACTTACAGAAATAAAATCATTTAAGTATCATTTATCACTTTCTCATGAATCACTGTTGTTGAAAACCGTATGAAAATCTGTTGATAGCTTTTGGGTTTATTGCGTTCAGACAGAAAGACATGGCGAGGGGGGGGGGACACGGCGGGAGGGGGGGACTTAGTTTTATAATATTTTGTAGTGATAGTGACTAGTCATTATTTTCATTTCAGACAAGGTAATAAGATGTTTTATGTCAAATCCAGGGACAGGCGGACGAGACATGTAAAAGAGTACCCTACCCTACAACAAGTTGTCTGTCTGTCTGTTGAAAAAGGTCTCGTCTGTGGGGTGGAGACTGAAATGTTAAATTAACTGATATGTAGTAATAAATTGCTTAGTTCGTAAATACTCTTCTCTTCAAAAAACGTTTAGTTATATAGTTCTATATATTCTCCTAAACACATTTGACATCTTTAAGCTGGATTTTTGAGTTAAGAATAAACTAGAAACCAAGACCGCTTTGTTGGCCTAGTGGTCGCAAGCGCTACAGCTGAGTCTTGGGTTCGATTCCCGGGTCGGGCAAAGTGTTACGTGGTTTTTCCACCTGGTATTTCTCAGTATCAGCCCGAATCTGGACTTGTGCCCGGTCGATGGCAATAGACTCGCCCCTATTACATAGCACTTAAACATAACTGGCGAAATGTGGCTGTACTAAAGATATACCTTTGCCTGACCCGTCGGGGATTACAGGAGTGATGTTGTGTCTTTTTTCTGGGTTATTCACACCCACATAGGGTGTGAATAACCCAGAAAAAGTAGCAACTACTTATCTTAAAATCACACAGTGATACCTACTCACTAATTATTTGGAAATATTAAAAGATACCATTTCCACACAATCTCAGAAACGAATAAAAATGACATTGATGTAAAACATATCAAGACAGTGTGGTATATGACAACAGCTCAATTTTAAGCCACCGACACATTGAACATCACAATTATCTGTCGTCACGTTTCAATGAGAACGGAGCCTATGTCTCTACCCGGTGGTTACCTCGTGAGTCGCGACGGAAGTGAGTAAGCTGTAATTTACCAGCAGCAGGTACATACATTGTACCTATCGGTACAGTTAAGTGAAATACTAGTCACTGACCGCGTCAAACTCTCTGATGGCAACAGACTGAGATAGACACAGAGTAGATTAATGTGCAGTGGAACCATATTTTTTTTTACAACAATAAAAAAAATACCTATAATAAAATAAAATCTTTTTATTTCAGACTTATTTGGCCCATAATATTGTTTAGTATAACGACTTAAAAACTATGTTACGTTTAAAAATTAAAGATTAAAATTAAAAAAAAATAATGAATTTAATTATTCAAGGATCTTGGCGTTTCAATGACATTGATAGGCGTTGTTGGTAAGCATTTGCGAAATTATTTTAACAAATTGTATGGAAAAACAAGATGGCGGTGTTAGTTTTGATCCTTGTACACTCAGCTACATATCAAGCTATAATTTCCAGTATAAGCTGACCTCTCAAAGTACGGAAATCCTATACAATGCGAGATCAGCTTATAGTGGAAATAATACTCTGATCTCGCATTGTATAGGATTTCCGTACATTGAGAGGTCAGCTGTATATGTAATGTATATGTTCGCCGCGTCAAACTTGGTGATGGGCACAGAGTAGAAAATCCAGAGGAACAATAACTTAAAGATGCAAAATGGAAACAAAAAAATATTATAATTATTATATACCTCTAATTTAAGGCCCTAATATTGTAAATATTTATGTAAAATTAATAATGTCAAAATTAAAGATCCTAACTTTGAAACTGACGGACTTTCTTACAAAGTTTCATCCCCTATTTTACCCCCTCAGGGAATTTCCAAAAATCTTACCATAGTGGATGCCTACACTAAATTAGGTATCTGTGTGCAAAATTGCAAGTCTCTAGGTCCATTTTGGCTCCCAAAAAAGACCAAGTCGCTGCGATCAACGAAATGTTGATAAATTCATTCGAAGGTGAAAAAAATAATTATAATTCTGTCGACACCATGGTCGATATGGACGCGTCGGTAAATTATCCTATTAATCTCTCAATCCGCGCCGCGTCTTTCGTGTCACAGGCTTATGTTGCGTGGGTGCTCCTGTCATGCTGCTTAGAAATAAACGGCCAAAATTGTGCAATGGAACTAGGCTCCAAGTAACAGCTCTCCAACGCAATGTTATTGAGGCCAAAATATTAACTGAATCTGACGGAGCAGAAACAGTATTCGTGCCGCGTATACCATTGATCCCAAATGACCTTCCGTTTAAATTTAAAATATTGCAGTTTGTTTGTACGATGACTATTAATAAGTCACAGGGACAAACTCTGAAATTTGCTGGAGTTTGTTTGCGGTAGGACTGTTTCTCCCACGGCTAGTTTTATGTGGCATCCTCACGTGTGAGCTCTCCAACTAGCCTGGTTATTTTAGAGCCCGCTTCCTAATGAGTGAAAAACACTATTTATATATAAATACTGTAAAGGGCGGTTTCTACCTTAACTTTCGTCAAATATCACACATAGTGGCGTGCTAAAGCCATGAACAAAGAGCTATATTGTTGCACTAATTCATATCTAGAAAAAAGAAATACTCTACGCGGACGAAGTCGCGGGCAAAAGCTAACTGAAAATATTACTGCAACAATCATAGGGCAATTGATCGATGAAAACATTTAGCTTTAATTGATTGATCTATCTGCTGATGCTAATCTGCACAACGTTGGTTGATACTCGTATTGTGCTTTACAAGCTGTAAACGTAAATCATCCTGAGTTATACCTAACACTGACGCCATCTACATTGATAAAGACATCGATGCGACGTCAATAATGTCAGTGCACGTTAGCAAGTAAGTACGAGTACGCGGGCATCTTTTTTTTTTGGATGTAAAATTGTCAAAGAACATCTGCTCCTCTGGGCGGCGCGGGAGGGTGTGTCAGAGTCTTACTGACTTAAACCCACCCGTGTTTGGACTCTCCCACCATCCCGGCAGGCATCGGCCCTAGTGGACCCCTACACTTGTGTTGACGACATCTCTTTGAGGCGCGCGTGCGCCGACGACCCGGGCTTAGTCCTTATCGGACGGTGAGCTACCCATTGCTCACCGTCCTCAAGCCCGCGCCGACGGTGATCGGAAATCCGCCTGGAATTCCCGACGCCCAGGGCGTCTCCTGCGACGGTTAGGGGCGAGAGGGCGGAAAATTTGCCTTTCCCTCAACTATCCTGCCCCCTCCTTCACGAGCGTTACTGCTTCGGCTGCCCATGTCCTCCCGCTCCGTACCATGGCCTGGACCAGGGCAGGACGCGAGAGATCTCCGCCGCCGATCGCCTCCACGAAGACACGGTCCATAATTCCACATCCTAAAACTTTGTTTGACGATGTGAACCACCCCTTTATGAGACACTAGGACCACGCAACTATTAGTTGCTGTTAGGATAGTTTGTAAGTTTTACTAAAATAGTTTTCAAGTCTTTGTTACTAATACTATATGGATTGTGTGTACTTGTATGTGTGGTCCGCAATAAAGAAACATATTATACATCCATATTATTAAGATACAGGTTCCAAGTACGGTCAAATCGGTCACTGATCGGCAGTGTGGGTAAAATACTCCCATACTTTATGTATGCGCTCGCATGTAAAGAAACATGTTGAAACTTGTCGGCATTTTGTACAGAAATCTAAATACTCCCTTTTCCTTTCAGTGGAGCAACCTAACCAACAAAACGTGCCTTCTATGGTCAAGCGAACCAAGTTGTGGAGGTCAACGTAACGGGCGGAGGCCTAGGGCTTAACAAGATGTCGAAGCGAGAGGAAGCGCCTTACGCGGTGGAAGATACTGCTTTCTGTACAAGTAATACTCAAGAACGCTACAACAAAACTTTTCCAGTTCAACCAGTCAATTCCCCACCAAGATTCCTAGACCATTTACCGAGACCCTGTCAGCCACAGTAAGCTTGTCATGTCAGCAGTACATCGTACAGTGCTAAGTGCTGGTGATCGACCGCGCGTCTCCAGAGCAACAGGCTGTGTTGTGGCACTGTGTAATTACTTGCAGTGGAACTACGAGTGGGTACTTAATTTACGAATTTTCCTTTTTATATGATGTTTTCTGTTTTAATTTTAAGTTTAGTAACTTTTTAAAGTATTTTTCGCTTTTACCAATTGACAAAGGCGAAAAAAATTAAGACAGATAAGAAAGTTAAGTGAACAAAGTCAAAAACATATCTCGTGTTCTTAATTACACAAGATATCTTTAACTAGCTTCATAGCTAGGCATCTACAGTACAAAAAATGAAATACGTATTTTTAAAAAACCCCTAGTTTTTCTGAAATTTGATTTATTTAATCCTACAAATGGATTAATATTACATCCAAACGTAAGGAAACATGAATATCTCAGAAACATAACAGTTCAACTATAATTGTACTGACGCCCAAGATCTCTCCTAAATTGAAACAATTTATATTCAAAACCACAGACTAACTAAATCCAGAACATGCATTGACTTCAAGACGTCATTAGTTCTCTAATCGCTCAATTGTCCCTCTGTTTCCCCTACACTACGGAACCAAATCCGGAATTATCCATCCCCTCACTAATCCGTTCCGTTTCAGCTAGGAACAGACTTAACCCACGTATCAGAGTTAGCTATTTCGTTTTAATTAACTACTGGTACAAGATACGGACTACGGGTCGTATTTGTGATGAGAAACCTTAAGTAAGGTTAGTTTCCTGACGTTCGATGGAGCAGGGAATTGGAGGTCGATAATATGACGCAAAGGTGAAGATATTGGTAGATATTCGAATCGTTTTAATCATCTAATTAATAAAAAACGATCGAGCCTTACAGTAGTCGAATATGATGTGTAACATCTGACATCTCACCTTGGTAAGCAACTGAGCAGCGACAGAAATAAAGCTCAGAATTTAAAAAAGCTAAATACTTAAAATTTTCATTCGAACAAATTCGACCTCCTCTATTTACAATCTTTTTAGTACTTACTAATTCCATAAGTACACTTATTTCATGCTTACGTATTCCATGCTCAATGTTGAGCATGGAATACGTAAGTACTTTATAATATCGTGGAATTAGTGTACTCATTTTTTTAATGAGGTTAATTTCTGTCGCTGCTCAAAGGGACGGAAGTGTGTAGACAGGAAGTGACACTTCCTGTCACGAAATCACGTCCACAGAAAGCAAGAGGAAATATGTTACTGACAGACAACGTACAGCCTTAACAACTGGGACTAGAAAAGCGTTGCCAGATTTTGATCGGGCAAAGCGGGATTTTGAGACCTTTTAGGTTAAAAATGCGGGATTATTTCGTCAAAAGCGAGACATACTCGTAATAAAAAAAACATATAAAACACGCCTAAACACGCATAAACTCACGCCTTCTTCCAATAGGTGTAGGCAGAAACTATAGAACTCCACCTGCTACGCTCCTTACATACTCCTTTTGCTTCGTTTACGTTCATACACGCACGCCGGTTGCGAATAAAAAAAAAACGTAAATAATCTGTAGTATTTAATTTATTGTACTTATCCACATAATTGAGTTACAAATTAAGTTTAGGTACAATGTTATTACGAGTAGATAGCCCTAAAAATGTATTTTTATGAAAATACGTTACTTACTTTACTGTATAATAACTATAACTGTCTGGTTGGCTCTGTAAGGCAGTTAAGTCTTCAGAGGGATATAATACTCATACGGATTACTCTTTTTTTATCCCCTAAAAGCGAGACTGAGCCTCTCCCGCGCGGATCATTTAATTTTGGGGTAAAAATCAGGAAGTCTGGCAACCCTGGTCTAGAAGCATGTGCACAAGAGATCATTAAAAGGTGGAAGTGAGCACTAAGAATGATTTTTGAAAATTCATCCCCTAACGGGGTTAAATAAGGGATTAAACAGGCACACGGCTATTTAATAAATGCGTAATAATCTAGTAAACAAATATTTTAGTGACCCTTTTATGCCCAGGAATGCCGTTCACCATAAAAGCTTCACTCGATTATAAACAGTTAAATTGATTTACTGAAATTCATGTTATTCAATCACTCAACATTTCTTTTTTTGATAAAAATATTAATGATTGCTTCAACAATAACTTTTTATAGTTTTGTTGATTATGGCTACCATTATCATTCTCATTAACCACTAAAATGACCTAAAATACACATGAATAGCATTGATTTATTGATTATATTACAGTTTTAATATTGTGTATTATTCAGTTCCTTGAGCAATGGTGGCCCAGTGGTAACGGCCGCGACTTACGATTTGTAGATCGTAGGTTCGAACCCAGACAGGCGCTTTACTTTGTGTAAATTCTTTCATCACCACTGCTCTCAAAACGGTGAAGGAAAACATCGTGAGGAAACCGGCATGTCCTAGAACCAAAAAATCGAAGATATGTGACATCTATCAACCCGCACTGGGCCCACGGCCCACTCCCTTTCACAGAGAGGAGGCCTGTGTCCCAGCAGTGGGAACATTATAGGGTGATTATAGTATTCAGTTCCTTCAGTCCAATAGGAATATAGGCATTACACACGAGTATCGCTCAGAAAGGTCAAATTACAATGTTCATAACATACATACATAACTTGACGCCTGTTTCCCCGAAGGGTTGGGCAGAGGTGTATCTACCTATAGCAGTAGGTACACCCACATTTCGCCAATATGTTGAAGTCCCAAGTAATAGGGGGCGAGCCTATTGCCATCAACCAGGCACAAATCTGGTCTTCGGGCTTCTACTGGAAAAATTCTGATGGAAAACTCAATGGTACCGATTCCCTTGTTCACAAATTAACCTAAATTTAAGTTCAGTGCATCTTTTCCCTTATATTTTATTAAGAAGAGGACAGAAGATAAATTTTAGTTTAGTCCTGTCAATTTAATCAGCGCCTGTCACTACTCCATACAAGTTTAGACGTGATTAAAAACTTGCCTACTAAAATTACGTCAATTTACGTCAAGCGCTGATTAATTTGACAGGACTAAACTAAAATTTATCTTCTGTCCTTTTCTTAATGAAATAGAAAGAAGAAGATGCACTGAACTTAAATTTAGTTTAGTTTGTGAACAATGGAATCGGCACCATTATTACTTAAAACAAACTATTTATATGACATAAAATGCACAATTACCTAAGCATTGTACATTTACAGGTTTGACATGTTTTTAGTATTCAGTCCCTTCACTCCCAACAGTTTTCTAGACATTACTTATCGCAGGAAGATAATCCACATACAGGTGTTTCTATATTACAAACCTATAGTTTAAAATAAAACATATACTCGTACCCGATTAAATTACGTGGTCCGAAAGTCTGCATCTACTGCAGACTTTCGGACCACGTAATTTAATCGGCTGGTTATAATTGCCTGCCTAACGCAGTTCAATCCTATCGCCTGTTATCGTACCTACGCAATACACAACGATTTTTCGATCAGAAAAACGATTCGATTCGATGTTTTGCCTTAAACACGGAAATCAAACCTACGTTTTTATAGATAAAAACGTTTGACCCGAATAATCGTTTTCACACATTCGCAATATTTTTGGACAACCTATCCAGCGACACCACACACAATGGGATAGACGAGAAAATAAATCATCCCCGTTACGTGTAGGTACCTATATAGGTACCCTTTTTTTTTTGAAGTCTCCCACTGACAGGCGCGACGCAACAGCGCAACGCGACAGTAGTAGAAAAAGTCTATGGAAATTGCTCTACGTCGCACCGTCGTGTCGCGTCGTGCCTGTCTCCGGGAGCCTTGATTTTATTGTACCAATTTTTCGGCGTGATTAATATGTATACCCATGCCAAATTACAGTTTTCTAGTACTAAGCGTCTCTGAGCTAAGCCGCGAAAATATAAGACCCTCCTTGTAGACTACGGAACATTGAAAACTGACGAAGTCGGTGTATACTAACAGACTACTCTGAGAACAAAAAAAAGAAAAACGATGAAAAAAACTCAAAGTCCAGACATTATCCTGGTCAGATAAAGAATAACCACAGACAAATGTTTCATCAAATTAATTCAGTATAAATGCATATTTTAATAATTTTTCACACTCACTTTCAGAGTAAAATTCCTGAATATCTGTAAATATTCATAAAGCTGTTTTAAAGGGTCCGAGTTTGGTTAAAATAGAATTTCATTTACACAATGTTTATAGAAAATATGGGATAAAAAATGTTTTTCACCCCATTTAACTCCGGTAGATACAAACATTATGAAAAATAGATTTGTTAGGTTTGAATTAATGTTAGGGTTCCGTTTTACTAATTGTTCTTGGGTTATTTATTTTGCATTATTTATTACTTATGTACCTAATGTTTTTGCCAACCCTTGCCGTTTTTAGTGTTCCGTACCCAAAGGGTAAAACGGGACCCTATTACTAAGACTCCGCTGTCCGTCTGCCTGTCCGTCTGTCACCAGGCTGTATCTCAGGAACCGTGATAGTTAGACAGTTAAAATTTTCACAGATGATGTATTTCTGTTGCCGCTATAATAACAAATACTAAAAACAGAATAAAATAAATATTTAAAGGGGCTCCCATAGAACAGACATGGTTTTATTGCCGTTTTTATAGATAATGGTACGGAACCCTTTGTGCGCGAGTCCGACTCGCACTTGGCCGGCTTTTATATGCACGTGATTCTGTGAGAATATAACATTTTTTTCTTTCTTTTCTTCCTTTGTTGTAATAATGCTTGCCGTCATAATATCAACAATACTTAACACGAGTATGTTGATCCCGGTAATTGATCCACTTAGATAATATCTTAATCGTCTTACAGGGAAAGAACGAGCACTGATTAACACCCTTGTCCACTGTATGTTAGCGATATCACTTCGTAAGTCCCAAAATCCCTAACAATGTTCTCCTTCACCCCTAAGTCATTGGTATATCTAAGTCAATCTGCTCAGCCTTTTCCAAACTATATTGGGATTGGCTTCCAGTTATCCAGATGCAGCTGAATACATAGTATTTTACATGGAGCGACCACCTATCTGACTTCCACAATCCAGTTACTGGGTAAGACGATAGCTTTTGGTAAGACTGGTTGTCAAATTTTGGGCGTCCGACTCGAAGCAACGGCTTAGCGTGCTTTCCGAGGTACATCTAAGTATTATGATTAACTTAGAAGACAGCACATTGATAAATAAAGCCACATCGAATCAAGTCCTAAATCCTCCGACCCATCTAGACCATATAGTTAGCTAGACACATCCCACCCGTACCTGTCAAATCAAAGACAAACCCCTCTAGTCCAGCACACCCAAATGAACATACGAAAGTTCATTTCACAAGTGTTATGAACTCAACTCGACGTATATATAATAAAAAAGATTTCCCTCTGGAAATCAGAATATTGGTAGAATAAACTCTAGAGCTCGAACTCGAGTCGTAAAACGTTGCCTTAAATTCTACTGTGTGTCTAAGTTTTGCTCTATTTCTGCCTGAATTTGTTCTTACCTTCATACCTAGGATGAAACATGGAAGGCAAATGTTTTTGCGACGATATCAGAGCGAATTCTTCGGGTGTTTTCCGGAGTTTTCGGTTGAAATTGGGTTTAAACATCAACGGGATTTTTCAATGATAAGTACACATTTTCTGGATACGTACCTACATAATCAAAGTTAAGCTTAATATCGTAACACTGAATACCTATTTAGCTTTAGGTATTAAATAGCATTTAGAAACGGCATGTATTTAACGCGGCGACAAATTAAACTGAATTTGGGATTAAAAAATAATTAAAGCAGGTAGCAAATATAGTAGGCTTGCAGCTACAGCTAACGATAACTTTAAGGAAAAGGTAGCAACTTAATAATCAGTTGTTAGCTTTGTATCAATTTAAACTGGCATCAAGTTTTTATTTTGGTAACTGAGAGTCACCAACAATAGAGGGGATCTGGCGCTCGCATCGCTCGCGCTGTCGCGCTCTTGCTGTCGCGGCGCACTCGCTTCGCTCGCTCGCCTACGTGTGTTAATTAATGGTCACTGTTCTAAACTAACCTAACCCAAATGAGTCTAACAGTAGATGGTATCATACCAACCACAAGCAATTTGTTTTATATTATTAGTATTATACTGTATGGGTAGTTATTATATTATTTTGTGAACAACTTAAATAAAAAAAATACATAACTTATGTTGATTTAGATTTAAACATAATATTTAATCGCTGCCAAGTTATTTTTTTAGTAGCAAATAGTTAGTCGCCCTTTAAGTTGTTAGTCGCCTGGAAAATAATTAGCCTTTAGAAACTTCCAATTTCTTTTCCTTAAACTGTTGCAACACGTAATCATATTCAATATGTTAGGTGCACTACAGAGCGATATCAATATGCCTAGGCTCTTCCCAACTATGTTAAGGTTGGCTTTCAGTCTAAGGTCAGACTGGTTGTCAGACTTTTGCACCTTCTGACTACCCGAATTTCAATTTCAATTTCAATTTGAATGGTCACCCATCCACGAACCGACCGCAGCAGGCATAGCTTAACTTTCGATCGACCCGTGCGGTTGCCTACAGAGTGATATAATAATCATAATTTAATTTAGTAATATTGATAAATTCATCAAACAGCAAAATATTTGACACGTATTTACGACGTTCCCAGCTTTCAGAATGCTGCAATGCTATTCGCTTTTAAGAACAAAACCTGTCACCAAATTGGTTATAAATGCGCTAATTAGCATTAAGGCTCCCGCAGACTGGGGCGATATCGCGGGAGTGACATCATTGCTGCCTATTGCGCATGCAATATCGCGCTAGTCTGCACGAGCCTTTATAGAAAAATACACCTTAAAACACAAAACAATTATTATAATGCCAAAAAGGGCCTCAGCTCAGCGTAATGTCAGATGACAACACAAAGTGTACCACGAGTGCCTTACGCTAGAATAATAAACACATATGAAGTGTGTGTCCGTTTTAATAAATTAAGAGAATAAATTAAAAGATAATACAAAAAAACTCGCCAAATAAAATGAAAAAATAATCTTTTACGAAGGCATTAAAATAGCCTTAACGAATGTAACACATCAGGAGCACCCAGGACAGTCAGACGGCCTGCTAACTAACAGTTGGACGAATAATAAAAAATTGTTCGTCACTATGCAAGACAAGAAATCACGGATCTATTAACGAAACCAGCATACCAAAAGCCTGAAAATTCGAAGACATGCCGTGACATCCAACCCGTACTGTGTCCGCGTGGTGGATTACGAGCCCACTCCCTCTCACAGAGGAGGCCTGTGTCCCAGCAGCCTACAATGTTCCCAATCATAGGCTAATCATGCTTTTATGTGTTATTAAAAGAAATAGAACAATATTTCAAAGCAATTTTCAAAGAGAGGCGTAGAGGCCTCAGTTATTCCTTAAAAGCGGTCACAGTTAAGCTACAATTTCCTAGACAAACGGTGGTCACGGCCCCGGTGACCGCTTTCATGAAAATGATGGCAGCGGGGTTTAACTTTACGTTGTGCAAAAACGCTCTCTAGGAAAACACAATTACCTTCATATATAACATTCAGTGACGTCATTCACCGGTAAATTGCGGACGCTATGTGGCGGCCACCGCGGTCTTAGGAAACCCTAGCTTTACCAATCTCTTGCATGTCACATTCCTGATTGACATTTCAAAATGACGATTACTAAGTGCAACGATCCGTTTTGGTACCTACTTAGAAACCATGCATAAATCAATGTTCGATTAGACTTTCAAATCTCACATTAGCAATTATGATTCGATCTTACCTACAGCCAATCAAATCATTTGATTTGAAAGGTTTGTGAGTCAGAAACTGACGATAGCCTCTGCATAGGTACCTAGCTTTTAGCGTATCTGAAGGTCTACTCCCTAAGCAAATCCCTAGTTTTGGGCGAAGTTACGGGTGATTCCTACTCCGTATCGCCTACGGACAAGATTAGTTTGGGACCCGACCTAAGTATGAATGACACCACGATTTGACACTTGTCTCTACTCGCGATGTGTTTTTACCCGTCCGAAAAAGTTAATTAATCGGGTGTAGCGTTCACTCCGAAGTTTCGACCTACTTACAGACGGGCCCGTATCTTCGCTGACTTGTAGAGTAGACCCGTGTCGAGATATTTACGTAGCTACTACTTTACGTACCCGAAACCCTAGCACGAACGCACGACGTAAAAGTGACGTAATTCGAACGATTTTTTAATCGAAAATACAAAAATACTATAGTATTTTGATTAACATTGGAATAAGTTTTTCTGGCGGAACCCAATATTAAACAAAATATGCTAAGATTACCTATTATTTTAATTTGACCGAGATCTAAATTTTGAGTATATTTTTAGGAATGTACGCGAAGTCCAAATGCTACACCGACATTACATGGCGTTCTACCATTCTTCTTTTTGCGACAAATAAATATCACACATTGATATGAATACAGTCTTAGAACTAAGTAAATAATATGTGCGAAAAGACTATTTACAATTTCGATTTTAGAATATTTTGAATATACGACACGTTTACTGCGCGTTCGTGCTAGGCTCATCGGTCGACAATACAGGACATCGGTCAACAATACAGGACATCGGCCAACAATACAGGACATCGGCCAACAATACAGGACATCGGCCAACAATACTGCACATCGGTCAACAATACTGGACATCGGACGTCAAAACAGTTTTAGAACAAAATTTGGTCTTGTAGACTTGTAGATCGTCACCTCTGTCACTCGTGCTTCTGTGACAGTATCTCTCTTTAATTACAGTCTAATAGGATATCTTCGCCATGCAATAAACCTCGTAAATAAAAAAAGTCATTGCGTTTCCCTCTTATTTATTTGTTTCGTAGAAAACCTCGTTATGCATATTTAGAGCAAACGTGCACACTTCTCAGATCCATCTAATGCCTTCTATTGATGTTAATAGGAACCTCGGAGAAAGTCAATGACGGCCATTTTTTCAGACAGTTTTTATCTTCCCTTGCATAGGGACGTTTATTGCAATCTCGAGGTTTTTCCTGTACAGCGGCGATTTGTAAACAATATAACTTCACGCCTTTATTCCCCGAAAGGTTAGGCAGAGGTGTAGGTACACCTCTGCCTAACCTGTCCACCCACATTTCGCCAGTTATGTTTAAGTCCCATGTAATAGGGGGCGAGCCTATTGCCATCAACCGGGCACAAATCCAGACTCCGGGCTGCTACTGAGAAATTCCAGATGGAAAAACCCAATAACACTTTGCCTGACCCGGGAATCGAACCTCCTCGAATCGAATCCTCATGTTCAGTAGTAACGCTTGTGACCACTAGAACAACGACACAGTCAATATAAGACATATCTAAACTACATACAACACATTGACTTACAACTTCACCCGTTTTGTTACATAAGTAAAATACTGTCTTTACGTTACATTACGTTACCATCGTGGGAAAACAAATTATTTTCACGCTATTATAAGTAAGAAAATAAGTTTAATAATTTACTTCGTTTGTGTTTCGTTGTTTTTTTGGTGTTAGCTTGAGCTAGGTACTCGTATAAGAGAAAAAAATATATATATTACATTTATTTCTGACAACAGTGATCCATATTATGTAAGTATTACAACACAAATTATATTCTAGTGTAAGTAGTACAATTTAGGCCAGTTTGTCAAACAAAAATTATCGCAAAATTAATGTGACAAATTGTCAAGCGCGTGTAAATTGCTATGATTGGTTGAATTATTTATCAACGTCCAATCGCAGCAGTATACGCGCGCTTCACAATTTGAAATTGAAACTGGGCTAAGTTACTTATGTCAGATAACTTTAGCCAGTCAGAAGCTAACAGCAGGGATAACTGACGGGTCGACGGCGCGTTGTTTTCCACGCGCGCCTCAAAGAGATGTCGTCAGCACTAGTGTAGGGCCGAGGCTTGCCGGGGTCGCGGAAAAGTCTAAAAGGGTCACTGAGGCCCCTGGCTACACACAACGGAAGGAACACGGGTGGGTTTTCAGTAAGAGTCTGACACACCCTCCCGCTCCACCCAGAGCGGTAGTAGTTATTTGATAATTTACCAGCCAAAAAAAAGGGTTAACTGACTACATTTGATTTGAGAATCTCAGACAGGTAATTATCAAGTTTTGATACAAAAAGAACTCAATTTCATACATGGCAAAGTTAAAATTACATTGCAACTATTTTTTTTAGGGTATTTTTAAGAATTGGTCAATCAATATCAACATAGACCATATCTATATATATATGTATACATTAAAGTCGCTTTTCGTGTCTGTCTGTGTGACCGCGTGTGTCTTCTAAACTACGCAACAGATTCTGATGCGTTTTCACCATCATTACGAGAATTTATTCCGGAAGGTTTATGTGTTTAATACATTAATATTAAACTAAGTTCCCTTATGGTATCAAGGACTCACCGGTGTCATGAATAAATATCGCTAAAGTAGAGTTGAGTGAGTAAGATGCGATGGAATTTAAATGAGATCCGACGTAGGACTCTCGAGGTTCAAGACGTCCTACGTCTGTAAAGGTAGCGGCTCTGAAATTGAGATGGGCAGGACACTTGGCTGTATAGACGTGGTGACAGGCAGGTGGAGCAGAGCCCTAACGGAATGGTTGCCGAAAAACGGTCAGGTGGGTGACCTTCAGAAGATAGGGAAGATCTAGATGGGACTCGTACCAGGAAAGCAGAGCACAAAAGAGATGAGGCCTAAACTCAGCAGTCGGTGGAACAATGCTGCCAATTATGATAAAATTAAATAGTATCGACACACATGGAGGCGCATTTACTTAATGCATCTTTTCCTTAAAACTATGTGTTTTTGGCTGGCTACTAAGTTAAGGGATTATGTCAAGAGGATGGGCAACAGTGTTATCGGATTTGATAATGATAACAGCAATCAGTAATGTGTTTAGAACGCTTGGTTATTAATTACGTGTGTGTGTGTGTGTGTGTGTGTGTATATCTTTTGCCCTGCAATGTTGCCTCATTGCCTAAAATTAATAATATTATTAATATTGACTAAGAAATTATAATAAAAATGTAAACTCTGATTTTTTATTTGCTGGACCAAAATTACAGCTGCGATCGACCGTTTTTTTTTTTTATAATACGTATAATAACTCATATTACAGAGACAGCACGACAACAGGTCCTCCTGCAGAGAATGATTCAGTGGTCCTCGTGGTCCGACTGGACCGAGTGACTCTCACAGTCACTCTGTAAATAGAGTATTAGGTACTAGGTTATTTTTATGTCGACACCAAATGACATTTTAGTCAATCAAATTCAAAATCAAACTATAAATGTGTTCTTTTTTGTAAAAGAATCAGACTGCCTATAACGACTTCAAATGGGATGTTTTATTTATTTTTAAATAGGCAAGAGTATAAGCTGTAGGTATGTGTTTCAGACCACATTGTTTGTTATTTTGTCAGTATGAATATTAATTTCATAATAAAATCTTTACTTTTTCGATTTGGAACCATTATTCAATAATCATTATACATTATTACATCGTAGTTTTATTGTACTGATGAGTTTTAACACTGGTATAAGTTATGGTATTTAATTATGACAATTTCCAAACATTCTAAATAGAAAATTAAAATGAATAGAGCACAAAGAATCATCTGAATTTCTTTAGAAATGTCAGAGATGTACCTTAATGAAACGCTATATAATGTAGTATACAATAAAGAATTTCTGTCTCCATTCGGGCGCGTGAAAAGATCTTTCTTTATGTACCTACTCAAATGACGATTACGACACATTTAAGACGTAATCATAATTTAACATAACCTCACCACCTGTAATCCCCGAAAGGTTAGGCAGAGGTGTTCCTATAGTAAACCCAACCAAATAACGTAATCAATATACAGTTAACATCAAAAGTGATAACTATACAACTCTCCGAAATTAAAATCATAAATGAAAACAACAATTAATTACATTTTGCAAAAAAAAGTACTTAAGGTGGATGCGCAGTGGTAGTCAAGTAATAACAAATCTCATAAGGAAAAGTTCTCATGTAACAAATGTAACTTAGAGAGATTTTTTAATGATTTTAATTATTATAATTACGTAAATACATATTTGTTATGGTCGCGAATCATATTTTTATCAAGATACAACCTGACACGGACCTGCAAATTGCAAAAAAACTTAAGAAAATTTGAATTTCGCGGGCTACCACTGCGGATCCACCTTAAGTACGTTTTTTGCAAAATTTTATTTGTTGTTGTTGTCTTTAATGATTTAAATTTCGGAGTGTTTTATAATCATCACTTACTTTTGATGTTAACTGTATATTAATTACGTCAATTGATTAGATAGGTAAATGGGAAGGCAAGATAAATAACTAAAGATATGTTTTCGTAATTGGTTACAAAATTATCTACAAATACAAAAAGTAGAAGGTTTCTGTTTTTTATCCGTTCAATCAGCATAAAGCATATTTTTTTAAAGACAGAAACGGTCACTCAACAAGTGTAATTTCATAATTTTTCAATCGTATGTAACACTATAACTACTGTACTTGGGCCCTATCAGAATACCAGCGCTGCGGTATTTATTTTTTTAAATATCGCAGCATTATGCTGAGATAGCAGCCTTTTTGGCGTCGCACAAGTCGTTTTTATTTATTTTCTTTGTTGTTTTTTGTTTTTAATCGAACAAATATGTAAATTTTGTTAGTTTTAAATGCTCCTTTTTTTACTTTTTGTATTTCTTGTGCGTGTCCCAAATAAAAAAATAAAATATTTTTCTTTCTTTCTTCTTTCTTTATAATCTTTTTAGTTTCCTAAACTGAAAAATAATCATCGCACGGGAAGAAACGGCTAATCATATCCAGTAAAACATCTCTGCACACTGAAATGTTATCAACCCCTCGACCCATTGCCCCTCTAACTGCAATAAAGATTATTATGTCAAACATTGAAACAACGAAACATACCTAACTCTGCCTACCCTCTTTGAAAAAGGACACTTCATGGAGATAATTTCAACATAGTAATAGAGAAAATAACACATCAAAATACTGGCTTAAATTCCAAAGAGAATGAACCATTTTTCTTTTTCAAAATACGCAATTTCATTACGCTTTGTTGAAGAGCTAAGTAAAATTGTTGGCGAGAAATAAATAATTTGATTTTTTTTTTATGGCTTATTAGGCGTCGCACAGAAATTATATCGTTGTTAAATTTGTATAATTATTTGTTAATTAAAACACTGAAGTTATGAATTGATAATTAATACAGGCTTTATACAGGAGGCTCCAATCACCTTCATTTTCATAATTTTTCAATCATCCGAAAACACTTTTCGAAAAAAGTATTTGTATTGTATTTTTGAATTTCGACTCAAGATCTGTCAAACATCAATTTGAAAAAAAAATGTTTTGGATTCGTCATGTAATTGCACGTTTTTATGGTGTTTTCCTCGTTATTATTTTAATGTCATTTCATCGTAATGTCATTATTATTGTATTCATAAATACAGTTAATTACCTATTTTGCACACAACAATAGGTCCCTGATTGCATTTTTAAATACCTTCTATTTTCATTGCATTTTCAGACGTTCAAATGACACTGAAAAGATAGATTTTTAAGTAAATATCTCAAGTAGGTTTCTCATAATTTTTCATAAAAATCTCAGCTGGAAAACCAAAATATAAGTCTTGAACGTCTGAAAATAACGTTTGAAAACGTAAATCGTTACGAAAAATCGCCTCAAAACTGATGTCACGTCTGCAAATAACAAAACCCCTATTTTATAAGAACCTAGCAACCTTTCTGGGCCCAATCTAGAATTATTTACGATACTACTACGAGGAACCTTTACCCAGAAGAATCTGAAGGTCGCCGTATCCTATGTAATCCACGAAAATGCATATTATCTTACATAAAATATAAAAAATACTCACAGTTTATAATCGAAGAACTCATAACACAATAAAACACTGTCACTAAACACTTCACACACAACTTTACACAATTTTTTTATTTATTTTCTTATTTAGACACGACGTTAGGTGGATGGCGCTGCGAGCGTCGGCCGCTTTCGACGACGGCGCCAAAACGACTGACCATTCGAGATAGTTGAGTTGCCAGCTTGCGAGAGGAAAAGCGCCGGGGAAATTGGGGTGAGAGGGAAATTTTCGGGGAGATTTTTCAGCGGAGAATTTGTATATAAGTCAAGATCATTATTTTGTCGATGTGTTGACCTTATACGTAAGGTGAACATCTCATCTGCCTGTAATTTTCACAATACATGAGGGTGACAAGAGAAGCTTTTTTATAAATATTGATGTTCTTTCTTTAAATAATGAGAGTAAATATAATACGTTATCTAGACTAAACCAGAATTAGATAATTATAAATACTAAGTATTTACAGAAGCAACAAAGATAAAATAAAATATTTGTAGGTAATGTTTGCGCACGCATTTCATACTTACTACATATTTTCAACTATGCGCGTACATCATTAATACATATTTTAATTCTGGATCAAATAATGATAAACGAAGAATGAACCAAGTGCTTCCGTACCATAAATTAACTTAAACACATTAAAAGGTATATTATCTTTACCAACTGGTGGAATTCTTACAATTTTCTTTACTTTCAGGAAAGGCGTCGAGTGTTATTTTGGCTTCTGGATACCATTCAGCTAAATTAAAATCTATCAAACAAAATATAGCATGCAACCTTTTCATCTGATTCCCAACATCCTACTAATATTATAAATGTGAAAATTAGTATGTTTGGATGTTTTTTACTCAATCACTCAAAAAGTGATACACGGATTTGGATGGAATTTGGCAAACATATAGTTTAACTCGAATTAAAACATAAGATTATTTTATTCCGGTAGTACTTACGTTCCCGTGGGAGAATTTCCCGCCTCCACGCGGGCAAAGCCGCTGTAAACCCGCTAGTAAATAATTATTATAAATAAGCCGCAAATCCTCCCTTATTCTTGCGAATTCCGTCGCAGCTGGTATCCCCACCCTGAGAAAATGGCGGGAAGTGGCGCCTGCGTGGACCCCGCCCCCCGCGCGCCCTCCGCCCCGCACCCCGCTAACGAAAACTTAGCACCAATCGAAGTGATGAAGTACTTAAGAAAATAATATTGATATTAATTGATAAATATCTTGAGAAAACATAACGACTACGAGTACTAGTAATTTTAAAATAATTTAAAAAGTGCCCATGTTGTTTCTTGCCCATTCATCTCCATAGGAACGTACTTCGATTTGGAATGGGCAACCAGCTTCAAATGTGCCTGTAAACGGTTTGATTGGTTTGATCTGTTACAATAAAATTTTAATATTTTTTTCATGGTAACTGGTTTTTATTCATACTAACATTAAAATAAAATATAATTCCTAACCTAACAATTATTATTTTAATGTCTTCAAAAAGCAAAAAGATACTCTTTTCAATAAATTGCGAGGGTATCTGAAAAACTTTTACTTGGATCTGTGTGTACCAAAAAAATAGCGCAAATCAAAAGTGGTTTTCTATATAAAAATGTAATGCAAGTAGGCAAATACCTAATTCTAAGTACAAACATGACATTACATTACACTCGTATATACAAGCGGCAGACTGTGTAGTACACCCACTTATAGCAAGTCATTTTAGGTCTCTTGTTATTTGGGGCGAGTCTATTGCCATCAATCGATCCCAAATCCTGACTCCTGGCTGCTGCTAAGAAATTTCTAGTTGTAAAATCCAGTGAGTCTGGATTTGCACCCGTTAAATGGCATTAGGCTCACCCCCAGGCACCAAGCAATAGGCAAATAGGCTTAAAATGGATCTAAATGTAGGGGTATTATAACTACGGAGATAATTCATACATGCAGCCTACAGGGACTTTTGAATGATGAAGCTAGTTGCCCATTCCAAAGTGTTAGGTGCCTATGGAGAAGAACGTGCAAGAAACTCCTAAACTTTCAGAAATCAGGGCGTAATTTGATATTATTTTATCAGTCTGATCACAGATAATATATCGTATTTAATTCCTTTTAAATACGACATATTAAAGCCTTTTATAAACTCAACTCAACTCAAAGCATTTATTTCAAATAAACCAATTACAGGCACTTTTGAATTGTCAAGGGTACAGTCAGTCAGTCAGAAAGATGAAGCTAGTTGCCCATTCCAAAGCGTAGTAGGTACCTATGGAGAAGAACGGGCAAGAAACTCCAAGGACACTCTTTTAAATCAATGTATTATGGTTACAAAATATTGTTTACATCATTCATTTTGAAATTATACATGTGAGAACGATGCGAAACGTAAAAGCGTCCGTAATAAAAAGATTACAACAAAAATAAAAGCAATTCAAGAATTAAAGTTAAAATAAGCCGTGGCAGCTAAGAGATGACCAGTCTCTACTGACGGCGCCCGTTCACGAACATGACGCGTGGATCAGCACCATTCAGCTCAACCATTTTGAAGGGAGCTAAATGATCCAACACACGCGCCACCATCAGCGAGACATTAGAGTGAGCACGACATACTCCCAGCCACCAGGGCACATTCAAGTCAATGAAAGACGTATCCAGTAAATGGCAGCTTTATAGTACATAGTACTCACATAACAATGTGCTGTGCAGCTATACAATACTAAGAGATTGAATTTATACAATGCAAAGAGTTTTTTAAATCTTCAGCAGCTCCAACACTATTTTCAATACCTGATCGATTAGTTTTTGCGCCCTTGTGGAGCAGGACCAGCGTTGAGCCAAGCATTTTTATCAGCAATGTAATCCCCCAATTTATAATATGCTTAGCTACATAGTGTGCGTTTTATACTAGATTTAAATTTTGTTTCATTCAGTTGAAGTACGTGGAGAGGTATTTTATTGTAACATTTTAAACAGTACCCCATGAAAGATGAGTCTACTTTAGCCAGCCTGAAACCTGGTTGAAGTAATTGGTCCCTATTTCTAGTGATATAATTGTGTCTTTCACCTCTTTTACTAAAAAGATGTAGATTATTCCTTACGTACATGATGTTTTCATAGATATATTGACAAGGTACCGTCATGTTGTTAATTTCTTTAAACAGTTCCCTTAGAGAGTCGCACCTGTGGAGGCCATATATGGCTCTGATGGCTCTTTTCTGCAGAATAAAAATAGACTCGATGTCTGCAGCCCGTCCCCATAGTAAAATACCATACGACATAATACTATGAAAGTAACTAAAATATACTAGCCGTGCGGTATATACATCAGTAAATTGACGGATTTTTCTCACAGCATATGCTGCTGAACTTAGCCGTCCTGCAAGGGAAGTTAAATGAGGCCCCCATTGAAGCCTTAAGTCGAGCGTAATCCCCAGGAAAACAGTTTTATCGACGAATTCTAATTTCTCTTGATTCAATACTATCTCACAAATACTACTTTTGACATTTGGTAAAGAAAATCTTATGCACTTAGTTTTTTTCCCATTTAATACTAAATTATTAGCAGTGAACCAATTTTGGACCTGCAATAGGGCGTTATTTACGTCGTCAAAATTTGAGGCACGTCTATTAATTTTAAAAATTAAGGAAGTATCGTCAGCAAATAACACCATTTGTGGTTGGGTTTTTAACAAGTGGGGTAGATCATTAATTTATACTAAAAAGAGGAAAGGACCCAATATCGAGCCTTATGGTACACCCATTTCTACTTTTAAGCCGAGTGAATTGACACCATTTATTTGAACTTGCTGCTGTCTATCATATAAATAAGATTTTACTAAACTGAGCGCAAGGTCTCCAAGTCCGTAATGCTTAAGTTTCAAGAGTAATGTTTCGTGGTTGACGCAATCAAATGCCTTGGAGAGGTCACAAAATATTCCTATTGCGTCTTGGGCCTCTTCCCACGCCGTAAATATGTGTTTTAATAAGGTGACACCGGCGTCAGTCGTACAACGTCCCTTGGTGAAGCCATACTGTTGATCGTGTAATATTCTATTGGTGTTAAAATGATTGAGCATTTGATTAAGCATTACCTTTTCAAACACCTTGCTGAAAACCGGCAACACGGATACGGGTCTATAATTATTGGTGTCTCTACTATCCCCGGAACTAAAATTCAAAAATTCTGATCACAGATAATATATCGTATTAAATCCTTTTAAATACGACATATTAAAGCCTTTTATTAAATTCAAAAATACTGATCACAGATAATATATCGTATTTAATTCCTTTTAAATACGACATATTAAAGCCTTTTATAAAATTCAAAAATTCTGATCACAGATAATATATCGTATTTAATTCCTTTTAAATACGACATATTAAAGCCTTTTATTAAATTCAAAAATACTGATCACAGATAATATATCGTATTTAATTCCTTTTAAATACGACATATTAAAGCCTTTTATTAAATTCAAAGATACTGATCAATCAATCTGCCCACCTTTTTCGCAACTATGTTGGGGTCGGCTTCCAGTCTAACCGGATGCAGTTGAATACCAGTATGGAGCGACTGCCTATCTGACCTCCACACCCCATTCACTGAGCAACACACATAATCAGCCTATAATGTTCCCACTGCTGGGACACAGGCCTCCTCTCTGTGAGAGGGAGTGGGCCGTAATCCACCACGCGGGTCCAGTGCGTGTTGGCAGATGTCACATGTCTTCGAATTTTTGGTTCTAGGACATGCCTCACGACGTTTTCCTTTACCGTTTTGAGAGCAGTGGTGATGAAATAATTTACACAAAGATAAGCGCCAGTCGGGGTTCGAACCTATGACCTACAAGTCGTAGTCGCGGCCGTTACCACTGCGCCACCACTGCACTCAACTCTCTGGGCAACACGATACATTATTAAGACTGGTTGTCAGACTTTTTTTTGGGCTTCTCATCCACCTGTAACGACTGTCAAAGATCTACGAATGACAGCCGGGACCAACGGCTTAAGACGCTGACAACACCTTTACCGCGGTCACTGTCAGATTGCATAGAAAAGAAAGAGAAGCGCGATGACACAACGCTTGTGATTTATTGCAAAATATGAAGCAATTATCTATTTACTCACAATTGAGTTGAGTAATCGAAAATAAAAAAACAACCAAGTTCTGCATTCAAATAAGACGTTATTGTTATTAATTAAATACGTAACGTATGTTGATATTTAATACAGATATTTTGGATTAGAACTCAAGGTATGAGTTTAGTTTAACGTTAGTTTTTTCTTCAAAACGTGTTTTGGTAACAAGCAAGTTCTGGGAAATATGTTCAAAATTAACATATATTTTTTCCGTTACCACAAACTACACAGATTTGGCAATTTTTTTTCTTAAGAGAAGCCTATTTTTGTCAATTGGGTCTTGTCAGCGCCTTAACGTGATTTCCGAGGCACGGAGAGGCCGTGTTTTGGAAAACACGTCCACGAACCGACCGCAGCAAGCGTAGCTTAACCTTCGATCGACCCGTGCCACTGTTATTATTTAGCCCCGATATCCATCAAATTGAAACATTTCAATATTGGCTGAATTTCATTGAAATGTTTACCAGCTGTAAGGTCACTGGTCCACTAGGAAACTTGTTAGGAATTATATTGACCTAATACCCAAACATTGTCTTAACTACATCGTAGTTTGAAGGTTTTGTGACGTGGATAGATATTGAGGCTAAATAATAACAGCTGCTCGGGTCGATCGAAGGTTAAGCTAGGCTTGCCGTTGTTGGTCCGTCGATGGGTGACAATCCATTACATATCGAGACCCCTCCGTGCCTCGGAAAGCACGTTACCGTAGGTCCCGGCTGCCATTTGTAGATCTTTGACGGTCGTTACGGGAAGTCCGAAAACCAGTTACTGGGTTGTGGAGGTCAGACAGGCAGTCGCTTTATGTAAAATACTGGTATTCAGCTGCACCTGGCTAGTTATCATAGTTGCGAAAAAGGGTCGGCAGATTGATTGACATTGGATAGATTTTGTGATGGTTGGGAGGATCACAGAACCGTTTTGTATGCATAATGATGCGGGTTCAGAACCGAGCATGCCAAACTTTTTTATTTTATCAACAATCCAAAATAAGTGCCAGCGTAAACTGTGCGTCTTGTCGCTGCGTCTAGTCGCTGCAACACGACGCAGAGCTGTCGTTTTGCGTCTGCGACTAATCGTTACGACAGACTTCGTGCATGAAGCAATCATTTTCTTTGAGTATTCGAGAGAAACGGTCGTATTGTAAGTCTTGTGAGTGCAACTAGAGGCTCCATATTTATATGGAGCCTCTAGTTGCACTTGATTATCATCCGAAAGTGAAGCGCATCCGACTGTCGTTGGGTGTACGCGTGCCCCGTGCGTCTAGTAGATGCGACAAGTAGCGAGAGCGTGTGACTAGCACTACCAGGTTGTCGTTGCTACTCTGAAACTCGACGTCAATTGTGCGGAAAATATATGAAAATTGTAGGCCGCGGCCAGTCGTTGCACCTAGTCGCCGAGCCGTCGCAGTCACAAGTCGCATACTCACAATAACAAAAATCTATAAGAAAGTATATAAGAAAAAAATCAAATAAAAAATTGTAACAAATGTGTGTCAATTTTTTATTGGAAAGCTTGAGTTGATGAAAAAAAATAGAAATTGAATCCAGTCGATTTTATTTAAATTTTCGACTTTTAATTTTAAATTGAACCAAGTAAATTGTATTGATTATGCTTTATCTTAATTCCTTCTGTTGTCTGCAGTCAACCAAGTTATATTGTTGAGTTCCGCATACATGGTGTAAGATATTCTTCGAATTTGGAATGTACTCTCCCTTATTTACTCTCCTAGCGGAAGTTTTAGTCTTTTCTCTGGTGTAATACCCTATTTTATTTGTCGCAGGTGTAGAACCACTTAAAAAGGGCTTCTCCCAGCCTTTTTCCGGGTACCGGACTATTCATGAGGCTTGCGTGCTTTTGGGTTGCTTTTAGCCGCATAGAATCCTTTGAGTTCGAGACCGGCAAGTCCGTTTTAGTGCGCGACACATGATCGAGTCACCTGCTGTCGAGGTGCGCTATGCTTTGAGGTTGCCGTTTGTCAGGATTGACTTGTTATCTAAACCATCACACTTAACTATTATTAAGTTATTAGTACTTTCAGGATTTTAATACTACTTGATCTTCAACTAAGTTGGTCGACTATTACTCGTTAACTTGTAGAGTCCACTTAGCTGTGATAGTTTTCCTTTCATTATATTATATGTACCACTGCAATGATTTTTTTCACATCTCCATAAACAACCATTTAGCTGGCAGGGGGAAGGCACTTGACTCTAACAAAAATTAGCATTTTAATGCTTAATATTACGCAAGCGGATCCTTGAATCGAAAAGTAATGTTCACAGACCCGCAATATTTTTGGACGGCCTATCCAACGAGATCCCACCATCGGGTAGACAAGAAAAAACTACAAGAATCAATCTGTTCAAGCCCACATATACTTTTTGGGCCTTAAAAGCATACTCTCTGTTAGTTGAGTTACCTCATAACACACAGTTTTCTAGTACTAAGCGTGTCTGACCTACAGCGGGTACAGACAGACAGGCGGACATGGCGAAACTATAAGGGTTCCTGGTTTACTACGGAACCCTAAAAAGGTTTTATTTTTTTCATTGCCACGTTGGATGGAAATGCTGATTCTTTGGGCTAAAAATAGGCCAGTCCTCTGGTCACGTGAAGACTCGACCAACCGTTTGGCGATGTCCCGAAATACTCGTTGAGCACTCGGGCCCCAGGGCCCTAGTGTTTCAACCTTAAACGGCTCAAACATATAGCTCCCAATCAGGTTTTTATATTTGCGCCGTTTGAGGGTTTCTGCTCCTGCAGCAGCCGCGATGATGCGAAGATGCGAAGGCGCAAAAGTGTCGACACAAGTTGCATTCCACACCAAAGGCCTAACTTCCACGGCATTATGGTAATTCCGTCTGGCCTCTTCCCATCATCACGTGCCATTGGGTTCTAAAACAGCTGGCACCCTGGTGGTGAAAAGATCCGACAGATAATATCGTTAATGCTGGCGTGTCGTGCCATCCGACCAGCTCTCTTGCTGCAGGATAGGCCATGATGTCCGAGGCAGTCGACTCTTTCACCGCATTAACAGCGATGTGAAGCCCCGCAAGGAGCGCCCAGACGCAAACACGTAGCGAGCCGGAATGTGGTGTGGCGGTAGCGCCTGAAGCCAGAGGCCTGACTCCCATTCACCCACAGCCAGCAGGCGGCACGCTCAGTAGTTTTGGTTGACGAATTTATTCCGTACCAACCTGTAGAGCAGCTAATCCCACTGTCTCTGGGAAGACGGGTTCTCGGGCTGAACCGTATCCGGGCAAGTCACTTTCCAGGCGTTCACCGCATCGGTCAAACACGGCACTTCAGAGTACCTGAGAAGTGGCTAAGATTCTTGTGGTTAACTTTTCGGGGCTGTGGACCGAGGACAGAAACGCCGGAAGGCTTACACTAGAAATTATGCGCACGCCGAGCCCACCAAAATGAATAGGTAGTGTGGCTGGCAGCCACGCACGGGTTTCCAATGCTACATTTAAAATTGATGTCAGTATACTTCGAATAATATGATCGATTTTGTCTTAAAGGTGTGGTCTCTACTTCCATAAAGAGGAAGAGCAGAGAAAATACATAAAATTTGGACCGAAACAGCAATATCTGATAAGTAAAAGTGAATGCCGAGTGTAAATTAATTTTAGAAAGTCTACCCAAAATATGGTTAAAATGATTAATTTTTTGCTCGACGAATGGTGAAAAACTGTCTTCTAAAATTGGGGAACCTAGGAGGTGTAGTGAACTTTTTTCCAAAACTGTGATACCTGGGGCTATTGAATGAAATTTTTGTATAGTCGATTGTCTGTCGGTAGTGTCACAAAGGTAAATTTCGCATTTGGAGTTGTTGAGGTCAGGCCTATGGATTGGAACTGCTGCTTTAGGAATTGAATACCTTTTAGAATGGTGTCTACGTCACCTCCTAGTGTTCCATCATCTAAAGACCAAATTTTGAATTTAGTTGTTGTACTAAGGGATGGATATCCAAACTAAAAATGACTGGCCCGTGAAGATCACCTTGTAGGCGGATGCAATACAAGGTGATCTTCAAGGGGCAAGCAATTTGCCAGACTGCAGATTTCAAAACGTTGTCTTTATATAATAATTTTGATGCCCAATGATCTCTTCCCCCTGTTTTTCGCGCCCTCTCGCCCCTAGCCGCCGCAAGAGACGCACTGGGCGTCGGGAATCCCAGGCGGATTTCCGGCCACCGTAGGCGCGGGCTTGCGGACGGTGAGCAATGGGTAGCTCGCCATCCCAAGCCCGGGTCGACGGCGCGTTGTGTTCCACGCACGCCTCAAAGAGATGTCAGCACAAATGCACGCGTCCACTAGGACCGATGCCTGCCGGGGTCGTGGGAAAGCCAGAAAGGGATACGGAGGCCCCTGGCAACACAGGCAACGGAAGGAACACGGGTGGGTTTTAGTCAGTAAGAGTCTAACACCCCCGCTCCACCCAGAGCGGGAGAAGTTATTTGATAATTTCCCACCCAAAAAAAAGCCTATACTATATATATTATACTATACTATATTATACTATACTATACTATACTATACTATACTATACTATACTATACTATACTATACTATACTATACTATACTATACTATACTATACTATACTATACTATATAAGCCTACTCCGCCGCTCGAGAGAAAAATACTGTACGTATGTTAATAGGTGCCCTAATTGGTAAGTTCGTTTGGCTTCCTTTTTGCATATCTACATTTATCATCTTTCTCGTTTATCAACTCTTACCCCTGAAACAAGACTTAGAAGCACATTATTTAAGTATTTTAGGGTTCTGTAGTAAACAAGGAACCCTTATTAGTTTCGCCACGTCCGTCCGTCTGTCTGTCTGTCTATCCGTCTGTCTGTCCCTGCTGAAGCTCAGAGACGCTTATTACTAGAAAGCTGCATAGGTATAGATATCAATCAAACCGCCAAAGTGCTAAAATAAAATCCTGAAAAGCATTTTCCTTGCACGTAATGTGGGGATGATATTTTTTTCTCGTCTACCCCATGGTGTGGGGTATCGTTAGATAGGCCATTCAAAAATATTGCGGATCTATGAACACCACTTTTCGATTCAAGTATCCGCTTGCGTAATATTAAGTGGTATAGTACAAAATCAGGTGCCCTGGCCCCTGCCAGCTAAATGGTTGTATATGGAGATGTGAAAAAATCATGGCAAGTAGTACATATAATATAATGAAAGGAAAACTATGACAGCTAAGTGGGCTTTACAAGTTAACGAGTAATAGTCGACCAATGTATGGGAGAACATGTTTTTCAACTACAAAGTTAAGTTGGTTTTTGGGATAAATTCATCCTAACTTCCGAACTACGGAACCCTTCCCCCTTTTGTGCTTCATGTTTACCGCAAATAAAGATATTTTCTTTCTTTCTTTTTATATAATAAGTCTATCAAAATCTAGAACCAAATACGTAAGAGTTTAGGCTCTTACAGACTGGTGCGATATCACGAAAACGACAGGCATATTGCTGCCTGTCGCGCCGGCGATATCGCCTCAGTATGCAGAAGCCTTTTCCATTAAATTATTCCAACAAGAAACAAAAGAAATGGCTCTATAATAATGTGTTCAACACTTAAGAGGCCGACAACACCTAAAGCGCGGTCACTGTCGGACTGCATAGAAAAGAAAGAGAAACGCGATGACACAATGCTGGTAATTTATTGCAAAATATGAAGCAATTATCGATTAACAAAAAAGGTATAGATTGTATAAAAAAAATAAAACACTATTATGCTAATATGTTGCTTGTAGAATAATCTGACAAAAATCAGAATGATATCATGTATATTAGTATAGTTTTAAATCGTTAAAAGATTTTTTTTGAGGTATCTTCGGTATTTTTTTCTATCGTATCAAATTAGTAATATTATGTTTTCTTTACACTATCTACCTAGCATATATCCTGAAGAATATCATATATTTTTCTGATTTTTTTTACTGAACTATTTCATATACTTTTACACATTATAAAACTTACAAAATTTGCGTTTAGGTCCTGTAGTCCCCTTAAGTGAATTCTTAAATTGTTAGAAAAGTTACAAATATAATCATTACATTAATAAAACGAAGTATATTTATTTACATAACCAAATTACAAGATGATTATTAACATTAACTAAATTAAATTAAAACTAAGTTAAGCCTGAAAATGGCCCTCGGGTCATTGTACCGAGGATGCTGGCGGCATTTCCTCGCTGAATTGCAATGCTGATGCGTTGCGCGAGAACCACCAGTTATTATAAATTAGACGTTTCGCGATTTCCGCAAATAACTTATGCGCACTGGGACCCCACGGACCGAGGGTCTCGACGCCAAAGTGCATAAAGTTGTACTTTCTGTCAAGGCCGCCATATTTAATAACTTTCAGATTTTCGGTATTTTCTGCCGCTGCACCCGCTTTAGAAGTAGTCTGTTGGAGGTGGGACGGTGCCAGTGTGTCTACAACAGAATCACATCCGTCCGCAAGCACACATCCGTCCCAAACTCCACGGAACCAAAGACAAACCATCAGGTCTTTTGCCATCATCTCTGACAATGCCAGTTGGCTCAAGAAGAGCAGGCACATTGATGCTGCAAGAAACAGGCGGATTATGTCATTAAGTGTCGTATGTCTTGAAAAGCGGCCTGCACTTTTTGACAACAAAGTCCGTGGTGACCCAGTCGGTCCTCGTCCGAGCCACAAGGGCATGTGTGTGGAGTGCATACCGTGACCCCAAGCCGCAGACCAGTCGCCAGACGAAGCGAGGTCGGATCCTGGAAGGTACCGGTATAAGGAGAAGGATGGGCATGTAGCCAATGACTAGACTCTCTGGCTCCGACCGCCAAAAGTCTTGCGCGATCCGGACCTGAACTGCCGCGCGGCTCAAAATCGTTTTGTATGTTAAATCGCAATAAATATCGTCCCAGCTCGTTTGAGATTTTGGGTTGTCTGGAAATTCTTTACCCGGGCAAGCAATTTAAAAGCATTCTTGACATCCTCCAAGCCCACAGTCTCATAGTCTGTGGGCAAAGCCCTTAGGACATTACCTATGAGACGTGACGTGCTATGGGTGGACGACAAAAAGGCTGGGGAAGCAACACTCGAAATTTTGCGGATTCCTAAGCCGCCAAACCGAATAGTAATTAAGTTAGTAACATATTTTAATTTATCACATTAAGTATTTTTTGTCACATGATCTCAGTATCATTGAAATGTTTTTCTTTACAGTTTTATTATTAAGTTTTTTGCATGCTGAAATAAGGAAACAAAATATGTGGAACAGTTTATATTAAGACTCATATTTTAAAGTTATTCTATTCAAAAAAAGCTTCTTATTATAAGATTTCACTCCACCATCAAGATTTTTATAATCAGACCTATCAATAACCTCGAGATGTATACCTAGAGATTTTTATAATCAGAGCTACCAATAAGCACGAAAAACCTAGATTCGTTCGATAGGTTCCCTAGTACATCCTACATTGTTGTCTTTCGCTCGCCCAGAATTATAGGTTTTCAAATACTAAAGTAAAAATCCATTAATTCGGAGGAAGTTTGAGTTTGTTGTTTATGTTAGTTGTAAGTGTTTCGGCACTTGGCTGCATTACTGAGCTTGCAGTTTTATTTAGAAACGGGAATGACTTCTGTAGTGTAATTATTGACGGGTTTAGTTTGATTGACTGAATAAAGCGTGTGGTTTTAAATTGTGGGATACATTTTGTTTGGTGATAGTTTTGGCATGGATTTACAGGAAACGTACATACAGTCACGAGCATAAATGTATTGCTATGGATAGTTCGGAAATAATATCTGATTTCATGATTCATCCATTAATATCTGTCGACAAGATGACGGCAAATATACATATATAATCATTTGTGGAAGGCCTATATGTTGGCTCGCCAGATACTTTTGGTATTCCTTCGATGTCACATATTTGTGCAACCACTTTTGTAAACAGGCCTTCCCTGAGTTCCACAAATGATCACATATATTTGCCGTCATCTTGACGACAGATATTAATGGATGAATCATGAAGTCAGATATTATTGCCGGCCGGGCTGTAATATATTTATGCTCGTGACTACATATATAAAAACGCACGCCTAAACTCACGCCTTCTTTCCATGGGGATAGGCAGGAACTACAGAACGCCACCAGCCACGATCCTCACATACTCCTTTTGCTTCGTCTATATTCATACATCTGGTCATACACGCTCGCCATAAATGGATGGAATGGATTTAAAAGAAAGTTTAGACTATAAATTTATAGTCTAAGCAGAAAACATGGTTTGCTTTTTGTTACACCTCTCGTAAAATGAGAGTTTATATAACATCTGCGATCAGAAATAAAGAAATTAATCATAAAAGTAATGAATAAACTCATCGTTTTAAATTAAACAAAAAAAAACTTTTAATAATCTGCTAATTCTTTGATACTTCGCTAAATAAATTCTGCTTTGTTAAGCCTTCTTAAAACTATTATGATTATTATTTTTCTTTCACTCAATTGCTTAACATAACTTAGTTGTAAACTATATTTTTTTAATAAATCTATGTATGTTTTTTTATGAAGACTACAGTGCTTTAAAATATGAATCTTTAATAATCATAACGACTAAAACAGTTTTTTTGTAATAGCTCATCCTGACTAATATAAAACTAACTTTCTCTTTAATTCTTAAAAGATATAGCTACAGGTACTGGGTGCTCGAAAATGCTATAGGATCATAGATTATAATCATAAACCATTAATAACTTGGATTTGGTCTACAAGGAGCATGAAATAAAGATTTTAGAAAAGCTCCATTTTTAACAGACATTGGTGCGGATTTTTTAAACACTGAACTAAACCAAACTATCGAGAATCCTAAAAGCTATTCTTCAAACAAGATTCTCTAAACTTAAAAATAATGTTGGCAAAACATTATTCAAGTTTGACAATCGCTAAGTTGAGTAAACCATAGATCAAAATTCCACGAAAATTCAAATAGTCAAAGAAATGATCCGAAGTGCAAAAAAAAACCTGAGAAAACTCACATAATAATCTTTAATTGTTTATCAATAATAATTTAAATGAAATACAGGGAGGATAATGACGGCGTAAAACTATATTGTTGTTTATATTATAATAAATGAATGATGATGCCATAACCTGTATTTGGTTTGCCAAATGGGTCACAGATAATAAAACAAATACAGGTTGTGATCCCGCTAGGGTTGTACACCGAAAACGATTTAGAACTTTGGCGAAGATATTTTTTTTCGGTTTTCATTAAGAAAATCCTTTAGTTTTATTAAAATTTTCAAACTACGGCATTAAAATATTGATTGATTGATTATTTGTTTTTATTGAGAATTGATTATTTTGCTAATTATTTCAGCGTGATAAAGCTAATTTGCTAATGAAAATGTGATCACGAGAAAAGAAAATCCGGTTATTCGTTCAATTAGTTGAAAATCTCCGGTATTCTCATGGCCGCAGGAAAGCCCTATCAATGACATCTTGAATTTGTCTATCCCGATCTAGGGAGCCCAATTTTATTTTTCATTCATTTGGAATGTGTTGGAACGGTCTTGCAATGTTTCCAACTGACTCTTTCTTGATAGTTTCAAGAAAAATGTTATTTCTTATTTTACAGAATCTGGAAATGGATAAACGTCCACTTCTTTTGATGATGTTCAGTACAAAAATCCCTCTAAGTTTTCACGAATGAATTTCGTATTGTATTCTAATAACAATAATTTTATTATTTAACTTTCAACGACAACAGCTGCAATCACATAAGCTTCCATAATGATTTAAGATTTTCCAAACTCACAAGCACCCAAACTCTCAAGAAATATAAGAGAAATATGCTTTGTAAATTTTAGTTCATGACAACTAATTTTGTTTGTTGTTATTTTGTAAATTGCGATTCAAATAGCCTGATTTAGTTTGACAAAAAAAAATTTTGGTGAATAACGTCAAATTCAGAACAGCAATGCCATTTTCACTCAATTGAATAACTACAATTACATTAGTGCTGTCAAACTATAATATAGTTAAATTGTAAGTGTCACTTAAATCAATTTCAAAATGGGAAACGTCGTTTGACAGGAATAAACTATTTTTTGGAGACTTTTAGTCTAGTTTAGAGAATTTTGACAAGAGAATCGGCACCATCATTGTGAAAATCTTTCATTAGGACTTGTCTCACCACTAGAAGTTGATAATGCTAACGGGTCATAGAAACAATTCTCCATCAAATAAATTATTATACAATCTAATTTGGAAACATACAACGAACACAATGACGACATGACGACACGACACATTCAATCCGAAACCGTAGATCTTGTAAAAAAATATTTTTCTCACTTCGTCATTACGGCAAGTCACCATTTTGTATTTCATATTCATCATCCTCCAGCTCTCATCCCAATTTATTTCAAAATGCACATAAATCACCAAAATCGAGAAAAGCCGAGCTAATTACGAAAAGCCATCTCACAAAGCATTTAAAAAACCAATAGCTGAAAAAGAAAATCAGAGTTGCATAGAGCGGTGAATTCAAAGGCAGCGGCGGCAACATTAAAGAGGGGATTTTACAAAGAGGCTGGCTGCGGCGCCTGTCACACCGAACTGAAATTATTATGAACTGCTGACACTTATTTTTTTTTAAATTGGTTTGTTGTCGACAGACTATTGTAACAGAATATCATTTATTTATTTAACAATTTATGTACACTGTTGACAAACTGCTTTATTATCACGAAATATTTTACTTAATTTAACCTCTTAAGCCCCGCGCGACACCGATTCGGAGTCAAAGAATAGAAAATCAATTGTGTCTCATTAGCTGTACCTGACCAATTAATTAAATAATTCCATCCACCATCTACCAACCCGCACTGGGCCCGCGTCCACTCCCACTCCCTCTCACGGAGAGGAGGCCTGTGATTCAACAGTGGGAACATTATAGGCTGATTATGTAATTAAATAATTTAGTTTAGGTACTGCAGACTTAGCATGGAGCTTTCTATTCCTTCGAGCGATCTTTGTATAGGTCCTTTTTTAACCCCCGACGCAAAAACGACGGGATGTTATAAGTTTGACGTGTCTGTCTGTCTGTCTGTCTGAGTGTGTGTGTGTGTGTGTGTGTGCTATAGCTAGATGGTGTTCAGGGTCTGATGATGGAGAACGAAAGATAAATGAGGGTAAACTAGCAAGTACTACTTTGGGAAAAATACCTACAGGGGCGCATTAACGCGCGAAGGCGAGCGTGTTGCGGCAGCGACCGCCGAGCGCCCCTCTATTACTGTCTTCGAAAGTGACGCATATGAAAGGTTCTGTCGGCGAAATGTCCATAGGTGAAACGTTCTATCGACGAATCTCTCAAAAACGAAACGTCCTGTCGGTGATCAGTCCAAAGGAGAAATGACTGTCGGAGAACGGTTGCAGACTAGGGATATCATATTCCCCAGTAATTGGGTTGCGGAGGTCAGACAGCAGTCGTTCCATATAAAATAATGGGATTCAGCTACATCTGACATCTGTTAGACTAGAAGCCGACCCCAACATATTATAGTTGGGAAAAGGCTAGGCAGATGATGTGTATGATCACAAAAGTACGCGTCGGTGTGAGTGGCAGCCGCACAGTGTGAATGACAACGGCTGGCGTGTGAATGAATACAGGATCTGTCATCTTAATGTCTGCCTCTGTGCAGATGTGATGCAAATGCTGGAAAGTTAAGCGTCCAGGTTCGATTCACAGCTTTAACAAATTTGCTTTTTTATAATCTTTTTCGATGGATGGACTGTGTGAAAGATGATATGGCTAGAAAGGACCCGTGACTAGCGAGATGACAACTAATAGAGAAGTATGGAAGAAAGCGACATGTTGCGCCGACCGCAAATAAATTGGGATAAGGGCAGGAGAATGATGATGATGATGATAATCTTTTTCTCCAGTAATGTCAGTTAATGAACTATGAAAATATGGTTTATAGACGCAAAACTTAAATGCACATACACAGACAAATAATTAATAGTTTTACCGTGCGGGAATCAGCAGGAAATCATCTCGAAATGTACTTTTTTGAGACGATTTACTGCTTCAGAGAAATAACTAGATTTAATAGACAAAAATTTCTACAAGGCATCTTTTAAAGATTGAAACAAAGGAAGACAGAAATTCATTTATAATTTAGCATAGGCTCAAAAGGTCTTCAACCAGTGCATCCTGCCCGTCATGACACGGTGCCGAAACGTAGACACAGACAGTCGACCTGCAAATTTAAGGTCACCCAGCGCGCTATGGAGCGGACTATTCTCAAAGTCTCTTTGAAGGATAAATTCAGGAATTAAAGTATCCAGAAAAAACCGTAGTTACTGACATAGCTTGTAGAGTAAGCTAACTGAAGTGGCAGTGGGCTGGCCATGTTTGTCGAAGGACCAATGGCCGATGGAGTCTACGAGTCCCCGAGTGGAGACCGCGTATCGGCAAGCGTAGTGTGGGACGCTCCCAGCTAGATCGACCGACGACCTTCAGAAGGTGGCTGGGTCAGACTGGATGCGGAAGGCGGAGGACAGGGTGTTGTGGCGCAGCCTGGGAGAGGTCCATATCCAGCAGTGGACTGCGATAGGATGAGTTGATAGGTTAAAAAGCACGCAACAAATTCTGCAATATCATAAAATATAAGTTTATTACTTTGATTAATATGACTGCTGTAAGATTGGTGTCATTTACTTTGACAACAAACCGACAATATTCCTTAGCTTACCTCATTTTAAACTCCGCAAACTTAAAACAGGAACTCTTTACAAAACATTTATTGTCGTACAATAGAAACGTTTATTTTACGTCTGGCAACAACACAACTTACTGGCAAGTGCTGGCAACACAGCTTAACTGTTACAACTCTATTCTATTCTTTATTAGAGCGCTTTTATATATGGATAAGAGCATTGAGGACTAGTAGTTCTGCGAACAGAAGACCTCGCGAGCACAAACTTTTTTGCGACAATTAATATACCACTAAAGTCAGCCTAGTTTTTGATGAGGAGGTGGTCCCAGGTGCTCCATCAATCCCTACCTAGTAGTGAAAGGGCCAATTCCACTGGTCAGAAATCTAAAAATGAGCAATTTACTGCAATTTGAGGAGCTATTCTGATATCACATCAAATCTTCACCAAATCTATGAGACCAATTTAAAATACCTACTTACCATTCTAATAAAAAAGAACCATTAAAATCGGATCTTGTAAAGCAGATATCTAGTAGCGGCTTTTGCTTCTTTTTGGAGGAACTACGCCTCTAATCAAAAATCTCCGATGATAAAAAAAACCATAAATTCATAAAACCTATATACCAAGTTATTGGTCGTAAAATACGACCTGTAGAGAAATACCAAAAAACTGACAGAGGAAAGCAAATTTTGCTAACCTTAAAGCGAGCGATCGAAGCGGCTCTACGCTTCGCTCGCTCGGTCAATAAGTAGCTTAAAGTCTTTAAGTCATGTCAACACTCTACGGATATATCCAAATCCAAGTTGTGATTCGTAGACAGTTGTATGGAATGGCTACATAACACGGAAAATTGACGTAGGGTGTCACCTTGCTTTACAATTCATTTCCCTGATTATACATTTAATCATCAACTCAGCCAAGATACCATAATCTAACCCAGTGGTGGTACCTTCATATAAGCCCAAAAGCCTTACTAAAATGCTTGATAGAGAATTTATTGTACCTTACCAGTAGTTTATGAGAAAATTGCGATGATACATACGTAGATACGTAGGTACCTACATACTCAGTCGAAAACGGAACTTTCTTTTTTTGAAATCGGTTAAAATTATATTGGGCTTGCGTTATTTTGAAACCCTAGGCACGCCACTGATCTAACCAACCTATCCCGCCACTGTACCGAACCTGTCACACACTTTTATGTTTTATGTGACGATCCAATAATAAATTAAACTGCGTACAATAACGATTCCAGTCTGTATTCGAAAATTCAATTAAATAGTTTGGTCACTAGTCGGCTGAAGGATAAAATCCAGAGTCGGCCCAACACTACTAAGTATTTAATTTGTTTAAAAAAATCACTTTAATTATTTCGATGCTAGGATTTATTTGATAGTTCCAAAATACTCTTAGGCATTAGTATTGCCAGTGTTTTATTGCCGTACTAGCTGCGCCTCGCGGTTTCACCCGCATAAGTCTCGATGCCGTGAGAACATCGGGATAAAAAGTATTCTATGTCCTAATCCAGGTCATGGGCTATTTATGCGCCAACTTTTATCCAAATCCGTTTAGCCGTTATAAAGCCGTGCAACAAACAAACAAACTTACTTACGTATTTATAATCTTAGTTAGGATTGTCATCTCCACGTTGCATATAATTATATGTTTTGAGTATAATTTCGATGTTTTTTTTTTGTGTTGGTATAGTGGTGTGCTAGCTGACATATGCCTAATAATTTAATGTTTTGTATTGCACGTAGTGTAAATTATTTTGCATACTGTTGAATCATATATATAATAATCATACATAGAATCCATTTTTTTTTCTAACTGAACAGACAGCTGTGCTAATGGGGAGTTTGTTGCGCCACTTTTTCTTCCCAGCTAAAGCATTAGGAAGTGGTGACGGGTGGGCGTTTTCGAGGCTGCCGTAATTTTGACGTTCGAAAAGTGCTGTTTCTCAGCCTAGTTTAAATAAATTGATTTTGATTTTGTATATCCCACGCTAAGTTTGCCGATTTGCGGTCTTCAATCAAAGTCCAATTTGCCTCATCCAATCATGCTCCAATTTGATAACGAAGATTTAATGATTTTTGCCTACAAATATTTAAACAAGCAATGAACTAATAACACATATGTTTAATTAAGAAAGTAATGCTTGTAATAAGGCCAAACAAAATCAAAATTCAAAGTACCTACTTACTTTTTACCACGAAAAAAATACTACTTTATTTAATTACGAAAATAAACTAATTCCAGTGGGCCGAGAATAATGGCTGTGTTTCATAATTAAATTGAATTTTTACACAATTTTCGTAACACATTTCACAGTTTCACAGTTTTCGTTTCATATTATTGTTTAATTAAATAAAATGGACGGACAGACCACTGAAATTCAGTCCGCTGACATCGAGGTGCTCAGAAAAATGGAGGATGAACATCTGCGACTACAGAGACAGGTTACATGGAGTATTTTAACAGTAAATTGTATTTTAGGTGTCTTGTACATTTTAGATATACAGGTTGAAATTAAATTAGCTGGCGAAAAAGATTAGGTGATTTTTTTGGGTCAACGACCGCTGATAGTTTTGTTTCTGGTTCTTGTTAGTTGAGAAAATCTGTTTTGTTTTTATTTTATAGTGTTTAGCTAAGGTACCCATCACGTCTGTGAAGTTCACACAAAACAAACAGATTTTTTAAACTGATATTTCAAGTGACTACACGATCGGTGGTTGATGAACAAAAAAAAGCTCTATCTAATAATTAACTTCGTTTTTGGTTTATCATTTTTATTCATCGATACTCATCACGTCTGTGGCGTTATGCTAGCTAATTTATTTGACCTTGTGTTCTAGAATTTTTCACAGTTCTCTGTTCGACTTCTTCTTCTTCTGTCAACAGCGCATTAAGTCGTTGTGAAAAGATTAGCTAGTCAGAAAAAAATTGGCGGACCCAAATATGAAAAAAGCGGCCAAGTGCGAGTTGGACTCGCCCATAAAGGGTTCCGTAGGAGCAAGTAACATAAAATAAAAGTTCTTGTAGTTCGTTGTAACTTTGGTCGATGTTCTAATAATAGTGTACATTGCGGTTTACGAATTATGGCGTATTAAAAAAATACTATTTACTAGATCTCGTTCAAACCAATTTTCGGTGGAAGTTTACATGGTAATGTACATCATATATTTTTTTTAGTTTTACCATTCTCTTATTTTAGAAGTTACAGCCCCCCCCCCCCCCCCCTGTAACTTTTAAAATAAGAGAAATTTTCTATTTTTGTTTGAAAATCTTAATGCGGTTCACAGAATCCATCTACTTACCAAATTTCAACTGCATGGTTCTTATAGTTTCGGAAAAAAGTGGCTGTGACATATACGGACGGATAGACAGACAGACATGACGAATCCATAAGGGTTCCGTTTTTTTCCTTTCGGCTACGGAACCCTAAAAATCAATAATCGGTCTTCAGTGTTCAGATTAATACACGTCGGAGATTCCACTTTGACCTTTTAGTTAGAAGTACGGAGTATCCATAATGTGGGAGACAAACTTATAAATAATGGTCTTGTTACCACTGTCGATGGAAAGGCTTCCTTGCAGAATCTCTCCATCGGAATCGGCAAGGCAACCTTTCTGTCGAATTTATAATTATTTTTAATTTACCCTAGAGTGTTACGTGAGGTCGATGTTCATTTGTACGATTTAAAATTTATCGTAAGTCGTGCGCCCGCCCGATGGGATCTCCCATGGGAGCTTTCGTGCGTGTTCGATCTATGTTCTCATAGTTGATACTGCTGGTACACTAGAATAAGAACAGATACGATGATATATCGGTTGTTAATGTATCGAATTTCCTCCACCAGGTCCGAATGATCCAAGTGGACCGTCAGCAGCGCACGATGGGCGTCCACCCTCAGTTTAGGAGACAGGACGAGCTGATGAGACAGCTGAAGAAGGAGTACGTCAACCTCTGCAAGGACCTTAAGGTAATCGAGTTTATTTACAATTTTTATTTGTATTTTTTTTTACCAATTTTACCAATGTGTGTGTGTTTAATATCAAAGAATAATCAATTTTGCATTTAATAATTTTATATATAATTTTTATCAGATTCTTAAATTTTAATTTAATTTATAATATAAATAAATATTTAAATGTAAATTTTAACGATGTTACCAGTTTTTCAATGTTAGCACTTATTACCAAGTAAGTTAGCTTATTTCCTTGATTCATTGTTTTATTTAGGTGGTGTTTACCTATAAGTAACTGATGCACTGTTATTTTAATTTTTATATGTATTATGTGTTTGTAAGTCTAACCAATTGTTCGTGAACCTAATATAATAAATAAATACATTTTATGCTGTTTATTAACGGCACTCTTGATGCCACAGCTGAGCCACCGGTTACTGCGCTGCGTATTGAGAGTTAGATTTTTACACACAGTCCTTTCCTAACTTTGATTTTGCATCATTGTCAAAACCACATTGATCTTTACTCTCGCTATAATAATGTTGCTTTTGGTCTGCCATTGATCAGTCTGTTCTGCACGTGGGGTTGGATTTTTAGGTTGGACAAAGAGTTGAGGATGGTATTTTTTTCCGTTATGAAATTCCGGAGTTTGTGCCCGGTTGATTTAAATTTGTTTGCCCACTGGGTCTTAAACATAACTGGCGAAATGTGGATTTACTATGTTTAGTACACCCACATTTCGCTCCTCCGTGTTCCTCTGCCCTTAGAGGAGAACAAATGTGTTGTTATGTCAGATTAAAGAGTTTTTAATAATGAGGACTTCTGTTTTCTCTACAGATAGCAAGATCAGGGGCTCATAAGAAGAAGGATAAAAGGATGAAAGTGGAACTGAAGACCTCGTTGTTACACAGAGTTGAGACTGAGCAGGAGGTTGAAGGTACCTACCTAGTACACAGGCTTTGGGAACATTTTGCAATCGCAAAATTCTCTGACGAGTATGGTTTAAATAATAAAAGCTTTGCTTATGGATGGATAAATCCATATGATTTATATGAGTCCCAGTCACCAGCAAAATAATAACTGTATTTTTTTTTTAATTAGGAAATAATCAAATTTCATTAAATTTAAATAGATATATTAAGGCCTTTTTTTGCCCAAAGAATCAGCATTGCCATCCAACGTGGCAATGCTGCCAGCCTTTTGGGCACTTTTCCCATTGACAGCGATGCGGACGAATTTTTTGATGTCCAATGAGCTCTTCCGCCTTTTTGTTATTTTTATTATATACTCGTATATACTTGTACATCTTGTAGGTATTTTTTAATATTAGTAAATCCTAATTATATTCAGAAACTTTTTGACCACGTGGTAATTATTTCTTTTTTGTGCTGATTAACGCTACCAACAATTATAACATTGTTATAATAAAAGGTGGCTCCTAAAACATTGAACGCTACTCTTAGGTAGATATAATAATAATTTTACTGTTAAAATAATCATGTTCATCTATAAAACCGGCCAAGTGCGTGTCGGACCTCGCACAATGAGGGGTTCCGTAGTTGGGATTACTTGGGATGAATTTATTCCAAAAAAAACATAACAGTGTAGTTGAAAAACATGTTCTCCCATACATCGATATATGTCACCATCAATTCTCCAACCGCAAATTTAAGTTGGTCGACTATTACTCGTTAACTTGTAAAGCCTACTTAGCTGTGATAGTTTTCCTTTTTATTTCATTATATGTACTACTGCTATGAATTATTTCACATCTCCATAAACAACAATTTCGTTGGCGGGGGGGGGGGGGGGGGGGTTACACTTGACTCTAACAAAAATTTGCAGTTTAAAGCTACGCAAACGGATCGTTGAATCGATAAATGGACGTGCAAAATTTTTGAACGGCCTCCTATCCAACCATACCCCACATCACGGGACAGACGAGAAAAAAACATATCATCCCTACATAACGTGCATGGGAGCTACCCTAAAAAATAAATTTTATTCAATATTTTGTTCTAGCACTTTGTCAGTGTGATTAATATGTGATTGTTTGTCAGTGTGTATACCTATGCAAAATTACAACATTCTAGTAGTAAGCGTCTCTGAGCTACAGCGGGGACAGACAGACAGACAGACGGACATGGCGAAACTATAAGGGTACTATTTTTGTGTTTTCACTAAATTATCTTTCTTTATCTAGGTTAAGTTTGATGGCCGAATGCATAAGAGTACATAATAATGTTACCGTCCCAATGCAGGGCCTCTCATACAGAGAAGGCACAAGAATTGTTCACCACGCTTGCTCACGGCCATTTCAGACTTATATTAACGTGAAGTAAATGTTTGAAAGTACATATGAATTGAAAAAGTCACATTGGTACTTGCCCGGATTTGAACCAACAACCTCGTGCATAAGAGAGGCCTTGACCATTGGGCCACCACGACATTCATTACGATATGATTAATAATTAATCTTATATATAAAATTCTCGTGTCATAATGTTCGCTCCCGTACTCCTCCGAAACGGCTTGACCGATTCTCATGAAATTTTGTGAGCATATTGAGTAGGTCTGAGAATCGGCTAACATCTATTTTTCATACCTAGAAATTACTTAAAAATTATTTATATGGCAAAACGTTTGCCGGGTCAGCTAGTCTTATATATAAAATTCTCGTGTCACAATGTTCGTTTCCGTACTCCTCCGAAACGGCTTGACCGATTCTCATGAAATTTTGTGAGCATATTGAGTAGGTCTGAGAATCGGCTAACATGTATTTTTCATAAATTATTTATATGGCAAAACAACGTTTGCCGGGTCAGCTAGTGAATAATAAATGTGACGAGTTAAAGGTCGTAGGTTCAAACCCAGCCAGGCACTTTACTTTGTGTAAGTTATTTCATCACCACTGCTCTCAAAACGGTGAGAAACCGGCTTGTCCTAAACCCAAAAATTCGAAGACAAGTGACATCGACTAACCCGTACTGGGCCTGCGTGGTGGATTATGGCCCACTCCCTCCCAGCAGTGGGAACATTATAGGCTGATTATGTAAATAATAAATAAAAAGCCAGACCAATAGAGATGCATAAACCTGCAGGGCAGCATGTGGCGAGCTGTTGAGACAGTATATAGCGACTCCACAGACCCTATCTCCCGGGAGAAGTCTTGTTCTTTACCTCTTTCTTGCCAATTGGCTGGCTTGAGTGATCTCTCGCAAGAGCAAACGTGCTCGGAGTAAGGAAGTATTCCAGTAAGATAGGGATCTTGACCGTCCTTCCGGGATTGTCCTGATAGCCGTGGAATAACTGTCAACTCCTCATAAGCTTCAGGACATGTTAATAAAAAAAAAAAAACAAATACAATACTGCTTCTGTTGCCCCCTTGTCGGTACGACACTATTTGCTAGCAACCGATTTCGGGGCCCATTATTGTGTATTCAAGTCCCCCTGTGCGGAGGCAAAAGTCCTTGCGCACGTATGGGAGTGGCGCGAGGAGGCGAAACGCCGCGGACGGAGCTCCGGCGGGATCTCATGGCGACATGGATAGTACGGCTGTCGCAACCTAGTGCTGGGCACACCACAATTGCGGCGATAACCCTCTTTGAGGAGTGGCTAGAGAGGCGCCACGGCGTCCTTACCTTCCGCCTGACGCAGGTCCTCACCGGACAGGGCCCACGGCACACACTTCGGGAGGTTCCTGTGTCGGATAAGGCGGGCGGAAACGCCCGGGTGTCATCACTGTGTGGATCGCCCGGAGGACACGATGGAGCATACGGTGGAGGTCTGCCCGGCTTGGGCAGAGCACAGCTGTGTCCTCGTGGAGGGGATCGGCGGTGGAGATCTCTCGCGTCCGGCCCTGGTTCAGGCCATGGTACGGAGCGAGAGGGCATGGGCAGCCGTCACCTCCTTCTGCGAAGCAGTAATGCTCGCGAAGGAGGGCCACCGTAGGCGCGGGCTTGCGGACGGTGAGCAATGGGTAGCTCACCGTCCGGTAAGGACCAGGCCCGGGTCGACGGCGCGTTGTATTCCACGCGCGCCTCAAAGAGATGTCGTCAGCACAAGTGTAGGGGTCCACTAGGGCCGATGCCTGCTGGGGTCGCGAGAAGGTACTAAAGGGTTACCGAGGCCCCTGGCAACACAGGCAACGGAAGGAATACGGGTGGGTTTTAGTCAGTAAGAGTCTGACTCACCCTCCCGCTCCGCCCAGAGCGGGAGCAGTTATTTGATGATTTCCCAACAAAAAAAAATGTCCCCCTGTGCCATTTTATCTGTATATTTTATATAAAACATTTGTCAGGGGGTCTTTCCATAGTCCTAGATAACCAGTTCACTTTAGTCACCCAAACCCACAATCCAATATCTTTGATTCAATATCCTGCAAGTCTTACACCAACCGGTGGTTGTCCTTGGGTGCACTTGCATAGTGCGTACAGGAATAATCGTCGGTCGGTGCCTCATCTAATAAAAAAAATCTAACGGGCCTCTGCGATTTGGCTTCGACCCCTTGTATGCCTACCAAAGGTCCGGGACTCCAGGGTCCCGAGAAATACCAAGAAACGTTAAAGTTATACTAAAAATCTTATTGTTTTCAGCCGATGTAGCAATGATGGACCAAATCAATGGCTTAATACAGAAAAACAATAAAGAGACTTTGTATCTGAGAAAACGAGCGAGCACGACACAGGAGCAGGTAATTATCAACATAGGCCTCCTTCTTGAAACACAGGTATGAAGAACTGACCTTAAAATGTTTATGATGAAAAGAAAACAGACTAGCCTATTCCCAACTCTGTTAGGATCGGCATCCAGTCGAACCGGATGTAGCTGAATATCAGTATTTAATTGCCTATCTGACCTCCACAACCCAGTTACTGAATAAAACAATACCCCATGGTAAGACTGGTTGTTAGTAGGTAGGTTAGAATTGGGGGTTCTGAATCACCTAGCGCAGCGAGAACAGGTGATTCAGAACCCCCAATTTAACAGACCTGATTCAGATCCCCCAATTCTATTTTCGGTCTACGATACAATTTGATAAATAAGCAATGAAATCTTGCACTGTATCGCTGCGACTTTTGGGCATCTGACTACCCATATCGTAAGGACTCAAAGATCTGCGAATGACAGCCGGGACCAACGGCTGAACATACTTTCTGAAGCACGAAGGGGTATCTATATGTAATTGATGGTCACTCATCCACGAACCGACCGCAGCAACCGGAACCCTTCGATCAACCCGTACAGCTGTTGTCATTTAGCTACGAGCCCCTGTGGGAAAAAGGATTATCAAAAAAAAACAAAACGCTTAAAACCAAACTCGCCACAAACATTACTTTTTCCGTTTTATTTCTACCACTAAAAAGATTTCTCGGACTCGTTTTATTCAAGATCTGTTTTATTTCTCTCCTTATTAAAGCATTTCCTAGAATGAGACAACTAAATTACCTTTTTTGTTAATATTTCCTTCCTAAGAATAAAACTAGAATACATGAAACGCAAAGAGTCCTAAGTAACTACCACTGTGAACGTCGCGTAGCCTCGAAGAATAAAAATTATTCTCAGCACTTTGACTTTATCACTGACATGAAATGTATTTGCAAGCCATGTCTACTGTACCATATTCTGGCAAATGAATATTTTTGATTTGATTTGAAGCGTTTAACTGGTTAACGTTAAAAATAAAAGACATATTGTGAAAATAGATAGTAAAGCGTTGTAAAGCGGCTAACCCGCACTGGCTCTGCGTGGTGGTTTACGGCCCACTCCATCCCACAGAGAGGAGGCCTGTGTCCCAGCAGTGGGAACATTATATGCTATACGGTTTAATAGGGAGAACCTTGCTTTCATAAGTAATTGATAACACAGTTGGAGCAGCGGGTTGTGGGTTCCATTCCCCCACAGATCAAATATTTGCACAGCTAATGGAACAGTTTCTGAGGTCCTCAGATAAACTCTCAATGGGTATTGATTCGACAAAGTTATCTATTTAAGCGAATTTGTTATTTAACTGATTGTTCAGAAACGCGATATTGAACTAACAGGATTATCGAGTTATAGATAAACTTAGGTTTAATTTCCATTTTAAATAGCCTTTATTAGAAATCTTAAAAACTAGTCAATGACGTAGACATCAGCTAGATTCCTTTGTTCCTTAGCATACCTTAGCATAGGCCTCCCTAGGCTTTTACATTGGCCTCGATCGTGAGTTTTTCTTCTCCATGTCGCAGTAGCTTTTAAGACGTCTTCTCATCTTTGATATGGTCTTTAGCTTAGGTTGAAATACCTCAAAAACCAGTGGATGGAAAACTGTTTTGGGGATAAGCTGTTTATGTACATTAGATTTTCTAGGGAAAACACATTCATGACTGGAAGTTCTCCAAGTGGGCGGCTAAGTTTTTTAAAATAGTTTTTAACTCTAACAGCTCGAAGAACGTCGTTGGCAAAGCGAGTACCGGCTAGTATCAGCTGAGAACAAGCTGGAGACTGCCAAGCTGAGGTTTAACACCATCCAGTTTGAGAACAGGAAAATTAGGCAAGAGATCGACCATATGTTACAAGATAGGTAGGTAATCCCTTAACCTTTTTATATAGTACTAGCGACACGCCCCTGCTCAGGACGGTTTTTACGACTTGACAAATGTTCGAGATTCTTTTAATAAATAAGTTTAATATGAATTTATTATACCCAAAAACCTTTCGGAATAAATTCTCTACTAGATGATGATGAAAACCGGATTAAAATCCGTTGCGTAGTTAAGAAAAAAAACACGGTCACACAGACAGACACGAAAAGTGAATTTAATTATTAATATGTCTAGATAATATACAGTCACCTGCCTAGTTTTTCCCAACTATGTTCCCAACACACCCCTTGGTAACTTGGTAATTTATTGATGACCTCCATCAAAAGATGTACACACAAAAATCACAATTTATAGACACTTTACTTGCCAGGTTTCTAACTACCCGTAAAGACTGTCAAAGATCTATGAATGACAGCCGAGACCAACTGCTTTTTTTTTTGGGTCGGAAATTATCAAATAACTTCTCCCGCTCTGGGCGGAGCGGGAGAGTGTGTCAGACTCTTACTGACTAAAACCCACCCGTATTCCTTTTGTTGCCTGTGTTGCCCTGGCAACACAGGCAACAAAAAGGCTTCGGTAACCCTTTCGAACTTCCACGCGACCCCGGGAGGCATCTGCCCTAGTGGAACCCTACACTTGTGCTGACATCTCTTTGAGGCGCGCGTGGGACAACGCGCCGTCGACCCGGGCTTGTTCTTATTGGACGGCGAGCTACCCATTGCTCATCGTCCGCAAGCCCGAGACCAACTTTTATCGATGCCCGGAGGGAGAGTGCCATGAATGGTCACCCATCCTCGGACCGACTTTGGCAAGCGTTACTTTAGCTTCAGTCGACCCGTGCGGCTGTTATTATTTAGTCACGACCCCCTCTTAAATTAATATAGTCTTCGTTACTGTATAAAATAATGAGTGACTGAAAAAGACACTTTACAAATGCGATTTTTCTCTATAAATCGATGTGCAATCAATCGAGGGCGAACGCGTTACGGAAAAGTAACATAATATGTACTTATTCAAACGATTTTAAAAACAAAAATTTCGTTTTGCTCATAATATTAACTTAGTTTTAATATTTTATGAATATCTATGCGTGATACTATTATTGTGCTTCTCGAAAAAAATAAACTAAATTGCTATTGGACACATGTATTTTCGATTAAAAATCTTTCGAATTCACGTTCCATCTACGTCACGCGTTCGTACTAGGACCTACATACATAACAGCTCGTCTCTTTGTACCGTTTTCTCTGAAGAACCAGATAAAAACAACCACATATCGAAAGTTATTCCATTTAGAAATTCTGGGTTCGAATGTTTGCCTCCATTCACAGGCTTGTTTTTATATGGACTACCTAAAACGTTTTGATCCTGAAGTTTTTACTTAAAGACTTTCTTCACAGAGCCCACTTCAACCAAGCCTGGGAGAAAATGCTATCAGCCCTGCGTAAGGGCAAGAAGTTCCTCAACGACCTATTCGAGTCCTCGACCCTGGCATACGACCAGAGGGACGAATGGTGCACCAAGTTGAAGACCATGCAGGACAAGGGGAAGATTGATCAGATGTTGCAAGTTCAGGTAAGCCTACTCGTTCTTGCAGTCGTTTAGAATGCGGCCATATTAACTAACACCTCATAAAACCGAACTTTTCAAAATAATAAAAAAGTATGAAGCAAATCGGAAGCTTCTTTATGTCAATGGTTAAATATTGGAATTAAAACTATGACCAGCTGTTACGGTGTTGAATAGACTTTATAAAGTTGTATTTAAGCTTCAAGAAGACATATCCTAACTAACATTGTAAGTTTGTTTGTTTGTTACGCTTTCACGCTAAAATGGCCGAACGGATTTGGATGAAATTTGGCACATGGGTAGATCAGGACCTGGATTAGGACATTAGGTACTTTTTTTCCCGGTATTCCCACGCGATCGAGACTTACACGGGAGAAACCGCGGGGCGCAGCTAGTTGTAAATAAAACCTTTTGAAGAAACGCAAAACTTTTGATTGTAGGATCTGGTGATGGATCATCATTTATAGATAATAAACGCGTCCTGCTAATGTTCTTAACTTCTCATATTACCCTGCCAGGCTTTGCAAATATCTTGGTTATTGCAGTTTGTGGTCATTTTCAGACGCATTTAGACGTCTAAATAATTGATCGCCAGAACAATAGTCACGAAGACAGATGATCAAAACGTATATAAAGTGTACCCTACTTAATTTATCAAGTTAAACAACAACAGTTGATTGCGCCACCTCATAACTTTAAACCATTATAGCAGCTAAAAGGCCCTTAACGGTACTTATGAGCTAACTTCAGTTAAATCATGGCTAAAGGGGCAGTTGCGCTAAGTTGGTAACACTTGAAATGTTCTCAACTCTTCACGGTGTTGACACATTTGAGAACTGTTTGGGCCTGTTACTTTGATGGCGTTAGTCGTCTAAAGTGGATTTTGGGTACAGATAGCAAAAGCGCAAACATAGGCTGTTGTTTTTGGCCATTTCTCGCTAATTTGCTTTTGAGTTTTGGTACTGCGAGTGTCTACATCGATCAAAGGCACTTTTGGCTAATAAAACTGACGAAGTTGTAAGTAAATGTGTTTCGTTGGTCTAGTAGTCACCAGCGTTACTACTGAGCATGAGGTCCTGGGTTCGATTCCCGCGTCGGGCAAAGTATTATCGGGTTTTTCCATCTGGAATTTCTCAGCCCGGAGTATAGATTTGTGCCCGGTTGATGGCAATACGCTCGCCCCCTATTACATGGGATTTAAACATAACTGGCAAAATGTGGGTGTACTATAGGTACACCTCTGCCTAACCCCTCGGGGATTACAGGCGTAATGTTGTTTAGTAGGAGAAAACGGTTTATGCATTTCTATTATTTTTGAGGTCTAGGTTGTTGGTTGACATTTATAAACTGAAGTGTATTCTTTGTCCTTGTCATTTGAATGCCAAGGAAGTGAGGCAACTACACTAAAAAAGGCTTTTCAATAAAGACATTTTTATGATCAAGGTAGTAAAAGTTTTATTGCCGGTTATGGATAGAGATGACATAATTTTATTGACCTTCTGACAACAGGATCACGGTCTTAATTTGTGTTGCACTTGATAATAATTCATATTATTATCAAGTGCAAAAATGTTGCTCATGTTATGGTTAAAATATTAGCGAGTCTGCACTTAACTTTCTGTAAACAATTTCATCACCACTGCTCTCAAAAAGGTGACGGAAAACATCGTGAGGAAACCGGCATGTCCTAGAACCAAAAAAAAAATTGAAGACATGTGGCCCACGTGGTGGATTACGGCTCACTCCCTCTCACAGAGAGAAGGCCTGTGTCCAAGCAGTGGGAACAGTATACGCTGATTATGTAGGTATGGGTGTTTTTACACCGTATATGTACAGTATACCTTTATTTCTACAGTTAACCCATACTATAACACAATAGTTTTAATTTCCATGCATTGGGCAGCAATCCAAACATTCAGCTGTTAAAAAACAATACCTTCGTGGAAATACTGAACTACAAATTTTTTTGTAACGTTCACAGGAAATGAGAGACTTAATAAAGGGGTACGACCACGAGATGACAATCTACCTGTTCCTGGCCACCAAAGGCATGACCAGGGTCAACAGGAAGCAAGAGAAACGAGAGGAACAACTAAAGAGGGTAGAAGAAGAGAACAATAAGAAACAGCATCAGTATCATCTGAATTTGTTGGATGGTATTTCTGTAAGTATTTCTTTGCATATTTAAAATGGACGAGAGAAGCACAACACGGCCATGTCCGGGAGTACCACTTTCCCCTCCCCGCTTTAAGTGATGGTGAGGCTCTTGGCTATTAAAACATAGACCATACCAATTATCAGGGCAATCATTGAACCTTATGCAAACCTTCCCTAAATCCCTGCATAAAAAATTTACCCACCCCTGGATAAACAACATACTTCATATTAACACGACCAATTACACATTCTATATAAGAAGATTTACCAACATTAGAAGGCCCATACAAATACAACTGTTTACGCTTTAAACCTACAGTAAGCACATAATCATTCCACCACATACACACTTCTATAGTCCATTTTCCATAACAATCATTAAGTGGTCTCAGGATAACATTCACAACCGGTTCTTTAATATCAGCAAATACCTTTTGCAAAAAGCGATAACAAGACCTATGCTCCATAACAAACGGATCATCGAAGCAAAACCTCGAAGTTGTGGGATGTGAGGTCTACATCCCACATGTCGACAACCTAGCGCACCAAGTTCTTAAAATCACAACATACAACACACGCATTGAGTTTTAACTTTTCTGTTTCTTGAATGACTTTCGTTATATGAAAGTAGAAAAAAATAAATGAATGGAATTTTAAAGTTCTTTGGTTCGAATGCCAGATCAGACGCGCTTCTTTAGTACCTAGAAGTCTTTTACGTAAACTCAAGCATGTTCATATATTTTTCACCTTCTCTCCTCTAGGAATACACGCAAGAATACAGAACTGACAGAATAATAGACTTGTTCTTGAGGATAGAGCAGGAGAACTTCTCGATGTACCAGCTGTTGACGGACTTCTGCGCTGAGAACGATGTTCTAAAACGCGAGCTGAAGGCAGTGCGGCAGGCTGCTGGTGAGTTATCCTGTTTTCTTTTTAGTTGGGTTTTTACGAAGTTGGATTTTGTTTTTTTGGGCATCTTTAACCAGGCAACGGGATTTAACGATTCACCGGGAACGCCTAAGTCAACGCCGTCTTTCTGGAACACAGGTCTGGGTCCTATTTAATATAACTGAAAATGCGACATATTTGTCAAAAAAATACATAAACGTCACATTTTCATAAAAATGTGTTGTTTAATCAAGCTTACATCTGTATTTTTTTTCAAAAGTTTCGGATTGTCGCCTCTCAACTGTCCCCTGTAAACTGTCGCCTGTCGGTTTTATTAAATAGGTCCCTGTCTATCAGTGTCACAGGGCTGTGATAGAAACGCATTAGGTAGCTAGCCAGTTATCATAGAATACTTCTATGCTGAGTACTATGCTATGACCTATCAGGGCAATTTATTTTATTATTTTACGGTACGAATCCTTAATGAAACTGCACTGTCTTAGGCAAACTTCTATTACACCGAAGAAGAAACAATTAAGTGTTTTAAGATCCTAACAGTATTATAAATACGAAAGTGAGTTTGTTTGTTTGTTACGTGTTCACGCTATAACGGCTAAATGGAATTGAATGAAATATGGCATATGGGTAGACCATGATCTGGGTTACATAGGATAGTTTTATCCCGATATTCTCACTTGACCAAGACATATGCGAGTGAATCCGCGGGTCGTAGCTAGTATCCTATAAGTAGCGAGCCTTTTACCTTATATACCTTTTTAGAAAAGATTTTAAAAGAAAGGTTTAAGTATTAATGCACGTGCATTATGTGCAAGTCTGTCTAAGTAAACGGAACAGTAATGACGAACACTTGTTTGAGTGTTTGCAAAGCCAGTGTTTTGGGCTTTCTAAAAGAATTGTAAATAGGCCAGTCTCTTAGAATAGCTCTGACATGCAATACATACAAATATAGAGAGAAGATAGACTGCGTGTTGTGCGGGATGGTTTACAAGCTTGTGCCAGTGCGGCGGTTTTTGCCGGGGTCGCGGGAAGTTACGAAAGAGTTACCGAGGCCCCTGGCAACACAGGCCACGGAAGGAACACGGGTGGGTTTTAGTCTGTAAGAGTCTGACATACTCTCCCGGTCCGCGCAGAGCGGGAGAAGTTACACGATAATTTCCCATCCAAATAAAAATAAAAAATTGCGAGTAAAAAAAGCTTTAGAGAACAAGGATGAAATAAATAGTGTAAAGAACACCTTAACAACGTTTCATTGCGAAACACTTGAAATCAAACTCGCTTAATTATTTAGCAGACATGGTTTTAGCGAGTCAAACTCAAAACCTCACACAATCTATTTAATTCTTCTTACAGATGACCGCAGAGACTGGAACGAGATGAAAGAGAACAGGAGACTTACAAAGATTGAAGCTTTACAGGAACAACTGGCGGAACAGACGGCCAGGACTGAGGACATGAGGAGGAGAAACGAGGAGAAGACACAGCGCATGCATGACATCATGAATAAAATCAGTGATATGTTCACGTGAGTTATGGAAGATTTTGGCACCTGCATCCGTATAGGGGGTGAAGTAGACTCACCCCCTATACGGATGCAGATGACAAACATTTTGTCATGCTAAACCACTTTCGCGATAAAACTCATACAGTCTGTCTTGACTGATGAAGGTGACTAAATAACCTCCCTGAATACTAGCGTACAAACCGCAGCCTTTCGTATAGGTTATGTTTTTAAATTTCCTCCTTGATACAATATCTCATCAAAAAAAACAAAATCAATATCAACAATATCTCGAACTTATCTCGATTTTCTTTTGTGCGTTGCGTGTCTATCGGGTCCAGGACTCTTTTATGTGTATGTGTCACAAGAACGCAGGTTCGCAAAAAAGCTCACGGTCTTAATAGAAAATGGCACCTGTCGTTGCTTTAAGATAATTATCTGCTGCATTAAAATTCATGCAGCTACAGCGTCTCTTATGGCTGAAATACATTTGCATTAGTTAAGGAAAAAGCAACAGAGGAAGACCACTGACAAGTTGGGAAGAGGACATCATTGTTGGGAAGACGACACGTTGGGAACGATCACCATTACAAATTAATTTAATCGTTTTATATAAGTGTAAAATAAATGTATAATAATAAGTGTAAAAGTCTAGTATACAATAAATATGTCCATTTTATTACACAAAGTGACAGCTAGCACATGTGAGACTACTCCATTGAATTAGTAATTCGACTTTAGAGAAAAAAGACTTATTTTTCTGTCATTTGATGACAGCCTTTGAATTGTAATATTATTGCAATGCTACATAATCCAATCATCATAGAACAGGGAATAGACTGTTCGTTCCGTATTCAGTTGTGCAGTGACTACAGACCGAAAAGTGCGAGGGAAACAAGCGAATGTGCCAGCGGTGTGGCCAGTAGTTGTCTCTCTCTAGAATTCTGATTAGTCCAATGATTTTTTTAATTTATAATACTTGTAAAATATCAGTTATAAATATCTTTGATATTTAATCGATATATTTATTAATAATTAATCAATCAAATAAAACTATCAAGACTTAGTTCGCCATAAAAGAGAAAAATATTTTTTCTATTATTAATATTATAAAAAATTTGTTCACATTTTCTTAATTTTAATTGTCTCTATTTCTCTTGTGAGGAAAAAAATATTAATAAAAGAAATCTTTCAGTCTCGAGCCAAAGCCTTACTTACTGACTTTCAGTCTAGAAATGTGAATTAATAACTTATAGAAATACCTAATACTTTTTCTATTATAAGTCACTGCAATTTTCAATATCTTTTCTATTAATTAATATTGGAACCTTTTTTTTTTTTTTTGAGGGTGGGAAATCATCAAATAACTTCTCCCGCTCTGGGCGGAGCGGAAGGGTTTGTCAGACTCTTACTGACTAAAACCCACCCGTATTCCTTCCTGTTGCCTGTGTTGCCAGGGGACTCGGTGACCCATAAGTACCTTCCCGCGACCCCGGCAGGCATCGGCCCTAGTGGACCCCTACATTTGTGCTGACATCTCTTTGAGGCGCGCGTGGAATACGACGCGCCGTCGACCCGGGCCTGGTCCTTACCGGACGGTGAGCTACCAATTGCTCACCGTCCGCAAGCCTGCGCCTACGGTGGCTGGAAATCCGCCCGAGATTCCCGACGCCCAGGGCGTCTCCTGCGGCGGCTAGGGGCGAGAGGGCGCGAAACGTGCCTTTCCCTCAACCGTCCCGCCTCCTCCTTCGCGAGCATTACTGCTTCGCAGAAGGAGGTGACGGCTGCCCATGCCCTCTCGCTCCGTACCATGGCCTGAACCAGGGCCGGACGCGAGAGGTCTCTGCCGCCGATCGCCTCCACGAGGACACGGCGGTGCTCTGCCCAAGCCGGGCAGACCTCCACCGTATGCTCCACCGTGTCCTCCGGGCGATCCACACAGTGGTGACACCCGGACGTTTCTTCCCGCCTTATCCGACACAGAAACCTCCCGAAGCTGCCGTGTCCGGTGAGGACCTGCGTCAGGCGGAAGGTGAGGACGCCGTGGCGTCTCTCCAGCCAATCCTTAAAGAGGGGACTTATCGCCGCAATCGTGGCGTGCCCAGCACTGGGTTGCGACAACCGTACTTTCCATGACGCCATGCTCATGATGATGCCGCCGGAGCTCCGTCCGCTGTGCCGCGATTTCTCGCGGCAACGGACTAACGCCCCGGCGTTTCGCCTCCTCGCGCCACTCCCAAACGTGCGCGAGGACTTTTGCCTCCAGATCCCATGGCGGCAATCCGGCAAGGAGGCTCGCTGCCTCACAGGAGACCGTGCGGTATCCCCGGCCCATCCGGATGGCCATGACCCTTTGGGCCGCGCTCAACCGGCGGGCTGGCCGCAGCGCCAGAGAGCGCGCCCATACAGGAGCCCCGTAGAGGGCCATGGACCGCACGACCCCCGCGTAGAGCCTCCGGCAGGAGGCGTTTGGACCCCCTAGATTGGGCAGGAGCCGCTTCAATGCAGCGCCCGCCCGCTCCAGTTTGGGAGCCAAACGTCGGAAATGCTCCACGAAGTTCCACCGGCTGTCGAGGACGAGTCCTAGGTACTTCATCGTCGACTCGACGCCGATAGAAACCCCTCCTACCGTTATTTGGGATCCCAACGGTGGCGCGTTCCGAGGGCCATGAAAACACATGGCCTCGGACTTGTGCAGGGCCACCTCGAGTCCCAATTGCCGGATCCTTTCGACGATTGTCGCAACCCCGCGTGCCGCTAATTCGGCCGCCGCCTGGTGCGACCTCCCCTGCGCCAGGACCAACGTGTCGTCAGCGTAGCACACTACGCTGACGCCGCTAGGGAGGTCGGCGCGCAGCACCCCGTCGTATCCGATGTCCCACAGATGCGGCCCCAGGACCGATCCCTGTGGGACACCGCACGACATCTCTTGCCAGTTCCACCAGTTCCCTGGTGACCGGGGTAGATGACGGCCCTGTCCGTCAAATAGGCCTCGACCACACGACAGAGGTAGGTCGGCATCCGGTGATACCGGAGTGCCTACGCCTTTGTTATTATAGGCTTGCAGAAAAGGGACAGGTATTGGTCGCACAGTCGCTTGTCTCTTTCTAGAGAGTGGTCACTTTTGTGAGGCTAACGCTCAGTCCAATTCTCCATGTCTATGGTTTACACACATATGTACATGGCTACAAAAAAAAATGTTGAGTAGTTTTTGAAAAATGTTTTATAAAAGAAAGAGAAGAGGATAATTAATCTTCCATAACCTGTAATATTCTTAACTTTATGATGTAACGTAGATACAATATTACTTCTCAGGTCGGGCAAAATGTTAATGGATTTTTCATTAGGCATTTCTCAGTTTGAATTTGTGCCCGGTCGATGGCAATGATGGCAGTGGTGGCCCTGACTTACGAGTTGTAAGTCGTGGGTTCGTACCCAGACAGGCGCTTAACTTTGTGTAAATTATTTCATCACCACTGCTCTCAAAACCAAGAAAGAAAACATCGTGAGGAAATGGCATGTCCGAGAACCAAAAAATCGAAGACATGTGACATCTACCAACCCGCAGTGGGCCCGCGTGGTGGATTACAGCCCGCTCTCGTAGAGAGGAGGCTTGTGTCCCAGCAGTGGGAACATTATAGGCTGATCGTGCTTATGCGATGGCAATAGGTGTATTCCATGGGACTTAAACATAACTGGTGAAATGTGGGTGTACTATAAATATATTTGTTTTATTTAACTTGATCTGATTTTATTTGATCTTTTATCTGGTTTTATTTAATGATTGTCTATTAATTTATATTTGGCAATGAGTGTTTTTTTTTTTTTCTATATTTATATTTATAAATACCTACCCCTCTGCCTAACCGTTCGGAGAATACTGGCGTGATGTTATGTTACATACTACTTATGATAACATATTCATTACAGCCTGTTCCACAGGCGTCACCCCTGACGTGTGACGTCGCGTCATTACCATCAAATCGACGTTAACCCGCCGCCGCCCGCCACTGACAACACTATGATTACTGCAGAATTAATTATACAGCGCTATAACGAAGTCTAATTGTATGTTTATGTATGTGGCAAGGGCAACACCGGATTTTGGTTGCGACTTTGTGTGCAAAACTCTATCCCATTTTAGTAATCTCTACAACATGTCCCGGAATCACCGCACACCACGAAACACCCCAATTAGAATATTATGTAATTATCATAATACATACCATAAAGAGAGAATAAGAAATTAGTACATAAGAGGAAATCTGAAAGTGGCACCGGTGACTGAAAAGTTGTGCGGAAATCGGTTGTCATGGTATGGGCATGTGATGCGGAGGAATGAGGAAAATGTCGTGAGGAAAGTCTTGAGTATGAATGTCGATGGCTATAAGAGTAGAGGAAGACCAAAGAAACGATGAATGGACTGTGTGAAAGATGATATGGCTAGAAAGGGGGTGACTACCGAGATGACAACTAATAGAGAAGTATGGAAGAAAGCGAAATGTTGCGCCGACCACAAATAAATTGGGATAAGGGCAAGAGAATGATGAATCATAATTAATACACTGTTTTTTTCTACAACTTATACAACATTTTTTATTTATTTTAGTTATTCTGATTGTGGGAAAAAATTGTGGTCTCATTACAAATCTACGCACGCACAGAGTTGTACACGTATAAGGGTCTAGCGTAGTAGGTACTTCGTCCATTTTGGTTTTGTTTGACTGTATAGCGAAGAAGAAGTGTAACTGAAATTTACGTAGTTTAAATTATTTTTGAGATAAAAATAACTATATCATAACTGTCAGCAATCGATTCAGTAAACGATTCTAAACAAACTACTTTCACAGCAGAATCAGCCTATAATGTTCCTACTGCTGGGACACAGGCCTCCTCTCTTCGAGAAGAAGTGGGTTGTAAACTACCACGCGGGCCCAGTGCGGGTTTGTAGATGTCACATGTCTTTGAATTTTCGGTTCTAGGATATGCCGGTTTCCTCGCGATGTTTTCCTTCATTTGAGAGCAGTAGTGATGAAATTATTTACACAAAGTAAGGCGCCTACAAGTCGTAAGTCAGGGCCGTTAGCACTTGGCCACCACTGCTCCCAGCCCCGGATTAACCACGTAGCAAGAGTAGTAATTGCTACGGGTCTCGCGTATCCAAACCCACCCACCGCCGCCTGAGCGTAATTTTTTGAGTGAAACTTATTACGACGTATACCACGTCCTAATATTAAATTTATTTGAAGTTACAAATACGTGTTTTTCCGTCTAACATAATCCACGTCAGACAGAATCAGATTCAGAATTGATTTATTAGTAAGAATGTAGTTTTACATCTAAGTACGGTGTTAATATTTTAAACCAGTAACCGATTATTTCGTTGGCGAAAATAAAACACAGAACTTCATACGGTAAACGCACAAGAATTAACTAATCAATTTATTTGCGGAAAACGCGAAACGTCTAGTTGATGTAACTGGTGACCGAAAAGCTGGCGGCTTTCTCGCGCAACGCATCAGCATTGCAATTCAGCGAGGAAATGCCGCCAGCATCCTCGGTACAATGACCGGAGGGCCTTTATTAGGCTAAGTTTTAATTTAATTTAGTTAATGTTAATAATCATCTTGTAATTTGGTTATGTAAATAAATAAATTATATTTTAACGCACAAGTTCTAAAAAAGTCGCTCGTATAAATGTATAGAATTTGAATCGGCCCGATAATCGGCTCTACAAAAAGTCTGACGTGTGCGAGCACCCTTACTTGACACTCAGTGTGGATGCATAGCAGAATTAAAACGGCTCGATTCAAAATGTTGAAATTGTCTATTTATTTGTAAGACACTGTGTGTTCATTATCTTTTGTATTCATATATCAAAAAAATATTTTCTTTTACCCTATGTTTTTAACCTATTTATACTTAAAAACCCATAAATAAAGGGCCCCTCGATAGAATTTGCTACGGGCCCCTCGCTTGCTGGATCCGGCACTAACTGCTCCTACTTAACTGCTTACATAATGATTAATTTAGTTACACATTGTATATGGCCTTATCAAAAAGCTAAAAGTCACTCAAAGGGCAATGGAGAGGGCTATGCTTGGAGTTTCCCTACGTGATCGAATCAGAAATAAAGAGATCCGTAGGCGAACCAAGGTCACCAACATAGCCCGAAGAATTGCCAAACTTAAGTGGCAGTGTGCAGGGCACATTGCTCGCAGAACAGATGGCCGATGGGGCCGAAGGGTTCTGGAATGGCGACCGCGTACCGGAAGACGTAGCGTTGGAAGGCCTCCTACAAGGTGGACAGATGACCTTGTGAAGGCCGCAGGAATCCGCTGGATGCGGGAAGCACAAAACCGGTCAAAGTGGCGGTGCTTGGGGGAGGTCTATTTCCACCAGTGGACGTCTTTCGGCTGAAATGATGATGATGATGATGATGATTGTATATGTATAATATTTCAATTTTATTTCAACATTTTTTTTTTTTTTTAAAAAACGTTGCCCCACACTAGGAATTTCTTCCTGTATCGTGCGTGCGTTTACAAACATAGAAAACTCACAAACACAAACACCCAGACCCGGAACAATTACTTGCAGATCATACAAATATTTGTTCCGTGCGGGGATCGAACCCGCGACACGCTGCGCAGCAGTCGATCGCTCAGCCATTACGCCAACCGTGTCGTCGAAATATAACATTCAATGTCTGGCGCTTCCTGTGTTACCAAATTACTGAATCCAAACTATAATATAATAATACAAATAATGTGCAATTATGGACGAAGTTATCATGACGAATAATTACCGGAGATTTATTGTGAAAGACGACACGGTTGACATCTGTCGGGTATGCTACCGTCCGGGAGAATCAATCCGACATATTATCTCCGAGTATTCTCGTCTAGCTAGCGAAGAGTACTTGCATAGACACAACCATAGAAACATAAAAAAATAGGAGAGGTGGCAAGGGGGCGTATCTGAGTCCGCGCGACATGATCAAAATGCTCATGTCGTAGGCATTTGCGGTCGAAAGCGCACTAGTTCGTGGAGACGACCAAATGGTCGTCTCCGCTTTCGACCGTGATTGTGACAACATATAAGAATGCCATGTTGTTCAGCGGTTAAAAACCGAAGCCGAAACAAAAACTTTGTAAATCAAATCTTTAAAATCATGAAAACAACAAATCGTAAAATATTTCTTGCTTTTACAACGTTATTTTTGTTTTCAAATAGCATAGGGTATGTACTATTTTTGCAGTAAATACATTGCTCCTTAACCGCTAAAGTAAGTATGTCACTAAGTAAGACTGGACTAGCAATGTAAAAATCACACAACGATAGTTTATTTATGCGGATGCATCGCGTAGTACGGCCGCTGTGTCTTGCGACGAGTTAATGATGTGCTTGTGCAGATCCACTAACGTAGGCTATCGACAACAATGTCGATTGCCTACTCAATACCTATATTGCTATTATAGTTTATCCTTTAATTTGCCAACCGTTTTAACCCGATTGGAAGACTCATGTGAAATAATGCTTTCTACTCATTTTGATTTTCTCATATTGTATTTTTTATTTTTATTACTTAATAATATTTTTTTAGCTACATTATTGTTTATTTATATTATATTAGTATCTGTATATATTATTTATGCAATTTTCAGGACCTCATAAAATTTTAAATACAATAATACCTATATGGAAGAATCGATTTCCGATTTACTCAATCACTAGCGTTTAAGTAAAATAAATGGCTTTTGCAGAGCACAACGATAGTGACCGATGTTTTCGTGTGAGTAAGTTGTATGGTCATGGTAAATGTACGCTGTGTTTGATGGAATAAGGTTTATAATTGATTGTGTAGTACGTTCTGATTTATGAATTGCGAGTGTGTGCGCGACTGCGTATCTATTCCTTTTACTCAACTGCATGTGTAGTTGTGGCAAGTGGTAGGAACAAACTGGCCGTTTCAGCGTGAAAGCGTAACAAACAAACAAACAAACAAACACAAAAATCAAATATATTCTCTTTATACTACGTGGGGCATACTGAAAGTTTCTGGAACTGGCCACTTACAACAAAAATAATAAAAAAGCAATTACGGAATTTGAAAATGGAACTCTCTGGGAACATGTTACTTTTTAATTTGCGAGACTATCATTTGTTTTTTCATTGTGGCGTCCTTTAGAAAATTGTGTGTCGCTATTACAATGAATTTAACTCGTGAACATTTTCGCTCAATGACTTTTTACGATTTTCGCTGTGGCTTAAGTCACCAAGAGAGTTGCCAGAGGTTTCAATCGTCATTTGGTGATGAAGCCCCATATCGCAGCTCTCTGTATTCGTGGTTCGGAAATTTAGACGTGGACGTGATCATCTCCATGACGATGTACATGAAGGTCGGCCGGCGACGGTGGTTACCGAATCCAATATTGATACCGTACGACAACTGATTGAAAACGACAAAAAATAACTAATCAGCAAATTCGTACTGTATTAGGCATTGGAATGAGCCGGATATTTATGGAATGAGCCAAGTGCAAATAATTTTGCATGTGCATCTGAAGGTTCGGAAGCTTTGCACTCGATGGATACCGCATGGTTTAACGGAAGACTAGAAACGACTGCGTGTCGAGTGGTGCCGTAAAATGATAAAAAAGTTTAATGGAGGACAGTCATTGGCTGTCTATAATATCGTGACAGGTGACGAAACCTGGGTGTACTGTTTTGAAGCGGAAAGAAAAAGCCAGTCAGCAGAATGGGTCATTCCTTTTGAAAACTTGCCGACGAAAGTTAAGAAACGTCGAAGCATTGGTAAGGAAATGGTTGCTTCTTTTTTCGGCAAATAAGGACATTACACAACAGTGTCGCTTGAAGACCAAAGGACAGTGATCGCAGATTGGTACAATCTCCAGCACATCAAGTTACCAGAAACTGTCAAATTTTCTCATGCGATTTTGAACTTAACCATCAACATTTTAATGTTTAAAATAATTTGGAGAAATTTGACAGTTTGTGATAACTTGATGGCGACTGTACGTACGTCAACACTTGCTAGCCCAGACTCGTTGAAATTTTCGCGAATAGCGTCCTCGAAGCAATGTCGTCCTTCACCACGATAACGTGTCCGCATTCCGCTGAGTAACGGAAGCGTATTTGAAGACTTCAAATGTAGAACTGATGACGCATCCGCCATATGGTCCAGACCTCGCACCTTGCGACTTCTTTTTGTTTCCTAAAATTAAAGACAAACTTAGAGGCGCTGAATCGGTGGTGAATGCGTTCCACGAAGCCATTGAAGAGGTCCCTAAGGAAGACTGGTCCAACTGCTTTTTACAATGGTTCTAGCGAATGCAAAAATGTATAAATTGTGAGGGAACAATACTTTGAAAAACAATAAAAGTATCATAAGTCTAATAATGGTCTTATTTGTCAGAATCCAGAAACTTTCAGTATGACCTAAGTATTCGTGTAGACAATTATGAAAGAAGAAGAAGCCGTTCATGATCCGCACAATCGCGGTGTAGTTTTGAAAAAGAAATACCTTTGTTTCAATCAATCAACTCAGCCTATCGCAGTTTACTGCTGGACATAGGCCTCTCCCAGGCTGCGCCACAACACCCTGTCCTCCGTCTTCCGCATCCACTCTGTCCCAGCCATCTGATCCACAATTAACTCTCTAAAGCTTTGGGTGCCTAGGAAAACCGTCAATTTATAACGGCCGCCATGAAAATCTGTCAAAACACGCTCTGTATTTGGACAGCCGTTATTGTGTGACCGTATACCGCTTTATTTTTTATTTATTTATTTCATTAACAATTTTTTCATAACTTAAAAGTTATGTGGAAAAAGGTTGTCATGGTATGGCATGTGATGCGGAGGAATGAGGGAAATGTCGCCAGGAATGTTTTAAATCTGAATGTGGTATACGAGTAGGGGAAGACCAGAGAAATGATGGTTGGACTGTGTGAAAGATGATATTGCTAGAAAGGGGGTGACTACCGCGATGACGACTAATAGAGAACTATGGAGGAAAAGTCATGTTTCGCCGACCACAAATAAATGGGCAAAAGGGCAGGAGAATTATGATGAACGATTTTTAGATTGTAGCGAAATGTATTTTAATTAAAAACTACAACTGCATGAAGACATTTAACTTTTAAAAGAACTGGCCGTTTGCGTGACCGACCGCACACAATGAAGCGTTCCGTAGTTGAGATGAATTAATCCCAAGAACATACTTACCACAGTTGAAGTTCAACTGCAAATTTAAGTTTGTACGCACAATATTGAGAGATTGATCAAGTTGTTTTAACATTCTAGACTTACGTACTTAATGTTACTTGCGTTGTTGTGTTGTTGTTCTTTACTTATGTAAAGGACTATTTTCTGTAGTTTTTCAAAATTTTAGGCTCAGTAGAATTAAGAAATGGTCAATTTACATCTATTTTCTTAAGTAACTTCAAAACCATTTATTTTAAAATGATAAAAAATATTTAAAATAAACTACACGACCCTCACAACAAGTCCTTTCATTTGATCACACGATACAGTTTGCAAATATTATTTTTTATTTTCCAAATTCCCCCCAAAAGTGACCTTCATATTAAATATTCACTTATTTACGATACATTTCCGTGTTTGGGTCACAGAAATTCATATGTGTACCAAATTTTAACATAATCGGTCCAGTAGATTCGGAGCAAATCGGCTATGAGCAGAGATCTCTCGCGTCCGGCCCTGGTTCAGGCCATGGTACGGAGCGAGAGGGCATGAGCAGCCGTCACCTCTTTCTGCGAAGCAGTAATGCTCGCGAAGGAGGAGGCGGGACGGTTGAGGAAAAGGCAAATTTCAAGCCCTCTCGCCCCTAGCCGCCGCAGGAGACGCCCAGGGCGTCGGGAATCCCGGACGGATTTCTGGGTAGCTCATCGTCCGGTAAGGACCAGGCCCGGGTGACGGCGCTTTATATTCCACGCGCGCCTCAGAGAGATGTCGTCAGCACAAGCGTAGGGGTCCACTAGGGCCGATGCCTGCCGGGGTCGCGGGACGGTACAAAAGGGTTACCGAGGCCCCTGGCAATACAGGCAACGGAAGGAATACGGGTGGGTTTTAGTCAGTAAGAGTCTGACACACCCTCCCGCTCGCCCAGAGCGGGAGAAGTTATTTGATGATTTCTCACCCAAAAAAAAAGGTGGACAGTCAGAGAGACACACGAGTGATCCTATAAGGGTTTCTTTTTCCTTTTGAGGTACGGAACCCTAAAATTAATAATTACGAAACCAAAGCTTAAGGAATATTTACTCCATTTTATTTTCAATCTTCAGTGTTTTGCGGTGTCTGTCTGTACGGAACAGTTTCATTTTGTGTTAATTGAAATTTAATAAACAAACAAAATCAAAATCGGTTCATGCGGTCGGGAGTTACGATGCCACAGACACGTCAAACTTATAACACCCGTCGTTTTTGCGTCAGGGGGTCAAAAACAGCCTCAACGACGCTACCAACTGGCTAACTTTCTAATCTATCAAATCGTGCCGACATGAGTGAAGAAAATATATGAATTATAATGATTGAAGCGCGTGCCGCATTTTAATTCAGCAGAACAAATGTTGAAGTTCTACATAAACTTCCAATAAACTTACATATGAACGATACATGGCGAATAATCGAATTTAAAAATATAGCTGTTTCATATTCAATTCTACGCAGTACTAGGTTCTGCCCGCGACTTCGTTTGCGTGGAAGTCGTAGGACACCACAATACAGTAGAATAATAAACACATTTTTATAAAAAACTGCCTCGTTGGTCACAAGCGCTACTGTTGAGCATGAGCACGATTCCCGGCAAAGTGTCATTGGGTTTTACATCTGGAATTTCTCAATAACAGTCCGAAGTCTGAATTTTAATATTGCCCAGTTAATGGCAATAGGCTCGCCCCCTATTACATGGACCTAAACTTAACTGGCGAAATGTGGGTGTACTATAGGTAGGCACACCTCTGCCTAACCTCCGGGGAATACAGGCGAGATGATATATTATTTTTATCTAAAGTAATACTATAAAGAGAAAGATTAGTTCTTTATGTATGTTTGTTGGTATTGGAGGTTAAAATGACTATTCATTCCACAACGTTCGTCGACAAATCGTTTACTGTCCAGGCCGCTCGTTTGTGGAATGCATTGCCAGTTCAAATAAAACGCGCGCAGTCGTTACTCGTATTTAAAAGACTCGTAAAGGAACATTACTTTCACACCGACCTACGTTCCGACCTCGCCGCCGAGGTCCCTCGCGTAAACCCCGACGTAATTGTCCCCCCCGACCCTTGCTCGACGAAGTGCCAGCCCGCGCCGCAGCTGAGCCTGTAGCTTTAAATTCCCCGATTAATAATAATAATATTAACCAGATCTAGCCTGTCCCATCTAGCTGTCCTCCCCCCAGCGACGCCCTAAGCCGAGGTCCGTACCCCACAGGGGGTGCCCTTAGCGTGCAGTCGCTTAGTACTATAAGAAATTCGCCCCTGGCTGGAGGCTTTGAGTTCGCTTAAGGCAGCCACAGGAAAGTCCGGTTAAGTAGTCACGACCTCTCAAGGTCAACTACGAGATGCTATACATAAAAAAAAAAGAACATTACTTGTCATTATGATCTTGTTCTCGTAACTCTAATGATCTATAGTCTTCATTTATTTTCGTTGCTTATACATTTAGTATGTATTTATGTATATATTATTTAGGATATGTATTTATCTGTGTATATATTCTAGTTTAATGTATTTATTTTTTTGCACCAACGACAGCCCCACTTTATGTCCGGGCAAATCACTGTCCATTCCATGGTTGCTTGGAAGAGGTCGCACAAAGCAATTAGGCCGAATTGTATATTTTGTAGTTTAATTTATTTTTTGGTATATACTTTTTGGTGTATATATAAATAAATAAATAATAATAAACTCAAAAAACATTAAACCGATTTTAAAAATTATTTCACCTATAGAAAGCTACATTATCAGCGAGTAACATGGGATATTTTATTTTTCAATGTTTTTCTCTATTTTAAATAGAGCTTCCTACGAAAATTGCAAGAATGTAACCCAAGGTTTCAAACATTTGCCTATAAAAGTCATTATATGGCGTGCGCTGCGAAAACGATTGATGATACTTGAAATAATGTACTGTATGTTTATAGTACTCATCATTAATCATTATCCAATTAAATATTAATTCATAATCAAAGTTATTTATGCACATGTAAATTTCTCTTTAAAGTATTCGAATGGGACCTTTCGTTTAGAAGTTACGAGACGTACAAAAATGCTAAAAGTAAGAATATTGGTGTGAATATTGTCTATTAGTTACCTACACATTATAAGTTTTGTGGAATAACACATGCTAGTAGTATATACTAAATCTATTTAATCCTGGTAGTACGTTCCCGTGGGATATTTTCCGACATCCACGTGGGCGAAACCGCAGGCAAAATCTAGACACATCCATTAACCTGTTAAGCCCCGCACGACTCCGATTCGGTGTTAAACAATAGAAAATCAATTGTGTCTCATTAGCTGTCCTTGGCCAATTAAACTCACGCCTTCTTCCCGTTGGGGTAGACAGAAACTACAGAACGCCACCTGCTACGCTCCTTACATACAACTTTTGCTTCATTTACGTTCATACATCTGGTCATACACGCACGCCGGTTGCGAGTACTACGCAACTGACCTTTCTGAAGAACATCACCAATTAGGTCACTATAATTATATGTGTCCTCCTAGGGCGTTCCCGGCGTTTCCACTTACATCTATCATCACGTAAATAAATACCTTTTGCTAGTCGCCTTTCATTCATCCTCTCAACATGAACAAACCATCTAAGCAAACTCTTTCCAATTTTTGTCACTACATCTTCTTTTAGACGGCACCGTTGCCTTATCACATATTTTTTAAGCCAATCTTTCATAGTCAAGCCACACATGCTTCGCAAGGAACGCATTTCCACAGTATTTATTTTATTTTTATGCTTCTTTTACCATACTAGCCAGTCGAGTCTTTTTGGGCATCGTCTGGTTGGTCACAATCGCAAATATAGCACCATTCACTTTATAGCCCGGAAGTACTCTTTATAAAACTACCCTGTATACTATGTTTATAGTTATGGTCTCAGCAGCCAAAATATACAACGTCAGAACTGATGACGCGGGAGCAAGCGACGTACAGTTGTCCGTGTGAGAAGCAGGAGGTCGATTCCGCAGTCTTCAGTAGCAATTTCCCATTGCTTGCGAAGTTTTTCGTTCTTGTATTAATGAACGCCTTGGTTCCTGCATATACTACCTAATGCCACAAAACTGATACACTGACTGATGAATTCTGATAGATAATTCCTGACAAACGGCTATCACTAAAATTATATAATATGCACAACATATGGCTGGTGGGGCCGAAAGGTTCTGCAGTAGTAACCGCGTACCGGAAGACATATCGTTGGAAGGCCTCCCACAAGGCGGACCGATGACCTGGTAAAGGCCGCAGGAATCCGCAGGATGCGGAAAGCAAAGAAACGGTCGAAGTGGCGGTGCTTGAGGGCAGCCTATGTCCAAAAGTGGACGTCTTTCGGCTGAAATGATGATGATAATCATGATGTGATAAACCTACAAATTGTTTTCAGACTTTTGCCTTTACTTGTACTGTTCTTGCCGAATTTTATGATCCTAGGTCAACGGGGAGTACAATTCGGCGTTTTGATTTATTTGCGAGTATATGTCGCTTATACGGCCATCAAAATATGACGCTTACATGGCCGTATTTTTTTTATTGCGTCGACTTAGAAGCTCGTTTTTGACTTATATATTTGATATTAATTTTAACTTAATGCCTCCACGCGTTCCTGAGAAAAAGGGTCTTCAGACGGATAGACGGACGGACGGACAACGAAGTGATCCTAAAAGGGTTCCGTTTAAAGTAAGTTGGAGACTTATTTCCCACGAAATATATGGGAAGTTTTTGCGATATCTGACTCTTCTAGTACTCAGACCACAGTTGGTCTAAAAGAGTTGTTTGATCCTCATATGAAACAGGATGTATGAAACAGGATCGCATCAAACATTTTTTTTGTGAAAATGACCATTTTTTTTTATTGTTTGCTGGTCAACATATCTCAAAACGTTAAGGAGTTTCCTTAGACCGATTGCTTGTAGCTACAACGGTTAAGACCCTTACTACCCCATCCTAAAAATAATCTGTAACTGTTCTAACCATTTGGCTCTTCTTTTTATAATTGGCTGTCAACTATAGAGGACTACAAACATAACGCAATATCGCTCATCCCTATAGCAAATAGCGTGATAATATATAGCCTACTGACTGACCAGACTTATAGGGAATATCTATGCAAAATTTGAACAGAATCTATTCGGTAAGATTTGCGTGATGCTGGAACATACATTCAAACAAACAGACAAAAAAAATAAACTATATTTTCGGCTTTAGAATCGATCCCAGACCTCGTAGCAATTACTTTTATCGAAAATATTCAATGTACAATTTTGACTTCGCTACGATTTTATATATGTAGATGACTATAACTATTGGAACTAACTTTACACGTTGCGTAATACTGTATAGATGGTTAGAATGGAAAATATACGGGAAATGATTTGGTCCTAATGCGTTTTTCTTTGTACTCAAAAATAATAATAATAATTACGCGATGATCACAACCAAACACCCTGTGCATATTGTCCAAGGATCTTTTGACGCGTGAACAAAATCGGAACTAACGCCGCCATCTTGTTTTTAGGGTTACGTACCCAACGGGACCCTATTACTACGTCTCCGCTGTCCGTCTGTCTGTCCGTTTGTCCATCTGTCACCAGGCTGTATCTCATGAACCGTGATAGTTAGACAGGTGACATTTTCACAGATGATGTATTTCTGCTATAACAACAAATACTTAAAACAGAATAAAATAAATATTTAAGGGACCCATACAACAGACTTTTTTGCCGTTTTTATAGATAATGGTACGGATCCTTTCGTGCGCGAGTCCGACTTGCACTTGGCCGGTTTTATCAATACGTTTCAAAACAATTGCGCAAAAGTTTACCAGCAGCGCCCCTGTCAACGTCATTCGGACGCCAGAAGATCCTTGTAGCAATATATGACAGAAATTGTCGCTGAAGGAGTAGGAAATAAAGCACTTTTATTAAAAGAAGACAGACCTGCCAGAGCCAAGAGGATATACTACACAAAAACGACATATTCAGCTAAACAACGTCAATGACTGTTGCTTGTAAATAGCTTCTGTGTAAGCATTTAAAATAAATGATCCTGAGTTGGTGGTCGCTTCAAGGTCTCTTTTAAAATCTAGCTAATGTCTTGTAATGGTCAGATATGAGAACTTTGAGGCTATCTATATTCAGACACCTAGCATAACCTGGCACCAAAACGGTATTGTAATGCGTAGGTACTAATAGATATAGGTGCTAATATTGTAAATGCGAAAGGAACTCGGTCTGTCTGTCTTTTAGCTTTTCCTACCTTACTGACTGAACAGATTTCGATGTCTTAAATTCGTCCCCGTCTAAAGCTGAAAACCTTTTGCATAGTAGTGTGCCTAAATGTAGTCGCTTATTTAGTTTCCAACATGTAACACCTGGTGATGTAGTTAACGTTTTTAACACACTTAAGTCTAAAAACACTGGTGATTACTGGGGTATCTCCATTAAACTATTAAGTAATATAATAAACATCGTAGCCTCCTATCTAGCTGTTACTTTTAATAAATGTGTTGATTTAGGAACTTTTCCTGACCTCATGAAGAGTAGTAAAGTCATACCATTATTTAAATCAGGTAATAAAAAAGACGTTGGCAATTTCAGGTCTATTTCTATTTTACCCGCATTTAGCAAAATATTTGAAAAGTTAATACTCAAGCAGTTGCTAAGACATTTTAATTTAAACAGCCTCCTTCATAATGAACAATATGGCTTTACAAAATGTCGTTCGACTACAGATGCAGGTGTTGCACTGCTGAAACACATATTTAACGCACGGGAGAACTCGCAAAATGCTATTGGAGTTTTCTGTGATCTCTCCAAAGCTTTTGATTGCGTGCAACATGTCACGCTTGTGCGTAAACTACATCGTTACGGTGTCCAAAATGAAGCTCTTAAAGTAATAAGTTCATATTTACATAATAGGTTGCAATGTGTAGATGTTAATGGTGTAAAATCTTCCGGGCTTCTAGTTCAGTTAGGTGTACCACAAGGATCAATACTGGGTCCATTCTTATTCTTAGTATATATTAATGACTTACCTTTCTATTTAAAGGGTATCTGTGACGTTGTACTGTTTGCAGATGATACCTCTCTTATTTTTAAAGTAGACAGGAATTGACAAGATTTTGACGACGTAAATAGTGCACTCTCAATTGTTACGGATTGGTTTACGACAAATAACTTGGTTCTCAATGCTAAGAAAACGAAATGTATAAAGTTCGCTTTACCAAATGTTAGAAATCTAGGACCCAACATTGTCTTGGATAAAAAGGTTCTTGGAACTGTAGACTCGGCAGTTTTTCGGGGCATAACAGTAGATGCCAAACTTCAGTGGAGCCCAATGGATATCAAGCCTAGCGGGAAGGCTCAGTTCGGCCGCTTACGCCGTCAGGAAAGTAAGACAATACACTGACGTTGATACAGCTCGGTTAGTATATTTTAGTTAAATTCATAGCGTTATGTCCTACGGTATTCTGCTGTGGGGCAAAGCCGCTGACATTCAAAATATATTTGTTCTTCAAAAACGAGCTGTTCGAGCAATTTACCAGCTAGGTCCCAGAGTTTCTCTGAGAGATTTTTTTAAAGATATTGGTATTCTCACGGTGGCATCACAATTCATCTTCGCCAACATCTTATATATTAGACAAAATTTACACTTATACATTAAAAACAGTGATATTCACAATATTAACACCAGAAATAAGGACAAAGTACGTGCTCCATTTCACCGGCTTCACAAGGTTCATAACTCGTTTGTTGGGCTTGGTATTACTTTTTATAACAAGTTACCCTCTTCTTTGCTAGATTTGCCTTTTAATGCGTTTAAAACTAAAGTAAAATCCAAACTTTGTTCAAGGGCATACTATTCTATCAACGACTACTTAAATGATAAGAATTGTTGGTCGCTGTGATTAACTCAAGACAATGTTTATGTTCTTTCTCCAGAATTAGCTTACCTAGTGACAGGTTATATGAGTTCATATAATTGTTTATTTTATTTGACTGTATAAGTCAATTTATTTTTAATTTTATTTTCGTTTATTATTGACATAATCTTCTCATTGCAATGTTTTTTGTTGAGTTGTATTGCAATATGTGGTTAGCTAGTGACCTCGATAACTGATTATATTATTCTTACAACCGGCAGCAAGTTCGTCATGCTCCCTTAGATGTCACTGCTTGCGGTAGCGTCGGGGGTCGGGTTACCTCCTTCCCTCTAATATGGCGAGGGGGGTAATGGCTGATTTTTGCGTTATGCTCGTGAACGGTTGCTGCTTGTGATGACTGGTCGTCTTGCTGACCATTGTTTTGTTTTGTTATTAGTAATTAATTGTTTATTTATTTTACTTTGATGGTCCTAGTTCATCATTTGTGACTGTTACAGCTATGGCTATATGTAAGCGGGCACGCCTTTTATGCTTGGAGGCTTTTATTTGGGCATTAAGTTCTGTTTACGTTTTTATCTCTGCTTGAGAATTAATAGTTTTTGGTGTTTTCCTTTTCTTTTTTTTGTTGGTATAGTGGTGTGTTAGCTGACATATGGCTAATAATTTAATGTTTTGTGTTGCACGTAATGTAAATTGTTTTGCATACTGTTGTATAGAATCCATTTTTTTTTCCTCTAACTGAACAAACAGCTGTGCTGCTGGGGAGTTTGTTGACCACTTCTTCTTCCCAGCTAAAGCACTAGGAAGTGGTGAAGGGTGGGCGTTTTGGGGGACTGTCTTATGTAATTTTGACGTTCGAAAAGTGCTGATTCTCAGCCTAGTTTGAATAAATGACTTTTGATTTGATTTGATTTGATGAAATTTGGCACACAGGTAAACCATGACCTGTGTTAGAACATAGAATACTTTTATCCCAGTAGTGCCTAGGTTCCCGTGGGGTAATATCCGACCACCACGTGGACGAAGCCTAGAAAGCTAATCATAATTATTTTTGAAGCAAAACAGGCCCGTCCTAAATACTCTCCCGTGACTGACGTACGTATAAATCAAGCAGCAAGCTGAAGCTGGAGCCGTACTCCTTAATAACAAAGCGGTAGACGTGATCAATTTTATAAGCTGTACAAGTTGGATCGATTGCTTAGCTGCTCGATGTAGGGACGCCGTTGAACCACGGAATAGTAGGTAACGAGATTTTAGAGAACCTTGATGGATATAATCAAGGATTCGAATCGTGTTAGCTATTAGTAAGAACCTTTGGATTGAACATGGAACTCTATAAAGAAATGAAGAACGTATCAAGGAATCTACAAATAATTACCTTTTTAAATAAATTATTTAAAAAACAAAAAACCCGACTGCAAAAACACCATAACTGAAAAGGGAAAAACAAGCATTATAATCTATAGAATTTTGGTATCACAATCAAAAGTTACACAAAATTTCAGGTTATTCGACTGTCCCCGCCTGCAAGACCAAAATTATATAGATTATAATGCTTGTTTTTCCCTTTTCAGTTATGTGTGTTTGCAGTCGGGTTTTTTGTTTTTTAAATAATTTATTTTATTTCAAGCTTTTTAGTTTTATTACTATATATATTTGAAAATTACTCATTATTAGCTTTTATTTGATACCAATATTGTTGCAATTAATTTAAAAAAAAACTTCCCCTCCTTTTTTTTGTATTTGCAGATGCAATTTATAAATGTTATATAGCCTATGTCACTCCCACAATTAGGACAAATCGAAAGACACCTCATATGTTAAAATCCATCAAGCCGTTTAGGCTACAGAGCGTGCCAAAGAAATAGACATACATACATACATACATACATACATACATACATACATACATACATACATACTCTCGAAAAACATTATCCTCCTGAGGCAGTCGGGTAAAAAAGTAACGTGTTTTCCGAAGTTAGAAAAATAGCTTAGTAGTTCATGTGGTCGGAACTCGCAAGCGCTATTACTTAGTATTGGGTACTGGGTTCGATCTCCAGGACAGGCAAAATGTTATTGGTTTGGGAAATTCTCACTAGCAGTTCCGTGATTGATGCCCGGTTAATGGCAATACTCTGGCGTCCTATTACGTGGGACTTCAAGTGGTATCATATGGAGAATTCAGGGGTAACGCTATGTTATGTTCTTTCTCGCGCAAATACACACTCTCTTCCGTTTTTACCCGACTGCACGGTAGGGTAATGTTTTCGAAGTTGGTCAAGCACTTTTTAACTGTTAAGCCCCGCGCGACACCGATTTGGAGTCAAACAATAGAAAATCAATTGTGTCTCAATAGACAGCTATTGAGACTTGACCAATTAATAAATTCCACTAAAACGATCAAAACCTTTGATTTAGTGTAGTGTAGAAATAATAGTGATAATAACACACATACAAAACATGAACAAAGTGTTTATAATTATGTATTATTATATCAGACATCAAAAAAGTGGAACGGACTTGTGTTATGTACAAATTGATACGTTCAAAATAATAACTTACCACTTAAAAGATTCAGTAAGATGAAAATTTCTTATTTAGGCTAGGCTAGATTGTAATTAATTATAACAACACTGTTTGAAACTGGTTGTTTTTAATAAAGGTTGAGAAGCACCTTCTAATTAGACTCAAGTTTCTTTAAGATTTCATTGAAGTTTACGAACAATATTTCGTGTCCACTCCCAATTAGGCCCTTTGCAGGCGGCACTGTTTCTTTACGGTACGGCGTATAAACCGCGCCGTAGACAAAACGTGTCTGTTAACAAGCTTCCATAGTGATCGATACAACACTGACGACCGTGCCTACACACAGCGAATAAACCGATCCGTAGAAAAAACGTGTCCGTCAACAAGCTTCCATAGTGATCCATCCAACACTGACGACCGTGTCTACACACAGCGAATAAACCGATCCGTAGAAAAAACGTGTCCGTCAACAAGCTTCCATAGTGATCCATCCAACACTGACGACCGGACGACCGTGTCTACACACAGCGAATAAACCGATCCGTAGAAAAAACGTATCTGTCAACAAGCTTCCATAGTGATCCATCCAACACTGACGACCGTGTCTACACACAGCGAATAAACCGATCCGTAGAAAAAACGTATCTGTCAACAAGCTTCCATAGTGATCCATCCAACACTGACGACCGTGTCTACACACAGCGAATAAACCGATCCGTAGAAAAAACGTGTCCGTCAACAAGCTTCCATAGTGATCCATCCAACACTGACGACCGTGTCAACACACAGCGAATAAACCGATCCGTAGAAAAAACGTATCTGTCAACAAGCTTCCATAGTGATCCATCCAACACTGACGACCGTGTCTACACACAGCGAATAAACCGATCCGTAGAAAAAACGTGTCCGTCAACAAGCTTCCATAGTGATCCATCCAACACTGACGACCGTGTCTACACACAGCGAATAAACCGATCCGTAGAAAAAACGTGTCCGTCAACAAGCTTCCATAGCTGATCCATACAACACTGACGATCGTGCCTACACACGACGTATAAACCGTGCCATAGACAAAACGTGTCTGTCAACAAGCTTCGACAGTGATCCATACAACACTGACGACCGTGCCTACACACGGCGAATAAACCGTTGTTTTTCACGGCAAGACGTGTGTGTACACAAGACCTTAGGGTCGTAGGTCAATTATGAACCCTCTAAACTCTAAACCCCCCGCTATCTGCTCATAGGCTAACATTAAACGAGACCGGTTCATTAGGCAAGCCAGTTATATTGATTGTCGTCGGCCGGGCGATGCAGCTCAATTTAATTGGATTAGCCTGACATTGTCGCTTAATAATAGGGATAGTGATGAGTTATAGATACTTGTATTGGATAATTGAAGGGTGTTATTGTGCTAAGTGAATTTACTATAAACAATCTTGCTTGCTTGTGTTATTCAGCTGCATCCGGTTAGTCTGGAAACTGACAAAATCAAAATCAAAGTACATATTTTATTTCACCTACATGGGCACTTATAGAAGCTAGGTGCACTGTTCCAATTGGTCGTTTCCTATGGAAAAGAGCCGGCAAGAAACTCCACGGTTGCTCTTTTTAAAATAATTGGCCATTACAATGTTTTCAAATTAGTGTTAATAGGTATGGGAGGACAGTGTAGGCCTGTAAAAAGTACCAGTTACTTAACAAAATAAAAAATGCTCTAGAAATCTCCAGTCTATTAAGCCGAACGTTGTAACGTTCTCACATTCACAAAATATAAAAAAATATGTAAAATATTAATAAAATAATAAAAATAAAAACCTATTTAAACCAAATGACATGATTGCCATTACAACTGTAACAACTGTGAATTAATATCCTGTCCACAAAAGCCACTAATAAACAGTTAAAATTAATATTGTAGGTAGGTAGGTACATATATAACGTCAAATAATGACAAGATTATGTCAAGAACGATGAACGTACGAAATGTGTTGTGTTGTGATGTATGAACGTAAACGTATAAGGAGATGTAAGGACTGCGTAGCAGGTGGCGTTCTATAGTTTCTGTCTACCCCCATGGGAAGAAGGCGTGAGTTTATGTATGTGTGTATGTATTATGTCAAGGAAATATGTAAAAAAAAAACAATTAAACATTGTAATTTGGGAAAACAATCCCAACATAGTTGGGAAAAGGCTAGGCAGATTGATTCACTGAATCTTTCTGTTTCTTTTTTTGGGTGTAGTGAAACTGAAAGGCAATGTAAGTGGATCCTTGCTCAGAACTAAGTTATTCACTATGGACTGGAAGACTCCCAGGTTATACTCGTAGCTGTCGGGAAACACAGACTCCAGTCAGTCCAGATGCTACCTGCATTTTGTTAGACGATATACCCTGAGAATCTTTCGCTATATCTTCTCAAGGGTAGTCAGATAGGAAATGTCGGCTCCACCTAGTTTTTTTTTTAAACGTGGCGTGTATAAGTATTTCAGGTATCCTGTTTACTTTATCATTTTATTTCATTTCTTTTCTGGCAGGGAATTCCGCTACTAAGCTGCACGCACAATTAACGTATTCTCAAAACGTTTCCAGAATGCTGGACTGCAGTCTGGAGCCGTTCCAGAACCTCCTTGGAGACAAACAACCCACGATCTATCAGCTCAAACTGTCACTCCTTCTCATCACAGACAAGATCAAGGAGTATAGGGAGAATATCTACTATTTTGTAAGACTTTTAAACACAGCTCTACTCCTTTCAAATCTAATCTAGAGAGGAAAAGCTCGCTGCCAAGCTTGGTGGTTCCTTCGTCTTCTGCCTACCCCTGTTCCCTGTTACTTGGGGTCAGCGCTAAAAGCTTTCCCTGTCACTTATCATTCACACAATGTTTTTGATATCCTACTAACTCAATACATCCATATTTTTTGCTTAGTATAGGTCTAATATTTGATTTTCGAGTCTGACGATATCAAGCTTTTTTTTGGCTTACTTCTTTACGTAATATTCAGAGCCTTTGGTAACATATTCTCGTTTAAATGTTGCCCTTCGCCCTTAGCAAACTGATGACAAATGGTTCTTTTTAAAAAACTTTTAAAGGCTTAAAATATCCGCCAGCCCCCGTTTTCTTTTTTTCAGGAGCACTGCATCAAGAAGAGTGATAAAGCAAGCACCTCTCGCCTAAAGAAGTACACAGTACGGGCGGAACCGCCTGAGGTGTTCAAACCGATGCCCATCAGCTTACTAGTACCCGCTGATCCATGTCCTTCGTAAATACTCTTTCTTTTCTGTTTCCGACTAGAATTTTACATGATGGCTGTGCTAGTGGTGCCGTTAGTGTCATTGACAAAACGTCGACCACAAACAGTTTTCATAACATTGATATGCTGTCAGGTTTCATCACAACTACAGTTCCTAACACTCATGTGGCGGCATCTACACCGCCACATGCGAATTAAGCAGCACACTGACGTCACGCAAAATCCTGCATCGCGCAAGCAGAGTTTACCGCGCAACTAGCATATGTACAACATCCCGACATCAACCATCGGGCAGTTGCCCACCAGACACGACACCCGTCTGGTCGGAGGATCCTCCCTTTTCTATGGAGGATGAGTGAACTTTACACCCTGTTCCTCATGCCTCTATACTGGTGACCCCGAAATTAAACGTCAGCGCAGCCTTTGTGCAACTACTTCAGCGTGACGTCATCATCATCACTTACTCAAGCTTTCGAGCGGCGAGTCACACAGCCAGCCAGCACCCACGGCTTCAACGGGTATCCTGACCACCAGCATGCAGAGTGACAACGCATCGGTCATCACCCTACGCCTCATCAGCAACCTTGGCACAGCACACTGCACTTTCGGCCGGTCAACAAGCAGAGCTCTTCAACCCTCTCCTGGTCGACGCCAGCAGTCAGCCTTCAACCCGGCGCTGTACCACGTCCGACTCACTGGAGCATAACGCAGCGCCACCCCGACTCACTGGGGCATCACCGCAGACAGTTTCTACCCACCGCGAACTATGCGACAACCGGTTCCGACCCACTGGAACCACATCTGGCACTGGCAAGCATCGCAAGATTCACGACTCAGCCCACTATCGACCTCCGGTCTCCGGAGGGGAGTGATGTGGCAGCATCTACATCGCCACATGCGAACTACGCATCACACTGACTTCACGCAAAATCCTGCATCGCGCAAGCAGAGTTTACCGCGCAACTAGCATATATACAACACTCTGACTGGTGATTTTAAAAGTGAAATTGTGTCATCTTTTTCTTTACTGCAAAGAAAAAGAGAATAAACGTGAAAACATTGAAAAACAAGGAGATTGTGCTGATTCATGGTGTAATAATTTTTGTTCCTGTTTCAAATCCCATATGATCAAGCAATCAAATTAAGAATCCTTTCCGATTGGTAACCCATGTTTCTAATCACGCTTATTTAGCCTGCCTTTTCCGATCACTATTTTATTTATTTATTTGTTAACATAGGTAAGGAAATACAGATCTTATGACTGATGAATAGAGCGCTATGTTATGCCAGGAGGCGTACAAATATGGTGTGCAAATACAAGGTGTCGTTTTGCATTCTCGTCAAATTCAAGGAGGTAACTATGCTAATAATTCTCGACTCGAATCAATAATAAAATAAGTAAACTATGTTTGTTTGTTTTCTAATTTTCGGAAATCGGCATGTGTGGGACACGCATGTTAAAACGCGGCCCGTGGGCGGACTGTAACTGCCCTTTTACACACATACTACCGCATACGCAATGGGGCAATTCTGTTCTGTGAAAGTGGTGTATTCTAAAATACTGTCAAACTTAAATAACTAAAAAAGCAAGTATGTATTAATTATTGAGCAGGTATCGTAATTTTATTTGATTATACAGGTTGAAATTGAAAACTTGCGACAAACTGAAATGGGACATTGTATACATCATTATTAACAACTTTTACTAAGGGACCAAAGCTGTAATCCCAAAAAAAAAAAATCTGCTTTTCCTACATTTTGATGAGGTATTGCGAACATAAATGTAGGGGACAGCAGTTTTTTTTTTGGGATTGTAGCTTTGGTCCCTTAGTAAAAGTTGTTCATAATGATGAGTACAATCTCCCATTTCGATTTGTCGCATGTTTTCAATGTCACCCTGTATGTCTTTCTTATAAACGACACCTTGTATAGCTGATGATTACAAATTAAAATTAACTAAAAATATTTGACAATCATGCATAATTATAATTTAAGAAAATAAATTGAACAATTACAAAAACTTTTTATGCTTTCTTGCAGCTGCGTCGAAGCCCGCTGGCTCTCCCGCATTTGCGAAGGCCCCGAATCTCCCTTTGACCGGAGCATGGCCCTCACAGCCCTCAAGGAACTATCTACAGACCCTGCGTACCTGAGGAGTGACAGGGTCCACACCATCGCCGAGTGTAACATCCCCAGGAGCAGGGCTTTACTCGCCAGGAGATATCTGAACCATTGAGGAAATATATTGAGCAGTTTTGGCATTGAATTTAGTTTTATTTATTTGTCGGTTCATTTTATAAATTCATAGGCATTTTTTTCAGCAATCATTGCTGCCAATCAATGTTGCAGGTAGTAGAGATATTAGTGGAGCAACCTTTTTTATATTGCCAAGAATTCTAAACGCTCCATACATTCTATATTGCTAAATGTCACTAAATACCTATTGAGTATTACATAGTATGTTAAGTTGCTCCATATTGGTTCAAATCGCTCGGTCAAAGTTCTTTTTTCAGACAGCAATGCATATTACGAGTATGACATTCTATCAAAGACACACACGACCAAAATGCACGTTGAAGTCAAAATTGACGAAACGACTGTATTTTTTTTTATTACAAATATTCTTCTTCGAAAAATATTAGCCAATCAGCAAGTTGGCTGGACTGATTGCCCAGAGTGCGACGGACGTGGTTAATTCCAAATGTTTTGATATGACAAAACATAGCAATCTCTAACGCCTTCAGAATATACAAGAAATAAACAAATACTTTGGTTGGACTTCTGCCTATCCTTAAAACTTGTTGAAGGATAAGGATAACTATTTTTGAAACACATAACTTGGCTGCAAAGCTGCGGTGCCGGCTCACTTCCGGCCCCATCGGGTACCGGCTCTACTTCCGGTGTGAGCATACTTTTTTATCTCTACCTACCCGATGCAGGATATTTGCAAAGTGCATCCTGCTAATGCATTTTTATTCTAGTTTCCTAGTTCTTAGTGTTTATCAATGCTGTTAAACTTATTAATAATACAATATTTTACACATTACGGCAGTAAAAACATGCTTATCGAAGCCGAGACTCACGTGTACTCCCCGTCATTTTGTTTTTTTTACGAAAACGAGTTTTGAACTTTTAAACTACTCCCACGATCCCTGTACCCGTTGCATGCACCCACAATGTATTGCGTGCATTATGCACTACCATAAATAGCAAATTTCCACACCAAAAATCGTTTCCCGGCAATTATTTTTGCACAAAGTTAATTACTTCAAACTCAAACTCAAAGCATTTATTTCAAATAAACCAATTACAGGCACTTTTGAATTGTCAAGGGGTCGGTCGGTCAGTCAGAAAGATGAAGCTAGTTGCCCATTCCAAAGTTTAGTAGTAGATACCTATGGAGAAGAACGGGCAAGAAACTCCAAGGACACTCTTTTACATCAACGTATTATGGTTACAAAATATTGTTTACATCATTTATTTTGGAATTATATATGTGAGAACGATGTAAAACATAAAAGCGTCCGTAATAAAAAGATTAACAACAAAAGAAAAGCAATTCAAAAATTAAAATAAGCCGTGGCAGCTAAGAGATGACCAGTCTCTACTGACGGCGCCCGTCAGCAGCTCCAACACTATTTTCAAATGCTAACCAATTAGTTTTTGCTCCCTTGTGGAGCAGGACCAGCATTGAGCCAAGCACTTTTATCAGCGATGTAATCCTCCAACTTATAATATGCTTGGCTGCATAGTGTGCGTTTTATACAAGATTTAAGTTTTGTTTCGGAAATTGAAATGACAGATTTGCGAGACGATGATGATTCTGATTTTGACGACGATTTATAAAACAAATGTGTAATCTGCGATGACTACGGACGGAAAAATGAAGGGTACCGGTGTGTACTGTGTAGACGTTAGGCCCATTCGGAATGCTCAGGACGAGACTCTCCGATAGATTAAAAATGTGAATTATGCTCTAACTAGTGTTGACCGGTATTACCCAGACATTGACCGGTACATGAAATACTGGTCAAACAATTTTTATAATAAAATTTTTGTTATATTAAAATTACAATTCTATTAAACTTACGATTGATCTCATTTAATGTGCCAAAGTTAAACGATTTAAACGAAGGATTTTCCTGATTAATGTCTCTGTGCCGTGGACCGAGGATATAAAAGCCGGGGAACAAATACTAGAAATTTTGCGCACGCCAAAGCCTATGCGAATGGAAAGAGTGTGCCCAAGCTCGGTCACAATGGTCACTTTTAAGATCGAAGTTTATAACCCGGATTAACAGCAGAAAGAAGAAAGATGCGTTTATTGGTATTACAGCAAATAAAAAATACACTAAAACTATAAAAAAAAACAGAAAACTATGATTATAATGCCAAAAGGGCCTCAGCTCAGCGTAAGTCACATGACAACACAAGGTGTACCACCTTTTTATTTTTTGGTTGGGAAATTATCAAATAACTTCTCCCGCTCTGGGCGGAGCGGGAGGGCGAGTCAGACTTTTACTGACCCACCAGTGTTTTTTCCGTTGCCGCAACCCCGCGCCTACGGTGGCCGGGAATCCGCCTGGGATTAAAGTGTACCACTTTTTTTTTTTTTTTTTTTTTTTTTTTTTTTTTTTTTTTTTTTTTTTTTTTTTTTTTTTTTAGGGTGGGAAATCATCAAATAACTTCTCCCGCTCTGGGCGGAGCGGGAGGGTGTGTCAGACTCTTACTGACTAAAACCCACCCGTATTCCTTCTTGTTGCCTGTGTTGCGGGGGCCTCGGTGACCCATAAGTACCTTCCCGCGACCCCGGCAGGCATCGGCCCTAGTGGACCCCTACTTTTGTGCTGACGACATCTCTTTGAGGCGCGCGTGGAATACGACGCGCCGTCGACCCGGGCCTGGTCCTTACCGGACGGTGAGCTACCCATTGCTCACCGTCCGCAAGCCCGCGCCTACGGTGGCCGGAAATCCGCCCGGGATTCCCGACGCCCTGGGCGTCTCCTGCGGCGGCTAGGGGCGAGAGGGCGCGAAACTTGCCTTTCCCTCAACCGTCCCGCCTCCTCCTTTGCGAGCATTACTGCTTCGCAGAAGGAGGTGACGGCTGCCCATGCCCTCTCGCTCCGTACCATGGCCTGAACCAGGGCCGGACGCGAGAGGTCTCTGCCGCCGATCGCCTCCACGAGGACACGGCGGTGCTCTGCCCAAGCCGGGCAGACCTCCACCGTATGCTCCACCGTGTCCTCCAGGCGATCCACACAGTGAAAGTGTACGACCTGACGGTGATTTTCAGCTGCAACACACAATTGCCATACGCTAGAATAATAAACACACAGGGACTTATAAAATAAAATGTGAGTGTTATACATTAAAAATGTATAAATAGAAAGTACCTTCAATGCAAAATCGTGTGACTGCATGTACTTCTAAACTACGAAACGGATTCTGATGCTGTTTTCATTACCATTTAAAGTAGGTATAAAACAATAATAAATATTACAACTGATAAAATCGATAAAATTGGTAAAATTGATAAAATTAGTAGAATAGATAAAATTGGTAAAATAGGTAAAAATTATAAAATTAGTAAAATAGGTAAAAAATCTTTTTTTTATTTTGCACATTATGTCGGCTCGAACATTTTCAAAATCATTTTGGTTTGATAAAAAATCTTTTAACTTCAATATGAAAGTCGAGCAACTTTTACTATACTTTATCGGAGGAGGAATATTGTTCCAGCATTTAGTAGCTGCATAACGAAAAGTGCCTCTAAAAGCCGCCGACTAATACATAGGATACTTTTAATCCCGGTAGTGCGTTCCCGTGGGATATTTGCCGACATCCACGCGGGCGAAGCCGCGGGCAAAACTTAGTGTTTAATACAGGATAGCTACTTTCGTCCTTCGTGCAGAACATTTTCACTCAACCCCTCAATGCAAGGTGTTCTAGGTCAAAACGGTTAGTTTTATAAAGTGCACAGTATATTGAGTTCGTAATTTAGTGGCGGCTGTTAACTCAAGGCTAGGTTAAGGTCTTGTCTGTAAAATATGTGATCTGTGGATGACGTTATTAGTTTTGTGACGTTTTTAAGAGAGAGGAAGGATGTTGCATTTGGCCTTGTAGTACAGCTTAGGTAGGTACAGCCACAATATGCAGTACCGGACTGATTTATTCGTTGACGAAAAATGGTATTTACAAGGTAGATGTGGGTGGAAACGCCGCCGCGCCGGGAAGGGACGCCCTAGAATGACATATTAGTGACATGTTACACCTTGTTAGTGATCTTCTTCCAAAAGTTTTCTGCCTTCCTCCAAGGGAAGAAAACGTGAGTTTATGTATGTTTAAAAAAGTCTTATGATAAACAGAGCCTTGATACAATATTAAAACGAATTTTGTGGATACAGCGGCGAGTTTTAATTTTAACAGTAAAGACACCAACGAGCTTGGCGCGAACGTGATGTGCAGTATCTTTTGATCACGCTTCGCAAAACATTCACATACGGAGATCTAGAAGAAGATGGATAGAAAAAAACAAATTATTTCAAAAACAAATAAACCCGACTGCTAAATAAAACACATAACTGAAAAGATAACAACAAGCATTATAATCTATAGAATTTCGGTATCGCCGGTGGGGACAAACAAAAGTTACACCATATTTCAGGTAATTGGTTTTTCCCCGCCTGCGATATCAAAATTCTATACATTATAATTTATAATGCTTGTTAAGAAAAAAGAACAAGTTAGGGGAAAATGTGCGTCACATCCACGTAAAACGGCCATCGCTCAGCATAATGCTGTATGACCCAATGCGAGACAGCGCTACAGCGCTGGTTTACAGCCACAGCCAGCGTTGACGTGATGCATGCCAATCAATGTTGTCCTGCGGATACACAGGTTTGTTAGATTTTTTTGCTAGTCTAAAATATACGAAGCTTTGTGATATCTGACACATTGATGTGCACAGTTGTTAGTCCGTAACATAACTATACACGGTGTTAAAAAAACCCATCATGAAGCCGTCATCTACGCATTCTGTTTATCAAACTAAGTCTAAACTTGACAAATAACACCCAGCAATCTAAATAGATTTAATAATAACTTAATTAGTAAGTTAAGTACACCGGACCATATTAAAAACAATACAAATGAATTATATGAGGATTTTTTTTCGGTAGTGCGCACCGAGTTCAATAATACTTTAAAAAAGAAAACAAAAACTATTTGCTCAAATTATTTTTTGTTCAGTAACTGGGCAACTATGGGTATTAGGAAAAGTAGGGAAAATTTGTTTGAGCTGTATGGCCTTAAGCATTATATTAACTCTGAAACTTTTAATAAATACGTTGCTACTTACTCCAAAACTTTAAAAACCTGCAAGGTAGCTAAAGCCTTGTTGTACATTAGCAACAAGATCAAATCAGCGGATAATAAAATAAAGATGGTTTGGAAAATTATCAACAACGAAACTAACAGGAGTAAAAGACAGAATAATTCACTCTAGAAACTTCGCGTGGTCTTTTAAGCTCAAACAAAGAAGAAGCGCAAGAATTTGTAAATTTCTTTACCAGTATCCAGTAGCAGCAGCAGCAGTAGTTTTTCAGTACTGGGATACTGGTAAAGAAATTTAATAATTCCTCGCCCTCGCGTTCTATTGATTTATTAAGAGCAAACGTTTCATCCTGCCCGATTGAATTTAAATTCAAGCATATAAACCCCATAAGAGTAATAAAAGCTTTCAAGCAAATCAAGATCAAATTAACAGAAGATCTATGGGGATTGTTAATCAAAGTTTGTACCTCCATTATTGAGACTATAGCACCGTACTTAGCATTATTATTTAATTTGTGTGTTGATCAAGGAGTCTTCCCGGATCTAATGAAATATAGTAAGTTAATACCACTTTTCAAATCCGGGGATAGTAGAGACACCAATAATTATAGACCCGTATCCGTGTTACCGGTTTTCAGCAAGGTGTTTGAAAGGATAATGCTTAATCAAATGCTCAATCATTTTAACACCAACAAAATCCTACACGATCAACAGTATGGCTTCACCAAGGGACGTTGTACGACTGACGCCGGAGTCACCTTATTAAAACACATATTTACGGCGTGGAAAGAGGCCCAAAATGCAATGGGAATATTTTGTGACCTTTCCTAGGCATCTGATTGCGTCGACCTCGAAACAGTACTCTTGAAACTTAAGCATTACGGACTTGTAGACCTTGCGCTCAGTTTAGTAAAATCTTATTTAAATGATAGACAGCAGCAAGTTCAAATAAATGGTGTCAATTCACTCGGCTTAAACTTTTAAGAAATGGGTGTACCACAAGGCTCGATATTGGGTCCTTTCCTCTTTTTGGTATATATTAATGATCTACCCCACTTGTTAAAAACCCAACCACAAATGGTGTTATTTGCTGACAATACTTCCTTAATTTTTAAAATTAATAGACTTGCATCAAATTTTGACACCGTAAATGACGCCCTATTGCAGGTCCAAAATTGGTTCACTGCTAATAATTTAGTATTAAATGGGAAAAAATCTAAGTGCATAAGATTTTCTTTACCAAATGTCAAAAGTAGTATTTGTGAGATAGTATAGAATCAAGAGAAATTAGAAGAGAATTAATTATTAGAATTCCTCAAATCAAATCAAATCAAATCAAAATATTTTTATTTCACATAAACCTACATGGGCACTTATGACACGTCAGAAGCTAGGTGCACGGTTCCAATTGGTCGTTTCCTATGGAGAAGAGCCGGCAAGAAATTCCACGGTTACTCTTTTAAAAATAATTGGCTTTTACAATGTTTTCAAGTTACACAAATTAGGTATGGGAGAACAGTGTAGGCCTGTCGAGAAGTACTTAACAAAAAAAGAGAAAGGAAACGGTCGAAAGAAAAAAGATCTAGTCTATTAAGCCTACAACGTTCTTACATTCACAACGTACACAAGAATCCATGTAAAATAATATTAATAATATTAAGTCTGAAATATAAATTGTAGGTATATAATGTCAAATAGTGAAAATATTATGTCAAAAAAGTATGCCTAAAAAATAATAATAATAAACATCGTAATTTGGGAGCAGTTAATAGATATTTCCATAGTTATGCCGTTACTGATGTACCAGGGAAGCCACATGTGCAGAAGGAATTATTGCCAAACTTCCTTGTCTTCAACGTAGTCTTTAATCTTGTAATATGCGTTTTTGATAAGAACACGTTTGATGTGGGTTTTGAACTTTCCATCGCTAAGTTCTGTAACTGACTTTGATAAAACTGACCTCGACAAAACTGTTTTCTTCATTAAACTCTCATTTAACTTCCCATGCAGGACGGCTAAGTTCTGTTACAAAAATCCGTCAATTTACTGATGTAGATACCGCACGGCTAGTATATTTCAGTTGCTTTCATAGTATTATGTCGTTGTACGGTATTTTACTATGGGGACGGGCTACAGACATCGAGTCTATTTTTATTCTGCAGAAAAGAGCCATCAGAGCCATATATGTCCTCCGCAGGTGCGACTCTCTAAGATAACTGTTTAAAGAAAACCTTGTCAATATATTTATGAAAACATCAAGTACGTAAGGAAAAATCTACATCTTATTAGTAAAAGAAGACACAATTATATCACAAGAAATAGGCACCGATTAGTTCAACCAGGTTTCAGGCTGGCTAAAGTAGACTCATCTTTCATTGGATACTGTATAAAATGTTACAATAAAATACCTCCTCACATACTTCAACTATTTGAAGTATTGCCTTCGTCCAACCTCTTGTCCTAAAATATTTTTGTTTTAATTCTTTTGGCTTCTTTACTCTGTGTCCGCCTTTCCTTTTAAACTATTTTCGATTTGTTAATTTTAGTTTCTGCTCGTTATTTTATTTATTTGACTCTCAGTATCAGTTTCTGAATCCTGACCCATATCAGTGTCTTTTGTGGTGTTTTGTTTTTTATAGATATATTTGTTTTAGTGGTTGTCATTTTCTTTATAGTTGTACTTTATGGTTTTAAATTTTATTTTCGATCATCTGTAACTTACCCAACTTTCTGTGCTATTTTTCATACAACATTATTTTGTTTGGTGTAACTGTTATTGACATTTTATTTCGTTTTGACATTTTTAAACAAATCTGAAGCAAATAAAAAACTATTCCGGTCTAACCGGTCACGGCTGGTATTGTCCGCACAGGCACTCAAATTCAAAGCATTTATTTTAAATAAACCAATTACAGGCACTTTTGAATTGTCAAGGGGTCGGTCGGTCACTAAGAAAGATGAAGCTAGTTGCCCATTCCAAAGCGTAGTAGGTACCTATGGAGAAGAACGGGCAAGAAACTTCACGGACACTCTTTTAAATCAAAGTATTATGGTTACAAAATATTGTTTACATCATTCATTTTGAAATTATACATGTGAGAACGATGCAAAACGTAAAAGCGACCGTAATAAAAATATTAACAAAAAAAAAAAACAATTCAAAAATTAAAATAAGCCGTGGCAGCTAAGAGATGACCAGTCTCTACTGACGGCGCCCGTTCACGAACATGACGAATAGATTAGCACCATTCAGCTCAACCACTTTGAAGGGAGCTAAATGATCCAACACACCATCAACGAGATGTTAGAGTGAGCATGACATACTCCCAGCCTCCAGGGCGGGCACATTCAAGTCAATGAAACATGGATCTCTCGAACAGTGTACACTCGCATGTTTCAAATGCCCGAGAGACTGTCATGCCCGGGAGACTTTCCTCTGACCATCTTCTGTATTGGAGATGATTCTTGCCTGGCTGTAAAATGAATGAGAGCTATTGTGACAGATCTCAGCATCGAGCAGACGACCATTTATTAAGAAGGCCCCAGCTGCAAGGAAACGCGAAAGTAGTTCAGGAAAGTGTTCGCTATTTCCTCTAGTGTACTGCAGCCGCCACTGTCACCGGCAACGGTGGTTTAAGATCAAGCCTGGATGTCGACTTCCATAAACGGCTAAAGTTTTTGGACGATCTTTGAGATGTTATTATGACCATTTTTATTTGATGTTGATGATTTTGGAACCATTTAAACCTACCTTTAAAAACCTTTTGACTTTCTTGCATTTCTTCCAAAACTCTGCTTGGATTGGGTTTATTGAAAGACAACCGTTGACTGATACTTAAACCTCGCCTTCACGTGAGCAGCGCAAACATGCTTATTCCACCCAATAATACGCCTTTTTCCTTGCAGCCGAACTCGTTCATAGTTCTATAAGGCAGCCCTAGAAAACATACCTACAATATCTTGGTACATTATCTGGTGTGACGCTGACCGCAGCTCCAAAATAAGCATTTAATTTGTGTTTTGCAAACTTTCCTTCCGTGAAAAGAGGATAGCTAGGATTCCCAAAGGCGAAGATCAAATAACTGCAGTGTTGCCCTATAATTACGTTAGTGTAAAACTTTTAAAGTCAATTTTAAATTGAATAAAAGTTAAGATGGCCGCGTTTCCGTTCAACGCCAACAATGTTAAAATACGTTATGAACCAGCTTGCTCTGTTCACTTATTTAATAACTTTGGGAATTCTGGTTTTGATTTTGTTTGTCTTGGTCTTGGCGAAGGGAAATACGGGAATGGTAAAAGTTTGTTGTTTATATACGCAGAAGATATTTTAAAGTTACTTTATTTATTTATTTAGGTACAGTAGCATATATTCTTGCATATTTGCATACTTATACATGGGTAAGTATGAGTGAGTGAGTGGCAGATTAATTACATCGATGAAAATTATTTACCTAACAATGTCTCAAAATTTCTTTCTATTCGGAATTCTTTCTAAAGATTGACTAAATACTGTTTTTGAGATGTTACTAATATGCGATTACCATGGAGGTAAAAACAACTATAATGCGCCACTTGCTCCGCTCCGAGATTTTTGTTTCGTCCACGATCATACATATCACATGATTATGGTAGCTATCACTACCTTTCAAAGATGGATAACAACCTAGTTACTAGCTACTACCAATTTATCATATCGTCAATAGGATTCTGACACATCAGCTTTGTGCTCGGAGTTTCTCGGCCAAATTTAGATATGCTAGTCAGACACATAAAAGAGAAATATCTAAGCTCTTAACCAACCTGAGAAGTCAAGCCTGCCTAAAATCGTCTAGATGGTGATATAACCCATCACTATAATATTATTTTTTTGTAAAATGAATCAGTATCGAAGTATATAAAGTACTTAAGACGCTGACAACACCAAAACCACGGTCACTGTCAGATTGCATAGAAAAGAAAGAGAAGCGCGATGACACAACGCTTGTAATTTATTGCAAAATATGAAGCAATTATCTATTTACTCAAAATTGAGGTAAGTAATCGAAAATAAAAAACAAGCAAGTTCTGCATTCAAATAACACGTTCTTTTTATTAATTAAACACGTAATGTAAGTTAATATTTAATACAGATATTTTGGATTAGAACTCAAGGTAAAGAGGTTAGTTTAACGTTAGTTTATATCGAGTTTTTTTTTCAAAACGTCTTTTGGTAACAGCCAAGTTCTGGGAAATATGTTCAAAATTAACATATATTTTTCCGCTGCCACAAACTTTACACATTTGGCAATTTTTTTTCTTAAGAGAAGCCAATTTTGGTCAATTGGGTCTTGTCAGCGCCTTAACATATTGGCCATACTTAACGAACCTAAACCTCACAACATGAAGTCGGTGTTTCTATATTTCTGTCCCAGCCCAATCAAGCCTTTCACAACGAAATAGACGAAATAACATTTATTAAAGATCCTCGATTAAATAGAACTCCGACTGAGTAATTATAGAGTACATTAAATAAATTGAGTGAAGCGATTCTCTTTCGCTACTGAAAGACTCGAACGTTATCATTGGGACTGTAAACTTTGGAAGTTATTAATTACAAAGATATACGTATATTCGTTTGAAATGGCTTAACCTTTTAAATGTAGATTTTGGAATAAAATTCGCACTCTTAAGTTGATTTTGAAAAGGTGGAGGTGGGATTATTTCGTGGATACCGAACAAAAGCCACACAACGTTAGTGGAATCAAACTGAAAACTCAAAGCATTTATTTCAAATAAACCAATTACAGGCACTTTTGAATTGTCAAGGGTTCGGTCAGTCAGTCAGAAAGATGAAGCTAGTTGCCCATTCCAAAGCGTAGTAAGTACCTATGGATAAGAACGGACAAGAAACTCCACGGACACTCTTTTAAATCAACGTATTATGGTTACAAAATATTGTTTACATCATTCATTTTGAAATTATACATGTGAGAACGATGCAAAACGTAAAAGCGTCCGTAATAAAAAGATTACAACATTACTAATTACAAAAAAAAGCGATTCAAAAATTAAAATTAAAATAAGCCGTGGCAGCTAAGAGATGAGCAGTCTCTACTGACGGCGCCCGTTCACAAACATGACGCGTGGATCAGCACCATTCAGCTCAACCATTTTGAAGGGAGCTAAATGATCCATCACACGCGCCACCATCAGCGAGACATTAGAGTGAGCACGACATACTCCCAGCCGCCAGGGCACATTCAAGTCAATGAAAGACGTATCCAGTAAATGGCAGCTTTATAGTACATAGTACTCACATAACAATGTGCTGGCAGAGTGTGATTCAAAGAAACTTGCGACCCAACTCGACCCCTTACAAGCGGTAAGTGGTCACCGCCACCTGAACATCTGCATTACCAGAGGCATTGCAGGTGCGATTCCATTTTAGAGAGAAAGCTGTCATGTGCCTGTAATGACCAACGCCCACACCTTACAAACAGGGCACAGCAACGCTGCTGGCATCTTAAGTAGGTATGGTGGTAGATTCTCGGTACTCCCCCGGAAGAGCTTCCTCACAAAGAGCTTTTATTCTAATCCTAGCTATTGGGTAGGAAATTGTCAAATAACTTCTCCCGCTCTGGGCGGAGCGGGAGTGTGTGTCAGATTCTTACTGACTAAAACGCACCCGTTCTCCTTCCGTTGCCCTGTGTTGCCAAGGTAAGCCTCGGTAACCCTTTTGGACTTTCACGCGACCCCGGCAGTCACGCGACCCCGGCAGACGCTATCACGCTAAAACGGCTGAACGGATTTGGATGAAATTTAGCACATGGGTAGACCATGACGTGGATTAGGACATATAGCACTTTTTATCCTGATATTCTCACGGGATCGAGACTTATGCGAGTGACAGCTAGTACTAGATACCACCAAGAACAAATCTGGCTACTGTCCCAGCTCCTGAACTTATTTTCAGTCTTAACAAAGCTATTAACTATCAACACAATGTTACACAGTACTATCAGAGAACTTAGTGTTCAAGTTAAAATACATATTACAATGTAAAAGAGAGACATTCATGGAAACAATTAAAGTTACTGAAGTGAATTCTTCATTATTGATTTTTACCTTAGCGTTGAAAGATTGGAGATCTTCCCTTGAAACACGGATGTAGGAAACGGTGGAAAATAGTTTCGTGAAGGGTCATTGTTCAGAAGTAAATTCTACAACTCACAATAGGATAGGGCTTCCAGTGTCATAAAACAAATGACAAAAATTTTGATGGGAAAATGGCAACATCAAAGTTTTCAGTCGTACATGCATGTCAGTCAACTTTAATTTTTGTAACTCTTTGTACTCTTTTGCTCCGCTCCGTCCGCTCATTCACGGTGGAAGCACTTCTATGAAGATTGCCGTTGCGAGTTAAACGAAGTCCGTACGAAGCCCGGTCCGCTCGCATTGGAAGGCGGGCATTAAGACGCTGACAACACCTTAACCGCGGTCACTGTCAAATTCCATAGAAAAGAAAGAGAAGCGCGATGACACAAAGCTTGTGCTGAATAAAAGTATTTTACATAGAGCGACTGACTATCTGACCTCCACAACCCATTTACTGGGTAACACGATACCCCTTGGTGAGACTGGTTGTCAGACTTTCGTGCTTCTAACGACCCGTAACAACTGTCAAAGATCTACAAATGACAGCTGGGACCAACGAATTAACGTGCTTTCCGAGGCACGGAGGGGTATGTAAAGATGGTCACCCATCCACGGACCAACCGCGGCAAGCGTAGCTTAACCTGATCGATCGACCCTTGCGGCTGTTATTACTTGGCCACAAGCCCCTCCTTTATAATAAAACCTATAAACAATAAATTCTAATGTTAATAAACGTTTATGTTTAGAAATAAAAATCAAGTTTCCGCTTGAAGAATTGTAAAATATATTCCTAAGATAATTGTAATAAAAATACCTTGGGTTATTTGAGAATCCGTGGGCTGCTGTGGAGCGACGCCTTTAGTGTGTTCCGGTTTCATTGAAGAGTAGGTAGATTAAAGTGTAATTACAGCCTTAAAGACATTTCAACTACGATGGCTATAGACAGAGGTGATCCAATAACGTAAAAACGTTGAGAAGGGAAGGTGTTTCTATATCTTTCTCTACATCTTCGTTCCAAAGCGCATGACTACGATTTAGCCTTTGAGGGCCGACTTTAATTAAATGTTGGACATTATTGAGAATTGATGATGATTGAAAATGTATTCTATCTTCCCCATCTTGCCGTTTGAAAGGCCTATTGACAGGGAATCTTTGCTTAAAGGTACTGTGGGAATATTAGAAGACGCATAATTAATTTATTTATGAGATGGTGAGGAACTATTTAATTTTAAGAGTGACTGCTAGGAAATCTCTCTTCTCATTGCAAGATGCTTATAAAGAAATAACATAACATCACGCCTTGTTTCCCCGAAGGGTTGGGCAGAGATGACGTATAGTAGGTACACCCACATTTCACCAGTCATGTTTAAGTCCCATGTAATAGGGGGCGAGCGTATTGCCATCAACCGAGCACAAATCCAGTTACTGAGAAATTCCTAATGAATAAAAATAAACACAATAACACTTTGCCCGACCTGGGAATTGAACCTGGGACCTCGTGCTCAGCAGTAGCGCTTGCGACCACTAGATCAATGTGGCAGTCTTAAAGCGCAGATATACATATTTTCTAGTGACTTTATTATGGTTTTAATGACTTTTAAATCTGTTATTACGCCTTCAAATACCTAGATAAAATAAATAGATAACGCAAGTAAGTTATGCAACAAATGTATATTAAACTAGAACACTAGTACACGTTAATTCTATCTGTGAATAGTTAAGTATTGTAGTAAAATACTTTATGAAATAAATTCAGGAAATAATGTCTACCCAAAGAATAAAAAACCTACATAATATATTACTTTCAAACAACTTAAGATATTTTCACCATGATTTTGTTTTGTATGAACTGACTATTTTATTATCTATAATTATATCTGTGATTTATTAAAATATTCATATTTTCGTTCATCAGTTTTATATGTTTTCACTTTCAGATTGATATGATAATGACATAAAGTAAAGTTTATGTAAAAAAGTCGCTGACGTCATAATTATTTTTAAAGAAAACAAAAGCAGTAAAAAATATCTAATCAGCATCTACCTTCCTCAGCAACCGCCTGAACAAACAAGCCATTTAATATTTTTTAATGACAGTTTTATTAAACAAAGTTACCAAGTTGGAGACTTCAGAAAACCTTGGACTGTGGAAGTTCAGCGATTTTACCTTCAAGTTTTGACTTCAAGCATTTCAAGTATCGCTTTAATTGCCTTTGTCGTTCAGTGTTTACGATTAAAAACTTTGGAAGGTACTGAGATTTCTTTTGTTTTGAAGACAATGTTTACGGGTATCTACCTCCCTTCAATTGTATCAAGCTACTTAAGAAACGTTAGGCACTCGGGACACAAAGAAACCGTTGTCTTTTTCCCTTTCAATATGCCTAAGAACAGAATCTTGTTTTCGTGCCAGTTTTTTTGGAAATTCTTCAAGCGTTTCGATATTTGCTCTAAATGTAATTTGTACTTACAACTAACGTAGACATTACGACCCATTCCCCGAAGTATCATAATTTCACCAGTTATGATCATGTCCCAGGATGGCCTACTGCGGTGCCCGATGAGGACCACACCGCCTAAGACGATGACGATGTTCCGGAGGTGAGCGAGGTAGAGATGAGAGTGGCGGTATATAGGCTGAATGCCAAAATTACCGCCCCAGGACCCGACGGCTTACCTGGGAAAGCCTGGGTTCTGGCCTTGGAGGCTCCCGGGACTCGACTAAGGGGGCTCCTAAGCGCATGCTTGGAGAGGGGCCAGTTCCCACTTCGTTGGAAGACGGGGAAACTGGTCCTCATAAACAAGCCGGGGTGCCATGCGGACTCTCCGTCCGTTTATCGGCCCATCGAGCTGCTCGACGAGGTGGGCAAGCTCTTTGAAAGTGTCATTGCAGACCGCCTCGTCGGGCGGCTGGTGCGGGTGGGGCAGGATTTGGCAAAGAGCCAGTTTGGTTTCCGCAGGGGGCGCTCTACGGTGGACGTCATCATGCGCGTGCGGACCCTCACGACGGGGAATGCTGTGGCCTCGGATGGGGTCATCGTGGCGGTGTCTCTAGACATCGCCAATGCCTTCCATACCCTGCCCTAGAGTTGCATCAGAAAGGCACTCTGGTACCACCGGATGCCGAACTACCTCTGTCGTGTAGTCGAGGCCAATTTGACGGATAGGGCCGTCATCTACCCCGGTCACCAGGGAGAATGGAACCGGCGAGACATGTCGTGTAGTGACACACAGCGATCGGTCCTGGGGCTGCATGTTTGGGACATCGGATACGACTGGGTGCTGCGCGCCGACCTCCCTAGCGGCGTCAGCGTGGTGTTCTACGCTGACGACACGTTGGTCCCAGCGCAGAGGAGGTCACACCAGGCGGCGGCCGAAGTAGCGACACGCGAGGTTGCGGCCCTGGTAGAGGCCATGGTACGGAGCGAGAGGGCATGGGAAGCCATCACCTTTTGTGAAGCAGTAATACTTGTGAAGGAGAAGGCGGAATGGGTGAGGGAGAGCCAAAATTTGGCACCGCAAGAGACGCCCTGGGCGGGATTCCCAGGCGGATTCCCAGCCACCATAGGCGTGGGCTTGCTGTGAGCAATGGGTAGCTCGCCATCCGATAAGGACCAGGCCCGGGTCGACAGCGCGTTGTGTTCCACGCGCGCCTCAAAGAGATGTCAGCACAAGTGCAGGGGTCAGGGGGTCAGCCCGCTCCGTGACCGTTATCGACGTCTGACTGGAATCGTCTGACCTTTATGTTTTCGTTTGTTATTGTGGTCAACAATATTACATTTTAGTTTAAATAGTTCAGCAACAGGTATATAATAGCTTAGGTATTCCGTAATTACAAAAAAAAAAAACTATATTTACGCGTTTTATTTTACGAGTTCGAACAACTTGGGCAGGTGGGCACTACGTCAAAGAAATTTTACTTATGCGAACCTATACTTCGGGTTTATTAGGGGGATATTAAACCAAATCTCGGGGGAAAATTTGGTAATGGTTGGCAACACTGTCGGGCGAGCGGGTCGTGTCACAGTTGTATTCGTCGACTAAGCAGAGCGCATACTGTTTAGTACATCCGAACTTAGAAAGTTGTGGCACGTGGCTGAAACCTGTCGCCTGCCGCAGGTGCGTAAACAAGTGTTTACGAATAAAATGAGCGATAATTATGAAACGAGTAATGAAATAAATAATGATTCTAGGAATAAGATTTCCACTTTAAATAAAGAGTTAGACATTGAAGACAAGACCAATAAAAGAATGAGAGAAAGCAGCGATGAAGAATGGACGGAAGTTAAGCGAAAATACTGAAGGAGAAACAAAAGATATAAATATATAAGTACGAGTATATCTACCAAAGAGAAACTACCTAAACAATTTAGTCTTGCTCATCTTTTGTATTCTGATCTCTAAATAACTTATATTTAGAGATGAAGTCTATCAATCCGTATCGAGTTCGTATAGAATTGATTAGCAAATCAACGTCGAGAATTTGGAGACGAGTACATTTTTTATCGATATATGAGAGGGATGGTATATTCAGAAAGCGATCGAAAGGAATTTATCCTATGGTGTAATACGAGATGTTAACTTGGAAACGTCAGAGGAAAACATTTTGAAGAGTATATTTTTCCCCGAACCAACCAAAACCAACAAAAACCATCCAAATTCTTACATGGCTTGAATCACAAGAACTTTTAGGCAAATTGGTGGTCACCTGGCGGTTCGTATTTGTTTTATGGGGTCGTTCTTTCCACCTTATCTATATACTCATGGTTTGATAATAATGGTAGAACCATATGTATTTCCAGTGTCGCAATGTTCAGCTTGTGGAGGACGTGGTGAGCGCTCTGTTCCCTACGCGAGGGGAACACACCTCCCCGCCCATGGCTCCGCCTGCTGCGGTGCCCGATGCGGACCACACCGCCGACGACGACGACAACGACGATGCTCCGGAGGTGACCGAGGTAGAAATGAGAGCGGTGGTACGCAGGCTTAATGCCAAAAATACCGCCCCAGGACCCAACGGCTTACCTGGGAAGGCCTGGGTCCTGGCCATGGAGGCTCTCGGGCCTCGACTTAGGGGGCTCCTAAGCGCATGCATGGAGAGGGGCCAGTTCCCGCTTCGTTGGAAGACGGGGAAACTGGTCCTCATAAAGAAGGCAGGGCGCCCTGCGGACTCTCCGTCCGCTTATCGGCCCATCGTGCTGCTCGACGAGGTGGGCAAGCTCTTTGAAAGAGTCATTGCAGACCATCGAGGTTCCTGTGTCGGATAAGGCAGGAGGAAACGCCCGGGTGTCACCACCGTGTTAATCGCCCGAAGGACACGGTGGAGCATACGGTGGAGGTCTGCCCAGCTTGGGAAGAGCACCGCCGTGTCCTCGTGGAGGCGATCGTCGGCAGAGATCTCTCGCGTCCGGCCCCCCTGGTTCAGGCCATGGTACGGAGCGAGAGGGCATGGGCAGCCGTCACTTCCTTCTGCGAAGCAGTAATGCTCGCGAAGGAGGAGGTGGGACGGTTGAGGGAAAGGCATGTTTCGCGCCCTCTCGCACCTAGCCGCCGCAGGAGACGCCCTGGGCGTCGGGAATCCCGGGCGGATTTCCGGCCACCGTAGGCGCAGGCTTGCGGACGCTGAGCAATGGGTAGCTCACCGTCCGGTAAGGACCAGGCCCGGGTCGACGGCGCGTTGTATTTCACGCGCGCCTCAAAGAGATGTCGTCAGCACAAAGGTAGGGGTCCACTAGGGCCGATGCCTGCCGGGGTCGCGGGAAGGTACTAATGGGTCACCGAGGCCCCTGGCAACACAGGCAACAAGAAGGAATACGGGTGGGTTTTAGTCAGTAAGAGTCTGACACACCCTCCCGCTCCGCCCAGAGCGGGAGAAGTAATTTGATGATTTCCCATCCCAAAAAAAAAAATTGTGAGCTGTGGCGAAAGACGAGATGGATTATGTTAAGGAATAAAAAGCAGTAAAATCCCATGTTGACAGCACTAAGATCACATATTCTACGATAAGATACGTATCTGAGAACGGGAGATTAGTCCTACTCAATTTATTAAAAAAATAAATCAGTTATTCGTTTGTAGTACCTAAACAATGGCGCGATAGGTGGTGCTGATTCCCAAACCAGGACGTGATCCTTGTTTAGCCTCTTCCCTTCGCCCCATGTCTATGATCTCATGAATATGCAAACCTTTCCATAACATTCTACTCAATAGACTAGAGTGGTTTATAGAAAAGAACTGTATGTTAGACCAGAATACCACAGGATTTAGAAAATGTCGATCAACATTAAATAATCTTACTATAGTTTAGTTTCTAGAATTCAAACAGGATTTTCTAAAAAACAAATGACCATGCTGTTTAATTGATCTGGATAATGCTTATAGCAATGTGGATGTACATAGTTTATTACGTATAATGGATGGCTTAGGTGTGGGATAAACACTTTGCACCGATCTGTGGAAATTTTACAGACAAGAAATTTAAATTATCAACTTGATAATGATTCTCTATGTAGAACTACTTGTCGTGGTTTTGCACAGGGTGATCCATTATCGCCATTGTTTTTTTTAATATGGCTACTATCAATATCTGTAGAAAGATAAATAATGTATATCTTTCGCAGTTTGCAGATGACTTTGTGTTATATTTTACTACCAATAAAATTTTGGAGGCGACACATAAATTGCAAACGGCTTTAGATTTATTTAAGAAGTTAGTCCAAATTTATTGGTCTAAAAGTTTCAACTAGTAAATTAAAATTGGTATACTTATTCAAAAATGAGTTTAGGAAAGACACTATTGATATTAAAACAAAAACAAAGATCCCTCCAAGTAGTTCACAACTATGAATATTGGTTAGATCAATCTCTAAGTTGGTCTAAACATATTTATGAGTGAGACCCATCTTCAAAATTTCTGAATGTGTTAAATACTGGTCCAGCAGGCGCAGCATGACGCTTTATATGTTTACTCTACCGTAGAATAGAAATCGCTTGTAGAAAATTTCTCGGTAGAAAACTATCAAAATTTCTACACAGAAATGTCACTTTTGTCTACTCTTCCGTCGACCTAACGCTTCTCTACGGTTCTGGCGCTAGCCCTGCAGGCTGGGGCATACACTCCATTACGACGTTTAACATTGCTATCATACGCAGCAGAATAGATTATGCCAGTATAGCGTTCCGTAGTCAACAAGGAAGTCTTATAGTTATGCCATGTCCGTCTGTCTGTCTGTCCCCAACTTAGCTCAGAGACTCTTAGTACTAGAAAGCTGCAATTTGGCATGGGTATAATGTTATTCACGACGACAAAATAAAATTTAGGATACCTCCCTTACACGCAAGCTAACGATGCTATTCTTTGTCTCGTCTATCCCATGGTGTGGGGTATCGTTGGATAGGCCGTTAAAAAATATTGCGGGACTGTAAACAATTTTTCGAATTAGGGGTCTCTTAGCGTAATATTAACTTTAAAAAAGTGCTAATTTTTGTTAGAGTCAAGTGTGTGTCCCCCTGCCAGGTACATGTTTGTTTTTGTATATGTGAAAAAAGTCATGGCAGTAGTATATATAACGAAGTTAAAAAGAAAACGATCACAGCTAAGTAGGTTTTACAAGTTAACGAGTAATAGTCGGCCAACTTACACTTAGCCGGTTTTTTATTTGATAATAGCTGTCAAACCGATTCAAATAAATTTACTAAAATTCAGAACCTTTTGCGGGGTCATCGGTAGTGTTATTAAAAGTACAGCCGTTCATGTGGTGGAATGCGAACTCCATCTGCAGCCGTCAGACATTCGCAGATATTACTTAGCTGGTAAATTATTTTTAATACTTAAATATTTTGTAAATGGGGACAGGAGTGAAATTGTTACCAAACTTAATATTTTTGCCAAGGTATTTATTGGAGACGTAAAAAGAAATCACTTAGGTCATTTTTCTAAAATATTGAATAACATATGCGTATACTCCAGCGATGAATTAGGACTATTTCGCTTAAAGGCTTCTGCAGACTGGGGCGATATCGCGAGCGTGACAGGCATATTGCTGCCTGTCGCGCCCGCGATATTGCCCCAGTCTGCAGAAGCCTATATACGTGAATAAGCTGTGTGAACTTGTCTTGTACGATTAAACCACAAACTAAAGAGGTAACCGAAGCTAAGAATCGTACGATCACTATCAACTTCGAATTATATATAGCAGAAACTTTAGCAGGAACTAATTACAGGACTTATACGGACTGCGTTTTTTGACCCTCAAAGGAATACCTCGTTTAAGTTCAAGTTAAATTTAAAAAAAAATTGTCATGTATTCCGAGTTAATCACTATCTTCAAAGCCATTTCATACCTTGATCGGTGGGTGGATTTTTAAGATTCCGTAATCTATTCTGATTCTAAAAGCGCACTCCAACATTTGACTAGGTGTATAGAAAATTTTCGCATACAAAATAATATATTCTTTGAGTAGATTATGAGATAAAAACAGAAATATTGTTTTACAATGTGTGCCTTCACATATCGGCATTAAAGAAAACGAAGAAGTTGATCATTTAGCCATAGAGGCGTGCTTAGAGTGAGTGAGTGAGTGGGTGTTCCAGTGACGTATAAACCTTACTGAACGGATATTTTAAGTGTTGGATGATATTTTAAGTATTGAAATGTTATGAAATTTGGATCGAATACTTCAACGAGAGGTCATTGACAAGTTATTTGTAATGCAAGGCTGCAAAGTTGTTTTTTGGTGCTAGGACTTGTATTGAAACCTAAGCAGGCGAAGGATTCTAGGACTGAACCACGAACGAGGCGAGTGTTTCAAATATAGAAGGAGAGCGTAGCTAGGGTTTCAAAGGTACGAGACGCAGAATAACTTTGCTGCCGAGAGAAACACACAACGTTTCACCTCACTACAGCGAGGAAAATGCTAGGTGCAAGAAAAACAGCTTAAATAATACATAAAAGTAGTGTTAAATTATTTGGAAACAATTGCTCAATTTCATTGGAATCCATTGTGAATGTTGGAGATACAGACGGATTTGCAGGCGATTCAAAACGATAGGTGTTAAATTTATATCTTTGTCGCTGCTGGACTCGTTCATATTTTATGATTTCTTACGATTTTATCAAAAAACTAACCAAATTCACTTAACATCAGTTAAGTGAATTGAATAAAGAGAAGATTTTTTTTCATGCGTCGTCGTGCTGGCCTCTGCGATTATTTTAAAAAATGAGGTTGACGCACTGCCATGAAATAAGTATTTATGCATTTTCAGTGGACTGGCGGTATTATATCGTAGATTGTGTCATAAGGGACCAAAATAATGTATTGAGGGCGAGAGCGATTGTTGTTTTCTAGAGTAGAATCCCGAGCCTAGCGAAGGATTTTAGAGTAGAATCCTAAGCGTAGCGAGGGATTTTAGAGTAGAATCCTAAGCGTAGCGAGGGATTCAAAGTACGTCGCTCGAGGTTAAATAATTTGGGTACCGTGTGGCACACTCTGCTTTTCATCCCCCTCTATGAGAAAAATAAATAAGCGATGCTTTTAGTAGTGACGAATATTTATATTTACATAACCACATTACAAATTTATATTAATATCAAATTTTCCTCAAAAGTAAGAAATACTTTGACAAAAAGTAATGAGAAAACGAATAAGAACTTCCCGTGTATTTTTTTTTATTTGTGTGTTTAATGCAGCGGCTGGCACGCATTTTTTTTTTTATTTTTTAACTTTTTACGGGGCTCGTGGCTAAGTAATAACAGCCGCACGCATCGATCGATCAAGGTAAGCTACGCTTGCCGCGGTTGGTCCGTGGATGGGTGACCATGATTACATACCAAGACCCCTCCGTGCCTCGGAAAGCAAGTTAAGCCGTTGGTCCCGGCTGTTATTTGTAGGTCTTTGACAGTCGTCACGGGTCGTCAGAAGCTCGAAAGTCTGACAACCAGTCTTACCAAGGGGTATCGTGTTACCCCTTGGTAAGACTGGTTGACCGCAACTGGGTTGCGGAGGTCAGATAGGCAGTCGCTCCATGTAAAATAATGGTATTCAGCTGTATCCGGTAAGACTGGAAGCCGACCCCAACATGGTTGGTAAAAGGCAGGCAGATGATGAGTGTTCCCAATTCAAAAGTCATTTCGTCACTGACGGAATGACCCATCTTGCTCGCACTTATCGAGAAACCCTTCGCCTCTTTTTGAATAGATGGGATGAAAAAATATTTCCATCCCCCATCTTGCTCGCACTTATCGAGAAACCCTTCGCCTCTTTTCGAATAGATGGGATGAATAAATATTTTCATCCCCCCATCTTGGAAAGAGTATTTTTGCTCTTCGATATCTGAGTGCAAAGCCGTTTTTATCTGCTAGATGATAAAGTAAATTGAATTTAGAACATCGTGTGCACTAAGTTTGTGAATTCAAAACATCATTAAACCTATTTATTTCTCCCTCCATGGTGCCGAATTGATCATACAACCTTTTTTAATTTGTTAAAAACTCAGACTCAGAACCTTCTTGGTGTACTTTTTTTATTTTGCTTTGCGCGCGCCATTTACTTTTCACGTCATATTGTTAAAACCTTAGGTTAAAAACAAGAAACTTGAAAACAAGTGAAAAACGCGGGCTTGCGGACGGTGAGCAATGGGTAGCTCACCGCCCGGTAAGGACCAGGCCCGGGTCTTAAAGTAAAACGTTTATTTGGATAGGTACAGTTCGTGAAACACAAAATAAAAATAACAATAAAAAAATGAAAATAATGTTTTACATAAATAGTGTGTGCCTCACGGCTGCACCAAAAAGGTTCATTTCAGCATTAATGCCAGACAGATGCTGTCTGACGCTGGTTTTCTAATGAACCTTATAGCTGGCGGGTTCACTTGTTAGCCAACCAATAGTTAGCCGTAGACAGCAATGGAACTGCGCCTTTAGGGCAGAAATATAGGTGTTTTAAAAGGTGACCAACGGTCTATCAAGAGAAGTTACAGCAGTGCTTGTACCCCTTAGCGTGACTTCACCCACGGCTGAGCATAGGCCTCTCTTGTCTTGTACCAATCGTTCCTGTGCCAGCCTCATCCAGGTTCTACTCGCGATGGTAACAATGGCGTCCGCCCATACCGCCGCCGGACGGCCGACAGTTCGTCTTCCAGTCCTTGGACGCTACTCGGTCACTGCCTTACTCCACCTGTCATCATTGCGCCTTGCAAGATGCCCCTGCTCAACCATTTGAGTTCCACAATCCGTTTTCCGGTATCGAACACCTTCGTACGTCTTCAGATCACGACATAAGACCTTTAGGGGTACCTAAATCTGCCGGGGTCGCGGGAATGTCCGAAAGGGATACCGTGGCCTGGCAACACACAGGCAACAGAAGGAACACGGGTGGGTTTTAGTCAGTAAGAGTCCGACACGTCCTTCCCCCGCTCCTCACAGAGCGGGAGAAGTTATATGATAATGTTCGATCCAAAATTAAAAAAGAGGTACCTAAATGACAACATTCTGATACTGCTGATATGGTCATTTTAATTATAATATCAGGCTTGGACCGTTCGCTATTGCCTAATGCCCACCAGTAGAGATTGTGGTTGGTCTAAAGCTGATGAAAAAAATAAACCCGACCAGAATATATAGGAGTCTATCGGTTCTCGGCCATTACCCATGTTAATTTGCCTCTCGCCGAGAAAAGTTACTTGAGACGAGTTTTAAGTCAATTACGCTACACTTCTGTTTGGGTACGACGTAACTTGTTACGATGTGAGGTTTTAACCGAGGAAATATAATTATTGGGGCAATTTGCTTTGCTATATTTAGAATATATGTCCTCTCTCAAGTCGGCACGGAACTCTTGCTGTGATTAGTAAGCGTAAGCGTAAGGTAAGCGATTTTCTTAATGATATTCGACTGCATGCCTTCGGCCCATTAGGTGTTAAGGTTACGCTAGTCAGTCATTCTTCCATACTAACATCATATGGAGTTTACTCCACTGTTTGACATTGTACATTTAAAATTATAACTACTTGTCATTGTCAGCCCTGCACGGAAACAAAATTAAAAAAAAAATGGTTTGAAAATCATGAGCGTCGAAAATTTCGTATTTCAACACAAATTTTAACGCGTGTTTCTTAATCGCAAAATTGTTACCGTAAAAGGATGGACAATAATATTTAAGAATTGAAATACCTTTATTTTGAATAAGTAAATCTAGCAGGCTTTTCATAATATCTATACGCCCAAAGGTCTGTTAATGAAATACGTGCTCGTTTTCGCGGAGGGGAGGCACACGCATACATATTATACGCTAGCATGTATCGCCCGTCGCAGTCGGCCAGGCGCTGTTGCATATGTCACCGAGTTTTTTCGCGTATCCTTGAGGTATTCTGCCGTGCAAACATACTGAAATGGTGTTAAATATGAAATATACTACGTGGTTACTTTTCCTGTCATGGTTTAATTATTTTCCAAATAATAAGATAAATGAGAATTTTGTTTTTTTGCGCTCGTTCACGAGATATAATGAAAAAAGACCTTCATGTAACGAGTTACATGTATGTTTTCATTTACGTATTTTTAGGATGTTCGTATCTTTTGCAATCTCAATGGTTCTTACCTAACAACTTCCGTGTACGGCTTGTATTCTACACATATCATAAGTGTCTAGGAATAAAGCGTGTTTTTGTTAGTCACTAAAAATCTGGTTTTTTAATCATATTTTTGTAACTCTTTACTTTTTTAGTAAATTTCATCATCTGAAAAGGAACTTTTAATTTTTAATTTAGGATTTTTAAATTTTTGAATTTCGGTCAAAAGATGAAAATCTTCTGTCAAGTCGTATTCCTATATATTTTCGCAACGAGTTTGAAGCAAAATCTGTAAAATCTCTGTCATACTTCTTAGTGGAATCAATCATCAACTGCCTGCCTTTTCCCAACTAAGTTGGGGTCGGCTTCCAGTCTTACCGGATACAGCTGTATTTTACATGGAGCGACTGCGTATCTGACCTCCACAACCCAGTTACTGGGTAACAAGATACCCCTTAGTAAGACTGGTTGTCAGACTTTCGAGCTTCTGACGACCCGTAACAACTGTCAAAGATCTACAAATGACAGCCGGGACCAACGCCTTAACGTGCTTTCCGAGGCACGGAGGGGTCTTGGTATGTAAAGATGGTCACCCATCCACGGACCAACCGCGGCAAGCGTAGCTTAACCTGATCGATTGACCCGTGCGGCTGTTATTACTTAGCTACAAGCCCCTCTTAGTGGAATCAATATAAAATGTTATTATAGAGAGAAGACGTCATTTGAGCCGAGAAGAAATGATCAGAGCCGTGGGAATGTTCGTGGGAATGTGTGAATCTGATTGTTGACAATGTGCTGTGGCAATCGCTCTGCGCACTACATATTCAGCCTATAATGTTCCCACTGCTGGGACACAGGCCTCCTCTCTATGAGAGGGAGCGGGCCGTAATCCACCACGCGGGCCCAGTTCGGGTTGGTAGATGTCACGTCTTTGAATTTTTGGTTCTAGGACATGCTAGTTTCCTCACGATGTTTTCCTTCACCGTTTTGAGACCAGTGGTAATAAAATTATTTTCACAAATAAAGCGCCTGCCAAGTTTCGAACCAACGAACTACAACTCGTAAGTTGCGGACGTTACCACTGGGCCACCACTGCTCACTGGATAACACTCTGCGCACTACGCAGAGTGTTATAAGTCGACTTTGGACTCGTTACCGCATTACTGGCTGTGTGGCAGAGCGACATGTAGGACGAGCTCCATCACCACACGCAGACAAGTCGACAATCGTTACATACAAATTACTGCTCGACGAAATCGTACAATGAACGCGATGATGTTGGTTACGAAGCTTCATAGCTCTTCAGGGATGTTAATAAGCGATCAAACCATAAGAAATCAAAGCTTGCACGAAATCAATCTCCATTGCCGAAGACCGTTACGTGTACCACCTATTCAACCCCGCAATCGCAGAGCCCGTTTACAATAGGCTCGTGAACACAGTAATTGGGTAGAAAAAGACGATTTCTGTGTTTTTCTGACGAATCTCACCTTGGTAAGAAGTCAGGTAGACGGTATTCGATGACCTTGGACGCGAATAGCGTTTAAAACGAATGCCAGGAAGTCCATGCTTATAGTTCAGTGGGAGGGTATTTGGATCGGCGGAAGAACCGAACTGATTTGGATTAGAGGCAATCTCAATGCACAGATTTACGCTGAATCTATCAGATGTTGTTATTCCTTTGCGGATCCAATTTAGTGGTTCAGTTCTGCTTATGCATGATAATGCACGTCCACACACTGCCAGAGTCGTTGCAAACACACTTACTGCAGCTAACATCAACGTCCTACCATGGCCTGCTCAATCACTAGACTTGAACCCCATTGAACACGCATGGGATTGATGGGATATGCTTCAAATAAGAGCTCTGCCAAATATGGATGCCGTATACACACCAGAATATCTTTTTCGCATGTGCAACGTGGGCAGCCATTCTGCAACGTGATTTGAATGAACTCTTATTGAGTATCGGAATCAGTGCCATTGTGAAAAACAGCATAAGCAAAAATCGAGTCGAGAAAAAAGTCTTTTAACGCAAAAGCAAAGAGTACTTCGTCGATCTACACAAACGAAAATAATAAATTGAATTAATCTAAATAGACATTTTTATTTAATTTTAATAGGGCAATAAAATATATTTAAAAAATTCCTTGATCCGTTGACACTTTTGAGGTGTGTATTTAAAAACAACACAGCATATTCATTTCCAAACGAAAATAGTAATCAACTATTGAACGTCTTTTATAACTTTGTACAGATGTTTTTACTTGCTTGAAAATTATACACAATATTACACATTGTAGAATTATTAATTCTACAATTTTTTTTTTTGCTTTTGATCCTTTTTATAACCATCTCAAATTCAACCTTAATCACTAGTTTGGACCTTTTACAATGTTTTTTTCTTCTTTTCGAATGTTCGAATTTTATTTTAAAAATTATTTTTGCATGTCAAAACATTTGTTTTCAAACGCATTCCTCTGCCGAGCTCCGAGATACACAGTTATATTGTCAAGATAACACCAACATTTTTATTGTTTGAACTAGTGCTCTTACCTTCAGAGTTATTGTGGTGACGATTACAAGGAGTCATTTAGATGTGATGTCCAGTCAGGAGTCTGTACTGTCGAATTAAGACCATTTTATCTCAAGGGACTGAAGTCCCATCAAGCCAGACTTTTTTCTGGTTTTTTCTTTAATATTATTCTCATATTGAACCTACCCAGTGACCATGGTATGAATCTACTGATCTGCTGCTAAGCTGACCGATCGGAGGACGTAGTTCCAGCAGCTATTATTCGCCGGGATTTCGGTAACCCGAGGTGATCCAGCGAAATCTACGCCACGTTCGCTTCTGGAAAGCTACCAGCTAACTTCTTTAATGATTACTTTCTTTCATTGTGTACTGTATTTTGCCACCTGTTCTTTTAAATGCACATCAGATTTTTAGATTGCCTGTTTCAATTAAGTCAGGACCACGAATAAGCTTTAGAGCTTAGCACCACTTTTTTGCATTAACATAATTTAAAAACCCAATCATTCAAGCGCTTAAAATGATTTTTAGGGAAAATTTCATAGTTCTGGTTAGTGTGCTCAAAGTTCTAATTCTGTTATGTAAAACTATTTTATTTACTTATCAAAAGGCATGAGTATTTTTAATATAATCTAAAATTCATAATGTTTGTTATTTTTTGGATTCTTGTGGTTTTTATACATTTACTAAATTATACGTGTACAATGTCGCGAGTGTTTCCTTTTAATTCTTCCACACACGCTACAACATATACCAAAATTGCAAATTAAATTTTGTTGTACAAAAAAATGCTTATGAACAAAAATAACAGGAACTTTTTTTTGATGAACTTTTTCTGAGAGAATTAATCGAGAATTTGCGAATTTGAGAGATTTTGTTGCTTTATCAGACTCGCAGTCGGTGGAACTATATCGACAACGAGAAGTCTCCGTAATTAGGTGCATGTCTCTCGCAGAGAACAGCAGCACCCTAATTGCGTAACACAGTTTATATCACAAACCGAGTTTTGAAGGATATTGCAAATCCATTGCTTCATAGGTTTTAAAATTCGTCTTTTCAACAACGTAAATAATGCAATGGACATGGGTAAACTGTCAAAATGAAACTCACTGCGATCAATCAATGTCATTTTATGTGTTTCGCAATTTCCCCGCTGGTAGGTACCTATCTACGAATTATTATTAGGGTACGTTAATTACTTACACCTACAGCTACTATTATTTATTAATTTATTTATTAAAACTTTATGCACAAGTATAAAAAAAAAATACAGTACAAAGGCGGACTTAATGCCTGAGGCATTTTCTACCAGTCAACCTTAGGGTGATGCAGAGAAGACACATGGCAGGTGCAACTTAAGGGATAGATAACACGAAAAAAACTATACAATACAAGAATACATACGTAGATACATACATATAAACGTAATAAACTTTGTCAGGAGAAATAACGATCGGTAGTGGGGAAATATCGATCAGTAGAGGAGAAAACGAATCCAACAAAATATCAGCGCTGGGATGTTTCTGCCAACTTCTTACGTATATGTTCACGTGCCTTCAGTTTAAAAGACAACCGACTGGTCGCCGTTCTGATGTTCAGAGGGAGCGCATTCCAAAGAAAGACAGCCTGGACAAAGAAAGAAGAGCGAATGAAACCAGAGCGGTGAGAAGGACATCGAAGAAGACGATTGTTGGTGGAACGAAGATTTTTACTATGGGCAGAGCACAAGTATTGAATATGGGAAGTCAGGTAAGAAGGAGAAGTGGGTTTGTTGAGAATAGAGAACAACATAGACAGAGCCCTCACCTCTCTGCGCTGACGAATGGGTAACCATTTTAGTAGCACACGGTGTGCGGATACATGGTCATACTTACGAAGATTGAAAATGTATCGAATGCAATTATTGAGAAGTCCGTATTATAATAACTAAGTGAAGATATAGAAGTATGCAAGAGGCCGCAGCCTAAAAATATAGTTTTATATTATTGATTTGCTTATAAGACATATATTTTTATCAGTAGACGTAGTCCATTTTCACAAAAATCGAATATTTCATTAGGACATGGCGACATATCAAGCAATATAATTATATACAGTTTAAGCTGAGCTTGCATCGTATAGGCTTTTCGTACAATGACAGGTCAGCATGAACTGGAAATTAACCTATTGCTTGATATTGTCTTCGTGCGAACCATAACAAATATATACCTATTATTTTATCAAAATAGGTTGGGTTTGGTGATTTACGTTTTCATTCAAGCTTGGGTTGGCGGAGACGCGCGGCGCGGCGCGGTGGCGCTCGCCCAGTCACCCGCTCCAAAGAGCTTGGGCATGTGTACAGCACTTAGCAACGCGCGTCTGTACGAGAGTGTTTATGTGTGCGCGCAATAGCTTCTTATTGCTCAATGCTCATCGCTGGGGCTATCAAATCAAAAATCAAAATCAAAAGTCATTTATTCAAACTAGGCTGAAAATCAGCACTTTTCGAACGTCAAAGTTACATAAGACAGTCCCCCAAAAATGCCCGCCCGTCACCACTTCCTAGTGCTTTAGCTGGGAAGAAGAAGTGGTGGAACAAACTCCCCAGCAGCACGTCTGTCTGTTTAGTTATATAAACTTGATTCTATACAAATCGTATGCAAAGTAATTAACATTACGATACACAAAACATTGGATTAAATTACACACTTGCCATACGTTAGCTAGCACGCGCCAGTATACCAACAAAACAATGAACAAACTGTACTCAAGCAGATAAAAATTTCAACATAAAAAAAAAGGTAAATAGAACTTAATTTCTAAATAAATCCATAAATCCAATAAATTTCCAATAAATCCATTTCTCAAACGATGTTAGGTGAAATAGCAAGCATATTAGCCACACCAACGTGTTCGAGCCGTCGACTAATGCAACCTTAAATCGTTTCAGACACATAAGGACACCTGCAATACCAGAGTCTCATGTGCCTGTTATAACACTGACCGTCCTTAAATCTTCATGTTCGTAACACGTAAATGCTGCCTGCTTTCCAATCTTAACTTATGTTAATTTCTCCAACTTCAAGCTAATAGACAGAGCAAACTGGATGGTCGGCGTAAGACATCCAGAATGTTACGCAATGCTTACTAAAGATGTGCCAATTAAATATTTTTTTATGTATTCTTCATAGTGAAAATCCCAACTCAAAACTAAAACGTCCTACAGCTACGGTTTCCCAGAAGAGCAGTGGCCATGGCCACATAACTGGCGCAGTGACGGCTGTCCTGAAAATGACAGCACCGGGGATTGAAGTTACGATGTCAAAAAACGCTCTTTAGGAAAATATACCAACTAACTTTAAAAAATAACGTTTCAGTGACATCATTCTACGGTAAATTGCGGACGCTATGTGGCGACCGCAATTCTAAGAAACTCTAGCTTTACTCAACCTCGCACCGTCCTCCAACAGTTACATCCTAAAGGAGTGACGTTAATAGAGTCTAACGGATCACCGAAGCGCTGGATTATTCAAATGAGCACCACCCCACGTTCCTAGTTAAAAAGTTTGTCCTAACAACACCATTGTTTGGACTTTGTGTACTGATTCACTCTATAGACATTCAAATCAGTGGGTATTCGGTTATATTGTTTCTGCTGGCCGGAAAATATAAATTAATTCAGGAATTTCTCAGTTGTAGTCCGGAGTCTGGATTTGTGACTGGTTACTGGCAAAAGGATCCCTTGTGACATAGGACAAAGATAATTGGAGAAATGTGGGTGTAACATAAAGTTGGTTAATAAACTTCCAAATCTTACGAACCTATTACTGTCTAAGACTTTTGAATGTAGGTACTCGTAGATTCTTCAATATGTTAATTATTTTGACACAGAAAATAAAGCTCATACTACTATGTAAGCTCAAATACTTTGAGTCCTATCGTTTTTAACTACGTTATAAAACTGTTGTAAGCTCAACACATTCCGCCATTTTGAATTACTAGTTAAACTAAGATGGCTGTCGCTGATGGTGACATGATGTTAGTTTAACTTTGTAGAAAATGTGTCACAAAAAAGTGTTCTCGAACTTTGTTTAAAATATGAAATTAAGATTAAGTATTGTTCGTTGGATTTTCTGGCATCCAGCCAGGGTTTGGCTTTGTTTAAATTTTCTGATTGTGCGCTCATAAGCAAGAGACAACTTACTTCTGTATTCATGGCGATATAAGTAGCTAGTTTATGGTATAATTAAAGGTAAGGAGTGGTAATCTTTAAAGGAACACGGTTACCAGTGTTTAATTTTTATTATTTAAGTTTGGTACTGACACTAACTGAACATACAAATCAGACAGCTGATTTTAAGCACTATTGTACTGGTCCCATCAGTAAACCATAAAGACTCTTACAAACAAGCGCGACACGCGACGCGACACAAAGGCACCGCTTGTAGAGCTACACGCGGTGCCTTTGTGTCGCGTCGCGTGTCGCGCCTGTTTGAAGAGCCTTTAAGCTGTTGTAAAGTAGGTATTTACCGTCGGTCTTTGGTAGTTTTTCTTACGTTATTAGGTTCTTACAGCAGTTAAACTTTTCTAGACGAACTCTCCAGAGGGCTTTGGGATTTCTCTTGTAGATCTTAAACATGACAATTTAGGCTAAAAGAGTAAGTACATAATTAACAGGCTCCATGTGCCCATGTGTCCTACATAGGAGGCTCATATTTAGCAATGAACATGTTCAAGCAAATAAGTAAACCATATCAAACCCGCTGTAATATCCGCTGTAGTGCAGTGCACGGCACAAACATCGTCAGCCATTTGAGCACATATCGTCTAAATGTGCATAATTGCAACCGTTTTGTGTATTGTTTATCTAAATGCTCCCAAAGGTACACAAATGGAGCAGATTATAAACGGGTGCAGCTTAGCTGTTGTAGTTTTGGTAAATCTTTGTAATGGTATCCAGGGGTATTATTAAGTACTGCAGCCCAGTAATTAAGTAGTTATGTCATGTTTTTTTTTTTAAATAATATGTATGATTGTTGTGTGTGTGCCAGCAGGCAACACAGTGTCGGATGGCCGAATGTCATGATTGCCAAATATTAACAAGATTTGTAGTGATTTTAAATACTAGATATAAAATTGAAAGTATGTGATTTGCTTCAAATGATTTTTGTATCAGGCTAGTCAAGTTTAAAAGTATCTAATTTGACAGTTACCGTAAAAGTACTGTTTTTTTTTACGCAACCGAATGGAAATCGTGACAGTTAATTCTCACATATAGAAACAACAAGAATTATTTACTCAGTCCGAGTCCTTGGATTTTCTTGCCCGTTCTTCTCCATAGGTATCTATGTTTTCGAATGGGCAACAAGCTTCAACTTTCTGACTGACTGACCGCCTCTTTGACAAATTAAAAGTGCCTGAAAATGTGTTGATTGAGACAAATGCTTTGGGTTTGAATTTGAGCTTGAGCCACTCGATCATATTTCTCGATTCAACATAGGTTATGTTATGTTATGTTAGAGGGTTTGGTTTCCGCACTTAGTCCTTCAGGTGGACCATTGTGCGTGGGCCATGGCGGCCGTTTTTCGTGGTTATTCCAACCAGCCCACCTCCCTCCAGAAGTTGATAACATCTCCTGGTCTGTTTAGAACCTCTGTGTAGGATCTAGGTGCCCCGAGGGTTTCTGTTCTAATGTGGGTGACGCCTGTGCATTCGAAGAGCACATGCGCAACGGTTTCCTCTGCCTCCATGCAAGCCCTGCACAGAGGGCTGTCTGTTATGCCTATTGTGTGGAAGTGTTTGTTTAGCGAGCAGTGGCCCGTAATGGTCCCCGTCAACAGGCGCAGGCCGGTCCTGTTCAGGCGTAACAGGCGCCTGGTTAACTTGCTATCCAAGGATGGCATAGCCTCCTTGGACTGTCTACACCCCTGTACCGAGGACCACCAGCTCTCCGCTTGTGTGTGGGTGAGCTCCTGTAGCCACCTGCGTAGTTGGTTGAAGGGGATGGGCACGATTGGCTCCGGTCCGCAGACTGACGTGCCGGATGCTTTCCTGGCTAGTTCGTCAGCTGCGTCATTGCCCAGGGATCCACTGTGTCCTTTTATCCATTGCAGTGTCACTGTGTTGCGGTTCAATACCGTTATACGTTCTAGCGCATTGTGACATTCTTGTGTTAATCTCGAGGTATTATGTTTCTTCCCTAGGGATTGGAGAACTGAGGCGCTGTCGGAGAGTATGCGTACATGAGTGTCCGTAACTCTCCTGGCTTCTATGGCATACGCCGCTTGTATAATGCCCACACATTCCGCCTGGTAGACGGTGTTGAACATTCCCAGCGGGCAGGATATATTTATGTTAAGGTCGTGTGAGAAAAAGCCAGCTCCGGTTCCGGAGTTGGTCTTTGATCCATCGGTGTATACTCTTACCTCATACGGGCCTGAATAATCGCACCGTTCTTCTGTGAGTATTATGTTATAGTGCTTTTGGAAACAGTGTAGTTTTGGGGCTCTGTCGCAGGGTGATGCCATCATCGGTCTTCGTTTGATCGCATCCTCCCTTATGCGTATGTGCTTGACTCTAGAGTCTTTGCTCAGGGTTCCTGTTATGTTAAGCCTAAAGGCGGCCAGGGCCGCCTCCTCTCGCACGATGAGGTGCAGAGGCGGCAGTCCAAGCATCGCCTGTAGGGCGGCGGTGGGCGTAGTTCTCATACAGCCTGTGATTGCTACACAAGCAAACCGTTGCAGTTTTTCGAGATCTTTTTGGGCTGTGCTCAGGTCTGTCCTGGGCCACCAGACTAGTGAGCCGTTCAACATAGGTACTTATGTTACAAAAACTGAGTGAATCAGAAAACCAGGACTTGAAAGATAAGAAGAGGTCTTAAGCAAAGCAACATCATCTGCATCTGTCTGCTTTTTCCTAACAATGTTGGGGTCGGGTTCCAGTCTAACTGGATGCTGGGCAGCCGTCACCTCCTACTGCGAAGCAGTAATGCTAGCGAAGGAGGTGGGATGGTTGAGGGAAAGGCAAATTTCGAGCCCTCTCGCCCCTAGCCGCCGCAGGAGACGTTCTGGGCGTCGGGAATCCCGGGCGGATTTCCGGCCACCGTAGGCGCGGGCTTGCGGACGGTGAGCAATGGGTAGCTCACCGTTCGGTGAGGACCAGGCCCGGGTCGACGGCGCGTTGTATTCCACGCGCGCCTCAAAGAGATGTTGTCGGCACAAGTGTAGGGGTCCACTAGGGCCGATGCCTGCCGGGGTCGCGGGAAGGTACTAAAAGGTTAGCGAGGCCCCTGGCAACACAGGCAACTGAAGGAATACGGGTGGGTTTTAGTCAGTAAAAGTCTGACACACCCTCACGCTCCGCACAGAGCGGGAGAAGTTATTTGATAATTTCACACCCACCCAAAAACTAACAGGATACAGGTGAATACCGGTATTATCTGACCTCCACAACCCAGTTACTGGGTAATACTATACCCAATCTACAAATAACAGCAGGTACCAACGGCTTAACGTGGTTTCGAGGCACGGAAGAGTCTTGGTATGTAAAGATGATCACCATCCACTGACCAACTGCAAGCGTAGCTTAACCTGATCGATCAACCCATTCGACCAGCGGCCGACCCAGCGGCTGTTATTACTTAGCCAAAAGAAAACCTTAGCAGCACGACCTATAGGTACGAGACTAGCATTTCGTGGCGAAAAGATTCGTAATTACGTAAATCAGCTCGTTTAGCCATTACACCCTTAGGGTAGTACACTCGGCACATGTCAAGCTATACATTTTCAGTATAAGCAGATCTCGCATTGTATAGGATTTCCCTACAATTAGAGTTCAGCTTATACTAAATCAAAATCAAAAGTCGTTTATTCAAACTAGACTGAGAATCAGCACTTTTCGGACGTCAAAATTACATAAGACAGTCCCCCAAAACGCCCACCCTTCACCACTTCCTAGTGCTTTAGCTGGGAAGAAGAAATGGCCAACAAACTGTCCAGCAGCACAGCTGTCTGTTCAGTTAGAGATAAAAAAAAGGATTCTATACAACAGTATGCAAAACAAACACAAAACATTAAATTATTAGCCATATGTCAGCTAGCACACCACTATACCAACAAAAAAAAAGAAAAAGACCGAAAACTATTGTCAAGCAGAGATAAAAACGTAAACAGAAATTAAAACCTAAATAAAAGCCTCCAAGCATAAAGGGCGTGCCCGCTTACATGTAGCTATTGCTGTAACAGTCACAAATGGAAATGTATTTATAAGCTTGATACGTAGCCGTGTGTACCTAATGTGTACTGGCTACCAAACGAGCTGATTTACGAAATTACGAATCAGAGCAAGTGACGATACCCATTTTATTTGCAGGTACCCCAGGTAGTCCTGGGGTAACTCCAAACAAACTTGGTAACGTCGCTTGCTCTTCGAAACATCAAAATCAGTTCAGAAGTTTTGTCGTTAAAACGACAGACAAATTGACTTTTCGCATTATTAAGATTCTGTCTCAAGGAAAGTTTTCAGCATATAAAGCAATAGGCAGGTATTACAGTCGCCAGCGCATCAAGTTACCACTAACTGTCAAATATCTCCAAAGATTTTAAACCTTAAATGTTGGAGGTTATGTTCAAAATCGAATAAGAAAATTTGACAGTTTGTGGCAACTTGATGTCACTGCTGGCGACTGTACATGATGTGAATAATGACCTAGATTCTTATGTTACACTCACACTTAACTGGACACATTTGAATGGGTTCTGTGCGTGCTAGAATTAACATTTTGATTGAACAAACTGGCTACAGACAGATTGTACAGTACCCACTGGGAATTAGTAATTGGTGGTCAGGTTTCTTATGTGAAACGTTAAGTGACTCTTTAATACAAATGGGGTCAAAAATGTTGCAAATTATCTCTAGTATCACTCTTCCAGGAATGTGCCCAATTACCATCCAACCTATATAGATTCGAACACTCTATACTAGAACTTAAGTAAGTACCAAGTTAGCCATGTTTTTTAACAGAGGCACAAGAAATGACAAATAAGTTAGGCAACTCTCCTCGACCTCAAAAACCTATGTGGAAACTAGTAGTTTGTAGAGCTCCTAATGAAAGTTTTCTCCGTTGAAAAATTGTTACCATAGGAAGCTACTTATTTCTGCTACCAACAAGCAGACGTGTTAGTTACAAGGGCGCGTGCGGCGAAATGCACAAATAACTTCCTCTCGAACGTCGGAATTACAACAGCACAACCAGTGGTGTATTTGGCAAAAGGGCCAGAAGAGGCATGACAGACATGCCCGATAAAACATGTCATAAGTTGCAAGAAATGAAATGAAATGATTTTATTTTCTGTAAGTAGATTTATACAAACACTTTTACACGTCAATCATATTTAGAAAAAAACTAGATGAGCTCGGCGTTTCCTATACGACTACTCTGAGAAGAAAGGCCGAAACAAACTCAGAGGTCACAGTCTCTTTTAAAGTCCAGACATAATCTTGGTCAGATCATGTGAAGACCATGTAGATTGGTGTCTGAAATGGTCTTTTGAGGAAAAAAACCACACAAATTGAGAGGACCTATCCAGTCAGTGCACGCATTTGTCAGTAATCGTGCAGCTCAACTCAGAACTTAAGAAGCTCGACGATTCGACGAACAATACCGAAGAACAGACATTTGGGAACGCCCCTTAAATGACTCAAACTGCCAGACTAAGATGAAAACTAACTGAGAGAAATAATAAAAACAATAAGCCACATAGTCTTCACATTCACAATAATTTAAACAAGAATATAATACTTCAAAAAAGTAAATATTAATGTCATAGTGTATACAAAATGTGTAACAAAATCATCAATGTCACACTTAGTATAAAAATAGATTTAGTATAAAATTAGTTTGTTGCCTGGGGGTACGTACATTGGAGTAGCTTAATTAATCCCAAGCCTTTTTGAGTGCGTCAAAGTGCGTCAAAGTCCAGTTAGAACATCTCTTACCTACTTCCCTAGGTCTAACCGGTGTTTATCGTCAGCGGGGAATACTTTTTCTCTGAATTGTATGAAGCCGGTTTGTTTAATAAAAATAAGATTTGCCAGCAAAAAATACAAGGCAAGTAAACGTGAAGAATTTCCTCGGTTACTTAGGAAATTCTTGGTTCTAATTCTTAATTCCAGTTTGCGTAAACGTATGGTAGATATGTAAGTGTGGTGTTCCAAACGTATCTGATTAAAATATATACAAATGGATCAGAAAATGTAGGTACCTGTGGATGACAATTTGAAGTAGTATAAGCCTATAATCAGCCTATAATGATCCTATACTGCTGGGACACAGGCCTCCTCTCTGTGAGAGGGAGTGGGCCATAATCTACCACGCGGGCCATAATCCACCACGCGGGCCCAGTGTGGGTTGGTATAAATTTCATGTCTTCCAATTTTTGGTTCTAGGACATGCTAGCTTCCTCACGATGTTTTCCTTCACCGTTTTGAGAGCAGTGGTGTTGAAATAATTTACACAAAGTAAAGTGCCTGCCTGGCTTCGAGAACCTACGACCTCGTACTCGTAAGTCGCAGCCGTTTCAACTGGGCCACCACTGCTCTAACAAATTGAGTGCTTTGATTTGATTATTTAAATACTTACTTTATTTATTTATAATACTTTCTTGTACACCACAAAAATACCTATCAAAAAATAAATCAACTACAAAATACAATAGGCGTCTTTATCGCTTTCTGCGATCTCTTCCAGGCAACCTTGGTGAGTGACTTTAACCCAAAATTAGAATTTGACAATACCCCCTTAAAGATGACATTTTCATTCATTCGACAATTGAGGTTAATTTCACCACCTTAATTTTCGTCGATGATTTTTCAAATACAATTTAATAACGTCATTCAAACAATAATTGTTTGGAAAGGAATGATTGCGTAAGAATTTAACCAGAACAGGGTTGGTCGCTGGGTAGAGCAGTGGTGGCCCAGTGGTAACGGCCGCGACTTACGAGTTGTAGGTCGTAGGTTCGAACCCAGACAGGCGCTTTCCTTTGTGTAAATTATTTCATCACCACTGCTCTCAAAACGGTGAAGGAAAACATCGTGAGGAAACCGGCATGTCCTAGAACCAAAAATTCGAAGACATGTGACATCTACCAATCCGCACTGGGCCCGCGTGGTAGATTACGGCCCACTCCCTCTCACAGAGAGGAGGCCTATGTCCCAGCAGTGGGAACATTATAGGCTGATTATGTATGTATGTAGGGTTGGTCGACAATTTCATGAGATACTTTTGGAACAGGCATTAAACGTATGTATGTAGGTAGGTATTGTAGTCAGAGATGACCATGAGTCATGTCAACTAAATAAGGTGTAACTATGAACGTCGTGTGTGGAACATTACGACGGAGCCTACATGCTGGACATAGTTCAAAACACGCCTGTAGCACACTGCAAGATAATTGTGTTTTGTATCTGTATCTTGAGAGCAGTGGTGGCCCAGTGGTAAAGGCCCCGACTTACGCGTTGTATGTCGTGGGTTCGAACCCAAGCAGGCACATTTATTTGTGTAAACGATTTAACGAAACGGTAAAGGAAAACATCGTGAGGAAACTACCGGCACGTCCTAGAACCAAAAATTCACAGACATGTGACATCTACCAACCCGCACTGGGCCCGCGTGGTGGTTACAGCCCACTCCCTCTCGATGAGAGGAGGCCTGTGTCCCAGCAGTGGGAACATTATACGCTGATTATATATCTATATACTTAATAATCAGCTCAGAAAGAAACCATACCACACATGTTACCTCAGCAGAATTATGTAATTGTTTTGTACACGGTGCAAGGGACACATCAAGCAAGGTTCCTCTGGGGAAGAACAGACTAAAAACTCCATGGACACTTTTGAATCAAAATACACTCCCGGACTCCTAAATCGAGCCACCTTGCATTTTTAGGGTTCCGTAATCAACAAGGAACCTAATAGTTTCACCATGTCCGTCTATCTGTCTGTCCGCGACTTAGCTCAGAGAATCTTAGTAACTACTGGAAAGCTGTATGTATTTTTTTCTAGAGTCAGGTGTCATCGTCATCGTCCCCCCCCCCCCCCCCTGCCAGCTAAATGGTTAGTTTTCAACCACAATGTTAAGTTTGTTTTTGGGATATATTTATCCCAACTACGAAACCTGTTACTGAGCGTCCGACATTCACTTGGCCGGTTTTTTTAATCTTTATAGGCCTAAAACATGACAGTTTTGATGCAGTTTTGAAACTGACATACTGGCCATTATTTGGTATCACCATTGTCCCAAATTTGAATTCACGAATTTATAAATTGAAAAAACAGAAGAAAATCGGAGTTTGGTCGCTCTACAAGCTTTGATTAGAACATCTATAAGCCAATAGTTATTTTGTTTTTCCTTATTTTTTAATCTAGTCTGACGTTCAAGTTATGAATACTGCACCTGAAGAAGTCGCGCAAGCTGTGGCACTTCTTCACTCTGGGCTTAGTCAGAGAAACGTAAGTGCAAAACTTCATGTAAGTCGTCCTACCATTCAAAGAATTTACCATCGATACCTGACGACGGGCGGTTTCGTGCGCCATCCAGGAGGACCACGAAACCGGGTCACTACAGCACAAGATCGGTTTATCTGTACCACCAGCCTGCGTAATCGTCACCTGACTTCAAATAAGGTCCAAGGACAGCTTCGAGACTTTCGTGGACTGCCTGTTTGCAATCGAACGGTTAGAAGGAGTCTCGAAGAACGTGGCCTGAAACCTCATAAGCCAGCCAATAGGTCCAAACTAAAAGCCAAAAATTTTGAAAAAAATACAGAAAATAGTTCTGTACTTACAGATTACAGGAAAACATTATAAGAAATGTATGGTGTTAAAATAACATGGCCTTGATTGGTGTACCTGTAGTACACCCACATTTCGCCAGTTATGTTTAAGTCCCATATTATTATTTATTATTTTTTTTTTCGAGAAAAGACTAGACTTTCACAACTGACTTCAAGGTTCCCTAGCGCCATATTGTATCAATGATCCTCGGTGCCACGAATAATTTCGCTTGACAGAACCAGATTTGAGCTCGCAGTTTATTGAGGTAATCATGTTACTGACTTCATTAGGTGTGTACCGATGCGCACCCTTCCAGTATCATGACCATTCTTACACACATCGTAAGACGCCTCCGAGAAAGGGATGATTTCAAAATCATCAATGCATAAAAGATGTTAAATTTTGGGACGAAAATAGGTTGAACATTTTAGATACCTAAGTATGAAAAGTATCTAATATAAAGTCAATCTTGCCAAACTTGTCATACCTAATTTATTATAATCAAAGGTAATCCTACCCATGCCGATCACCTCTGCCCCAAAGTATGTAATGTGAATGTGTAATGTTGTGTTGTACCTAGGTGTGTTATTATATTTACCTATATAATTAAAGTTGGATGCATAACATAATCAGCCCAAAACGTTCTCACTGCTGAGACACAGGCCTCCTCTCTGTGAGAGGTAACTGTCCGTAATCCACCCGGGGGCGGGTGCGGGTTGGTAGATGTCACATGTCTTCGAATTTTTGGTTCTAAGGCACACGATTCTACGTTTAGGTACTATGTTTTCCTTCACCCTTTTGAGAGCAGTGGTGATGAAATAATTTACACAAATTAAAGCGCCTGCCTGGGTACGACGACGACATAATTAAGTCGCGGCCGTTAGGTACTACTGATGGGCCACCACTACTTAGTGTTGGATGCATATATGGACAACAATTTCATTACATTTTTCATTAAAAATAAAGTTAGAACTATTTATCTAAATGTTTACAAGGTTTAATAAAAAAAAATATATGCAGTCATGGGGACTGCCGACAGAAGTCAAACTTATCGCTCAATGCGCCAAGAATTTTTCACTTCAATAAAATACTGATTATCTAATAAACAATTTAAACAATAAATTTTACTTTCCCGTGGTCAATTTAACTTCACTTACCTACTGCTACTACAGCATGTCGGTGACGCTAATCCCAAAAGTTTTCGCTTCAAAAATCTATACTTAAAACATAATAACAGAACCTAGCATATCTCGCTATAGCATATCTGGTCGTGCACACAAGCTCAAACGAGCAAGATATTTGCGCGGCGTATGTTTCGGCATGCAGCTTCGTGACATACGATGCTACGCTAAACTGAGCTCAGAACGCTCACAACGCTCCGCTTACATACTTCCCAAGTTTAGGTTAGTCGCACTACATTGACTTGACACCTGGGATGTGTCAATAAAACACGATTGCTCACTTATGTGAAGTCAATTGACAGAGTTATTTTAAGGGATGCAAAACAAAACAGAGAATCTGACACACCCTCCCGCTCCACCCAGAGCGGGAGAAGTTATTTGATAATATTCCACCCAAAAAAAAACACCCTGTCATTGTGATATTTTTTTATACTGAATTATATCTGGAAACCTAGTTACGGAGATATTGAAGTTCCAGCTTTTTAGGGTTCCGTAGGTAATAAACAAGGAACTCTTATAGTTTCACCATGTCCGCCATGCCAGCTAAGTAAGTAGTTCAAAATCAAAAATCAAAATCAAAAGTCATTTATTCAAACTAGGCTGAAAATCAGCACTTTTCGAACGTCAAAGTTACATAAGACAGTCCCCCAAAAATGCCCGCACTTCACCACTTCCTAGTGCTTTAGCTGGGAAGAAGAATTGGTGGAACAAACTCCCCAGCAGCACGTCTGTCTGTTTAGTTATATAAACTTGATTCTATACAAATCGTATGCAAAGTACCTAATTAACATTACGAAACACAAAACATTGGATTAAATTACACACTTGCCATACGTTAGCTAGCACGCGCCAGTATACCAACAAAACAATGAACAAACTGTACTCAAGCAGATAAAAATTACAACATAAAAAAACGTAAATAGAACTTAATACCTAAATAAAAGCCTCCAGGCATAAAGGGCGTGCCCGCTTACATAAGGCAATTGCTGTAGCTCGAAGTGAAAAATGATAAACTAGCCCCATCGAAGTAAAATAAGTTAACAATTACTAATAACAATTAAAACCATGATCAGCAAGACGACCAGTCACCACAAGCAGCACCCGTTCACAAGCATAACGCAAAGATCAGCCATCACCCCGTCGCCATATTGGAGGGAAGGAGGCAACCTGACCCCCGACGCTACCGCAGGCAGTGACATCTAAGGGAGCATGACGAGCTTGCTGCCGGTTGCTCAGGCAAGAATAGTATAAACAATAGTCGAGGACGCTAGCTAACCACTCATTGAAATACAACTCATAAAACACACATTGTAATGAGTAGATTATGTCACTAATAAATTCAAATTTAACTAAATTAAATTACATTGACTTATACAGTCAAATAAAAAAATAATCAATTATATGAACTCATATAACCTGTCAGTAGGTAAGCTAATTCTGGAGAAAGAACATAAACGTTGTCTTGAGTTAATCACGGCGACCAACTATTCTTATCGTTTAAGTAGTCATTGATACAATAGGTATGCCTTTGAACAAAGGGTGGATTTTACTTTAGTTTTAAACGCATTATAAGGCAAATCTAGCAAAGAAGAGGGCAGCATGTTATAAAAAGTTATACCAAGCCCAACAAATGAGTTATGTACCTTATGAAGCCGGTGAAATGGAGTTCGTAATTTGCCCTTATTTCTGTTAATATTGTGAATATCAATATTTTTAGTGTACAAGTGTATATTTTGCCTAATATATAAGATGTTGGCGAAGATGAATTGTGACGCCACCGTGAGAATACCATAATCTTTAAAAAAATCTCTCAGAGAAACTCTGGCACCAAGCTGGTAAATAGCTCGAACAGCTCGTTTTTGAAGAACGAATATATTTTGAATGTCAGCGGCTTTGTCCCACAGCAGAATACCGTAGGACATAACGCTATGAAAATAACTAAAATAAACTAATCGAGCTGAATCAACGTCAGTGTATTGTCTTACTTTTCTGACGGCGTAGGCGGCCGAACTGAGCCTGCCCGCTAGGCTTGATATATGAGGGCCCCACTGAAGTTTGGCATCTACTGTTATACCAATAAAAACTGCCGAGTCTACAGTTTCAAGCACCCCATTATCTAAGACGATGTTGGGACCTAGATTCCTAACATTTGGCAAGGCAAACTTTATACATTTCGTTTTCTTGGCATTGAGAACTAGGTTATTCGTCGTAAACCAATCCGTAACCATTGAGAGTGCACTGTTTACGTCATCAAAATCTTGTCTATTCCTGTTTACTTTAAAAAGAAGTGAGGTGTCATCTGCAAACAATACAACGTCACAGATACCCTTTAAATAAAATGGTAAGTCATTAATATACACTAAGAATAAGAATGGACCCAGTATTGAGCCTTGAGGTACACCTAACTGAACTGGTAACCCGGAAGATTTTACACCATTCACATCTACACATTGGAACCTATCATGTAAATAAGAATTTATTACTTTGAGAGCTTCATTTTGGACACCATAATGACACAGTTTACGCAAAAGAGTGTCATGGTCCACGCAATCAAAGGCTTTGGAGAGATCACAGAAAACTCCAATAGCATTTTGCGAGTTCTCCCATGCGTCAAATATGTGTTTCAGCAGTGCAACACCCGCATCTGTAGTCGAACGACCTTTTGTAAAGCCATATTGTTCATTATGAAGGAGGCTGTTTAACCGATAAAGCCCCAATGGCTCCGAATAGGAGCCCTCGCGGCGCGCGATTTGAAAGTAGTTATCGAATAAAAATGTTTTTTTTGAGATTGAGAGATGACGTTATTGAGCCACGGGCCTGAGCGGTTAAATTAAAATGTCTTAGCAATTGCTCGAGTATTAACTTTCAAATATTTTGCTAAATGTAGGTAAGATAGAAATAGGTCTGAAATTGCCAACGTCATTTTTATTACCTGATTTAAATAAAGGTATGACTTTACTACTCTTCATGAGGTCAGGAAAAGAGCCCAAATCAACACATTTATTAAAAGTAACAGCTAGATAGGGGGCTACGGTTTCTATTATATTGCTTAATAGTTTAATGGAGATACCCCAGGTATCACCAGTGTTTTTAGACTTAAGTGTGTTAAAAATATTAACTGCATCACGAGGTGTTACATGTTCGAAGATAAATAAGCGACTACATTTAGGCACACTACTATGCCAAAGGTTTTCAGCTTTAGACGGGGACGAATTCAAGGAGCGAGTCGTAGTTATAGGTATGTTGGCAAAAAACTCATTGGATGCTTCAGCTACGTCAGCTGCTTTATTAACTAATTTGTTGTCGACCATAAACTCAAGTTGTTTTTTGATACGAGTATGAAAAAAAAAATCACGGCGGTACCTATACCAGGTCACTCAGAAAGTATTGCGAAAAGTTTTTATGTATAAGAGACTGGCCAGTTATACCTAATCTATTTTGAAAATATGATTATTAAGTAAAAATAGGTACGTTCCAATTTCAAAATTTCCCTCCACTTCGTTTGCAAGCTAATTTAAATTATCGTGTCTCGTAACTTTGAGGGACGAAGAAAGAAGTGGTCGCCCTGTGACGGCTGTTACGGGAGAAAGCGTGCTAGCAGTGAAAAATTTAATCCATGACAACAGGCGAGTTACGTATCAAGAGATTCAGCACATACTGCAGGTTGGATCGGGAAGCCTTCACGAAATTCTACACGTGCATCTTCGCGTGAGGAGGTTAGTTTCAGGCTGGGTGCTGAGAAGCGGGCCCGGGTGGAATGGTGCCGTGATATGATAAACAAATTTGAAGCATGCGTATTTACGACATCGTTACAGGTGATGTGTCTTGGATTTATCAATACGATCCAGTCGACGGTTTGGGTGTTTCAAAACGCATCAACATCTACCAAAGTGAAGCGATATAGAAACGGGGGGAAGATTTTGATCGCGAGCTTTTTCAATTTGACTGGCTACTTGGTGTCAATTCCTTTATGGAAGCATCAACGCTGAATGGTATACTACCAAATGCTTGGCAGAAGTTTTCTCAGTTCTGAGCAACAAGCGATCAAACACAGGGCTCCGCGGGCTACTGCTCCACCATGACAACGCTCCTTCGCACATCGCGCTCAAAACGAGGGACTTCGTGGACAGCACGCCGGTCAAACTCCTAGGTCACCCTCCTTACACCCCTGACTTATCACCGTGTGACTTCTTTTATTCCCGAAAATAAAAAAAACCAGCTCAAAGGGATACAATTTTCGTCGCCGGAAGATGCGCTGTCAGCGTTCGAGCAGGCTGTAAACCAGGTGTCTGCGGCGGACTGCAAAAAGTGTTTAGAAAACTGGTTCAGACGCATGAAACGTGGTATAAAAAGTTATACCAAGCCCAACAAATGAGTTATGTACCTTATGAAGCCGGTGAAATGGAGCTCGTAATTTGTCCTTATTTCTGGTGTTAATATTGTGAATATCACTATTTTTAGTGTATAAGTGTATATTTTGCCTAATATATAAGATGTTGGCGAAGATGAATTGTGATGCCACCGTGAGAATACCAACATCTTTAAAAAAATCTCTCACAGAAACTCTGGCACCAAGCTGGTAAATAGCTCGAACAGCTCGTTTTTGAAGAACGAATATATTTTGAATGTCAGCGGCTTTGCCCCACAGCAGAATACCGTAGGACATAACGCTATGAAAATAACTAAAATAAACTAATCGAGCTGTATCAACGTCAGTGTATTGTCTTACTTTTCTGACGGCGTAGGCGGCCGAACTGAGCCTGCCCGCTAGGCTTGATATATGAGGGCCCCACTGAAGTTTGGCATCTACTGTTATACCAAGAAAAACTGCCGAGTCTACAGTTTCAAGCACCCCATTATCTAAGACGATGTTGGGACCTAGATTCCTAACATTTGGCAAGGCAAACTTTATACATTTCGTTTTCTTGGCATTGAGAACTAGGTTATTCGTCGTAAACCAATACGTGACCATTGAGAGTGCACTGTTTACGTCATCAAAATCTTGTCTATTCCTGTTTACTTTAAAAAGAAGTGAGGTGTCATCTGCAAACAATACAACGTCACAGATACCCTTTAAATAAAATGGTAAGTCATTAATATACACTAAGAATAAGAATGGACCCAGTATTGAGCCTTGAGGTACACCTAACTGAACTGGTAACCCGGAAGATTTTACACCATTCACATCTACACATTGGAACCTATTATGTAAATAAGAATTTATTACTTTGAGAGCTTCATTTTGGACACCATAATGACACAGTTTACGCAAAAGCGTGTCATGGTCCACGCAATCAAAGGCTTTGGAGAGATCACAGAAAACTCCAATAGCATTTTGCGAGTTCTCCCATGCGTCAAATATGTGTTTCAGCAGTGCAACACCCGCATCTGTAGTCGAACGACCTTTTGTAAAGCCATATTGTTCATTATGAAGGAGGCTGTTTAAATTAAAATGTCTTAGCAATTGCTTGAGTATTAACTTTTCAAATATTTTGCTAAATGCAAGTAAGATAGAAATAGGTCTGAAATTGCCAACGTCATTTTTATTACCTGATTTAAATAAAGGTATGACTTTACTACTCTTCATGAGGTCAGGAAAAGAGCCCAAATCAACACATTTATTAAAAGTAACAGCTAGATAGGGGGCTACGATTTCTATTATATTGCTTAATAGTTTAATGGAGATACCCCAGATATCACCAGTGTTTTTAGACTTAAGTGTGTTAAAAATATTAACTACATCACGAGGTGTTACATGTTCGAAGCTAAATAAGCGACTACATTTAGGCACACTACTATGCAAAAGGTTTTCAGCTTTAGACGGGGACGAATTCAAGGAGCGAGTCGTAGTTATAGGTATGTTGGCAAAAAACTCATTGAATGCTTCAGCTACGTCAGCTGCTTTATTAACTAATTTGTTGTCGACCATAATCTCAAGTTGTTTTTCTTGTTTAACCGACTTACCCGTTTCGTTGTTAATAATTTTCCAAGTGGTTTTTACTTTATTATTGGAATTTTTAATTGTATCGCTTAAAAATTTAGATTTAGCAAAAACACAAATCTTTTTAAATAATTTTGAATAATTTTTGACATACTCTAGAAAAGGAGTGTCAAACCTCAATTTTTTCAAACCGTATAACTCGTATAGTCGGTAATGCAGTGGCTCTCAGAGAATTTACTCACCCTTAACGTAGCAAAGACAAAGGTCATTAGATTTTCGCTACCTAACACTCTAACTCCTCCACTGGAATTAGGTCAAATCAAAGCCCACATTTGCTCAAGTGAGGCACCCAATTGCAGCTGCCCATTTCTGTCCTTAGTTCCGGACATAAAATATTTAGGAGTCCACATTGATTACAAAATTAGCTGGCAACCCCACATCGAAGCCCTATGTGCAAGGATCAGAAAATTAATTTATGTATTTAAGGAACTTAGGCACTCTGCTGATCCCGATTTAGCTTTGCTAGTTTATCGGAGCCTTTGCCAGTCAATTTATTATTTTATACTGTATCCCAGTTTGGGGCGGAACCTACAAAACCTCCTTACTTAAAGTTGAAAGAGCTCAAAGGGCGATCTTGAAAGTCATGCACTTTAAGCGCAGGGACTTTTCGACCACTCAACTTTATTCAGAAGCTGAAGTGTTGACTGTGAGGCAGCTTTTTGTGCACCGTGCTGTGCTGCGAAAACACTCTATGATACATCTAGACATTGATAAGCTGAAAAGACGCAAAGGCTCTCCCGTGTGCGATATAGTCCAATGCCGTTCCAAATTTGCCAGCCGACAGTATGCGGCGACTAGCTCTCGACTGTATAACAAAATAAATAAACTTATACCCATATACTCCCTGAATAAACACGAAGTTAAAATCAGACTAACAAACTGGTTGCAGAAGTTAACGTATGACGAAACCAAGAATCTTATTATGAGTTTATGTTAACTTTCGTTTCTTCTTAAACACTTGTTCTGCCTGCAATTCTTTTGTGTAACTGAATTATGTATGGGCTTGTACCACTGCCCTTAATACAAGTTATTCCATAACTTAGTAAGGGTGCTGGTTGCAACACCTACCTGTTTTGTTAACTATCATAAGTCAAGTGTACCTACAGACGATACCATTTAATGTTAACATTGTTATTTGATTGATTAAATAAAATTATTATTATTATTATTACTGTATTTTAATTAAGCCACTATTTGTTTATTATATTATTATGTTGTTGCTATATTATAAGTACTTGCATGGCACTCAATACTAGTTGTATGTTGTTATTATATTTCGATGAACATTGCCTCCTGAAACACAGGCTTTAGGCCTAGTTTAGGAGGCATCAGTTCGCCATTTAATGTGACTGTATTGTACAATATTCGTTTAATCCTTGTAAACTTATGTATGGTTTTCAAGTGTACAAATAAACTTTTTTTTTTAAACTGCATCACAAACACACAAAACAGCAACGGTACAAGCTACACCGTTGAATGCACCCATAAGCACAATGATTTACGTACGTTACATTGGCTGCCGTAAACAGCGCTTTCCCAGAAATAATTTTTACTCAATGTTACTTATATATTATGGTGTACAGAAGGCGTACATGACAGCTATGTGATACTGTAACAAATTCGTTTCGAACGCTGTAAGATATTTTTTCAGCCTAAAATGTGTTTTTAAAATGGCTTTAAGATGCCTAATACGAAAGTTCGACATGGTTTTAAAACTCTTCGTTTTGCTTGTCAATAAAAGCACTTGGCACTCAGCAAGTCCTTTGAAAAGTTAGTCAAACTCATAATATGTAGTCTACATCGTCTCCAGCTGCTTTCCTACCTAATTACTGTCGCTAAAGATGGAAAGGCTTCTAACTTTCTAAATTCTTAAAACTTATCTTTGATATTTGACAACGATAGGCAGGTAGGTACCTACCCACGACTACTAAAGCTTAGAAAAAGAAAGACGATAAGTTAAGACCAAAAAAAGCGGCCGAGTCGAACTGGGATTCAAATGTCTATCTATTACGATTCAAAAGAAAAGTACAGCTCTGTGACAGATGGACGGACGGACAGCGGAGTCTTAGTAATAGGGTCCCGTTGGCACCCTTTGGGTACGGAACCCTACAAGTGAGGCAAGTAGGTAGGTCACTGACAACAATACACCAAAATCGTTGTTTCCAGGTAGGTACAGCAGCAGTGCAGCCTAGTGGTAACGGCTGCGACTTACAAGTTGCAGATCGTAGGTTCCAACCCAGACAGGCGCTTTACTTTGTGCAAATTATTTCATCACCACTGCTCTCAAAACGGTGAAGGAAAACATCGTGAGGAAACCGGCATGTCCTAGAACCAAAAATTCGAAGACATGTGACATCGACCAACCCGCACCGCATCTACTAAATTTAAATTTCGACATTGTAATTATAATTTAAATTTTGACATTGCAATTTCTTTTTGTTTTTTTTTTTGTTTTGTGATGGTTATGGTTTTTATTGTAGCCTAGTGCCGTGCGACTAATTTTGTACGCCATAGATGGCAAAACATGTAGCTACCTCATATTATTTATAAAACCTGTACACTGTACTCATGATTTACAAAATAAATATATCTTGTATACAGATCCACATTCCACTTTCAATACTTTGCATATTCACAGTTAAAATCAAACAGCCAAAACTAAAGTTAAATCTGAATACTAATACCTAACAATCGAGGGCACTAAAAACTTGGCCCCTGTCAAACGGAGAAATGGCCATAATCCTTCCCTCAACAAGTCATGCCTCTTATCTTTACCCCTACCATTTAATGAAAGGATCTCGACTGAATATTGCGTGTGTTACACGCAATATTCAGTTCAATTCACCAAAATATGTACTCCTCCTTTAAGTGTGACTGCGACCACTTTTTGCACATTTAAATTATAATTACTATCGATTTAAGTAATCAAATCACTTAGAACTAAAACTTTTGTAGTTGAGAGATAAATGGAGACCTTTGAAAGTACCTACCTAAGAGGTTCCATACCAGAAGTTCCTACTTAACTACCATATTTTTTAAACAATGTATCAAAATCAAGCCATTTATACAGCCTAATTTGAATTAGGCTGTGAATCAGCACTTTTCGATCCCCCGCCCTTCACCACTTCCTAGTGCTTTAGGTGGGAAGAAGTGGCGCAACAAAACCCCAGCAGCTCAGCTGTCTGTTCAATTAGAAAAAAAATATTCTATACAATAGTATGCAAAAATTATTTGCACAACGCTAAAACATTCAATTATTAGGCATATATGTCAGCTAGCACACGACTAGGTATACCAACAAAAAAAAAAACAATCGAAAACTATACTCCAGCAGAAATTTAATAAAAACGGAAACAGAAAATAATACCTAAATAAAAGTCTCCAGGCATAAATGGCGTGCCCGCATAAATAAAGATATAGCTGTAATATGGCATATAGCTATAGCTGTAACATGTGCTATAGCTGTTAATAAACTGAAGTTTAACTTCGCGAACAATTCTGCTGGCCGACAAAAATAAGTACGATACACCCAGGAAGAGCACTTTCACAAGAAAACAAACCTACAAAACTTTATCTCCACTTCCCATAGTTTCAAAAGTCAGAAGATCGCCACTCAGTGTGTTTCCCGATCCCCATGATCCCACTTAACGAAACTAAACATCGCACCAATAGTACGGACCAAATAAATCAAAGTTGCGACATCAGATCTAAGCAGCTAATCCTTCTGTGACGACTTTTTGTGCAAAAACAGACTTTATCTCAACGGTTTAGAGTCATAATTTCGAGGAGATACGACGTATTTATAGTGCCATTAGTTTTAAATGTCCGATAATAGTTTCAAGGGTTTTACAAGGATATGTTTTTTGCATGAAAAACGCGATCAGTGAAAAGGGATAAGGCGGTAATCTACGTGTTTGGCAAAGTTTTAAAAGGCGATAAGGTTGAGTTCCTACAACTTCTTAAAGCTGCTTCAACAAATTGTGGAAGACACTTACCATATTCTAGTGTTATGTGTCGGTAGTATTATATTATCTGTAGTGTCGGGAATGTGTTGGTCGGAAAGAATTCCATTAATATCATTAATGTCACTGGACGCTTGTATAAAAAAAAGAAACTTCTTGGTATTTCCGATTCGCATATATAATTTGTAATTCGCAAAAATACAAATTTACAATACTGCCAAGAACTTACCGAAAAAAAAATGTTATGACGAGGACGGCTCGAGAAGCCCTACACTTGAAAACTACCTCCTACATGCTAACTATTGGATGCTTACAGATCAAAGAACATTCTTTTACCAACTTATGTAATAATAGATAAAACTTATCAGCTAGCGACTAGCTAGCTAGCTGGGTGAACTTACAGTATCTCATAGGATACTATCATTTCAGGCAGAGGTACCTAAGACCAGCAGGGTGATTGCGTAACACACTAGGTATCAGTAGCAATTGATTTCATTTTCACAAGTCAACAGCATTCATTACCTACGTTATTTACGTTGTTGAACAGACAATTTCTTCGAATATATGAAGCAATGGATTTGTAATATACTTCAAAATCATTCAGATTGTGATTGAGTGTTTTACGCAATGAGAGTGCTGGTGACTACCGCCCCTATCTGTAACACCTGAGGCTTCGCTGGTGTATTGACCACCCAAAGACATTTCTTTAAGCAATAATTCGTAGCTTGGCGCCGAAGGCACGTTTTTGCTTTTTTGACGTGGCGGTAAAGGGTTAAAATCTGTCATGTAGTCGTGACCGTGGCGTGCTGGGCACATTTTGGTTTGTCATCTATACATGACTGTGGCGGTCAAAAGGTTAAGCAATAATTCGTAGCTTGGCGCCGAAGGCACGATTTTGCTTTTTCGACGTGGCGGTAAAGGGTTAAAATCTGTCATGTAGTCGTGACCGTGGCGTGCTGGGCACATTTTGGTTTGTCATCTATACATGACTGTGGCGGTCAAAAGGTTAAGCAATAATTCGTAGCTTGGCGCCGAAAGCACGTTTTTGCTTGATTTTGTTTTTGACGTGGCGGTCAATAGGTTAAATTACAGCAATGCTATAATATTATTCTTTGTCTAATGCGTACCTATGGAGCAGTGGTAGCCCAGTGGTAACAGCCGCGACTCACGAGTTGTAGGTTCGAACACTGACAGGCGCTTTACTTTGTGTAAATTATTTCATCACTGCTCTCAAAACGGTGAAGGAAAACATCGTGAGGAAACCAGCATGTCCTAGAACCAAAAATTCGAAGACATGTGACATCTACCAACCCGCACTGGGCCCGCGTAGTGGATTACGGCCCACGGCCTCTCACAGAGAGGAGGCCTGTGTCCCAGCAGTGGGAACACAATAGGCTGATTATGTGCGTACCTGTGGTACCTAATAGACGTGGTAGGTAACTATTTCCTCGGACAAGCTCTAATGGGTATATATCTATTACAAATGAATCAATGAGCAACCGAGTTTCTGACTTCTTGTTACGCTGGATTCAAGATCGCACGAAGTCTGTTACTGCATACCTACCTAAACATTGTAAAAGCCTAAATATGGCGTAAGGTTTTACAAGATAAAATGAACACAACACCATAATATTTCAGTAATTTATTGATAGACAATAACTCCAAACAATAAATATTCGATAAATCTACAATTAACACAAATAATGCACTTTTCGAATGGTCCTATTTTAAGATTTGGTTTCAAAAATATATGACAGTAAATGCAATCCGGGAATGCATAGAAATAATACAATTTGTGCTTCCAAGGACACTTTCCACTTATACCTAAAATACAGATAAATAAAAAAACTTTGTTATTTGAGGGTACATGGATAAGAATGCAACAATTTTGCGGGTATTTGTAACTTTATTGTCGTGATTATTGCGGTATTCCAAGTTCAAAATTAACTTGGCAGATTAAACACAGAATAACGTAAAAAAATAACTATTTGAATTTTGTAAAGACAAAATCTATTAATTATTTTCCTATTTGGGTTTCTAATCCCAAGATGTGTTAACTACCGCTAGACCTATAAAGATACTTGTAACACTGACCAATAAATGCAAATACTACCCACAAAAAAAAAAACTATTCCTATTAAAGTCTAGAATAAATGTGTTAGTAAAATGTACTTCTAATAATTGCACAATACTGATTTACAACATTAATTATTGTTTTTACAACAGATTAAACAACTGACAATGGCGACCAGTTCACCATTTCTAAGGCAATATTATATATTGATAGATAAATGCGATACAAATACTGTCATTATGTAGACAACTATTAAATTCACAAAGTTGTGTATATTTATAGGATGTTATACAACAGTTTAGTAAATGAATAAGACAGTGAATTGAGAATAAATCGACCTTTTAAAAGGGTTTTTCTGATACATTTCTTATTATGGGCCTATTACGGTTCAAAAGATAGGTACGGCCCTGTGAAAGGCGGACGGACGGACGAACAGCGGAGCCTTAGTAAAAGACTTTGTGCGAAATGCCAAAATAATGTTTTATGTGCGAATAAATATTAGTATGTTTTGGGCGTCAAATAATAATACTATAACGGGCCGCACAAACTCGCAAAGACCGCAATAAGCCTTACAAGGCCTCATTTAGCCTCAAAACGCCGCATTTAACCCCACCAGGGTTCATTAAGCACCCTAAGGCCGCATAAACCAGGTAATTTAATCAAATCCACTGTCTCAACTGCTACCCAAGACCTTACCAATAGCGAAAAGCTATCACCCTAGTAATTACTTAAATTAGTTCGTAGAAATTGCACTTATTGCGTGAAATATGCTTCTAAAACTAAGAACACATTGTTGTTCGAAGACTTAAGAAAATAGTTAAGTTATTAAGCGCTTTTGTTGTTGATTATTATCTGAAAAAGAAGAAAACAGGTTGAGATTCTATAACATTTTTGGGTTGTACACACGGCTACATATCAAGCTATACATTTCCAGTATAAGCTGATGTCGCATAGTATAGAATTTCCGTACAATGAGAGGTCAGCTTATACTGGAAATGTATAGCTTAATATGTAGCCGTGTGTACAGAGAAAAATCTTTCAAAGCAAATGCAAATGCCTCGTCAAAACAACAATAAACATTACGATCAAGACACAAAATTTGCAAGAGGCAAATGAATATACAACTTTTCCCAATAAACCAGAATGTATTTTATGTGAAGACAAATTCTTAAAAAAAAACCACTAAGACAAACTCGTATCGATCTCAAACAGTTTTAGAATACGGTGTCAATAAATAAAAAAAATGCTACAGTATTTCATAAATATCGTCTCGATTAGGGAATATTCTTCCTTTTTTGTTTCAAAAGTAATAAAATACTAATAGGTAAAAACACAAACCTTCACTGGGTCTTCTCGTCCTTAATCTCGCGGACTGTGGGCCCATCTGTTTTCGGGTTGTTCCTCCAGATGTAGTAAGATAGGGAGCTGGCATAACCCAGCCATGCCAGATATGGCAGCATGAGGAACCCTGCCTTGTGACTGATGGGGAAGAACGATACGGTGGTGGCGCAGGCTGCGGCCGACAGCACTGAGATCTCGATGAAGGCCTGATGGTAATAAATAGGTAGGTTAGAACACAAATCTTCGTAAACATACATACGTACATAACACAACTCAAACCTTCTATATGGGTGAAGTGTAGGCAGAAACTACGCCACCTGCTACGCTCCTTACATACTCCTTCTGCTTCGTTTACGTTCATACATTTGGTCATACACGCACGCCAGTAACGAGTACTACGCACCTGACCTTTCTGAAGAACATCACCAATAAGTCCTCCTAGGGCGTCCGTCTTCACTCACATCTGCCATAATTCCTTTTGTTAGTCACCTTTCATTCATCCTCTCAGCATGACCAAACAATCTAAGCATACTCTTTCAACTTTTATGGTATATCAAGCTGCGAATCACTAATGAAATGACGAAGAAAAAAGCTGCTGCTCCCTACATGTTGTCGAGTTATGCGAACATAAATGTACGGAGCAGCTGATTTATTTGCGTTTTGGTAGGTCCCGTACTAAACATTTTTATTATGTAGGTAGGTATTAATAATGAGTACAATGACCCCTTGTCAGGTTTTCAGTTGTTTCAATTACTCCTTGTAGACGATGGTTGTAGACAGTTTATAAACATAGAATGCTTTTGTAAACTCATTATTACTTCGTTGAGTCAGTGCAGCAGTAGTTAGAAATTAATTAAATAATTATTTTAAAAACCACTTTTTAATTTATCATGGTTTCTAGACATCCGTCCCGTCTCTGATGTAACGCCAGCTAGTTTTTACACCCTGCAAACTTAATATTATTATACCGGCTGATTTTTTTTATCGTCTAGAAAAACATAGGGAAAAAAATATATCGAAGTTCAAATCATACGCACCCTGTATAATTTGAATTTCGATATTTTTTCATGGATTTATTCTTTTTTTTTTCTGTTTTTATTGTTTTAGTATGAAAAGTTTACTTCAAATGGGTAGTATTTATTGATAAATCAGTTTCTTTACAGGTTGAAGAGAAATAAATAAAAAAAATTGACTATGCCATAGGCTTTTACTCCGTTCACCTACTATACCCTATGTTTTTCGAGACGATAAAAAAAATCAGCCGGTATAATATTAATTATATTTGTTTATCATATTTTGAGGAAACTTTAAATAATATCATGGGGATCAATTCTGCCTAGCCTTTTCGCAACTATGTTGGGGCCGGCTTCCAGTCTAATTGGATGCAGCTGAATACCAGTATTTTACGTGGAGCGACTGCCTATCTGACCTACACAACCCAGTAACTGGGTAATACCCCTTGGTAAGACTGGTTGCCAGTTTCGGGCTGACGACCCTTTACGACTGTCAAAGATCCACGAATGGCAGCCAGAACCTACGCTTAACGTGCTTTCCGAGGCACGGAGGAGTCTCGGTATGTAAAGATGGTCCCCCATCCACGGACCAACCCCGGCGAGCGTAGCTTAACCTGAGGGATAAACCCGTGCGGCTGTTATTACTAAGGCACGAGATCAGCTCATTGGGGATGTCTGTCTAATTATCCACGATAGTAAAGATTGCCCAAGACATTAAGTTCGCCTTTGTAGCTTTTCAGTTGCATAAATTATAATAAATACATAATGGTAGAATTCATATCATGATATACTAACCAGTTTAAAGTCCTTCAATCCGAAGAAGATGGGTGTCCACGCCCAGTTGAGGAGCAACTGACCTCCGTACAGGGTCAGAGGCAACACTGCTTCATCTGGAAATAGACGAAATAAAGTTTTATACTTTTAGACACTAATAATATAAGCGTAACTAAAATAAGAGGGTGCATTCTGAATGTTGGCAACGTCGCAAATAGTTGTAAAATATGTCGCTGTATTACATAATCAGCCTATAGTGTTCCCACTGCTGGGACACAGGCCTCCTCTCTGTGGGAGGGTAGTGGGCCGTAATCCACCACGCGGGCCCAGTACGGATTGGTAGATGTCACATGTCTTCGAATTTTTGGTTCTAGGACATGCCGGTTTCCTCACGATGTTTTCCTTCAGCGTTTTAAGAGCAGTGGTGATCAAATAATTTACACAAAGTAAAGCGCCTGTCCGGGTTCTACACACACTTGTGTATTTCCAAATTGCAGCAGCACCACATTCCACAATATTTCTGACAAGTTACGAGCCACAGTTCTGCACAATCATAATTATTATTTACCAAAATTAACTCGTATATGTAGTCAACATTTGACAAATAATTCATGGGATACATTATATGATTCTGAAAACAGTATGACTATATTTAACGTAGATCAAATACAGCATGTATTTTCTTTTGTGAATGCATATAGTCCCACACTTGACTTCGAGAATATTCAGGATATGGATGAGAGAGTATTTGAATACTGGATAGGAATTTCAAAAGAAAAATTCAATGTATTAATTGGAGAGATACCACGTATCTCTGAAATGAATAGAGGTAGTTTGGGCTTGGCAGCATTTCTGCTAAAGATGAGAACAGGGGATTCTGATGAGAGAATTGCTACATTGGTACAAGTGCCTCGACGTACATTGGAGGGTTTAATGAACAAAGTACGGGAGATTTTATGCCAATATTTTGTACCTAGATATCTGGGAATTAGTCATATCACTCGTGAAGAATTGATTCTACATAATTTAACCATTCCCAATGGGCTGTTTGGAAATGATAATAATGCCATAGTCATTTGTGATGGCACTTGACCCAATTACGTGCTATCGAGTGAACGTTATAATGACGGACACTTTAAAGTGTAATAATTGTAACATCGTGATAGATGAAATGTTAGCATACATAAGTAATAAAATCTCAGTGATTGACGAGGACAGTTTAACAAGAATTTGTGTATCTGCTTTTTCACCGGCGGATATAAAGAAGTCAAAATCGCTGTTGTTTGACTGTGTGCCGACGGATAGAAAAAGGATAGTGAGGAACAACAAAGGAAAGGAAAATCGTGATCTGGAAGACATAGTGGCCCTTCTGAAGAGCGCGGATCCTGATAAAATACCAGTCTTTGTAGCTCGAGACTTGCACAAACTACCGCCGATCACATTTGATCATCTAGATGTGACGAAATTGCTCAAAGACATAACTTTGTTGCAAACAGAGGTCAAAGATATTAAAAGTAGGTATGCAAGTCAACAGGATTTAGAAGGGCTCAAGGCGGAACTTCATACGATTAAATCGGTACCGTTGTTGTATGATACCACCAACATAAATTCTAAACGTGGTGGGTACATTAATAAAGAATCCGAAACCGGAATATCCCAACTATCACCTCAGGGATCGCCAAAATTAATTTCTGAAGGATTCTCCAACCGCCCTCAGTGCCATAGTAGTGATATAATAAACATTGCCGCGACGTCACAAATAAGCGAAACACAGTTGAATGCAACATTATCAGCTGATGTGACGTCATGCGAGATAACGGGGCAGTGCGCCGAGAAGTTTATTACTGTAAATATTATTATTGTAAACAAAATGAAATAACGATGTCGGAGAAGTTATCTTCGCTTCCTTGTAATAGTGGGGGTCAGCATAATGAGGATGGGCAGTGGAAAACGGTGGAAAGTCGTAAATCAAAATTTAAGAAACGATTAATTAGTGTGTTAGGTTCGTCTAGTGATATTGACGGGCGATTTAAAGTGGCTGATTTAAAAGTACCCGTATTTATCAGTCATGTACACAAAGACACCACCGAGGATGATATTATTGACTATATTCGACAGAAAACGCGGGAGACTGTTTCCCTGCATAAAATAAACAAAAGGAACGACACAGAATATAATGCCTACAAGGTGCTTGTTCCGAAATATAAATTGCAAGTATTTCTGGAAGATAAACTGTGGCCGCAAGGTATTTTATTCCGGCGGTTTGTAAGTTTTAAGCCCAATACTTTTGTGGATAACGAACGTAAACAACCAACTAATGGATAGTCATAAAACATATAATATGGTTAGTTTCAACTGCAAAAATGTCAAGCGGTCAAACGAAAGTATTAGGGATCTGTGCAAAACCTGTGACATTATAGCCTTACAAGAAACATGGCTATTGCCCGAGGAGCTCTCGTACCTAGGCAATATAGATATAGAATTTGGCAGCACTGGAACATCAGCAGTGGACACCTCGGCGGGAATGCTGGTCGATAGGCCATATGGAGGAGTAGCAATTTTGTGGCGGAAAAGTGTGTTCAGTGAGGTGTCAGTGATACATAGCGATAATCCAAGGGTATGTGCTATCAAAATTGTATCTAATAATAGGGCCATAATAGTGATGAGTGTTTACATGCCTACTGAAAGGGCTGAAAATATAGTGGACTTTACGGAATGCCTGGGACTGGTGAGTGCTATAATGAACATTGAGGATGTTGAATCTGTGTTTGTCCTAGGTGACTTTAACTCTCACCCAAGTGGACTATTTTTCGGCGAGTTGACTCATTTTTGTGCCGAACATGAACTGGTTTGTGTAGATGTGGACAAGTTGGGTGTGGACTCAGGCTCCTATACTTTTATAAGTGACGCTCATGGGACGTCAAGCTGGTTAGACCATTGCTTAGTCACAAAATCAGCATTTAATGCTGTCATTGATGTTAGTATCAATTATGATACACTGTGGTCTGATCACTTTCCTCTACATCTGGAGTGTAAATTTGACGCCATTGTTCCTGTATCTAACTTGTATGATGCAAATAAACAAGATGTATGTAAATGGTGAAGTAAGGTGGGGCAATAGGAACTTTAATCAAATACAGGAATACAGGGAATATTGTCATGAGCAATTGAGATTAATTGATTTTCCGCTTGATTTTATTCAGTGTGGGGACAAAATATGTTGTAACCAGAATCATAAACATTTACTGGATGAAATGTATTGTAATATAGTGGCCGCCCTCCGTGAATCTGCGAAGGCTACTTATCGAGGAAATAGGCTACACAGAGGTAAGTGTGTAATAGGATGGAACAGGCATGTGAGTGAAGCTCATGGGACGGCTAAGCGGATGTTCCGGGACTGGGTTGATCATGGCAAGCCGAAAACGGGAATAATATATGATGCGATGTGCGAAAGTAGAAAAAAATTTAAATCACGCTTAAAGTGGTGTCAAGATCATAAAGAACAAATTAAAATGGATAGGTTAGCGACACTGTGTACAGATAAGAATTTCTCTACTTTTTGGAAAGACACAAAAAAATTGAACTGTAAGCCTGGCCTTCCCGTGAGTGTTGAGGGTCATTCAGATCCAAGGCACATAGCTAATAGATTTAAGGAGCACTTCTTTGTTAGGTCACCATTAGGTCCGTCGGTGTCAATGCTCAGTACTGGGTCCCATGGTGTGGGGTTGAACCTTAAGATTTCTGCAAAAGTTGTGGCTCAAGCTATTCGACAAATGAGAAGAGGAAAGTCTCCTGGCCAGGATGGTCTTAGTATTGAGCATCTGCAACATGCCGGACCTCACATTGCACGAGTACTAGCAATGTTTTACTCGTTATGCATAAGTCACTCTTACTTGCCTGAACAGTTAATGAAAACTATTGTAGTGCCCATAGTTAAAAATAGAACGGGAGACATCTCCGACAAAAACAATTATAGGCCAATATCTTTAGCGACTGCGGTAGCTAAAGTGCTTGACAGCTTGCTAGATGCACAATTGGCTGAATCTATAGTTCTGCATGACAACCAATTTGGTTTTAGACCACAGCTGTCGACGGAAAGTGCCATATTGTGCATGAAGCATGCTGTCAGGTACTATACCCACAGGGGCACACCTGTGTATGCCTGTTTCCTCGATTTGAGCAAAGCTTTTGACTTAGTCAGTTACGATATCCTATGGAGAAAGTTACAAGAAGTAGGGCTACCGTCTGAACTTGTGAATATTTTAAAGTACTGGTATAGCAATCAAAGTAATAATGTGCGGTGGGCGGGCACCCTCTCGGAACCATACAAATTGGAATGTGGCGTGAGACAGGGTGGCTTGAGCTCGCCCCGTCTTTTTAATTTTTATATAAATGCCCTAATCGAGGAGCTCAGCAGCCAGCGGGTTGGTTGTCGCATGGATGATATATGTGTCAAGAATCTTAGCTATGCGGACGACATGGTGTTGCTGAGCGCCTCGGTTTGTGGCATTAGGAAACTGTTGAAAATCTGTGAAACTTATGCAATGTTCATGGCTTGATATATAATGTGAAGAAAAGCGAGTATGTTGTCTTTAAGGCCTGTACTAAGTGTCCCACTAGCGTGCCCCCTATAAAGTTGAATGGAGATGAGGTGGCTAGGGTACGTCAGTTCAGATACCTGGGTCATCTAATTACCGAGGACCTTAAGGACGACATGGACATTGAACGTGAACGTAGGGCACTGTCCGTGAGAGCAAACATGATTGCTCGCAGGTTTGCCAGGTGTACAAATGAGGTAAAAATCACTCTCTTCAGAGCCTTCTGTACATCTTTTTTACACCTGCAGCCTGTGGGCAGTCTATACTCAAAAAGCGTACAGTGCCCTACGGGTACAATATAATAACGCGCTTAGAACGATGTTGCGGCTGCCCCGCCACTGTAGTGCGTCACGTATGTTTGCGGAGGCGCGCATCGATTGCTTCTACGCTACTCTGCGCAAGCGGTGTGCGTCAATGCTGAGCAGAGTACGGGCTAGTCGCAACAGCGTTTTATGTATGATAGCCAGTAGACTTGACTGTCTGTACATTGGTCGATGTATTAATGTTCACATAAGTATTGATACTTCGACTCATGGGTCAGGCAGGGGGCGAGTAGCTTAATGTTGTATTACTAACACTAGTTATAAGTTATTGTACTACTAACAAATTGGATCTTAGTTATCTTAAATAAACGTTTATTATTATTATTATATTTATATCAACAAAAGTTCTAATTATATGTTTCAAAAAGATACATATTCTTTGCATAAATATAGGAATCTCCTGAAACCATTTTTGATAGTTGCCACTGATGAGTACATTATTGATTGTTTTGGCCCATACAAAGCAACTACATCAGACTCTGTAATCATGAATAATTTGTTCAATAATGATAATTCTGCTCTAAGGTTGTATTTCAGAAGTAATGACGCTTTTATTTTAGATAGAGGTTTTAGAGACAGCATTGCTTTGTTGGAAGGATGTGGCTACAAACCATTCATGCCAGAATCACTGTTAGAAGGTGAGCACCAGTTAAGTACAGCTCAAGCAAATAGAAGCCGCTGTGTTACCATTTGCAGATGGGTGGTGGAAGTGATCAATGGCTACTTCAAAAGAGATTTTAAATTACTTAGGCAGGAATATTTCCATAGATCACTTCCCCACATGATGCAAAACTTTCAAATTGCAGCGGCTTTATTAAATAAGTTTGGTGCTCGCCTGCAAGACAATGTCAATGCAAATGAAATATTAAGCATTATTAGAGAAAAGATGTATTTAGAAAACAATCTGGCAAGTATGGTTGAGGCTATTAATATGAATAGGAGAACATCCAATTTTCAAAATATGACTGCAGACAGAAATAATATTTACTTTCCTGTCTTAGAATACAGGGATCTATTGTTATTCGCCTTGGGAACGCACAGTGGAACGAATGTATGGGAGCGGTTGGACGTAGACATGTCCGAAAAATAAGAGTAAAATTATGCCAAACTAATGATGCCATCTTATTCGATTACTTAATGCCTTCATAAATTGTGGTGATGAATTTCTTCATAACTCCCATATTTCGGGAGTAATTTGAGAAAATGTGAAATTTTACTATGAAAATGAGTGTATCGAGCTCTCTCCCTCCTGATTCCGGGCTTGTTTCAAGTAGCGGTCTCTAATATCGTAATGCTATTACTAAGAGCTATATTTAATACTAAGACACATAGTGCGCCAAATGTGCACTTTCTGGGATAAAAGGAAATGAAAATTTAAAAAAAAAAACGTTTTTTCCCCATTTGTATTTACTTTAAACCGCAGACAGACTTATTAAGAGGTCTATAAATATATTATATATATACAGAGATATATATTAACAAAAATATTCACAAGAACTGATGAGAGTATGACTTTTAAGTAAGTTGATAATAAATTACCTAGTTTCATTAAAAGTACAATAAATAATTAAGATGTAAGCTCTAATTTACTAAGTTACACATTTTAAAACAATAACATCATTTAATTATCTTCGTCATCATCATCATCATCAATTAATTCAAATTCAGAATCGATGTCCGCTAAATCATTTATGTTAACAAATTCGATATCACTTTTCTCAGAATCCGTAAGCTCATAAAATTCCTTAAAAGAAGATTTTTTTACAAACTTATTTCCTTTTGGACGGATACTTGTAACAAGTGGATCAGAAGACAGTAAAAGATTGTGCATAATATCTTCATTGCATGAGATACTGCTATGCTTTCGAGAATGCCCCTCTCTATATTTTCTAAAATCTTTATTTCTAGCCTCAGATGCCTCTTCGGATAGAAAACCAATGGGCACAATTGACATGTTCTGAACTATGTCTGGCCCATGCATTAAAATTTTATGAAGTGAAGAAGGCATATAATACCATGGGTATAACTCCACGTAAAGCTTAGCAGTATCAAAGCAGAACTCTCGGAATTTAGTTACGTTGATCTTCTCTCCTGATGAAATACACTGCAAGATCACACAGATTTTTCTTAAAAGCATAGCATCTATTCCGGTCAGTTCAGCAGATTTAGTGTAGTTTTCAAAAAATCTCCTTGCCGAGTTGCCATTGTTGGTGGATCCACTGCCTTGTTTCACAACATCGAGAAGTAAGCCCGTTTCTCTTCTTACAGCCTCTTGAACTATTTTCTTCCTGTCATCAACTTGCCTTTTTGCTATATCACCCCTTACTTGCCATGATTTTATGTCTAATTTGTAGGAAATGTGTAATAAGCATTCCATTGAGCGAATCCAAGCGTGAAGGGTGCTTAAGCTATATTTATACATGTCCTCGTTTGCGTGTTTATCTTTGATTAACTCTAAATTATTCATTTCTTTAGGACAAGCCTTGCATATGTCACACACTGAAGCTGCTGTATTGGATATAATGGAATGAATTTTACCATCAATCATTGTCAACAGCAGTTGGTGTTTGACACTAATTCCATCAGTGATGGTGGATGGAGTTAAGGCTTCAATCTCTGCTTCGATTTCAGCCATCTCTCTCTGCACATTTTCTTTGGTTTCCTTTATAAACATAAACAATATTGGCCGGCAAAATGAAGTGGAAGATGGTCGCTCGTTTTCCCAAATTGTTACACCTTTTGAGACGAGCCGCAGTGGTACAAGACTAATCATAAAATTACTAGCAAGATCGATTTGCTCATCTTCACTCGTCCTTTGATGATAAATGCTTTGGCTAGATGATCCGTCAAAACCCCATTTGCTGGTCAATACGAGCTGTTGATTGGGATCAACAGGGGTTTCTAACGACCTAATAAGTCTTCTTGAGGTTAAATCCATCAAGGCTTGTAATTTGATTTTTGCAGAGCTCTCTGTAACTGTGAGATCTTCTTTGGCCGGATAGCACTTAATTTTTTCTTTAACCAACATGTAGTAACTCGGGTATTGAAGAGCTCCTTCTTGAGTGTTGAAATCCCGAAGAGTGTTATAGCGCCATTTCGATAAGTTCATCGATACATAAAGAGCCAATGCCTTCAAAGGGGATATTTCCCGTACCTGAATTGATTTACCTTCAATGAAGGCTTTGATTTTTGAGGCCTCTTCTGGATTCTCCGTCAAGTATTTCATAACATAAGCTGTATCGCTTTGTCCTGCCTTTTGAAGCGCCCTTTCGGCCGAAAACATAATTTCAGCGCTGCTACTGCTGCATGAAAGACTATCTTCAGTGCGTCTTCTTTTTTGCCGGTTACTAAGGTCCTCAAAAGATTTACGAGGACTAGGATGTGTACAAGTTGAAGCATCAGATTTAGCAGGAGAAATTATGGGCTCGATGACGTCACTTATATTTTCTGTAGAAGGTTCCATATTTTCATTCTGTAATTCCGGCCATTGAATTGCAGCCTGTAGCCAAATCTCATGTTTCTTCCGAAACTTATCTGTGCTTCTTCCAGACTGTGTCCATTTTGCATAAATGCGGTAGCAAAATCGACGACACCAGTCTTTTAAACTTGTTTCAGCACTTTCACATAACTGAACACAACTGTTATCTTTTAAAACACTGAACAAATAGTTAAAGTCGCGTAAATCTTTATGTGCGCGTGCGCATAAAGCAACGTGAATATCAAGATTTGTATTAAAATTTGGAAAATACATTGCGAGATTAGCTTGGATACAACGAGGTGTAAATCAACACTGATTTTAAAGTTACTAATAGTGACCTATTTATATAAAATCCAGGTATCCCAGGTATCCTTTGTTAAATATTGCAAGGTAATTAGTTATTGTGATAATTAGTAAATGATGCATGCTAAATTAGTGTATTAAGAGCCATTTAGTAATTAAATAATAGCAATGTTCTTATCAGTAATCATTAGTGCATCAGTTTTATATGTAAACCTTAAGTCCCTAATTATATATCCTAATTAGCTTATATCTTCTCTAATTGGCTGCTCAGAAATGTTATTGTAATAAGGTAAACCTTTAGAAAAACGGTTTTAATCAACAAAATAAACAAAAAATAAAAAAATTGTGTTATAAAATAAACATCACTCTTTATCCCAGAAAGTGCACATTTGGCGCACTATGTGTCTTAGTATTAAATATAGCTCTTAGTATTAGCATTATGATATTAGAGACCGCTACTTGAAACAAGCCCGGAATCAGGAGGGAGAGAGCTCGATACACTCATTTTCATAGTAAAATTTCACATTTTCTCAAATTACTCCCGAAATATGGGAGTTATGAAGAAATTCATCACCACAAGTTATGAAGGCATTAAGTAATCGAATAAGATGGCATCATTAGTTTGGCATAATTTTACTCTTTTTTTTCGGACATGTCTACGTCCAACCGCTCCCATACATTCGTTCCACTGTGGAACGTACCAAATAAGACAGGCCCGTTCGTATTACGGCGAGCATTTACTATCGGCCAATCTTCCGCATGCTCACCTCTAAGGCGATAATCGTATAGCACGGCTCACGACTCGATCGCCCGATGCAAGCGTTTTGGCCAATGGGATGCATGAAGCGTATTTTAGCCGTGTTTGTATTAATGTAATTATGTATAGTGTGTGTGACAGTCACACTAGGCGCGTGCTATGCTCACTTGTTTGTAAGACATTTTTTTAACGGGCACGGCCAGCGAGAGCGCTTTATGAATTGTTATTGTTGACAAGAAGTAATTTCGTACTAAAATCTTCCGTTTGGTTTAGAAAATGTATTATTGGTATTGCTATACGCGTACCCTAAAAAAACTTTATTTAGCATTTTTGTTTACCACTTTGCCAAATTACAGCTTTCTAGTAAGAGTCTGTGAGCTAAGCCGGGGACAGACAGACAGACAGACGGTCATGGCGAAACTATAAGAGTTCCTTGTTGACTACGGAACCCTAAAACGAAGCAAGTTACGTAGTTTTGTTAGAAATTGTCATTTGCTATCTCTTTCTTTTATTGCTGTTTTGATTAAAATAGCAAAATTACTTACAGTAGTATTTGAACCATTACTTGGCGCAGTTTATACAATGTTATCAGATTTTTTTATTATTGCTGTCGCAACTTTTGCAACTGCAATAAAAATAAGTTCATTATCTAAGCACCATTGTTATTCAGTGGGAAGTTGGGAACGTCAGAACATCTGGTTAAACAATAGATCGGCTTTATAGAACGGCCATAAAATACGGTCGCAAAAAATTACGAAATATTTCTTCAACACACTTGCTTGTAAAGTGACTCAGAAATTCAGCTTATTATATAGAAGTATTTTTACTTTACATTTCTTTTTTCAATATACGCAGTTTTTGTCCAAAAACAATTAATATTTTTGAGAAAAAAAAATTCGTTACATCAGAAAAATAAATCATCAAAGTTATCATCATTTCATAAAATTATATATTTTTCACTACATATTAACCTTAATTTGCTTATTCAAAACATTATTTTGTTTATTATATTTTTTATATAGGCTGTTTAGCGGTTTTTCCAGCGCCTTTATTTACACCTGCGGCGCGCGGGATAAACAAAACAAGCGCGGTATTTTCCAGAAATACTTGTTAACGTTTTCATTGTGTGGTTAATTATTATCAAAAATGTTGACTTCAATTAGGAAAGAAGAGCGAAGAGCAACGCGTAGATTTAACCCCCCGGAAATACTAATCTAGGCACGAAACGCTAGTGACAGCCTGTTGCCTGCAAAATCTAGAGAGAAATACCTAGCGGCGTACGAAACTAATAACAATACCAGTCTCTTTTTTTCCTCTCAAGTTGAAAACCGTCGTATGAAACGCGCACACACTCGACTCCCTTAGCGCGCTCGCTCGCCCTCGGCTCGTGCAGTGAGTAACCAACATACCACACATATTTATATTTTTTGTTACACGCCCTATACTCACACAAATTCATATTGTCTCTAATTGGACGAAACCAGGAAGGGGTGTGGTTTGTCACTAGCTGCGCTTGCCGCAGAAATATTTTCTAAAGTGAGCATGCTTAAGTTTTGCCAATAGTACGTTTCCACGGCGGGTACAGGATTGAAGTGTGCAGTGAGCGATTTAATTCAGCTGAGTACAATCTTAGAGGCAGTGGTTACACTACCCTAATAAGGGGTAAAATAAAGTCACGCCATATTTCTAGAAGACAATATTATGTGTACATTATAATAGAAAATAATGTCCCTGGTCGAGCAGGAATAGTAGAGTACTGTTGTAGTTGTTTAGTTGGAAGACGAACTGTTGGATGTTGCGCTCATACAATGACTGTCGTATGGTATTTAGGGTGGGCCAGACATCAATCAATGATTTCGGCCCCCGCCGGGTTTCTGGATGACATTGTAGTTAGGGATGATGAGGAATAAATATTAAAAATATATTTTGTTTTTTTTTTTATATTAGCCCATGACCTACCCCTACGTACCTGCCATATAATTAATCATGTAATTATATCCCTTTATAATAATATTTCTTTAGTTATCTAGCTGTCCTTAAGATAGTTAAAAAAAAAAAGTTAAGATAGCTAAGATTATTAAATAAATATTCTTCTGAACATTTATTTCCTCACGTCGCATGTGGATAATGTGGCAAACCTACGGCTAGACTTATAATTCTGAAATTCTGAATACGTCCGTGGTTTATTTTGATGTAAGAATGCATTTCTATCAATGATATTTTAAGTGTTTAGTAGGTATTTCTGTTTCTTTATCGATTAGCGTCTGTTGTTGACAAAACATAACCTCGAACTTTTAAACTGGAATAGGTATCTTTAATTCTAGACTTCCTATAAAAGTATAGCGGTAGACAAAACTGTTCAGGAATTCAATCTCTACACTTTTAAATATTTTTCATCGGTTGACGCAAAAAAAAAAAGTTAACAAAAATTTGTTAGGCAGTTTGTCATTGTTCTTTAGTTTAGTTTGTGAACAAGGGAATCGGCACCATTGTATTGACCACAAGAGCCAAAGTCGCAAAGTAGGTATTCGTTGTTTGTAATTTCCTAAAACAGTTTCCTGCTAAAAACCCCAAACTAGAATTGTGGTAATAGGTAGGGTCGTTGCGTCGGTTTGCCGGCCGGGTCTAGTATTCGGCCTTTGGCACTAGGTGATGCAGCAAATTTGATTTAATAAGGATTATAATAAATATTATCGCACGAAATTAAGTTGGATATAGTTGCATTATATCAGGCAATATTACTCGGGCGGGAAAACACAACACGCGACTTTTAATAAATTGTTTAGTACGACGCCAGCACAGGAGCTGTCAAAACGTGTGGGAACGAGCAAAAAATATAGTGGCGCGCGTTCTACTCAAAAGTAAGTTTTGTGCTATTTTTACTATGATTAGTAAACAAAGTGCATATATTCCACTGTATAAATCACTTAGTATTGTATTTTCACATTAATTAGTGCAATATTTTATTGAAATAGTTGTTAAATTAGGTGGCCGGAAAGTGACTTAATAAATTCTCCAAATGTTTGGTTGTCGGCCATGCGGCCGAAAAGTAGCTCGCGTTCAGCCTAAATATTTTTGTCTCTTTTATTTAATTGATTATACGAAAGTAAACTTCTATTCGTTTATAATGAACCGTATTATTGTGAATACACTAGTTTTCAGTTTTCGGCCATCAAAATACTGCAATTTTAACGGTTATTGATGAAACTAAAATACGCATTTTGGTAGTGGCCGAAAACTAGAGTAAGTGTACAATCATTATTCAGTTTTCGGCCTACTTTAAATTGTATGAAAAATGGGGTGGCCGAAAATCGAACGGCGCTCTGATTTTCAGCCATTACATGAAATATAAAGTATTTCACGATGCAATTTTAGGAAGATATTTAATAAGATTTTTTTTGCTTCAGATGGCTCCTCCAAAGAGTAAGAGAAAAAGAAATGCACCGTATCCTCAAGATACCACTAACCAGGCACTTAGCGAAATTCGCGAAAAAAAAGCTTTTGATTAGAGAAGTTTGCGAAATTATGGAGTTCCTAGGGCAACTGTTCAAGATCGAATATCTTGAAGAAGTAGTGATTCGATTAAAACTCGAGGTCCTGATCCTATACTTACCCATGAACTCGAAATAAAAATAGAGGAATGGCTAATTGACGCTAAGTGTGGTTTTCCTATAAAAAAATCAGAACTGCTAGACACTGTTCAGAAAATCATAAAAGACTTAGTCATGCAGACCCCTTTCAAAGACGACAGTCCTGGACAAACCTGGTTTTTGAAATTCTTGAAAAGGCATCCGGGAATTTCACAAAGATCCGCTGAAGGAATAAACAAGGCGAGAGCTTGGGTGACGAAGGAGTCAATCAAGTTCTGGTTTCGAGAACTTGAAGCGTTTCTGGTAGAATCTGTTGTATAGAATCCATTTATTTTTCTCTAACTGAACAGACAGCTGTGCTGCTGGGGAGTTTGTAGATCACTTCTTCCCAGCTAAAGCACTAGGAAGTGGTGAAGCGTGGGCGTTTTGGGGCACTGTCTTATGTAATTTTGACGTTCGAAAAGTGCTGATTCTCAGCCTAGTTTGAATAAATGACTTTTGATTTTGAACCATATCATCGTGATATATTGCAATCTCCGGAACGCATATTCAATGGAGATGAGAATGGGTTCGCCCTTTGCCTTAAAACAGGAAAGGTCCTTGGTCCTCGTTTTTTTGTTTGAAATTTTATGAAGATAAAGAAAAAGTTAAAATAGAGAAGTTAGAATTGAGAAAAAATGCCAAGAAATTTTGAAAAAGAAAAGAATAGAAAAAGAACATTTAAAGAATGCTTAAGTTACAAAACGAAAAATCGCGAAGACCAAGAAGCCCATGAAGTAAAACGATAGAGTTAAAGTAGATTGCTCCCTGTGTCAAGATATTTTAAGAAACATTGGATGTATTTTTTGCACCAAATGGTATCATTTAAGATGCGCAGACTTCGCTGGACTAAAGTATGAAGAAGTACAAGACAAACCCTTCAAATGCAATGCTTGCATTCGTAATCAGTTACACATATAATTAAGCATATTTGATTGCAGATTATTTACCCAAAAGCTGCCATATTTAAGATTTTGATATTCGATTTTTATTGACAGAAAAAAGTAAAGAAAGAAGAGGGTAGGCAGACTGATTTTTATTGATATAAAAATGGTGATTATGATTAGGTGTAGTTATTATTTTGTATAAAGACGAAGCTTTTGTTGATAATATAATATAATAATAATTTGATTAATGTTACTGTAAATAAAAAATACAGGAAGAAATACATTTGTTGTTATTTTATTGAGTTTGTATTACCTTTCTATTCTCTCTAATCCAGTGGCCGAAAACCAAATTATTGTGGGCCGAAATCTAAAATTTGTGGCCGAAAACCGGCGTTTTACCCATTTTTCACTTTAAAAAATAATATAAAAAAGAGGTTTATTTGTACGAACCAATGCGTTATAAAAATTAAAACTACATTATGTAGGCTATAAATTAACCGCAAAAGCACTAGGCTAAAATAATGACAATATTTTTTTCTAGTGCCTTAAAGTTGTCAACCCCACTAAAAGGCCGAAAACCGGCGCAACGACCCTACAACACTTTTCAACCAAATGTTATTTATTTTTAGTCCTTGTGACTCATGTCGAGTGATTTCACACATAGCGTATGAAGTCATGGATCAAAGATGTATTTACCTATATACCTAAGTTATATTTATTATGATGAAGATGTGGTGTATTTAGCATTATATTTAGTACTTATTTTGTAATGTCTGAGGCCAATGAAGGCCAAACTTTGTACATTCTTGCAGTAATACTCAAAACCAACTCAATTGTCAGCCGCAATTTAAGTCTCATGCTGTCTCTCTCACTTTTAGATGTTTTGTAGCGACAGAAAGACTTGTTTAAACGACACATAAGAACGGCTGAAGTGTCGTTTGATTATTATTAGAAACTAGCTGTGCCCCGCAGTTTCTTTCTGCATAAGTCTCGATCCCGTGGGAATATCGGGATAAAAAGTATCGTGCGTCCCAGGTCATGATCTACCCATGTGCCAAATTTTATCCAAATCCATCCAGCCGTTTTAGCGTGAAAGCGTAACAAAGAAATAAACTCACTTTCACAATTATAATATTAGTTAGGATAATGATAAACGATATTTATTTAAATAAATTGTTCTTAAAAACACTTTACACATAAAATAAATTATATTTTTAAACTAGATGAAGTCAGTGTTTCCTATCCGGCTACCTACTCTGAAAACAGACACCAAAACAAACTCAGAGGTCAGTCTTCTTTTGAATCTTGGTCAGACCACATGAGGACTATGCAGAGATGTGTCTGAGATGGTATTTTAAGAAAAGAGAAGAACCACATAGATTTGATGAGTGGACCTGTCCAGTCAGTCAGCAACTCAGAACTTAAAATAACCCCCTTTTTGGCCACAGTTGGGTAATAAGCTCAGTTTGAAGCTTTGTAAAAAAATTTTGAACGACCCATCTCACAGAGCATAAGGGGCGAGCCGAAATTATCAAAGAATCACGTATATTTTCCTTTAGCCTTTTTAAGCTGGGTTAACGCCTACTATTACAAAATCGTAACGTAAATATGCATGTTACTATCACTTGATAACATGTGATATATCTTACTCAGACACATATCTTATCAGTTCTCAAACAAAAGATTATACCTGTAAGTCGTATTGGCTTTATGTAATAATAGTACATTGATCACCGAGGGGAGAAAGTAACCAATTACTAACGAGGGTGTATTTTGAGGCCCGAGGCACAGCCGAGGGCCTTAATACACACGAGTTAAGAATCGCACTTTCTTCCGAGCGATACATACTGCTTTATACTATACATACGAGGAAGATAATAGACATCTTTTTTAAGTGTAGCTTATATTAAAATTGTTACAGTTATTAAAACACAATGTAATACTTTTGCCAGGGAGATTAATATTTGTTTGAGACGTTTGAGACAATGCAGAAGAGATTACTTGATGTGCAGGCACAGCACGTGCAGTCCCCGGGCGAAGTACCAATAGCACCTGTGCTTTTGGCACTGCACTTTGCGCGACGAAGGCTTTAGTGGCAAAGGGACAACTGGTTCTCGAGGTGGTACTGGCGATGCCGCGCTTGTTAATGGTTGAGGAGATAAATCTTGATGCAAAATAATCGATGTGGCCAGTATCATTTTGCACTTGGTGATAAAAACTTTGTCTTTTGGCATTATACTAAATTTAATTAGGTTAGATACTGAATTGCCCTAAATTAAAAAAAAACACAACACTTTAACAATGGATTTGCATACACTTTTTCGACCCGCACATTTGTACAACAGTAATGACATACTTTCTGCCTCAGTTTTAAAAATAAGGTAAGGTACATTCCGAGGCAATAGTATAAATTATATTTATTTCTAGTGACTTTGTGTCAGTGTTATTAGGCTTTTCTAAGATATAATTATCACTGTTGTTAGAATGGTGCCTGTATACTACAACCCCGTTTAAAATCAATCAAAATATTAACAAAGATTGCTCACCTTGGAATCCACCACACTCTTCGTAAATAATATATGAGGCATAACCCATACTGCTGTACAAAACGGTCCATGCAGGTCCAAACACCCACTTGGGGGGGTTCCAGCAGGGTTTCTTGAGTTCATCGTACCAGGACATATGTCCCGGCTCCTTGCGGATTTGTCCAGCGAAGTACATACCACTAGCCCATCCTCCCAAGTTGGGTAGGATGATGGAACCAATAGCGGACAAGTTTGCCATTATGAATTCGTTGACGCTGAAATAGAAGGTAGAACTAATAAGTTGACAGCTTGCATTCCCCCTGTCATTCTATGAAGGTTGATGTTCTTTGCTGTGTGATTCTTTGAGACTCTTAATAAGATTAGCCCTAATGATATTCAAGTCGTGTAGCTAACACCAAATATAAAATCTTAGTAAAATTACTCAAATTAAAGAGGCAGCATTTTGGTGAATGGTTGAAAGACAATTCTTAGCTTTTATAGTCATGCATTTGTAATAATAACAGCGAAGCCCATGACCTAAGCCTGATTTACGTGCTGCAATTTAATTGCCTGTGGCATACCTACCATAAGTTGAAGCAACAATAAAAGTTGCCTCGTCTAAATACTATTAAGACGATGCAAGTCATTTGTTAATTCAATTGTATTGTATGTAGGCAAGAGACTTGCACCGTGTCAGGGCTTTAATATTTATGGATTTCAAATTGCCACTTGCTATTACAAAATGGGTGATCTAGTTTCTGCAGGCAAACATAAGGAAATTGTTATTTTAGTATGTAATATCTTTAATTTGTTTTTGCTTCTGCAATAACAATTATAAAAAAATACAGTTTTTTTTTTTACAATTATTTGATCAATTGTGATTCAGCACATTATTAAACTGATAAAACGGCTTAGCAACAAGGTTTCTGGAACCCGATCATTAATCGGATCATTTATTAATTTATTTTATTCGCCATGATAAATCATTAAGTATCAATGATGATTGATGAATGACTTGGTAGAATTGTATCAATTTTATCCAGTTGTTATACCTACTAAATTTATTGGTAGATATTTCTAGAAATGTAACATAACATTAAAACTCTCGCGTTCAATATTTACTAACAGCAATGAAACCAACCCAAATTAAACAATATTAAGTATGCTAAACGCGCAAAACCACATCTACGACATCATTCTAGAGACAGAAACACAGACGACAGTGTCAGCGACGGGGAAAAATTTGATTGTAGGTACAATATCTACCGCAGAGACAGAGCCTCGAAAAATAAGGGTAGAGGTGTACCAATAGCTGTCCTGAAGTCAATCAGTTCCGTTCGTATGTCAAAGTTTGAGACGGACTCAGAAAACGTATGGGTAAGCCTAAATATCAAAAACCAGTCAAGTGCGTGTCAGACCACGCACTTGGCTGGTTCCGTAGTTGGGATTACTTGGGACGAATTTATTCCAAAAACAAACTTAACATTGTAGTTGAAAAACCTGTTCTCCCATACATCGATATATGCCACGGTCAATTCTCCAACTGCAAATTTAAGTTGGTCGACTATAACTCGTTATCTTGTAAAGCCTACTTAGCCGTGATAGTTTTCCTTTTAATTTCATTATAATGTACTACTGCCATGAATTTTTTCACATCTCTATAAACAACGGTTTAGCTGGCAGGGGGGGGTGGACACTCAACTTTAACAAAAATTAGCACTTTAATGTTTAATATTACGCAATTGAATCCTTGAATCGAAAAGTGGTGTTCACAGACCTGCAATATTTTTGAACGACCTATCCATCGATACCCCACACCATAGGGTAGAAGAGAAAAAAAATGTCATCCCCACATTACGTGCAGGGAGGTAAGCTAAAAAAATTTTTTTCAAGATTTTATTTTAGCACTTTGTCGGCGTGATTAATATGTAAGTATACCTATGCCAAATTACAGCTTTCTAGTACTAAGCGTCTCTGAGCTACAGTGGGGTCAGACAGACAGACAGAGGGACATGGCGAAACTATAAGGGTTCCTGGTTTACTACGGAACCCGAAAAATGGGAAAGAGATCCAACGCCAGAACATTTGTGCTGTTTACCTACCTGTACAACAATCAACACCTGACTCGTTCCTAGACAAAGTTACCTCAGTTATTGACACAACTAACAAACTTTACTAGCTGGCGACTTCAATCTTGGATCCATTCAATGGAATCTGGGCGAAATCGGAACTAAAGTACATTCACGTCACCGAGTAACTACAATACCCCACTAGGTTACTCATTAATTGACTGCTTGTCCCTAAATAATATTGAACAGTTAAACCCCGTACCAAATCAACTTGGGAAATTCCTTGATCTAATCTTGTGTAACTTTTCTGGCGGATTTGTTCCATAAAGTTTTCCAATAAACTGGCCTTCAGACTTATTAGCAACAATGCTCAAGAAAAATTTATGAAATATGACATTGTTCAAATGTCCGCCGCGGCTTCGCACGGTGGCACGGATCCGAGAGGTCCAATTTTCAATTACTCTGCCGCATAGATCAGGAATTTGGGCAATGGCTTGGGTTATGTTGACTTTGAGGGTTTTGGTCCATTGCGGCTTATTAGTAACCTGCTACTTCAGAAAACCCCACAAGAAAGAATCTTCACTTTACAATCCACGCCACCTCTGCGAGAGATTACCATACCCTCAAATCGATCATGCAGAATTTTCATCGTGGCGTTCGCTGTGCGGCACGTAGCGTCCTACTGGAACCACATGTCGTCCACGTCCATATCCTTCAATTTGGGCCTAAAGAAGAAGTATTTTTTCGAAGACGATGTTTGTGAAACATCGTCTTCGAAAAAATACGGACCGATGACGCCGCCGGCCCAAAATCGTGTCAAAATCAAAATCAAAAGTTATTTATTCAAACTAGGCTGAGAATCAGCACTTTTCGAACGTCAAAATTACATAAGAAAGCCCCCCAAAAACGCCCGCCCTTCACCACTTCCTAGTGCTTTAGCTGGGAAGAAGAAGTGGCCAACAAACTGTCCAGCAGCACAGCTGTCTGTTCAGCTACAGAAAAAAATGTATTCTACAGGGTGACATTGAAAACATGCGACAAATCGAAATGGGAGATTGTACTCATCATTATGAACAACTTTTACTAAGGGACCAAAGCTACAATCCCAAAAAAAAAAACTGCTGTCCCTTGTACGTGCTGTACATTTATGTTCGCAATACCTCATCAAAATGTAGGAAAAGCAGATTTTTTTTTTTTGGGATTACAGCTTTGGTCCCTTAGTAAAAGTTGTTAATAATGATGTATACAATGTCCCATTTCAGTTTCAACCTGTATACAACAGTATGCAAAACAATTTACACTACGTGCAACACAAAACATTAAATTATTAGCCATATATGTCAGCTAGCACACCACTATACCAAAAAAAGAAAGAAAAGAAAAACACCGAAAACTATTCTCAAGCAGAGATAAAAACACATGAATGTCAACACATGACCTTCACTAAAAATCGAAATAGGTGCCCTTCTATACTCGTATTCGCTGAATGGTCTAACGCTGCAGAAGGTTAACACAAATCGCGATCTGAGAGTTTGCTTCGACAGTCAGCTCACTTTCATTCCGTGGGGAATGAAAGTAGACAATATTTTCAAAAAGGCAAATAAAAATGTTAGGATTCCTGAAGCGTATCTATCACGGCTTTAAGTTTATTCGTACCCTCAAACTTCTCTACTTCACCCTCGTCAGAAGTGGGTCAAGAGATTATCATCGCAGGTGTGGAATCCTACCTAGCAGGTCCATAACGATCGAGTTGAACGCGTCCCAAAAGGCTTCACTCGGTACCTACCTGCGATATAAATCAAACAGCTGCCCCAACACAACTAAGTACCCTGAAAGATTGACTCACTTCAACTTTACATCCTTGGAAAACCGCAGAAAAATGCTGGACCAAATTATGCTCTACAAAATTTTCAATGGACTGATCATGTACCAAAACATCTGGAAGAAATAAATGATATCTTCCCTGCAGGCTTAGCATGACGCTTTCTATTTCTTCGAAGAATAGACAAGGCTCTTTCTATACAAAGTGACATTTCGTTTCTCCTTTTTTGACATCCCACCGTAGAAATTCTTCTACATAAAAAAATACCTAGACAAAGATCGTTAGAAACGAAAGACAAAATGACAGATGGTAGAAGGATTTCTATGGTGAGATGTCAAAAATGTAGAAACGAAATGTCACTTTGTATAGAAAGAGCCGTGTCTATTCTTCGAAGAAATAGAGAGTGTCATGCTAAGCCTGCAGTTGTAGTCAACCCAGGCCCGACCGCAAATTAGATGTATTTGCACCATTTACAGCTCGAACGAACGTCGGGCGATCAGCGCCATTGAACCGTTGGATGAGGACTTATAATGATAACCACTATCGCACCAATAGCATTGACAGCTTCTCAAATACAGCTCAATTTCACAATCATCTTTTGTAACTTCTTGAATTCCATCATTCATTTGTTGTTCTGTATTATATTTTTACAACTTAAACTTTTTAATAAATGTGGTTATTTTATTTTATGATTATCTTTATATATAATAGGCAAACTATGTAAGTGCTGTGCACCTTTAAGTGACAAGTTCGCTGTATTAATTATATAATAAGATTATATTAAATGATTGATTAAATTCACTGTTAATGTTTTTGTGAATTACTTGTTGGAATGCCATAATAAATAAATAACATCACGCGTGTAATATCTGAAGGGTTAGGCAGAGGTATATATATATAGTACATCCACATTATTTCGCCAGTTATGTTAAGTCCCATGTAATACCCATGCATTTTCGGGCCTATTGCCATCAATCTGGCACCAGGCTGCTACTGAGAAATTCCAGATGGAAAAAGAAGATCTTTCTAGAAGAAATGTCTTTGTGTTTGACAAATTAAGGTAAACAACATAATAAATCTATGAAGTAAATTAGTTTTATAGATAACTGGCTGACACAGGTACAATGGATAGCCTGTGCAAACTAGTTATAAAACCCTTAACACATTCAGGCCGGGGTGTACCACCAGTGGAGCATGGAGTAGTCGCTGATATGGTGGCGTGTACCACCGGTAGCCACATCACAGTAGAATCAATGTTCAAAGAAATTTGTGCTGCCTTGAGAGAATGTGTTTTAGTTAACGTTCCTGCCCTGTTACATTGACTAATATTCATAGTGTAGCTCAGGAGTTGGACATTGTTTGGCAGGACTTTTGGTTTATGGGGCAGTGATCTACCACCAGTACGAGGTGGCCATATGAAGATTTGCCCCATTGGACAGCATATAGCAGTTCATGTGGTACCCGGTCTGAATGTGTTAAGGAATCAAATAAATATTTGATTCCTTAACACAATGTCAAATGTCAATGTTCTAAATAGAAAGAGAGTGAGAGGTTATGGGAAGAACTAATGAAATAAGATAAGAATATTTCAAATAAAGTATAAATTAAAGTTTTGTTATATCAGGGTTGTATTGGACACTTCTTTCGAATTATCTGAATGTGTGGCACTAAAATAATAAGAACTTACAGAAATTATAAAAATACACCCTTTGCTGATTGCAGTGGAGGATCAAGATTTTAGTTTGCGGTCAGAATTTCAGAGCCGTTTTTGGCATTAAGGTTTAATTTAGACATACCTCTCAGCTGCCATAGTTGGATTTAAACACTATCAACTCTATAAGTAAGTACTACAACTAGTCAACAACTTCACCTCTTGATTGAGTACCTATCATAAATAAGACTTCTAACATACCCTTCAAGCTCCATTTTGCAGATAATTTTAATTATTTTCAACACACACTTATGATAAATAAGAAACAGCACTTATGTCGTATAAATACGCCTGTTTTAAAATTAATGATAAAAAATTAAAACCGGTATCCAAATATCGATTAAAGTTCGCGTGTCGTCCGATTAGATTAGATATTGAAAAAACTTACCTACCAGCAGTATTATTTAGGCAGTTAATTACGAGTGACGTAAATTACGCAACGATGATTGAGCCAAAATTCTAATGTACAGTTAAGTTATGCGTGAGTGAGGCTCCCATACACATTACGCAATTTATATACATTTTAAAACGCCGGTATACTTCTAGAAAGGTGAGATAAAATGAAAGTTAAAGTTGAGTACTTACTTGTTTAAGTGTTTGCTTCGAAAATCTGCTGTTACAGACAGAAATTGTTAGTAGTAAATGTGAAAATAAAAATTTCCAAGTGAAATCAGGTAACAGGTTCCCGGAACAATTATTATATCTTAAAATTTAAGAGTAATGCAAATCAATGGGAATGCAATGATATTATGGTACTTTTTGATTTTGTAGGGTATTATATTGAGTGACGTAATGTCACTGTTGTCAGATGATTGTATCGTTCCGTTTTAAGCTGCAAATATGCAGCTGAGATTTCCTTTACATATTTCTGAATGGTTGACAAAATATCAATAACCAATCCGAAAGATAATTATTCTTTTGAAGGATTCCGGTTTTAATATGTTATTTATGGAAAAGGCGTCATTTCCTGTCCAAACAATTACCATTAAAATTATATTTTTTAACATAAACGGAACGCATTGTTTACCTATGGGGCCATGGGACTTTGACCTGGCGGGCAGGCCGTGTGGGGTCCACGTGAATACAGTCACTACCATTGAGTGCCATAACATACCGTCAAACATAGGTTCGTATGTAGGTATAAGTAGTTTGCATAGGGCCAGACTAATGGTTTTTTCTAGCCAGATTGATACGATTGCTATATTATCATGGCCGAATAGACCAACTTTTCCCCTCACCGAAAACTAAAATTCATAGGTAAGTAACCAAAACCCATTTCCTACGACGTAGGGCATGGTGAAACTATAAAGGTTCCTTGTTGCCTACGGAACCCTAAAAACGTTTAAAACATTTAAAATAATCTTATTCCACAGACACAATGGCAAACTGGGGATTACTTGGCGCTATTCTGGCGCCCAACGTGGGCGGATGGATCAGCACTTTAACGATGAGGGGCCAGGTCAAAAGACCTGATGGTAAGGCTTGGTACCAGATGCTGAAGAAACCCTCCTGGACGCCACCGCCCTGGTTGTTTGGGCCTGCATGGACTGTGCTCTATTCTGGGATGGGATACGCTTCGTATATCGTGTATACAGAGAGTGGAGGATTTACAGGTAACTTTTCCTCCCCGTTTATCATTACTTTGCTTATACTAGGGCGGCACTTAAAGCCTTGAACTTCTGCTCTAAGTTAGGCATCAAATACGTAAGACTTGAAGAGAAGTTGCCTGTAGGACCTGGATGCCTGCCTAGAGACTGCCTGTAGGACGCAGATGTACCTACCAACACTCGGCAAAGTTGGTGGTTGACCACTTTTCACCCTTAGATATGCCCTAAGGGTGAAAAGTGGTCAACCACCACCCTTAGATATGCCCTTGTCGCGGGAAGGTACTTATGGGTCACCGAGTCCCCTGGCAACACAGGCAACAGGAAGGAATACGGGTGGGTTTTAGTCAGTAAGAGTCTGACACACCCCCGCTCCGCCCAGAGCGGGAGAAGTTATTTAATGATTTCCCACCCTCAAAAAAAAAAAAAAAAGATATGCCCTTATTACACGTAAGTATGTATTATTTCGTTAAAAAGTCGTTAGTTGACAACCGCCTTCGTAATAATAAGGTTAGTCTTATTATTTATTATGACGAATGCGGTTTTCAACGAACCAATTTTTACCGTCGTCACTCGTAGTCTAATTTATGAAGGTTAGAGAACTGTTTTTTCAGATGCCTCAGTGTTACCACTGGCGCTGTATGGAGGTCAGCTTATCCTCAACTGGACATGGACACCTGTCTTCTTTGGATGGCATAGGGTTGGACTGGTAAATATTTTTTGTTGTATGTAGTTTTAGAAATCTTTTACTGACGACAAGTATTCGTGAAGCGGAGCATGAGTGTAGTAATGATTTTTAAGGTTTGGTATCGTTCAAGTTATCGATGTCAACTTGTTGAGATTCAGTTGTCGGGGTCGAGTTGTCCTGGGTTTGAATTGTGACGGGGTTGATATTTCCGGGTCGAGTTGTCGTGATAACCCTTTAAAAAAACCTATGTGGTGTCGCCAAGTTCCGCCAATATGTGAGCACATGACACGGTCACGAAACGTGTAAACTACATAAGTAATGTTGTACCATATTTATAAACAAACTCATCTCTATTTTCAGGGCCTTCTCCACATGCTGGCTCTAGACGCCGCTGCAGTAGCCTGCACAGTCAGTTTCTACAAGGTGTCCTCAACAACCGGCTACTTTATGATACCCTACCTCGCGTGGCTTGCCTTCGCGACTTGTCTTAACTACTCTATATGGAAGCTTAACAAGTCTGTGAATGAGAAAAAAATCGATGGAGATCAATCGGGATTTTAAGGGTTTTTTGTTAGTTTGTGTATCGGGCCAACGGTTTTACCGATAAAGGTTACCTTAAATACCAAAGCTTTTTCTGATTTGAATTGCCAGCCTATCCTCGTAAGGCCCAACCGAAATTTAGGTCGATATATATTTTTATGATTAGATATATAATTTAAATGATTTTAAATAGTGTCTCGGGCCGGAGTGTCAAAATTTTTTGTCATTAAATTAGGTCGTTGGGCCTTACGAGGCTATAAAGTTGTAGTTCCATTTCGTCCTAACGTAGCAATGCTGCATGTTGGAAAAATTGGGTGTTAAATTAAAAGGATAATTCTAGTGGTTAATGTTATCACTAAATGCACTGACTATTTAAAATAATATTACTAGCATTTACTAACAGGCAAAACAAGAAAGAGACGGATAACTTTACATGTTTCTTGTACATGGTTTTTGGCAGCTAAAAATATATTAGGTGTTGACTCTTAGAAAAATCTCCATCTGTTTCTCATTTTATCTGCACGTAAAACACAGCAGTATGTTACAAGTAGGTTTAAGTTAAAAGTCAAATGTAACCAGTATTATACTAGTTTATTTCTGTTATCAACAAAACAAATATACAGCTGGTATCACTTCATGCGTTTCATTTTGTTCAGTTCTCCTTGTTGTATCGACGCGTCCTTGTAGATCTGTTTCACCTTATCTCTTCGAATGTTGTCGCTGGAAAGAGATAGAGCGTTACAATTGGTGTTTTGTATGGTGGACTTGCAATGAAACTTAGACTTGCGGAGGGCTCTGTATTAGGACTTCGAGAGAATTCATAAAATGGTTGATCCATAATTTTGAACGATATCGACAAAATTGACGAAGTCTGCCAGTTTCTTTGATTAATAATAAACAAGAATCACAAATAAAAAACTCGACTGATTGTAACAACTAGCCCTATTCGCCAGTTAGTAGCATTATTTTTTTCTTTCTGTCCATTAAAAATAATAATGTCAACTCACCCATGAATCTTCTGCCTGATCTTGACAGATCCGATGTAAGACTTGTCTCTCCTGATCTCTCTGAGCGCTCCCTTCATCTCCTTCTTATAGTTGTTCTTCAGTCGCTGCGACTGTGCCTGTTCCCGGGACAGATTGGAACTCTTGCTGCCTGTGAACCTGTAGGATAGAAGATAGACAATTTAGTTTTTTTTTTCTCCAAAACATACTCGGGTTTCGACAGGAAATTGATCATTTTGACCTTCGAATTTCTACCAATCGTTACGAAGTGATATGCTTGATCTGTACTGTAGACTTTTGCATCTGGAAAAATATCTGGCAGGTCATGTGTAGTGCAGTCTAGTTTCGCCAAAGCAAAATGTTTTTAAAATGAGTAACTCATATTTAGCAACTAATAGTGTGAGTGCAGCATGTCACCAGAAAAAGCGAATCCTGCTAGAGTGCCCAATGTTCCTGTTATTATTGCACTTTTGAGGACATAAAGAACGCTACTGATATCGTGATTAACATGGCATCCTACTAGGCCCACAAAAATCATAAAAATTACCATATTTTGGAAAAGAAGTTCGAACACCAAAGCAAGTAGATCAAAATATCTGTACTCACACTTCCTGTATATCCGGTTCATACAGCCTCAAAGCTTTCGGCCTCTTTTTTTCTCTACTTAGAGGAGTAAACGTCTTCACCTCCAAGCCAGCCTTCATGTACTTAACAATCTGATTTATCCTATTAGCCACCTTTGCAGGGTACATATCAGAGTCAATCCTACCTATCAACCGCAAATGAGGCTCAAATAAATACACCTGGGCCTCAATATCATTGAAATAGTCAAAAAACTCCTTCATAATCCCCATACTAGACGATAAACAACGTATTTTGAAATCATCGTTTATTTCTGTTAGAACCAAATCGCGAGCGGCCATCTTGCTTCCGACGTCCATTTTAGAACAGTCTTCTTCTAAATTCAAAATTTTGGAATCTTTATGTAACCTAAATGGTGGAACAACTTGTATGGGATTTAAAATTGTAGTATTTGCGCTTAAATATAAAATACCTCTTAGAAAATTAATAGCCGAAGGTACTAATCTTTTAGATAACATTGTGTATTCTAAAATGAGGGTAGTTACAAATAAACCTCTTGATAAAGAATATGCGTCGTTAAACCTACAGTAAGTTAGAATTTCTGACATAAAAATCAAAGATGGCGTTGTGACTGGATGTCTGAAATCTGATGTTGGATATAACAGAGAAATTAATTTGAAAAATATCAAAGTATCCAAATCAGGAACACGTCTTTGCCTCTTTTTAAAATTCCCATACTTTTCTTTCAGTAATTCTACTAAATATTTCTTAGTTGACACTTTATTTGTTTGAGCTAAATCATAGAAATGTGGAGCTAGTCTGTCGAAGATAAGAAATGATTTGATTATATCACTTTCTTCTTTCAAGTCGGTAAATATATCATTAATATATTGCAGCATATATGCAAATAGTTTGCTAAGTTTATCTTTGTTATTTACTGCGAGACTTGGATCGTAGCTTTTAATAAGGGTTTGTAAGGCACTGGATTGTTGTGCTGGAGTCTTCCCTGTTAATAATTCCTGTAATGAAAGAAAGATAAGTATTTAACAGTGAGGAATAAAGTTAAAATAATATATTCTCCATAAAACCCCAACAATTTCCAACGGTGAGAAGAGAATTTGCTTCTCTTTTGTTAATGTTAATAATACAAATACAATAACTATCTGTTTGACCACCACAGCGATCCGTCGAAAGCATTATATAAAGTTAACCTCAGCACTATTCATTTGTTTCGTAGTTGTGCTTACAATATTATATCTATCCAAAGGACAATGACAATAGTAAAAGGTATATTAACAATAATGGGATACTTCATACAGGTATGCCACAGGGGTACAGATTTGGGCACGCCACGATTGCGGCGATAAGTCCTCTCTTTGAGGAGTGGCTAGAGAGGCGCCACGGCGTCCTCACCTTCCGCCTGACGCAGGTCCTCACCGGACACGGCAGCTTCGAGAGGGTCCTGTGTCGGAAAAGTCGGGAGGAAACGCCCGGGTGTCACCACTGTGTGGATCGCCCGGAGGACACGGTGGAGCATACGGTGGAGGTCTGCCCAGCTTGGGCAGAGCACCGCCGTGTCCTCGTGGAGGACGATCTGCGGCAGAGATCTCTCGCGTCCGACCCTGGTTCAGGCCATGGTATGGAGCGAGAGGGCATGGGCAGCCGTCACCTCCTTCTGCGAAGCAGTAATGCTCGCGAAGGAGGAGGCGGGACAGTTGAGGGAAAGGCAAATTTCGCGCACTATCGCCCCTAGCCGCCGCAGGAGACGCCCTGGGCGTCGGGAATCCCGGGCGGATTTCCGGCCACCGTAGGCGCGGGCTTGCGGACGGTGAGCAATGGGTAGCTCACCGTCCGGTAAGGACCAGGCCCGGGTCGACGGCGCGTTGTATTCCACGCACCTCAAAGAGATGTCGTCAGCACAAGCGTAGGGGTCCACTAGGGCCGATGCCTGCCGGGGTCTCGGGAAGGTACCAAAGGGTTACCGAGGCCCCTGGCAACACAGGCAACGGAAGGAATACTAAACAGACAGACGTGCTGCTGGGGAGTTTGTTCCACCACTTCTTCTTCCCAGCTAAAGCACTAGGAAGTGGTGACGGGCGGGCATTTTTGGGGGACTGTCTTATGTAACTTTGACGTTCGGAAAGTGCTGATTTTCAGCCTAGTTTGAATAAATGACATTTGATTTGATTTTGAATACGGGTGGGTTTTAGTTAGTAAGAGTCTGACACACCCTCCCGCTCCGCCCAGAGCGGGAGAAATTATTTGATGATTTCCCACCCAAAAAAAAAAAAAGGGGCACAGATGGGGCCTTTGCTGTTACTAGCCTATTGAAAAAGTAGAAGTAGTGACCATTTTATTTCATGACAAAAAAGCTACTGATGGCTAATCACTTTCAAATGGACGTAAACGTTGATTTAAAAGGTTTTCAAGATTATCCATTGTCATTGGCAATAAATTAATATTTTTTCAAAGGAACTTGGTAGATAACTTTGCAAAAAGAATAATTATAGCCATTATAACATACCTTTAATCTATCACCCTCTCCAGCTTTAAGATCGAAGAAAGATCCAATTTTCTCTACATCCTCTGGTACTTCTTCCTCATCACTTTCAACGTCAGACTCCTTCAGTTCATTTAAGTCATTCAAGTCTATTTCATTCCTTTTGTCGTCATCATCATCACCTTCACCTTCACTCTCTTCGTCACTGCCTTCATCATCATCTTCGCTAGATTCTTCACCTTTAGAATTTTGGAATAGAATTGTGTTTTCTTCTTCTATTTTTTTTGCTAGTTTCTTTTCTTCGGCTTTATGTGTTTTTTCTAATGGTTTAGGTTTTTCCTTTAGGTTTTTTTTAGTTTTTACGACGGGTTGTATATCATTGCTGTCCTCATCACTAGATTCGTCAGAATCAGAGCCATAAACATTTTTGTTTGAAATTAATTTAATTTTTCCTTTGTCCTTTGTTTTGGTTTCTTTAATACTTGCTTCGCTTTCATCAGAGTCCGAGTCATCATCTTTTTTGTTTGAAACCAGTTTGACTTTGCCTTTTTCTTTCGATTTTGTTTTTTTAGTACTTTCTTCACTATCGTCATTTGATTCAGCTTCATTCTCTTCATTGTCACTCTCGTCATCGTCTCCTTCGTCATCTTCATCAGATGTGTCTGATATCCCATCTTCGAACTTAGGTTTTGCGTTTGGAACTAAAATGATTTATAGGCGATGTAAAAAAGAGGCAAAATGATAAGAACGTAAACTGTTACAAGGGTTTAATGAAGTGTTTATTGCAATAGTGTTTTGCGACCATTCATTGCAACGATTTCTAGTAGCTCACATGTTTTTTTTTGTTTTTTAAAGAATCAAAACTAAGTCTTACCTGAAAAATCTTTGAGTACATTTTCAGGCAACAATGGCTTTCCTTCGTTATCATAGGCTAGCATGAAATCATGTTCATCTTCCAACTCAAAGTTATCATCTAAATCTTCTGCTGATCTGAAATAATAGTAACAAAGTCAACCACTATACAAGGTCAAATTAAATTAACTACACTACATTGTAACTACATACACTTGAAATTGTGTATTTAGTTGTTTTTGTTTAAGGCGCTGACAAGACCCAATTGACCAAAATAGGCTTCTCTTAAGAAAAAAAATTGCTAAATCTGTATAGTTTGTGGTAGCGGAAAAAATATTTGTTAAATTTGAACATATTTCCCAGAATTTGGTTGTTACCAAAACACGTTTTGAAAAAATATCTCAATACAAACTAACGTTAAACTAACCTCTTACTTTGAGTTAATCCAAAATATCTGCATTAAATATCAACATACGTTACGTATCTAATTAATAACAAGAACGTCTTATTTGAATGCAGAACTTGGTTGTTTTATATTTTCGATTACTCAACACAATTTTCAGTAAATAGGTAGTTGCTTCATATTTTGCAATAAATTACAAGCGTCTGACAGTGACCGCCGTTTAGGCGTTGTCAGCGTCTTAATCATTAATAGATATCGACCAGCACGTCTGTGAAGTTTAGCCAGCAAATTTAATTTTATCTTGTAGTTTAGCAAATATGGCAAGGAACCCGTATAAGAATTATTGAAACCTTCCAACATTACTAAGCTTAAAATAATGTGGTTGTAAGAATTTGCTCAAACTGTAACTGTAGCATCTATTACCTATGTTTCCCTGCAGTTGCCTTAGCTTTGACTGCAATCTTCTCTTCATCTCCAATCATTCTCATTTCTCGTTCCTTCTCTAGCTGTTCCAATCTCGCCGTCTCTTCCTTTTTTTGTTTCTCGTCATTTTTCAGGCCATCTGAGGGCTGGAATAAAAATATTACTTTAGTATACAGATGTTTATTATAATTCTTATGTGATGGATAAGCCACAAAAATAATTATACAACTAAAGTATATTATATTTTGGTTAAAATTTACTGTATTTATTGGAATTTTAAAGTCTGGTAGTTAGTTTTTAAAAGAGACAGATAATATTATATTAATATACTGGTATGCAAGAGGAGCAAGCCCCTAAAAAAGGAGATTAGTGGCTAATTAAATTAATTCATCTATTGATGAAGCAAAAGGAGTATTTAAGAATCATAGCAGGTCTGTAGTTTCTGCCACGGGAAAATGTGTGAGTTTATGTTGTGTATATTAGTAGTTTATCTTCTTCTACTTACAGTGCCTCTCTTCTCAAACTTCAATTCCCTCATCATTTTATCATAGTCCATATTCTTCTTATCTGCTTGACTCAGAAGCTTCTCAATTGCAGAAGGCTCTTTTAGTTCTGTTCTCATTTTCTTAAACACTACTGGTTGGAGATCTTTCCATTCTGTATCCAACTTCTCTGTTAAATCTAGAGTTTGTTCTTTTTCTTTCTGTTTCTCTGCTTTTCTCTTCTTGGATTCAGCAATGAGTTGTTCTATAAGGTCTTTGTGGGATTTCGCGCCGTCCTTCGATTCGGTTTTGGATAGCATTCCTCCACCAAAATGGCCTTCTGCTACGAAATCATCTGGGGAATGGAAAGGTTATAAATGAGTTTCTTACTTACAATAATTATTTGTAATAGAATTACTTGGTTGTTTTTGTATGGAATTGTTGTAAGTGCAGCAATCATTTTGCAATAATTGTTCTAGGAACTTTAATAATTGCTTACCGCCTAATCCCCCAAACTTCCGGCCATCTTCGTCATCCTCATCCTCAGATCTGGGGTCATCAAACTTTTCAATCTGCTCCAGTGTTTGACCTCTGTAATAAAAAATAGTTTTCAATACAATACTACCCTTATTTTTAATGAAGAACAATTAATCTGGCATAATCTATGTTACCAGTAATGTATTATAGCTAATGTAATTTTTTTAATGAATTTAAGAAAATTATTTTTACCACCTGTCTTTTTTTGTTTGATCAACTGGTAGAGAATGCCTAAGGTATTATATTAAGTCCTCTTTACCTTTTATGTTGCATAAAATACTTTTTTTAAAACCATATTCACAAACCTATGTGTCAGAATTTCATCATCAGCCAAGTTATAAATATTCTTCTTGTTGTGCTGCTTAGCCCGTTCTGCCGCAAAGCGGGCCACCATACGGTCTTCAGCTGATAGCTGGTTGTTCTTCTCTCCAATACGACGGTCAATGAATGCATTGGTCTTATTCATTAGCTTCATTTCCGTTCCTAGCGTCTCTTTTCTCTGTTTAATAAATAATTGTTTGAAAACATTACAATTTGAAAATATAAGGTGAAAGTTGGAAGACTAGATTAAGTACTAACGCAATTATGCAAAACATAACACTGCCTTCACTGTCGCACAGTCAGATAATAATTTAAAGAGAAAGTCTCAGAACAAACAAAACATGGTAAGAACATGGTAACAACAAATTCACAATATTCATACATGTTTGTAGTTTGTTGAGGATCATTGATTGATCTATTGATGATTTCCCTTCGAACATAATCTGTAGCTTAGTCTTACTTCTGTTGGCAAATGAATATGTATAAAAAGTTGCTGTATAGGATTGCTAGACCCAGCTCAAATCTATAATGTAGTGGTCATTACCTTCTGTATAGCTTTAGCTCGAGAAACACCTGGCAATCCTCTGTCATGCTTCGACTTCTTTCCCAAAACCTTGATTTTTTCTCTGTTGATGTGTACTTCGAACGGATTCATCTTTTTCTTGTAGATTTCCGTTTTTCTCTTGTTGTGAACTTTGTCAGCGAGGCCAGAGTTTCTTTTATTCTTTACTTTCGCCATTATTTCTGTTTAATTCTTATTCGTGCAATTCATAAAATAGAAACCCGCGGACCCTAAAATAAATAGGTACAAAACGTGGTTAGGATTTTGACATTGACAAATAAACAACACACGCGTGGTTTTGACGTTTCAATGGATGCATTCACGTATAATCACATATTTCGCAAATTCATCTTATTTCGCATCAGTATTGCAATTCAGCGAGGAAATGCCGCAAGCATCCTCGGTACAATGCCTCGAGGGCCTTTTTAGGTTTAACTTAACTTAGTTTTAATTTAATTTAGTTAATGTTAATAATCATCTTGTATTTTGGGTAAAGTATACTTTTATTTCATTTCAAAGTATTAAGACATGAACGCATTTACTACTGTACACTACTTCCAACAGCTCGCTATGCCAATTTATACATTTACTAATATCAGCTTTGCTACCCTAAAATAAGGTGCATTATTGTGTAAATTGTTTTTGAAATTATTTTGATCCTGTGATGTTTACTATATGCTCAAATTGTATTGGACGAACGAACCGCTCCGAAGTGATAATCGGCTAATTTCGCAATGACGCCGTGTTGCACATAGCGCGTAGGTGTATTATTGTGTGGCTAGCTAAGATTTCCAAGCAGCTTTTCTCAGGTCAAGAAAGAAAATACCCGTACAAGAAGAAAAAATGGCCGAGTCGGAGACTGAAATTACCAAAGAAGAACTGCAAAAAGAAATCGCAGGTTAGTATTCAAATGATTAGATGTTATTTACTCAAATTCTCGAGATTTTATCGCAGAAATTCTGATCTGCCCGGGTAAGTAAAATGGCTTCCAACGCCGAAATAGACGTGAACTTCGGTCTAACGTATGTTTTTGTCAAAATATCTCTGTTATTACTATATTTATCCGCAATTGTCAGAAGCTTAGGTAATAAAGCATTTAAATTGGCGTTGATTTATGTTAAAGTTGCAATTAAAATCGTTTTTCTCGCTTTAAAATGTCGTTTTGTTGGTTTATTTTTACACAACATCGAGCGAATTGGGTCGTGTATCATTGTATATTCTATTGAAATTGTGTGGAATGGGTGGTGAGCGACGCTGATTTCATTTGACTAGCTTCTTGAATCATATAGAAAAGGTGAGAATATTTTAGTAACCAATTAGAGCGAAAGATGCATTTTTTATTTACATAATAATTTTATTGTCAATTTTGTCAAATGAACGGGCGCGGAGCGGGATGCGTTTCGTTTCATGCAATGAAACATTGCATTAAACAGTATCGATCGATTGTTAAACTGCTTGTGTCGCATTTGGTGCAGCAATTACTGGCTCTGGTACCTATATCTATTTGGAAAATACATAAAATGCTTTTCAGGGCAAAACATTACCACCTTTGCTTGTAGTTTCTCAAAAAGAAATTACAATCAAAATCAAATATAAAAAAAACTTCTATACCTACTAAAAATTAATACTAAAAACTTCTACTTTTTTAGTATAACCGATGACTTTTATTTTTTGGTGCAAACCAGCTCAAAATATAAAAAATAACAAAACGCAAATGTCAAAGTCTCGACACAGTGCTGTCGAGTGTCAATCGAAACGAAAATCGATATCGATCATCAGTTTTAAAGCAGCCTTCAATATTATTTTAAAAATCGTTCTTTCCTCCAGATATCCTCGATAATGCTAGTCTCGACAAGACCTCAACCAAGAAAGTTATTCAAAAGTTGGAGAAGAAGTTGGGAGTAGACTTAACGGAGAAGAAGAAACTGATTGACCAACTGGTGATGGACTACGTCAACAGCATGGATTCCGATGAGGATTCTGTTGAGGAAGAACCACCAGAGAAGGTGGTTCCTAAGAAGATAAAGATATGGAAGAATAAAAATGATGATGAGGAGGATGAGGAACATGATGATAGCAATGACAGCGATTGGGGGGTGAGTAGACCTTTCAACGGTAGTAGTACAGTTAGCAAAAGAGATAGGTATGCAGGGCAGACAGCATGACATGTAGATACACTACATGGACAATTTTCATTATTGTTGCAGCCCTGACTATAAAGTACATGAAGAAACATTGGTTGAAGAGTAATTTTAGTGATTACTACTGACTGAGCTTACTACATACTTATCTCTTTTCCTGACGTACATTTGACCAGCACAGGTCTTCATTTTCAAAGAATGAAGAAATTCAATATACTGTAATTTTATAGGGCAAAAACAACTGCTTTGCATTGTGACTATGGCATTACCACCTTTAGGGATAGCCCAACAGTAGACTATGACATATTGAAGCAAGAATACTACTGGTTGTCTAAACATCTAACTAATTTCCCCAGAGTCGTTTTTATGTGTAACGTTTTGGAGTTTTTTTTATTTTTTTATAACAGTAGGTATAAAACTTGTGTAACAGCTTTTAGAGACTGGACCCACCACAAAGCTCTTATTCGTGAAGTTACATTTGAATTCCTTCTGTCATACATTGTATGATTTTAGGTTCAACTATAAACTTATCAGCAACAGTGATTTGTTCCTACATATTTGGCCTGTTTTTCTCTAAATAAAAACTTGGTCTAATATTTACAATTATTTACATACAATTTTGATTTGAACAAATCAAAATTGTATGCATTGTAACTCTAAACAATGTTGCGAATTTGGAATGCACTTTTCTGAGATCTAGCAGGGCTAAACCCATCAATCTCGCCCTATTTCACGTGAACAATTTCAGCGGAATCAATGGTGCAGTGCAACTTAAATGGACTTTTAAATGTTCACAATCCCCCCAGAGGTATGTAATTAAAACCAAATTTTACTCTTTTGTTCCTTTATTTAATCATTCATTAATTCATTTGTATTTTTTATTAATTTTGATTGCATTCATAATCATTTTTATTAGCTTTTACTAACTGCTGACTAAAAAACCCTTATTTATTCTTGCCTGATCTCGCTAGCATTTAGAACCTTGCTCACATATTTTCTTCTCATTTAGTTAATACTCACGCTTTTTATAAACTCTGGTAACACCTGGTAATGAGCCCTATTGAGCATAAGTCGTCATACATTGCTGCAATATGGTATTGTCATAATCACCATGCTTGGCAAGCGATTGAAGTTATTGGCAGCTGTCCTTAGTGTATAATGATGCCTGTTTATTTTTCTGTTAACCTGAATACTTTATGCCTTATAATATTGTGCCTACTGACAAACACTTTCACCGCAATGCAGACACAATAGTCAACCAAACACCAATAATCCTACATCACCATTAATCATACATATGCAGTCACAGGACAAATAGTAGCATTTCTACATTTAACTTTCATATAAAAGAGTGAGAGAGACCAAGAAATGGACTAGTGTACCATAGCTGTAGTTTAAGTCCATGACAAAAAACACAAGCACGCTTCGAGCACGTAGCGATCTTATATTAGCCATACAACCAATTAAACAAACATGCGTTATATGTCATTGTATAAACCTACTCCAGTGACTGTCATATATTTACATGCAGTCAACCGCATGTTCATGGTACCAATTTGTTCTCTGGCAGCTAATTTATTTCAACGTAGTAAGATAATTTTCGTTCGTTGATAAATTACTTCTGACGCGCGGTTGACAGAGCAAATATAACTTTTGGCATTACCCACTTCACACTAACACTTACACAGAACTTATCACTCCTCTCCTTCTCTTAGAATTCTGTTAAAATCATGTCCCCATTTTATTTACAGTGCCACCACGATGGGCACCTTCTTGACGGATATTCGGACGGGAGCTATCACCCTTTACCGCAGGAATCCACCATTACAACATCTACAATGAGGCATGTCCCCAATGGTCCACGAAAAGGCTTAATCCTAAAGAGAGTGGCTCCAAATACCCATGAGGAAGATGAAGCGGATATCTTCGGAAAACTGACAGCTAAGAAGCTTCGGAAACTTTCCGACGAACAAAGGGATGCCATGATGATAGAAATAAACCAGTTGTTTTACGACAAAAGTTATAAGCGGCAAGACCCACAAATGGTGGATAACTACACTTCAATGCCACCTCCAATACAGTATGAAGCAAAGAAAATTTACCGTGTGAACAGTATCCCGTGTCATTTGACGTCTCCGAATAATTTGGGGGCTGCGGGTATCCCTATTGCGCTTGCTACCATACCTAGGCCAGCTGTAACATCCACTGGTGTACCTAAGACACCTTCCAATGTACCAGAGCCAGTTGTCCAAGAAGCTGCTACACCTAACCCAGTTGTAGCACCAGCTAATGAGAAAGCTTCGGAAAATTATGTGAATGCTGGTTTTAATTGTGATGTCATGTAATTGTTCTACTTTTACAAGTCAATTGTTACCCATCTCATTATTTTCGATGGAATTTGACTATATTTGTAAAAACAATTCTTTACTCTGACAGTCTGATCTTGAGGCCAAAAATATCTAATGAATTAAAGATTACAAGTTATTTTATGATGGTCACAAATTCTATCACATAAATTATGAAGCTCAAGGTTAGGCCTATTGGCAGACGTAAGAGCTTTAGAACGCTTGATTTAAGTTTTCTGTCAATCCTTGGCAACAAATGATATTATTATGAGGAGCGCAAATAAAGTATTAAAAATTAGCTTTAATAAAAATATACCCCTCGGCCTCGGCGCCAAGGTTAAAAAGATGATGTTACACCGTTACTTCTTAAAAAAGAAGATTTTGATTCAATTTATTAGTTCTTAGGGTATACAGATATTTCATCTGTTTCACTTGAAAGAGAATTACTCTTAATGTGTATTTAAAAAATTGTCTGTAAAGTCGGTTTACGGACGATAAATTTACGTGATAACAAGAGATGCGTCACAAGCCGAACGCTTAGGCCGATCGTGCCTCTCTATAGCTGGTTCCGCGCTCTCGCTTGCACGCTCGGCTCATGCGGAACGTAACACTTTTTCGTGCGTTCATCGATTTATAAGACGTTATTACGTCAAAAACGGCTATCTACTTTTACTTTAGAAATAAGGAATCCTATGTGCTAAAGATTTTAAGTTAAAACAACACAATGCATTGTCGAAAATAATCACTGTTATTTTATGGACAAGAAATGTCAGCAGATGACAGCAACTTCTGAATGGCATGTGTATGTTTTAAGATTGATATGAGGAAAATGAAAGGCAAATCTTTGTGATAAAAAATCGGCCAAGTGGTGTAGGATCACGCACAACGAAGGGTTCCATAATTGGGATGTAGTTATCCCAAACACAAACTTAACATTGTAGTTGAAAAGCATGATCTCCCATACATCGATTTACGACGCAGTCAATTCTCCAACTGCAAATGTATTTTTTTATGTGATGAAGTTACAAATTAACGATGTTCGGACTTTTTCCTTCACTTGTGCTGTGAGACCTTGCTTCTTGCCAAACATGATTATAGTTTAACGGGAAGTACCCTATGGGTTTAGATTTATTTGCGAGTATGAAAATAAGTCGCATAAATGGCCGTATTTTTATTGTGTTAACTTAGAAGCTTGATTTTTTAGAGCTCCTATATTCTATAGATTAGCTGTGTTGCCGCAGCCTAAAATGATTAAGTAGTACAAGAAATAGTTTTGCATGCAGGCAACAAATAAATTGCGTATCAGTACATACTTACTTTAAAAGCGAGAGTAGTAGGCCGCTCATCCTAAAAGCAAAGCATGACCATTTTATTCACAACCTGACATGACATATTTCATAGTAGTCTCTTATTCAAATCAAGATACTGTCAAAGACTCAGCACACGCACAACATGAATTAAAATCATAATCTTGTCTTTGCAGTCGCGCAGTCGGGTAAAAAGTAGTTGCCATTAGGTTTGACCCACATCTGTCAGCACGGAATGGCCTTTTTTTCATGCTCTATCCTTTTCTATCGCTCAGGATCGTCATTTCCTAGAGCGAGAAAGATGGAGTGCGCGCGGAATCGGCGATGTGCTCGGCAGCATTAGGCACCACGGCCAAATTGCAGTCGCCGGCTGGCCGGGAGGCAACGGAGTGCCGACGCGTGCTACATCGTACGTTGACAGAATTGAGCACATTGAGTATTCGACAGCACTCAAAGGCGATCATAAGCTGAAACACGCGATAGCACGCTGTAGCACACACGGCATTAATGCTGTTCCGTGCTGACAGCTGTGGGTCAACCCTTAGCCTGTATACTTATTTATTTTGTCTACATTTCACGTTCATTCTTTATTTTCCGTCAGCCATGGTAAACTTCGCAAACTGAATGTGGGCTCTTTTAACCTACTCCAAAAAATAGGTTTATTTTTTTGATGTGTGATAATTGTGATAAATGTTAGTTTTTGAGTCTAGTTGGGATGTGATAAGAGGTAAAGGGCTATTTGAGTGAATGTTCAGCAAACTATTTTTATTAATCATGGTGTCTATATTCATAAAATGTATTCTAATGCAAAAAAATATATTCAGAGAATTTGTGTCTGTGTGTCTGTTGTTGTAAAAATAACTGTTTTACTCCTCTTAAATACCAAAATAGGTATTTGATTCATTTTCTACGTTTATATCTGTGTTTATATCATTGGTTTGGAATATTGACCTACCAAATTCCATTCGCCTCCTTACTGCCATTACGGCATTATATTGTAGAAACAAAAAAAAAGTCTAAAATGTTAGTTCTAAGTATTTATTTTAGTCTAAAACTTTACGAACGGCTGTGACCGTAATTTCGGCACTGTGTGTCTTTATTAAGATTTACTTTCAATAAAGGTGATTAGTGATAATTTGCGGTTTTAGTTTCTTACCTTAATTAACACTGAGGGTCAATAAAGGCCCATAGGCATAGCTTTTGGGTTTTAGGCTTTAGGTTTTATTATAACAATAAAATAAAACTCGTATTGTCTCGTTCAATGTCCTTCAACCGATTGATTGATTCTTCTACAGGGTTCTGAATATAAAAATAAAAACCTGTATTATTATAGAAATTAAAGATGAACGGGATTTAATCCAGCCATAGATTTTGATTGGATTTACCACGGCACATAGGTATGTCCTCATTCATTAATTGGGCAGGGAGGCTGAGAGCTGGACTCTCAGCCTCCCTGCTAGCCATATTTCTAGCCATATCATCTTTCACACAGTCCATCCATCATTTCTTTAGTCTTCCTACTCTGGTCATGACATTCGTACTCAAAACTTTTCTCACGACATTTTCTTCATTCCTCCGCATCACATGCCCATAACATGTATCTACCGTGGTAAATGCAAACAAAATCTATTTATGACAATCGGTCAAGTCTGTCAAGTCAGACACATTATGAAAACAAGGTTAAAAAATGTGTAAGTCTCTGTACATACCCAAGACACCATATTTTTTTTTATAATTATTCGCAGATTATGGAATCATAGTGAATTATCTGATAATCTTATTTTGTCTGTTCCAGTCTGGCAGAAAGAAGAAAGTTGAAGAAAAGAAAAAGAAAGCCCCTCCTAAATCTAAGAAGAACTCAGAAAAAACAAAGAAGGTATGTTAAGACTTCCAGCAAAAATGATTCAACGTGAATCCGCTGTAGCCCGCGAAATTCAAATTTTCTTAAGCTTTTTGCAATTTGCAGGTCAGATTGTATCATGATCAAAACATGATTCACGACGACTATAACCGATATGTATTTACAGAACTATAATCATTAGAATAATAAAACATCTCTCTAAGTTAGATTTGTTCCCCAATGTCATGATTTCATTAGACATTAAAATGGAACAAATCTAACTTAGAAAGTTGTATTAATGACTCTAATAAGAAAATACGTTAACTGCGGTAAACATAACGCAAAAAAAAAACATAAACACGAAATAACAAGTTGGGGGGAAATATGCGTAACTTCCACGCAAAACGGTCAACGCTCAGCATAATGCTGTGACCCTATGCGAGTAAGAGCCCCCAGCGCTGATTTTCAGCGACGGCCGGCGATTATAGTTCTGTAAATACCTATCGGTTATAGTCGTCGTGAATCATGTTTTGATCATGATACAACCTGACCTGCAAATTCATAATACACACCACACCACACCTCATCATAAAACACACACACATACTAACACTTCACACAATTAGTATAAGTTAAAATAGGTTTGCACCTTATAGTCCTAAGCAGCCTACGGTGGCCGGAAATCGCCCGGGATTCCCGACGCCCAGGGCGTCTCCTGCGGCGGCTAGGGGCGAGAGGGCACGAAATTTGTCTTTCCCTCAACCTCAACCCGCCTCCTGCTTCGCGAGCATTACTGCTTCGCAGAGGAGGTGACGGCTGCCCATGCCCTTTCCCTCCGTACCATGGCCTGAACCAGGGCCGGACGCGAGAGATCTCTGCTGCCGACCGCCTCCACGAGGACACGGCGGTGCTCTGCCCAAGCCGGGCAGACCTCCACCGTGTCCTCCGGGCGATCCACACAGTGGTGACACCCGGGCGTTTCCTCTCGCCGTATCCGACACAGAAAGCTGCCGTGTCCGGTGAGGACCTGCGTCAGGCGGAAGGTGAGGACGCCGTGGCGCCTCTCTAGCCACTCCTCAAAGAAGGGACTTATCGCCGCAATCGTGACATGCTCATCCTTTGGCAACCTGGGCTGGCGAACCTTAATACAGGTTACCATGTAACCTAACTCGGACGCCAGATTCAGTTATAGTGTTACTCTATTTACGATGTTTCCCTAAATGGTTAAATCATATTTGTTGTAACAGACTGTATGTACCACACCTTTTTGGAATAAATATATTATTATATTATACCTGTTATAGATGCAAATCATATTTTGAACATAATACAACCTGACGCTGACCTGAAAATAGCACCTTACCTACCTTATCTCTAACATTGCTAGTTAGCTAGACAGGTGGAAATTCTGAGTAGCAGCACGAAGTCTGGATTTGTGCCCAGTTTAGTGGCAAAATATAAACTCAGTAATAACTGAAACAACTAATTCCAGGGCGGCGCCGCAGGCGGGGTCACAAAGCGACGCAAGGGCGGCGGGTACACCAAGGCCTGCAAACTATCGCCAGAATTAGCAGAACTTATGGGAGAAAGCGAACTACCACGACACGAAGTCGTAAAAAGGGTGTGGGCAATCATCAAAGAAAAACAACTGTTTGACCCCAAAAACAGACAGTTTGCAATCTGCGACAAGGCCCTATTCAAAGTCATCGGCGAAGAGAGTTTTCACACGTTCAGCATGATGAAGTATTTGAAAAATCATTTCTTGGACTAAACTAGTAAGTAGGAAGTTTGATCTAAGTCAGTATTCGGCGATGTGTTCTCTTCGAGGCATTTATGTAAGTCAGTTTAAGGCAGTCTTCGCATCTGGCTGAGCCTATGCTAATGATGGATACACATAATAATTATGTTAAACGTAACATACGTTGAAACAAACATGTCGTCCAAATATTTATATTTGGCTGGTATGTTTGTTTTAACGTGTTACATTTCACTTAGGCAACTTCATATAAACGGACGAAGCGCGAGCTATACCTACACGCCTCGATTTCGGCATGCAGACATTCGCGACTGTGCCACGGTGACGAACGGACGGTATGTTGTTTTTTTAACAATAACCGTGCGATTATTTCACTAAAAATAAGTTCAAGTACATATTTAATATGACGAGTAGGATATATTGTGCTGTTTTTTGGTTGCATGAATTCGTCAATAACGCATCCAGAGATAACTTTTTTTTAGATTACCTGGAAACTGAAAGGTACGACTATAAAATAATTTTACTTACTAGTAGGTAGGTACATAATGTGTCTTTTTAATGGATAAGTATTTCCTTTTATCTCTCAAAAAAAATATGTCTGGATTAATAAATAAAGTGAATAGAGTAAAGGAAAGTGATTGACACGAGTGAAATAGGTAGTTATAGGCGGTTCATGAATTATGATACGGTAGGTACGCTTGTGTTAATACCTCGGGGCATGTGTTTTGTTTTGTTAGTTTGTATAATTCAAAGTAAAGACGTGGTATTTTATTATTAATAATAGTTGTTTATTGTACTGTGTGTATGAATAATACTATTATTTGATATATAGATATTCCTCTTTCTCCACCTTGTCCATGTTTCCCAAAACAATTTTTAATTAAGCTTTATATTAGAATGCGGATTTTCTATACTTTAAAATTTAATAATAATGCATTTCGTAAGCCTCAGTCGAGGCGCAAATATTTTTCGGTCGCAAATTTATAAGACCGATTTGTTATTCAAACATAAACATGGTTTTTTAATTAAATCTACCAATCAAAAAACAACACGCATTTTTATTGAACACTTCCTATTCAATTCACAAAGTATTTTATTTGTTTATATAAAAAAGTATATTTTCAATCACAAAACTAAATGGAAGCACAAAGTAGGCAAGTGTAATAAAAATGCTGGAGGCGGGCAGCCCTATCGCATGTTTACGTACCGCGTGGCTGTAGACATTTATTTCAAAGATACGGCCGAGTTACAATACTGTATAGATAATATGTGACAATCCGCGGCTAAAGGTACCTTGTGGTCGATATGGAGTTATGCATACGCTAGTAATCTGCGATTACTGCGAATACGCTGTAGATATCAAAAAAGATCAACCTCCTACGATGTTTTGTTACGGAGATATATTTTTTTTTAAATTATATTCGTAATTGTGCAATTTCGAGAAACAGACATTTTAAGTTCAGTCACCTCGAACAAAGCAATAAAAAAAAAATCTATATTTCTTGCAAAATTTACAAAACATTCAATATTTTCGAAACTATAAACGTCCATAAGGTTACATTTAGCCGCGGATTGTCACATATTACCGTGACTTAGGTATGTGTACCCACCATGGCGTCAACCAGCACCAGATGCGAAGATAACCCTACATTCGTGACGCGACGTGAGAGTCATTGTTTTTAGATGAGCTAAAAGCTATTAGAAATCGTGAATTCAGTCAATTTTGTGGTTAGGTCGAATTAACAGCCATGTTCTTTTAATATTATGAATAAAACGTAGCATCTTGAAATATATATCTTGTAGGTTTTTGTTATAAAATACGAAGTAATAATGTATATTATTTTGTTTATGACATAATCAAGTCGTCACTTAGCCATTATGAATCCATTGCCTATCTTCGTATTGGTCAACTAATCTCACGAGATGATAAGAAGTTCTAATATTTGTGATCAGATTGCAAAACAACACCAGCAGGGCTAACATGACAAGCGCGAGAACGCTCTCTTTCTCGATTTGTCGAAATTTGTCTACGATTCTGACGTCATCCTAATGCCTAACATGACCGCTAAGCTCGAGTAAACTCGAGAAAGGCACTTTGACAGTTCTTTATCTCGCGATGAGTGACCGATGTAGCAAATTATACAAAAACAAATCATTTTTTATTTTAGCAACATCGGCTCATTCATTAAATTTTATGCATCGAATTAGTATGTACTATAATGATTTTACATCCACCTCTTTTAATTTATGTTGTATTTTTTTGTGTAACCGACTTTTTTGATTAAACTTTAATATTGTTCTTTGGCATGCCGAAATTAAAATACAAAATGACGGAAATGAAAATGAGTGAGCTATTTTTGGTAGGGGAAAAACCTGTGGGTTCGCGTCACCAATATGTTAACCGTGTCACCGACATACGAACAGCATCCCTTGAATATGCAATCTGCGTCACCAACATGCTAACCGAAATGCGTCATCAACATGCTCAATGCGTCACCAACACGCTAACCGAGTCAGCGACATGCTAACAGCGTGCCCGACCTGCTAGCAGCGTGCCCGACCTGCTAGCAGCGTGCCCGACCTGCTAGCAGCGTCACCGACATGCTAACAGCGTCACCGACATCCTAACAGCGAGACCGACCTGCTAGCAGCGTCACCGACATGCTAACAGCGAGCCCGACCTGCTAGCAGCATCACCGACCTGCTAGCAGCGTCACCGACATTCTAACCGCGTCACCGAAATGCTAGCAGATTTACGAAATGGTTATCGACTTACGCCATGATAACCGCGTCACCGACATCCTAACCACGTCACCGACATGCAGACTGCGTCATTAACATGCTACCCAAGTCACCGACATGCTTACTGCGTCACCAACATGCTAATGTGACGTGTTCACAAGACTGGCGTCGCGCAGCGGCCTGTGTACCTACATGTATACGCATATATATACTTATATATGTTATTCCAAAGTTTTAAGTTTTCATTTCTGTCACCAGTCCTCATGAATGCCAAATTTTTTTTATTATAATTTTGTCTACTCTTCTCGTCGTCAAAATCGAGGACGACTAAATGACAGAAGAATCGAAGATTATCTCGTGTTTAATTGTCAAAATACGAGATAACTTAGGATGTTAGGGTTTGTCGAGATAACATCGAGTTTGACAGAACGAGTCGAGTATTTTGTATGGCAGCGCTGTCAGAAAACGAGAAAATTGACAGAAATAGACAAGAATTACTCACGCGAGAGTGAGTAATTGTCGCGTGTGACATGTTAGCCCTGCAGGTATTAGGTTCGCCTAAAGAGAAAATAAACTCCGAACGCGTTCAAATCCGCGCTCTCAGGCTCTGGCCAAACTGAAGCGAATCGCGCACGGGATGCAGGACGGAATGCGCTTGCGCTGATTGTGTCAACTATCTTCTATGGAGGTGTATACATCCTCATCATTAAAACAATCGACGCGTGAAGTCCCGCGTGAGATTCGCCGCAGTGGCCAGTGCTTTAGCTTAAAACTTCGGGATGTGATACGCTCTGTTTCACATAAACAAAGTTTTATTTCTTATATTCAACTACCGACCATACGAGTAGTAATTTGCTTATGTATTTGATACAAACAAAGCAAAAGGTGTATTCTACCTTAAAAAAAATGGTACTATTGTCAACCACCATTTTCATAAAATGATAACTGCCGAATATATTCTCTTTTGATTCCTGCTGTGGTTTCTTTTCAGCGGTCAAATATTTCAACTGGAATTGCGTTTGCCACTGATAGTTTATCGGGGATAGACTAACCTTTTATTAAGTTTTGAGTAAAAATGTCCTGGTATTCCAGCAGGCTTAGCATGATGCTTTCTATGTAGATATAGATACTCGTATTTCTACTTTACTGTACAATAGAAATCGCTTGTCTACCGAAATTGACCTACTGTCTACACGGAAACGTCATTTTTGTCTACTCTTCGGTTCTCGAGCTAAACCGCAGCAAGTATACTGAAACATTAATTAGATTTGATCTAATTTTGAATTGCAAACTGGTGCATTATACAATGCATTTATTGTTTTCTTTAGTATTGTATTGAGCCATTATTGAAGACTAGGCACCCGTCCAAATCTACATGATTAAATAAAATATATCAAATAAGTAACAATTCTAGTTTTTGTAATTATTAAACGCAAAAACTAAACGATATTTTCTTCTAAAATTTTAAATCAAATAAAAATAATATTTATTAGACATATTAATTTTACATGTAGATTTGGACATTAACCTTTTAACCGCCCGACTTCAGAACAGTTGGCGTGTCCCTAGCGCCCGGCACAGTGAATCGAAAATTAAATACCTAGAAGAGAGATGTGCAATACTTAACTTTGCGATGTCGATATTTCGTTTTAATAACGACATTTGCATTTGCGAGCGTGGTTAACTAACAACTACATCTCACCAAGCTAAGTTTGCACCTCGCGTCGTTTACGTCACACTGAGGCTTAGGTACGGGCTGTAAAAAAGGATTCGTTATGACTTTAAAAAAGTAAACAAATGTTTGTTAGATTTTACTTTGTATTTGTTGTTTTTAACATTATATTATACGTAGGTACACGGGTACACGCCGCATTCCAGCGAGGTGTAAACTTAGCTTGGTGGAGATATAGGTACCTACCTACTTGAATACTACTTAGGTACCTTACGAAATTATACGACATTTTTCGCAAGCCAGTAAAACAAAAAGTGTTTAAAAATTTGAACGATTTATTAATTATTACTTAAACTATTCACAATAAAATCAGTCCAGAGAAGAGTTTGGCGAGTTATACGAACATAAATGTAGGGAACAGCTGATTTTTTTTTTCACGATTTTAGGTTTGGTCCCATAGTTTACTATTTAGAGGTTGTTAATGATTTACCAATAACCCTGTAGATAGTTCAACTCATCTGTGCGCGCGGCGCTATGTGTGGGTAAAGTGATAAGGACACGTTTTGCTCGGACGACGACTGCCGCTTACGCTGCCACACAAATGAAAGCTGTATAAATAAGCGCACGCACACATGGCGCTTCGTGCACAGATGAATTGAACTATCTGTAACGATATTTATCACAATCACAATAATTTGTATCACACTAATTAACAACAAACATAAAAATAAAAATTTTACTTGACAATGTCATTATCAGTTTACCTATTGACTTAGATGTAACGATATATCACAATCACAATAAAATTTGTATAACACTAATTTCAATAAAATCAGTCAAATAATCAGATATAATTTCTTATTACTAAAATCAGTCTAACAATCAGAGGTAATATTTTTCATTAATAGTATGATCCGTCGAAAAATTATTTATGCTCGCTATCGACGAGGCGAATTATTGACGAGACCACATTTGTGTAACATTCGATAAACTTATTTTTACGAGTTTCATCGCCAACAAAATAACTGTCCGCTAAAATTTTGGCACTTTCTTTGATTGGATTATCAATTTGCTCGTATTGTGTACTTGCATTTGTTGTTTTGACTAAAGTTTGTGTCGCCGTAGATCTATATAAATCTGGCGTACTATCAGAACTTCTTAAATGCGACTGACCCTCATTTAAATAAACCATATACTCGTCGTTGGTCAGCGTTGATGGAAAGTTAACATCTTGGCTACAGTCTATGTCTACTTCATCTTGGCTATAGTCAAAGGGAGCCAAAATTGACTGGCTCTCTTCAAATTTCCCTATAAAACAAATCAAACATGAGTTTTTGTAATGATATCACCATTTACATGCAATACGTTTCGAAGACCACTTACTTTTGGACCCCATCTTGATATTAAAAAATTGTGAAATGTTCACTTGATTTTACAAACGTCGTGCCACTAACAGTCGTCACTGTCGAATACGGAATAATGGATATTGTCGAGTATCGACAACGTCTAGCTGACCATAGACATAATAGACTAAACGCAAAAATAGTGATGTGGGATTACGATACCGATTGTTTTGTAGAATTGTGGTACTCAACAGCACATGGATCTATGCACAGATAAACTTTGCATTTTTGGCACATAAAACGAGTCTCAGACCGTTTTCTTTTTGCTGCGCACATTTTGCATCGCTGACTTTTGCCGGTTAGTATTCTAACAGGAAAGTGCTCTAAGGCACTATTATGTAAAAAACGGTTAGGGTCAAGGACGCCGCGCGAAGTTGACTGTTGAGTTAAAGAACATTGTTTGTATTTTTCTATTATTTGTCTGATAACGTTTAATTGGAAATCAGCTAAACTATAATTTTGTTTATTTTTAATCACTTTAATCAAATAGAATGCATTAAGTAAAAACATGTCAAATATGTGAAACCCAAGCTTTTTATGCCATTTTTTTTTGATTTTCTTATACAGCCCAATGTGCTAGTCATCATATCAGAAGTGTCAACCGACCCCATATTTTTTGTGTAGTCTACCACACACTGTGGTTTCATTTTGGGTAGCCCAGTTGAGTAGTCTACATTGTCTGATGGTATTATTTTGTCATCGTGCATTGTAGACAACATTACGACCGGTTTCTTATCTTGCCATTTTAGGGCTAAGAGGGGAGGAGACGAGTAAGCGGCTATTTGTCCACGTTTCAGTTTTTGGAATTTCGGCATCCCTTTCCTATTTGATCTTACGGTACCACATGCATAAGTCGCCCTTTCTTTTAAATATATAAAAAGCTGAGGACTGGAATACCAGTTATCTACATACAACTCTCGGTTGCAAAAATAGTAGTCTTTCAAAAGTTCAGTCACAACTGATCCAGTTAAGCCTAAATTTGGTACGGTCTCTATTTCTGTTTCCGATCCACAGTACACTATAAAATCCACGATATAACCGGTTTCGACATCACATAAAACAAATAACTTAATGCCAAATCTATTACGTTTTTTAGGTAAATATTGTTTTATAATTAGACGACCTTTAAAAGGCACAATACTTTCATCAATGCACATTTTTTTACCCGGGATAAATGTTGTTTTGAAAGTTTCACGAGCGTGGTCAATCATCATTTTTATTTTGTGCAATCTCGGTACACTACTTGTCCCTGCAGGTGCTTCACAAAAAGATAACATTGCAAGAATTGAGCAATATCTATTTCGAAACATAGTATTACTGAACACCGTACTATGTAATAACGGGTCTGTAGACCAGTGTTCTTCAATTGTTATTCTTTTGTTTCTAGTGAAAAGCATTGTTACTGCTAGGAAAATGTACAGGTCGTCAATAGTCACGTCGCGCCATTGTTGCAGTCTTGAATATATTCTGAGATCAGTATGTCTTACGAAGTGTTGATGATATTTATTCGTACAATTGGCTATTTTCTGTAACAAGTCTTTGCTACAAAAATGTTCGAAAAATTCGAATTCAGTGGAGGTATCATCTAATTTGACAGCAGGCGACAGTCCACAAACAAAGTCGTCGAATTCTTCTAACATTGGGGTAGCAATTTGCGTTGTCCAATTAGTGGTTGTGACATTGTTTCCTTGAATCTGAAATAATACAAAAAAATAATTGTAGAGTAATAAAAATACATCGGTCTCCAAGGTAGGAAATTTGAATAGCCTACAAAAGCAAAATTAGCAGTGCGATTCAGTGCGGTGTGTGGCAGCGCGGCGGCACGCACAAAATAAACTCTACCTATGTAGGTATCTACGAGCGAGTCAGCGCGCCCACACGTGACTCGCGCTCCAACCAATCAGAATCACCGTTCCAGAGTGGCCGCGCGCGCATTCTCATCGCACGGCGCGCTCTCGCCATCTCACTCACTCTAAGTTTAAAATTTCCTTTCAAACATCACCACCATACTACACAATAAATTAAAATACATTTATCTAGATATGTAATAAAAAAAATAATTACCTCTACATCAATGTCAAACTCTTCGTCTGCTAAAAATTCTTCATTTTCATCGCCTTCTAGAATTCGTATTAACTCTTCAGTAGTCGTCATGATACATTTCTATCATGTACATTTATCGACATACGAACGTAAAACTTCATGCACAAGCACAACACTGATGGAAAATTCCAGAAGTCGGCACTCGTTTATGACGTAAGAAGCGGTCGTCTTTATCCGACCGTAGCGCAGGACGTACTAACAAAGTAAGTTTCGGAACATGTAGGCTAGGGATGGGAACCATCAATTCAATCGCTGACATTTCATATGTAAATTTACTTAATTTTAAAGGAATTAAATGAAATACTCACAAACATTTGTAAAAAAATGTTTTATTAACAATTGCTGTATTTGTTTTAAAGTTAATTAGTCAGTATAACGAGAAATATTTTGATTTATGTTTATTTTTGTATCGGTAAATCTTGGCATATGTCCCGTCCCTCATGTCGGATTTTGTCGTCATGGGCGTTGCACATCAATACAATTTTCTAAAAATTATGTTAGTAATTCATCTAACTTTGGACATTATTTTTAGGACTTCTAATTAAGAGACTAAAGTGTATTAAACTGTAAATGATTACTTAGTTAACTATTTACCTAATATAAACATATTTTTGATAGAATACAGCGTAATTAAATAAAAAAGCTGATTAAACGAGCAGTGATATTTTGGTCGTAAATATACGACTCTGGCGAAATGGGCCCGAAAATATTTGTCGGATTAATCCGACGTAGGCGGTTAAAAGGTTAATAAATAAATTTATGTATAACTTAGGGTATGTTGTGATGACTATTGTAAAAAAATTATTGATGTCGAATGTTTTACATGATCTTGTGTAAGAAGTAATCTAAAGATAATAGTTTTTTAAAGCAACTCTATTCCGTATAGTTAAGAGCCATATTACATTGTAGTGCAGTCAATAGTTTAGATTATTAATATTCAGGATCTATTCCACATGCAATAATGGTTCTTATTTTAATATGTATAAGAATGACATAGATGTGACATGTGAATATAAATAATTTTCATTATTGTATGTGAGTACTAGAATTGGATAAGTTTTTGCCAATCTCATATTTTTAAAGTAGAGCGTTTGAACCTCCATTACCGTAAATAAACATATCGATAATAATTCATTTTTTTTTCAAATAACATTTAATTCTAAAAAAACTGTAAATGGTCATCAAATTGATAGTGGTATGGTATCATATATTTTGAATAAATTTAAAATAGTATCTCTGCCGGGGGGAACTTCAGGGGTTTAAAGGCGTGATGAATACATGAAACTAGCTGGCTAGTATTCTAATAATATGTATCACTATCAATTCTACTGCCCAAGAAACTTAAGGATAATACTGAAATCGTGATAGAATTATATTATTTGTCCTACAGAACGTAGCAGCTTGGTGTCATTTGACAACCTTTACCTTTAGCGTAAGTTCATATACATTGTAAATACCAGAGCTACAAAGAGCAGAGTAGCTAGAGCTGTCTTATCAATCAATTTGAGAAACTGAGAGATTAGATAACTAAAAGTATTAAAAAGGCGATATATGGGTGTACTATAGGTACACCTCTGTCTATCCCTTCGGCGGACGTGATGTTATGTTAAGTATTGATACGTTTTGCTAAAAGGCAGGCCATATTGAGAAAAGGGGTGAACTACAGGACAGTTTTTAACCGACTTTTAAAAAGGAGGTTCTCGTTTGAGTAGACTCATTTTGCCGTGAGTGTGCCTCAAATCGTGATATCAAGGGATAATAGACAAAGGCGAGCCTAAAATTATTGATTGGTTTTGTTTGAACAACGCAAACATATTTGGCGGATTAAAACCACTTTTACACATTGTTCACTCACTGGTCACAGTTAAGGTTGCTGTCATTAACAAGTCTGTCAAAATCACAGTGATCTTAATCGTCATTACAATATGGTTGCTCTTGGGTTGCTGCTGATCGATAAGACAGCTTGTTCCTATAGTTATAAGTGTAGCCTTCAGGCATGAGGCACGCCTGACGGCAGGCATTAATGTGTCGAATTATTACTAGACTGAGGTTGTAAGGACGAATTGAATAAATATGATGAAAATGTCTACTGGTGTGTTATTTCTGACGTTATTTATTTTCACTTCACTACCTACTGAACAGGGTCATAACATAACTTTACCTTGTAGGTAAAATCCCCATCAGGATCAAAATAAACTACAGATTCTTTCATAGCAGATGATACACTTTGTGTTCAAAATTGGGTTGACAGCAGAATGATAAATGCCCAATAGTCACAATGCGTCTATTGATTTACCCATTGTTGTTAAAACGACTACACAGATCAGATACAGGGTCACTTCACAATTCGTCGTATTCCATAAAAAGCACGACTGTGTGACCTCTTACACATTTGCAAATTTTTTGAGGCTTAGATTAGGTATCAGAAATAGGCTGACTGGTCACCTTTTACTACCTAAAATCTCAAATAACACTAAACTAATTTAACTTTTGTTGCACAAAGTATTGTTCGAAGGGTATCAATACCATTTTCACACACAGTACTTACAAAAATTTAAATAGCATGATATACAGGTTCACTGTCCAGGCTCCAGAGTGGGAATGGTCCATAAGTCCAGTTATGTTTTTATATAAAGTCAGTTTATTTGTGATTAAAATGTATGCATATATGTGTTACAAAATTTTTATACTCTACTGAAATAGGTTTTTTAACACAGACCACATATGGTCTGTGGACTCGTAGCGCTTCCAGGACGGGAAAAATCACCTCGTGAGTCTCAAGTCCATGTATAATTTTTGTCCTATATAATAAATTTTCTATTCATTTCCCGTATTTTGTTATCTACTTACCCATTGATTAGCTTATTTCTAAGTAAACAAACAAAAAAACCTCGAAAAAAAATTATGCTGACACTTTTTACTTTAGAAAAAAAATATCGACTTTTCCCTATGTCCCAGCACTTTTTATAATCCTTATGATGTGTCCTGCCAAGTCCGCATTAAATATGAGACTTTCTCCTTACGTCCACAGTATCAGATGGCTTAGAAATTGTACGGGCGAACATACCACATACGGTCTGTGGACTGATATGGAAGTCTCTCTACAGACCGTATGTGGTCTGTGGACAGTGAACCTGTTAAAAAAAAAAAAACTTAAATCTCAAATATAAAAAAAACATTTACAGACAGGAATTGTCAAAGAGTCGGTCAGTCAGAAAGATGAAGCTAATAATTGCCCATTCCAAAGCGCAGGTTCCTATGGAGAAGAACTGACAAGACACTTTATCATCCTTGTTGAAAGTATAGGTAGTTCCATATTATGAAAACCATGTAGAAACATTGGTGCCGATTCCCTTGTTCACAACTAAACCAAATTTAAATTCAGTGCATCTTTTTCTTTCCATTTCATTAAGAAAAGGACAGAAGATATATTTTAGTTCAGTCCTGTCAAATTAATCAGCGGCTGTCACTACTCCATACAAGTTTAGACGTGATTAAAAACTTGCCTACTAAAATTACGTCAATTTACGTCAAGCGCTGATTAATTTGACAGCACTAAACTAAAATTGATCTTCTGTCCTTTTCTTAATGAAATAAAAAGAAAAGGATGCACTGAACTTAAATTTAGTTTAGTTTGTGAACAAGGGAATCGGCGCCATTATCCTTCTTTTAGGCTCCGCCGCAGTCGAGTAAAAATAATCATATCGTCCGTGAACCTCTGATACCTACTAATTAGCATTTTTGCGCAAAACTTTATTTTAATACCATTACATAATCAGCACACATGTTCCCACTGCTGGGACACAGACCTATCTGTGAGAGGGAGTGGGCCGTAATCCACCACGCGGGCCCAGTGCGGGTTGGTAGATGTCACATGTCTTCGAATTTTTGGTTCTAGGACATGCCGGTTTCCTCACGATGTTTTCCTTCACCTTGATGAAATAATTTAAACAAACTAAAGTGCCTGGTCTGGGTTCGAACCGACGACCTACAATTCGTAAGTCGCGGCCGTTACCACTGGGCTACCAGTGCTCTGCCCCTAATGCCATCAGTCAGGTAAAAATAATCATAATATGCGTCTTGACTGACTGGCAAGAAATATTGGAACCTCATTGTGACAATCTTTCACTATGGTTTCAAATTATGAGAAAATTTTGATGGCATTGATTATTTGATTATGCATTCGTTATCACCAACACAACTAAGTCGCTTAGCAACTGTATCACAAATAATCACAATACTGTTATTTTTTTTCCCGCAAGTATTCTTAGTTATATCTTATTATTCAGTTTACACAAAAATGGCGTGTAATGAGAACGTTATCAAAAACATGGCGAATGAAATAACGCGCAATTGTCAAGGACAGAATGTGACTGTTGATCCAGAGTTCGTGATATACATTATTGATTTGTTACTACTTAACCCAAAGTACGGGAAACTCTTCACGAAGACGATCAACAGAAATAATTTAGCGTATTTTGTAGACGAGTGTGGGTCTATGTTGTTGCGTAAGTACCTAGCTGATTTTAAAGTTCTGTAGTCAACAAGGAACCCTTATAGTCTCGCCATGTCCGTCCGTCTGTCCCCGCTTTAGTTCAGAGACGCTTACTACCTACTAGAAAGCTGTAATTTGGCATGGGTATACATAATCATATTAACCACGCCGACAAAGTGGTAAAAAAAAATTTTGTCGCGTAAAGTGGGGATGATATTTTTTTTTCTCGTCTGTTCCATGCTGTGGGGTATCGTTGTATAGGCCAATCAAAAGAATTGCCGGTCTGTCGAATCCATTTTTCAATTCAGGGATCCGTTTGCGTGTAGGCACAAGTTAACGAGTAGATAATAGTCGACCAAGGTACAAGAACGTTTGCAGTTGGAGAATTGACAGGGACGCATCATGATGTTGGGAGAACATTATGTTTTTCAACTAAGTACAATGTTATGTTTGTTTTTGAGATAAATTCATCCCAACTACGGAACCCTTCATTGTGCGAGGTCCGACACTCACTTGGTCGTTCTTTTTATTTCTCCTGTTAATAATAACAGTCTATATTCAAGGCCTCTTCTCATTCATCATAAGCATTATTGATCACCATCACGCTTGCTCAAGGCTGGCCCAGTGATTAAGGCTTCGTCTCTCATGCACGAAATAGTGGGTTCAAATCCGGGCAAGAGCCAATGAGACTTACAATTTATATATTTTATGAATAGTTTCATAGTAATAGCTGTCTGCAGGCTTAGCATGACACTCACTATTTCTTCGAAGAATAGGCTCGGTTCTTTCCATACAAAGTGACATTTCGTTTCTCCTTTTTTGACATCCCACCGTAGAAATCTTTCTACATAAAAAAGGACCTAGACAAAGATTGTTAGAAACGAAAGACAAGATGACAGATTGTACAAGGATTTCTACGGTGAGATGTCAAAAACTGAGAATCGAAATGTCACTTTGTATAGAAAAAGCCGTGACTATTCTTCGAAGAAATAGAGTGTCATGCTAAGCCTGCTGAGGGTCTTTCCTAAGTAAGTTCCGAAATGGCGTAATAAGCACGAGTCCAGTTACTTGGGCGCCTTGTCCAGATAGGTAACCATACGAGGGCGGCACTGAAAATTTCGGGAATCAAGGAAGTGACACAACATTACTATTTAAAAATGTATTTATTGGTTTTCGAAGTATTCTCCGCGAAATTTGACACATTTTTCCATATGATGGAACCAATCATTGAAGCAACCATTCCATTCGGAAGTTGGGGTCTCCAAAATGGCCGTTTTGTAGGCGTCCACAGCTTCTTCAGGTGATGAAAATCTCTGTCCACGCAATTTATTCTTTATTTTAGGGAAAGTATAGAAATCATTAGGGCTTAGGTCGGGGCTGTACGGCGGATGGACTAATAATTCTATGTTTTCTTGCTCTAAAAACTCTTTTGTTCTGTGCGCGGTGTGAGAACTCGCATTGTCGTGATGGAGGATGATGCGGCGATTGCAGTTCTCTTTACGGAGTTCAGAAACGACCTGTGGCAAACAAATGCTAGCATACCATTCTGCATTAACCGATCTTTGTCCCTCAAGAGGAGTAACATGGCCGGTTTTGGAGACAAAAGTGGCCACCATTTTTTTTGCAACACTCCGTGAACGAACAATTTTTGTTGGCTTTAACTCATTTTCGAACACCCAAACTCGTGACTGGTTTTTGTTTCGGGTTCGTACGCGTATATCCAGGATTCGTCACCTGATACGATGTTGTATACAGCATTTGAGGATCCTGCGAGGAATCTTTCGAGAGTTCTGACGCACCAAGTAACGCGAGCCGCTCTCTTTTGCTCTTCACAGAGCGAATGCGGTATCCATCGGGAAAACAACATTTTTACACCTAATTGTTCATGCAAGATTATTTGTATTTGACTCATGCCAATGTCTAAAGTTGCCTGAATTTCGCGGTATGTCACATGTCGATCTTCCTGAATCAGCTTACGCACAGCATCAACGTTTTCTTGGGTAACTGCAGTTTTTGGACGACCTTGACGGGGATCATCACTGAGCTTGACACGTCCACGTTGAAATTCAGCAATCCAGCGATAAATGTGGTTTTGGATGGGGCATCACCAAATGCAGAAATCATGGGTGGGGACCCCTCACCCCCGCTGACACAAATGCGTTACTGCGCAGTGACTCGCCTCATGTTCCGAGCGGCCATAATCGGGCTGTACTTAAGAAAAACGCTTTTCCTGGCCTCCCAGTTCTCGCTCAGCTTATTATTATGTGAAGCGGGGTTCATTTCCGTTGGCGATACGTCGGAACGGACGGTCGTCGTCGTTGGGATTATGATCCCTTTAAATATTACCTACTATTAAGTGGGCTATAGTGTCGCAAAATTATTCCTCATTGCAGTCTCAGACCTATGATTGGCACTTCGATTCATTTTAGGTATGTATACCTGCTTAGGGATGCTACACACATGTTCGGTTTGGCAAATTCGATTCGGCAGTATTTGTTGAACAACAAAGCTGACCTCAAGTAGTTGCATTCGGCTCGTGGTGATCGGCGGTCTGCATCTACGCTCGATTATTATTTATGTTCATGTTTGGGTCAGCTCGCTACGAGGGGGCGTTTTTAAGTTCGCGGAATGGAGGGTGAGAAGTGAAAATAAAAATACTAAATTATTTTTCTTTTTCAATACTATATTCATCTGCTACCCTTATACATTTTTCAGATCTTTCAATTAGCTTATGTATACCTTCATAAAAAAAATGTTTTGTCTTTGTCCGAAAAATAAGCTGATACCGCGTCCTTCACTTTTTCATCAGTTGAAAATTTCTTCCCACGAAGTTCTTTTTTCAGTTTTGGGAAGAGGTAATAATCACTGGGAGCCAGGTCTGGGCTGTAGGGTGGATGGTCTAAAATATCGAAGCCCACCTTATGCAGGGCAGCCAACGCAACACGGCTCTTGTGAATAGGCGCGGTGTCGTGAAGAACCTTTGGTCAATTTACCCCTCCTTTTTTCTTTAATGCTTTCTTTCAACCTCTCGAGGCTATCCTCGAGAGGTAGCATAGTATTCTCCGGTTATAGAAACGCCTTTATCTTTATAATTGGTCAACAGGATCCCTTCTGAATCCCAAAACACTGTTGCCATGATTTTTCCAGCCGATTGTGAAACTTTAAACTTCTTGGGTGGTGGTGTGCCTTTTTTTGTGCCACTGCATAGAGTCCTGTTTCGACTCAGGTTCATAATGATGAACCCAAGTTTCATCTCCAGTAACAATTCGACTTAATAGTCCATCCTTATCTTCGTTACAGAGGTCCAAAAACGTGCGAGAACACTCCACGCGGTGTTGTTTTTGAGGCAGCGTGAGCATTCTTGGCACCCATCTTGCACTGACCTTTGTCATGCCAAGATGATCGTGTAGAATTTTGAAAATTGTCGTATCCGATACTCCAACCATTTCTGCAAGCTGTTTCTTCTCTAGTCTTCCAATATTATTTTTTCGACTTTTATAATGATTTCTCGATCGACCGTCCGGGCCGTGGGTCGTCTTCAAGTGAGGTCCTGCCTTGTTTAAAGAGACTGTGCCACTTGTAAACCATGGTTTTACCCGGGCAGGAGTCCCCGTAAACGGATTCCATCTCTTCCAGTATATTTTGAACTGACTTTCCTTGCTTGGTAAGGAACTTTATTACGGCACGGTACTCGATTTTTTTCCATAATTCACACTTTTTTCGTTGATTTTTTTTATTTGTTCGATTGAGTTGTTTGCTTGGCGATAGTTCAAAGACTAATGATCCATTTTTTTTTTTTTTGTGTATGGCATCTCGTAGTTGACCTTGAGAGGTCGTGACTACTTAACCGGACTTTCCTGTGGCTGCCTTAAGCGAACTCAAAGCCTCCAGCCAGGGGCGAATTTCTTATAATACTAAGCGACTGCACGCTAAGGGCACCCCCTGTGTGGTAGGGACCTCGGCTTAGGGCGTTGCTGGGGGGAGAACAGCAAGGTGGGACAGGCTGGATCTGATCAGAATTATTATTAATCGGGGAATTTAAAACTACAGGCTCAGCTGCGGCGCGGGCTGGCGCTTCGTCGAGCAAGGGTCGGGGGGGACAATTACGTCGGGGTTTGCGCGAGGGACCTCGGCGGCGAGGTCGGAACGTAGGTCGGTGTGTTTTGTGCACTGTACTCGTGGCTCTACTGCTTTCCTGGAGGAGGGTAATGGGGTCATCGGGGTCGGTGAGAGTATGCCTTGGACGGCGAACAGAGCTAATGGTGGAGGGCCTATAACTGGCGGCCTGCACAACCAGAGGGTTGCGGTGGGTGGCGGCGGAGTCGAAGAATCGCTTCGTGATGCGCTTCATGAACTGCTTGATGGTGGGGATTTTAAGATCGAGATGGAGGATCTCGTTTCGGACGAAGTAGGGGGCTCCCGTTGCCTTTCGGAGGAAACGGTTTTGGAGGCACTGCATCCTATGGATGTGGTGGGGCCTAGCATGTGCGAAGACTGCACAGGCATATGTCATAATGGGACGGATGCACGCAGTGTAAATACGCAATTTGCCCTTGAGGGACAATTTGCTGCGCGCATTTAGGACGAAGTGTAGTCTACCGAGAGCGAAAGCGGCACGCGAACGCACCTGCTTAATGTGCTCTGAGAACGAGAGATGGTGGTCAAGGGTCACGCCTAGGTATTTGGCTTGCTTCTCCCAAGGGATAGGCTTGCCGAACATGGTGAGCGGTCGGGGGGGGATGAGGTTTCTACACGGTTTGGTGAAAAGAACCGCCTGACTTTTGTCGGGATTAACTTCGATTCTCCACTTTCTAAACCAAGCGCCAAGCTTGTTGACTTCGGTCTGGAGAGTGCGAGATATCTGGTCGTGGACTAACCCGGTGAAGTAGATGGCCGTGTCGTCTGCGAACAGAGCTAACTGCGCCTTTCTACTTTTCGGGATGTCGCTGGTGAAGAGAGTGAAAATGAGAGGGGCTAGTACAGAGCCCTGAGGGACGCCTGCACGGATAGGATGAGGGGAGGATAGCGCTCCTTCGATGCGATAGCGGAAGGTGCGGTTTGACAAGAGTTTCGTAAGATGAGCACGAGACGATCGGGCACACCGAGTTTGTAGAGCTTATATAATAAGCCGTTGTGCCAGACCTTGTCGAACGCTTTCGCTATGTCGAAGAACACAGCACCGGTCGTAAGACCACGTTGAAAGCCGTAGCTTATGTGTTCTACAATGCGGTGGACCTGTTGGACGCAAGAGTGTTGGGATCTAAAACCGAACTGCTGGTCGGGGATGAGGCCCTTTGTCTCCGCAAAATCTCTGAGGCGCTTTAAAATAAGCCTCTCATAGACTTTGCCGAAGACATTGAGCAGACTGATGGGCTGGTAGCTGGTGGGCTCCATTTTCGGCTTACCGGGCTTCGGTATGCCGATGACTCTCTTGTGGAAAGATGTTATTGCTCAGGGCTCCATTGAAGATGGTGGCCATGAGCATTACGAGGTGAGCGGGGAACAGTTGGAGCACCCTATTGGTGATTCCGTCTGAGCCGGGGGCTTTGCGAGGTTTTAGACCCTTGATGATATCATACACTTCGTCTGGAGTGACGGGAGGCAGAGGTTAATCAGGGTCTTCAACGGGCGGGAGATCCAATTAAGATAAAACCTGGTATTTATACTAATATTGAGTGGCTGAAGTTGTGGCCATCCCGATAATGACCTATTGTTATCCCCTCCCCCCCATTCCGCGAACTTAATAACGCACCCTCGTACTATTCGAGCTATGCCGAGCGTCTTTTTCCCGTAAATAATATACATCTACATACCTATATTCGATTTTGCCGCCCGGCTGTGCCGAATATTGCCGAGCCGAATGTGTGTGATATTACCCCCATATTGATTTATTGTTCTGAAGGAAATTTTATTCACTGTCGTTTTTCCAGGTGGAGGAACGGCAATAAACATTATGAAAATGCAGTTTATTTTACAAACAAACTACGATAAGCTTCATATTTTAATCGAAAAACATCTGGACACCATTGCGAAATGCTTGAGTCCCCTAGTCAATGAGATTATGGAGATGGATCCCGACACAAACGATGAAGCGGGGTTTCATAAACTGTTCAGGAAGATCTCTATCTATTTCATACTAGCGAGTGGGCTGGGAAATCCTGGGTTTATTATTGTGAGTAATTTTAAAATTCATAATTTAGAAATCACCATTATCACCTAACATTGACGATCGCAGAAGCTAACTGGTACCTTAGGGTCGACTCACCTAAAAGGGTCATCACTCACGATGCGTCGCCGCAACTCGCAACTGAATAATCGGCGACATCCAATATTGGACTCGCACTGAGGTGAAACTCACGCGAGATTGACTGTATGTTTGGACCTGAACTCTGAAGCTTATGAATGAATTAATGAATAAGTTTATTTGCCAGAATACAGGTATATAAATTATATGAAATCTTGCTTTGTTGCATAGCACTTGCTTCCAACCTTGTAGAATAATAGTCTAATGTAGTAATCTTTAGGATGTCTGACGTCAGAATTATCTGTATACCACTATGTGGCCTGCACACACTGGCGGATGGCAGGGGTGAGCATCGGGGTGGATTCCTCTATCCGCCAGCGCACAGTGACAAGAAAAATCGTCTGCGATACCGTGAGCGTTCGCCACTTTTCCGGAGCATCCGCCGGTATGACGCGGCATTTGCAGAAGTAGCCACCGCTCGCCAGGATTTGATTATTCCACCAGCGTCTGCGCAGTCGAAATGTTGCTTTTGAAAGAGGCGCAGCGGCGGCGGCGCCCGTCCCAGTTTGGGAGATTCCAGAGCACACCGGCGCATACCGCCGCGGTATTCTCCAGCGTGGTTATCGATGCTCCAGCGATGCTCCAAGGTCGATCACCGAGCATTTAAAGCTATACCTTATTTCGATAGGATAGGTAAATATTAAATTCAATTGAAAATTGTAAAATCCTCTGCCGTCCCGTTCGCCAGTCTGCGCTGGCCATTAGTGTGTACAGCAGTGTACGTATATTTAGTTGTACCGACCATGTAAATGTTCCAGACATTGAAAGAAGGCATGGCAGCCTTAGAAAGCGTGTTCAGCATGGAAGATCTAAAGTTATTTGTAGCGGTACCGCGTAAGGAGAAGTTGCAACAACTACAAGTACTCCTGGGCTACACAGCGGGCGTGAGGCTGTTCAATAGGGACTGCAAGAAGGGGGGCCAAGGGATACCTGATTGTGAGTAAATAATTGTTTTTTTATATTGTAACGCGAGAAAACGCTAACAAACGAGTTGTTCACAGAGCCTTACCACGGCTTAGAAGAGTACGGCTCTCTATCTCGCTCACTCCTATTGTTAAATCTACTCGCAGGGGTCGCTGGCCAGCTGAGACAGCGTCTATATGTCGGGGGGTATATTACACCTCGCGTCGTCTGACTACAACATCCAAAGGAATGCACCGCTGACGGCTCTTTCGTGTAGATATAAAATCCTGCCTCTGTCGCGAGATTTCCGAATCGACCACCGACGGGATAAAATTAAAAAAAAAAACCGACTTCCTAAAAACACTAGGTACAAAGTGAAAAATAACTTTAATTTCGGAAGTCGCGGTGTCTTCGGATTTGTATTTTAGTTTTTTGCCAACGACTTCCGAAATTAAAGTTATTTTTCACTTCGTAGTGTTTGTTTGAAAGTCAGTCGTTTTTTTTTTAAGTATTTTATTTTTCACCTTTTAGTGGGTCATTTTGTAATTTATCTAAGTTACAATAGCCTAATGTCAACTGCTAATGACCTTTTACAAAATTACGTGTTTAGCAACCATCTTAAAGTACCTAACTAATCAAATCGCAACTCGTTAATTTAAACTTTTAATTAAGTAGTTCCGGTGGCCACCTGTGGTCTACATCATCAATTCTACTCTACCAAATGGTGCTTTCCGAGGGCAAATGCACAAGTTACTATAAAAAATACCTAAATTGCCATTGGTGTGCCTTTAAAATTTGAGGATTTCCCTCGATTTCCATGGGATCCCCTCATCAGATTATGACTTGGTGACAATGGGACCACCTCGGGAGCATACCCTTTCAAACAAAAAAAGAATCATCAAAATCGGTTCATAAACGACGATGCTTTTTTTTATGTTTGTTCGCGGATAACTTTCGTGGACAAACATAACAAAAGCATATATACGGTCGAATTGAGAAACCTCGTCCTTTTCTGAAGTCGGTTAAAAAGACGTTCATACTGTACAAGCATCCTCCGCGACTCACGCGACGTTATAAAATTGTTTTGTGTATGGTCTATGTTGTTCTTCTTTTAACTTTTGTGCAAAAGAAATAAATACTGTACAAAGGCGGACTAACTAATAGTCTCTGAGCTAAGCCGCGGACTGACAGACAGACAGACAGACGGACAATGCGAAACTATAAGGGTTCTATGTTTGTTGACTATGGAACCCTAAAAACAAGCAAATCATTTCTTATCAACAGTATCCGCTTTTATATAAACAGTCTCCAAAGTCGGTTACAGAACTTAGCGATTTAATGGAAAGTTCACCCACATCAAACGTGTCAAAGGGATACCGAGGCTGGCAATACAGGCAACGGAAGGAACACGGATGGGTTTTAGTCAGCAAGAGTCTGACACACCCTCCCGCCCCGCCCAGAGTGGGAGAAGATGTTTGATAATTACCCACCCAAAAAAAAAATACTTGTCCTTATCAGAAAAGCATACCGTTTATATGATTAAAGACTACCTTGAAGACAAGGAAGTTTGGCAATAATTCCTTCTGCACACGTGCCTTCCCTGGTACCTCATTAACGGCCTAACTATTTAAATAGGAAACGACCAATTTTAACCGTGCTAGGTGCACGGTTAAAAGTGGTCGTTTCCTACGAAGAAGAGCCGATAAGAAACTCCACGGTTACTCTTTTAAAATAATTGGCTTTTAAATTTTTCTACTCTCGCGATCGTCGCGGAGGATGTTCGTAAAACCAGCATTTACAGTACAGACGTACTTTCTCGTCGGTGATCGGGACTCGACTCTCTTCTCTTGGCCCGCGAGTATAGTGGGTTTTATTACCTTTACGAGAAAACCGTTGGCGCATTTTTCCGGTATTGTAGCCAGACGACGTGAAGTCCAACATCCCCCACCTTACCAATAGGTACTGTCTTAGCGAATCAGCTATCCTTTCAATTGGTTTGCCCGCTAGGAGCGAGTGAGATAAAGAGCCGTACTCTTCTAGGCGGTGGTAAGTCATTGCGAACGACTTTATAATTAATTTATTTAGTTTGTTAGGGTTGAATTTTCTCGGAAAACTTCGTCAAGTCTTTTCGTGGCCAATCCCGCAGTGTTTGAAGACTACGGTCTTCAAACCAGTGCGTCCTGCCCGTTATGACACACGGTGCCGAAATGTGGACAGTCGGGCTGGGGGTAACCATCACCTCTTTAGCAGTATTATTATAATATTACTTTACAGTAGGAAAGTGATGGAGCTATACAGGACTTATAGCTCCATCTCTTTCTCTCGCTGAAGTAATATTGAAATAATACTGCTAAAGAGGTGATGGTTACCCCCCAGCCCTACTGTCCACATTTCGGCACCGTGTGTCATAACGTGTGTCATAATAATACTGCTTGAATTTGTAGACCAGGGGGGTAACCATCACCTTTGTGATGGTTACCCCCCTGGTCTACAAATTCAAGGTCGCTCAGCGCGCCATGGAGCGGGCTATGCTCGGAGTTTCTTTGAAGGTAAGATCAGAAATGAAGTTATCCGGAAGAGAACCGGAGTTACCGACATAGCCTGCAGAGTAAGCAAGCTGAAGTGGCAGTGGGCTAGCCATATTTGTCGAAGGACCGATGGCCGCTGGAGCAGACGAGTCTTGGAGTGGAGACCGCGTATCGGCAAGCGTAGTGTGGGACGCTTCCCAGCTAGATGGACCGTCGACCTTAAAAAGGTGGCTGGGACAGACTGGATGCGGAAGGCGGAGGACAGGGTGTTGTGGCGCAGCCTGGGAGAGGCCTATGTCCAGCAGTGGACTGTTATAGGCTGAGTTGATTGATTGAATTTAATTAATTATTATAATTTTGATTTTTGATTTTGAGTCGCTCCATATAATATACTGATATTCAACTGCATTCGGGTAAACTGGACGACGAACCCAAGGGTTAGGCAGATGATGATTTATCGTTTGTAATTTTTGTAATTTAACCTATTTTAAAGGACCTAACCTAACCTAACCTAATATGTTGCAGTGCCCCAAAACTTGACGGATGCTGCAAAGGCATGCACCGTGCAGTTATCAAACTCTCTGATAACAGTGATGCAAAAGGTCAATACCCTCACGACGGCCATCGAGGGCGTTATCACGGTGCAGGATGAGACCGGTAATGTGATGATAGACAAGACTAAGAACCATGGAGTTACTATGTGAGTTTGTTTTTATTTACTTGACAATCAAGGGGTTTATTCATAAACGTTGCTTAAAGTTATCTACATACATACATAAACTCACGCCTTCTTTCCATGGGGGTAGGCAGAAACTATAGAACGCCACCTGCTACGCTCCTTCCTTTTGCTTCGTTTACGTTCATACACGTACGCCGGTTGCGAGTACTACGCACCTGACGTTTTTGAAGAACATCACCAATGAGGTCACTATATTTCGTTCTGGGGCGTCCGGGGTCCCAGCATTTCCACTGACATCTGCCTTGTAAATACCTTTTGTAAGTCGCCTTTCATCCATCCTCTCAACATGACCAAATCATCTAAGCATACTCTTTTCAATTTTTGTGACTATATCTTCCTTTAAACCGCACCGTTGCCTTATCACATAATTTCCAGCCTATCATTTATAGTCACACCACACATGCTTCTCAAGGAACACATTTCCACAGCATTTACTCTACTTTCATGCTTCTATTGCCACACCCGACATTCACTTCCACACATAAGAGTTAAAGTTATGTATTGTAGTGATTAAAGGCTCCCGCAGACAGGCGCGACGTTGCGATTCTGATTAAATCATTTCCATGAAGTTTTCATAGAAATTGTTCTTCTAGAGTCGCGCCTGTCTGCGGGGACCTATACGTCTGCTTAACGTAACCATACATTTTTTTACCTTTACACGTCTCTTAACTTTTATAAATGTTCCTTTTATGTCTTTGCAAGGTTTGTTAAGTGCACCTGAAACATAGGTACCATACGATAACATCGAAACGATGATTTTTGGAAAGACATAACCTAAAATATCAGCCTGTATTATACGTACATAATGTTAGTACAGGGTGGTATTTTACCCCCACAAATCATCAATTTGGAATACTGGCCAAAATACAGTTCTTTTTAGGGTTCCGTACTTCCAAAGGAAAATAACCGGCCAAGTGCGTGTCGATCCACGCACAATGAAGGGTTCGTAGTTGGGATGAACTTATCTCAAAAATAAACTTAACATTTTAGTAGACAAACATACTCTTAACAAAAATTTGCACTTTAATTTAATATTACGCCAACGGATCCTTGAATAAAAAAAAAATTGTTAGGGATAAGTGTCCAGTGTGCCAGCTAAATGGTTGTATTTGGATACGTGAAAAAAATCATGGCAGTAGTATATATGTATAACGAAATTAAAAGGACGACCATCACAGCGAATTTAACGAGTAGGTAATAGTCGACCAACTTACATTTGCAGTTGGAGAACTGAACGTGACGTATATCGATGTATGGGAGAACATGTTTTTCAACTACAATGTTAAGTTTGTTTTTAAGATAAATTCATCCCAACTACGGAACCCTTCATTGTGCGTAGTTCGAAACGCACTTGACCGGTTATTTTTTCTCTCCTGGCACTAACATTATAATTATCTTATTTCTAGCGAAGATTACAAAAGAGTCTTCCACCTACTAGCTTTCAACCGTCAGTACGAGGTATTCATTCGAAAGCTGCTGGCTGACGTGGAGTCCATGACGCAGAACGCTGCTCAGTATGTGGAGAGAACGCGTGCAGTACTACAGGAGCTGCATGCAGCCGTCAAGTATAAGGCGGCCGTGCCGGTTGCCAATGTTTTTGTGAGTTTATATTTATTTATTAAAACTTTATGAACATTCAAAAAAATAGAAAGGCGGACTTAATGTCTGGAGCATTTTTTTTTTTTAATGTTCTTTGATAAAACTTAGCAGTTGCAACTTATGGGTTAGATAGCTCGAAAATATCTAGCTATAAAATACAATAATAAACGGCTAATTATTTTCCAGGCGACTAAAAACTTAAAGCTAACTATCTGTTACTAAAAAAATAACTTGGCAGCGATTAAATATTATTTTTAAATCTAAATCAACAAAAGTTAAGTATTTTTTTTTATTTAGTTCACACAATCAATATAGTAACTACCCATACTAATACTAATAATATAAAACAAATTGTTTGTGGTTGGTATGATACTGAATCAGTTGGGTTAGGTTAGGTTAGAACAGTGACCATTAACGTGCGAAGGCGAGCGAGCGTGTCGCGGCAGCGGCCGCCGAGCGCCAGTTCCCCTCTATTGTTGGTGGCTCTCAGTTACCAAAACAAAAACTCGAGCCAGTTAAAATTAAAACAAACCTAAGAACAGATTATTAAGTTGCACTGCTACTTTCTACTTAGAAATCTTTCGCTGTAGCTGCCAACCTACTATTTTTGCTAACGGCTTTAATTATTTTTTAATCCCAAATTTAGATTAATTTGTCACCGCGTTAAATACATGCCATAATAAATTCTAACACATACTAAACTTTGTCAGGTGAAAAAACGATAGATATATTGTGTGTGAGTAGGTATTGAGGATCTTGTAAAACTGCCAGTGCCTTGAAGCAGCTGGATGAGAGCAGCCAAGGAGGGGATGGCCTATGTCTTGTATTGGACGGTCTCCTCTAAGAAGGCCTTCTGTAAACTAAAAGGTTCAGTTTCAAACATTTCTGTCGCTAAGCAATATTGCTGTAGCATAAGCACAATCGGCCTGAAATTAAATGTTGTCGCAGATTTAGGCGCATTGCAAAAATCCTCCTACATCCATTGATATACAAAAAACCCTTTAATATTATTATATTTATTTAGGGTTTTTGTATATCAATGCCTACATCACTTTCGAACGTTTTGTATTAAACACCGCACACTACAGGCGGGCCGCACTGTGCTTTTATGTGTTGAAAGTGATGCGCTGCGGCCCGATGCTGCTGTGATGTGCGCTTAGCTTAAGGCGCAGATATAGATATATGACTTTAGTGACTTTTAAATCTGTTATTTCGCCTTCATATCCGTAAGGATTGAGGAGCCACATCAGATTTTTAAAACCTGATCTCACCATTATTTAGCAGCAATGTAGCTGATTTTGCAGCACGAATTCTAGATTTAGCAGCAAAATATCACTAGTTATATTTAATGCAAAAGTGGCTCCTCAATCTAAACAAAAGCAATCTAAATGCAAGTAAGTTATGCAAAAAATATATGTTAAACTAGAACGCCACTTCAAGTCTACATCGTCATCTGCCTGCCTTTTCCTTACTATGGTGGGGTCGGCTTCCAGTCTTACCGGATGCAGCTGAATACCAGTATTTTACATGGAGCCACTGCCTATCTGACCTCCACAACCCACTTACTGGGTAATACGACTTGATAAGACTGGTTGTCCGACTTTCGGGCTCTCTGACTACCCGTAACGACTGTCAAAGATCTACAAATGACAGCCGGGACCAACGGCTTAACGTGCTTTCCGAGGCACGGAGGGGTCTTGGTATGTAAAGATGGTCACCCATCCACGGACCAACCGCGGCAAGCGTAGCTTAACCTTATCGATCGACCCGTGCAGCTGTTATTACTTAGCCACAAGCCCCTCCTTAGCCACAAGCCCCTCAAGTCTATATGTGAATATTTAAGTATTGTAGTAAAATACTTTATGAAATAAACTAAGAAAGTAATGTCTTCCCAAAGCATAAACAACGATATTACTTCCGAACTGCTTAAACTGATATTTTCATGATTTTTAGGGTTCCGTACCCAAAGGGTAAAACGGGACCCTATTACTAAGACTTCGCTGTCTGTCTGTCTGTCCGTCCGTCTGTCACCAGGCCATGAACCGTAATAGTTAGACAGTTAAAATTTTCACAGATGATGTATTTCGGTTGCCGCTATAACAACAAATACTAAAAAACAGAATAAAATAAATATTTATGGGGGCTCCCAAACAAAAATGTATTTTTTTTTTTTGCCGTTTTATAGATAATGGTACGGAACCTTTCGTGCGCGAGTCCGACTCGCACTTAGCCGGTTTTTTTTATGAACACATTATAGTATTATCTATAATTATACGAGCCTCGATGCAAAATAGTTCGTCTAGTATGGAAAGTAGTGCAAAGCGTAAAATATTAGTATAAATATTGGTAAAATAATTAAGAACGTTTAATAAAAAGGAAACCACAATTTGAGGAACATTTTAAAGTTTATTTTAACATAATTGAAATTCTATCATGACTTTACATAACATAAAAATTTTTAAAATATATTCTAGAAAACATAACGCATACCCTTGTCACTCACGCAAAATAGTTCGTCTACCACTTAGTTGTGTCGCCTTTGCTCTCAATGACAGCTTCAATGCGAAGAGGCATGGTTGCAACCAACGCTGCACACTCTTCAGGCGTAATTGACTCCCAGACAGCCAAGCAACAAATCAATTTAAAAATAAGATTCGAAATCTATTATCAGACAAGTGTTATAATATAAATAACTTTTTGACAGAACCTTTTGACATGTATGAATTTTATATTATTACTAGCTGCTGCCCGCGGCTTTGCCCGCGTGGCTTTTTCTAAAATAAAAGTACTTAGTTACTCCTACAACATCAGTTATATTCCAGTGAAAGTCCTGTCAAAATCGGTTCAGCCGCTTCGGAGATCAGTCGGAGCAAACAGACAAAAATGTTTAATATCGTTTTTTTGTAATAAGTTCCGTATATACTTTCATATGCATTTAGTAAAAAGCTGTTATTTTGACATTACAAACAGACACTTCAATTTTATTTACTTGTATGTATAGATAGATAATTATATATTAACAAAAATAAATAAAATTTCTAAAATAAAAGTAGCATAAGTTACTCCTTCTTACCGATGTACGAAGGAGTTAGTTATGCTACTTTTATTTTAGAAATTTTCACTGGCAGATAGCTGATGCTATCTGCCAGTGAAAGTCCCGACAAAATCGGTCCAGACGTTTCAGAGATTAGCCGGAACAAACAGACAGACAAACAAACATTGTAAAAAAAAAAATATTTTGGTATATGTAGGTACCGTGTATACATCCATATGCAATTAGTAAAAAGCGGTTATTTTAATATTACAAACATACACTCTAATTTTATTAATCTGTATAGATAGATATAGATGTATAGATTTCTATAGTATTATTATTCTCATAAAATTTGATAATGAATGTAAGTAAACCAGTCTTTAGTCTTTGGTTTATTGAATTAATGATGTATTTGTTATATAAAAAAATTGTACGCGTCGTCAGGCAAAACATGTACGGAGTTTTTACCTATATTTTTAAGATCTTGCATGCTCGATTTGTATGTAGGTAAACACATGTTTGACAAATAAATTATCTTTTAGAATTATCTTAATGTTCCAACTGCTGGAACACAGGCCTCCTCTCTCGAGATAGTGTATTTCTGTGTTCCAGTGATAATATAGGCAAATTTCTCATCTTAGTTAGTGGATAGGTACTTAATCAAACTAACTGTAAACTAATATCCACTTTCATTCCAGCCCCTCTTCACCAAGCTATGGGAAGTATGGCGAGCGATGCAAAACTGCATGTACCTAGTATCCACAGTGAACAGACTGATGACCATCATGGCAAGCATCCAGGATCAAATAACGATGCCACACGATGTCATCGACAAGATGCTGGGGGGCAGAACTGTTACTTCAGATCAAGTGAGTTGGATACGATCCGATGGATAGATAGATTGAATGACCAATACTCTATTGTACACTAATTAGAGGTTTACGTTCAGAAGTGACTTTGGGAAAAATAATAATATGATTCTTAAAAAAAAAAAACCCGACTGCAAAAACACATAACTGAAAAGGGAAAAACAAGCATTATAATCTATATAAGTTTGGTATCGCAGGCGGGGACAAACAAATGTTACACCATATTTCAGGTTATTCGACTGTCCCGCCTGCAAGACCAGAATTATATAGATTAGAATGCTTGGTTTACCCTTTTCAGTTATGTGTTTTTGCAGTCGGGTTTTTTGTTTTTTAAATCATTTATTTTATTTCAAGCTTTTTAGTTTTATTAATATTTATATTTGAAAAGTACTCATTACTAGCTTTTATTTGATACCAATATTGTTGCAATTAATACATATTATATAGCCTATGTCACTTAAAGACCAAATTAAGACGAATCTAAGGACACCTCATATGTTAAAATCCATCAAGCCGTTTAGGCTACAGAGCGTGCCAAAGAAATAGACATACATACATACATACTCTCGAAAAACATTACCCTCCTGAGGCAGTCGGGTAAAAGGTGATACATGTTCGGTCTAGATCTTATCGCAATCAGCGATCAGGATACGATGTATAATAGATTATAATTATGTATAAAGACTAGGTACTAATGTATGACTCATTTACACGGGGAGACGAGAGTTGCTGGCAATAGTGTTAATTCATTGAGATTTTCATGTCACTCTTAACCGTGTCGATATGCCTTAACTGTAAAGACATAAGTATGATAATGGTCTGACGACTCGCCTTACTATTCGGTGCGCAACAGAACCTTTGAAGTCTAAATGCTTCATATTTTTTTGTAAACACAGACCAGGGTCAGCCTTCGGCCGCGTGTGGAGGAGCGCTTGTCTCTGTGCACGTTGACGAATTACATCTGTTACCCTAGCAGCTCCGAATTACTCGCGATCAAGCAGGCAGAGGTACGTATACAAATCCTGCACATGATCGGATCACCACATTCGATTCGGCAGAATTTTTTGAACCAGAAGCGAAGCAATTACGAGTACGACAAATATTCGGCTCGTACCGATCGACAAACTTCCTCTCTATTCTCGCTTCACCATGTTCAGGTCTGCTCGGCACAATTCGACCTAAGCCGAGTCTTTTTTCTCGAAAATACAGCCTATCTACATTAAATTCGATTTTGCCGCCCGGCAGTGCTGAATCAGGCCTAATGTGTGTAGAACTTCTTACACATAATTTCACTCCTGTATTTCCCGAAGGGGTTGGCAGAGGTGAATAAGTGCACTCATTTGAGCGAGCCCGTTACTATCGACCGTGCTAAAGTCGAAATAATAATTCACTACAGTTACCTGACATGTGCTAGCTGTCACTGTGTGTAATAAAATGTTCATATTTATTGTATTCTAGACTTTTACACTTATTATTATGTATTATTTTAGTTATATAAATCAATTAAACTAAACGATCACCATTACAATAAATATGGCCATTTTTAAATTAATAACTCGAGTTTACATGTATCTTCTGGCACTTAAATGACATTGACAGATTGGCGCTAGTGATAAACATTTGTGAAATTGAACTGAAAAAAAAATGGCTGCGTTGCTTTCCGATTTTGGCCACGCGCCAAAACATTCTGGTACAGCGATATGTTTGATTTTCTCCAGTTTCTAGGATTCTGCGCACTGTGCCTAAGCGTGGGCGCACTGGTGCCCAGCAACATAAAGATAGGCCTCATCAAGACTAAGGGCCGCTACTACGGATTCTGCTGCGTTAAGATGGCTGCCCTGTTTAGTAAGGAGCCTGATAGGTATGCTTATCGTATTATTAGGTATGTTTTCGGTCATACTTACTTTTATACAGGGCGGCAGGGACATCGACGCACAACCTAAGTATCTTATCATGGATTCAATACATAATTCTGAACCCCTGCGTTGAACATTTTTCGTAATATTAAAAAAAAAAAATAATTTGATGTTTGGTAGAAAAGTGCAATTATTTATTTTTATAATTGCACTTTTCTACCAAACAGCAGATTTTTTTTTTTTTATAACCGACCACTCTTGAATCATGTGCTGCATGGTTACAGTATGCGCGTCGATGTCCCTGCCACCCTGTATAGGTTTTAGAATGAGATTCGCCGAGACTACTTAATAAAAATCCTAAATTAATTCAGTGAATGAATGAATTTAAGCTACCAGACACGATTCTACTACAATTTTAAGATATTTATACCAAAAATATATCAATATTTTGAATACCAAAAGCTCGGCAGCTAGGTCACGAGGCCGCGAGGGACCGACAAGAAAAAAAGTAATGAATGACTTTTGCTAAACCTAGGTACGTTTTTCAAAGTGCTTTGGTAGAATGAGGTTCTTGTCTTTTATTATTTTCGACAAAGAGCCTACAACTGAAAAGAAGCTGTTTGTAGAATTGTGGTAGTACCTAGTTTAGATTTTTGTGATTGTTTTATGTTATTCTTTTACCAGGTATGTGAATGAGGTGATAAACCACGCTCGCAACAACCCGCACCTTATCAACTTACTGAACATCGTGGAGCACGTGTTCAGCGTCAAAGATATCGACGATCTCGTTGTTATTAGAGTGCCTAAGAGTGAGTAAATAGATAAAAACATTCTGTTCTTAATGTATACAGTCGGGACGAAAGGTGTTTAGCAACTTACAGAGCACGGAGACGCCTCGGCAACCGCTGCTAGAGTCGGTGGGGATGCAAGCTAAACCAAAAAGATCCGATATTAAAAAAAAAATGGCTTCGATTTATCGATACAAACATCGATTTGTCGATATATCAGTGAAATTTTCTAAAAATACTAGTCCTTTATGAAATTTGACTGTGTTTGTGTGTTATTCATATAAATACCAAACAAGGAACATTCTTAAACTACTTTTATATGGCTCCGATTTTCAGCGGTTTAGTCAGTGGCGACGAGTGTTGCTATTTGAAATATATTATTATCGTATTTGATAAATTTCCGATACTTGATATTTTATATCGATATATCGATATTTTTTTTAGATACGACTTTTCATACAAACCAAGCTATCAGTCAGTGATCGTCTCCGTTTACTCATACGTTTTGACGTGTAAAAGTGTTTGTAAAAACCTACTTACAGAAATAAAATCATTTATCATAAAATCATTTATCATTTATCATAGAAACTGACTGCGCGTGACAATTCGATCAATGCCCAGTGACAGCTAGCTTGTGCTTAGGATAACATAGTCAGCCTATAATGTTCCCGCTGCTGGGACACAGACCTCCTCTCTTGGAGTGGGGTGTGGGCTAAATCTACCACGCGGGCCCAGTGCGGGTTGGTAGATTTCACGTGTCTTAGAATTTTTGTTTCTAGAACATTTTTTTGTTTCCTCACGATGTTTTCCTCGACCGTTTTGAGAGTAGTGGTGATAAAATTATTTAAACAAAATAATGCGCATGTCTGGGTTCGAACCCACGATCTAAAACTCGGTAAGTCGGGGCCGTTATCACTGAGCCACCACTACTCTCAATTGCGCTAAATTCGGACACGAGTATTATTCGGGTTATTTCTTGCTCTGTAGGCGATTCTGAAGAATGTCCGGATCACTTCCTCTTTCCTTAGCATACAGGCGAATTACTTCTCGTATGGAATCTGAACTGGACGTATAATACGCCTCAAAGCTGCAGAATAACAGCGCGATTTTGGGAGCGTATGCCACGTTCAACCAGTTAGAACTGTACCGGAATTGAAATTTCTTTTCTATCAACTTATTTTTCATTTATGTATACCCATGGAAAAGGGAAGTGATCTAATTAGCTTACGTGGTATTAGAAATGCGAATAGCGAATACACTTTTTACATAGTATGAATCAAAATCAAAATACTTTTATTTCACATAGCCTACATGAGCACTTATGAAACGTCAGAAGCTAGATGCACGGTTTCAATTTGTCATTTCCTATGGAGAAGAGCCGGGAAGAAACTCCACGGTTACTCTTTTAAAATTAATTGGCTTGGCTTTTACAATGTTTTCAAATCACAGTGTTAATAGGTATGGGAGGACAGTGTAGGCCTGTCGAGAAGTATCAGGTACTTAACAAAGATTTATAGAATATTGAACGATAAAAATAATCTTTAACTCAAGAATCTCTTCTTATTTTATAGTAAAGGTATTCGACAAGGATATCCAGACGGTGGCGCATCCGATGGACGAATATAAAGAAAAGAACTACTCGTGGGACCTCTGGGAATGGAAGAGAAGAGCTTGTCAATGGGTCTGTCATTATATAATCATACTTAGCATGTCTTCAATATTACATAGGTATCTATAGAATTCATAAATAATTTGGACGAACAAAACAAGAAATGAACATCTTGATATTCTTGACATTTGACCAAGAAAAGATGTCTGTGTCCCTGTGTGTTTACACAAAAATTATCTGCCACTACCTGCCAGCGCGCGGAAAAGTCCGAAAGGGTGGTTACCGAGGGACCTGGCAACACAGGCAACGGAAGGAACACGGGTGGGTTTTAATCAGTAAGAGTCTGACACACCCTCCCGCTCCGCCCAGAGCGGGGGAAGTTATTTGATAATTTCCCACCTAAAAAAAAGTGGGCTCAGATTATAAAATAGAATCTGAGGTAGTGGGGATAGAATTTGCGTTCGTTATTTTGGTCCAAACCGATACAGAAACCTGATACAGATTTGTGAAAAGTAACATGAAATGTAACACAAATGAGCCGCCCAAGCTTATGCAATGCAACATGAAATGTAACATAAATGAGCCGCCAAAACTTATGCAATGCAACATGAAATGTAACATAAATGAGACGCCCAAACTTATGCAATGCAACATGAAATGTAACATAAATGTACCGCCCAAACTTATGCAACGCAACATGAAATATAACATAAATGAGCCACCCAAACTTATGCAATGCAACATGAAATGTAACACAATAACTAAGCGAATCTGTTTCAATGTGTGTTACATTTCATGTCACGTTTCAACAATCTGTACATTCTGGCATTAGAAAAAAAACTGTCTTGAAACCGGTGAGATAGGGCTATTTTAACACTTATTTGTCGACTACATCGAGTAAATAGGGTCGCCGCCCTTTTTACATGGGGGTGAATGTCAAGTTTTTTTTTTTTTGCTTTTGTACTAAGGCCCGTAGTTTGAGTGAGGTTCTGTAGAACTTCACTCAAAACTCAAGCATTACTTGAAACTCATAAAGCCATTTGACGTGTTGAAAAAAGTTTTAAGTAATCTTCGAGTCTTGAGTAAGATTCTGTGATATGGTCTTTAATCAGGAATATTATTAGCATGTATTTAACGCGGCGACATAGTTTGTCGCCGCGTTAAAAATCTGATTTAGGGTTTTAAAAATAATTAAAATAGGTAGCAAAAATAATAGGTTGGCAGCTACAGTAAAGTAGCATTTTAATTATAAAATAGCAGCTTTATTTTGAGTTGTATAAAGTAGCTTTGTTTAAATTTAAATTGGCAGTGATTTTTGTTTTGGTCTCAACAATAGAGGGGATCTGGCGTTAATGGTCACTGTTCTCACCTAACCTAACCCAAATGATTCAATAATCCTTCGCTGTAGCTGCCAACCTACTATATTTGCTACCGCCTTTAATTATTTTTTAATCCCAAATCCAGATTAATTTGTCGCCGCGTTAAATACATGCCTAATAATAATATTTAATCGCTGCCAAGTTATTTTTTTAATAGCAAATAGTTTGTCGCCCTTTAAGTTGTTAGTCGTCTGGAAAATATTTAGCCCATATTATTATCACATTCACATTAGAGGAAGTTTAAAAGTGGCACCGGTGACTGAAAAGTTGTGCGGAGATCGGTTGGCATGGTATGGGCATGTGATGCGGAGGAATGAGGAAAATGTCGTGAGGAAAGTCTTGAGTATGAATGTTGATGGCTATAAGAGTAGGGAAAGACCAAAGAAACGATGGATGCAAAAGATGATATGGCTAAAAAGTGGGTGACTATCGAAATGACAACTAATAGAGAAGTATGGAAGAAAGGGACATGTTGCGCCGACCACTAATAAATTTGGATAAGGGCAGGAGAATGATGATGATTATCACATTCATTTATTTGATTCAGAGGATACTTAGGATGTATTTGATCAATAAATATGTTGTCGAGTAGCATTGGTTGACCAAAATAGCAACTGAATAGATACAAAGTTAACTTATATTCTACAATCGATTTAGTTGAAGAAGCTTTCAAAAACCGAGATTTCGGTTTCATATATCCAAACTCATCACAAAGAACTTCATCTGTATGTACCATTGATCAAAATAACTATTTAGCTATGTCCGAAAGACTCACTTAATCACAAAATACACTTTCCACATCTAGGCAACAATAGTGAACTGCCAAACTCATTCAACCCAAACGAACTACAGCCACCTCCGTTCTGACATTCAATGTCAGACAGTGGAGCCGCGAGACAAGAGCCTACAGACCAACAAGGATAAAGGCATCAACACCGTCAATAGCAGCTACTTCTTATGGGGCTTGAGGGGGCAGCGGGGTTACGGACAACACCCCATGGATTTGAAACCTCAGCATTCTATGTTGGGGTTGAAACGTGTGTATTTTTTATCATTATACTGTTTGCAGTTATCGTAGTTTTTTATCTGTGACTGCCTCAGTGGTAAACACAAGCGCGACTGCTGTGCTTGTAGTCCTGGGTTAGTTTCCCAGGACGGGCAGTAGTGCTATTGGGAATTCAGCAGCTCGAATTAGTGTCTGGATAATAGCAACAGACTCGCCTTCTTTAACATGGAACTTTAAACTGGCGAAATGTGGGTGTACTATAGACGTCTGCCTAACCCTTCGGGGAAACACGCGTGATGTTATGTTTTTTTTTTATTTTATGGCAAACAAGCCGACGACGGTCTACCATGTTAAGTTGTCACCGCCGCCGATGGGCATCTCAGCATCTGCAAATACCAGAGACAATACAGATGCGTGCCTTGAAATTGGAACACTGCAACGCTTTTTATCGGCAGAAATGGGCTTGGTGGCAGTACTTTCCCGGATGAGATTCTTCACAAAGTGCTCTCTACACATACACATAACATAACGCTTGTTTTCCCTGGTGAGGTGAACCTACTGCCATCAACCCCTACAGAAAAAAAAAGCTAAAGGCTCAAATTACACTGCCGCGGAAAGGAATGACAGCGATTATTTTATACAAAGCACAATTAACTTTATGTCAATAGTGTAACGTACAAACTAGATACGAGCTAAATAACAGGGCGCGCGTGTTCTGGAGAATTCTCGCGCATTCTCGGTAATTCCCGCACTTACAAGCTCGGTATCTAGTTTGAACACAATTGACATAAAGTTAATTTTGCTATGTCAGTACAACATCGTAACAAAAACTAGCTTCCATTCCGTACCGTGGCAATGTAAGCTGAGCCAAAGAGCTCTGCTACTACTAAATCTCAGATTTTTATACTCTCATTGTTTTTACAGCGCAGGCAGTGACCACATGCAAATGGCCCTGTATCCAGACAGAGAGCTTAGAATCCGCAGCTACTAACGAACAAAATGAATTCTACTTGCCCGTTGATCCAGAATAAGAACCTCAGACGACGCTGGACTGATTCGACGCCATTTTATTTTTAACCGACTTCAAATAAGGAGGAGGTTTTGTTATGGGGTGTTGAAAGCAAAGATTTTAATCGTTAAATTCACCCGACTGCGTCAAAAGATGGTTACGTTTCTGTTTTGTTGACAATGACATTTGAGTAGTATTGTCTCGCTCAGTCATACTGAAAATCATGAGTCTGTGAGCTCGCTCTTTTCAGTATGGACACTACTCGCGACCTAAGTACGGTGAGGGAAATCTAATGATATAAATCTTTGGTTCATTTGGTTTAGTACTTCATCATGTTTTGTTAATATTAATGGTTGTTTAGGTATATTTAGAGCTTGTGTTTTTTCAGAACGATGTTTTGGAAATAAAAGAATCTATCATTATACATATTTTAAATTTATTTATATTTTATACTCTAATACGATGTTACAATCCTAGGACATCACTGTTCACTGTTTAAATAGCAATGTTTTATAAAATATTACATGTTTTACTTCTCGAAAAGAAAGCGATACCTACTAATTCTTTATTTGTACATTTTTTTTTTAAATTGATTGATTTTCGTTAATCTCTCCACATAAGTTAACGTCTGTTCCATTAGTATCTAAAGAAAACGTCAACAAACCCTGTTCAGGTTCAATTCTTACGCAATAACTCATTAATGGAATAAGTAACAAACTCATCTGTATTTAGAAAGTTTCAACTTGTTATCTCACAACTTTTTGTAAGAATTATTATTCGAATAACATATTAAATTATAATATTGAAAAATCATTGACGAAAGTTTTCGCTAAAAAATTAACCTCAACGGTCTGAATTGAAAAACATCATAAGGTGATTTAAAATTAAAATTTCGGGTTAAAGTATTCAAATACCTAATCAAAAAAGCACTCCATGCATTCACAGGTACGTTTTTCAGATCCGTTTGTTCAGTGGCGCACAGTGGAACGAATGTATGGGAGCGGTTGGACGTAGACATGTCCGAAAAAAAAGAGTAAAATTATGCCAAACTAATGATGCCATCTTATTCGATTACTTAATGCCTTCATAACTTGTGGTGATGAATTTCTTCATAACTCCCATATTTCGGGAGTAATTTGAGAAAATGTGAAATTTTACTATGAAAATGAGTGTATCGAGCTCTCTCCCTCCTGATTCCGGGCTTGTTTCAAGTAGCGGTCTCTAATATCATAATGCTAATACTAAGAGCTATATTTAATACTAAGACACATAGTGCGCCAAATGTGCACTTTCTGGGATAAAGAGTGATGTTTATTTTATAACACAATTTTTTTATTTTTTGTTTATTTTGTTGATTAAAACCGTTTTTCTAAAGGTTTACCTTATTACAATAACATTTCTGAGCAGCCAATTAGAGAAGATATAAGCTAATTAGGATATATAATTAGGGACTTAAGGTTTACATATAAAACTGATGCACTAATGATTACTGATAAGAACATTGCTATTATTTAATTACTAAATGGCTCTTAATACACTAATTTAGCATGCATCATTTACTAATTATCACAATAACTAATTACCTTGCAATATTTAACAAAGGATACCTGGGATACCTGGATTTTATATAAATAGGTCACTATTAGTAACTTTAAAATCAGTGTTGATTTACACCTCGTTGTATCCAAGCTAATCTCGCAATGTATTTTCCAAATTTTAATACAAATCTTGATATTCACGTTGCTTTATGCGCACGCGCACATAAAGATTTACGCGACTTTAACTATTTGTTCAGTGTTTTAAAAGATAACAGTTGTGTTCAGTTATGTGAAAGTGCTGAAACAAGTTTAAAAGACTGGTGTCGTCGATTTTGCTACCGCATTTATGCAAAATGGACACAGTCTGGAAGAAGCACAGATAAGTTTCGGAAGAAACATGAGATTTGGCTACAGGCTGCAATTCAATGGCCGGAATTACAGAATGAAAATATGGAACCTTCTACAGAAAATATAAGTGACGTCATCGAGCCCATAATTTCTCCTGCTAAATCTGATGCTTCAACTTGTACACATCCTAGTCCTCGTAAATCTTTTGAGGACCTTAGTAACCGGCAAAAAAGAAGACGCACTGAAGATAGTCTTTCATGCAGCAGTAGCAGCGCTGAAATTATGTTTTCGGCCGAAAGGGCGCTTCAAAAGGCAGGACAAAGCGATACAGCTTATGTTATGAAATACTTGACGGAGAATCCAGAAGAGGCCTCAAAAATCAAAGCCTTCATTGAAGGTAAATCAATTCAGGTACGGGAAATATCCCCTTTGAAGGCATTGGCTCTTTATGTATCGATGAACTTATCGAAATGGCGCTATAACACTCTTCGGGATTTCAACACTCAAGAAGGAGCTCTTCAATACCCGAGTTACTACATGTTGGTTAAAGAAAAAATTAAGTGCTATCCGGCCAAAGAAGATCTCACAGTTACAGAGAGCTCTGCAAAAATCAAATTACAAGCCTTGATGGATTTAACCTCAAGAAGACTTATTAGGTCGTTAGAAACCCCTGTTGATCCCAATCAACAGCTCGTATTGACCAGCAAATGGGGTTTTGACGGATCATCTAGCCAAAGCATTTATCATCAAAGGACGAGTGAAGATGAGCAAATCGATCTTGCTAGTAATTTTATGATTAGTCTTGTACCACTGCGGCTCGTCTCAAAAGGTGTAACAATTTGGGAAAACGAGCGACCATCTTCCACTTCATTTTGCCGGCCAATATTGTTTAAGTTTATAAAGGAAACCAAAGAAAATGTGCAGAGAGAGATGGCTGAAATCGAAGCAGAGATTGAAGCCTTAACTCCATCCACCATCACTGATGGAATTAGTGTCAAACACCAACTGCTGTTGACAATGATTGATGGTAAAATTCATTCCATTATATCCAATACAGCAGCTTCAGTGTGTGACATATGCAAGGCTTGTCCTAAAGAAATGAATAATTTAGAGTTAATCAAAGATAAACACGCAAACGAGGACATGTATAAATATAGCTTAAGCACCCTTCACGCTTGGATTCGCTCAATGGAATGCTTATTACACATTTCCTACAAATTAGACATAAAATCATGGCAAGTAAGGGGTGATATAGCAAAAAGGCAAGTTGATGACAGGAAGAAAAGAGTTCAAGAGGCTGTAAGAAGAGAAACGGGCTTACTTCTCGATGTTGTGAAACAAGGCAGTGGATCCACCAACAATGGCAACTCGGCAAGGAGATTTTTTGAAAACTACACTAAATCTGCTGAACTGACCGGAATAGATGCTATGCTTTTAAGAAAAATCTGTGTGATCTTGCAGTGTATTTCATCAGGAGAGAAGATCAACGTAACTAAATTCCGAGAGTTCTGCTTTGATACTGCTAAGCTTTACGTGGAGTTATACCCATGGTATTATATGCCTTCTTCACTTCATAAAATTTTAATGCATGGGCCAGACATAGTTCAGAACATGTCAATTGTGCCCATTGGTTTTCTATCCGAAGAGGCATCTGAGGCTAGAAATAAAGATTTTAGAAAATATAGAGAGGGGCATTCTCGAAAGCATAGCAGTATCTCATGCAATGAAGATATTATGCACAATCTTTTACTGTCTTCTGATCCACTTGTTACAAGTATCCGTCCAAAAGGAAATAAGTTTGTAAAAAAATCTTCTTTTAAGGAATTTTATGAGCTTACGGATTCTGAGAAAAGTGATATCGAATTTGTTAACATAAATGATTTAGCGGACATCGATTCTGAATTTGAATTAATTGATGATGATGATGATGACGAAGATAATTAAATGATGTTATTGTTTTAAAATGTGTAACTTAGTAAATTAGAGCTTACATCTTAATTATTTATTGTACTTTTAATGAAACTAGGTAATTTATTATCAACTTACTTAAAAGTCATACTCTCATCAGTTCTTGTGAATATTTTTGTTAATATATATTTCTGTATATATATAATATATTTATAGACCTCTTAATAAGTCTGTCTGCGGTTTAAAGTAAATACAAATGGGGAAAAAACGTTTTTTTTTTTAAATTTTCATTTCCTTTTATCCCAGAAAGTGCACATTTGGCGCACTATGTGTCTTAGTATTAAATATAGCTCTTAGTAATAGCATTACGATATTAGAGACCGCTACTTGAAACAAGCCCGGAATCAGGAGGGAGAGAGCTCGATACACTCATTTTCATAGTAAAATTTCACATTTTCTCAAATTACTCCCGAAATATGGGAGTTATGAAGAAATTCATCACCACAATTTATGAAGGCATTAAGTAATCGAATAAGATGGCATCATTAGTTTGGCATAATTTTACTCTTATTTTTCGGACATGTCTACGTCCAACCGCTCCCATACATTCGTTCCACTGTGTGGCGGTTTCCTGTTTTTAGCCTTACAGAACTCTTTAATAATTGTATTTTGATTAAACTTAGATATATCTGCATATAATCTATTATATATATATAATATATTATATCTGCTGTCTTTCTTGACTGATTGTACTTATTTCATAAATAATTTTATATTAGTTTTAGTTTTGATTGCTTTCAGCGGAGGCTGTACTTACCGGTATTGTTAACAAAACTCGAATGACAGTGTAAATATTTTGGTAAATTTATTTTAAGTTATTTTCTGTTATGTATTGGAGCAGCTGTCACATCTTTAATGAGGTTGGGTAAAATTGGGATCATTGTTTGTAATTCTTCATATAATTCATAAGGTTGGAAGTCACTGGTCTCACCCACTCGCAAGTCTATGTAGATCTTGACAGTTTTTTTTTTAATATTTGCTCTTTAAGAATATTATTAATTTAAAAGCCGCGAACTTCGAGGCTTTTAAGTAATCCATAAACCTTCGAGGCGGTGGCCCACGTCGCCCACGACTTACGCCGCTCTGTTTGTTTACATTTTTATCAGATACTTTTGGAATAGACCAAATTATATTTGCTAGGACTGGGTTGACCAATAGTGGAATGGCCAACGGCCCCAACGGGTGTGGAATGAATCACGCTCTATATTTCGCCCCGCGACTATTGAACTATTGCTACTTATTATTAATATTCTATCTCCGTAACCTTATAAAAGTATCTCTCGCCTCTCGAGCTAACGCCACATCATCTGCACGTAGTTTGAGCGAGGCGGCTTCTTCGCGCAACGCAACCAGAGTTGCTACTGACGCCGTCAGCGACGCCGGCAATATGGCTTCCGGAACTGACAGTTTTGAGAATTTTGTCTGGAAATTGTAATAAATGGGGTTTCAATAATCGCTTACAAAAATGATGTGAAGTTCACGAAAACAAAGGTGGGCCGGGATATTTATTTATTGCTCCAATGCTGAATAAAGATCTCTTCTGGGGTAGGCAGAGAAGGCAAAATCAAGCAAGCATCACATTACCCACGCTTGCTCATTGCATGTGGTTTCAGAATTTAGTCACAAAATCATTACCTATACATAAATTCTACCCCATCCTTGTCTCATCAAGCAAGCTCAAAAATTTTAGCTTCTCAAGTTAACGTCAAGTTGCTTTTGACTATTCATATTTTTAGCAATCTTCCTTAGAGAGGTCAGATTTTTAATGTTGATGAAGTGAGAAATCAGACATATCTCAATCTGGTAGGTTTTTGTTATTAGCAGATGCTGGTGGTCATCTTTTTTTTTATTGGTTGGGTGGGTGTGAAATTATCAAATAACTTCTCCCGCTCTGTGCGGAGCGTGAGGGTGTGTCAGACTCTTACTGACTAAAACCCACCCGTGTTCCTTCCGTTGCCTGTGTTGCCAGAGGCCTCGGAAACCCTTTCGTACCTTCCTGCGACCCCGGCAGCTGATGGACATCTTAGCATATTTCTCTAGCCACTTTTTACAATATTATACTCAACAATGTTATAGAAGGTATCAAGTTATTAAGAGATCAATGGTTCTAAAAAAAAGCAAGAAAAACCGGCCAAGTGCATGTCGAATCACGAACAATGAAGGGTTCCGTAGTTGCGATGAATTTATCCCAAAAACAAACTTAACACTAGTTCAAAAACATGTTCTCCCATACATCGATATACGTCACAATCAATTCTCCAACTGCAAATATAAATTGGTCGACTATTACTCGTTATAAACTTGTAAAGCCTACTTAGATGTGCTTAGTTTTCCTTTTAATTTCGTTATATGTACTACTGCCATGAACTTTTTCACATCTCAATAAACAACCATTTAGCTGGCAGGAGGGGGGAGGACACTACTAACAAAAACTTGCAATTTAAAGCTTAATAATACGCAAACGGATCCCTGAATTGAAAATTGGTTTTGCCAGACCCGCAATATTTTGAACGGCCTATCCAACGATACCCCACACCATGGGATAGACTAGAAAAAAAAAATCATCCCTAAAAAAAAATTTTTTTTTTTTTTTTCTTTATTTATTAAGGACTTTTATACATGTCAGTCCATTAGGCCTAACCTTAAAAAAAAAAAAAAAAAAAAAAAAAAAAAAAAAAAAAAATAGCTACTCTACGTGCAAGGGGTACCACCTCCCTTGCACGTAAAGTAGCTATTATTTTTTCAAGATTTTATTTTACCACTTTGTCGTCGTGATTAAGGCGCTGACAAGACCCAATTGCCCAAAATAGGCTTATCTTAATAAATTAAATTGCCAAATCTGTATAGTTTGTGGTAGCGAAAAAAATATATGTTAATTTTGAACATATTTCCCAGAACTTGGTTGTTACCAAAACACGTTTTGAAAAAAAATCTCGATACAAACTAACGTTAAACTAACCTCTTACCTTGAGTTCTAATCCAAAATATCTGCATTAAATATCAACATACGTTACGTATTTAATTAATAACAAGAACGTCTTATTTGAATGCAGAACTTGGTTGTTTTTAATTTCGATTACTCAACTCAATTTTGCGTAAATAGAGAATTGCTTCATATTTTGCAATAAATTACAAGCGTTGTGTCATCGCGCGTCTCTTTCTTTTCTATGCAATCTGAGAGTGACCGCGGTTTAGGTATTGTCAGCGTCTTAAGGGGACTACAGAACCTAAACGCGAAGTTTTTTAATGCCTAAAAGTATATGATCCACTGCAGTAAACAAAATTAGAAAAACATATGATATTCTTCAGAATATATGCTAGATAGATAGTGACCGCGCTTTAGCTGTTGTCAGGCTCTTTATATGTCTACCCATGCCAAATTACAGCTTTCTAGTACCTACTAAGAGTGTCTGATCTAAGCCGGGGACAGACAAACAGACGGACATAGCGAAACTTTAGGGGTTCCTTGTTTACTATGAAACCCTAAAAACGTACCTTAGCCTTCTCACAGCTCTCTTCATAAGAAACAACTTTCTGCTTGAACTGTCTGATACAATCCTGAATATTTTCGGGATTAGGATTCTGACTCGCCAAAGAATCTTGAGAACTCTGCAATTCCTTCCTCAAACCCACCAAAAACTTGTTATTACGGTCGATTTTAGCTTGAAGTTTAACATTCTTTTGTTTTAACTTTAATATTTCGTATTCCTCTTCTAGTTTCTGCGACATTTCTTTCGTCTGATGTAGGGATATGGCGATGGGGTCTAGTTGGTTGATGTCCATTGCGCGTTGCCCTTCGGCGGCTTGAAGAAGTATCTGCTGACATTTCTGTGGCAAAGCGTCGATGGATATGTTGAGTTTCGATAGGGTCTCTGATGTTAACGCCGCTGGAAATGGTAGATAGAGAATTAGATGTGGCAAATGGTACTGAATAAAGGTTGATTTGGGACCTGTAAGGCATACTTACTTTAGAAGCATAGTACTTGAAATAGTAAGTATTTATAATAACTGTATGTAAGGATCATAGCAGGTGGCGTTCTGTAGTTTCTGCCTACCCCTAATGGGAAGGTGTGAGTTTATATGTGTGTGTATAATACTGTAGAAGAAAATAGTAATAAGGAAAGGGTTAGCTGGCAACACAGAAAGGTGTAATGTTTTTTTTTTCAATCTTTATTTTTATTTAATAGGTTGAATATGGGGGTTTGCTGAAACCACCCTCAATCTTGGTAAAATTTTCTTGTGTAGAAAAAGTATTTCACTTTTCAGAATTTTACAGATTACTACAACATCAATTTGTTTTGGTGGCTTCTAATAATAATATAATAAAGCATGCTAAGTAAATAATGAATACCTTTTAAAATAAATTATTTTATTTGAATTTAAAGCAAAAAAAAATCTACAATAACTTGATAGGAGTTTGTTTCACAAAACTATTCAATAATACTAGTCTGATTTCATCCCAGGGAATTGGACAAGACTTTCAATTTTCTTAGCTACATTTAACAATAAATCTTCAGATAATGTTGGTCCCATGAGTTGTAGTGATAATGGTAGGTTGTTCTTTGAAAGCCTTATTGGTATTGAAATGGCCGGTATTCCAGCCATATTTGCAGGCTGCGTACAATAATCCTGTTCCGCACACTGATCCCTATTATGTTTAGCTACAAAGTCTTTATATAATGGTGCATCTGTCAACGTAGTTGGAGTCAAAAGCAAATCAACTCCAGTTTCTTTATTGAATACTTGTTTGAAGTCATCCAAAATCAACCTCCTTAGTTTCAGAGTTTTTATGAAGTATTTCACATAGTTTCTTGTTAGTAAGAAGTAGTTGCCAGCCAGGATTCTTGAGCGCACTACATTGTTGAAGCCTTGGTGTCTAGTGAATGCATATAATTCTTCTGTAGAATTATTTGCATTTGCTCTAAGGCCAAATTCTATGCCATCATATCTAGCCATGTTGCTGGCAACTTCACATTGATTTAATATTGAGTAAACTGCTATTGAAACTGATGTGTGGGGCAATGAAACAGACCTTACTATAGCATGTTCTTTTTCTAGTAAATCTGTTACTAAACCCCATGTATTGATCACTTCTCTGCTCATACCTTGACAGTGGTATTCTCTAGGAATTCCAATCTTTACCTTTGATAGGTCTATATCCCTTAGAGTGATTGGATCATATGGCTCTGTTAATGTTGTGGAATCATGTTCATCTGGCCCAGCAACTGCGTTCAACACTATGGTTGCATCCTCAACAGTCCGCGCTAAGATACCTGGCACATCCATTGAATTAACCAATGGTATCAAACCATGCCTGGATACAAGACCATAAGTTGGTTTTAGTCCTACAACACCGCATAACGCTGCTGGGTTTCGTGTGGATCCACCTGTGTCTGAGCCAATTGCCGCTACACAGGACCCTGAAGCTACAGCAACTGCACTACCACCAGAGCTACCACCTGCGATTCTCCAGTTTTCCCTGTCATATAACCAAGGGTTGCGAGTTGGACCAAATACTGAGTCTACTGTCCCCGAGCCCATGGCAAACTCGTCAAGATTACATTTGCCTATCAGACAGGCACCAGCAGCTCTTAATCTCGAGTATACTGTAGCATCATAACTCGGCACAAAGTTTCTAAGCATCTCCGACGCACAAGAAGTCATTATATTGCTAGTGCAGAAATTATCTTTTATACCAATAGGAATGCCGTCTAAATGTTTCGGGTTTTTAGAGATATAGAACCTCTTTTCACTTTCTATACCATGGGTTTCAGCAACATCGTCCGTGAGAGTCACAAATGCATTCAAATCTTTGTTCTGTTTAGCATTCTGTAAACTTAAATCTACGAAACTCGTGGGTGTCAACATTTTATCGGAATATGCTTGGTGAACCTTCTTTATCGTGTAAGACGTTAATTTATTCATCTTTTTGGTTTTTTAATAATAATTCATAAATAAAATAAAAATTACAGGTTACGATACAACAAAAAATTTAAGGCTGAACGACAAACTGACATACTGACAGTGACAATGTAACAAAAATGAAAATACTCTGTAAAAGAAACGTCACGATTTCAAATTCAAAAGGCTTCCACAATTTGGGCGGGTTAAACCTAACGTATTATTTTAAAATTATTGCTTACCAGTAGCGACGCATTCTTGGTATTGTTGCTGAATTAAACCAGAATGTACTCGGTTATGTTCTTCAATATTTACCGAAACAGTCTTCATTTTCGCGATATTTCTTCTGAAATAGGTTGAAATATTTCGCAACCTCGACTAAACGTTGATTGTTTGTTGACAACGGTTCACATCCGACTAGCATCTAACAGTCCCGAAACCTGACACCTGACACTGACACTCATACTAACACGGGAGGGCTGTCTGACTGCGGAGTGACCAGTACCTACTAAATTCTGAGTTACGTTTTGACAAGCACGTGAAATTATTGTGCTTGTCGTTGTCAAGCAATTTTGAACGTTTAGAACGAAGTTTGATGTGTTTGACCGCTACAACGGATATGTACGTAAGGTAGTAATTAGATAATTGTGGTAGAAAATTTAAAGAGGAACATAAGGGCTCCCACACAAAACTGCAAATTCGCATCGCATCGCAAAAATCTGCGTCCTCGATGTCATTTTATTATGAAAAAATGACATCGAGCTCGCAGATTTTTGCGATGCGATGCGAATTCGCAGTTTTGTGTGGGAGCCCTAAATGATTTTTATTGGGTATTTCATTAAGTGCAACTATAGCCAACTATTACTTACTACACTACACTATTACTTTAACTATAGTTACTATTAACCAATAAAAAAACAGTAAACAATGATGTTTATTTGCAAAGAAAACATAGTTTACAAGAGAAGATCTTACAGCCTTAAAGTCATTGCATTGTATTCTGCCTGCAAGCAAGCGTGCAAATTATTTATGTTTAATTCATAATTATTATGCAGATTATATTATTATTAGTACATTATTATTACATTATCATTACATTATCATCACACTCATTTTTTTTTTAGATTCTTTAAATAATACTGAACAAATATTTTTATGTTCTAAAAACTGTAGAAACACTTTTTTTGTAACCACTATGATAATTGTGTTTTAAAAAGATTACCCTGCAACAATTTAAATTTGTTTGGTATGGTATTATAAATTAATATATACATATTGAACACATTTTTTGTTATACATTTCTTTATGTCCAGCTGGACGATATGAGGTTGCGAAACATCTGTCGTGGTATAACTTCGGTATGTTGCTTAAAATAATGCATGTGAGTCTTTGTAAAAGTGCAGATATCTCTAATGCAGGGCAGTTGAAGAATTTTCATCTTTTGAAAGAGTGGCTTACTACTATCAAATCAAATCAAATCCATTTATTTGCCGAAATGTAGGTTTACAATCATGTTATTTATCTAAGAACCATGCCCTCTTTATTACCCGGATGCAGCGTTTTTGGAGCCTGAAAGATCTGTCGGTATTGGTCGAGTTACCCCACATGATTAGTCCATAGCTTAGAACAGATGAAACGTAACCATGGTAAGCTGCAAGAGCAGCTACTACAGACACATTTTGTCTCAGTTTTTTTAAAGCAAACACAAACCTATCAAGTTTCTGACATATATGCTCCACATGGCTTTTCCAATTCAGGTTTTGGTCTACATGAATTCCTAAAAAATTTAATTGATCCTCTTGCTGTATCTTTTCACCATTATACAGAATATCCAAAGCTAATGGTTTGCTATTATAGGAGTTAAATTCAATTAATTTTGTCTTGCTAACATTTATATTTAAGTTATTATTTTGCATCCAACTTATTACATCTTTTAGGGTGTTTTCCGTAGCTGATTGGTAGTCGCTTTTATCTTGACATTTTATGACAATTGTAGTATCATCAGCAAAAAGTATAAATTTCTGTAAAGTGGCCTCTGGAAGATTGTTTATATAAAGTAAGAAAAGTAAAGGACCGAGAATGCTACCCTGAGGCACGCCACAATTTTTTAGTACCGCTATGGATTTGAATTTCTCTGTATGTGACAGAATATATTCCATATTCTGTCGCTTTTCTTTTCAACTATGGATATCTCGGTACACTGTTGCCTGTTTCCTAGATAACTAGATATCCGTTCATATGCTTTTCCTCTAATACCGTAAAAGTCTAATTTGTTTAGTAGCTTATAAATTATAATGGTTAACAAAATCAAAGGCCTTACTCATGTCTAAAAACAGGGACACCGCAGGGTTGCCATTGTTAATACTTTCTGTTACAAGTTTAAAAAGTCAAAACACACAAAATAACCTATAAATTATAAAACATTCATAATTTATTGTCTTTTTCACTTAAGCTGCTTTTTTACCATTGGTAGATCTAGTTTTGGTTTACTTTAGGATCGACACAAAAGTAAACATAAACAAAACGGACTACTGTGCTGCCACCTATGACGAGCTTTCAGTTGTTAATTAACCCCATTGTGAGAGCAAGATACGGCATAATATGCCAAAATTTGCAAAAAATAATTGATTTACTAATTGCAAAATTTGCAAAAAAAATGCAAAACTTTTTGTCTAAAGAATGTTTCTGTTTTAGCGCAAGCGTAAGACTGGGTCACTCTGTGGCGACTAAAATGAAAATGATTGCTTGACAAGCATGCGTGACGTTGCATCAAGCCACGTCAAGCGTGCTTGTCAAGCGACATTGACCGTCTAGGGACCCCATAACATATCGGATTCATAAAACCATCATAATATAATGCAGTGGTTATTGAATCCCTTGCTTGTATAAAAGGTAGAAATAATTATTAGAAACTCATTCGTAACGTAGTGAAATCGGCTGTTTGGTCAATATATCGTTCGGGACGTTCTTAGAAAAAAAAAGTCGATAAATTAAAGAAAATTATCAGAATTTATTTTTATTACCTTTTAAAGGGTGCAGGAATATGCTGGATGCGGGAAGCACAGAACCGGTTGAAGTGGCGGTGCTTGGCCTAAGTCTTTTGGCTGAAATGGTGATGATGATTTAAAGGAACAAACATATTTTCCAAAAGTTTAGAAACAAAACACGACGAATAGAGTAGAGTTTAAATAGCAATTATATAAACTCTATTTATTATATAACACTATTATTCGTGTTTCATTAGAATTATATTAATTATTAATCTATTTCTAGTACATAAAACCAAGCCCTTAGTCCTAGAACCAAAAATTCGAAGATATGTGACATCCACCAACCCGCACCTGGGCCCGCGTGGCGGATTATGGCCCACTCCCTCTCACAAAAAGAAGAGGCCTATGACCCAGCAGTGGGAACATTAAAGGCTTATTATGCAGTACATAAAATATATTAGGATCACCATACTATAATATTATCCAACGACACAACATCGGTACCACTTTTCAGCTACACCAATAGTAAATCACCATATAAGTTTACTGTTTTAGAGTTTATCTAGTTTAATGTTTTCGTATGTTCAGTGCTATGTACAGTGCTATGCCAGCACATCAAATTACCACAAACTGTCAAGTTTTCTCATTTGGAGAAAGACAGTTTGTGGTAACTTGATGTGCTGGTGATTGTACACACGCAGCAACTTTAGTCGCCGACGACTCGCTGGTGATTTCAAAATCTCACGTCCACACATACATTTTGACAGCCAATTTGTCGCTAGCTATGTCAAAGTCTGTGCGTTTACAGCGGTGTGGACAACTTTACATCGGATTTCGAAATCGCCAATGAGTCACCGGTGGCGGCGGCGCGGCGCGGCGATTAATGTCACTGCATGTGGTGCTAGCATTAGAATAAAAATAATACGAAAACAATATGAATGATGATATTTATATTTACATAAAATCGTAGATTATTTTACTTAGCATTATTATTGAATACGAATAACTGAACGTTTTACGATTCCAAGATTGTTAAGATTTTTTTAAAGTGAAAACGTTAGTATTAGCTTACAGCGATTTTTGATATGGGAAAATCTTATGGGTTCCCATCACCGACATGCTATTGTTAACAGTATATCTGTAGCTATGAGTATGACTAAAAGTATGAAAAACACTGGTATTTCATAATGTTACGTTTCCACTTCTTTCGGCACTCCTGACTGCCCGTTTTTTAATTTGTGCTAAATTTATGTGTTCTATCGTGTGGTGAGCATCAACAATATTTATCCACTTTTATTCATTTATCGAACATAGCAAGTACGATACTAAGTTCGATACGTGGTTAAATAAATAATTCGAAACACACGATCAATAAACGTAGACAAAATTATCGATTCAAACCAATCATCGATACCATCGACACCGTGTTGTGACAGTTGGCATCCCTTATACATTGACTGTGTTTGTCGTATTTCATTTTCGTAGATGTTTTAAATATTTTCTTTCTCAATAATAAATATTATATTAGCAATAATTTATAGCCTAAACTATTAGAGTAATCAATATTTAACATTATAGCTATTTAATGACGTAAATATGGCGCATTTGCAATACATGCCCGGGGATCCTCGGCTGGTCGATCAACTAGTTTATGAGTTAAAATCGAAGGGTATATTTGATCAGGTAAGTTAAACAACTACTTCACATCATCAAGTTTTGCCCTTTGTGGTGTACTTAGGGCTGAAGTCGCCATTTTTCTCTGACCTTGTGTGTCCCTTTCTTCAATCACATTAGTATCAATAGTCAAGTATTATTTTCCTATAATGATTTGAGGTGTTCCAATACGGTAACAAAGTTATTGAAAAGGCATTTTATGTCTAATCTCAGTCATGGGGTTAATCTTCATAAGTTTGTACCTATAACTCTTTAGACTACATTGCCTATTCTTGATTTTTTCCTGTAAAATAAGTATTTATTTCATTATTTTTAGATTATCTGCCCTAAGCATCCCTAGGGCAGATAATTAAGTATGTTACTGAAAATATCAAGGGTCTACAGCAGACATATCTATAATACACATCTCAAACAAAAATATTTTCAGTTTTGGCCCTATGTTATGTTAACAAACTAGGATGAAAATGATTAAAGGTATTTCATGTCAGCTTCCTTCCACTTGCTGCTCTGATCTTGAGATTCTGATTTAACTAGTTTAAAAAAGTTGATTGTTGTCTTTTATTTGAAATTAAAGTGTCAATTACATTTTCAAGTCTGGTATTCTGAGCCCAAATGTCACTATTGGGGTTTCAATAAATATTTGTAAACTAAATTAAGCTTATGATACCGCTTTGTGCTATTTACTCATCGTCATCCTCGTGCCTGCATCCCGATATATAATGGGGTCGGCAGAGCATGTTTTCTTCTTTAATACCTACATCAATATTGGTCATAATCATCTCAGAAGTCACCCATGCCATATAGTCTTTCACACCAACCATCCATTGCTTGACAACTAAGTTTATTAAAAAGTATTCTCCAAAACTAACTCAGTTTGGGAAAGAGATTTGTAATATTAATAGTAATTTATCTTGCTATTAAATCAGACACCAAAATGTATGTTTTTATAACATCATCTCACTGCTTGCATCATGCTTGTTTTGCCTCCAAGGTGAGGCAGAGGTTTACCAGTACAACCACACTTAGCCATTTATATTTAAGTCCCATGTAACAGGGGCAAGCAAATTTAACAAGACATGTCTCAAGATTTGTTATTACAACAGTTTATTAACAAATCTATCATACATTTTCCAATTAAGCGTATATTATGATAGATAACAAACGGTAATGCTCTTTAAACACATCCACTAAGTGATATGAAATTATTATTGTTGCACATCCAACAATGATAAAATATTTTGTTTATTATGTCACTACTACTATTGTGCATACATTATGAATATGTGTGTTGTAACTTTACGATTTCAAGCTTGGAATTTGTAAAAAACTTTGGTTTTATACAAGAGTGGCATTTTTTATTTATGGCAGACAAAAATACCATACTCCTTTCTCAGGCTATTTCAAATGATTAAATTTTTGGTTTTATCTATTTATGTTATTATGTACATACAGTAAAATGCATAGAGAATCAACATATGTATAACTTTCGAGTAAGGACAAAGCTTAACGGAAGCAAAATTAACTTAATTTGTTCCATGTGAATATGACATACCAAAACACCTACAATAATTACCCAGCCTATTTTGAATACATTTCAGTATTCTAAATCTCTCCATTCCAGTTCCGTAAAGACTGCATTGCTGACGTGGACACTCGTCCTGCCTACCAGAACCTTAGGCAGCGTGTCGAGAACTCCGTGTCCTCATTCCTGTCACGACAAGTCTGGAAGCCGGACCTCAACAAGAACCAGCTAAGGGAGAAGCTTAGGAAACATATTCTTGAGTAAGTTTAGTTTTAGTTTTATAATTTAAAAAGTTTCATTGTGACGAATTTGTTTGGGATATATGTTTGTTGGGATTTTTTGCCAAATGTCTGTCATCTACCTTTCCAAAAGTTCCTCGTCATCTGCATATATTACTAATTTTTATATGCCAGAGATACACGTCTGTCAGGATGCCTTAATGCGCAAGGTCGGTCGGTCTTAAAAACAAAAAGACATCTGCAATAGCAGCAACAATTATTTGACGAAACATCATTATCCCTTGTAGACGCATAGATGCTTGGTTTTTTTTACCATTTTCTATCTTGTTTTACGTTTTTGTTAAGTACCTGGTACTTGTTAACTGGCCTACACTGTCCTATTAACTATGTATTATGAAAACAGCAAAAACCGAAAAGAGTTTTATTAAAAGAAATAACCATGGAGTTTCTTGCTAACTCTTTGCTATACGCAATAACCAATTGGATCCATACACCTGCTGTTCTTGTAGGTTTATGTGAAATAAAATATTTTGAATTTGTCCAGTTTTTCCTAAGATGAATACTGTGGGCTAAAGTACATTCAAGTTTTTCATTGGTAGAGCAATACAAAACAACAGATCTTGTGATTTTTTTTTTATTTTTATCTTTTCATTACAGTGGCAACTACCTAGAACAAGGTGTTGAAAGGATAGTCGACCAGGTGGTAAACCCAAAAGTCGCGTCTGTTTTCATACCTCAAGTTGAAGACCTAGTATACAACTACTTAGGTATATCCAGAAAGAAATCCGTAACCTCTACAGAAACTTCCAACGGTAAACTAAGTACAGATGATCTCCTGCCGGAAGACTTGGAAGCCGTCAGTCCTGGGTCAGTCAAAAGCAATGATGAGAAGGCTGAAGCAATGGACGAAGATATTAGCGAAGATAATAAAATGGAAGTGGATATAAAAGACGAAGATAAGGCTTATATATCTGAAATGGAAAAGCCTAAAATTGAAGCAGACTCGCAACCCTCTATCATTGAAATTACCACCGATTCTGATGAGAATACAGATAAAACTAACATGACAATACATGAGGAAATAAAGCTAGAGAATATCCCACCGCCAGATAACAGCCCACCGAAAGTCGAACTCGAAAACATTGATATCGAAAAGATAGAACTTCCTAAAGAACCTAATATAGTAACCGAAGTCCCTCATCCTGATGAAATACCACTTCCAAAAGATGATAAAGAACTATTCTTTAAACCAATTGTACAAAGTGATGATGATTCAAGCAGTGACTCTTCTTTACGAAGGAATATGTCTCCATTAACTCCAATCAGGAATTATAATAATGAAAACTCGTGTGATGCTCAACAGGCTTTCGAGCATGATTCTGACAGCAAAAGTAACGATAAGAAAGAGCCAAGTTCTTTCAGATTCGCTATAGAAGCCAAATCTCCAGAGAACAGTTTGGAGGCAAAACCGGAAAAGAAAGACCCAGAGCAAACTAACCTAGCCTACCAGTTCAATAATCAAGTTAATATTAACACATTCAACACGCCTTTGTACGACGACAGTTCAAACAGCAACAATTTACAAATTGACTACGAGAGTGACGTAAACAGCAAGACTAACGCAGAGAAAGTGCCGGAAGCTGATCAGAATTCTGAAGATAAACGGGATAAAAAGAATGAGGAAAGAAAAGGCAGTCATAAAAGCTCGCATAGATCCAGAGACTCGCACAGACATTCTAGTAGCAAAAACAAAAGGTCGGATTCTAAGCAGTCCACTTCTAGAGACAGTAGCAGGCATGACAAGAAACCTAAGGAAGATCACAGCAAATCTAAATCCAGTCGCGATAAAGAACGAGAGAAGTCGCGAGAGCGGAGTGATAAGAAGGATAGTCGAGACTCATCCAAACATAGGAGTTCTTCCCATAAGAGTAGCTCTAGCCATAGAGACTCGAAATCTCATAGGAGTTCAAGTTCTAGCCAGAAACATTCAAGCGACAAAAGATCTTCAGACGACAAAAAGTCCTCATCAAGCCACAAGTCTGAAAGGAGTTCAGAAAAAAGTTCCGATAGAAGTTCCAGAGATAAAAGAGATTCTAAATCCAGTTCCCATCGGTCAGACAAAGATAAAAAGAGTAGTTCTAAGAGCAAACATGATGAGAAAGATAAGAAAAAAGATAAAAAAGAAACCGATGACCATTATAGTTTGTCTGGGAGAGGAAACCATGGACGGCGTTCAACTGACAGAGATTCTAACGATGGCAGCTCCTCTTCAAAAGGGTCTCAGAACCAATCTGCCCCAAAACCAATAGAAAATAAAAAAGAAACTAATAAGGGGTCAAGCTCTAAATCCGAGAATACTTCAACTAGTGGTGGATCTACCAGCCCCAGTGATAAAGACCCTGGAGTTACCACAGCTAGTGGCACAAAAACTAACCAAAAGCCTATTAGAGTCGAGAATCGTTTAGAGACCCCTATAGCTAGTCCACCAAGACTACCTTTCGTACCAGATGTGACGTTAAAGAAGCCTAAGTTCGCAGCGAATTTGGAAGAAGCTAAACGGATGATGAAAATGAGGAAGTTTCTTGACGAAGAACAGAAGAGAATGAACCAAGAAGCTGCATTACTTCTCGAATTTCAAGCGAATGTAAGGCCTAGTCTGAGTCAGGTTTATTCTAGTATTCCTGGACCTGAGCTAGAATTCGCGTGCATAGCTAATGAAGTTAACAATATAATGCAAAATAAAATGTGCAAAACTGAACATGTTAAAGCAGAAAAGACACCAAAAGAACCCAAAGACACAGTACAAGAGAAAGATGAAGAAGAAATTAAAACAGAAAACATTAAAAATGATGACAAAAATAAAGTGACAAATGAAATTATAGACGAACTTGAAGACACACTAACTAATGACACAGAAATGTTTGATGATTCAGATACTAAACCGTCTGACAAAAGTGAGACTTACAACGAGAACAAACCTTTTTCACAGCTAATGGAAGAAATATCAGAATACAGTAAAGCTTCAGAAAAGAACAAAAAAGATGCTTTAGACAATTTAGTTGACGATGAAAATAAAAAGCGAACGGAATTTTTCGAAGTCACAATTATTACTGAAGAACTATCGGAATCTGATGAACCTGCGAATGCACCTGATGCTACTCCAGAACCTGAAACAGACACTAATGAAAGTGTTGAAACTGACATTACCCAATGCCTTGGAACTGAGAATACCGAAACCTCTGAAGCAGAAATTCTTGAAATCAGTAAAACTGAAATAACTGAAGATTCTAAACCCGAAACTCCTAAAAGCCCAAAACTAGAAAAAGAAACCTTAAAATACTTCGCTGAACACGAAAAATTCGACGCCGAACTAAAAAGACACCAATACAGCGATTTCCTAAAAGCCTACTTAGAAAAAAATCTAGTTTCCAACAAAATACATATTATTAACTGCGATACTTACGAAGAAAATATCATCAAAGAGGTCTGCTCGACTTTTGGAACTTTCGAAATAATAAACTATTATAAAAATGGGCACTTAAAACTACCAAAAACAGCTAAAAATGTCATCAAAAACGTGAATGTGGCTTCAGAAATATCTTTACCAGTGGACAAAAGTTTTGAATCAAAATCTCCGTCACCAGTTTTCAGTCCAGTGAAATCCGAATGTTCCTTTGAACTTTCAAGTGATTATGATGCTAAATTGGAAGAGATGGTTAATAAAACATCCCGTCAAGAAGTCATGGAGATTATACTTGGCAATGTAATAGATGATGATGAGAATCCTTCTATAGATTATTGTACAGAATCCAGTATTGATAATGAGTTACATTTGAAGAGGAAGCTGGGGGATGTTGAGAGTGCGGAGAATAATAACAGGCAGGTGTTGAAGAAAATGAGGAAAATGAGCGATTCGCACCAGATCTCGTCGACCACTGAAGGTGAGTTTTTTTTAATTTTTATGTGCATTTGCGAATTGGTATAATATTTTTATCTCACGAAGCGACTCGCGCTTTACTTGTGGTTACCAAGTGTAAAAACGCTTTAATCGTGTGCGTGAATACGAGTAGCGTCAGCACATAACACACACACACACACTTCCGACTTCGCCATTGTCGCGGACGGTACCGAGAGCTCCTGCGCTTACACACATTCACAGCGTGTTTGTACACCAGCAGGCTTAGCATGACGCTTTCTATTTCTTCGAAGAAAAGACACGGCTCTTTCTATACAAAGTGACATTTCGTTTCTCCATTTTTGACATCTCACCGTAGAAATCGTTCTAAAATCTGTCATTTTGTCTTTCGATTGTAACGATCTTTGTCTAGGTCCTTTTTTATGTAGAAGGATTTCTACGGTGGGATGTCAAAAAAGGAGAAACGAAATGTCACTTTGTATAGAAAGAGTCGTGTCTATTCTTCGAAGAAATAGGAAGCGTCATGTCAAACCTGCTGGTAATCACAAGTGAAGCGCGCGTCACTTCTTGAGATAAAGATACAGTAGTTGTAATTTTGCTAAGCACTATTTCTATCTTATGAACCAGATTGTCCTATGACTTTTATTTTAGCCAACAACGAAGCGTAGTTTTCATAGCTGAATCAATCATAATTGTGTAGTCTGTAAAGATACTTTCAAAGTTTACCAGCTAGCTAGAGAGATTCTGGGCTCATTTTAGGGTGTATGTTGTCTCATAGAAAAACCGTAGCTCTTATTTTGATGTCTTGTCATACTGCTGTCACACATAAATAACTGCAAATAGTATTCAAAAAGTAGGGGTTGGATCTAGTATCGTTTGGCAGGAGTTGGGGGGTAAAAGGGGCTAAAGTTGGTTGGGGGTGGGTCCGCGATTATAACGCTACCACTCTTATTAAAAGGTAATGCATATTTTTCGAGAAATTAATAAAAAATAACCTCAAATCAGATAAGAAGCGAAAACGAAACGTTAAAATGGGCGATTGACAACCAAATCTGTGCCAGTATCTGTAGTCAGTTTCCAGTATCAGTATCCAGTACAGTGGCGGATTTGCAGTCTTGGCCGCCCGAGGCCCCAGGCCATGTAGCCAGCCGCCCCTTTCTCAGCACCCATCATATAGACTACATAATGAATTTTAGTTTATCGCCAACTTTTATCGAAATCGATTCAGAAATTTAGTTAATTATACCTAATATCTGCTAGTTGGCGTGCTATATTTTCCGAGGTTTTAGGGATAATTGCACATTTAAAATGGTTTTGGGTTTTATTTATGTAACTACAGGTTTATTCTCATACAAGATAAGACATAAATAATAAGTGTTTTACAATATGTTACAAAACTCGTCGGCACTTAAGCGCAGCGAAATCATTAATTAAATCTTCGCAATCCAATTTCCTTAAAAAATCAGCTTCTATGTTAAGCAAAGCAAGTTCGTTTAATCTTTGCGCGGCGGCGTGATAGCGTTCACGAAACTCTCGTGCACCAGCCTGAGTGTTTTAAGGCTCGCGCGTATAACTATATTCTTCATAAATCAGATAAATGTACGAAATAATTACTTTACAATGTATTTTATTATACATATCCATATTTTATACATAAAATGTATGATTAATGTTATACGACGCGGTGCAGTACGGTCCTGCATAACGTGCGCGAGCCTTTCAAAAAAATCAAAATCAAAATCAAAATATTTTTATTTCACATAAACCTACATGGGCACTTATGAAACGTCAGAAGCTAGGTGCACGGTTCCAATTGGTTGTTTCCTATGGAGAAGAGCCGGCAAGAAACTCCACGGTTACTCTTTTAAAAATAATTGGCTTTTACAATGTTTTCAAATTACACAAATTAAGTATGGGAGAACAGTGTAGGCCTGTCGAAAAGTACTTAACAAAAAAAAAAAGAGAAAAGGAAACGGTCTAAAGAAAAAAAGATCTAGTCTATTAAGCCTACAACGTTCTCACATTCACAACGTACACAAGAATCCATGTAAAATAATATTAATAATATTAAGTCTGAAATATAAATTGTAGGTATATAATGTCAAATAGTGAAAATATAATGTCAAAAATGTATGTCTAAAAAATAATAATAATAAACATCGTAATTTGGGAGCAGTTAATAGATATTTCCATAGTTATGCCGTTTCTGGTGTACCAGGGAAGCCACATGTGCAGAAGGAATTATTGCCAAACTTCCTTGTCTTCAACGTAGTCTTTAATCTTGTAATATGCGTTTTTGATAAGGACACGTTTGATGTGGGTTTTGAACTTACCATCGCTAAGTTCTGTAACTGACTTTGGCAACTTGTTATAAAAGCGGATACTGTTAATAACAAATGATTTGCTTGTTTTTGTTAATCTAAATTTGGGTATCACAATTTCATGTTTACTACGTGTATTTATATTATGGAAATCACTTCTTGTTTTGAAAAGACATAAGTTCTTGCGAACATACAAAATACTTTCTAAGATATAAAGAGAAGGCAGAGTAAGTACATTAATTTCTTTGAATTTGTTTCTAAGGGACTCACGAGGACCCATTCTATATACTGCGCGGATTGCCCTCTTTTGTAAGATAAAAATTGAATCTACATCAGCTGCCGATCCCCACAGCAGAACGCCATAAGACATAATACTGTGGAAATAAGCAAAGTATACTAACCTAGCTGTGGCTATATCAGTCAACTGTCTATTTTTTCTTACTGCATATGCAGCTGAACTTAATCTACCTGAAAGAGCTCTAATGTGGGCTCCCCATTGTAATTTTGAATCTAGAGTAATTCCTAGAAATATAGTTTCTGTAATAGCATCTAGTCTCTTGCCATCAAGTTTTAAATTTAGATCCACTTGGGGTACATTTGGTAGTGAGAACTTTATACATTTTGTTTTGTTCGCATTAAGTAAGAGATTATTAGCTGCGAACCATTTCGAAAGAATATCCAGACTATCATTGACGTGTAAGACATCCGGATTTTTTCTATCTATTTTAAAAATAAGAGAAGTATCGTCAGCGAATAGAATTATATCCGATAAGTTTGCCATCATGTAAGGAAGATCATTAATATAAACTAGAAAAAGGAAAGGGCCAAGAATTGAACCTTGGGGCACGCCCATCTTTACTAGAGACCCCGAGGACGTCGCCCCGTTAACGTTTACTTTTTGCTGCCTGTTTGATAGATAGGACAGAACAAGATCAGCAGCTTGTCCACGAATTCCGTAGTGGTGTAATTTACAGGTCAGTGTATTGTGGTCAACGCAGTCAAACGCTTTTGAGAGGTCACAGAAAATGCCAATGGCATCCTGGGATTTCTCCCAGGATTCCAAAATGTGACTGATGAGTTTTACTCCTGCGTCAGTCGTCGACCTACCTTTCGTGAAACCAAACTGGCGACTATGTAAAATCCCATTAGAATTGAAATGTGACAGCATCTGGGCTAGCATGATTTTTTCATATATTTTACTCAATGCTGGTAGCACAGATATAGGTCTATAATTAGAGGGATCACTCTTACTACCCGATTTGAAAATTGGTACTACTTTACTATGTTTCATTAAATCAGGAAACGTACCGCTGTCTAAACATTGATTAAATATGCCTGTTAGGACAGGGGCTATTGTGTCAATGATATCTCCAAGAACCTTAACGGAAATCCCCCATAAGTCTTCAGTTTTCTTTATGTTAAGACTTTTAAATGCCCTCTTAATAGTGACAATAGAAATGGGCTTGAATTCAAAACTTGGAATGTCCTTAGAGAAGTGTTGTTTGAGAAGAGATTCAGCTAAAATAGGTGATGAGGGAAGAGATTTCGTAACCTCTATTGGGATTTCGGTAAAGAAATTTTCTAGTGTCTCAGCAACTTTTAACTTATCTGTAATGGTTTCATTATTAATTTTTAAAGACAATTCATTTTGATCTCGCTGTTTTGTGTTTCCAGTTTCTTTGTTGATTACCTGCCACACAGCTTTTATTTTATTGTTAGACATACTAATTTTGTTACTTATTAATTTAGATTTAGCTTGCTTTAGAATATTTAGGTACTTTCGAGTTATTTCTTGTTATCATTAGTGATTTTTTTGTCACGATTGGCCGCCCCTAATATCTGGCCGCTCTAGGCCCGGGCCCACTGGGCCTTAGGGCAAATCCGCCACTGATCCAGTACCAGTATTTGTGATCAGTCCGTGGTATAAAATGTCAGGCAAAATCGATAACACAGAACGTAAACAAAAATACAGGTATGCCATTTGCGTCACGTGTCACTGTCATTCGTTTTCGATCATTCCGTTTCTCGAGTTGCGTGAAATTGTTCTCTGCGTTTGTACTCCCACTGATCGTATGTGTGTACAAAAGGCAATGTTTCTACTGTTACTAGGAGAACTTAGGATGTAAGAGCGAGCGAAGCGAGCTCGGGACTTGGGGCACTCCGACTCGGACAGGGTAGGTTCGGGGAATGGGGAAAGGGGATGGCGGGGTCTAGTGAGCGAGCGAACTTAGACCCCGCTATTCCAGTCGACGTTATTTTTTCTTAAACCTTTGAGGCCCGCAAAGCGGGCCTCATACTACGCCTTTTAAGCGACTTTTAAGTGTTTCGAGGTTAGGTTACAATAATTTGTTTTTCTCAAGAACGGTGCGTTACCTTTTCATGGGAGTGGTGCCAGGGGGCAGGGCGCACCACCCCCCCACTCCCACCCCCCTTCTCCTGCCAAACGATACTAGATTTTCATCAAAAGTAGTGATAGTCATAGTATTCAAGAAGTATAAATTTCCATTCCAGAAAATTCCATCGTAAAATATAAAACAGGTGTTTTACGATATTTTAAAATCTGGGTATAACAATGAGTTCGTTTTCAAGTAAAAATGACTCATAATAAAAGTATACCGTTTTCCCTTCGCTTGCGCACAAAACCCTATTAAATAGCCATTATTTATATATCAAGTTATGTACGCAATATTTCAGAAAGCGAAGAGGTTTCAAACAACAATAGGGTATCGCACCCGACCAGGTCAAAGTACCTCGGTAGGGCGAGACGGGTCGGCTTGGCAAGACCTCGGAGGACTAGTGAGTACTTGTGTTTCAATTCAAAACGTTACCCTCCTGAAAATTAGACACACCGACTGTGAGCGATCGCGATAAGACCAACGATACCCACATATTATACCCTCCTCATAAAATTTTTACTTGTTATATAATAGTATACTAATAGTTTCACTTAGGAGAATTCCTAGGTTTGTTGTAGAATGTCATTGTGTGTGTAGTCGAAATTACAGACGATAGCTGATTAACGGGTTAAGAAAATAAACCGCTTTGTAGGTGTCTCATTTAGTTGCTGACATAAATCTATAGAGAAATATGTAAATATCAGATAACCCGTCCTAACCATCTCATTCAAGTTGCTGATCAGTAAATATGCTGTTAAATATCTTGTTATGTCTAAAAATAACAATAGCCTATCAAATCACATTGGTCACAGCTTTGATTGCTTGACCAAAATACTAACAACCCAAGAGATTTAACAATGGATCAACTTTGAAGCATTCAGAAACTATGATATGTAAATAAATGAATGATGAAGTGTATCTAAATGGTAGTCAGTTAAAACTATTTCCCATAAATTATATTTAACTATCAATTTCCAGATCTACCAAACAGTCCATCAAGTGACAAATCAGTAGAAAACTACGAGCAGAACACTCAGACAGCGACACAAACACAAACGCCGAACGGAAAGTTCAAATCCGTCACAAGAAGCAAAGTTCAAAGATACGACACTTCTGACTTGTACAAGCCGAAATTACACTACTTGTCTAGAAGAAACAACATCAGTTAAGTAATTAATTTTAAATACTGTTGATTTTCTTGGCTAAAATAGGCTGACTTTAGAAACTGAGTATAGTTGCTGCAAATAAACGAACGCGTAATGTGACGTTAAGGTCATTGAACTGCTATGGTCGTTGCAAAACACTGCGCGTCATGTGACATGTAATTGACATAAGATTTGTTATGATGACGTGCGTTAGAGAAATGCACGAACTATAAAATGAAAGAATACTGTTTAAAATTATAAATAATCAGCACACTTTGTAAGTTTAAATCAGTCCAATCTATCATTATGGGCTTTTGTTAGGCCCAGTTTCGTTTCTTTACGAAATGTAATTCTTTTTCTATGTCAATAGGTAAAACAAATGCATGTTTTTGTTAAACCATCTCTGTTAGCCACAAACATAGTAAGGTTGGCCTATTTAAAGCCGATAATGTCACGGTTAGTGATTATTTGTTTATGCCATACCCTCCAAGGCAGGCAATTATAGGCCGAACTGTGAAATTTAACATTATTTGTATAAATGGAATATTAGTTAATTTTTAAACTCCATGCATAATCTTTTAAAACGTATATTATTGAGATTATAAATCTTTGTAAACTTATAAAAATAAATTGTCATTTGATTTTGCCTCAAAAATGTTAAATTAACTTTATATCTGCTCTTTATAAGCAGAGAGCGCAAAATGCTTCTTATTTCTGTACTGTGTACAATTATTGCCTTGATTTCTTTGCTTCTCAGAAGTTATATTAAAAGGGAAAGCTGAAATAGCTTCTCACCTTTAATTTGAAAGGCTTGGGTTAATGAACCATTCCCAACAAATAAATAAATTTAGAGCATTGTTTGATAAAGTGAAAGTAACCCTATCTCCTAGTATCAAATCAATCCCAGGATTTGTCATAACAGAACTTTTCTCGTAATGGCACGAACTGTTATAAGCATAGCTTATGCCGAGCTAAAAATATTAGCGAGATGGTACCGAGGTTGACTGTCTAGTTACACCAAACGTGCAATTTAAGTGGCGAAATGTAGGTGTACTATAGGTTCACCACTGCCTACCCCTTTGGGAAGCACAGGCGTGATATTATGTTATATGTATATTTAGTAACCGCCACTCATGGAGGCTATGTCATTGCACCTCAAAACTAAACTGAAAGTCGGTCTGATACTTGGAAGTGGTTTATTAATTCTATGGGACTTACTCGGATCTTGGCTTAGGGTATTTTTGGAAACAAGGGTAACACATGGATTTGGCTATTTCATAAGGCTATGGCATCGGGCGCGAGGCTTATATTATGCCTACTGTGCCCAAGATCACGCTCGTATCGAAAAACTTTTGCTTTCGAGGAACGTTTCATACTATTACTACAAGGATCTTTTGGCGCTTAGATGACGTTGACAGGGGGGCGCTCTTGGAAAACATTTGTGACATTGTTTTGTGAAATGTATTGAAAAAAACAAGATGGCGGTGTTAGTTGCGATATTGACCAGGCGCCAAAATACTCTTGTACAGCTATATGTATAAGCCTCAGGGCTACACATGCCAATGAAACTGGCTATTCCCCTTTGAGAGTAACATTAGAATCGTTTCCTGCATTTCACTAGGATGGAAACTCTTAATTGTATTACTAGAGATTTTATGTATTTCTATAACGTTTGCAAGGTCCCATTTGTTTTAGACTAACAAGGAATCTGACAACTGATTCAATGTAAGAAAGATATCATCCTCCAGAAATTGGGTTGCAGAGATCAGCTCTGTGCAAAATATTGATATAGCCATATCTGGTTAGCAAAACTCAGAGGCTAGTCCGAACTCGAACATAGGGCTATTTTTAAACAAACTTGATTATTATAAGATTTCTCTTCGGATTAACATCCAAAATGAAATAAACTGTTAATATATTTTATTCTCAATTTAGTATTATTTTTAAGTCAACAGAGTATGTAGTATTAAAGAAATATTTTATGAAATATTTAATTAGTTAACTTGTTATTTTATTATAATATAATTTCTTGTTGTAGAAAAGTTTAACAACTACTTTTCAAATCTTGAAATATTAAATTTTTATTTTGCTACTATCCCATATCTTGAAATTTTTAACAGAACTGTCTCGAGGTTGGCTCTCTATTTGTGCATGTATAATTTTTAACTTAATTGTGTATCACAGAAGGTTCAAATCTAAATAAAATTAGAATGTCTAATGTATTCTTATAAAAGGTGGCACATATTCATCTCGTTGAAAAATTACTAATAAATACATATTTATTGGATGTCCAAATATCACCGAATCTGCAGAACACGTGATAATATACTGTACTTGAATATTAAATTTATTATTTATCTACATGTCTGATGAAACGCTTTGTATGTCCGCAAAAATAGTTGCTCTTTTGGGAATACGCAACAAAACTAGACAGGTGTTATTAAGTTAAACTAGCACTTTGTTTAATATTTCTAGTGTCAATGGTAGTTTTCAATTGATACTAAAATTATTATTTTATTCGAATAGTAGCTTCAAATTGAATCATATTGAGTGATAAAGTCTAAGATGTTAGAGCTTTTTAATTCACACCTATATATTAATATAATATGTAATATATTTAAGTAATATATTTAATACATAGTACATAGTACATACATAGTAGTTACATAGTAGTAATATATTTAAGTTTCAAACAAAAATGTTTCAATACGTGCAATTTACTGCAGAAGTAAGGACACTAAATGACTGCTGTTTAAGTGTAAAAGGGAATATAAACATAACAACACATACATTGGTTATGAATCACATCATTTATTTATATTTCTAACCCTTTTTGTTTGAACAAAATTGGTCATTAACAAACTATTTTATAGAATACACAAAAAAATCGTAAATTCCAAATCCTTCTTTTGTAGTAGTTTGTACATGGCTGTTTAAACAATCAAGCTTTGTAAATACATTGATATATAACACGGTAAAATAGTATTTAACAGTACAGAGAAGAAAATAATCAGAGATATTATTGACGATAGTAAATTGCTGGGTTCAAAAACAATTCGTTTAACCTATGCTCAAGGGCGTCGCCAAGGGGAGGCAGGGAGGGGCAGCTGCCCTCCCCTAGAGATAAAAAAGTAAGTACCCGAATGCAAAACAACCAAAGCACCCACTCACTTGAATTCGTCAAATTTTGTGATTTACCGAACATAAGAAATTAAATCTAAATTTGGCAGCAATTGTATATAAATCTAACCGTTGTTGATGTCCTAAAAGGGGACCTTTCTGGAAACGGATAAGACTTTGAAAATTTTGATCATTCTACCGTGCACAACGTGTACAATTCACACTTCTCCTATCCTCTATATATCAACTTGCCCTCCCCTGGTTCATCGGCTGGCGACGCCCTTGCCTATGCTGTAGTAGTTTAGAACTTTTTGTTAAAGAGCTCGTCCGGGGCAGTACTATAGTCGGTTTTTTTAACAAACGAGTACCGAAGATTTTGAGTGTGGTCCACGTAATCAACATACAGTCAAAGGACAAAGCAAAAAACAAGAACAATAACGTTGGCCCCACCCCGACCTATGACCCCTCTCACTCTGCCAATATCGGAAATGTGCGAGAGACATACTCAGTATTCGTTTGTTAAAAAAAAACAGACTATATACCACTACATCTTTCTACCGCTAAGCAGCGTTGCTGTATTTCGATATAAAAGCTCGTGAGACAGCTGAGCTTTGTCCCTGGACTGGCAATGCATCTGCGATGCGTCTGTTGTTGTAGATATGGCGGCGGTGACCAAGTTACTATCAGGTAGACTGTCGGCCTGTTTGCCAACCATTAAGACGCTGACAACACCTAAGCCGCGGTCACTGTCAGACTGCATAGAAAAGAAAGAGAAGCTCGATGACAACGATTGTAATTTATTGCAAAATATGAAGCAATTATCTATTTACTCAAAATTGAGTTGAGTAATCGAAAATAAAAAACAACCAAATTCTGCATTCAAATAAGACGTTCTTGTTATTAATTAAATACGTAACGTATGTTGATATTTAATACAGATATTTTGGATTAGAACTCAAGGTAAGAGGTTAGTTTGTGTCGAGATTTTTTTTCAAAACGTGTTTTGGTAACAACCAAGTTCTGGGAAATATGTTCAAAATGAACATATTTATTTTTTCCGCTACCACAAACTATACAAATTTGGCGTGAAGCCAATTTTGGTCAGTTGGGTCTTATCAGCGCCTTAATAACAAATTACAGACATGGCCAGTTTTTAATAATTTTATTTCCTGGTCCTGAATAAGTGGCTGGAATACAAAACCGTTTCTACAAGGACGGCGGTTATAGTCGTCTGATTATTGTCTACTCTGTGGTCCGGTCTTCAATATTCACTACTTCCAAACATATTTTAAATATTAAATCATGTAAAAACAGTAACCAACCGTAACCAGAAACTATAATTATCTCAATTTTAATTAATAGTATATTGAATTTTTTGTAATATTTATTTTAAAGAAAATGGCTGGGAGCCTTGACATACTTTTAAAGTGTCATGGCAATTCCCGCCAATTTATTTACATAGATAATTTAGAATATGTATTATATTGTAATGAGTTTGTGTTAAATCCACCAAAATGTTCTGTTTTGACTCTGTAAGTTTAATAAGTTCTGTCTATCCTCTTAATGATAAATATCGCGATGGTTGTATGTCGTGATTCTATAATTTTGTTGTTGTAATTATAATAAAATATAATTTATTCCCAATCTAGTTTTAGTAATTTTTTTGTTCCGTTACTCATTGTAGGGCAAAGAGAAGTTCAAAGTTCTTATATTCTATTTTTACGATAAAGCGATTTTTTTGTGTTTTTTATGTCTCACTGCTGGGTAAGCAGACTTCCGACTAATACGTACTTGTTTAGTTCCCTGTTTTGCCGCCCCCTTATGCTGGCAATATACTTGGTGTATTTGCGAAAATATACGCGTTATTTCGTTAAAATATATACCATAGATAATATTACTGTATGAACAAGCATCGCTGATTGAAACATACACGAACCTACAAAAAGATAATACGATGTTTATGGTTTGTTCATAATTTTATTATTTACCTCTACCTGAATGGGTTTTCATTACCTACACCATAATTAGTAATTCAGTCTCTTCGTATACAAAAAGTCTCTGAATGTCAGAGACCCCAAAGGTCATATTACCGGCCGTTGATAAGCCGCTCCGTGTTTGTTCTCAAGGTGATAACGCGGTCGTGAACTCGTGACCCGGAAATAAGACGGGCTTGTAGCAGAAAAATCGATATGGTTGTTTTGATCACACAGCCACACCATTTGCCAGCAGCATCCTGGGCTACCTATACAAGGTGTACTTACTTCATTGAAATAACTGAAAACCTCATTGTACTCATTATTATAAAAAAACTTATACCTACTATGAGGCTAACATTGGAATCGCGAAATAAAAAACAGCTGATCCATACATTTAAGATAAGTAAGATATCTTTATTTGCTCAAACAAAACACAACATACATACATACATAATCAGCCTATAATGTTCCCACTGCTGGGACACAGGCCTCCTCTCTGTGAGAGGCAGTGGGCCGTAATCCACCACGCGGGCCCAGTGCGGGTTGGTAGATGTCATATGTCTTCGAATATTGAGCGGTGGTGGCTCAGTCGCGTCCGCGACTTACGAGTAGGTCGTAGGTTCGAACCCAGGCAGGCGCTTAACTTTGTGTAAATTATTTCATCACCACTGATCTCAAAACGGTGAAGGAAAACATCGTGAGGAAACCGGCATGTCCTAGAACCAAAAATTCGAAGACATGTGACATCTACCAACAAAACACAAACCCGACAAAATATAAAGAACAGCAGATATTTTTAACGTGACACCCTGTACCCATAGGTTTTTATAAGGCTCTCATGTTAGACCAGACTGGATCCTGTAAGGCGAAGACTGTGGTAGCAAAATTTGGGTAAAGGTAAAATTGATTGAGTGGCTCTCTGGCCTCGATCTTATCCGGTGGAAAGCGAGGGATGAGTGTGACTGTTAAAATAAGGTCATTATCTAAATAGCAGATTCTCACGACAATCCTGGACTTAGCAGTTTTATATTATTCTAATAATAATAATAGTCCAATCAACGAGGATATTTATTGTATGGAGATTCCGAAAAATTCTCCCGCTTATGAAATTTGGCATAGGTATGATGAAGTTAGGTAATACAGATTACAGATGTACAATAAGCCAACAAATTTTATTACGAGAAGTTAGGTATTTTTACCTAAACAAGAAAATCGCTTATAACTCTGAGAATATTTCCTCAGACTGAAATACTTTCTGTATACGTACGTATGTACTCTTTAGAATAAGTTTGTAACGGCATCCAACATTTTTTCGATTTCAGAGATACCCCAAATGTAACTTTTAACATTTTGCGCTTTAACTTCGACTGAAAAATTGGTCTGTTAATTGTTATTTTTTAATATGTTTTTATATCCTTATATACATAGCTTTGTTTAGTTATCCAAAAATTTTCTTTTTTTATCACATTTTTTTTATTTTTGCTTAACTACGTAATGTGAAAAATAACTCCGTCAGATTTTATAACTTTATAAGTCCTAAGATTTAAACAGATTTATCAATTATCCAACAATTTTTCGAACGTTCATATATTTTTTAGGATATGTTCGCTGATTTATGCTAGAGCATAAGGGTTGACCTTCACTTGACCGCTCGGTACTGCTTTGCCACGCACTCACTTCTGCAATAGTGTAGGCGAGTTTGGTGGCCACAGCTTAATATGCACAATGTACAACGGGCGTTTAGAAATTGGAAGATTTAAAAGGAATATTATTTTATGAAATGCATTTAAAATAAACGTTAGATACTACCTGAAGGACTTTGTACAATATGCGAAAAAAAAGGCAATAAGTCTAGTAATGTTTAGAAAGGCACTTACTGAGGAGATATCGAGTTAAGAAAAAAAAAGTTTCGTTCAAAAGTGTCCGAACAATATACAGGGTGTACCAGAAAGATGAGATCGAACATGACAGGGTGTGGTACAGACCATCAAACTGTACAACTTTCTCCATGGGACCAACATCGTAATCGCGAAAAAATTATCAGCCGTCCCATAAGGGGGATAAAGCTGCTCGCGTCCGTCGGGTGGTGCAACACCGAGCAACAGGTGGCGGGAAATAACCTGCCCAAAGGCATTCGCAGGCCTGGGTAGGATTAAATCCCTTCCAAAAGTGCGACCTACCTACCAGCACCTTGGGAAAATGCTGTATGTATGTCCCAACTCGTAATATGAAAGTCTGAATGATAACGATGTCGATTTGACATGCGATCCGAACGCCCGGCACTCGCAGGTACGCGAGTGGAAAATTGGTTACCGAAGTCTGCGCAGGGGTAGGTGACCAGGCCCTTGTGACAGAAAATGCTACTGGCAGCACAACAAGGAATCTTATACAGCTGGCGCTTCATCCGAGCCTCTTTATCCCAAGACCTACATCTTCCTCGCTTGGAAATAAACCAAGCACAACTAGCACTACAAAAGGGAAAGACTTACCTCCCACCCCACCAGATCACCATAGAGAATGATGACAGCAGGTGTCCTCTCACATGGCACAGAATACCCACCCAACGCAACCCAAAGAGAAAAAGAGGCTATCTAATAGCCCCCTTCTACGGAAGGACATAAGAACCTATCACAGAACTCGCAGAGCTCTATTAATACTTCCAACAGATACAGTGGACTTCCAGTAGATATTCCTGATGACTCCGCTGAACCAAAGAAAAGACAAGAGGATAAAGTGGTGGTTTGCTAAAAAAAATAGCAAACCACCACCGATAATCCTATATAGTATTACGGATATATCAAAACTGAAAAGTTCCGTACCAAGCGAAACTTACACCTATAAAATAGTCAATAGATCAGTTGAGAGTAATGGCGCAGACAAGTGAAGCGTAAAAAAATATCATAGACCTAATTCGAAAGAATGGGCCTTACGTTCACACAAAAAGACACGAGGAGCTGCAGAATCGTGACTAAGAATCTGCACCACACGACTCCAAAAGAAGCCATTGTTGATGAAATAGAAAAAACTGGTAATAGGTAGGTAAGTCAGAGGTGAAATCATATATGCACTCTCAAGAAGAAACAAGACGCCACTGCACATGTTTTTCGTGAATGTAGAAGGCTAGAAGCTGGCCCAAACAACCCTGAACTTAAACATATATATTCTATATACCATACGAAAGTTAAGATAGAATATCCATGAAAATACAAATGAAATTCCTCATTGCGCTAGATGTCAACAATATAGGCACACTAAAAATAACAGCATGCGACTTTACCGTTGCGTTAAATGCGAAGAAGGACATAGAACTATAGACTGCCTAAAAAAGACAGGAACAAACCAGCCACATGTATAATTATTGTGCCTTGGAAACCACCCCGCTAACTACAAGGGGTGCCAATTATACAAGGAGATTCGCGCAAGGAAAATTTCACAGCAACCCCACAAAATAGCTGCATTACCAAATATGAATCCACAAAATAACACTTTCCCCTTTCAAATTGATGAATTTCCACAATTACAGCCAAGAAGCCACGTTAGACTACAACCACCTAATCCACACACTCAAGACACACAGGAAACACTGCACAATGGAACAAAAAACAAGAGAATATACAATCTCAGCCAACAAATCCACTAGAACAAATCATCACTAAACAATCAGAGAAAATAGATATTCTCATACAACAAATAGGCACCCTAATGGGTCTCCTTGCGACTCTAGTTACCCAATATATGAAATGAAATTTCTACGCATCGCAGCATGGAACGTATTTACGTTCCATGCTGCGATGCGTAGAAATTTCAAGTCTTACTTCCTGTTTATTAGGAGACAGACCATTTGGTCTGTCTCCTAATAAACAGGAAGTAGGACTTTTCATGAAACACAACAAAATAGATTGTCCTAATCTCAGAGTCACACATGACTGACAAAAAAGCCATCCTTATCAAAGGATATAACATATATCATCAGGCATGTCGATTGTATTCGAAAACACGTCGCGCTCGCAACTCGTGCGTTGAAACTCGAAGAAACAAGATAGATTCGTGAAATTGCATACGTATCGTCGCTCCAGGCCTCCAACGCATCCAGTAAGGTATTGTGCACCCTTTCCTTTGTACAAACTGTCGTTTTTCGCCCAATTTCTCTCCAAGCGCCATATATTGTTTTTTTTTTTGTAACACCAACGCAAAATCTATCAAAATCGCTTATTCCCGCATCCACAATGTATAAAATACAATACTCAAAAACAGGATTATACACTTAAAATAAGGGAGAAGGTAGCTGTAAAATGGAGACTGAGACGACAATGGCAAACAAGCAGGAACGCACACGATAAAAGAGCCCTCAATAAAGCATAAAAGGAATTAAAGGAAACGCTTAAAGAATACGATAACGCCACTCTGCAAGATAAATTAAAGATTTTATAACCCCACAAAGCAGATGACTATATTCCCTATAGAAAATAACTAAGTCACTAAAACGGCCATAAAAACTTATGCCTCCTTTAAGACAGCCAAATGATGAATGGGTGAGAAAACCTGCTGATAAAGCCGCGCTATTTGCTAAATTCTTAAAAGATGTATTCAGACCAAATGAACCCGTCATCATGTATCCAGAAGAAGAAATTGACAAAATTCTTGAGTAATCAGCAAATGTCTCTACCGTTGCGACTGTGTACCCTAAGAGAAGTTTGGCAAGCTATTAATAACTTGAAGAAGAAAAAGGCTCCAAGTTTTGATCTGATTACATCAGAAGTCCTTAATTAACTACCGAGAAAAAGAATTGTCTTGCTAACCATTTTGTTCAATGCAGCGTTGCGGAGACTACACTATTTCCCTCTAATCTGGAAAGTCTCAATGATAAATATGATAGCTAAACCTGGAAAGCCTCTTACTGAAGTTTCCACGTACAGACCAATAAGTCTTCTTCCCCTATTGCCTAAACTGTTCAAGAACTTATTGCTACAACGACTGCCACCTTGAGGGACAACGGACAATCCCAGAGCATCAATTTGGTTTCTAAGTACACCATGGAACGACAGAACAAATACATAGAGTAGTTCACACAATCCGGCAATCCTTTGAAAGAAAGGAGTACTGCTTAGCAGCTTTTCTTGACATACAACAAGCATTCGACTGAGTATGGCAAAGGGCCTCCTGTGGAAACTAAAAATTTGCTTACACACCGCTTACATGCTGCTCAAGTCATACTTGGAAGACTGAATGTTCCAAGTTAAATCTGGAGACTACCTATCTTCATTCTATCCCTTAGCAGCTGGCGTTCCCCAGGGTTCTATGCTGTTCTGTACACAGTCTACCCTGCTGACCTACCCACCTCAAAGCAAACAAGATTGGATCATGGCTGAACAAGTAGAGAATCAAGACTAGAGCTGCCAAATCTGTCCATATTACCTTCGCCCTACGAATACTTAGGTATGCACATCGACTGAAGACTTACCTGGCGTGAACATATAAAGACCAAAAGGGACCAAGCAAACTGGCTCACAGGCAGACAGTCATCACTAAGTTTCGAAAATAAACTTCTAATCTACAAATGCATCCTTAAACCTGTATGGACATATAAAATAGACAGAGGTGGCGTAAGGCGTGAGCGGTGGCCCACACCGCCCACGCCTTACGCCACCTCTGGCCTCGCGGTGCAAAGGGCCTCGCGCCTCACAGCCGAAAATAAATTTGAAAAAGCATGGAAAATCCAAAAGCACACGCTACAAGGTTTTTCTTATAATACATTAGAATTCATTCTCAACTTAAAGATATTCCACTCTTCGGCGCACGAAATGAATGAGAATGAAATAATCGATATTTCTGATAAGAGCAGTGACTTCCAACCTTATGAGTTGTATGAGGAGTTACAAAATATGATCCTAAATTTACCGAACTCTAATAAAGACTTGAAACATCTGCTCCACTATATGTATTATAGAGAACGATTTGAAAGAAATTTACCCAAATCCATTGTCATTAGAATTTTGTTACCAATACCTGTAAGTACTGCTTCCGCTGAAAGCTTTTCAAAATTGAAACTAATTAAAAATTATTCAAGAAATACTATGGGTCAAGAAAGACTTTCAGCTTTGGCAGTTTTATTTAGTGCAGCAGATATAATAGCATCTAAGATAAATTACGAACCGATCCCTCAGTAAAACCAAAAGTAGAAAATTTCTGTTTCTTAATTTTTTTCTTAATATTTTTGTTTAATTTTCCAAAGTATCAGTAAAAATTTAGGTTTGAATAAAAATCTTAGCGATTTTATATTCTCTTCTTGCACCATCAGAGGGCCTCGCGAAATGTACCTTGCCCACATTAAGTTTAGGTCATGCGCCGCCACTGAAAATAGAGCTCTGGGGATCGGCAAGCCACTCAAATATTGAGATAAAACAGCGCTTCCAAATTAAAGCACTAAAAACCTTAAGTGGTGCACCCTGGTTCACAAAAAACATTGAAGTGCATGATTGCTTAAAAAAACCCAACTATCAAGGAGGTTGTAGAAAGGTCCTGCAAGAATTATAAAGAAAGACTTCAACGACATAAAACTGAACTTGCTGTACAGACTGTACCAACAGACTTAAAAGAGAACGAATAGCGCCAATCTAACCAACAATAATAAATCAAATAACGAGATGACGCATCCCAGGATGCGGATGATTCAACCTCGAACTGCTTAAAGCTTGAATTAAAGCTCAAGGGCTGATTGTAGATCGAAATAATAAAAGAAAAAAAAAAGCTGTCGCATACATTTGCATCCAGTAGGTATTGAAGTTGACAGTTTTGTGATCTATGGGTTGATAATTTTTCGCGATTACGGAGAAAGTTGTTCAGTTTGATGATCTGTACTACACCCTTTTTGATCACACTTTTCTGGTACATTCAGTATAAAATTTTGATTGTAATTTTTTTTCAGCATCTGCGTTCACCGATAAAATTTAATTATGTTGTAGAAAACAATAAATAAACATAAAATATCTCTTCGTAAAATCACGAAGAAAATGTGCCGCCCGGCGCCCGCGCCACCGCATCGCTGCGCGAGCGTTCCGCACCCCTCTCCACACCCGCAGCCGATCGTTGCTAAGCGACGCCAATACTTGTACTTAGCAAAAATTGAGATTGTAAAAACTTTGGTATTAGGTCGAATTTCCATTGGCTTATTGGAAAATCTATTAAAATACGACTCAAAAGTGTTAAACGTATTAAATTAACCTGAGCAATTATTCACTTAAGTATATTGTTCGAACACTTTTGAACGAATCTTTGTTTTTTCTTAAATCGATATCTCCTCAGTAGGTGCCTTTCTAAACATTATTAGACTTGCCCTTTTTTTCGCATGTTGTACAAAGTCCTTCAGGAAGTATCGAATGTTTATTTTAAATGCATTCAATAATTATTCCTTTTAAAATTGAAAGCGAAATTCTAAACGCCCGTTGTACGTTGTGCATATTATGCTGTGGCCACCAAACTCGCCTACACTATTTCAGAAGTGAAGTGGGTGGCAAAGCAGTTCCGAGCGGTCAAGTGAAGGTCAACCCTTACGCTCTAGCATAAATCAGCGAACATAACCTAAAAAATATATGAACGTTTGAAAAATTGGTAAAAATCTAGTATCGTTTGGCAGGAGAAGGGGGTGGGAGTGGGAGAGGAGGTTGGGGGGTGGTGCACCTTGCCCCCTGGCACCACTCCCATGAAAAGGTAACGCACCGTTCTTGAGAAAAACAAATTATTGTAACCTAACCTCAAAACTCTTAGTCGCTTAAAAAGCCGTAGTATGAGCCCAGCTTCGTGGGGGAGATTGGGGGAGGGGTGCTCCCTACCCCCTGGCACCACTCCCATGAAAAGGTAACGCACCGTTCTTGAGAAAAACAAATTATTGTAACCTAACGTCAAAACACTTAAAGTCGATTAAAAGGCGTAGTATGAGGCCCGCTTCGCGGGCCTCTAGGGTTTAAAAAAAAATAATCTCGAAGGGGATAGCGGGGTCTGAGTTCGCTCGCTCCGCTCGCTCACTAGACCCCGCCATCCCCTTCGAACCTAACCTGTCCGAGTCGGGGTGCCCCAAGTCCCGAGCTCGCTTCGCTCGCTCTTGCATCCTAAGTTCTCCTAGTAACAGTAGTAACATTGCCTTTTGTACACATATACGATCAGTGGAAGTACAAATACAGAGAAAAAATTCACGCAACTCGAGGAGAAACGGAACGATCGAAAACAAATGACAGTGACACATGACGCAAATGGCATACCTGTTTTATTGTTTACGTTCCGTGTTATCGAATTTGCCCGACATTTTATACCATGGACTGACTACAAATACTGATACTGGATACTGACTACAGATGCTGGGGCAGATTTGGTTGTCAATCGCCCATTTTAAACGTTTCGTTTTTCTCTTCTTATCGGATTTGAGGTTAGAAACATTTTTTATTAATTTCTCGAAAAATATGCATTACCTTTTAATAAGAGTGGTAACGTTATAATCGGGGACCCAAACCCTACCACCTTTAGCCCCTTTTACCCTCCAACTCCTGCCAAACGATACTAGATCCAACCCCAAAGCTATGTATTTAAGGATATAAAAACATATTGAAAAATAACAATTAGCAGACCAATTTTTCAGTAGAAGTTATAGCGCAAAATGTTAAGTTACATTTGGGGTATCTCTGAAATCGAAAAAATGTTGGATGCCGTTACAAACTTATTCTAAATAGTACATACGTATGTATACAGAATGTATTTCAGTCTGAGGAAATATTCACAGAGAGTTACGAGGGCGGGTCAATAAGTCCGTGACTTTTTGAATTTCTGACCTCTTTACTGAAACAGCAACACTGCTCCTGTCAACAGGCATCTGTCAGTTGACTCCTGTCAAAATTTAAACTTGTTGCGTCAGTTAGTTTGTGTTTGACAGCTATTTTTATCAGACTACTCACTAATTTGAGGAGAAAATGGAAAAAAGTGAATTTCGGGTGCTTATTAAGCATTATTTCTTGTGAAAAAAAACCATTACCGAGACCAAGGCTAAGCTTGATAAATACTATGGGGACTCTGCACCATCGATTTCAATGGTAAAAAAGTGGTTTACTGAATTTCGTTGTGGCCGTACAAGCACTGAAGATGCCGAACGTCCTGGACGCCCAGTTGAGGTCTCTACACCCGAAACAATCGAAAAAATTCACGATATGGTGTTGGCCGACCGAAGATTGAAAGTGCGAGAGATTGTGGAAGCCGTAGGGATCTCGCATGGCTCAGTGGTTTCAATTTTGAATGATCACTTGGGCATGAGAAAGCTTTCCGCAAGATGGGTGCCGCGTTTGCTCACAGTCGACCACAAACGCAATCGTGTAACAACTTTACAGGAAGGTTTGGCGTTGTTTAATCGCAATATGGAGGAGTTTTTGCGCCGTTTTGTAACCGTGGACGAAACATGGATCCATCACAACACACCAGAGACCAAACAACAGTCAAAACAGTGGGTTTCTAAGGGTGAATCGGCGCCGAAGAAGGCCAAGGTGGGTTTGTCAGCCAATAAAGTTATGGCGACTGTTTTTTGGGATGCACGCGGGATAATCCACATTGACTACCTTCAAAAGGGAAGAACAATCAATGGGGAATATTATGCCAATTTATTGGACCGATTCAATGACGATTTGAAAAAAAAACCGACCTCATTTGGCCAAGAAAAAAGTTCTTTTCCACCAAGACAATGCAAGGGTGCACACATGTGCAGTTGCCATGGCAAAAATCCATGAATTCGGCTATGAATTGCTCCCTCATCCGCCCTATTCTCCAGATTTGGCTCCGAGCGACTACTTCTTGTTCCCAAACCTGAAGAAATGGCTTGGTGGAAAAAGATTTGACTCCAATGATGAAGTCATCTCGCAAACAAAGGCCTATTTTGAGGACCTCGACAAATCATTTTTTTTGGAAGGGATAAAAAAATTGGAGAAGCGTTGGACAAAGTGTATAGAGCTCAAGGGAGACTACGTTGAAAAATAAAATTATTTTTTTATCAAAAAATCTGTGTTTTATTCCAAAAGTCACGGACTTATTGACCCACCCTCGTATAAGCGATTTTCATGTTTAGGTAAAAATACTTAAATTCTCGTAATAAAATTTGTTGGCTTATTGTACATCTGTAATCTGTATTACCTAACTTCATCATATGCCAAATTTCATAGGCGGGAGAATTTTTCGGGTTACCTATGCCCCGTCCACAAGCCAAAAAAATACAAACAATATTTTACACACAAGAAATAGCTAACGATTTTTGTATAATACACTGCTTGTGACTGCCTTGTTTTTCATAATAGGAATTCTCAGTAGCAGCACGGAGTCTGGATTTGTGCCCGGTCGATGCGAATAAGCTTACACCTATTACATGGGTCTTGATTTCGCTAGTTATGTTAACTGGCGAAATGTGGGCGTACTATGGTACACCTCCAGCTGACCCTTCAGGGAGAACAGGCGTAATGTTATGTTTTATTATACTCGCTAACCTGTAACTAAACGATTCCTCTATAAAGGAGCCATCAAATATGCGGCGTGCGCGCCTAGTACCTATCACGAGGCGTTTTATGCCATCCGATTAGGAGTCAATCAATGGACCAGTGACGTCATAATGTAAATAAAGGGACTAGACAATAATTGAACGTGCCTACAGTCTGTAGGTCAGGGTAAGTCGTAGCCTCGCTGTCTAGGACTCTGTCTGGCTACTAATTCGTAGAAATTGTTGTGTTTAACTTTTTAGTGTGTCGAGTTTCTGTCGGATCTTATTATGACGCGCGTTTATTGACTATCTGGGTATCAGATTACACCACCTACATGAAAGTATTTAGATAGATACCTAATTTTGTTTGGGTACGAGCTAGCACCTACTTATTATCTTTATATAAGTACCTACCTATATATACGTTTGTATGTCACTGAACTCCTCCTAAACAACGGCTGGACCGATTTTAATGATTATTTTTGTGTGTTTGAGTGAGTTCCTTGATGGTTTAGATTCATAATTGGACCCGGTAGGTGGCGCTGTGATCGAGACAGAGTTCTAGGAAACCAGGACAACGTCTGTCTGGTCAGCTAGTGTTAAATAATTTCCTATTTAAAACTGAAATGAAAACAGGGGAAATAAAACTCACCAAAATATTTAGGTAAAATGTGTAAGTGCTTAATAGTTAACCTGGTAAGCGGTTCTCAAACCCAAGCTTATGTTACTACACCATCATCAAGCATTCGTTCCACCCAAATCGGTGAAAAATACCAATTCGCAAGAAGTGTTGAAAAGAGGGAAAATTATACATAGGTATACTTATTTCACCACTTACAACTCTTGGAGATATTCCAAAACAGGCACGAGTTGCACGAGATGTCTAGAAAAAAAGCGAATAAATAGTCATACATACTTGGCACTTGTTCTTTACCTACAAATGCAGTCACATTGACAAGTACTCATGAAAAATCGTTTTATACGTGTAGTAGGTATGTTAGGATAAATGAGGGTCATACTTAGAAACATTACCCTCCTTCTGGGGCAGTCGGGTAAAAAGGAGGTGTCTAGTACCTAGGTCTGTCTGTCTGAACGGTCTAAATTATAAAAAACTACCGAACGGATTTTCATACGGTTTTCACCGATGGACGGAGTGATTCATGAGGAAAGTTTAGGTGTATAATTCATTCCTATTTTGTGTCAATTTGCTGAATGTATGACGCTATTATACTCCAAGGAGGATGAACATCAGTTACATTTTAATCTTTAATTAAATATTTTATTTATACAAACATTTATAATAGAATTTATTTAAATCTTATTGTAGGTATGCTGCACTGGTCGACGTCATCACGTCAACGCAGGCTGTCACTGAAACACCAGCGCTAGGTTTCTGTCTTGCATAGGGTCGCAGCATTTTGCTGAGCGATGGCCGTTTTGCGTGGATGTGACGCTCATTTTCCCCCAAATTGTTCTTTTCTCCGCCATGTTAACCGCAAATAAACGTATTGGCTTTCTTTCTTTCTACCCCAAGTGGGTTAGAAAGAGAGAATCTTAACGCAACCGGCTACGAAACTACGACAAAAAATAAAATGTAGGCATATTCAATTTAAGGCTCCTACATACTGGCGCGACTTGTCGCGACACAAAGGCACCGCTTGTAGCGCTACACGCGGTGTCTTTGTGTCGCGTCGCGTCGCGCGACAAGTCGAGCCAGTATGTAGGAGCCTTTATGGTCTGCTACCCGTGCGAAGCCGGGGCGGGATGCTAGTACTTCCACTTCTCTACGGACACTATCTGTGTCATTAATACTATCATTAGGTTATTGCCATTGCACATTTGAATGAAATTATGCAATCATAAAAGTTATTTACAAACGATTTTAGACTTTATTATCAAGAGTTCAGGTTTTAAATGGTCTGCAGTAAGGTGAGCAACCTGTTATTATAATTGTTTATTGTGATACCGAGTGTGTAACCTAGTAACTGCACGACCGTATTGTAGATTTATTCACACGATTCTACGTGTGAACTAAATCTACAATAGCTATGATACTAAATCTACATTAGGTACGATACCTAATCAAATCATTTACATATCTTTCACTTAAATAGTTGATTGCACTGCACTGCACTTAAAATGCAGATTATTTTTTTATTTGATAGGTAGGTACCTACCTGGTCTGCCTTAGCTAACTGCAGTTAGCTTGCACATCGCAAGACAAGGTGTCACGCACTTTGTCGAATTTGTATGGATGGTTCAGCTTTGTGATTCTTGTCATGGTGAATGCCAACAATTTTTTTAAAGTACCTATGTTGCGTGTCTGATATGAAAATATCAGACACCTTGCAAAAATGCAAGGTCTAGAGCTGGAGCATATGAGGCGAGGGCTTCGATCTGGCGGAATGTCACGGCGATTGACTCCCTGGCCAAGATATTGGAGTTTTCCAGTAATTATTAAGCAAAGTGCTAGTCACATGGTGTTTACCACGTGACTTTCATTTGGTTGCTAGTCTTGCTAGCAAACTTTGTTTTCACTGCGAAAGGTTCTGGAACATAAAACATAGTCAATCTTTAACGTTGTTGCTAATTGCTAAGGCAACTATCATAAAAGAACAATTTGCAGATCATTATTTTTAAAGATTGTCATAAATGGCGCAGAGGCGTGTTTCTGACGTAATAAGTCACACGGGGTCAGCGAGGTTGCTCGATGATCTGCAGATAATTGAGAATACATTATTACCGACTGATTGTCAATTCAGACACACCTCTTAGAATCCAACGAAACGAAAATAATTTCCTTTTAAATTTAAAAGGAAAGTTATTTCCATTTCGTTGATGGTGGAAATTGACTTGTGACAATGTGATTTTTCCTGTAGGAGGATTTCTCCATTCACACACGCTTCGCTAGTAGCTAAGCTGAATTGTACCTAAGTAGGTACCTGTCCCACGATTAATGAAGTTAATTTACTAACAATTCACCTGTAACCTGGGAAAAAATAAACACAATATTGGGTGCACAATTCTGCGTATCTTCAGAGTTCTTATAATGCATCAATGGAATCCAATGAGCCATTGTTTTGTGCGCAAACTCGAAGCTTGTAGCTAGTCTATTGTCCCAACCCCAGCACACATAAAACTGTACGTTCATTAGGTACTTACTGTTCGATCGATACCGGGTAACAGGTTTGAGTTTGATGACTTTTAGATGTCCGATGATGCTTTGACATTCAGATGCATTAGTTTGTAGGTATTTGGACATGAAAACGACAAAGTTATCACGACACGTGTAGCCTAAGCAGTGCCTGATTTAGACTTCTGACAGCCCTAGGCTAAATATGAATATGCCCCACCCCGGCCTGTCCTGCCTGCGCCTGCCCAACCCATGAATATACTTATGTACTTAAAATTCTATGAAACCCTTTTTTTTTTCAAGATTTTATTTTGCCACATTGTCGGCGTGAATAATATGTATACCTATTCCAAATTATAGCTTTCTAGTAGGTACTAAGCGACACTGAGCAACAGCGGGGACCGACAGACAGACGGACATGGCGAAACTATAAGGGTATTTACTACGGTACCCTAAAAATGTCGTTTTTTATGTTTAAAGTGGTCGGTAGGTATCGCTGGAATATTATTTTTGAATTATTTTGAATTTAAAATTAATGTAAAAGCATTAAAGAAAAGACAAGAATGTAGTAGGTACTATTTATAAACGAATAAAAATGCGAAAATAAAGTGAAAAACAACGTTAATTCTCAGCGCCCCCTCGGTCCTTGCGCCCTAGCCTAACTAGCCTGTGGGTAAATCAGGCCCTGAGTCTAAGCCAGACAATTTTGCAATAGACATATGTATCCAATTACTTTTTCCTACATATGTCGCGGGATGACACATTGGTTCCTCTTTGTTGGGTTTCTCAAGTCAAGCAACCAGTGTTTCCATGTTGTTGGATTGGAAGTGCGCTTCTCAGTCAGTTTTTATGAAGATTGGACTGTCCCTTCTATTGCAATTTTGTCGGTCCTTCACTGTTGCGGATCGTGAATACTTTTTTTCCGTTATTTTAATACAAACGTTTATTCTATACCGTAAAGGTCTCGTTATTTTAATACAAAAGTTTATTCTATACCGTAAAGGTATCTCAAGCCCAAAGCAATGATTTAAGACTTATTGCATAGTTCATTACCGATACAAACCGCCTTTGGCACGAATCCAACTACCATATTATCAGAAAACTGATAACACCTTAAGGCTTTATCAATGGAACCAAAATATCCAAACAATACCACAGTTAAAATTATATTAATTAGAATATTCTCTACGAAAGAATTCAAGTAGCATTGTGTGAAATATAGATAAGTTTACAAGTGAAACAATTGCCGCAATTTCTATTGTTACCTACTATTGAAAAAGTACCTGAACCATTAGATGAAATCAGATTTTATGTTTTGATAACAATACTTAATTGCATTATTCCTCTTCTGTAAAAACGATCATGGTCATCATAACTCATAAACTCGTAATTTGCGCTTTGCTATAAAACAATAAATCCGTCCATTAAAAAAACACAATTGCTTACTTAAACAATTATTTATTTAACAACTTTAATACAATTCAATGCGTCCACAACACATGAAATGAACAATAAATACAACATGCGATGGTCAATAATTTAAAAATGAAGTTGCATCAGTACTTTAAAATACTTTCTACTATAATACTTTAGATTAATTTCACAATTTTAATATCATTAAAATAATTATCAGTTTATTGCAAATGTCCATTTTGTACTACAGATTTTATAAGTCAACATTTGTTAAGCTTTTGACCACAATGATTGCAAATAAGGAAAATTTACTTTATTATGATACATACATTAAGGAAACAAGGTTTCAAATTTACAGAAAATAATTTGACATCTTTTTACATAGCCATTTTTTTTAAAGATAATGTCAATCAAAGCAATTACTTATTTAAAATATGAATCAAATTGTTTGCGTTATTAAATTTGGCTATTCCAAAACTTGTCACAAACATAAAATTGCATAAATTGTGATTTTTCTAACTTTAGTGAAAACATCTATTTTGAGACAAAAACGTGCGACTAGTCATTGTCATTAAACCTTGATCAACTTACACTTGTTAACAAAAAAAATTTACAAGTTTAGAGGTTTGTATTATTTTTGAATAATGGCAAGTTTATTGAATGGTGAATAATATTTAAAAACAAATGGTTCGATTTCAGGACCTGCCTTACACCTGCCTCAATAGAGAAATTGAAAGAAATATCATTCAAAAATGCTAAAGGGTTCTATCAAATAATTATACTACTGCGTGGCTGACCAACAATAAACATCAAAAATATAGTTTTTTCGCATTTAATAAAAAAAATTGGCATTACTTTATGGCTGCTTCTTTAACATGATTGCAACTACTTTATATTACTTTTTAATGGGTTTAATATACATTTTGTATTTTTTACAGCCCTTACAGATTTTATGGATACCAAACAATCTTATTTCTACTTACTGTTTTAGATGCGTGGTAACGTTTCTAAGGTAGCTTAATTGAGGTTGTCATTGATTGAACCTATTAAGTACATCTATTGTCTGACTAAGAGTGTCTCCAGCCTTTCATTAGTTAGTGCAAGGTGTCTAGTTGTGTGCAGTTGACTTCTCAAGACCTGCAGGGTCCATGATAGGCGGCTGCTTCTTGACCATACCTGACAGCAGGGTTTTGATCTGGGCAATAGCACGGCCAGGGTTCAAGCCTTTTGGGCATGTTCGTGTGCAGTTCATGATTGTATGACAGCGGTAGACAGAGTATGTGTCCTTAAGATTATTGAGGCGTCTCTCAGTAGCGTCGTCGCGGGAGTCGATGATCCACCTGTAGGCCTGCATGAGCACGGCGGGCCCGAGGTACTTGTCGCCGTTCCACCAATACGACGGACAGCTGGTCGAACAACACGCGCACAGCACGCATTCGTAAAGTCCGTCCAGTTTGGCGCGGTCCTCAACATCCTGCAGTAGCTGAGTCTCTTTACCTTTGGCAGCCTCCTTGTCGCGCTGTAGCCACGGCTCTATCGACTGGTACTGGCGGTAAAAGTTCGTCAGATCTGGCACGAGGTCTTTTACGACGTACATATGAGGCAATGGGTAGATTTTGGAAGGCTTGTTCAGGTTCGTGTCGATGTGGCTGATGCAGGCCAATGTGTTGATACCATCGATGTTCATGGCACAGGAACCACACACACCCTCACGGCACGACCGCCTGAACGTCAGCGTTGGGTCCATTTCATTTTTTATTTTCAGTAAGGCATCCAGCACCATGGGCGCGCATTCATCTAGGTCCACCTCATAGTTCTGAGTGTGAGGCTTCTTGTCGGGCTCGTCAGGGTTCCATCTGTACACAGCGAAGGTCTTCACTCTCTTCCCAAGTGCTGGTGACGTCGCGAAAGTGCGTAGCTGGCCGAAAGTACCCGTTGTCAACCTCAGCAGCGGCATTATGTAATGTGTTTATTCACAAGAATAGCGAAAATTACACGCCTTTTAAATTGTAAGCACTTGAATTATACAGTTAAACGCACTCGTTATATTATCGTTTTCGATTCGGACTATTCAATTAGAATAACAATCGTATCGTTATCACCAAGGCTCGGAATATTTTTGAAAGATGGGCGAGCGAATGAAATGAAACATGAGTGAAAGAAAAGCATTTCATGAACTTGAAGTGAATGGAAATGAAACCTGCTCAATATCGGTCAAGGAGAAGTTTTAACAACTTTTATCGGAAATCTTGATTATAATGCACAGCAATGTAATGATCTTTTGTATTAAATAATCAACTTATTTTTATTTATTTTAATGCCTACCGATACCACATAGTTATTGTAAGTTTAGGATTTCATAATGTGGGCAAAATATTATGCAATCATTTTAAAATGGATGAGATCGCGGGCCTTTCATTTTTAACAGGGTTGCCAATGATAAATGCCATAGTGGAAGGAACGGGACCATTGACGATACATACAATTCTTATTTTTTTTAATAGTAGACGACTGATGGTCTAGTATTTTTGACAAAATCACTTAGGATGCAACGTTTGATTTGATATTTTTTTAGATAAATATAAATTAGTTATTATAAATAATTAGAATGTATTTACGATATGCGGATACCTTTTGGTAACTGGCAACACTGAGACAGAATGAGCTCAAGGAGCGAACGAAACGCTATCTTGTATCTATTGTGGACTTTTAGTACTTCGTTCATTCATTCGATGGCGGGAATGAGAATACTGTGACACTTTTGACAGATCGCATCACCTCTGCTCGAAAATATTTCCAAAATAAACAAACTAATTACAAGAAATGAATTTATTTTCTAATTAATTGACGAAAATGAAGAATGTGTCGTCATTAAAATCAAATGTTAATAATTCACCGAAGACTCCAGGAGGTATAAGTAAGTCTTTACTAACCCCATGCCGAAGACTTGGTCTATCACGCAATTGGAGAAACAAGGGAGCTTCGCCGTTTATATCTCCTCTGGCCGGCAGTATACAAGAAGTGAAAGAAGAGAAGATTGAGCCTAGAAAGCGAAAACAGCGTGTTTTGGATGATAATGTTGAAAGTACTCCCGAAACATTCACTGTCTATGAGAATAATATAGAACTTGACCAAAGCAATGATAATGATAAAACACCATCCAGAAATGTTGAAGTGCCTCATAGAAAGAAATCTAAGACAATTCTAGCGGCTATAAACAAATCCCAAGAGGATGTGGCCCCTTCAGTGACAAATAATGAAGATAGTAAAATAACCATGAATGAAGATACCTCTGAAAGACACAACACTCAGAATACTGAAAATATTGAAGTCGTCGTTGCTACACCGGTGCGGATGAAATCTAAAAAGAGCAAGAAACCGTCTCCAAGAGTGAAATTGGATTCCAAAACTGCTAAAATTAATTCAAATCCGAAACCTGATGTTTGCAATGATGACACGTCTAATACAACTGAAAATAACTCTAAAGAATCACCAAACGCAGTCTATGAAATTAAAGAAAAAAGTCCAAATGATCTTAGAAAAGAATGCATAGTTGTCATACAAAGAAAAATATTCAAGAAGACAGAAGATTCTGAGAAATCTACTAAATTAAAGAAAGAAAACCCCTCCTCACAAACATTATTTGATTATGATTCAGATGAGACACCTTTAATCCAATTAAGTGATAAAGAATCATCAAAAAGTAAGACTGAGAAGATAACTGAAGAAGAACATATAACAAATGAAACAGCGAACAGAAAATATTTAAATGAAGATGATGATTTCATTGACAAATCTACCAAAATCCAAATCAGCACAGTAAAAGAAATAAAATCTCCTAAGAATAAACTGAAAACTAACAAAATAACTAAACCTAAAGTAGAAAAAGTAAAAGTACAACTTAAACCTCCATCACAGAGTTCCTTTGACGATGATGATGACTTTGATAACAATAAAAAAACAATTCTTATAAGAAAAACTTATGAAAAAGTCAGTACACCATTTAAAGCAAAATCTACAGGTTCAATAACACAAAAAGATATTGATGAACTTAAAGCAAGGGTAGAAGCTAAGAAAAGACTTCTTTTAGCTCAATCTATCAACCCTGATACCGAAGAACTAAGGAATTTGATTAAGAAATGGCAAAAAGGATGCCAGGATGCCTTGATAGAACTTTTAGATCTAATGAAAACCAAGTTTCATGACAAACAAGATATGGATTACTCAGAAATGTTAAAGTCTTTAAAAATACCACCATCTTTAGTAGGCTATGATGCAGAAAATGATTGTTTTAATGAGCCTAATGATGCTAACATTATTTTAGGTCAATTTGAGGATATTATTTAATATAGTTAATTATTTTAAGTTATTTAATAAAAGTTATTATTCTTTACCTGTTTTTGTTTATTGAAAGGATAAAAATCCTTCCATAAGATTCTTTTGATATGCCATTCTGAATAATTTAATGTTTTGTGTTGCACATAATGTAAACTGTATTGCATACTGTTGCATAGAATCCATTTTTTTGTTTCTCTAACTGAACAGACAGCAATGCTGCTGGGGAGTTTGTTGACCACTTCTTCCCAGCTAAAGCACTAGGAAGTGGTGAAGGGTGGGCGTTTTGGGGGACTGTCTTATGTAATTTTGATGTTCGAAAAGTGCTGATTCTCAGTTTAGTTCGAATAAATGACTTTTGATTTGATTTGACTCAGTTTTACAAACCTTTAATTTAATAAACATCAATAAAACACTAATTCTTGAGACATAATTTATTACAACAACTTTACAATGTAACTACAGCATTACAACTATAAAAACTTAGAACCTATGGAATCTAACAGGGTTTTCAGGATCAAACAGCTTGGGATCCTTCAGGAAGACCTTGTCCTTGTAATAGTAAGGCATATAAGCACAGTTTTGTGCTTTTCTAATCTCATTTTCGACCAATTCTTGCTTTGCCTTGCAGAGACCAGTTATATGCCTCCCATAAATTCGACCAGTGTAAGGACTTTGGAATTGAGACAGTAATCTATAGTTTTTGTAGTCTGGCTTGATGTTAAGTTTGCAAAGGATGCATTGACGTCGTTCCTTTTTGTAAGGGTTTTCCATTTCAACTGGGGTATCATCGCTGGCTGTTATTTGTGCATCTGTGGATGAAAATCTCACTGCTGTTGCTCTGTATGTGTTTGGCACTGAAAATAATAAAAGATTTCTTTTTTATTTTTGGGGCGAATGTTTAAAAATGTGGAGTAATAGTAGTAGTTGTGGGAAAATGGAGCTCCCATTGGACCTATTGCATACAAAACCCTTAAACTATAATTTAGTATCGTGACTATACGTAGACAAGGGGTACAAGGCTATAAACAAACGGGTGTGTGAACTCAATAACACAAATATAGTCAGTAAATTGCATTTTCTTCGTTCTAATAAAGATCTAGGTTGTTTAGGTTACAAAACGTAGTAACACAAAACTAGTAGATACATACAAACGTATCGCGTCAACAGCATTTTCAATAACGACATTTTCGAAGAACTTATTTAAAACCAACTAAAAAATAGATTGAATTGCAGAATTTATTAGAACAGAATTCACTATAACAACATAACCTCAAAATATGAAGTTGAATAGTTGATTGACATTTGCTACGTTTTGTTTCGACCGACTAGTTACGAGTCGATTAAGGCACGTAATGTTACGTCTTGTTATGTGCACACATTATTCATATTTTTTTATTTCATTTTCATTTTCACGTTTCTATTGCTTTTTATGATGAAAAACCGCACTGTTATTTTCATTTGAGGTTTAGAGTGCCTTTACGATTAATCATAGCAACTCTCGCTAAAACGTTACTTAATGGTGCCGATTCCTTTGTTCACAAACTAAACTAAATTCAAGTTCAGTGCATATTTTTCTTTCTATTTCACTAAGAAAAAGACAGAAGATAAATTTTAGTTTATTCCTGTCAAATTAATCAGCGCTTGACGTAAATTGACATAATTTTAGTAGGCAAGTTTTTAATCACGTCTAAACTTGTATGGAGTAGTGACAGGCGCTGATAAATTTGACAGGACTAAACTAAAATTTGTCTTCTGTCCTTTTCTTAATGAAATAGAAAGAAAAAGATACACTGAACTTAAATTTAGTTTAGTTTGTGAACAAGGGAATCGGCACCAATGAAGAACTAAAATAAGCAAACAAAAATAAGTTTAATCATCAGTGGAGTAAGAAAGTATGAAGGTTTACCCTTAATACTTTAGTACTCTTACAGAATAAGAGTATCAACCTATGGGGCTCAGAAGGAAGGGCTTGTCAATATTATTTTAATCCTAGGCCTATCAGTGAGGTCGCGTCGAGGGTGTTAGTGCACTTGGAAACTGAAAGCTTTTCTAAGTGGCGTGTTCGTCACATGGTAATAGTATAATCATTTAAGTGCCTACAAATGAATTAGGGCGTTTAATGAGTGATGTGCCGATAATCTCTCATTCTTATGATTTCTCGCTAAATACCTAGATCAATGTAATAGCACCTTTGTCGATGAGCACATTGCGAAGTCTCTTATGTAGCGTATAACGTCGATCGCTTACTTTCAATGCGGCTGCCCGGACTCGGCTACGTAAATCTTCGAAGGAACGGATCGGCTTTGCGTAAACTTCTTCCTTAAGGCAGCCCCAATAAAAAAATCCAGTGGATTTTTATACTGATTATCTATCTGTATGGGGATGATTTTTATACTGATTATCTATCTGTATGGGGATGATTTTTATACTGATTATCTATCTGTATGGGGATGATTTTTGAGACGGGGCGATAGAACCGTTTTCCTGTAGCTGCAACAGGCCTACCCTACTGTTGTAGCTACAGGAAAGCGGGTCTTTAAGAATAAAACGACTTTATCCAGACCAACTGAGGTTTGAGTAGGTACTAGAAAAGTCAGAAAGCGCGCTAAATTTTCTCTTATATTTCGTAGGAAATGAGACTTCAACTTAATTTTTTTATTATGGATAGACTGTCCCCTAGCGACACATGAATAAATAATATTCATGTGCTAGCGACTCGTAGTAGATATTAATAATATAATTAATATTATGCGAATACTACGCAGTATTACATGATCTGTGCTAATTTATTGCCCAGAATTTTATGTCTTTTTTCTAAATTTTATTTGATTCTATCGTCGTATCAGCAGTGGCGGCGCTAGACCATACGTGGATGTCGGTGACATCAGCTTTGCGTGGCCACTCTCATTTCCTAGACAGAAAGAAAACGTTATACTTATTGAATGAGCTGAATTATACACTAATTTAGGAGTTTTATTGTTATGTGATGACAAATATTACTTAGCAAAAATTGAAACAGACAAACTTTTCGGCTTTTTATCTCACAGATCTTTTTTCAAGATTATGTCATGGCTAACACCAGCCACTATTTCTAATGCAGAAAAATATGAGAAGTAGGATGCAAGTGAGATGCATGTGTACGCGTTCTAGTTTAACATAAATTTTGGCGTATTAACAGATACCGATCTGGTCATTATTGTTTTTTTTTTTTTATTTCATTTAGTATTAATCATGGTCTGGCAGTTTGAGTAATTTATGCGGCCTACCCAAATGTTCTTTCTTTGGTATTGTTAGTCGAATCGTTGAGCTCCTTAGGTTCTGAGTTGAGCTGCACGATTACTGACAAATGGGTGCACTGACTGGACAGGTCCACTCAATCTGTGTGGTTCTTTCCTCAAAAGGACCATTTCAGACACCAATCTACATGGCCTTCACATGATCTGACCAAGATTATGTCTGGACTTTAAAAGAGACTGTGACCTCTGAGTTTGTTTCGGCCTTTCTTCTCAGAATAGTCAGATAGGAAACGCCGACCTCATCTAGCTTTATTTTAATAATATGATTGACGTGTAAAAGTGTTTGTACAAACCTACTTACAGAAAATAAATCATTTATCATTTATATAAAAGTGAAAAGTCACTTGCGTCTTAAAATTAGGTTGTCGTTTAACCATTCTTACATAAAAAAGGGAGGTATTTTGAAAATTTTGAGAATTAGAAGAATGCAGGACGTAAGAGCGATGCGAGGTCACAATTTTTTGCATCGCGACACCGAAAGATAAGGTTTTATTTTGACTGTTCATACAGAAATAGGAGATACTTTGTCGACATATACAAAAAAGTTAGAAAGCGAATAAAATTTACGATGGAAGTAAAATTTTAGCATAGGTACTAGGTTATATTTTGCATACGTAGAGGGGCCTCCAACTGCAAACTACCTCTTTGTGCCTGAACAAATTTTGGTATCGTTTGGGATTTGATTAAGGACTGGGGAACTGGGGGAGGGGAGGGGGAAATACATACGAATAAAATAAATAATAGAAATAACTTCACCGCCACTGCGTATCAGCCTATTTACCTAGTTAGCAAGGTGGTGACGGCTGATTGCCCAGGGTGGAAACGAAGGACGTAAATTCAAGAAATATAAGCTATCGTCACCCGTGGAGGTTATTTTAGTGGCGTTAGAGCTGATCAGGTAGAGTTGGTTTATAACGGGTATTCTGCAGACATCTTAGCAATTCTCGGAGCTTTCGAGATGCCATTTGGGTACCGCTAGTCCAAGCCAAGTTGTAGGTCATGATGATGACGTCCACGAGAACCTATTTAGATTCCACTTTGTCAATGGCGAAATCTCAAATAAGTTGCTGTGTTATACGTTGTGGTGTATCAGATGTATGTCAAACATCCAGTGTCAAATCCAGTGACAGACAGTAATTTCATGTTACCCAAATCGGGCGTTAATAAAATCTCTTGTTTTCAGTGCAAAGAAGCGTGATGCCATGGCATGGCGGAAGCAGCATACAAATCCGGATATGATTTATGCTATCCGGATTTCGCGACTGTAGTGCTAGTGGGCAAGATGTTCTCTGTAGACGCTGCTATATGAAAAGCATCTGCAATTCAGTTTAAAAACTCAAAACCTCAACCGTTCTCGGTATCTATGAATGAATAGGTACGTCCTTGTCCTTCTTAGAGCAATATTTGAGCTACTTAAAGCCAGGTGTATCAAACTCATCCCCTCATATTCTTTCGTATAGGTACCTACCTATTCGTCCTAAGATTACCTACAGCCAGTAAATGTTTGCTTACCCGCACGGTATAATTGCGAAAACGGACAAGACAACTATTGCGACACAACACTACGCTAATATGGTTTGTTAACGTTATTACGCAGTCATATTGAAACGACACCGTCAAAATGCGGAAATACGTTTCCATCAATAACTTTTCCCCACGATCGGTTAGCTCGAGTTTCTCGGTTTGATGTGTAAACAAGAAATCGTCTTACCACAACCGGCGAAGCCACAGTCCGTAACGTACGTGGCGACCGTAGTACCAACTCGTGTAGAAATTGTTTTGTTGTTTGTTGTGTTTCGTTTTTAATTCTGAAAATATTTGAAAAAGAAAGTGATTGTGTGCCCGCGCGGTTTCGCGCCAAAAATTCAGTGACAGTGACTTTTTGTGATTATCTGTGACATTTTTTTTTTCTTTATCCTTCCGTTCGGACTTTTTGGTAAGTAAACTTTTTGGTTTAGCTACCTTCTCTAAAATTAATAACGCACAAGTTTTAATTATTTAAAAAAATAATTACGCAAGTTCCGCAAGTAATAAATCTTTTTATATAATCAAGCGATGTGTTACGTTATGAAATATGGAGGAAAATCTCGGAACTTATTCCTCATGTATAACACTTTCTTTTAAAGGAAAAGTAAAAGTTTGACAGTATATTGTTGAAATTGTCATAATTTTACGTAGCTAGTGTTAACGTACTCGGGGTAGGAATCAAGGTTGCTAGAGAAAGTGACCCAGCTGTGGACGAGGTGTGTCTGTGTGTGTAAACTCAATAAGTTCTTTGTGGTGTGCGTGCTGTTCCGGATCTTGGTATTCGATGTTCATCGAGTAATTTTAATCTTCGATTTTCAAACTTTGGAAGTCAAGAATACTTTAATTTTGGCGTGATGGTAGGAGGTACCTACGTGAGCTGAAACTCATAGTAGCCACAGCTATCTATAAGTTTAGTTAGACTGCGATTACAGTGGGTCGCTATTAGTATTCTAAATGGTAAATGCGAAGAGAAATTTGGAAAGAGTTTAGGCCGGCCTTGTTTCGTTTATGCAGATTCATCATTACTGCCGTTGCCTGAGTTAAAGGCACTTCCTGACTTGCCTTGTGACATTTTAGTTACCTACGATGAGAAAATATTATGTAGTTAGGTATAATATTAAGGTTATACCTATTGTTGTGTTGTAGGTCCTACACTTTTCTTAAGTAGCATTTAATTAACTCATTCCTACCAGTACCAGCACGTTTACAGAATCATTAGGACCGAAATATTATCAATTTTACATCAAGCTTAAAGACACTCAAAGTTAATTATTATTAAGTCGTTAATTCAAGAGCAAATGAATTATTTAAAAATAAAAGAAAAGGAGCACAAACTTCCTTAAACGTGTCGTCGCGTCGGTAGGAACCTGATTGTTGGTATGCAATAGGGCTGCATTTTACAAAATCATTTAGTAGTTATAATTTTCTTATTTTTAATAGACTTTCAAAAAGGAGGAGGTTCTCAATTCAGATGTTTGTATATTTTTGTTGTATATTCACCGAAGTTTCCGTCAATTGTAGACCGATTTTGAAAATTCTTTTTTTCAAAATTGGTCCATAATTGACGGAAACTCAGTGATTGAAAAATAACTTTAATTTCGGAAATCAGTGGCAGAAAACTAAAATATATATAAATAAATATATAAAATACGCCGAATTCCGAAATAAAAGTTATTTTTCACTTTGTAGTGTTTTTTTGGAAGTCGGTTGTGTTTTTTTGATGTAAAAAGTTTTTAGTCCAAAACAGTCAGAAACCCTCCATTCGAAATAGGCGGCGTCGTTCATTCGTACTCATCCCTAGTCCGAATTCGCCCGGTCAGTATATATCTACCTAGAATATGTATAGCTAGAAGGGGCAAAATTACTGATGGTAAGAAAGTGCTAAATGATTTTTATTCAGTCATTATAAGCAGTAACAGGGGGCCTACCATGAACTAATTGTTTACACGGCGTTTATAATATGTATATTCGGCGTGCAAAAGATATAACCCACGTTGGTTTTTTACTCAGACTTCGCCATCCCCTTCGAGGTTATTTTTTTTTGTAACCATTGAGCCTCGCGTAGCGGGGCTCATACTACGCCTTTAAGCGACTTGTAAGTGTTTTGAGGTTAGGTTACAATAATTTCGCAAAACTCCCCGAGAAGATCCTTCCCATGACATGTTGACACATACATACACTCTTCATATAAATTAATAACAGAGAGAGAGAGAGAAAAAAGCCAAACATAACTTCACGTTATGAAATACTCTCCTTACACCGGATTCTGAAACGAATATCAACGACGTGTAAAGGGTCCCCGATCGATCAATTTTTATAGGTATCGATAAATTTGGTAGACGATCAATTTGAGCATCTATGTGTATCAATCACGTAAAATTGGACAATTGCAATTGATCGTTGCGAGGGCTCTTTAATATCATTTGTAGTGATCCGATCGGCTGTTGATATTACAGCCACCGAATCATAGCTGCAGCAGTTGACATATTGCGTTGGACAATCTTATTAGCTAATTATTAAGGTTCCGTAGTAAACAAAGAACCCTTATAGTTTCGCCATGTCCGTCTGTCTGTCTGTCTGTCCCTGCTGTAGATCAGAGACGCTTATTACTAGAAAGCTGTAATTTGGCGTAGGTATACTCGTACAATCATATTAATCACGCCGACAAAGTGCTAAAATAAAATCTTGAAAAAGTTTTTTAGGGTACCTACCTCTCTTGCACGTAATGTGGGGATGATTTTTTTCTCGTCTTCCCCATGGTGTGGGGTATCGTTGGATATGCCGTTCAAAAATATTGCGGGTCTGTGAACACCACTTTTCGATTCAAGGATCCGCTTGCGTAATATAAGGCATTAAAGTGCTAATTTTTGTTAGAGTCAAGTGCCCCCCCCCCCCCTGCCAGCTAAACGGCTATTTATGGAGATGTGAAAAAAATCATGGCAGTAGTACATATAATGAAATTAAGTAAAAGGAAAACTATCACAGCTAAGTAGACTTTACTGGTTAACGAGTAATAATCGACCAACTTAAATTTGCAGTTGGAGAATTGACCGTGGCATATATCGATGTATGGGAGAACATGTTTGTTTTTGGGATAAAATCATCCCAAAATCTGTTTGTTTTTGGGATAAAATCATCCCAAAATCCCAAGTATGGAACCCTTACCTAATTGTGCGTGTTCCGATACGCACTTGGACGGTTTTTCTGTTGATTTTCGTTCCAGAAATCGTGTAGGTACCTAAGTAAATTATCAAAAGGAAACCATCTTGATCAGGGGAACATTAAGGATTTCTATAAAATCCCCCATTTTATAGAAAATCCTAAAATCCTCATTTTCTTCGACGCGCGGCGGTCGCGAAACATACTCGTAAGAAGGCAACTACAATTTTTGAGAGACGCACTTTTTTCATACGATAGTTCGACTCGGACTTCCAATTAATGCATTTCAGTTTGCAGCAGTTGTCTTCTAGCACTACAGCCGTTTTTACATAGTCAGCAATCAGTCTTGCAGCGTGTGCGCAAGTTGCAAACACTTGCAAGTACTTGCAATAATTAGCTTAAACAGGTTGTGTGCTGGCTTGCGGTGGTTTGCACATAATTTTATGAACTCGGTATCTATTGCCACTGCAACGGTTGGCTGGGAATGCAGCAATCATTTGTCGGTAGGATTTGTTTATTAGGTACTACTTAGTTAAGTGAAGGAATATATAAACTTGCTTTGCAATAGGTAAATGCAACGTTAAAAATGTAGGGAATTTGTTGGTGAGTTTTGGGATAAACTTCAAGCAATTCAAACGCCATTTGATTTGCTTGCTCAGTCCAGTGCCCGAGGTTTTGATGAAGCAATGAGTATATTTAATCATTTTAAAAAGAAAGTCAATTCACTAACTTATTCATTTGGGTCATTTTAATACTTTATTTATTTATTGAATCTCCAACAGAGGCTACACAATTACACGCAAGTTTACATAAAATAGGGACAAGTACAAGTGTGTGCTTATATAATCTAGTACCTACAGTAAGTTTGACAAGGTAAAAATATTAAAATAAATCAAAATACTTAACACGAAAATCATACAAAGGAATCAGTTAATTACATAACCAATTAATAATAATAATACAAAAAATAAGAAAAACAGAATTACCATAAAAGACAGCAGACAAACTACTTAATCGCAGTCCCGTAAAATAATTAGAAATCGTAGTTACATACAAGCTTTTAATCCGGGAAATGTTAAAGGTTTCAGAATGATAGGAGACTTGTCTTACAAGTCGGCCAATCTGCCAATTTGTCTGCCTTTTCCCAACTTTATTGGAGTTGGCTTCTAGTATAACTGGATGTAGCTGAATACCAGTATTTTACATAGAGCGACTGCCTATCTGACCTCTACAACCCATTGGTACACGATACCCCTTGGTAAGACTGGTTGTCAGACTTTCGGGCTTCTGAAGACTGTCAAAGATCCACGAATAACAGCCGGGACCAACGGCTTAGCGTGCTTTCCGAGGCACGGAGGATTCTCAGTATGTAAAGATGGTTACCCATCCACGGACCAACCCCGGCAAGCGTAGCTTAACCTGATGGAGCGACCCGTGCGACTGTTATTACTTATCCACGAGCTCCTCAAGCCAAGAGCTCACCTTGTCGTACAAGTCAGTATGGCTAAAATATTGATTATTACATGTTCTTACAATGATAATTTATGAATATGGTGGGAGACTTGCTAAACATTTGACATCAGCAAGTCCTGAAAATTATACTTAGGTAAATGCAGATCGTGACTGAGATAACCTTTCCTGTACGGCCAGCAACGTGAGTTGGTAAACACTCGTTAAATACCTACCTACATTACTGCTTTTCCGCGTTTGCGAAATTCAAATTTTTTTACACCAATATAATCATTAACCTATTGACCGCCACCACAAAAAAGCAAAAACTTGCCCTCGGCGCTAAGCTACGAATTATTCCTTAAAATCGGTCATGTACTCGTGACCGTGGCGTGCTGGGCACATTTTGGTCTGTCATCTATACATGACTGTGGCGGTCAAAAGGTTAATAAAATCTCTCTAAATTAGATTTGTTCCTTAGGAACTTGTCCATGAGATTTGTTCTTATGGAAAAAAATCTAACTAATAGAGATGTATTCATGATTTTAATGATTGTCATTCTGTAAATACATATGTGTTAAGGTCACGAATCAGATTTTGATCAAGATACCACCTGACACTGACCTGCAAATTGTAAAAAAAATGTAAGACAATTTGAATTTTGCGGACTACCACAGCGAATCCACCTTAAATAAGTATTTCCTTTGGTCTTGAAGTGGTCTGTACATCGGTAGCAGTGACCACTTTCCATCGAGAGGACCCTCATCATTTTGCTAACCTAGTACCTACTTACTAATTCCATGGATTTCTTTAAAGAATAAAATAAAATATTTTAGAAATAACAAGTATCAAGTAAATTGTTCTCTTATTAAAACGTCAGCAGTTGATCTCTAGCCATAATTATGACGTAACCTACAATAATTCTACATTGATGACCACGGAAAGGCCAAGACTATGTACAAGGACTAATAACGATATTATTACTGTCTGCAAGTGAATTAGCGTAGGTACCTTACCGTAGTACCGTAGGTACTTATTATTAAAGTACACTTTGATAGGCGGAGAAATAGAGAACCAAAGGCTCCTGCAGAAAGGCGCGACGCGACGCATCGGTGCGATGCGATTCTGGTAGAACAATTTCGATGAAGTTTTCATAGGAATTGTTCTACTAGAGTCGAATCGCGCCTGTCTGCGGGAGCCTTGAAGATAAATGAGTGTGTGCTTCATAAGCTACGGGTTCCTAGAAGAGCGATGGACGCCACATAATGTCCACATGTGGCGGCTGTCATAAAAAATATGGCACCGGGGTTTAACTTCACGTTGTCAAGAAACGCTCTTTAGGAAAACACACCAACTTACTTTCATAAATAATACCTAACGTTTCAGTGACGTCATTCACCGGTAACTTGCGGACACCATGTGGCGGCCACCGCAGTCCTAGGAGACCCTAGGTTTACTTGACAAACAGCGCCACCATACAAGGCGTGCTACGCTACACACTTGTTCGACTCGGCACATTCGATTCGGCTGTATTTGTGGAACTACAATGCCGACCCGAACGAATTACTACATAGGCTACTACTAAGCATGAGGTCCTGGGATTGACTTTCCTCGACCGACTTTGCTTTGCTGCTGCTGCTGAGAATTTCCTGATGGAACACACAGCAGTTAGCCGGGATACTGGATTTATGCCCGGTTGATGGCAATAGGCTCGCGACCTATTACGTGAGACTTAAACATAACTGGCGAAATGTGGGTGTACTGTAAGTACTCTGCCTGACTCTACTGTGTTATGTGTATTATTTAATTTTGCCACCCGGCTGAGCCGACCCGAACTTGTTCTTTTCAAAAAACAAGATTACTGAACACACTATTAATATACAACATACATGTAATAAAAACCCTGTCTGATACGAGTGGTACACATACATATGTGTCCCTTTCGTATCAGACAGGGGTTCAACTTTTAGTAAGTACCTACCTACCAAAAAGTAATAAAAAATCTTTTAATGAATTATTATTATTGAAAAAAAAAAAAGTTATTGCTGTTTAAAATTCACGGATTTTTTCGGGAATTGGGGTAATTTTGGTACAAAAAATGTGTAGTCGAAGGGGTCGTAAGTGATAAGTTATGACTTAGAGACACCCGCTAAACGACAGCCGCCCGCGCCCCATGTAATAACCGGCGCAGAAAAAAATCGGCGTATTATTTTTCCTTTTTTCCTGAAAATTACCACATAGATAGACGCTAAGTCAGTCTCAGTACGATAGATACTTAATAAAACCCTCACGGATCGGACAGGGTTGTTGTTACATGCTGCCTGTAGGTATAGTTAACTTTTGTTCTAGTAAATTCTACACAATTATTACTCTCCTTACCCAGGAAGTCTTAACCATGTTTAACAATGAATTTTCATGACAGTATTGGTAGTTTCCTGTGAAGAGGTTGATTCATTAATGCATAACGTAATCAATGTGGCAGGTTCTTAGCGAGCGAAGCGTGTAACTGCATTAACAATATCTGACGCATTTTTGCGTTATTGAATGGCAATGTCAAATATATAATTACGACGACGGTTGACTCGGGCATTTAGAAGCCGAAAAGCAATAGGCAGGCATACAACTTGAATATACTGTAGGGAAAATGACTAATGAATCATGCCTGCACCTTAGTTGCGTAAAACACTATCAATCACAATCTGAATGATTTTGAAGTATATTGGTAATCCATTGCGTCATATGTTCAAAAAATTTGTCTGCTCAACAAGGTAACGCAATGAATGTTGTTGAACTGTCAAAATGCAACCCATTGCTTCTGTGTGTCAGTCATCTGTCAATTGCCCCGCTGAATGCTTGTAGAAAGTTCGCATGGCCTTATGTAAGTTGGGCTGTGAATGAATGAATGAATGAATGAATGAAATGCACCGACCCCAGTGTGGTTAAACCAGACTCGATTGCTCGAATGAACCCAAGGATTCGCACTAGTCCCTGGAGCCTCATGTTTCATGGGACTACAGAGACCATTGCATATCAAAGAGTAGACCGGGGGGCGCGGTAATGGTCAGGAAGACGTGCCCTTAGGATAGGAAGGATTATTAGAGCCTACCGGATATGCATCTTTGAGCAAGGAATGGAATAGTGGAGAGACGGGTAATTTATCTATGGGAGGCATCTTTTAACAATGTCGCCGCCAGGTTGGCTCAGGTCCAGTTGCTTCTGTCGGGAGGACACGGCGCGGCATACGCTGGCAGAGTGTGCCGCTTGGGAGGAGCCACGCCGTGCCCTCATCTCAGGAGTGGGCAGTGACCTGTCGCTGCCGGCCGTGGTCGAGGCGATGGTCGGCAGCGAGGAGTCCTGGGACGCGGTGGTATCCTTCTGCGAAACAGTCATGTCGCAGAAGGAGGCTGCGGAAAGGGAGCGGGAGATCTCTTCCTCTCACCCTGCTCGCAGCAGGCGCACTGGGCGTCGGTGGAGGGCGGACAACGCCCTCTTCCAGCCCCCCTGAATGGGTCCAAGGGCGACGGACTCGGTGACATCCGTCGCCCCCCACATAGCAGGACCCGAGGGGGCGGCGCGTAGTGTTCCACGCGCGCCCCCCCGCGATCTTGAGGTGGCCCGCAATGGCGGGCGCCGGCACTAGCCGGGGATCGCGGAAGTCGCACTAGATCTCATGATCCCCGGTGCAAGTGTGGGAGGGGAACACCGGGGTGGTTTTTAGTCAGTAAGAGTCTGACAGACCCCTCCGTCCCGGCCTGCCCCAGGGCGGAAAACATCCAGGAGGATTTTCCACCCCGGAACAAAAAAAAAAGGTTGCTTTCTCGACTCTTTTCTGTGCGTGTCACTGCTATGCTGTGTTGCACGTTGCTGTTTCCAATGTATTCGTCTGACGTCTCGCTACTATCCGTTTCTGATTTCTTGTAAATCACGCTAGCAGCCTTTCTGATTTTATCTCGATCATCGGCCGTGTCCATCCAAAAGTTGATTTCCATGTCGAAGTAATTCATGTCCTGCTTTAGTTTGTCATTCCAGATGTAAATAGGTTGGCCGACTTTCTTGGATTTGGCCTTATACTGCATTGCTGCATGTAACAGATGTGGTTCGCGGCGCCTGTGCACATGTGCAAGATAGCACATCCTGTGGTTCTTGATGCGTTTGGTTACAGTTTTTCCGTCCAACATTTCATGCATTTTCTTTTCCTTTGGTTTATTCCTAGCGTAGTCAATTAAGTCTCTCATGATTACTCTCTCATACCTTCTCAATCTTGACCTGTTAGCTTTAGTGAGTGCCGATACTTTCAAACCGTGTATCATACCGGGCACGATCACCATTCGATACACGAGTCTGGCTAGTTTTCAATCCATCTTCGAGTTTTTTATGAATGGTAATAGTGATTTTGCGTTTCTAGTGGCCTGTTCGCAGCGTTTTTCAATTGTGCTTTTCCTGGTTAATGCAGATGTTATGTGTGTGCCTAGGTATTTAATTTCATCGACTGTAGGTAGATTTATTCCATTAATGGTCACATGGGCCGTTTTCTTTGTACGAGTAGCTATGGGGTATTTTGTTTCATTTATTTGGAGGCCGACACTAGCAAGTAGGGGTTTAATATTGTATAGGAGTTCTTCTCGCCATTTTATGTCACACTTATGTAGATTGCACTAGTCATAAAATGAAGACGAAAGGCAGCCTAGGACTGTCCGTAAAATAAACTGATTAAAACGAAGTCCTAATTTAACACAAATCTAGGGCAGACTGGAGGTTGAAGAAGGGCTGAAGCAAGTAGACGGGAAAATATTTTTAAATTATTTATTCTTGGCCCATAATGAGTTCGATAATTTAAGTTGTAAAGTGCGATGGGACATTCACAACACCTCATGTAGTTAACAACCTTTGGGCTGGGCCCCATAATTTTTAAACCAGTATTTTCAATTGTTTTACATCGCCTTTTAGTCAGAATATCTATAGGATATTAAATATATAAAATTAAACTAACGAGAAGAAATTATGATACCTACTTATGAATATAGGTACATACATCACATAATCAGCCTAATATAATGTTCCCACTGCTGGGACACAGTAGTAGAGTAGGCCGTAGTCCACCACGCGGGCCCAGTGCGGGTTGGAAACTTATGAATAGTAATCGCTAATTACGATTATTAGCAGATACCGGTTAGAAAATACGTTTTGCAACCATCATTCAAGTAGAGTGATGTTCACGTGTTAATGTACCAATTAACTGAATTGTTCTAAAATCCTACATTCAGTTTGTGAAATATGAAATAAGTAGGTGCAAGTCTTTGTCTTAGCCTTTATGTTAATTAAAATCAGAGGCGAGGATTCAGTGAAGTCAGGGGACCCTCAGCAAGATTTTCAAATGCAGGTCAATTTACGTAAAGTAAACTGTGTTGTATAAAATTCAGAATTTAGGACCCTCAACATTTTTTTTGCGCATGTAATTTTTCTCTGGTTACGGCCAAACGGGTGCTGGGGGTCGACATAAACGAAAACTGAAGCTGCTAAGAAATACAAAAATGTATTCAATTAAGTTGGTTAGTAGCATGCTTTATCATGAGTCTTGAAGCGACCGTGACAATATAATTTAATTTGTTGGAGCTCAACTGAAGGTTTTACAAGCAACAATGATGAAATACACACTAACAGATGACCAAGATTTGACCACTTAATATTTATAAACACACCTAAATGACCAGCCTTGTTTGCGTGCCACATGTACCTGTGTGACATGAAGTAACCGTTGTACAGTTGGCAAATGACATTAGTGGACAGGCAAGGAAGAATGATTTTGATACATTTGTAGGCACAGCACAGTGTTGTGATTACCTCGTCTAAAAAAAAGGACTGCGTCTGATGCAACTACTGATTCGTGGGTCCCCAGACGTTGGTTTACTTCTGTAACTTGTTGTCTTTCTATAATTTGTTACAACTGAGTTTTATTTATTATAATAGGTACGCCAACAGTATTAAATGTACATTTTAAATTAATTAATAAAAGTAAAAAAAAAGAGAAAGAAAGGTGTTCTTTCTAATGTATAGAAAATTACAGGAATACACGACATTGTATGAATGACCTCAGTACAATGTTCGATGACCTCCGAGAGCTTCCGAAAGAATGGGTCTTAAATGAATATGAACAAGACAAAGGTCATGTCAAATGCCCATGTAACAACCGCTCTCATGAAGATCGGAGACGCTATACTCGAAGTTGTGGACGATTATGTTTACTTAGGACAAACTGTCCAGTTAGTCCAGCTTCAAGAAAGAGGGTCAGTCGTTGAATCGGACTCGGCTGGGCAGCGCTCGGGAAGCTACGCAATATCTTCTCGTCCCACATACCGGAGTGTCTCAAGACGAAAGTCTTTAGTCAGTGCGTGTTGCCAGTGACGATTTATGGCACTGAAACGTGGTCGCTCACAATGGGTCTTATAATAAGGCTAAAAGTCATGCCCTGCGTGATCGAATCAGATATGAAGAGATCCGCAGAAGAACCAGGTAACCGATTTAACCCGAAGAATTTATTGCCCAACTTAAGTGACAGTGGGCAGGGCACATTGCTCGCAGAACAGATGGCTGATAGCGCCGAAAGGTTCTGGAGTGGTGACTGCGTACCGGAAGACGTAGCGGTGGAAAGCCTCCCACAAGGTGGACTGATGTCATTGTGTAGGCCGCAAGAATCCTCTGGATGCGGGAAGCATAGAACTGGTCGGTGTTTGGGGGAGCTTGCCTATGTCAGTGGACGTCTTTTGGCTGAAATGATGTTGATGATGATGATCACGACGAGACGATGATACGTAATTATAGCAACATCTTATAAGAAAACCGGCCAAGTGCGTGTCGGACTACGCACAATGAAGGGTTCCGTAGTTGGGATGAATTTATCCCAAGAACAAACTTAACATTGTAGTTGAAAAACATGTTCCCCCATACGTTCCAACTGCAAATGTAAGTTTGTACGCACAATATTGAGAAATGTACCATCATTTATAGGTTTTCCTGTAATCTATAAGTAAAGGACTATTGTACTGTATTTTTTTCAATAATCTCTGGCTCTGTGTTTTCGGAGATAAGGCGGTAATGGACTATTTTCATCTATTTTCTTTAATAACTTTAAAAGTATTTATTCTAAAATTATAAAAACATACATGTGGAATCCTTACAATAAGCCCTTTCATTTGATATGTCACACGGTACAGTTTGCAAAACTTTTTTTATAAATTTTCTAATTTGCCACCTAAAAGTGACCGCCATATTCAAAATTCATTAATTCGTGATTGGGTAACAAAAATTCATATTTGTACCAAATTTAAACTTAATCGGTCCAGTAGATTCGGAGTAAATCGGCTGTGACAGACGGACAGACACACGAGTGTTCCTATAAGACTTCCGTTTTTCCTTTTGAGGTACGGAACCCTAAAAAGTGAATAAAAATCAAAACAAAACCTGCTTTGACTTAGGTAAGTTTGAAAGGTCTAAAATGAAAAATAAATAAATTGACTGACACAAATATTAATAATACAAAATACGCTTTCAAAAGTTTATAAAATTAACGTCAATAAATTGTCAAATGAAAAACATCTTTAGGTTGATTTAAAAGTAGAATTTCTGGGTATTCAAATAATTAAATCGAAAGCTTTCAATTTGTAAGTGGCACTACAAATTGGAATACACAGGTACGTTTTATGATCCATTTGTTAGAAATTCATCAGATACTTTTGAAACAGACCTTACTGCTATAAAGGATTTAGGAACGTTGGCCGTTGGAGCGAATGAGCGACCGCCAATCGAAAAACGTAGTGAGATTCAGATTTAGATCTAGATTCAGATCTGAGCTATCGGTAGCCGATGTATTTATTTCGTGCTCATCCATTAGGATATCAAAATTTCATTGACACATATTTGGTCCTTGGTTGCATACCGACTTAATGTTTCTGCCATGTGTACATACAGTTGCCATTACCCATAATACGCAGCTGTGGTTTGAATGCAAAATAGCAAAATGCGTCTCTATAGTTTTATGTCAATATTTAAACTTAGCTTTGTTGATCCTGGCTTTATGATGAATGCAATTATGCGCTATTAAATGGTTATTATTTATGAAATATTTCATATGTTACGCTGTTTTATTTATGTTTATTGTATTAGCATGATCTACACGTGTCTCTAAGAGATCGTCGTCACATTCATCACTCTTAACAAACTACTTTGAATTCTCATTCTTCAGATACCTACCCAACATTTATGTCGCAAAGCTGAGATATTTTCTTCAACTTACCTGTGCTGTGCTCACAAATATTTTAAGGTAGCTACGCAGAATACTGAAAACCCCATTAATATTTTATGTCATAGCATTGAAAACTAACTCATCAATCCTAGTATGGTGATGAAAAAAAATTGAAGAGAAGTGGATAAATTGTGCGCCCTTGAGGCATTCCAGGCAAGGGTGGAAAATTATCGATAGGTTTTTGTATACTCTATTAGGAATATTTAAATTGCCACTTGATAGAGTCTGTTTATGATATGAATAAAATGTTTTGCATCCACAATAAAGGGAACAATCTATTTAAGACTTGGTTGAGTGGAACGCCTTCGGAGAGTCAAAAAAAGACTTTATACTGACGAATAAATCAATGACCTCTTGAGGTTTCTCGACTACAGCGTTCTGACTATTATTAATCATTATTTTACTTGCTAGCTAAAGTTATACAACGTTGACAAAGTATTATTTCACTATCTCCACTTCAAAAGTAAAAATAGTTAAATCTATATTTAAAACTACGCACGTGCGCTGTCAAATAAAGGCGCACGATTGAGAAATTCATTCAAATTCCTTGTGTTTTTTTCTTCTTTTAAAATGAACCATTTCCAAGCGTCCCAGTTACAAACTGGTTTGATACCGGCATCACGTTATGTAATCACATAATAACTGGCAGTACGCAAGCATACGGACTCCTTTCACTTGCCGGGACCTTTTTCATCTGTGGCGCGTATGTTATCTGTGGTCAAAACATTACGTCACTCAACGTTCGAATTGAAATGAATAGGTGCCGTTTTAAAGGGCCTTGGTGGTCGGATTTCCATGGTAGGTTCAGGGCGGCATATGAAGTGTGTGTGTGGGCCTCTTTTATCTTACGCAGCGATATCTGGTTCTATACTTTCAACATCTCTCAGCCCCACTCCGTTTTTCTTACTTTACGTCTTTTTAGACTCTGTGTCTACATTTAATTTCCGCTTGCTATACCTACTTTGTTGATTCCTTATTTTAAGGCTCCTACATACCGGCGCGACTTGTCGCGCGACGCGACGCGACACAAAGACACCGCGTGTAGCGCTACAAGCGGTGCCTTTGTGTCGCGACGCGTCGCGCCAGTATGTAGGAGCCTTTATTCTTAAGAACTGAATACAAGAGGTGTTCAATTTCTAGTTTCATCACATGACTTTACTGGATACTTCCTGTGTGCAATGTTACGTGACAAAATGTAGCGAAAACGTTGCCTATAATACTCGTACATGGGAAATATCATGATTGGTGCAAAACCATTGTACCTTTCACACAATGGAATAGCGCCATCAAAATATACCCATCACAGTTTCCATAGATACATTGACTAAAGTAAATAATAACTCGAGAGTAAACTTTGTAGTTGCAACCAGAAGAGGGTAAATACTAAATAAGATGCAAAAAGCGGTTGAACTTTATTTACGGTGGATAATAACAATACAACCTAATATAAAGACAAGTCCTGACTCACTCACTGACTAACTCATCAGCGTCCAGCCCAAACCCTTGGACATAGAGAGCTGAAATGCACAGACTTTCCCTTTATGGTGTCAACAAGGAATAAGGCAGAATTTCTCCCACGAATCCATGAATCCCATGGGATAGGGAATATAGGGCCGGCGAGTGCTATGAATTAATAAAAATCTCCATGAAAAGAGGACTTCATGGTCTATAATCGCTAACAAGCAGTTGGCAAGCCTGGGGCTCAATGGTAGTTTACTCTGTATAAAAAGAAGACTGCCATGCAGTAGAACAATTATCTACCTCGTTCATTAAATTGATTTTACCTAAAAACTGGTGGTTTAAATCCATCACCTGATAATGTTATTACTTTTAAAGGTCCGTCGACCAGCCTCTCAGATATTTCACATACAAATGGCACCTCAACTAAAAATTAAAGGTCATGAATTCCAAAATGGCGACAATTTACGCGCCGTCACAAAGAAGGGACGAAATTAACTGTAATGACCGTCTTTCACTTACTTGTTCACCTCCAGAAACAGACCTACCGTCTGTTTCTCTATGGCAACAAGTTGTTAAAGTTCATTTTAACATATTCAGCCTTGATATTTAGTCGCTTTAAGGGATTGTACCTTAACATAACAGTAACAACAGAATGGCTTTAAAAATATTTAATATATGTATGTATTTATTCACCACTTTAGTATACAGGATTAGTTTAAAAGGAGTGCGGATATTTTAGGAGGTAATCAGGTGCAGAAAACTGGACAACTTTCCCCAAGGTAAGTCGAAATCTTAAAATTGAAAATCGACTTTTCATTCAAAGTGAATTGTCACGTGAGTGTTTGTATGAGAGGTTGAATTGTATTTTTTAGATATCTACCTATGTTCCATGCTAAAAGTTGTTCAGTTAAGCACCCGATTACCTCCTAAAATATCCGCACTCCTAACTTATACTGTTTAAGTACACCAATAATAGGACACATCTTGAAAATGGAAGCTTTTGATAATTAGAAAATGGCAGATATTAATTTCCATATTAGTAATTACTTCAAAAATAAAAAACCTAAACTGCGAAATAAACTTTAGTTCATTGTTTTCGCGTTAGTGAAATATTATTTATTACCTAACGAAAAAGGACCTTTGACCTGCTGGAGTCGCAACAGCATAGACTAAAAATAAATAATAAATACAATCAAATAATACAGAGGAATTTCTCCAAGCCTCCACGTTAAAAACATTACTGTTAAGGCGCTGACAAGACCCAATTGACCAAAATAGGTAGATAGATAGAATACTCTTTATTATGTACACCATAAAAATTACAGATACAAACGTTGAAATTTTACAAGGGGTGACACAATGGGCGGTCTTATCGCTAAAAGCGATCTTTTACAGACAACCTTTAATAGGCTTCGCTTAAGAAAAAAATTGCCAAATCTGTATAGTTTGTGGTAGCGGAAAAAATATATGTTAATTTTGAACATATTTCCCAGAACTTGGTTGTTACCAAAACACGTTTTGAAAACAAAATCTCGATACAAACTAACGTTAAACTAACCTCTTACTTTGAGTTCTAATCCAAAATATCTGAATCAAATATCAACATACGTTACGTATTTAATTAATAACAAGAACGTCTTATTTGAATGCCGAACTTGGTTGTTTTTTATTTTTGATTACTCAACTCAATTTTGAGTAAATAGATAATGGTGCCGATTCCCTTGTTCTCAAACTAAACTAAATTTAAGTTCAGTACATCTTTATCTTTCTATTTCATTAAGAAAAGGACAGAAGATAAATTTTAGTTTAGTCCTGTCAAATTAATCAGCGCCTGTCACTACTCCATACTAGTTTAGACGTCATTAAAAACTTGCCTACTAAAATTACGTCAATTTACGTCACGCGCTGATTAATTTGACAGGACTAAACTAAAATTGATTTTCTGTCCTTTTCTTAATGAAATAGAAAGAAAAAGATGCAGTGAACTTAAATTTAGTTTAGTTTGTGAACAAGGGAATCGGCACCAATTACTTCATATTTTGCAATAAATTACAAGCGTTGTGTCATCGCGCTTCTCTTTCTTTTCTATGGAATTTGACAGTGACCGTAGTTTAGGTGTTGTCAGCGTCTTAAGAGTGGAGTTCATCTATTGTCCAACGGGTTTGGGACAACTTTCCAATCGGGATTCCACTCAGCTATTAGGTTACCGTACTTACCGTCGCTTAGAAACATTATCCATTATTTACTTAGATCCAACACATTTATGTGTCTGTGTAGTAGGATTTGTGGAAGATAATTTATATAATCACCTAGGCATGTAAAATGTTTTCTAATGACTACCGATGACTAGTTAGTTATGCCTATAGATGTTAGATGAGTATTAGTACCTAGGTAAAATTATGTGTTCTTTTCATTCTCTCTCTATTTCCTCCTCAACGATCGAAAACAGTGCGGAGTAGTCACATGCTTTAAAATACATGCAATGTCCAGCATTTGCTGCTGGAACTACCCAACCGTCACACTCACATATTATTTTGCATAAGGACACAACCGCACTTCCAAGGGCACAAGGGCCACTTGGGTAAACACGACCTCACAGGCTGTTTAGGATGACATCATAACCTGTGCCATTATAATTTGGACACTCGATTTTGGAAGGCCCTCGTACTCCCCTAGATTCCGCGTTTAGGACCATTCCACACTTGAAAAACCATGCCTCGGTCCTTAAATCAAAATTAAAATTATTTTATTTCACATAAACCTACTTGCACATTTATGAACATCAGAAGATAGGTGCACGGTTCCAATTGGTAACTTCCTATGGAGAAGAGCCGGCAAGAAACTCCACCGTTGTTTTTTTTTTAATAATTGGCTTTGGTAATGTTTTCAAATTACAGTGTAATAAGGTATGGGAGGGCAGAGTAAGCCTGTCAACAAGTACCAGGTAGGTACTTTATTCCGTCATAAGGACCAATCTCAACTGAATTTCCTACGGTAACCCTTTAGTTAAACTGCCCAAGGCGTTTCACATCCAAGGCTATCACGTTTAAGGCATAAGCGTTGTTTCCTCAACAGGACAAATATTTGTATGGCCAACTGTTTGTACATCGTTGAGTATGTCAAGATTGAACTTTGTGCGCGTGAGTTGTGTCTGTAATAGCGTATGTGACGCAGGATGTCGATGTGGGAGGCTTTGAGGTTTGCACGAATGGAGTATACCTTTTGAATTACTTATTTTATAGACAGGCAATTATCTTATGAATCGTCATGTTGAGCTAAACGACGGTATCAGAAATCCTAGTTATGTGTAACTAGTTCAAAAATAAAGAAGTCGTTTTCAATTTCATCAACCTCCTATAAATATTTACTGAATTATCAATAATAAAATATTATCATCCATATTGAGCGACTCATAATCCTTCGCTTTCAAAATGACGTCAGAAAAAATCTTAAAAATTTGCTAGTGACAGACAGACGGACAGACAAATGTGTCAGTTTCTAAACCAAAAGTCCAAAAGGCGATGCAAGGTGATTGATGATTCCCATAGTGTCGTTCATTTTCATAATTTAAGTATTAGACGAGGGTCCAGCACAAATGACTATTTATTAGTAATATAATACGAAATTATTTTCACCCGCTCCCGACACAATACGCGCACTTCAGGCGGAAACGCCTCTCGTATCCGCTCGGCCAATAAGGGCGAGTCGAAGCTTCTAGAACATGCAGCCTTCTTTTTTGACATAGGTTGTCTGTCTGACGTCCGTACTCAGCTGGGCTGCGCACCAAAAAAGGGAATCTTTGATACAATTTACGAAACTTTATCTTCGCAACGAACCCTTTTGTTCTCTAGAATATATTAAGTGTATGTTAAAGTAATGATTTAAAAAATTACAAGGCCGCCATGACAGTTTAAATTAGCGCCATCTATAACGCATAACTATCAATTTACCCAAGGATTTGGAAAGTTTTTCTATATGTACATCACACTACGATACATTACCGTGAATAAATAATTGTGTTTAATGTGCATGCCTAATGACCGTTGAGCAATAAATAACTGATTGGGGATGTGCTTTGAGTAATTCTATCAAATTAAAGGATGCCCGCCAAATTGGCGCGTTTCGCAATCGCATAGAAACTGTATCAATTTTGTTATTCATCGAAATTGTAGGTGTGTAATGGATAACGGATTTCATTTGGTGTTCGTGTTAGCATATACTTTGTTAGGTGGTATTTTGATTGCAATTAAAATCATTTTTTTTTTTTTTTTTTTAATGTTGCCCCACACTAGGAATTTCTTCCTGTATCGTGGGTGCGTTTACAAACATAGAAACTCACGAACACAAACACCCAGACCCGGAACAATTACTTGCAGCAGGCTTAGCATGACACTGTCTATTTCTTCGAAGAATAGACACGGCTCTTTCCATACAAAGTGACATTTCGTTTCTCCTTTTTTGACATCCCACCGTAGAGATCTTTCTACATAAAACAGGACCTAGACAAAGATCGTTAGAAACGAAAGACAAGATGACAGATTGTAGAAGGATTTCTACGGTGAGATGTCAAAAACTGAGAAACGAAATGTCACTTTGTATAGAAAGAGCCCTGCCTATTCTTCGAAGAAATAGAGAGTGTCATGCTAAGCCTGCTGATCATACAAATATTTGTTCCGTGCGGGGATCGAACCCGCGACACGCTGCGCAGCAGTCGATCGCTCAGCCATTACGCCAACTGTGTTGTCAAATGTACGTTAATAACATCTTTTACAGAATTAATTATTTTTTAATTAATTAATTAATAAACAATATATTTATATACTGGCGTGGCGATTATGGCCCCCCAATATTGGGGGAGGCCTATGTCCAGCAGTGGACGTCTTTCGGCTGGAATGATGATATTTATATATACCTACTTGTTGCTTGTTGTCAAACCGGTGTACCTTTATTGACGTCACGGAGGAATTTAGAAGATAGAGACAGACTGTTATAATAATCAATAACGTCTCAAGAAATGGGATAGTTAAATAATAATTAGAGAGCAGCATCTGATATTAGTGCAATCTGGATAATATAAGATTTGTTTGAGGCTAACCCTGCCTCAGTTCAATTCCTGCAGGCAAGTCTCCCTGATTTATTAAAATAATCAATCATTTTAACAGATTGGCAATAGAAAATTAAATAAGCTTTCAGAAACTGAGACTCAAACCTTAATATTCGTTAGCGGTTAAATCAATCCAAGTTAAAATTACCCCCACTTTACGCCGCTTATTAACCATAACTATTTTTTATGTGGTCTATGAACTGATTGAAATTGATTTCTAATCAATTTCAACATTTAAAAAAAGAACTGACCCCGACTTCTGTAGGTAAAGAAAGTCCCTTTCATTGGCGTCATGGGTGAAAGAGACAGCAACATTTAATACATTATGAGGTGCTGAACATTCCATCACCAAACCAACCGGTCTGAGTCACTGACCGAGGCTTCCCTGATTAGAGACTTTTTTACATCTATTTATTTTGATCCCTGGGAATCAATTAAATAAAGGAACATTCAAATTCTGAAAATGATTCCTCTAGTTAGATAATGGCGCCGATTCCCTTGTTCACAAACTAAAGTAAATTTAAGTTCAGTGCATCTTTTTCTTTCTATTTCATTAAGAAAAGGACAGAAGATAAATTTTAGTTTAGTCCTGTCAAATTAATCAGCGCTTGACGTAAATTGACGTAATTTTAGTAGGCAAGTTTTTAATCACGTCTAAACTTGTATGGAGTAGTGACAGGAGCTGATTAATTTGACAGGACTAAACTAAAATTTATCTTCTGTCCTTTTCTAAATGAAATAGAAAGAAAAAGATGCACTGAACTTAAATTTAGTTTAGTTTGTGAACAAGGGAATCGGCGCCATTATGTATTTTGTATAGGTACATAACTAATAACAGTGACTAAAAAAGTAAAAATGGTAGATTTAACAATTTAGGAAGAAAGTATATCTCAGATATAGTGCTTACTCTAAGATACTCAAAGGAGAAGGTTGAAGATAATAAGAGAATTAAAAAAATACCATATTTAAAAAGCCAGTTGAGCCTATCACAGTATACTGTGATAGGCTCAACTGGCTGGCCTAAGGAGGATGACAAGACCGTCTTTTCTCATTTCTCGTTATATTACAAGTGATACAGAGGTTTATTCTACCGCCAACAGTAACGAAGAGTGTTGCCAGTTATATAACTTGAACAGAACAGGTTATCGAATCTCGTCTTATGTACGAGTAAGGCAATAAAAACGTGGGACACCATCGATTGTCGTTTGATTCATTGTGACTAGTACCTAACAGCTTTGTAACCTACGATCGGTGTATTTGAGGACAGAACCTACCTAGAAGGTTTAAATACTTTAAAGGATGGCTTTAATGTAGGCAAAATATTTATTTATTTAACAATTTATGTACACACATATAAACAGACAAGAAGAAAGAAACAGAAAAATACGTACAAAGGTGATGCTTATTTCTAAAGAAATCTCTTCCAGCATGCCTACGATAGGAAAGTAGATAAAGAGATGTAGACACCGTGTGTAAGAGTAGCAGAAAAAACAAAATACATAAAAAAAAAACTATTTAGTAATATAACAATAATAGAATATACTTACATAAATACATACTTCTAAAATAAATATCACTAAAATATTTATTTATTTATTAACTTTGGATGACTTACAGCTAAAACAAACAGAATAAAAAATTGTATGTGAGACTGACAGCCAATTAAAAGTCTTCACTTCTAAAAACAGATTAGAAAGAAATAATGTGAACAGCACAATACAACTACCAAAAAAAATAGAAAAAAAATCAGTGTAACATTCATTAGATACGTATAATTAATAGTATAAAATAATAAATACATACCAACTAAGGCAAAGTGGAAAGATAGTGTTCTTTCACTCTTCTTTTAAAAACAGCAACAGTTTGGCAGTTCCTAATGTCAGGCGGAAGTGAATTCCACAGCCGAACCGCGTGCACAGTGAAGGAGTAGGAGTAGAAGTCGGTAGAGTGGGGAAGGCATTTATGGAAATTTCTAAGATGCAACTTGCATGGTGCATCAGAAAGACGGGCGAAGGAAAAACGTTCTCGCAGATAGCGATGCGCAGATGGCGTTCTAGGATTATGAAGGATGTTAAATAGCAGACACAATATCCGAGAGTTTCTACGAAGACGAATTGGGAGCCACTTGAGAATCTTGCGAAAGTTGAAACATTTTTAAGGTTAAAACAAAACGAATACAGATACTCGTATTTAGCAAACGCTCAAGTTTATTGAAAAGCTCCTCGGTGGCATCCAAATAACAGGCATCAGCGTAGTCTATGATGGGCTGTATGAGAGTTTGAGCAAGGGAGATTTTGGTATTCAAGGGCAAGAAGCTCTGGAGGCATTTCAACGAATACCTAAATTACAAAAGAAAAAAATATAGAATATGGCAAGATATGTATTGAAACTCCTACTGAAACAGCAGGTCGTCTGTTCAAAGATATATAGTTTGTTGTAAAAACGTATACTTTAGCACTTAAATTAATTACTATTTTTTGGGAGCCTGGTCTTGGGCACAATAAGTAAGTCTTTGTTTCTAGTATTTATGCTATGAATGTCGCTGTATTTAGAATATAGATTAATATTCTTTTTTACATAAATCAGGTTCTCATATACATATTGAGATGCGACTGCCATTATGTTTATATCCTTAAATGTATCCCTCAGTGAATGCCTACAACAGGTTATAAATTGCTCAAATGGCTCGTTTCTGCAGCACAAATATAGCCTGAATGTCGGCTGCATTTCCCCACAGCAAAATGCCGTACGAAATTACACTATGGAAATAACTAAAATATTCTAAACGAGCTGTTTCAACATCAGTTAAATGACGGATTTTATAGACCGCGTAGGCTGCAGAGCTCAGAGCAGAGCTATAACTAATTTCAAGAGCCCATGGCTAGGAGTGACACAATATAGACGCACCCTGGGTAAACGGACAGTCAGCCCCGTTACGGCTGATAGCAGACTTGCATATACGGACAGGCAAAACTTTTGACATATATCTAGAAAGCCGGCAACAAGTGTAGACTAGAACCTTCCGCTTTATAGCTAACTGCACTTACGCATTGAAGTTAATAAAAATGGCATCTATCCATTAACCTGTCGACAACTATTTCGAAACCTCAGAATCTATTCATAGGACCGACCATAACACGGAAAACAGTTACACTTGCAATTAAATTAGCCAATAAACTTACGTTTACGATCATTTTCTCGGAGATGCTTCGCCGGCGACGTCTAGCGACCATCTTGGATGCGTCTGGGCCGATCTACTGTGCAATTACTGTAGTTTTCCTGCAATTACCATTGTTAATGTAGTGTTATGTATATTGCCTCTGTTAATGTAGTGTTATGTATATTGTATTTGTATTAGTAGTCGCTAGTGTTTAGTGCTGCTCTCTGGGCACTGGTTGGTAATTGTAGTAATTATTTGAAAAGTCCACGATGCACCGTGCATGCATGTGACCATAATTGGAAGACTTGAAAAAAGGTGTTAAAAAACTCGGTTACTCATTGATTAATTTAGTAGATAGAGCCCATTAGAGCTTGTCCGAGAAAATTGTTCCCTACAACGTCTGTTAGGTACCATAGGTACGAATTAGACTAAGAATAATATTATAGCATTGCTGCAATTTAAAGTTCTTTGGATGGTCAATACACCCGTGATGCCTCAAATGTTGCAGATGTACACAGGGGGCAGTAGTCACCACACTATCAATCACAATCTGAATGATTTTGAAGTATATTGCTAATCCATTGCGTCATATGTTCGAAAAAATTGTCTCCTCAACAAGGTAAATAACGAAATGAATGTTGTTGAACTGTCAAATGAAACCCATTGCTACGGACAGTATGTTACGCTATGACCCGCTGGTAACTTCGGGTGTGAAGCTTCGGACTCGCGCACGAAGGGTTCCGTACCATTATCTATAAAACCGGCAAAAAAAATCATGTCTGTTGTATGGGAGACCCATTAAATATTTATTTTATTCTGTTTTTTAGTATTTGTTGCTATAGCGGCAACAGAAATACATCATCTGTGAAAATTTCAACTGTCTAACTATCACGGTTCATGAGATACAGCCTGGTGACAGACGGACAGACAGACAGACAGACGGACAGCGGAGTCTTAGTAATAGGGTCCCGTTTTACCCATGGGTACGGAACCCTAATAACTAGACATATATTATTCTTTCAAGTCACGTGTAGTCAAGAACAAAGATCACAATCTAGAACCAATTATGCCGACTTATACATAGAACCTTCACCCGTGCGCACATATAATAACTAATAATTCCATTGTTAATACTAAGTTGACTGGCAATTACATGACGTTAAATTTAGTTGTCTTCTTTATAATAACATACAACTTCATAGAAGTTTTAAACCACCTGGAGGTTTCATCACAATGTCGTGAGGAAAGTTTTGAGTGTGAATGTGGATAAGAGTTGGGGAAGACCAAAGAAACGATGGACGGAGTGTGTGAGAGATGATATGGCTAGAAAGGGGGTGACTATCGAGATGACGACGATAAAAAAGTACCTATAAAGGAAAAATATGTTGCGCCGACCACAAATAAATTAGAATAAGGACAGGAGAATGATGATGAGCATGCATGTAAGAATCACTCATCTGATGCTTACTTACCTATCTAGCAACTTATAATTTTTTTGAGTTCGTCCTTTTTCTGTTAAGAAATAATTCTTAGCCTTAGTAAAGTTCTCTATCTGGCAGAGAGTCTATTAGTTGTAACTGTTATACATTCCCCACTGACTTATGGTATATTTAGGTTTTATTTTTGGTTTTAAACAGTGAGAAGAGTGCAATTTGAGTTACATAGACGTCTATGTAACTCAAATTGGTGTGTTTTGTAGTGTTCTGGATTTAGGTCTACTAGACACACTTGTTATTTTTCTCCTTTGTCTCTAATATTGATATGTTAATGTCACGCATACCTGTTATTTTCATGGGACCCCCCGTTCAATCGTCGAGTGCAGCGTGAGTCTTGCAGGAATTTGCAAAAGTAACCAAACTGCCTTTCATTTGAAATAGCATCTATTATTATAGAAATTTACGACTAGGTAAACAAAGTAAAGTTTCAATAGGTAGCCAGCTCAGTAGGTGCCTCTGTAGGTAGGTGAAGGTTGATAGGTATTATTGTACACTCGACTAGTAGACTGTCTTTTCAGAGTCTGTTCTCTTGCAGTTTTGTAACGGCCGGCAGCACTAATTTGGAAGTTATTTCAAGTTAAATCTGGACAACTTCCTCTTGGCCCGTCCAATTTAAACGTTGTGTAGGTAGGTACTCGTTCCATTCCAATGACAATACAAATTTAGTGGGTACAAATAACATGAAATAATCTGGTGGTGCAGCCAGAATCGTCTTTGAACCAGGGAAAGAGTTTGGTATCCCATTTCAATAGAGTGGATAGCAATATTTTTGCGCTGCAGTACTTTACCAAATGTTTGAATTTTAAAAGCTTTTTAATTTAGGGGCTTATTTTATTAAACAGTTATTTTAAATATAGTTCTCTTTGTTACAGGAAGATGGCGCAACCAACAGAGTTGCGTTCCGAGAGGGTGAAGCAAATGTTCAGTTGGACTACGGCGTAAGTCATAATAACTTTATAATACAGATTCTAAAATATATTTAGAATATGGATTTAAATAACTAATCAACCGAAATCTTCTGTATTGACACATTTTACCTACTTGATATTTTTTATCTTGCAACTTTATTGGCCAATCAACCAAGAAAGAAACGTGAAGGTTGATATGCGGCAAGAACAACGAAATAACGAAAGAAAACGAAATTTCTAGGTATTATTTTCGCTAGGTTTCTGGCATCATATGACTGTATTTACGCTGAAAAGTTCCTGTTTCGGACTATTTATGGACTACCACGTTCACAGTAGCGTCTTAAAGCTCTCACATCACGTACGTTTAATATCTCAACAGGTTTGTAAAGCAACAGAGACAAAATAAACACGTACAGCCTCACATAACTTCCTCTCAATGATGCAAGCGTTATGAGATTCTGACCTGTCCAATGACGCAAGAGCCACTTTCACGTAGAGCCGAGAGGTCGATGAGCAAGCCCAATAACCCAGATATTTATAATACTTGATTCAATAAACCACTTAAAACATTAATATTGCTCCTAGAGAAATTGGATACCTTTCTCTTCCTAATGAGAATGAAGATTTTAGTTTTAGAATACTGCCACCTACATGTAAAAAATGGTATTACGTAACAGTTGAGTATAATGCCACCTGTTGGCGTTAATACGAACTAGTAGAGTTGATTGTAGATTGTGTAATGCCGCGTGAGTCCACTAGATGGCGGGACATATAGTTAACCATGCGTTATTTTTAATGTGTAAAAATGTTTTTTTAGTCTAGTTACAAAACAAAACAAGTGGTTAGTTGTTTTCTTTAGGTCAAGATGCACATTACATTGAATTTATATGGGCCATTAGGCATTACATGCTACTAAACAAAAAAAAAGTTTACTCTTTGCTAACGTTTGCGCACTTTGAGTAGCATCCTCCTGTCTGCTAAACTATATGATACAAGGAGCTGAAGCAAACTAAAGACCATTCTCATTAATATTTTTAAGATATGGACTGTTAGATTATCTGCCATAGGAAAGGAATACCAGGATCGATACCGGTGCCTCCACTGACTTTAAACTGATTCTAAATTCGCTCGAGTGAGCGAGGCCAACCAGAATCATTTTTCTGCCAGCCTGCATGATGAAAGTTTCGGAATTGCTACTGAGAAATTCCCGATAGAATCATAGAACATATAATTTGCTTCACATGGGATTCGAACCCAGGAACACCCGTGTGTTGGAGACATTGAACAAAGACACAAACTTCAAGTAAAACGTGCATAAACGCAGGCATTGCGTTCAAGTGCATTTATGATGACTTTTATTTATAATAATTAATTAAATGTCGGTAAGCAGGTATGTAGTTTTTAACCAAACCGAGATAGTTGGCGGCCTCTCCCTGAGGTCGCTGCGATTTTGATCTCGTTTGTAATTTATTCCGTTTACATGATTATTACGCGAAGATTTATTATTGAGTTAATTGGCTGAATTGCAAAAAAATAACACAGTTATAGCATTACCTAATGATTTAATTTGAACCGTTTTCTAATCTGCTACTACTCTAGTGGTCGCAAGATCGATTTCTTAACGGGGGTTCTGGGTTTAATTCCCGGATCATATATGTTTTATTACCCATCTTCTTTGGGATGTTTTTGAATAAGTCAGGTTCATGGCAAGGTACGCAGCTATCACGTAATAGGAACCTTAGGAAAAAAGCTATAGATATTCGCTATAGGTAATTATGTACGAGTTGTCGGAACTCGAGACGCCATTACATTTAAATACAAACCCCATCAGCTTTATGTTCGAGAAAAATGTGTTTATATTGCTTGAATGGCTTGTGTCTTGACCAGTGTTTCCACTTACGTTTTTGGATTTCCCCAGATTCTTAATGAATTATCCCTAAACTATCTTCAAAATTCCTTGGTTTAGGGAGCATGGTTATATTTAATAATAACACATACATTTTTTTTTTTTTTTTTTTTTGTTTAATGGTTGTACTGCAGTTCATAATAGGTGATCTACCAACTCCCAAACTAAGTAACACAGGACAGGCTCTTTACTTTGTGTAAATTGTTTCATCACCACTGCCCTCAAAACGGTGAAAATCCTCACGATGTTTTCCTTCACCGTTTTGAGAGCAGTGGTGATGAAATAATTTACATAAAGTAAAGTGTCAGGGTTCGAACCTACGACCTACAACTCGTAAGTCGCGGCCGTTACCACTAGGCCACCACTGCTCTCTAGTAACACATAGTTCCACATATTTCATAACATAAAATACCTACATATAACACATTTATAAATGTAAAAGACTAGAAGCCGAAGCATTACTTTCACACTTTTTCGCTGCATTTAAGACGCTGACAACACCTAAACCGCGGTCTCTGTAAGACTGCATAGAAAAGAAAGAGAAGCGCGATGTCACAACGCTTGTAATTTATTGCAAAATATGAAGCAATTATCTATTTACTCAAAATTGAGTTGAGTAATCGAAAATAAAGAACAACCAAGTTCTGCATTCAAATAAGATGTTCTTGTTATTAATTAAATAGGTAACGTATGTTGATATTTAATACAGATATTTTTGTTTGGAACTCAAGGTAAGAGGTTACTTTAACGTTAGTTTGTATCGAGATTTTTTTTTCAAAACCTGTTTTGGTAACAACCAAGTTCTTAGAAATATGTTCAAAATTAATATATCTTTTTTCCGCTACCACAAACTATACAGATTTGGCATGTTTTTTCTTAAGAGAAGCCTATTTTGGTCAGTTAGGTCTTGTCAGCGCCTTAACATGGCGGTGTTGGGTTTTGTAGAATTGTTTGCTAGCATTTCCAGTTTTTCTACGGTAAAAGCACAATTAACATGGTAAATTTGGTTGGCAACCAACCGATTATCCTTTACAGTCAAAGTACGCGAGCATATTTGTAAGAAGCTGGCAGTATCATCACAAGTGATCCTATTAAGGGTTCCGTTTTTCTTTTGAGGTACGGAACCCGAAAAAGGGAGAAATCCTTAAAAAAGGAAACACTGGTCTTGACTGTAGCTGCCGGTACAAAGGGTCAATAATTAAGGTATGAAGACCGTCGTTTCAACTTACCTGACTATTACTGAAGGTAGGCACATACATTTTGATGATTGTGGCATATATCGATGTATGGGAGAACATGTTTTTCAACTACAATGTTAAGTTTGTTTTTGGGATATATTTATCCCAACTTTCCATCTACGGAACCCTTCATTGGGCGTGGTCCGACACGCACTTGGCCGGTTTGTTATATCTACCTCACACATGTGTGAGTGATTGTCAGAAACTGGCGTCTCTATTTATTTATATAACTATGTATTTACATGTTTTTTATGGTGTTAAGTTGGGTTAGGTTAGATATGTAATGTTATGTAAGAAAAGGACGGCATAAGCAAGAAATAAATATAATAATTTTATCATATGAATAGCAAATGATAAAAAAAAAAAATTGCAAGTATGGCAAGCAGCTGCCACAATTTTCTTGAAAAAGAGACTCGCATTTGTACCCTAGCTTTCAAACCTCCTAAAAGCTATAGTCCGGTCTTCTTTCAATACTGAAACTATAAGAGGTGGTGAGTTTGTATGTAGGAGTTAATCTTCGGAACTACTGATCCGATTCCAAAAAAAATACGTTAAAATAAGTAATTTCAAGCGGACGGAGTCGCAGGCAGACGTTAGTTATCAATATGGTTGCTGTAGTTCCACGTTTCTGCCATTTTTTGTCTCGGCAGTCTATGTGGATAGCAGACACATGAGATGGCGCAAGACTATCAAACTTGCTTTGCTAGTGATCATACCTACGTCACCATTTTTATTTCAATAAAACTTAATATAACCTATGGCGCTTATTGACGTAAACAAATTGAGTTTTATATGAGGAAAAAACATTGGCTTGTTTTTTGAATTATAATAACAACGTTTTTGTCACGGAAACTAAACTACGATTAGATTGACATGGATTTAATAAACAATTTTTTATAGGTATTATCTGAAAGACTAATTACCTAGGACTAGTAATGTAACGTAGTGTTGCTTGTGTTTGAAAACATGATTTTTAAAGATCGAATATTTTATTCACTTTTGTTTAAGTTCGTTCCCCCGCTTGTCACAGATGTTTTTGTTTAAAACGACGTCACACTGCGATTAAAGAAGATTAATTACCTAGACCTTGGTGACGCAAATGTATTTTTTTTTTAATTTGGTTAATTATTACTTAGCTTAGACGACAATTCCCTATATCTGGTTAGTTGACTTTTTATTATATATAGGTTAGGTTAGGTTCCAATGTCGGGAACGGGACGAAGCAGACATATCACACTTATAACTTTTGCAACACTTAATGACATAATCCGCCGGTCTCTTGCCAGCATCAATGTGCCTGCTCTTCTTGAGCTGACTGGCATTGTCAGAGATGATGGCAAAAGACCTGATGGTGTGTCCTTGGTTCCGTGGAGTTTGGGACGGATGCTCGTGTGGGACGCTACCTGTGTGTAGACACACTGGCACCGTCCCACCTCCAACGGACTACTTCTAAAGCGGGTGCAGCGACAGAAAATGCCGAAAGTCTGAACGTTATTAAAAATGGAGGCCTTGGCAGAGAGTACAACTTTGTGCCCTTTGGCGTCGAGACCCTTGGTCCGTGGGGTCCCAGTGCGCACAAGTTATTTGCGGAAATCGCGAAACGTCTAGTTGATGTAACTGGTGACCGAAAAGCTGGCGGCTTTCTCGCGCAACGCATCAGCATTGCAATTCAGCGAGGAAATGCCGCCAGCAACCTCGGTACAATGCCCCGAGGGCCTTTTTTTAGGCTTAACTCAGTTTTAATTTAATTTAGTTAATGTTAATAATCATCTTGTAATTTGGTTATGTAAATAAATATTTCATTCACTTTTGCGTATTTCAAGTACTTACCTCTTCTAATCTGAGTCTAGAATAAGGAATGCGGTAATGATCTAGCATGTTTATTCAAAACAAGCCGCTCTTTTGATAAAAACATTGTTTCTCAACCGGACTCTACAAAGCCTTTTCGTTTTATAGCTACTTAAATATCTTTCACGCTAAAACAGCTGAACGGATTTGGATGAAATTTGGCACATGGGTAGACCATGACCTGGAATAGGACATAGGATACCTTTTATCCCGGTATTCCCACGGGATCGACACTTATGTGAATTATAAAGTCGTTATTATAAAGTGAGAACGAATAATTGGAGGCAGAAAGTGAATAATATGTAGTCCGCCGAGTGGCATTTTGGTGTAGCTGGAATTATAGTTACTAGGATAATAAATAAATAAAATTAATTAATTAAAAAAACAAAAACCCGACTGCAAAAACATAACTGAAAAGGGAAAAAACAAGGTTTTTAATCTACAGAATGTTGGTATCGCAAGCACAAACAACAGCAGGGACAAACAAAATTTACACCATATTTACAGGTTATTAGTTTGATCTACCTAAGACAAGAAGACTTTACCTAAGGCAAGACCAAAATTCTATAGATCCTTTTTCAGTTATGTGTTTTTGCAATCTGTTTTTTGTTTTTTTTTTTTAATAATACATTTTATTTCAAGCTTTTTAGTTTCATTAATATATACAAATACATATATATTAGAATACATACATATATACATACATACATACATACTCTCGAAAAACATTACCCTCGAGAAAATTATGGCTATTTACAGGGTGATTTATCTATTAAAGTATTAAATTAAAATCAATTTGAATACCTAGTCTTCTGAAATGATCCTTTATATCGTCAGCCTAGTGTACGCCAATTGTCCTTCTAAGCAGATTAGGTACTTACCAATTTACCTTTGAATTAGCTTGCTAGCTAACCGAATGATGCCGAAATTCCATAGCTTGTTTCATCACTTCCGGTCAAGTTTTAGTTTGTAAAGATAAACCTAAAACTTATATAAATATGACGGAAGCATAAACAGAGAAACTCCTTTTTTTTTAGTTAGTTTACAATTGTTATCACTACCTACAATATAATTTGGAATGAATGGGTTGGAAGTTTTTATACGGGAACTCTGTGGGTCAGACACAGCAAAAGATCGCTGGATGTCCTGCGCGTCCAGTATAACAACATCTTCAGGATGATGTTGGGGCTGCCTCACTTCTGTAGTGGCCTGTATCGCACTGATGGCTTTCATGCCGTCAACTGCAAGAAAACTGCATCCCTGATCTGCAGAATGCGAGGCAGCTGCAACGGAATTCTGTTGACTGTAGCAGATAGGATCTCTTCTCCGATATGGAGATTAAACGGGTAATTTGAATTTATTTTATTTTTATTAATATTTTATTTTTATTTAAATCTGAATTTGAGTTTAAATTTGTAATATGTTAATGTGGTTTTTTAATTGTGTTTTTATTTATTTTTGACATGTGTCTCGTAATTGTTCGTGCCTATGATCCTTTGTTGGTCGAAATAAACGTAATTATTATTATTATTAAATAGGGTAAACCGACCTATACACTAATATTAACAAAATTATCGTATCGTTACGTACGTGTATCTGTTACGTATTACGTACACTATGTAATAATAATACCATCTATTATAATAATGTTATTTAGTATGTATCGTAACCCGATCAACACGCTTTCCGACCACGTCTGTCTTTTTGTGTGACCTAATTTCGAAAACTGCTCGGTTGATTTTGATACAGTTCTCCAAAAACTTTCACAAACCATGCCGACATTAGACAGTTTTTTCTCATAATATAGAAAAGTGGATTTAATTTTACTTTTCAATAGTTAAAACCATTGCAATTTGAAGAATTTTCCTAAAGAAAGAAAGAATAATATTTATTTGGTAACAGAAAAAAGTGAAATATTTTAACAACAATACTGTGTGCCTAAAAGGTTTATTTCGGCATTAATGCCATACAAATGCTGTCTGACGCTGGTTTTCTAATGAACCTTTAGGAACAAGTGACAGTAATCTATTGTGTCGTGAAAAGACATTAAATTAAGATTATACAACACATACGCGTTAATAATGAGGTAAGCATGGATCAGAATGTTAGGCACAAAAGGGATGAATGAAAGGCAATTGCATGCAGTTGAGATGAGAATGCTAAGAGGGATGTGTGGTGCTACGCGAATGGATAGAATAAGAAATGAGCAAGAATAAGAGGAAGTCTGAAAGTGACAGTGTTATATTATTTTGCATACTATTGTATAGAATCCATTTTATTTTTCTAACCGAACAGACAGCTGTGCTGCTGGGGAGTTTGTTGCGCCACTTCTTCTTCCCAGCTAAAGCACTAGGAAGTTGTGAAGGGCGGGCGTTTTGGGGGACTGTCTTATGTAATTTTGACGTTCGAAAAGTGCTAATTCTCAGCCTAATTTGAATAAATGACTTTTGATTATGATTTGATTTTGACACCGGTGACTGAAAAGTTGTGTGGAAATAGGTTGTCATGGTATGGGCATGTGATGCGGAGGTATGACGGAAATGTCGTCAGGAAAGTTTTGGCTATGTATGTAGATTGGGCTATACGAGTAGGGGAAGACCAAAGAATCAATGGATGGAGTTTGTGAAAGATGATATGGCTAGAAAGGGGGTGACTACCAAGATGAAGACTAATAGAGAAGTATGGAAGAAACGGACATGTTGCGCTGACCCAAAATCAATTGGTATACGAGCAGGAGAACGATGAGTGGTAAGCAGGAACAGGTTGCCTTGTATTTACATCTGTAATTTTAGATTTTACCACTATTTACTACTGTCTTATTTTTACATAATTATGTAAATGATTACATACACCTTCAATATTTTCGGAATAAACCACAGACAATAATATTTGTGCAAACATAAAGATTTTTTTATGCAAATAAGATTTACACAATACATGTCAATTTAATAATTTAACTTCGCATTCGTCTAAGCCGTGTGTGCGTACTATAGGTACACTTCCGCCTAACCGTTCGGGGAATACAGTATGTGTTCATCTAAGATGTCAGTTTATGTTATACTAGAATTGTTTACAAGGACTTTGGCTACAAAATAAATAGGTTCTATTAATTCGTACGTCAAACTGAATAATTGTAAATTAAATATTCAAGACATACAATTATTAGTTTATAGACGTAACCTTCGATTATTTAAGGTATGTTTATACTTGAACTCGGCAAGGTTAAATTAACGTGTACTCGATTATTTAAATTTAAACAAAAAATATTAAGACATTGTTTTGTAAAGCCTAAATTACGATGTTCTAATTAAAGTCAGGGAAAGTAATTGTTAAGCGAAGTGACTTCGTATATATAAGTATCATTGTTTGACAATTGTATGGCTATACAGGTTGTATAGCCATACAATTGCCACAAATTGCAAATTGCAGTATTTTTTATTCATTTACATTACATTAAAGAATATCGGTATGCTTCCAAAATTTTAAATACTGAATTATCATAAGCTAAAGGTTCATTATTTGTTCATCGTCAACAAATAATATAAATATCATTCCCGCTATCCCGAAATAAAACCGTAGCAAACGCCTACGCCTCGTAGCTACAGCTACGTGCGTAGCCTCGTAGCAGATCCCGCGTAGCAAGTAAAAACGAATTGATTTCAAGTTTATAGAACAGTTTAAAGTTGAATTTAATCTTTAATTATGTGACCGCCAAAACAGTTGATCGTGTACTGTATGACCGGTATTAGGGTAGTGACGGATTTAAAGATAACTTGTGCAAATTATGATAAGAATAATTCATTTAATTTTGTAAATATGAAATCGAGTCTGATACCGTTTCTCGTTTTCTGTTCACGGGAAAAATACCGAAGTTATTTTTATAAGATTATGTAGAAACGAATTTAGATAGTTAGAAAAAAATACCGGACGGTTCTGTTAATAATTTTAATTTGATGATAACTATCTACTGCAATCTTTTCGTAATAATATGGAAAAAACCGGCTATTTGTTATTTTATTTAAACTAATAGTCGGCCCGTCGCCGTCGTAAGGATTTGCGACACAGAATATTTAAAAATACAGACGACCTTGTTTAAAAAGAAAAAAAAACGAGTATAAAAAGTGGAATTATAATAATCCATTAAGCCATATTTTATGTACTTAATATGAAATAGAAAATATTTTATAGTCCAGGTATTACAGTAAACAGGTTCACAGGTTCACAGCAGGCTGAGACGACATGAACAGCTTGAAATATTACCTACAAATCAAATCAAATCAAATCCATTTATTTACCGGAATGTAGGTTTACAATCATGTACGATCTTAAAAACTATAATGGTCCCTTTACATTCTACCATTTTATATGGTGGGTAAATATTTAATTTTGTCCTCTACTTTGTACTATTATTTTGTACTCTACAGCTAGGTTACATTATATACTATTTGCCAGTGAGCCCCTGTTAGTCTGTATCTTGGGGCTCGGGGTACGAATTCCAGAGTGGAGACTAGAGAGGTGATTTCAAGTATGGTGTGGTATGGTGTGTGTGTGTGTATATGTAATGTTTGTGTGATGTGTGTGTGTAGTTTTTGATGTGTGTTGTGGGCCCGTGGGGTGTGTGTACCGAGTGAATGGTGCGTGCTTTGTTCTTGTTGTTTGATTCGGTGTCAGGTCAGGGTCTTTATATCAATTGTTCCGAGTCATCATAACCAGTGTTTCACAGCATTTTCGTTACTATTTTATTACAACTAAAAGAGGTAGTATTTTTTAACTTCGCAGAGTTAGTCGACTTTATTGTATGTACGTATTAATGAGAGAGTAGGCCGGGGAGCGTCTAGCTAGCAATGAGGTGCTGTCAAGTGTTGGGATTCTATAATTTATTTTGCTTATGATTGATGTATAGTCGGTCTTTTAATACTTTTGTGCGTTTTAGTGCAGGCAGATAGAATTAAAAGTTGGCAGACTCTGAGAACTCTCGTATCGTGACAGAGTAATTCAGTAGAGAACCGACAGGGCTTCTTAAAAGTTACTTTAAGAAGCGCTCTCTGTGATCTTTCAGCTTCAATCAAGTAGCTCTTTGCAGCACTGCCCCACAAGCTGATGCAATACTGAATTATCGATTGGCATAGCGCTAGGTAAACTTTTTGTAGTATCTGTGGGTAGACAGTTTCGTAGTCTACGAGTCATGTGAATAAGTTTTTTAATTCTGTCAGATTGGTTGGATTATTATTATTTATTTATTTATCATAAACAAAGTTTATAAAAACCTTTACATAAGAACTATGCCCCGCAAAATCGTTTTCACGGGATATACATATGTTGCTTAAATGTTAGGTGGCCGTCGATAAGAACACCGAGGTATTTAATGGAAGAAGTACATTCAAGAGTAGGGCAGTCACACGGGGAAGTAGAATATTAGAAGAGCAGTGATGTAGTTTGCGTTATAAGTGACGATGGTTCGAAGCGGCGCTCTTGGAGAAAACAATATATTTAGTTTTACTGCCATTTAGCGTGAGGAGGTTTCTGTTTAGGTTATTCGCGATTAGTGTAAATGCCTCCGCAAAATGCCAATGAAAGAAATAAAGAAAGAAAAGAAAGAAAGAAAAGAAATAAAGAAACATATTTTATTTAAGACACGCACAAGAAACACAAAAAGTAAAAAAAGGACCATATAAAACTAACTAAATTTGACATAATAATATTTGTTCGAATAAACAAAATACAAAAAAAAAACAACACCTGTGCGATGCCAAAAAGGCTCCTATCTCAGCATAATGTTGCGATATTTAAAAAATAAATACCGCAGCACTGGTATTCTGATAGGAGCTACTGTGATGCCATGGAAACACAAACGGACACATATAAATCCCACTCCCAATCACAATTATCCCACTCCCAATTACAATTAACCTCAATCCCAATCTCTTCTGCTAGACAGTTTACGAGTACATGTTCCCACGATATCCCGTGAAATATTATGGCTGTGTCATCTGCATAAATTATAATTTCAGCATTATACACAGAGAGCTTTAGTATGTTGTTAATATAGACAATGAAAAGCGTGGCACCAAGTATACTGCCTTCTGGAACTCCGAAGTCAATGGGGAGTTGATCATTAGTGAAAGAGCTGACTTTCGTGTACTGCTTCCGGTTTTTCAGTTCGCTTTTACCATTCAAGGCAAAATACAATACACTTCCTCGTATTCCTTTCCATTCCAGTTTCTTGAGGAAAAGGCCAGTTGGAACCGTGTCAAATACCTTTACAAGTTTAACGTCAGTAATTCACTATACACATAAAATCATAAAATTCACTTGCGTAGGTATTTAATTACATAGGGCATCCTTTTTGTGCCATTTTTAAGATAAACCAGTAGTTATTTTTTTGTTTGATTACGTAGTTCATACTATGTTTGTAATTAAATCCAGTGACAGGTAGTCGAGCAAGTGGCAATTAGTAACACCTACCTAACATATTTAGATCAGACGCGCACACGAGTATTTGTCCTTGTTCCAATTATAGAACACCACAAAGAAAGAAAAGAAAGAAAAATAGGTTTATTTGATGATGATAATTGATTTTTATAACAAATCTAAACCAAAGCTTTGGAGTATTCTTTTCGTAATGTATGTACTTAGAACCACTTTTTTTTGCTGACATTTTAGGGCGTCATTCAAAAGCACACAAAGACTTCTGCCTCTTTTAATACGAAGTTTTCCACTTGAATTTGCTTTTAATGTTAAAGTTAAGTTACTTAATTACCTCCTACTGTTCGTTACTGTGTGCGTATAAAAGGCAATAATCCTGTGAATGTTCAAGACCGTAATTTTAAGACATTCAACGATTTTTATCTGAAACCAAACAACGTCAATACTTTAAGTACTTAATTAACTTTCTATAAGAAGTCGAAAGGCTTATTTCTGTGCCAGAGGCTGTATGGTACAGTTTAAATTGTCGTTTAAATAATGTTAGTATAACCATGTGCTATAATAAAAAAAATTAGTAGTGACATAAGCTACCGATAAGCTTATGTCGATCCCTTTGAAAAATTTTGTAGAAATACAAAACGCTTTGAAAGCAATTGCCACCTGTCACGTTTCTTCACGTTTCCTTACCAAGACGTCTCTTAGATATAAGATACAATTGCGGGTTTCAAATTATCCGTATGCCAAAAACTCAAAACTGGGCCCCTAGAGGGTTCCACTGTCAACCCTCTGATTAACTTTTGTATTTTGTATACACATTTACGTAATTACGTCTGGAGGTATTTCAGTATTAGTAAGTTTCACTGCTTAACTAATCCAGTTTATGTATGGATCTTGACAAAAGGTAGATTGGTACCCGAACTACATAACTCGGTACTGAAGTTTTTATAGCATTATTAACATTTCGCTTACACAAACACGGGCAAGGCTTGTTTGTAATATTATTATTGGCATAGATCATACCATACTTTTGCCCAACAGTTTGGGGTCACAGGCAGCGGCGTGTTATGTAGTCGTTACGTAAATAATACTAGGCCAACGTTTTTTCAACTAGAGATCACGTTTGACCAATTGATATCACGTTTCGCTAAAACGTGATTCTGCGTCGAGTTCTTGCAGAAATCTATAAATATTAATAAAAAGAGGTAAAATTTGTGAGTTTGAATATAGGAGGTAATCTTCGGAACTACTGATCCGATTGTAAAAATTCTTTCACTAATGGGAAGCTATAGTATTGCCGAGTGTGGATACTTTTCTTAAAATAAAATTTCATGCGGACGAAGTCGCGGGCAGAAGCTAGTTCTTGAGAAAATAGTATGAAAGGCAACAATTAATTCCATGGCTTTTGTTAAATGATGGCTGTTACTCAGGAATGTAGATAGATTAATAATGTGTGTTGTTATAAATAAATAAATAAACAAAATAAAATAAAAAACTTTTTAATTCAGATTTCGAAATCCATGGAATGTTCGTACAGTAAACTTATGAACTAGTGTTAGTAGTTATAAAAACATAATTACTTATTTCTTAAAGTGGGTATTAACCCAGTGCTGGACGTAACGCGTGTCCAGCCTATCCGCAATAACAGCCAGGATGCTGTCAGTGCTCGCGCGCAACCTGTCATCGCTTGCGGAGCACGGCGTGGAAGCTGTCAACGAACATGCCCGACGCACTGCACCAGTGCGGCAGCCCCAAAAACGCTCTGAACGCATTATTATATTAGACGCGCAGGGCGCTGGATGACCTTTGCGTATAATGAGCCCATAAGTAGCACGTTTATAGTGATGAACAATGCGCTCTGAACAGTGTTATTTTCACAACGTTTAAACCTGTGGGCTATCATGTTCCGTCTGATCGACTGCGCCCTATGCCCATGTCCTCATCGCCGCGTAGGAGATCAGTGACTATGTGCCCAAGATAACAGACAGCTGACCACATTCATGGGTGCTCCTTATTGTGTACTTTATTGTTGCTTCTTTTCTTTGTGTCTTCTAATAATGATTTATTTATTATTTATAAATTCCTTTCATAGCTACATGCAATTTCTTGCTTATATCAGCTTGTAAATATGGAGCTATTATGCTATTGGAGCTGTCAAGATGTCATTAGAATTCCTTTATGCAATATACCATGTGAGAGTTAAATCAGGCTATCTGGGGCCTATTTAATAAAAGCGACAGGTGGCAGGCGACAATCCGACTTTTTGTAAATTGTACAAGTTTATTTCATATAATTTCTGCTTTATTAAACATGACCTGCCGTTAAAATGTGTCAATTTTGTATTTTTTTACAAATATGTCGCATTGTCAGTTAGATTAAATAGGGCCCTGCTGTTCAAGAAGGGCCCGCTGTCTGTAGACACCTGCGACACTAAGTAATTTGCTGATAAGTTTAACGTGGCTAAATTAAAAGACAAAGCTGAAGTGACAGTTTTTTAATCTGCACCGTACTGCCGCCTGCCAGCACAATACGGCCACACCGTACTTTGTAAGGAGACAAGTAGTCCTTCGTCAGGAGAGCACTTTTTTTAGGGTTCCGTTGTCATCAAGGAACCCTTATAGTTTCGCCATGTCCGTCTGTCTGTTTGTCCGCGGCTTAGCTCAGAGACTAGTACTAGAAAGCTGTATATTCGCATGCATGTAAAATAAAATCAAGTGTCCGCCCCTGTCACCTAAATGGATGTTTTTAAATATATATATTGTTTTTAAATTGATGAGTTGTTCGGTATAGCAACTCATCAATTTGGGATCAGGATTATTATTATTATTTATTTAAGATCAGGATTTAGGTTTCATGATTTTCCTCTCCTCCTCCCAAAATCCTCCATTGTCACAACATTAACTTGTCGAATAAATCTCAAATAGTTATCCTACGTAATCAACGACTATATCTGAGTAAATGGCTCTGCGTCGGGTGTAAAGTCCAACAAACTGGTTGTCGCAAGGACGATGTCGCCGGAGAAACACTAAGGTTCGAAGGCATTTTGTTATAAAACACGTATTTATTCATTATTGGTAAATGCTTTGCCATGCTGTCATGTCAATACGGAGATAAATACCAGGTTTTGGGGACAATAAATAAAAAAAATCATTTGGATTGATAAAACAAAGTCTCATTCTGACTACGTGTGTGAGAAACAAAAGAAGTGTCTTTCAGATAAGAAGGATTGGGTTATTTATTTTACCTCTACCCATGTCTCTTTTTAACCGATTTAGATTTTTTGTTTTGTTTGAAAGGTGACTGGATCGAGTATTCTTAGCTATGATTCAAGAAAATCTATTTAGCCGTTTGAAGATGCTCAACTTTTATTTTTAGTTTATGAATGATTGTGAGCATCTTCCACAGTTCTGATTGAGTTGAAATTTGGTATTCTGTCACTTCAATAAAATTAAAATAACATAATAACCTTGAACTGATGCTGCGGTATCACCTGGAATTTGCAGGATTCCCAACTCCCTCACCAACTTACAGCAGAGGTATCGTGTTTGGGCACATTGCAATAATAGTAATAATAATAATAATAATATCCTTTATTTATAAAAATTGTGCAGATTTACAATATCTTATCTTAAAAATAATAAAGAACACATTTGCTCATTTGCCTGAACTAGGTAGGACCTGTGTTGTTGTGTGCAATGGTCTCAATGAATTAGAAATAGATAGATGGTAATCCGGGTCTGATGATGGAGTAGCATAAAGAAATGAGGGTAAACTAACTTTACTGTGGAAATTAAAAATCTAAAACCCACAAAAACCTTTAAAAAGTTTAAAAATAAATGTATTGGCCGTTTAAGTTTAATATAAGTTAGTAGGTAATATTTTGATCCAAGCGTCGTAGATTCGGGGGACGGCTAATAAAAACGCCAAACAGCCCTGGCTTATACCTAGCAATAATGAATGAATTCTATTGTAGAAAGGATAGCTGCTGTTAACTTCTTATTTTCATAAACCGAAAGCTAGATCTCACGTATAGGGACCTAGAACCAAGAATAATCTTAGTTCTAGGTCCTTAGTTGGATTATTCAAACAATTTCTAATATTGTGATGTCAAAGGTGCATCACACAATAAATCAATCAAAGTATCTATGCCAACAGGATGTGAGTGCAATTAAGTCATTACGAGTGCCAATATAGCACTAAATGACACTAATCAGCGTATAATATACACATAAAATGGCTTATGGCAGAATTTCAGAAGAACATGCACACAAAGATATTTTGTAGTACCATCTTTTTTTTTTTTGGGTGGGATATTATCAAATAACTTCTCCCGCTCTGGGCGGAGCGGGAGGGTGTGTCAGACTCTTACTGACTAAAACCCACCCGTGTTCCTTCCGTTGCCTGTGTTGCCAGGGGCCACGCTAACCCTTTCGAACTTCCACGCGACCCCGGCAGGCATCGGCCCTGGATGGACCTGGTGGACCCCCGATTCTGGAATGGTGAATGTGCAAAATGTCACTATGATATTCATACATAGATTAAAACGATATTGGGATGATATTTTATTCAATCTGCCTTGCCAACTATACTGGGGTTGGCTTCTAGTCTAACTGGATGTAGCTGAATACCAGTATTTTACATGGAGCGACTGCCTATTTGACATCCACAACCCATTTAATGGGTAACAGGATACCCGACACAAAACGGAAAAGGACACCAATATATAAAACACCACAAAAACCGGTTCTAATCTAATCTTAGTCAATGCAGTATCACTACAAATATATGGTCGCATAAATTAACTTATTAATAAACAAATGTTCTCTTATAAGAACCGACCATAAAATGGGAAATACGTTAACCTTAGTCGCTTAACGTATTTCCCACTATAGTCGCATCTATGCCGTGACGTCATGGAAGATATGACGATCATCATGGGCTGCTGAAAACTGATTAGCCTGATGATGTGAAAGAAAAATTGTCAGAGTATTTATGTATCGTCCGTAATCTGTATCAATAATCTTTTGTAGCAATAATCTACGCACGTTTTTTGCGACTTGACAAAACATAAAAAAAAAACTTTTTTTTATTTTAATTATGTAAGTTTAATATCTTGGTATGTATTACACATATGAAAGGCGACTAACAAAAGGTATTTACAAGGCAGATGTGAGTGGAAACGCCGGGAGGGGACGCCCTGGAAGACATATAGTGACGTCATTGGTGACGTTCTTCAAAAAGGTCAGGTGCGTAGTACTCGCAACCGTGTGCGTGTAAGACCAGATGTATGAACGTAAACGTAGCAAAAGAAGTATGTAAGGAGCGTAGCAGGTGGCGTTCTATAGTTTCTGCCTACCCCCATGGGAAGAAGGCGTGAGTTTATCTATGTATATATGTATTATATTTACACATAAACCTTCCGGGATAAATTATCTAAATGATGGTGAAAACCGCATCAAACTCGTAGTAGTTTAGAAGTCACACAGACAGACATGAAATGCGATTTTAATTTATAATATTTATAGATATACATATCTATAAATAACTATTATGATCGGTTTTTCCGAATTTATGTTCGAGTTATATCCCCAATGTGTGAACTGTGAAGGCTCCCACAGACAATGGAAGTGATGCTGTTTTTATAGAAATTGTTCTACTTGAGTCACATCGCGGTATCGCGTCGCGCCTGTCGCCTGTCTGCGGGAGCCTTGAAGTGGGTTATTTTTTATTACTTTTAACGGATTTGTTTGTGTATTTTTCGAAGTTTTCCAGCTGGTTTCCGACTCAACTAGAGCCACTTATACTCGTATATTATGTATGACCTTTTTCGCAGTCACTGGTGCATACAGCTCATAGTTTTTCATTCGACAACTTCCTATAGAAATTGTGAGAGAGCAGATACGAGGTAAGTTTCAAAATCACCCGTTTTTGAAACTTACCTCGTATCTAAGAAGGCCTAGTAAAAAGTTACTACAACTTACTGCGACCACAATAACTTTGTTCTTTGATTGACTACGGGGATCGTGTCACTCAGTAACTGGGTCGTGGAGGTCAGATAGGCATCCAGTTAGACTAGAAGCCGACTCTAACTTAGTTAGGAACAGGCTAGGCAGATGATGATGATGTACTTTGCTCATTGATATAATGACACAGAGGCTACTTACAAGTCTTAGATATCCCAGAACTGGACAAAGGTCATCTTCACACAGTACTAACAATCCTTCTTACACATAAAGGAAAATTATAGAGGTTCTTATGAATTTATGAGTCGGTACGAATGCTTAGCTGGAAATGATTCACGCGGTTAAGCAATCTGTGTCGCGGTCAGTAGTTAGATGGGGCGCCGTTTAGTTTTATGTATTGCGTTGGTGCGTATAGAATGTGTTAGGTTAGGTTTATTGAAGGTTTCGGTGCATTACTTAATTTTATAAATGCGAAAGTGAGTTTGTTTGTTACGCTTTCACGCCAAAACGGCTGAACGGATTCGGATGAAATTGGCACATGGGCAGACCAGGACCTGGCATGACATTGGACTTTTATCCCGATATTTCGACGGGATCAAGACTTACGCGGGTGAAACTGCGGGGCGCAGATAGCTGATGATATTGATAATATAATGATAACTCTGAAAAAGTCATAAAAATTTTGAAGCTGTAGCGTCAACTGAACTTTAAGTGTGGGTCTTAAAATTGTTTTCCAAAAACAATATATTTTTCATTAGTTACATGTTTGGTAACTAAATGGTGAATGCAGTATAGTTCTTTTTTTATTTGTCCCTATTTATCAGTAGGGCCATCTTTGTTTGGCGTCTTAGATAAACAGAATAAATAACATCATCTCATTAAATTAGACACATTGTAAAATTTCATGTTTGGGATCTTAATCAAGCTTTAGCGTTAATTTACTTAATAAAACTCTTAAATTCATTCATTCATTCATTCACTGACAGACAAAGTACAGCTTCAACTGCTGGGTTTAGAAGCATGAAATTTTGCGCAAGAGTTGCATAATGAAAGTGAACAAGCACTAAGCACGGATTTTTGGAAAAAGTCATCCCATATAGGAGTTAAAATGGGGATGAAAGTTTTGGCGATGGGCCCAGCGGTCTCACGGCTTGTTACAGAAAAAAAAAAAAATGTATATTTCTTTCTCTTGAACCTAATTTAATAGAGCCACTGCAGGTCGGTGGCGTTAGACTGTCAGAGTTAGTTGATTTATTGGTTTGTCATCTCATGGTTAGAGTTAACTAATTGCCTTGAAGATAAGAGTAGGTAAATCTAAGATATTGAATAATTAAGAAGTGCACTCACGTATATTATTAACATGTAAACAGTAAAGTTTAAAAGCGTATTGTGTGTATTTTCTTGTAAACATATGAGCTATTGGTACCGATTCCCTTGTTCACCAATTAAACTAAATTTAAGTTCCGTGCATTTTTTTCTTTTTATTTCATTAAGAAGAGGACAGAAGATAAATTTTAGTTTAGTTCTGTCAAATTAATCAGCGCCAATCACTACTCCATACAAGTTTAGACGTGATTAAAAACTTGCCTACTAAAATTACGTCAATTTACGTCAAGTGCTGATTTAACCCCTGTTTAAAATGTTACTATAAAATACCTCTCTCCTGAAACGAAATTTAAATCTTGTATAAAACGCTCACTATGTAGCCAAGCATATTATAGGTTTGGAGAGTACATCGCTGACAAAAATGCTTGGCTCAACGCTGGTCCTGCTCTACCAGGGCGCAAAAATTTGATTAGCATTCGAAATTATGAGCTGCTGAAGATTGAAAAAAATCTCTTTGCATTGTATAAATTCAATCTCTTAGTGTTGTATAATTGCACAGTTCTATATACCTACTATAAAGCTACCATTTACTGGGTACGACTTTGACTTGAATGTGCTCCGGTGGCTGAGATTATGTCATGCTCACTCATCAGTGTTAGTATCGCGTAAGGAACTTGGCTCCTGCAAGGGGTCCCCCGACCGCACACATTTTTGTCTTCTTATTACGGACGCTTTTAACGTGCACGTCTTTCTACATTTTTCTCACATGTTTATTTTCAACATGAATGATTTAACCAATATTTTGATATAAAAGTTTCCGTGGAGTTTTTTTGCCCGTTCTCCTCCATAGGTACCGACTACGCCTTGGGAATGGGCAACTAGCTTCATCTCTCTGACTGACCGACCCTGTGACAGTTCTCAGTATCTATACAAATAAATAAAAATATAGTGTCTGTTTGTAATGTCAAAATAACAGCATGAAAAATGCATATTATACTGAATAATGCTGCTAAATGCACAGTGGCGCAGCTAGCATGGGTAGCACCCGTTCCGCATAATTGTGGTGTGATCCAAGAATAATTAAACCGATGTAGTTGGGATGAACTTATTTTATACATTGTAGTTGAAACAATAAACATGTTCTCCCATACATTCCAACCACAAATGTAAGTTAGTCTACTATTACTCATTAATTTGTAAAGCCTACTTAGTTGTAATAGTTTTTCTTTTAACTGCGTTATACAAGGTGTCGTTTTGCATCCTCGTCAAATTCGAGGAAGTAACTATGCTAATGATTCTCGACACGAATCAATAATAAAATAAGTAGATCTTTTTTTTCCTTCTAATTTTCGAAAATTGACTTGTGTGGGACACGCATGTTAAGACGCGGCCCGTGTGATACCGCACTGTAACTACCCTTTTACACACACACTACCGCATACGCAATGGGGTGAATCTATTCTGTGAAAGTGGTGTATTCTAAAATACTGCCACACTTAAATAACTAAAAAAACAAGTACGTATTAATTATTTAGCAGGTATCGTAATTTTATTTGATTATATATGTCTTTCATAGCAGCCTGAAATTTGACGAGGATGCAAAACGACACGTTGTATACCTATACTACTGCCATGAATTTCACATATCCATAAACAACCCTTTAGCTGGCAGGGGACTCTAACAAAAATGAGCACTTTAAAGCTTACTCGTAATATTACGCAAACGGATCCCTGAATCGAAAAATAGTTTTCACAGACCCGCAATATTTTTGAACGGCCTATCCAACGATACCCCACGCCGAGACGAGAAAAAAAATATCATCCCCGCTTTACGTGCAAGGGAGGTACCCTACAAAAATTTGATTTTTCAAGATTTTTTTTTAACGCTTTAACGGCGAGATTAATATGTATACGAGTACCTATGCTAAATTTTAGGTTTCTAGTACTAAGAGTCTCTGAGCTAAGCCGCTGACAGACAGACAGACGGACTTAGCGAAACTAAAGTCGAATTATTAAGTCACTCGAGTAATCTGCCATGTGCTAGCTGTCACTTTGTGTATTAAAATAGTCATATTTATTGTAAAGGTCGATTAGTTTAATCCATTTATAATATAAGTGTAAAATGTATAATACGAGGTTCTTATAAAATCAAAAACTGAACAAACTAGCAAGTTATTAGTTTTATTATATCTTTTCAAAATAGTGTCCATTTACATCAATACATCGCTGCATCCGATGGAACCACTGAGAAAAGCACTTTAACCACTCGTCCTTAGGGGTTTCTTCAACGGCATTTTGAAACGCAGCCACTGCTTCCTCGGCGTCCATAAAACGTTTTCCTCGAAGTTTTTCTTTTATTTTCGGAAATAAATAAAAATCGCAAGGAGCGAGGTCGGGGCTATAGGGCGGGTGACCCAGTAATTCCACGTCTGACGTCGCCAAGTAGTCGATTGTTTGCTTGGCGGTGTGCGACGAGGCGTTGTCGTGGTGAAGGAGGATCCTACTGCGAGGTCGTTTCTCCCGAACTTTTTGCAAGACAAGTGGCAAACAATTGTTAGTGTACCACTCTGCAGTAACTGTTTTTCGATACTCTAAAACAATTGTTGCGTAATGACCTGTCCTTCCGAAGAACGAGGCCACCATATTTTTTCCCACGCTTCGACCTCTCTTCACTTTAGTTGGCAACTCCGCCTTTAAGACGATCCACTGACCAACTCCTCGGAAGGAAACACCCAGACAGCAGACTGTCTCTTAGTTTCAGGGTCATAACAATAAATCCAGCTTACGTCACCCGTAAGTTTGTCGAACACAGCATTAGAGTCACCTCCGTTAAATCTTTGAACCATTTCACGACACCAATTATCACGACAGAGTTTTTGGGCCTCTGTCAAATTATGAAGTATCCACCGGGCACAAAGCTTCTTGACCGCTAAATATTCATGGAGGATCTTGTGCACTTGACTCATACCGATACCTAAGCTTGCCCGAATCTGCTGATAAGTCACTCTTTTGTCAGTTTGTCCCTCACGCAGATCATCGGTGAGATTAGTGCGACCACGTTTAAACTCATTAAACCTGTTGTAAATAGTGGCACGAGATGGAGCTTCATCGTGAAAGGCCAATCGAAGTCTATCATAACTTTCTTGTTGACTTAAATACCATCGAAAGTCATAAAAAATTATTGTACAAAAAATTTCTCGCGTTAAATTCATGCTGACGTGACACAGACAATTTTCAATTTGCCGCCAAATCGTAAACAAATGACAAATGAATAAAATACATACACAATAATATTGACAAAGAGTTCCATTTTCATAATTTGAACTGTTTTTTTTTTATTATATCGTTTACAAGTGGCCAGTTCTAAAAACTTTTAGTGTCGCCATCGTAATAAGTGTAAAAGTCTAGAATACAATCAATACAATAAATTTGATCATTTTATTACACAAAGTGACAGCTACCATATGTCAGATTACTCCAGTGAATTAATAATTCGACTATAAAAGGGTGCATTGTTGACTACGGAACCCTAAAAACGACAAAATTGTGAGGGAATCCCCGACCGAACGAGCCATAGAGCCACGAACATAAAAACAACAGACAGTGTGTACAATTGACAAAAAATATAGTCTCATGCCCAGACTGGTCAGTGTGGACAATTTCTTTTAACATTATTTATTTCATTTAATACGTGCATTTATAAATTATTACAATCGATAAATTAAATTATTTAGTTTGGATAACTTGGTTAAAATGGCTTCAAGCCTAAGTGATTTGTCGTTAAAAACGTGATAGTTTGTGTATTTTTTTTTGCGCGGTCGGCTTTCAGCCCCGAACAGGTGGGACCTGGTGCGGCCCGCCCCCGACGCCCCTCCTCTAGCTACGCCACAGAATGCATAATTATGAAAGTATATACGGTACTTAAGACAAAACATTTTTTTTTTAATTTTGTCTGTTGTCTGTCTGTTTGTTCCGGCTGATCTCCGAATCGGCTAGACTGATCTGACGGGACTTTTACTGGCTATGTTATTAGGATAGCTGATGTTATAAGGAGTAACATAGGGTACTTTTACTTTAGAAAAGCCACGCGGGCGAAGCCCCGGGCAGCAACTAGCTTAGAGTTTGAGTTTATTAGGTTTAGTGTGCGACATTTGCGAGCACATTTCAATATTTTTAAATTCCAATTAGGAAAATTTGCATCTTATTAATAACTTTATTAATATAAAATAAATAACTCGCATACAGGCTATTTAGATTGCGACCTATTCGTCCTACCGAGACTAGATAAATAATAAAGTTGTCTTTTTTCACACGCGAACACACATAAAGGAGAATACTCACCGTGAGCATGGAGCGACTGACATCTGACTTCCACAACCCAGTTACTGAGTAATAAAACCCCTGGTTCAACATGCTTTCCGAGGCACACAGGGGTCTTGGTAGGAAATAGATGGGTATTCGTCCACGGACCGACATCGGCAGTCGTAGCTTAACCTTCGATCGACCCGTGCGGCTGTTATTAATTGCGTGTTGCATTGTGTTACAATAGAAAAGAAATAATGTTAATACGGCGTAAACATATTAAGGCACTCAACATGAAACACAAAAAAGAATGCTGTGCACTGTATTCCTCAGCTTCTTGAATTCCATTCCAAGTTCACTGTTATGCACGCATCGAGGTATTGACTGATGTCCAGTACCTACATCAGTTGCTGATGCTCAATCTCGAGCTGCATTACACGTGTATGGTCTGTTCCAAAAGTATCTGGAGAAAATGTAAACACATGGATCAACAAACGTACCTATGGATACCAATTTGTACGAGAAGTGCCACTTATTAATTGAGTACTTGGATTTTATTTGATCACTTTAACCCGAAATTCTAATTTGAAATGACCTAAAATATTTTTTTGAGGTTAATTTTATAACCACAGTTTTCGGGGATGATTTTTCAATTGCAATTTAATAATGTTATTCAAACAACAATTGCTGGAAAAAGTGGTGATACATTAAGTTGAAACCTTATCAATACAGATGAATGTGTTACTAATTCACTTTAGTGAGTGATTGCAAAATAATTTAATCAGCACCCTAAGTATATTGCTAATCCATTGCTTCATATGTTCGAAAAATGTGTCTGTTCTACAACGTAAATAACGCAATTAATGTTGTTGAACTGTAAAAATGAAACCCATTGCTACTGATAGTCATGAAAAAAAGAATGTAATAATGAATCTGATTCTGCTCAGCGGGGTACGCTGAGCAGAATCAGATTCATTACATTCTTTGGAACTGACTATATGCTCGGTGAGTACATACTCGTACGATGTTATTTTGGTTATTGAGGCAATTTATTTAGGTTATGTCCTATGTCCTGTGTGCTGTTTTGATCCAGATTCAGAATGACATAGGACATTGGGACATTCCCAGGTTATTTACTTTTTCTGGTCTATATTTCATTGTAATTATTTTTAAGAAATTGAAAGGTAAGATAAAAATAATTTAAATTTAAAAGACATTTTGTTGATGTTTTTTTGTCCTAAAGGGACGTGCCGCTCTGCAGTGTTATACGGAATACCCTGATAAATACATCACTTAATACTGCTGAGCGTGCTCGTCTGCTGGCTGTGGGAGAGTGGGAGTCTGGCTTGTGGCTTCAGGCGCTCCCGTCATCTACCATAGGCACTATGATGGATGACTCATCGTTTCGGCTCGCTACGTGTCTCCGCTTGGGCGCACCTTGTGTTGCTCCGCATCGGTGTCAATGCGGTGAAGCCGTCGACAGTCTTGGACACCATGACCTGTCCTGCTGCAGGAGCGCAGGTCGCATAGCACGGCACGGCAGCATCAACGATATTATTCGTCGAGCCCTTGTCACCGCCGGCGTACCAGCGGTATTAGAACCAAATGGATTGATACGTGACGATGGGAAGAGACCAGATGGTATGACGTTGTTGCCTTGGAAGTTGGGTAGGCCTCTGGTGTGGGACGCAACCTGTGTCGACACCCTTGCGCCATCTCATGTTCCAAGCACGGCTGGCTGTGCTGGCGCCGCTGCTGCAGTTGCTGAGACCCTCAAGCGGCGCAAATACTGCAACCTTATAGGAAACTACAGTTTTGAGCCGTTTGGGGTCGAAAAGCTCGGGTCATGGGGCCCAAGTGCGCGTCTCCTTTTTAAGGAAATCTCTCGCCGATTGATCGACACTTCACGTGACCAGAGGGCTGGCTCGTTCTTTGGCCAAAAAATTAGCATTGCCATTCAACGTGGCAATGCTGCCAGTCTTCTGGGCACGTTTCCGGATGACAGCGATGCGGACAAATACTTTGACGCTTAAGTGTCCTTTTGTTTTTTGTATTAATTTGTATATATACGAGTAGTTAGTAATTTAATTTAGTGTCTACCTAGTGTAAATAGTTAGTAGCATCAATATTGTATAGTTACTTTTTTTCTTAATCCAACATATTAGATAAAGATACCCTAAGTTAAAAACGTTCAAAATCTATCGCATTCTCATCTCAGTGCCAATTTATGTCAAAAACCCTATACATTTTTTTATAGATTGAAACTGAGATTAACGTGCTATCGTTCTTAAAAATACGGAAATAGCTCTTCATGAATGCACCTGGCCATCGCGGCATCGGGTATCGACCCGGGCCTGGTCCTTACCGGACGGTGAGCTACCCATTGCTCACCGTCCGCAAGCCCGCGCCTACGGTGGCCGGAAATCCGCCCGGGATTCCCGACGCCCAGGGCGTCTCCTGCGGCGGCTAGGGGCGAGAGGGCGCGAAATTTGCCTTTCCCTCAACCGTCCCGCCTCCTCCTTCGCAAGCATTATTGCTTCGCAGAAGCAGGTGACGGCCGCCCATGCCCTCTCGCTCCGTACCATGGCCTAAACCAGGGCCGGACGCGAGAGATCTCTGCCGCCGATCGTCTCCACGAGGACACGGCGGTGCTCTGCCCAAGCCGGGCAGACCTCCACCGTATGCTCTACCGTGTCCTCCAGGTGATCCACACAGTGGTGACACCCAGGCGTTTCCTCCCGCCGTATCCGACACAGGAACTTCCCGAAGCTGCCGTGTCCGGTGATGACCTGCGTCAGGCGGAAGGTGAGGACGCCGTGGCGCGTCTCTAGTCACTCCTCAAAGAGGGGACTTATCGCTGCAATTGTGGCGTGCCCAGCACTGGGTTGCGACAACCGTAACCTTTTCACGTCTTAAGGAATGAACAGATTTCGATGAAATTTGGCACTCAGGTAGACCATAACCTGGGCTAGGAGTAGCACATCTAAGGGGGTACTACGCGTGTATGACTAGATGTATGAACATTGAACGTAAACGAATCAAAAGGAGTATGTAACAATCGTAGCTGGTAATTTTTGCCTACCCCCATGAGAATAAAGCGTGAGTTTATGTATGTGTGTATGTGCACGTTCTCCTGGGATAATATCTGACATCCACGCGGGTGAAGTCCCGGGTAAAAGGCACTTTTGATCCTGTTTAGTGAATGAAATGCAGCTATGATGTTACACCAGAGACTACCTGCAGTACTGTCTCTCCTCCCTTTAAATCCATCCAAAGGTTGTGTTTAAAATATTGCTTTAAGCGATAAGTCCGCCCATTGTGTCACCCTATGTCAAATTTCTACATTAATATCTGTAATTTGTATGGTGTACCTACATAACAAAGATAATTCTACTCTATTCTCTATAGTTCAGCGAGAATAAAAGGCTATAAAATAGTGGTTTCCAAATAAACTTAGAGGAATACATCCAAACACCTTCTCTTATTTAATTGAATTAAATAGAGATGTGTAGTTTTTAATTGAAACAGATATATTTAATTATGAAGGTTATCAGTATTCCTCATGATAATCTTGTAATTATGTACAAAGTTATGTTTGAACTTTGTTCGACCCGTTGTAAATATTTATTTATTTGAGTATATTTATTTTACCTGTTTTGGTTATAAATGAGCTTCAAGCATACGCACTGCCGTTTCCTGAAATATCAAGACTCTTATAGTCATTTTTATTTACATAACCAAATTACAAGATGATTATTAACATTAAATTAAAACTAAGTTAAAGCTAAAAAAGGCCCTCGAGGCATTGTACCGAGGCTGCTGGCGGCATTTCCTCGCTGAATTGCAATGCAGATGCGTTGCGCGAGAAAACCGCCAGCTTTTCGGTCACCAGTTACATCAACCATCTTATAGTTAGTAAATTAAAAGAAGTTAATTGAAAATTTAATTCAAGTTTCAGAATCCAGGGTTCAGCGATTCAAACTTACGTTATACATATTAAGATTTTCACCACGTGGCCAGTAGATATTACATAGTTTTTTTTTTTTTGGGTGTGAAATCATCAAATAACTTCTCCAGCTCCGGGCGGAGCGGGAGGGTGTTTCAGACTCTTACTGACTAAAACCCACCCGTGTTCCTACCGTTGCCTGTGTTGCCAGGGGCCTCGGTAACCCTTTCGGACTTTTCCGCGACCCCATCTGGCATCGGCCCTAGTGGACCCCTGTGCTGACATCTCTTTGAGGCGCGCGTGGAACACAACGCGCCGTCGACCCGGGCCTGGTGCAAGCATCTTGTGAGGCGCACTACCAAATCTCTTGGCTCTTTCATCACTTTTTTTTGCGATACAATCTGAAAAACGGTTTCACTGAGACCTGCTGAGGTCAGCTCCAGTTGAAAATTTTGGCCCTTTTGATAAATTTCTTGGGAGCAATTAAGTACCCACCTATTCGTTCATACAAGAAGGCTTTTGGTGTGGGCTTTCGAACACCTACCAGAAGTTTGGGAGGCGAGGAAGGGAGAACCATCTGCCAGTTTCGTTAACCACAATCGCGAGAATGACAGAAGCAAAGCAGTAATTCCTTTCGATTTCAACTACACTTGGCGCAGAATGGGGTCAGCTAAGATATTTTCCTCGTAAGACCTGTATTTTGGCATGACCAAATAGTTGAACTAGAAGTAATGGCAGTTTATATGACTTTCACTAAAACTTGCCTCATAACACCGTGTCCAACATGCGCTACCTTCAATGTTACGGTAAGAGATGGGTCAATGGATCTAATCGATTCGTTTCTGCGTGATTCCTATCTGCATCGAAAGATGAAATCACATGCAAAATGTCGCGCGATTTTAAAGCTATTCACACCACGTCAGCCGAAGGCTTTCAATCTAATTAATATACGAAATTAGCGCTGGGAGCGAGCACCGAATAAAGTTAGCCATTGTGAATGTGTGTGTGCCGATTGGGGCTACGAAAAAACCCAGTGTTGCCGAAACTACTTGCGTCATACCTTTTTGCTTGATACGGACTGGCCACTAAGACAGTGTTATAGTCTGTGGGAGCCTGTTTAAAAAAAAAGAACGCGCCGCGGCCTGTGAGCGAAAACGGAACGCGCCAGTCAGCGATTGAGCGCGCCGCACATCACACGTTTTTGACCACTCGCGCCGCAAAATTCGCGCCACGAATTAGAAAGTTTCGTAAACCTTTACGCAAATTCCACGTTACGTGTGTGTGAGTGTTTTTAAATTTCATTTATATTATAATTGTTATTTTTGGTGTTTGTTTCTGTGTATTGTGCTGTGAATCGAGTACATGATACAAGGAAGCTGACCAAAGGCCACCGAGATGCTTATAACGTAAGTTTTTAAATATTAAGTGATGTGATTAGCATCGTTATTCTTCTGATTGGATTTGTATTTCATTAACTTTATTGTAGCCTAAGGTGTAAAAAAGTGCTGAGAATTTATTCGGTGGCCTAATTTTTCTCTGACATTTAAGATTCGACCAAAACTTTTCGCATTGCGAAAACCTCGGGTAGCGCCGAAACCGTTCGCACACTTCCGACTTGACCCAGAAATTATTTTTTCGTAGTAATTTTCATTAGGAGAGATCATAACTAAATCAAAGTTGGTCTTAGTTGATGTAATATCGGAATTATCGGTTGATTCGCCAAAATTGATAAAATTTTAAATTTTCCTTAAAACAGAACACTCAAGCCAATTTGCAATAAGAACGATAAATTTTTCAATTGATTACACGCGAGCACTAATCATGGCTCGAGTATTTATAAACTTGATAGGTAAGTATCGAGAAATTGGTTTGTTGACCATCAGTTACCCATTTTTTGTGATGTTAGCACGTGTTGTCGGAATTTTCCATGTTCACGCGTTGCTTAGCACTGGAATGCTACAATATTCCTATCAGAAAATAGGTTGGTGAAGAAAATTTTGGTGTGGACTATGTGGAAAAAAAACAATTTTAATTTTCCTACTAGTGCAAGAGGCCGTATTTTCAATCGTCAGATAACTTTATCTGAGGAATAAATATGGTGGTTTGACAGATTTTTTATAGAACCTCCCTGCCTAGCTGCCTCGAAAGACATTGTCCTGTCAACATTTCAATAATTCATACTAAAATCCCATAGAAAAAAACACTATCGGGCCTCTTTTAAAATTTTTCTATTCCAAAATTTTATCCGGACTATAATGACCATTTAAAAAATAAACTTGTAAAAACCAAATCGTTGCAGCCGTTTTCAAGTGATGCGCGTACCATTTCTTACCATTTTATTTGTATAATATAGAATACTAGATAAGTGCCCTGTGGTTTCACCCGCATAAGCCTCAATCCCGTGGACATATCGAAATAAAAAGTATTCTATATCCTAATCCAAGTCATGGTCTACCCATGCGCCAAATTTCATCCAAATCCGTTCAGCTGTTTTAGCGTGAAATTGTTTGTTACGCTTTCTTGCTAAAACGGCTGAACGGATAGGATGAAATTTGGCAAACAAACTTACTATATTAATTGTTAAAGATAAAAGTTCGTTAAAAAATTCCCAAAGGTTTAACGTTTTGCCCCTTATGTCAAAATTGGGGTAGCTACTGCAATACATAAAAATGAAGATGAACTAAAATTAAGTATGAATATACATTCATCAATTATAGATCACTTGATCTTTGATAGATCAGTCATTTCACGTCAACTATTATAGCGTAACGTTTATTGGACGATAATTTAAATAAAAAAATCACTTAGCGCCGAGAATCAGCAATTTCTGAACAATTACACCACAAATTACTAAATGCATTTAGCGCTAAACAAATTTAAAACATCGGTATATTTCTGTCATACGTTTTAAGACGAGACAGCACGTGGACCCCAAACTTACAAATACAGCCCCAAAACGCCCACACTACACCACTTCCTAGTGTTTTACGAGTTTTTGACGCTCAAAAGTGCCTTTTATGTGCCTATTTGCAATAAATAATTTGACTTTGATTTTGACTTTAGCTGAACAGAAAAGACGTCATATTTCCAGTATCAGGTAGTTGGCAGTTCATTGCTCTACCGAATGTAAACGCGCTCTAAGAGTTAGCGATCTCTTGCTCAACGATGCATTAAGTCTACATTGACAGTGGTTAGTCCATTTATCTCGCTTCAGAAAATATTTTCTTAATTGAGATAAATAGACTAATTTACTACCAATAGCAGAGCTCTTTGTGGTAGAGTAGCAGGTTCGAGTCTCAGGCCAGGATAATATTGAGAATAGATCTATAAGACCATAGTGAAATGTATCTTCACGTTCGCTGAATAATGTTTTCTTGATATCTTCCAAAAAATATGGAGAAAAACGACTTTTAAAGTAAATAACCTTGTAGAATAACAAGCAATCAGTATCTGGGTTTCTCATAATATTATAATATAAGTGACCTAGGTGTCACTTATATTATAAGCCAATGTACATATAGTGCAAAAAAAAACGCGCTTATATTATTTAATAATGAAGTAATTTTAGTTTTTTAATACGCACTTAAAAATATTAATAAATTTAGAAACCGAAATATTGGTGCCGATTCCCTTGTTCACAAACTAAACTAAATTTGAGTTCGTGTATCTTTTTCTTTCTATTTCATTAAGAAAAGGACAGAAGATACATTTTAGTTAAGTTCTGTCAAATTAATCGGCGCCTGTCACTACTCCATACAAGTTTAGACGTGATTAAAAAGATGCCTACTAAAATTACGTCAATTTACGTCAAGCGCTGATTAATTTGACAGGACTGAACTAAAATTTATCTTCTGTCCTTTTCTTAATGAAATAGAAAGAAAAAGATGCACGGAACTTAAATTTAATTTAATTTGTGAACAAGGGAATCGGCGCCAATATTTGTTAAAATAGCACGGCCACAGTGAGACTTTTATATAGGGAAAACTTTTGTATTGTAAGATCTTTGTTTGTAAATAGGTACAGGAGGAATTATTTTATAGGGATATAAACAGAACAATAAGCAGAACAGTTTAGCGCTTAAAAGTCCATTTTACATGCATACAAAAACTCACGCCTTCTTCCCATTATGGGAGGCAGAACCTACAGACTGCCTCTTGTTACGATTCTTACATACACTTTTTGCTTCGTTAAAAGTCCATTCTACGACGAATTAAACTTTAATTAATGAATTTCCTCATTTACATTACACGAATGTCATTTTGCACAATTTTCCTCAAAATTACGGGGTCATTGCTTTTCCAAAAACCTGGGTCACATCCTTTCTTGAATGTGTTTAACTGTAGTTTTAATTTGAGTGTAACTGTACCTTTAATCGCGATCTCAAGTATTTGACAGCGGCGTACTCGGATGCACGATCGAGAACTAAGTTGCTATCGTTCTTATTACTTTAATTTATTTGGGCAATATCTTGAGATGTTAAATTGTTAGTACGTGATTGAATTAGAGAAAAGTAAGTCAACAGCTCGTTCAGTGAAATGGTTGAATGATTAATTTGTTTCTTACTTATTTATTTATTAGCAAAAGCCTACCTCTTAAGGCTGAACAATAGACATGATAATATGACTTGTCTTACTCACTCAGTCAACGTTTCTTTCGTAGCTTAAGACAAACAAGCTGATTTATCTTTTAAAACAATCAGATGAATTAGCCTATGTATGACAATGCTTTCTACCAAAAATTATCTTTATTTCAATATAGAATTGTATCTCTTAAGATACAATTCTATCTTATATTTAATCTTTTTCTCATAAAATTATGAGAAATAGATAAACTTTCCACAAATATGGGATTTTATGGAACGTCCACGAGCCATTCGATTAATCGATTTGCAGCTCTATTTGATCATACTTGTGCAACTGGCAATTTCATCACATGTCCAAAGTTCTGTGCGAATGTTATTTTGTCGAGTCACTGCCAGATCTATCACGAAATTATTGCAAAAAGTACCAGTCAAGTGCGAGTCAATATAATCAGTCAGTTTCCTATATACAGGAAGTATATTATTACTGTTGTTTTTGTCTCTGAGAATAATTGTCAGTATGTGGTTTGTAATTATGCGTTTTTGTGTTGTAGCTGTACTCGGTTATTATGAGGCTGAACTACGAAACTAATGAGTACTTCAACACACATCATATTTAATTCCGTAACAACCTGAAAAAAATGTTTCTAATTTTCTTTGGGCTGTTAGGAAAGGTCTGAGTACACAACACGTCACGCCTGAGTTCCCCTGAAGGGTCAGGCAGCCAGGGGCGTGCCGTCCATAGAGGCAATTAGGCCTAGCCTACCCTACCAACAACGCCAAATGCATTTATTTTAACTATGTAATACAATAATACAAAATATTAAAAAAAAAGTTAAACTCCTGTTAAAAATTTTATAGCAACTTGACGCAGATGCCACGTGACTCACAGTTCGACGGAGCTTACGTTATACGTAGGTAGGTATGCGCGATCTATCAGGCAAGGCAAGTATTCGTTTGGCTTACAAGCCATTCATAAATTTACGCACACTCGTGTATATTTTCGTGAGTATGAACGGCACACAATAGTGAAATGGTTTAAATTAGGGGCGTAACTCCGGCGGCAGGAGCTTGGTCCTCATTGGTTGTGTGTAAGACTTAATGAATGAAAAATATTGAAGACCAGGGTTCCCAATTTTTGGACAATTCCCCGAATTGCGGGGAAGTTTCCTTCATGACTACCAGACTACTAGAGACAATTAAAAAAAAAGGGTGGTATTGTTGAATTTATACCTTCCAAAAAATTATAAATTGTAAGGAATAGCAAAAGCCCTATAAAAGTAATTAAAAACTTCATAATTTTTTATTTTTATTCTCATATTTGGGAAATTTCGCTTGGTTTGTGGGGAGTTAGGAAAATAAGTTTCGGCAACACAGTCCAGTGTGTCAGTGTTATCCGGCAAAATATGATAGTCCTTTTTGTGGAAGAACACGGTATGACAGAGATACAATTTCAATTGGTAGTGTTTGTTTCATGTGACAGTGACACGTAATTTATATGTGATCTTGAATGTTTTGCTGTTTTAGATCTTATTAAGTTATAAGTAATTGGTTTTGAAACGTAAAGTAGTGTAAAGTAGTGTGTGTGTGTGTGTTGTGTTATTATTTGTTTATTTACCTAAGAATGGTGTTCTGTTGTGAAGTTTGCGCCGATAATGTGTTGGTTAGGTTTAGTTAGTCGCACTTGTCGTTTAATGATAAGATTCAAGTTGTGTCTAAAGGTAGATGTGTGCCCGAATTACGAGAATTAATCCAAAAATATGATAATTCATGACATCGGATATCTTGTAAGTGACGTGTTCTGTAATTATCATCCACCCACTATGGTTATGATATTTGAGGTGGCCGAATCTTTTTTCTGTTTGCATCGTTAGAAAATCGTCCTTGAATGTGGTGAGTTCTTGTATGTAGAGCCGCGCTGTGATGTTGCGCGAATTAGTTTTTTTTTTGGTGTCAGTATGCATGGCCTACCCTCTGTGGAGAACCACTGCACGCCACTGCAGGCAGCGGTGCACCACACCCACATTTCGCCAACTATGATAAGTTCCATGTAGGCAATACCATCAACAGGGCACAAATCCAGACTCCGCGCTCATATTGAAAAACTTCAGATGGAAAAGCGCAATGGAACTTTGCCCGACCCGGGAATCGAACCCAGGACCGGCAGGATCAGCAGTGGTGACCACTATACCAACAACTATCTGAATAATTTAAGACTAATTAATAAGTACTTATTTGCATAGAATTCACCACAGATACATTTATTAATAAAAAGAAACACGTATAAGAAGCGCCATAGTAGTGACATTGGAAAAGCGGCTGAATCCCAAATATTTTACAAATTCTTCACGGAACTCCAAATCCGTCTAACCACAGCATGCACACCGAAAGATTATTGACCGATAAGTTACAAGACAGTCAAAGGTGTGAACTCGTCGAAAAAAATTGCGTCCAACTGTTGGCCGCAAAATGCACGCACACTAGAATAACACAATGACAGCACGAGTGTAAAACGTAGCTGTCACACACACCAGCATGACAAAGTTGGCTTGTTTGTTTAGTTCCTTTGCAACGCTACACTCTATCTAGATATATTAATAATCAAAGGCGGTATTTATAGTCCATATGATTCACTTACCAAGGGGAATGACCATTAAGTATGAATTTTCCAGAGTCACGCGCTATTAAGGTCAAAAATCTTAAGGTGACTTATGTCGCGATTTGAGACGTTGTCCTCTGCCTAATGATAAGTTATTAATAACAAACGAGTGTTTTCTTCTAGGGACTCTCTAATTACCCTAGAAGAAATAGTCATAAGTAATACCAGCCTATTACTCTCCCACTGCTGGGCAAAGCCCTCTTTTCATACAGAGAAGGCACGAGCTTTGATCACCACTCAAGCTCCGCTCAAGACGGGTTGGTGATTTCAGCCTTATATTAACTATAAGTCCAGATTTCCTCGTGATGTTTTTTCACCGATGCACGATGACATTAATGTCCAGGATAAACTCAGCAAGTACATATGATGGGAAAAGGTCACATTGGTACTAGTCCGCGTGTGCATAACAGGCGAGGCCTTAACCACTGGGCCGACACGGCCCACGGCTACGAAATAATAACAAAATTGGAAAATAGAATACCGTGCTTTCTTGACTCTTCGGCAAGTCCACTTTAATAGGAGCCTAAAAACAGGTCGTTAAAAAAGTCGTGATGCCAAGTGATCGATGGGCCTATTTTTATTAACCATGATGTGATCCGTAACCACATTATTACGCGGGAAGGTACTTATGGGTCACCGAGGCCCCCGCAACACAGGCAATAGGAAGGAATACGGGTGGGTTTTAGTCAGTTAGAGTCTGACACACCATCCCGCTCCGCCCAGAGCGGGAGAAGTTATTTGATGATTTCCCACCCTCAAAAAAAAAAAAAAACCACATTATTAGTATTGAATTCTACAATGCCAAAATCTAAAATCTATGTTAAGTAATTCTAGACACCACCCAGTGCAGAGATTAGTATCTTAACATTACGCCGGTTGCCATCAACCGGGCATAAATCCAAACTCCGGGCTGCTACTGAGACATTGCAGATGGAAAAACCCAATAACACTTTACCTGACCTGGGAATCAAACCTAGGACATAAGGAATTAAGTGCAATAATGTATTGTTTAGCGGTTTGTGTCTTATCCAGTCATCAAATAAATGGCAACGAGTCAGTTGATGTTTAAGACAGATTATTTGACGAAATAAATGTTAAGCAACTTGCATAGACGTGATATGCAATTATGACGGGTGGCAATTTATGAAAGACCACATTTAGCAAACACGTAAATAAAATATTACTCAACTAATTACGTATTTAATTTTAAAGGATATGATATGATTTCTCTCGAAATTATCAACATTGAACACCCAAAAAGGTATTCTAACCTCTTGTAAATAAAGTTGAAATTGTTGTAACAGTTACGCTATCTTGGCCTTGCATGTAAACTGCTGTGCAATATAAATTACACAGTTTAACTTGAGATAGGTTTGGGCGCACGCAAATTATGGAGGTGTAGTGGAAAATTTAAGTGGCTGTTTATGTTTGTAACTAGCCAGATGGCACTGGTTGTTGGTAGGTATAAAAACATTAACGTGTTAGACAGTTTTTTTTTTTTTGTATATGGGAATGAATGAATGAATGAATTCTTTATTTGCCAGAATATAGGTACATTGTATATGGTAAATTTGTTTATATGGTTTCACTATATTCGACTTTCTAGTCGTGCAAATTTTTAAATAGACATAGTCAAAGCTTTAAAAAAAAATATTATATCAAATTTTTGTCTTCCTACATTAATAACACAAAACATAATATTAACATTAACAATAATATAAAATAACAAAATAATCACTATGTCAATTACAGTATACAATTAAATATTTTTTTTTGTCTTCTTACATTATTAACACAAACAAGAAAATTAACATTAACAATAATAAATAAATAATAAAATAATCACTATGTCAAAAGGATTTCAAATTCATAAAGTCATCTATGGAATAAAAACATCTGTCGCACAGCCAATTAAATAAGGCTCTACTGAATGAATGACTTCTTGACATGTGACTTATTTTTTCTAAGAGCGTTTAAAATCCTAAATGAATGAAGATTTAGTCGTAATGTCTTCTTTAATAGTTGTCATTCAGTGTAGTAGGATCAGGGGCTGAATAGGTTTGTAATAATAAAACATTTGAGATGTTTTTAATCGGGATGCCGCAGAATAATTATCATTTTCTACTCAGTCACTGGTTATTTCGTAAATGTATTGTATATTTATGAAACAAACAATTTTTTACCCAGTAACGTTATTACGATACCGACCTCCTGGAGAATAGTTTTAAAGTATTTAACTAATCAGGAAGTTACTTTAAACGTTGCTGAAAGGTAGTTGACACATTTTGTGTGATACATACTTATCTTACTTATAATACTTTCTGGTTTGAACGTTCAGACGGGGTGAAGGAAAAAGATAACGGACGCTTTTTCTTTTCCTCTTAAAAATAAAAACTTCAAATTGCTACTAAGTGATTCTCAATCGAGTCTAATTAAAAAAATATCACCTCATAGTCTACACTATAATTAAATTAAATTTAATTAAAAATTGTTTATTTCAAGTTATCAAGGTTGATGAACTCGTATAACTCATAAACTTGAAATTTAATCAATATTTTTATTAGTTAATATGTATCGAAACCTGTTTACAGCTCAACATGAATTTTAACTAGACGATTGTTAATTCCTCTTTCGATACTTCTCCTGATTTAAAAAGTTAAGAGATAAAAACTAGGCTAATGACATTTTAATTGTATTTTATCTGCGAGAGACATAAACTGCAGTGACTCAAGCTATCAACTTGCTTTTGACTCTGTTGCACTTTATCGCTTTTATAGTAAATCATAATATTAATAATCTTTATGTTATTGCTTTTAATTACTGAAAATGCATGTTACGACATCCGCAAACACAAAATATCTTCAATGTATAATATTTCTTCACATCTCGGACTAACCAAAACCGGTCTATGTTATTTACACATCCAAAACAACTTTTTGCGTTCATTCGCGCTAGAATTTTACATCTAATCATACCAAATTATTGCATCTACGTCATCGCACTCATCGCACGTTAGCAAAACAAAAATCGATGGGCCAATTTTTTTGTCCGGCTGTGTATCGTATCGACATCGGTTGGATACATTCCATCTCTGTTTCTCTTATGTAATTAGTAAGTGAGGGACTTATGTAACGAACGATGTAAGAAAAATTAAATTATAAAACCTTCTTGCTCTGATTAGGGTGGTATTGTAATGTCGGATGTAAAGATAAGGTTATAAATGCGGTAGAATGTTGTAGGGCGTGGTTCAGACATGCGGAATGGGTATAATGGTTCTTGCAATGGGCTATTAACATGTAGGAGAGAATTAACGACTCATCCCACGCGAGTAAATGGTTGACGGACATAAAGTTTTTTGGTTGTATAAGATTTAGCACTGTAACGGGGTCATCACTATCATCATTTCAGCCGAAAGACGTCTACTGCTGGACATAGGCTTCCCCGCATAGGCAACGCCACCTAGACGGATTCTGTGCTTAACGCATCCAGCTATACAGGGTGTTTTTAGGATAATGTGAAAATACAGGATGTTAACGCAAAGTACTTAAGGCGAAAGGGTCAGGGTAGCCCCTTCAAATTATCTTATTTTTTTTTGCAATTTGCAGGTCAGTTAATATGATTCGCGGCCATATCAAATATTTAAAATTTATCAAAACAACTCTTTAAGTTCATATTTCACGAAATCATGACATTTGAGGCCAATTCTAACTTAAGAAGTTGAATTGCGGATTCCAATGTTTATAATTCTGTAAATCCATGTTTGTTACGCGAATTATATTTTAATCAGCATACAAACTGACTGAAATTTGAATTTCTCGGGCTGCCTTAAGAATAGGTATAAAGTTTTCTATCTTGTCATGATTTTCTCAATATTCTAACTTTTCCTTCTCAAACAAGATTTGAAAGCAACAAAAAACCACTGACTGCATGCTTTTGTACAAAAGGTAAACAACCAGACATAAATAACGAAGGAAATATGTAGGTCAAAATCATTCGCGAGTTAGACATAGGCTTTGTAGAATAACATATCGATGTATCGATACATCGATATTTTTTGTTCGATATATCGATATTTTTGGCGATATCAATTATTTTGATATATGTTTATATAATATTTTGATATATGTTTAAATACGATATAATATTTCCAATAGCAACACCGTTGTCGCCACAGACTTAAACCGTTGGAATTTAGAGCCGTAAAAAAGTAGACTTATTTATAACGATTTTAAAATTTTACATCAGAAATGATATTCCTAGTTCGGTATATATATATATATATATATATAAAAAACAAACACAATTTAATTTCATAAAGTACAAATATTTTTCAGAAAATTTCGCCGATTTAACGATATTTATTTTCGTACATCGAAATCGATATCAATATTAAAATATTTTTTAAAATATTGATATGATATATATCGATACTTTTGGCACTTCTTGCATCCCTAGTTAGACATTAAATTACCTTATACTACTTATAGTATTTTGGATACCTTATATGAGAATTGACTATACTTTTCGGTAGTTTGAATGACGAATTTGCAATCTTTGAAGGTAAACTTGATCATGATTAATAATATGTTCTTGTTTTATTTGGGTTTTTGTCCACCTTCATATTGGGCAACCCGATCTTTTCTTAAAATCGTGGTGCAAGCGGGTATAATCATTATTTCGCGATATTAAAAAATAAAAACTTTACAATTCCTTCAACCTATTAACCGCCACGTCAAAAAATCAAAAACGTGCCCTCGGCGCCAAGCTACGAATTATTCCTTAAAATCTGTCTTGTAGTCGTGATGCGTACATTTTGGTCTGTCGTCTATACATGACTGTGGCGGTCAAAAGGTTAAACATATTGTACTCAGGCGCCTGTCGAAAGAAAATCTTGAATTGTTTTAATAAAATGGAACTTGGTATATTTGAAACCTTAACTGACTTTACTTTTCGATATTTTCGATTTAAACATTCGGAAAACGTAATTCATTGATAATTATTTATCAATGATCGTTCGTTTTCTGTTTGAGATCAGACCCTGCAGTGGGACAATCAACTCGGCCTATCGCAGTCCATTGCTGGATATGGGCCTCTCACAGTCTACGCCACAACAGCCTGTCCTCCGCCGTCCGCATCCAGTCCCAGCCACCTTTTTGAAGTCATCTAGTAGAGAAAAAAGAGTTTAATATTTTATTGAAACTTACCCATTGATTGTAGCGTTATTAGTCCAAGCATATTATCACAACCGTAATACATACGATTATTACTCGACTTAAAAGTCGACCATTCAGTTACCTAACACGTCTAATGTATACGTATCGAGTCGGTCGGAAGGGCAGCTGTTGAAATACTGAAGCCTGTTGCAATTCGGTCCAGTAGTTAACGAGATTAGCGCAAACATGCAGACTTGTAACTTGCTTAGTATGCGGTATACTTTGTGCTTTATTTAGGTGGATATTTGGTGTACTTATTGGAAGAAATATCTACCTTGTCACGATTGATTGAATGGCGCAGTCGCTTAAAATTGTTTTTTTTTTTTGCAATAGAAATTCGATAGAAGATTAGATGCCTGCATGAAATCGATCTTTCCAAGACCTGAAAAATTCCTTAATTTTGGGTCATGTCACAATTATTACCTAAAGAAGAGAGGAAAAATGTGTGCATGAACTCAATATCCCATTATAATCCCAACGCAATGCGAAAATTAAAAGCTGTTTGCAGTGTGTTGCGGTTGATGACTTATCCATCTAACAAGCATGGCGATTGAGAAATTTTCCATAATTACAGTGATCTGTAGGGATAGTCCACGATGAGGAATCAAAGAAACAGGAATTCCCCAGTGATTTTATTACCAAAATATGAAAACCGACTAGATACAATCACGAAAATTGAGTACCAACATGAATTGTCCGTGTATTCATCTGACATCTTTCATTCTTGAAAGTTGTATGAAATAGCTGAAACACGGCAAATTGACGTAGCATGACAATTTGCTTAACAATAAACTTCCCTGGCTGTACAATATATTATTCGTTTTTTTCTTAAAAAAAAAAACCTAAGATTGTAATAAGGACTTTGTATCTAACAGGAAATGACTATATAAATATTTATGACGTAAATGAGGTCTTAGGCTAACTGGTGAGGCCATCATTGATGTATAAGGTCAAACTGTACACAATGTGGCAAAAACCCCATTAGTTTTGAATAATAATTTGCAAGAAAAACTTTGGTTCGAGTTACAATGTTATTGTGTAGAATAAATAATTAATAATCCGTTATTTTTTAGTTATTGCTATAATTCGTTATTTTGCAGATATTGTTATAAGCAAACATTAAAGTGACACAGTGATGCTATGTAAAGTTTGGAATACTGGAAGCCTATTGAATTTATACTGAAATCACGTGTTAGTCAATGCGATAGGTTGTCTATTATTTTGCTTCACCAAACACTAGTTTTTGAAACATAAAAGTGGATGATGAAGGTTCGACACAACATATTATAAATATTCATACTGTTGTTTGTTTTATAATTGAAAGTCACTACCTACCTGAATAATTTTAATGTTGAAGCATATAATTGAATTTTTAAACTGAAAATGTAACCCCGTAAATCTTTTACGCAGAAAAGACATCAACGCGCAAAACCGAAGCACGTATTTAAATTATTCAAATTTTTAGAGCTAAAGCTGTTTTTTCTTTGTTAAAAAGCCTGCATTTGTTTTCGATTAAAAGCTATTAAGGCACAATGGCCTGTGTGACGTCATTCACGAATAAATAAACTTTAGTGTGCCCATTATTTTTATTAAAATATTTAACGTATAGGTAATTAAGAGATTGCATGGTTTGATCTGAAGATAACTGTAATTAATTTTATCACCATTAAAATTTCTTAAAGATTAATAGACTACGACTAATTCACATTTTTTTAAAGATAAAATAAATTTATTTCTCTGGAATACTGGAAACTGAGATCACAGTCTCTTTTAAAGTAGTAGACATAATCTTGCGAGATCATAATTCTGTGGCCACCACCATGCATTAGTGTACGAGATGGTCTTTTGAGGAAAAAAAACAGATTTGAGTGGAGCTGTACTCTCAGAGCATGTGTATGTGAGGTCATGGTGCAAGCTTGCCTAGAAGTAAGCTCAAGACAACTTGAAGACTGAAGAATTCTGTCAAACACAAGTTATTTGAATACCAATAAATCCTGTCACAAATATTCGCAATATCTTATATAATTATTGACTCAAAGTATTTTTATCATATGTTTGGTCTCAAGCTTATGACGAAAACCAATCCTTGAAGACGTAATAAAAATATTGGTTCGACTATGAACTTTATTTTCACAAACATAAGAGCGAATAAAATCTTTGTGTAGGGGTCAGAGAGGTCGGCAAACAATGGGTTATGTATAAAAACTATGTATCAGGTATTATTATATAGCTATTGTGTGCTAGAGTTGTGAGAGATGAATAGGTGTTTATTTGAAGAGATTAAATGGCGACCACGGAGCATTTTACAGAAAAGTCCAAGTTTCTCTGGAATAAAAAGAACTTTATAAGGACAAATGCCCCTTAAATAATCCATGAACATGAATAATTAGTAGATATTTTCTTTTACTTAATTCATCGTTTTATGACTTTTTTTTTGTGAAAAAACATTAAGGGTCTCAATGTCCTTAGAAAATTGCCCATATTCGATTAATTTTGTCGTGTTTTTACTTCAGGAGAAAATTCGTCACAGACATATTCACTTAGCTTGTCCTGACAATGGTGTACAGTCGCCAGCACAAGTTACCATAAACTGTCAAATTTTCTCATTCGATTTTGAACTTAATCTCAAGATTTTAAGGTTTAAAATCATTTGGAGACATTTGATAGTTTGTGCTAAGTTGATGTGCTGGCGACTGTACCTAAGTTGTATCAAGCTCATACTGCCTTAAAACCTTGTGATCCCTTATCTATTTTCACCCAGAATATCTCTTGCGCAGTTTGGCGTACCGTGAGAAAAAAATAAACTAAGCAACACAGCGCACACTATGTATGCTCAAACAAAATATGTTGCATCTTCGTAAACCGACCGAATTCCTATAAAATGATACTCAGATCGACCTCGCACGGGTGAGGCCGACGCAAGGTCTGCAATAAGTATAACTTGTTGATGTTTAACTTGTTTTAACTTAACACTGTGTTTTTTGCGAAGTTGGAAAGCGATTAAGTTTTTTGAAGACCATCACCATATTCTTTTTTCAAAACGATCAATCAGAAAACGATCTAGAAATTCTTTGGGCAATTTGGTGTCCTGATAATTTATTGTTGTCTTTCCTCATCAATCCACTTAGTAGGTCAATCATTCGTTGTTCGCTGAAAACAATGACGATCGTATAAAGTATTGTTTTCTTCCTCTATCTATCGTACCTATCGGCAGATACTACTTATAAACAGCACTTGTAGTGGTAGCATATTAGCTAGTCAATAGAAGCCATTATGCACCAACTTTTATTAATTTACAAGGAAGAAATTCATTCCCTTGCCCGCTTAACACTTCCACAATTCATCAATCAAACATTCTCATCAACTGATTCTCGGTGTCATCACTACTGCGAGGTTGCCAGGTCGGTATAAGTGTTGCAACGCTGCAAACCTTCGTAGTAACATGCGTCCGCGCATATAAACATGTATCGCAACGTCGCTCCAAGGTTAGTGAAAACAATCCGGTCAGTTTTGGGCCGGCGGGTCAAGCATGACCTTTTAGATTGTGTGCTTGAGAATCGTCAATGTTTATGCACCTATTTGGGTGATACTGGGTCTGTACTGTAGATTCCAGTCTCTTTGTATATCATAGTACAACAAATAGCCTCCACAAATGACGATACTTAGGTGCGTTAGGTGCATCCTGGGCCGTGAAAAGCCCTACTAAAGTTGCTAACTGGCTAATCTTTTACGCTTGCATAGGCTATTTCCCGTATAAAGCATACTTATTAGAGAACACAATTAGAATTGAATTGTTCTAACATCTGGTGTAATGTTAGAACAATTCAATTCTAGGCGTTCCGGTTGTCATCAATAACTATGGCAGTCATTACAGGTAGCTAGAATCCCGAATTCACAAGTCCACCTTCTTAGAGTCTTGCTCAGAATCCTCACTCGCTCAATATTCAATATTGTACTGCATCTATTTAGACTGATAGCCGATCATAATTTAGTAGAAAAAAGGCTAAACTGATAGTGATAGAGTATATAGAGAATAGAGAGAGACAAAACGTACACAACTTTCCTGATTAAGGCGCTGACAAGACCTAATTGACCAAAATAGGCTTCACTTAAGAAAAAAAATTACCAAATCTGTATAGTTTGTGGTAGCGGAAAAAATATATGTTAATTTTGAACATATTTCCCAGAACTTGGTTGTTACCAAAACACGTTTTGAAAAAAAAACCTCGATACAAACTAACGTTAAACTAACCTCTTACCTTAAGTTCTAATCCAAAATATCTGCATTAAATATCAACATACGTTACGTATTTAATTAATAACAAGAACGTCTTATTTGAATGCAGAACTTGGTTGTTTTTTATTTTCGATTACTGAACTCAATTTTGAGTAAATAGATAATTGCTTTATATTTTGCAATAATTACAAGCGTTGTGTCATCGCGCTTCTCTTTCTTTTCTATGCAATTTGACAGTGACCGCGGTTTAGGTGTTGTCAGCGTCTTAAGGGTTTCAACTCCTTAGCCTTCTGATATGGTCAACTTAGTCGGTATCCGTTCTACTTGCATCGCTGGCGCCCTTCGCGACACATTACTAACTAATAACACGCATCCTGTCTGTAATCTGTCGTTCTAAGGCCAGTAATACCACAGTGTATTTACTTTCAGTGGTTCAACGTTTAACAGGACTTAAGAAATATCATATACGACATATCTAAATTATTTCCTTACACAGTGCACACGCCAGAAACGAAATGGTATTGTCTATTAGAGAAAGAACAGTTTTGTCTTGTATCGAACCAGGGCTTTCTTTTAGTACATGTTGCCATGAGATTGTTTTGTTGCGAGTGTATGCGCCATCACTGTTTTCATAGAGCGAGTCTCTGGTCCCTAAAAAGATTGTCTTGACGCAGTCAGCCTACAACTTGAACTACGGTATGTCAGTTTGGGACTGAAGTGCTTGCGTTGACAGACTGAAAGGAGCTCAAATAGGTAGACTGTGGACGTTGGTAGAGTTGGTACCTAATACTTCGCTTAATCATATGCATTGCCTTTTAAAGTGTTAATAAATACATATCGGCTTCGATCGTATGGAGTGGTCATTATTCTATGACGATTTATGAATGTTTTAGTATAAGTTATGAGTAACTGACCACCCGTATGTTTCTGTGGGTATATTCAGAAGCGAATATTAATTATTATTATTTTTTTTTTATTATAACCAAGTTAATATCATAGTGTACAATTAAAATCAATAACACAATTAAAACACTACAACATTAAAAAACAATTAAAATTAATGTATGTTACAATCTTTCAAAATAATACAGTAGCGCAAGTAAAGTCTTTTCAAAATACATGCAATGTTTGCGGAGAAATGAGGAAAATGGCGTAAGGAAAGTTTTGAGTATGTGGTTGGCTATAAAAGTAGAGTAAACCAAAGAAACGATGGATGGACTGTGTGAAGGATGATATGGCTCTGGGAGACCAGTGAGACGGCGACTTTTAGGGAAGTGTGGAAATTAAAACATCCTGCACCGACACAAACAAAATCAGGGATAAACCAAGAGAATGTTAAACGAATATAGGGTGGAACTAATATTGCTCAGTAGTGTTGTAAATAAAGAAAAAGATGCTTTACTTGAGTAAACAAAGTACGGGCATAGTTGGTAATATAAATATACTACGTATTTATATATAGTGTAGTTAGCTAAAATGGAAAGGCGTGAGCGGTGACTGAGCGTGCTACTTGCGAAATGTAAGTAATATTCTAGTTTACTGACCTTATCATATTGAGTTGTATTTAGCTTTGTTAAAACCTAGCCCTAAACACATTTTCTAGCGAATTAAGTATATTTAAACGGGCGCTACAGTTGGAAAGGTCTCACGAAAAAAAGTATGAGGGCAAACTCAGGAGACCCATCGTGAGGGAAAGTCCGAAAAGGATTCCGTGGCCCCTGGCAACACATACAACGGGTGGGTTTTAGTCAGTAAGAGTCTGACACTCCCTCCCGCTCCGTCCAGAGCGGGAGAAGTTATTTGATAATATCCCACCCAAAAAAAAAGGATATAGGATAACCTCCTAAATCCCTTTTTTCTTCTGCTTTTCGCACTTGAAAGGGTTGGGGGCATAATCGTTCACCAATCCAGCAGGTGATACCAGCAAGAGCTAGTTTCTCAGAAGATCCCGAATGTATCTTTATGAGATCTTCGCCCTTGGACCGTTTAGAATCAAAAGGTGGTAAACCGGTTGTGTGCAGAGATATCAAGACTGAGAATCCTCATTTCAGCAAGAAACCTGACCTACCGTACGCAATTGCTAAATATACGCGATGACGTTTAATCGCAGCTTGTTTTTAGTTAAAAACAAGCTGCGATATAGCCCAATAATCTTGACATAACATTTAGGTTGGGGAAAATGTTTTTTCGCATTATAGTATGTATGAACTTGTAAAAATCTCTTTGGGTATACTATTTGTATCTGGCTGGGTTTGGTATAATTGAAAGTTTAAATTTTAAAGAACATCATTCCAAATTCAAATTCGGAAAATGTGTGATTTTCATTTGTTTTTCGTACCGTCAAAATGAGTGAATCTAATGAAGAAATTCGATACATTTTAAAATTTTACTACAAAAAAGGTAAAAATGCAACGCAAGCCACGATAAAAATTTGCGATGTTTATGGACCTAGTTCAGTGTCTGTGAGAGTAGCACAAATTTAGTTTAAGCGTTTTCAATCCGGAAATTTTGATGTCAAAGATGCACGTCGCTCTGGTCGCCCTATTACGGATAAAATGGATGCCATTTTTTAAAAAGTGGAGCATGATATCAGTAGTTACGACGTAGCTGAAGAACTGGGAATTGACCACAAAACAGTTTTGGCTCATTTGAAAAAAACTGGATACACAAAAAAGCTCTATATTTGGGTACCTCACGAGCTCACTGAAAGAAACCTTATGAACCGTGTACTCATTTGTGATTCTTTATTACGACGTAATGAAACCGAACCATTTTTGAAGAAGCTGATAACTGGTGATGAGAAGTGGATCACGTACGACAATAACGTGCGAAAAAGGTCGTGGTCAAAGGCCGGTCAGGCTTCACAGACTGTGGCGAAACCCGGGTTAACTCGCAACAAGATGATGCTGTGTGTGTGGTGGGATTGGAAGGGCATTATTCATTATGAGCTGTTACCACCAGGCAGGACCATCGATTCTGAACTTTACTGCAAACAACTGATGAGATTAAAGCAAGAAGTTGAGAGAAAGCGGCTGGGATTAATCAACATAAGGGGTGTGGTTTTTCATCATGATAACGCTAGACCTCACACATCTTTAGCCACTCAGCAAAAAATAAGAGAGTTTTGCTGGAAGGTGTTAATGCATCCGCCGTATAATCCTGACCTTGCACCTTCAGATTTCCACCTGTTTCGGTCTCTTCAGAATTCTTTAGGCAGTGTCAGGTTAACATCACGAGAGGACTGCCAGAACCACTTGTCGCGGTATTTTGATCAGAAGTCCCAAAATTTCTATAGCAATGGGATCATGTCCCTACCTACAAGATGGCAAAAAGTTATCGAACAAAATGGTACCTACATACTTTAGTTAAATGTAAATAAACTATATTAAAAAACGTTTTGAATTTTCTTAAAAAATGCGAAGAAACTTTTTCCCCAACCTATTACGTCTTCGTCTTCAGAACAGGCACGTAAGAAACCACTACCTCTCATTGAAATCTCAACGCAACACAATCCATTTTTAATAACACCATTATCACTGGAACTGTCTCGCTGGTCAAGTAGTCGCAAGTCGCTACTACTGAGCATGAGGTCCTGGTTTCAATTCCCGGGTCGGGCAAAGTGATATTGCGTTTTTACAATTTTTCAGTAGCATCCCGGAGTCTAGATTTGTGCCTGGTTGATGGCAATAGGCTCGCCCCCTATTGCACAGGGCTTAAACATAACTGGCGAAATGTGGGTGTACTATAGGTACACCTCTGCCGAACCAGTCGGGGAATACAAGCGCGATGTTATTTGTACTATCACTGGTATACTTACTTCGCTATTATAACCAACCGGATACAAAATACTACAAACTACTTACCTTATAATTACACAGATTTAGAACGGATCTATAATAAATATCTGTGACTCGTGGTCAGTCAAAATGTAGCGGTCGGTGACGCAAGGGTTTCATCACAGTTATGTCACGTCAGCGAGTCGATCATTTAACTTGTGGTTGTGCAACTATTCTCTCTCGCGCCTTCCGCTCGCCTCTGATGTTCGATGTGTAAGGATAGTAAAGATAGTAAGTATTTGGGTCAGACTGGTACGGTGGTTTGAAAATAGTTTCCTCCTGTCGATATGCCAATTTAATTGGGGTCAGCGCAGTACATCTATCTTCCATACATCTATTGTAGCCTTTATCACAATCTAGCTCGCTATATCATCTTTCCTACAATTCATCCCATTTTTCTTCGTCCGCCTGTTGCGGGATGTCCCAAAATACAAATATTCAGGATGAAAAGAAGACTTCTCCAGGTCCCAGGCTACCATCTCTCAAATTTTATAACGATCCGTTCAGCGGTTTAGGCGTATAAGATAACAAACAGACAGAATTTCTTTTGCATTTGTAATATGAGTATGGAAGTATGGATTGTGCAAACACCTGAATTTTCACTGTATTTGTTTTGTTTACAGTTTTCTTTTTATTGCCACAATGTAGCGGAAGCTTCTGATTCCGAACTTCGTAAAGACAACCAGAACGTCTGTAAAAGAATATTTATTTCAGTATTTCTTAAATGCGATTCGCCAGCTATCCACATTTAAAACTAAATTAGGTACTTTAACAGTGATGAAATCTTGCTAAGTATTCCAATTTCCTGTAAGTATGCTATACAACAATATCTATATTTTCTGCATAGCAACAACATTTTGTTCCGGTTTCAAGAGAGTGGGTGACGGTGAAATTGCAACCCGCTATACAAGCTTGAGTGATCTAACTCTATAGAGGACGAAACAAGTTATAAAATAACTACCATTATTTATCAATAGATACATAAAAAAACAGAAGTCCCGACTCACTCACTGACTGACTCATCAAAGCCCAGATTAAATCCTTGGACCTAGGAAGCTGTAATTTTGCAGAGAGGCTCCCTTTATGACGTAGACAAGGAATTAGGCCGTATTTCAAAATTATCAATGGTTAGGGAATTCACGGGCGGACGAAGTTGCTGAAAAACTGCTAGTCTCTATTAAAACTAGATCATTTTTTGAGGTAACATTCACACTCCACCGATCAAATCAAATCAAAAATTGAATTGCGATACCAGTGACAAAACCATATTAAATTTATGCACTTGACCGAAATATTTTATAGTTATAAGAATTACGGTCAACAAACCATAGTCGGCGCAGTCGGTAAGTATGCCATCGGACACATCCGAAATTATGTAACGCGACCTTTGCAAGCGATGTTTGCCAAGCTGTTGGCCGTGTGCGGACCAATATTAGCGATGCTTTGCTTAATGCTCACGTGTTGACAAGGTACGCATACTTTGCTAACACGTGCAAATGGAGATAGACAGCGCAGACCTACACTGTTTTGTCGGTCATAGACAGAACCCTGTTAAAACAAGGTTTTCATAGTTTTTGATTACCTACTTTGACTATGAGGCTGTTTCGTTCCGAGTGTGCTGCGCCCGCCATCATTGTTTTTATAGATCGATCGACAGAGTTTGTCTAGTTGTTAGTATTTACCTACTCTATCTATGCAAAGTCTCAGATAACATTTATCTAACTTAATTATCGTACAGGACTGGTAAAGTGTATCCTAAGGTCACTCTCGTAGACCGATCGATCAAGGCGGTTTACGTTTTTAAAAACTAAAAACGCATAAAAGGTTCTCGAAAATTCCATAATTTCCAACAATAATTGTCCAACTTTTTAACGTCATGACTCGGCATTGTTCGTTGCTGACATGGAAATAATATGGCTACTTGTATGGCATTGACATGAGTCGTCTGGCACACGTCTTATAGGCGTACAGTTACTGCAATCCGTACAGACATGGATTGGCGATTCAAGTCTGAGGTGGACTGTGGAATCTGTTATAAATGTTTTGCATATTTACAGAGGTTGAGAATCACGTTGCTTTTCGTCGTTGTCATATAAAGTGGCTAAGGGAATAGGGATTATGTCAAGAGGATGTGTAGGAGCGTGCTTTAATGACAAATTGCGATGAACTACAATGACACTGATAATGAAGCGTTCATTAGGAGCCCAGAATTTAGCAATGGGCATGTACCTATAGGCATAATGTGTTTATTACTGACAGGCGGCAGTAGCTGTATCTTGCCGCCAACCCCAGAACGGGCTTTGCAATATCGTGTTATGATGAAAAGATTAACCAGTCAGCAAGGTAACAGCGGGTTTGAATACACTTCCTTAAATATCATCTCTCTCTTAGAAGTTGGTAAAATACCCCCACATTATTGTATCCAGTTTAAACCAACCAAATCTATTTTTAATATCAAACTCAGTTTCATTAGGTAGGTACCTTTATCAGTTTGATAAGTCGTTGATCTTTGGTATCCAATCGCCGGAGTCATTATAAAACAATAATAAATAATAGAATATTGCGTGGCAAGTCGACACTGATCAATTGTGTTATTTAATGGAACTCCAATAACTCAATTGAGGTAGGAAATAATCGATGTTTTACGCGGTGCTTTTAGTTAAGGTAGGCCTTTTACTTATATATTTTTGCTCTTGACAAACAGATTTAACTTGCTAAATCTTTTACACGCTGAACCCTTCTCTCTGTATTTCTATTTTAATATTGTAGAACTACTAAGAAAACAGAGAAAACTATTCGACTTATGCAAAGTCATCCTCGAATCACCGATTCTGTAATATTAAATACTTTCTTTTCCATCACTTCACTTTCCAAATAAGCCTACTGAGTACGCTCCCTTAATCATTTCATTATTGTAAAGTCACAGACGGTCAATAGGCAGTAATTCAAAGTACTTGTATTGAGCCGTCCATTGATACATTACATAAAAAGTGCAAAGTAATCAACACTCTCACTTTTTCAAATCGGGTAAATGTGGTTACTTTCGTTTTTTTTTTGTTAAGATTGTTATTACTACCTATATGACAATCCACAAGTAAACAACGGATTGGTTTTTGTAATAGCTAAGTAGATAAATAAAAGGGAACGTGTACCTATTACTTTGTTTTGTTTATAATGTACGCAGTAGATTTTTTTATTTTCAGGGATAAGATTAGAATGAGTCGAATTAGCTCTTTGTCCAAAAATAACAAAAACTCAACATCTTCAAACCTATACATAGGTCAAAGTTACACAGATCTAAGTTACAAAAGCTGCTAGGTAGACAGTGGAGCTTAAGAATAGTGTCATGTGAACATCGATTGTTACAGGAAGGTGCTGTCTGTTGAACTAGTGGCCACACAAGCAGCGACACAATCCTAACTAATATTATACTCGCGAAACTGATTTTGTTTGTTTGTTACGCTTTCATGTTAAAACGGCTGAACGGATTTGGATGAAATTTGGTACATGGTAAACTATGATCTGGGTTAGGACAAAGGATGCTTTTTTTCCCGGTAGTACGTTTCTGTGGAATAATTTCCGAACCCAACGCGGGTGAAGTCGCGGGCAAAAGCTAGTACTTTATACGTTTGCATTGTGTGTGACAAAACGACAAAGCAGAAGATGAAGGTCAAATCGTTGAATCCGTTCTACATTGAGGGCAAAACCTTTCCATGTTACATAATGTAAATCTCGAGACCCCACTGGACTCTTCTCTTGATTATTTAGATGTAGACCTTCCGATAAATCGCTTTCCTATCAGCTTTACCCTTGAAAATTAGGCTTGTGATTTTGGTTAATCAATAGGTGTTGTAAGATTAGGCAAGGGTGCTTAAATAGAAGTACCGGCCGCACTCTAAGGCCAGGGTCAATATGAAAAAAATAGCCTGCCTGAATTGTTGCAATATGAAGGTCTACATTGCATTTCAATTGAGATATTAAAAGCAAGTAACAAGAATAATTTGTGATTTCAAACTAACAAACAATTTATTCTGAGACATTAGTTAAACTCGTTGGAAATTTTTAAAATGTTTAAAATGTTTGTTTTATTACGACATATTGTGTCGCTCTACTTCCGCTCTTTAATCCACCATTTCTATGGCCCCCCGCACATATATTATGTGAGTAGGTACTAGTATGTTGGTACACAATAATCTCTGAACATCGATTGTTGCGCCATCCCAAACACGCGAGAAAACATCCGTGTGTACTTGTAATATTACTTCTATAACTACACTTGAAATAATTTCTACTGGTACACTGTACACTTATTAGCGTAAAGCTAAATATTTATAAACAGGAAAAGGTGTATCTTTATAATAATTTATAAAAAGTTCGAAAACATTGTATAAGATATTGTATTTATCTCAGAGCGTTTTGAAATGTATCAGTTTTTCTTGAAATAACTAGGTTGTCTTCAAAAGATCGCTTTTAGCGATAATACCGCCCATTGTGTCACCCTATGTAAAATCTCTACCCTTATATCTGACCCTTATACCCTCATTTTTATGGTATACATAATAAAGACTATTCTAACTCTCCCGAATTAAGCGAGTTAACGCTACCCGCATTGAGGAATTTACGAAGACGCGAAAGAAATTAATATTTGACATATCACATTTTCGCGATTATTTCAATGATCAGGGTCAAGGCTCTCCAGCAATTTCTACAGCAGCTAAAAAATAAACAATTGAACAAAGAAAAAATAAATAAACAGGACAATAAAAATACTTGGAAATGCCACCCACAAGTTAGCTACATCGATGAACGTGCTACACCCGCACTGGAAGGAATTCTGCATACAATGCGGTTTGAATGATTCACTACGATTTGAAAGGCACGTACGAGTGTTTCTATCAGCATTATTTTATTATCTATATAAACAATGCGTTTATTGTTGATTGTACACGTTGATTATGTGGCATATGAAAATGATCTATGAGAATTTAAACATACTAGTGGTCGCCCAGTGGTCGAAATTCGGTCCCCTCTACAAAGTACCAACATAATATATATAGTACTTATTAATTCCATGCTATTAAAAAGTACTTACTTATTCCATGTCCAAGCTGTCACTTCTGTCACCTATCTATCTTAAAGTCATGAGGCCCTGGTACTATGTGTGTGTGTGTGTGTCAAACGCATGGTAGTGTATGTAATGACTGTGCCAAATTTCATAATCCTTAATTTTCCTAGAAAGGGGTACCAAGTTTTCGCTTCACGTATTAAGTATAATGATAAAAGTAGAAGATTCCCCACTCTCTCTCTTCTTCTTTTGTTTGTTGGTATAGTGGTGTGCTAGCTGACATATGGCTAATAATTTAATGTTTTCTGTTGCGCGTAGTGTAAATTATTTTGCTTACTAGTGTATAGAATCCTTTTTCTTTTCTAACGGAACAGACATTGGTGCCGATTCCCTTGTTCACAAACTAAACTAAATTTAAGTTCAGTGCATCTTTTTCTTTCAATTTCATTAAGAAAAGGACAGAAGATAGATTTTAGTTTAGTCCTGTCAAGTTAATCAGCGCCTGTCACTACGCCATACAAGTTTAGACGTCATTAAAAACTTGCCTACTAAAATTACGTCAATTTACGTCAAGCGCTGATTAATTTGACAGGACTAAACTAAAATTTATCTTCTGTCCTTTTCATAACGAAATAGAAAGAAAAAGATGCACTGAACTTAAATTTAATTTAGTTTGTTAACAAGGGAATCGGCACCAATGGTTATCTATGATTATTTTTACACAAACCCCAAATTTTACTGTTGAATATTCTCAAACCAAAGAAGTGGTAGGCTCAGTGATCCCAAAATAAAAAAAAATAAAGTTTTGGATTTTTCATTTGTCTGTCTATAATGTCTTGTTACCTCTTAAGTTTGCCTTTTTTGTCGTAGTTGGTTTTTAGTGTTTAACATTATTTTTTATTCATAAATTCTAAGAATATAAGTTTAGTAACCACAGCAACACAATCGCAAAAGGTTTGATACAACTAAACATAAAATTGTAAGTCGTAAATGTCAAAATGAAAGTTACTGCGATTATGGTATAGTTTGTGTTACACAATTAGGATGCTGGTCTGGCTATAAGTAACTTCTTCACATCATTCTCCTGCCCTTATTCCAATATATTTGTGGTCGGCGCAACATGTCCCTTTCTGCCATTCTTCTCTATTAGTTTTCATCTCGGTAGTCACCCCCTTTCTAGCCATATCATCTCTCACACAGTCCATCCATCGTTTCTTTGGTCTTCCCCTACTCTTATAGCCATCCACATGATCCACATCCATACTCAAGACTTTCCTCACGACATTTTCCTCATGCATTAAGTTACTTTTACTAACGTACTTATTTCATACCTATAACTTCTATCCTAATCATAAACTAATATCTAACTAATATTATAAATGCCAAAGTGACTTTGTTTGTTTGTATGTTTGTTTGTTACGATTTCACGCTAAAACGGCTGAACGGATTTTGATGAAATTTGGCACATGAGTGGGTCATGACCTGGATTAGAACAGGATACTTTTTATCCCAGTATTCCCACGGGATCGAGACTTATGCAGGTGAAACCGCAGGGCGCAGCTAGTAGATAATAAATAATAAACTTTATCTATATGAATGGAGTTTTATCACAATTTACGCGCTATCTGTGTTTCTGTAGTTAATGACATTTAAATGAGATGAGACTCATACAGATGATTCAATAACTTCGAATTTAGAATAAAGCTTAAATGTCGACTTGGTTTGATTACTATATACTAGTTTTAAGAGTTTCTGATTCTATCGTTACTTCTTGAGTTCCTCTCATGCATCAACCAATCAATCTGCCTAGCCCTTTACCAATTATATTGGAGTCGGCTTCCAGTCTAATTGGGATACAGCTGAATACCAAAGCGACTGCTTATCGCTTGCGCTTTACTTTGTGTAAATTATTTCATCACCATTGCTCTCAAAACAGTGGGGGAAAACATCTCGAGGAAACTGGCATGTCCTAGAACTAAAAATTCGAAAACATGTGACATTTACGAACCCACACTGGGCCCACGTGGTGGATTACGGCCCACTCCCTCTCATAGAGAGGAGGCCTGTGTCCCAACAGAGGGAACATTACAGGCTGATCATGGTTCATGGTTCACATCTAAATTCCGTCTTCAATATTAATCCGTGTTCCGGAATTAATTCTCATAAAACGACAAAAAATAATTTACTGCGTGATTTTAAGTTTATATTTAAGCTAATGTTTTAGTTAGTATGCCTTCCTCTTATAATTTAAGGATCCTACAGACTGGCAAGATATCGCGTGCGCCACAGGCAGCAATATGCCTGTCGCGCCCGCGATATCGCCCCAGTCTGCACTGGCCTTTATCCAGCGAGCTACCGAAGCATGCCCTTTCGCGTTATCTGCGATCGTTACTTTCTCTACCACGTGCTTATTTATGAGAAAACGTATTATTTAGACTAGAAAATACAATTAAAATTGTTAAAATGTTACCTACTTACTTCTGACTTATTTTAGACGTCTCTCTTGCTTGGTTAACCTATGTTAGAAAAAAGTTAAAATTAAGTTGCTTTAAATGAAAATGTTTTTCATTTCAACTGATCATTTTATTGAATTTTTGTCGTACTTCAGTAGTTTTTTGTACTAAGTTGATTTTTTTTCTAAATTTTGTAATACACTTATGAATATCAATCGTGCGCTAGCAGAACCAATTAAATTTTAACTTTGTGTAGTGTTTGGGTCACCAAGATACAGGCTGTGCCTAGTTTGGGACCCGCCATTTAATCTGTCTAAGTCTTCTGTTAGTGATAAATTCATACCATGTTACTCGTATAGAACTTTAAGAACTTTGTGATAGATAAATAAATTAATTTAAATTTGAATTTAATCCGCTTTGTTAGTATTTAGTGATAATAGCAGGAATGCGATTGTTTAAAGTATTTCTTCGTTAATCAGCTGCTTAATGTTGTTGTCACTTTTTTTTTTTTTGGGTGGGAACTCATCAAATAACTTCTCCCGTTCTGGGCGGAGCGGGAGGGTGTGTCAGACTCTTACTGACTAAAACCCACCCGTGTTCTTTCCCTTGCCTGTGTTGCCAGGGGCCTCGGTAACCCTTTAGTACCTTCCCGCGACCCCGGCAGGATGTTGTTCACTTCATTTTATAAAACAGTTTGTCTAAACGCGGTCAACTTAAAAATTACCAAACGGATTCTCATACGGTTTTCACCAATTTTGTGTAAATTGACTGAAATATGACGTTGATTGTTGAAGATGTCGGAAAAATCATGGCGACTGGGAGCTTTACTGGCGTGCGCGTTGCCGTAGTATGTTTCCCTGGGATATTTTCCGACTTCCACACGGGCGAAGCCGCGGGCAAGGCTAGTAAGCTATAACAATGCGTAGTACAAGGAATTTAACTTAAAATAATCAAAGTTAAAGTGAGCGAAGACCGAAACTCTACATGGCGTGAAGTGATTATAACGAATGTGTTAGGAGCACCGCACACTTGCAGACTTGCATTGTGCTTGCGACATCACCCACTCATTGTTATTATTTACTATCTGGCAACACGCTTATTTGTTTTGAATTGTTGTTTGATGGTGTAAGTTCTATTGTATGTGTTTATATTAGAGTAATGGCCTACTCTACTCTAGTAGTCTATTGTTTGCTGGAATAAACTTAGGCGTTCATTTACTCATCTGGGATGCATCATGGATATTTTACGTTCAAAAATGCCTATTTGAAATAAATTATTTGATTTTGACTTCGATACATCGCACTCGCGAACTACAGTTTTGTACAGCTTTACGATTGCTGTAGAAATGCATTCCAACTGCATTTTAAATGCAATTTAGCCATTGTTTTGGCCCTTTTATAAATTCAATATTAAAAGCGTCGTCTTTTCTCTCGTCGGTAACAAGCATCATTCTAAAACAATACACTCGTGTGAAGAGGCGTTTACCTTAAACAATAGGTATTTGAACTTGAACCACTTATTGTCTCTATCAGCATTACTGAAAAGTAAAACAATCAACATAGACAAGTAGGTAATTAAATAAGTAACCTATGATCGATGACTCATGTTAACGATATCTTTTGTTTTATTCATATTAGCGCACAGTGTCGAGCGTATTATTGTATTTTTCGTGATATAAAGTACAAATTTTCGTCGTTTTCTCAAAATATATTTCAAACAGACAGATAGTCAAACTTTTGATAGTCACAGTAAAATATAAAGATGAAATACGAAACGCGACTTTGTAGTTCATAACTTCGTAGTATACAGTATTAATATAAATTACAATCAAAACCAGGAAACAAATCGTGCGCCACGCGTTTTTTTATCGCGTCTTGTCGCGTCTGTTTTGTGTGTGATGCACCTTATTTCAGACAAAGAAGTTTCGTCTAGATTTTATTTTGATTTATTAGGTAGATTAAATAGATAAAATATGGTAATTTTTGTTCCATCAAGATATTACGCAAGCGCAATGACGTCATTAATATATTTTTACTTAGCTTGTTTTTATCGCATTATTTAAAACGTGTCATAAAACGAGATTCCTTTAGATTATTAAGGCTCCTACATACCGGCGCGACATGTCGCGCGACGCGTCGCGACACAAAGGCACCGCTTGTAGCGCTACACGCGGTGTCTTTGTGTCGCGTCGCGTCGCGCGCCTTTAAATAATATTGACATTTAGCAATTCAGTTTCTAAAGGAAAAACATTAGTAAATTTATTGCTAAATGTAAATATTATTTAATAATCTTAAGGAAGCACGTTTCGCAAGAGAGGAATTAAATTGCTGTTTCTCTAAAAATCTAAAGAAAATAGGTGCCTATTATTAGGTATTCTCAAATAAATAAAATGAATACCATTAATTTTACTGTACTACTCTCTTTAGCTTAGCATAATCAACCTATAATGTTCCCACTGCTGGGACACAGGCCTCCTCTCTGTGAGAGGGAGTGGGCCGTAATCCACCACGCGGGCCCAGTGCGGGTTGGTAGATGTCACATGGCTTAATTTATTTTTGGTTCTTGGACATGCCGGTTTCGTCACGATGTTTTCCTTCACCGTTTTGAGAGCAGTGGTGATGTAATAATTTACACATAGTAAAGCGCCTATCTGGGTTCGAACGTACGACATACAACTCGTAAGTCGCGGCTGTTACCACTGGGCCACCACTGTTCTAGACTGTCCAGACTCCAGATAGGCAGTCGTTCCATTTAAAGTACTGGGATAACATACTCAGTATGTCAGTCGGTATTCAGCTGCATCCGGGTGGACTGGACGCCGACTCCAGCATAGTTGCGAAAAGGCTGGGCAGATGATGATGACGTAAAAGGTTTTCGATAGCCTACGTCAATCTGATTTATGAAATTTCCATCAAAGTTATCGTTGATAGAATGACACTATGTCTAGGCCCTCTGGATTTCTAGATGGCCTCCACGAATAGAAAAATAGGAGGTTTATTCCTTGCCCAGAATCATAAGACTACGGCAGGTCTACATGACGGTACCCAGGTGTAACATGTCACATCAATTTTTAGACAGAAACTGTAGTAGAAAGAGTGACAAAGACTTTTGAGAAGTTCCTATATACCTATTCGATAACGTCTAAGCGCCTGTCTGGGTTCGAACCCACGACCTACTCGTAAGTCGCAGCCGTTACCACTGGGCCACCACTGCTCTCTGCTCTGCTTTAGCTTACTTCAGATTATTTATTGCATAAAAAATAAGCAAAATAAAAAACAAACAATAAATAATATCATTCTTACATTTCCGAGAAGGCATAAAAACTAGACTGTAAATAATAAACATGGTTGAATGTTAATCCTCTGTCATAATGATAGACCATTGCGCCATGCGGAGGTCAGCAGGGTTCAAAGTCAAGTGTATACAGCGTTATTAATTACAAGTAACAGTTAGAACAAGGAAAAATATGGAAAATGTGCTTGTTTAGAAATAAAGGTAACTTAGGTATTACACTGGTGTCAATACTAGAGTCTTTGTATAGCCCATTGTGAGGAAATATGCAGTCAACTGTTAAGTACCTATTGTAAATTATTGAAATATTATCGAAGAAAATGTTTGCTACGTCATTCATTGGTCATATTGTAAATCTTAAGAGCTTGGGTAAAGCCCCATTCACACGATGCTAGTTCCTTGCCTGTGGCATACAATAACATTGAAGCCACATAGGACTTGCATCGTCTAAACACTGTTAGTTTAGACTGATATCGCACCGTGTAAATGGCGCTTTCGATTTTTTCTCTGGATAAATTACCCCAAACCCCATACTGAACTCTACAATAATATTAAATCCGAATTCTTTTAAAGGGCTTTCTGGGGGGCAACCACCGCCTTTTATAGCAGTATTATTTTAATATTGCTTCACAGTGGAAAAGAGCTATACCCCTGTACAGCTTCATCTCATTCTCTCACTGATGTAATATTAAAATAATACTGCTATAAGAGACCGTGGTTGGCCCCCTGATAGTAACTATGGTAGGTATTCCTTTAAAAAATGCTCTATTATGCTCTATTCAGTTGCCTCCCTACCATTCTGTAGAATACTCATTCAAACCCCAGCAAGTTACATCAAATGCAAAATATTAATAAGAAACGTGTACTCTGTCCAATTCTCTTCGTTCTGTTACTAACTTACCTTTCCAAAAAGGGTAGTTTTTACCCAAGAGAGGAGCTACATTCACATAAAGATTTTTCAAGGAAACTCCCCACCCTCTATACCAGGCTAGCATAAAACATTGCAAGTAATCATCAGAGCGTGCGGTGTAACGTTTCACGTGCGACCTCCAATAGTTTTCTACGAGCCTAGTATATCTTCAGTACACACACTACATTTATAACTACTAATTGGCTAAATAATAAGCAGGTATGGAAACATTAATATTAATATTTAGTTGTAGAAAAAAACAATGTAATGATTGTTTAGCTCATAGCGATTTCGTTTAAGACGCTGACAACACCTAAACCGCAGTCACTATCAGATTGCATAGAAAAGAAAGAGACGCGCGATGACACAACGCTTGTAATTTATTGCAAAATATGAAGCAATTCTCTATTTACTCAAAATTGAGTTGAGTAATCGAAAATAAAAAACAACCAAGTTCTGCATTAAAATAAGACGTTCTTGTTATTAATTAAATACGTAACGTATGTTGATATTTAATGCAGATATTTTGGATTAGAACTCAAGGTAAGAGGTTAGTTTAACGTTAGTTTGTATCGAGATTTTTTTTCAAAACGTGTTTTGGTAACAACCAAGTTCTGGGAAATATGTTCAAAATTAACATATATTTTTTCCGCTACCACAAACTATACAGATTTGGCAATTTTTTTTCTTAAGAGGTGCCTATTTTGGTCAATTGGGCCTTGTCAGCGCCTTAAGGAATTCTCATTTAGATTATGTTTGACAACATTGTGTTAATTTAGGGTTTAGACTTGTATCTTGTGAAAAACAAGAGAATTCCCAAAGGAAGAACTAGTTTTTGAAAAAGGCTGTGGTTATGACATTAATTTTGACTCTGGCTGGTCAATTAATTAGATTTAATTATTGTTTAAAAAATATTATTATTTCAAATCTAAATCGTGAAATTATCGTCAAAATATTACGTAATTTTCCGCCTATTCCATATGGAAAACGGATCTTCAAAATGTCTAAGAAATTGTAACCTGTTAAGCCCCGCGCGACACCGATTCGGAGTCAAACAATAGAAAATCAATTGTGTCTCATTAGCTGTCCTTGACCAATTAAATTCTAGCCATTAATGGTGAAACCATTTTGGGCAAATCCGGTTTTTAGAAAAGGTAAAGATGTCAAGCAGTCTCTCTAAACTGAAATAAAACGGTGACGTAGGACAGACAGATCATTTTGAATGAAAAAGCTGATAAAACAAAAAGCTTAACCAAGATTATCCTACATTTGCCAACATTGTAATACTTATGTACTAATTACATTCTATCATTGATACCCTTTGTCTCAACAAATTAATTCTAGTCAGACATCCTCCATTTTCATTCAACCCGCGTCTAACGTTTTGACATGTCCATGGCCGCGTGGCGAAATTACGATTACGATACGAAACTGATTGGTATATCGCCATCTCTTTCTTTCCTATTGTCCTTGAAGCTGTGCGTGAGAGACAAGAACGTTGGAATTTGATGTTAGTGTAAATCGAGATTGCTTTGTTAACTTCTTTTCTGTAAGATCTCCTTGTAATACTAAGTTGAGTTCTCTTTGTTTTAGTGTAATATATTAGTTGTTAGACTGGTCAGACGATGTTCTGTAGATTTATTGACATACTACTGTGGATACGCTGTGGTTGTTAATGAGGATTGCGGAATCATTAAAAGGCTTATCTTTACAAATGCTTCGTTGTTGTATAGATCTAATATTATATTTTTTAAGAAGAATTATATTTTTGGGAGCAGTTTACACATAACATCACGCCTTTTTTCCCCGAAAGGTTGGGCAGATGTAGGTGTACCCATAGTACATACATAATTCGCGAGTCTATTGCCATCAACCGGCTCAAATCTAGACTCCGGCCCGCCCGCACCACCGAGAATTTCTAGATGTAAAACCCAATAACACTACACATTAATACCAATGTATAAATAAGATCATCTCTTTTTTTCTGAACTGTGTTGGTTAATAGATTATTCAGTTTTCTTGGAAATAAATCCATTTGCTCTTAAATATGCTAAATCATGCAATGATTTAGCATATTTAAGCGTGGTTTTTTTAAGTGGGAACAGGAATTCTGTTTATTTCTTATCAGTTTTCTCAGTCTAACTTATTTAGTTTGTTTATCTTCATTAATGAATAACTTAAAAACAAAATAAACAAATTCACTAGTAGGTTAGGTACTACCTACTCTGACGACCATCAACACAAACGATGCTAAAATCATAACAAGTTTTTATTAAAGATCCATCTTAAAATTTACTTCATGGAAATAATTCTATAATTGACTAGCGTTAATTAATATAGCTGTTCTCGGTGGTACATCCTGGCGCTGGGATCTCCGGGTGACCACCATTATCGAAGGACCCCTTAATGGTTTTAGTCTTTAGTCTAATGATAGTCTCCTGAAACCGTTGCTGTCGCAAGAGACTGGCTTCTGGGACACAGGGTATCCTAGTGCGGGAGAGACTGGACCTGGCGACACAGGGTAGCCAAGTGCGGGATCCGGGATCAAATTTATATAATACGTAACAATCTCATGGAAAATAATACTTAATTAAAACTGTCTGATCATCTTTGGCACGATCTAGATGAGACAAAAGTGCAATGCTTTCCAGGGTCGTCTCGACTGCTTAACATCCTTGACCCAGAATGTTCCTTACTATAGTTACTATTGATGTAACTTTCTATCTTTACCTTCAAAAACGAAGACACCGGCAGCTCCTCACTTCACTCTCATTTTCAATTTCCCTCACATTTTACATCCGTACGTGATTTGTGCAGACTTGCACTTCTAAGTCACCAGCGACCTTGATACGTCGCCACGACGTGTCGTCAGAATACGAGTGTAGGTATAATCGATGTGACGTCCGAGTACTCGAGCATGCATCGGTAATCGAGTGATAGATATGTTGGTTTGTGCATCGAATCGATTATAACAGACTGTTGATTGATCTTCTGACGGTTTTCGTGGAAAATGACTGGCGATTTTTCGCGGTAGTCACATGTGTACTGGGGTGTCTACTTTCTAAGAACGATGCTGGTATGGTTGAGTTCGGATGAGGTTGCTTTTATGACTAGAAATAAATTATTTGCTTATTGAAGAATAGTCATTCGTAGAAAAGATGAGTCATTTAAATACTGACGCAGCTAAAATGTTGTGACATTGACAACTTTCTTACTGAAAGTGCTGATGACACCATTACTTAAAGACGATTTATTTATTTATTTATTTAAGCTTCTTAAATTTCCTGCAGTAGAATATAATAGTTTAGAATAGACGCAGTATTCACATATTTGTATGTGGAAGTAGTCAAAAACTTTTTAACATTTAAAGCCGACTAAAACATTGTTCAAATAAAAATTAGGCATTTTTAATGAAATGAGGCAGCAATCGACGATTATATATGTTTTATATAAAACACACAGATAAAATGGCAGGGGATGACTTGCACACTCAATAATAGACCCCCGCAAACGGTCGCTAGCACATAATAGTGTCGTAACGAAAAGGGGGCAACATGTTCTAAGGTGCTTATTAGGAATGACGAGGTATTTCACAGCTATCAGGACAATGCTGGTATTTCAAATTGTCTTTTACGCTTACAGAGAGTAGGCTCACTTCTGACCTGTATTATGCGATGAGATGCACAATGATGAAAACACAAAGAATCCCTATGATTCTCTCCTATAATTTATTATAAAGCCATCGAACAGATCCAACACGTGACGAGAGCGACAATAGCGTACGATGCTGTAATAACATGTTATAATATCTTCAAGGAAGACAGCATGGCGGAAGACACAATTGTTAACACATCTCGGTTTTATAGCGCGGTTGACGAGTGGTTTAGTTTAGATGTGGCAGATAACAGCTTTGTTCACGTAATTCTGTTATAAATACTTAGAATCAGGTCAGGTTGGTTTTGTTAGGACGATTAATAGTGTCGGTTATATATTTTATCTTGAGGCCATTTTTGAACCCAAAATATAAAACTAATTTAGTTACTCGTATAAGCATTAATGGTTTTTTAGTTCGGGACGCTTTTTCAGCCACTGCTAGGTATAGCTTCCTCTACCAATTGCCATTGTTCTTGGAATTCTTGAAGCAAAACTTCTTTTATTACGGTTTGAGATTTTCTCCAGATTCTCCTACAATTTGTGACACGTGAAAGAAGCACTCTTATTATTTTTGTAGTTAATATTTCGTCTTGCGGTTCCATTATTAATCTCTACGGGTACTATGGGTGACTTGAGTGCACGGGCAACTTGGGTGTCATTTGCTCTTTTGACTTTAGGTCCTACATGTAATTATTCGTCGTGAGGAAACCGGCATGTCCTAGAACCAAAAATTCGAAGACTTGACATCTACCAACCCGCACTGGGTCCGCGTGGTGGATTACGGCCCACTCCCTCTCACAGAGAGGAGGCCTGTGTCCCAGCAGTGGGAACATATAGGCTGATTAGGTATGTATGTATGTATGTAATTATTCGCAAGCAAGTCTCAATTTAAATGATTTCCTCAATCTCTATAACTTGCCATTTTTTATTGCAATATTCCGGTTTTATCATAACCCTGTAATAAAGGTCGTTTAAGTGGACAGTCAGCCGCACGTCCATGGTAACAGTTTGATATAAGTAGGTTTATATAAACACCTTTACACGTCAATAATATTTTAAAAACTAGATGAGGTCGGCGTTTCAATCTCAGAGTAGTCGTCTGAGTAGAAAGACCGAAAGGAACTCGAAGGTTACAAGCCTCTTTTAAAGTCCAGACATTATCTTGGTCAGATCATGTGAGGACCATGTAGTCTGACTTTTACAGCGCCTTTATTTTGTAGCAATAAGGGTTTTTCAAGTGACGCGTTGACTGTACAGAGTCCCAGTTCTCATACAACGGTTGTAAAGCCAGTCGTTTTAGTGCTCATTTTAAGTTCCTTGACCCGGCTTGTTTTTTCCGCGATGGCTCTTATTATGACGTTGCTTAAAGTTAAGTTATGATTGACGTCTGCTTAACCGTACATTTTGTAACGTTTAAACGTCTCTTTACTTTAAGCAACGTTTATAAATAAACCCCCAAAATTTTAGTTTTGCAGGTCTCACCATAATAATATATTTCTGAATGTCTGACTGGCATAATCAATCCCCGTTATATGAATTAATTACCTTATATTAATAATATTAAGTTATAGGTTATAGGTAAAACCGGTTTATATAAAATACTAGGGCTTAGCCCACGAATTCGTCCGCATGGATTTCGTATCTTCGCCAACAAAGTTCAATACGCTCTCAATCCCGATTAAAAAACAATTTTCGAAAACTAATGATTGCGATCTGATTATATATTATATTATGACGAACTTTATTATTTATCACAAAATACAATTCAATTGTTTCCAGTTTACAAAAAAAAATATGTGTAGGTAGTTAATAGACTACCTACACATTTAGGTATTTTAGCGTAGAGCTGTTCGCTCACACCGCGGTATTTTTATTTATTTTAGCATTTTTACACCCGCCACAACTTCTAAACATAAGGTCCGAAACGTATAATTTAAAGAGGAATTTACATGTACATAATACAACCATGATTATGAAACTATTTAGTTGGTTAAGGATTAATATCATGATACGAATGTCATCATCTTTCGATTCTACACGTGTTTTGATTGACTAATTTGAACAAAAAACGGTTATTGTGACTTAACTATAATAGTTAGACAAATAACCTCACGGATTTTTTTGTGGGCAATGATGAGTACTATAAACATGTAGTACATTATTTTATATATCATCAATAGTTTTTGCAACGACGCTTATAATAACTTGTACAGGCAAATGTTTGATGCTTTGGGTTACATTATTCTAATTTTCGTAATGATCTCTATTTTTTTTTAAATAAAATATAGCCATGTACTCGCTGATAATATAGTTTTTTAAAGGTGAAAGATTTTTTAAAATCGGTTAAGTAGTTTTTGAGTTTATCCATTACAAACAATCAAACAAAAAATTAAAAGTTTTCTCTTTATAGTATTATAGTAAATATTTTAAAATTAAAATGAATGATAGTAAGATTATTTCCCAAAGAATCGATATATTGAACAAATAACAATCGGAATATGACGAAATCTATTGAAAACTGTCTTTGTCAGATATATTGAAAACTACAAATACTTATTGTTAGTTGTCTTAATCCATACGTACATACGTCATAATCATACAACTATTATACGTACACATAAAATCCTCTAAAGCTATTGTATAATTTAATTATCGGCCTGCAAAAGGAAAACGACTCACATCCGCGTTGAATAGTGCCAAATGTATATATAGACATATACCTGTGCTATAATTATGTAAATATACATAACGCACTTTGTCTCAAGACATTTACGTCATATAAGCATTACTTATGTAGATATTACAAGTTTTTTTTTCATATATCCTTCATATTAGTAGTTAGTACACAGACGGTCATTAATTATAAATATCGTTTTTGGTGTATAACTTGCTTAAATTATAGAACGGATTAATTAAGATTATTATTGATTCGACTTGTCAGGGATTTATAGTCTGACAACCAGTCTTACCAAGGGGTATCGTGTTCCGGGGTCGCGGGAAAGTCCGAAAGGGATACCGAGGCCCCTGGCAATACCAAACCCACCCATGTTCCTTCCGTTGCCTGGAAGGAACATGGGTGGTTTTTAGTCAGTAAGACTCTGACAGACCGTCCCGCTCCGCCCAGAGTGGGAGAAGTTATTTGAAAATTTCCCAACCAAAAAAAAGTAGGCAGTCGCTCTATGTACAATTCAGCTGCGGTTATACTGGAAGCTGACCCCACCAAAGTTAGGATAAGGCTAGGAAGATGATGAAGAACAGAAAAAAACTGTTTTTAATATTATTATATAACCACTGCAACTGGGGAGATTAATGCAATGCATTAATTAAAAGTAACACAAGTAATTTTTACGCCAACAGTTTCACCTTACACCTCGCGCCATCATAAATGTTAACTGTCAGGTTGCACCATGAATTAAACGCCCGGTTATGAAGGCGACAGTCTGACTCATCTAAGGTCAAGGTAGTCTGATTAACACCTTAAAAAGACAACATCCTGACATTTTCCTGGAAGTAGTGGATCACAGGTGTTGAGGACAGGTTTTTTTTAAAGTAAGTTACTTTAAAGCAGCAGTAAATAGTTGTTTATGTATACAACCAAAATCCAACCAACCAAAATCCAATCAACCAAATCGTTACTTAAAGTTTATATTGGAAAACTATCATTCAAAAACATTAACGATTAAATTAAATTTCAATTTTCTTGACAGGTGCTTGATTATTTTTAAGTAATTGTGTAAGGAAAGTATACTTTTACAATATTTGTAAATCTGAGAGCACCATGTATCTATCACATAATTAATTTATCTGTTGCTTTATTTTTATTTCTTTTTACCTTTTGTGGTATAGTAATTTTATTCTAGATGCAACATCTTCACATATAATTATATAATTCATGTATACAAAATATTGTAAAGCATTTTAAAAGAGTAACGTTGGAGTTTCTTACCCATTCTTCTTCATACGAAAGTATCTTTTGGAACGGGCGACTAGAATCAATTCTATTTTTTTGTAAATGTTGACGTCCATAAGTGCCTTTCATATGCCTATTTGAAATAAATAATTTGACTTTGTTTAATTGAGTTATTGCTCTAAGATGTTTGCATCTCATAAGTCATTTGCTGCGAGAATTTGTTTATATCCCGTTTTTTTTTAAAGTAAAACACTGTCACGTGATACTCAAGCAAGCAAACTGAACATTCATGCACGATGATTGTTGAGTTATGAATGAAAGGATAAACATATTAAACATCCTGTTACGGTAACTACAGTTACGAGCGGTTTACGTTACGTCACAGTGTCATCTGGCTTACTTTTGCAGTATCTTTAGTAGTGTCATTTTGGCTATAAACAAGTTACTTACAAGTACATATATTCAAAGAGTGATTGGACTGTAGAAATGATTAGCGACGCTTTATATTTAAATGTTCTTATATAGCTGGGCCTGGATTAGACCAACTCCAACTAAATAGCTATAATAATCTGAGACCCAACTTGATTGGCTGATAATTAATACGAAAGTCTCATTGACGTACAGTTGTAACTCCTTCTCCATCTTACTTTGTAATATAAACCTAATGTTAATGTAACTAACGTTGTGTTTCCTTTGTTTACAGAGAGACCTCGCCTCCGTCGCCAATGGGCGACGCGAAGGAGTCAAAGATGAGCCAGATACAGTTCTCACCGCCTTTCGAAAAACAGGAGAGCTCGGTCAGTATACACTTTATTTTCTTCTTCTTGTCGAAACAAGTTTAACGTACAGTTTGTCATTATAAGAGGAGTTCTGTCGTAGGGGAAACCGACATAAACACTAATATTAATATTATTAGGAAAAAAACCGGACAAGTGCGAGTTGAAATCGTTATCCCAAAGAAAATTATCTGTTCCGTACTTATATTGTGATCGTATTAGTACTTATTGCACTTTGATATGGAACAGGTAATATTTATTTTATTTTTCAGGGTTGATTCCATAGTAATGTAAAAGCTGCTCCAATTCTCCACTCCCTTAAATTTTGTCACTCGTTTAACATAAAATACTGTATATGAAACAAAAATGACCGCCTCTTAAATAACCTTCGTTTTAAAATAGAATAGAATAGTTCTTTATTTGCATTTTAAGTTTAAAATGATCCTTATTTATGCTAAACTACCTTAACTAAAGCATGCTAACAGTTTAAGCTATAATAAAAAAGACTATACAAGTTTCAGAGTACTTCTTATTTATCCTAGGCAAGTTTGTTCAGTCTGTCTGTTGTTAAAAGTCTTACTTTACCTAAATACCTTAGCCGCGCTCATTAGCAAATATGAAAACCAATTAGTTAGGAATGAGCTGACATAATTAAATAACGATACAAATGATTATGAAGCACTCATCTCTAATTGAAGGCAATGAAACATGAATAGTGTCACGTATACAGTTGAAGAGTAGCTGAGCACTGACCACCCAAGAAGGTGATATCTGAACGAGGATAAGAGAGCCTATGGATTTATCAATAAGGGTGGAAAGAAGAACGTGGAACACAGAGAACATTATGCTGGATGGGCTCTGGCGGAGAATGATTAATTGGTCTGTTTTGTATTTGTGTTGGAATACCATTTCATACCGTAATATGAGTGACGAGTGATGAGTGTCCAGATGGACAGACGATCTAGCTAGAGGGAAAACAATGGATATGAGAGATGGGCACAGCAACATCAAAGAGTTATACCCCTAAGACTACAGACGTTGACTTTGAGTTCAGTTTAGCTAAATCGTTTGATTAAACGAACGTAATAAAAAGTTCATAAAAAAAATACGGTTAATCATGATTAGGAAGAAAATTGCTCATAAAACTAGTAGACTGATATCTAAACATGCAGCTCAATGAAACTGTAAAGTCGATAAATTAAATTTTCCAAAGTAAATCTACCATACAATTTTAATATTACGTCTGGGTAGCTTTTACCTCTCGTAGCTAAGTAATAGCATCCGCACGGGTTGATAATCAAGGTTAAGCAACGCTTGGTGAGGTAAGTCCGTGGATGGGTGACCATCCATTACATATCGAGACCCCCCGTCCCTCGGAAAACAAGTTAGGCCGGTGGTACCGGCTGTCGTTCGTAGATCTTTGACAGTTGATACGGGTAGTCAGAAGACCGAAGTCTGACAACGATAACCCTGGTTCTTACCAAGGGGTATCGTATTACTGAGTTTCACGGTTGTGGAGGTCAGATGGGCAGTCGGGCCTGTCAAATACTGGTACTCAGCTGCATCTAGTTGAACCGGAAGCCGACCCTAACTTTGCTGGAAATACGCCAAGCAGATGATGACATCCGGGCATCTAAAAGCGCGGTATTGCTAAGCAAACAGCGAATAAAATATGCCTAGATCAAACATAATTTCTAGGACCCTATTTCACAATCTACCACTCTCGCAGATTTCTCTCTCCAAAGAATACATAACATCAAACTATGTCAATCGGTATAGAGTGGTAGTTACAAAATGTATTGCATAATTAAGCATTGTCCCAACTACTCGTAGTTACGACTACTATTATATTGCGTTCCTAATTAAACCGGTATTAAAGTAGTGAAATCTGATGACGGTTTCCTTATGTCATTTTAGGGTTTTAAGTGTCGGAATGGCAGAAATGAAAGGAGGCCTAGAGGCAGTTAGAGTTTCCGGGTTATGATGATGATGTACAGAGATATCGAAGTTAAGGCAACAGTTAAGGCACTGACAAGAGGCAAATGACCAAAATAGGCTTGTCTTAAGAAAAAAATTGCCAAATCTGTATGGTTTGTGGTAGCGGTAAAAATATATGGTAATATTTAACATATTTCTCAAAACTTGGTTGTTACCAAAAAACGTTTTGAAGAAAAATCACGATACAAACTAACATTAAAATAACCTCTTACCTTGAGTTCCAATCCAAAATATCTGTATTAAATATCAACATACTTCGTAACGTATGTTGATATTTAATACAGATATTTTCAGATAAAACGGTCTTGTAATTAATTAAATACGTATATTTAATTAATTACAAGACAGTTTTATTTGAATGCAGAACTTTGTTGTTTTTTTATTTTCGATTACTCAACTCAATTTTGAGTAAAAAGATAATTGCTTCATATTTTGCAATAAATTACAAGCGTTGTGTCATCGTGCTTCTCTTTCTTTTCTATGCAGTCTGACAGTGACCGTGGTTTAGGTGTTGTCAGCGTCTTAACTTATGCATAGTAGCTTGGAGAAACTATGGGTAAGAACATTTGTAGAATATTACTAAAAGAGATACATAAATATCGTAGAAGATGATTTGCTGAACCGATCACAAATAAAGTGGGGTAGTGGCAGGAGGACAGGAACATGATATTTTACTACAGCGTGTACACCGTACTGTCCATGTACAGTTCTCTATAGTGCAATAGACCGAGATAAGTCACTTGATTCATTAAGATTTTTTTTTATTATATTTAGCTACATTGATATTATCTTAACTATTGAAATCTTTTGGTCTCAGTAACAACTAGGATTTCGATTTGTGCCTGATCCAGAGCTATATGTTTGTGCCCTGTATCTTAATTCAGCAGGACCGATAGTTGGTCCGACCCACGTTTCTGCCTATACCATCTAAATCACAAGCTTTCCTATTTATAATAATAGAACATATTATATTTTTGGCATATTATGGCAACACGACATAAACATTCTAAACCTGCATTTAAAATAAATATCATTAAATCCAAGATGACCTGATAATCACCATATTTTAGTTTGCAAATAGTTTTAGTTGAGTTAGGATTTAATTTTGTTATTTTTATTAATTAATTTGGTATAAGTTGTTATTTATTTACATATTATTTTAATTCTGAATAACTTAATAAAAAAATAATTACTTAGATGTCCTTGATTATCGATTTTTCTGGGTCCTATTTATGCAATTTTAATATTGCTTTTTATAATATAAGTTAGATGGCGTCTATAGTAGTTTGAAACTGTTGCATAAGGAGGGGTATTACAACACGAGGGTGTGTTTATAAACCGAGCCGTATATTATTCACACAAGTTTTTTAATACCTAGTTATGTGCAGATTCATACACTACTTTATCTACTCTCATTAATTGGGATTGAACCTACTAAACAAAATATGAAAAAATGGCGGCAAAACCAAGCACATCACTGCGCATGCGCTACAGTGGGCGCTGCCATAGACTATAAAAAATTGGAAATAAACTTTTTTGCAATGCTATAAAAATTGGCGCGCCCCGCATATACGTTCCATTAGAAAAAATAATTGATGGAAAATTCTTGGTGATATTAACTTTATGGATTCGCCCTGTACCGTATTGGTAAAAAAATTGTTTGATAACATTATTTTGTTAGAGAAAAGGTGTTACAACAATATGGTTCTATTTTTAAATTTCAGTATTGTGTTCATAGAGTATGTATGTCAATAAACTCGTTTTGAAGTTTATGATTCGAATTTTACGATGAGAGTGGATAAAGTCAGTTACGAGTAGCCTTTACACGTAGTTTTCTTTAGGAATAGCACAGCCAACGCAGTGGACAGCCATAAAGCTAATCATAATTGAACTGCGATGATGATATTGGACCGCTTACGTGAATGAATGGCTACACGAACTCCGGTTGACTATTACTAACCATATAAGCCGAATGTAGCAACAGTTGCTACTAGGTGTTTTCCTGGAACATAGCCTTATCGTCAAATGTTGAGGTAGTAGTCACTACAAGAGGGTTTCCCGCTAAGCAAATATCAGCCTGTAATCGTCCCATTATACTACAAAGGCCCATTAAAAATTACACAGGAGTGTGCAGGAAATCAGCGCGTGTTGGCGTATTTTTGGCAGTAAGGCTCATATTTCCTCATGAAGATTTTTCTTTTAGAATGAGTAGTTTTAAGAAAAATCCGGGCTACCATGAATTTCACACATTGTTTCCCGTCTCGGATCAGACGAAAAGGGAAAAACGGAACGACAAAATGATGACGGAATTTTGCCATTTTAAATATTATATATTTACATAAACATGTACAGTTAAGTATTTTGTATTAATTTTTATCAGTTATTTATTCTTTATAATTGTTGCACTGGTCGACGTCATCATGTCAACGTCCGCAACAACACTATTTTCCTTTTTTTTCTTTATGCATGGGATGGACTTTCCACATACTTATTATAAGCATTGCATAATCAGCCTATATTGTTCCCACTGCTGGGCCTCATCGAGAGCGAGTGGGCTGTAATCCACCAAGCGGGCCTAGTGCAGTTTGGTAGATGTCACATGTCTTCGAATTTTTGGTTCTAGGACATGCCGGTTTCCTCACGATGTTTTCCTTCGTAGTTTTGAGTGAAATTGTTTACACAAAGAAATGTGCCCGCTTTTTTTTTTTGAGGGTGGGAAATCATCAAATAACTTCTCCCGCTCTGGGCGGAGCGGGAGGGCGTGTCAGACTCTTACTGACTAAAACCCACCCGTATTCCTTCCTATTGCCTTTGTTGCGGGGGCCTCGGTGACCCATAAGTACCTTCCGCGACCTCGGCAGGCCGATGCCTAGTGGACCCCTACCTATGTGCTGACGACATCTCTTTGAGGCGCGCGTGGAATACAACGCGCCGTCGACCCGGGCCTGGTCCTTACCGGACGGTGAGCTACCCATTGCTCATCGTCCGCAAGCCCGCGAAATGTGCCCGCTTGGGTTCGAACCCACGACATACAATTCGTAAGTCGGGGCCGTTACCACTGGGCCACCACTGCTCTCATATAGGCATTGGTGGACTATAATTATCTTAAATATCTCTTGGTGCTTAGGACCTCTATTTATTGTGACACTTTCACTAGTGCACTATGGCAAAATAAGGCATTGAAAAATGTATTAAAACAAATTATTATTAATAATTTGTTTTTTCTTGCAAAAAATATTTTTTGCAAGATGTACCACCGTGAAACACGTAAATAAATGTAACGTTGGCTTGTTCCTTTCAAACTGTCGTAGCGAATCATCAGAACCTTTTGACGAAACCATGTTCTTTCCTGATAGTCTCTTCTAGGACGCTACACTGACATCTTAAGGTCAACAGCCAAGATTTTAGCCATGCACATGAATCAGACATTACTCCGAAGGTACAAGAAGTCACTAGTACAATGGTCACTTACTTGCCATATTAGTCCCGATTGAGGAAGACTGTCAATATGTTATTGTTTTCAACGAAGCCTTGATGACATGGACGTCGGACGACGAGAGTGTATTTTTTTTATAGGCAATTTGTCATCATTAAAAGCTGTTGGTCAGGGTTCTACGAAACGTAGTGACCATTTTATGACACCATTTTATCGTATGGATGTCCTTAGTTTAGGGAAGGCGGAAGGAAATATTGGACTCCTGCCGAATCAAATAATGTGACGTCTTCAGTATATATATTTTTTTTGCATGGGCTATCATCAAATAACTTCTCCCGCTCTGGACGGAACGGCAGGGTGTGTCAGACTCTTACCGACTAAAACCCGTATTCCTTCCGTTGCCTGTGTTGCCAGGGGCTTCGGTAACCCTTTAGTACCTTCCCGCGACCCCGGCAGGCATCGGCCCTAGTGGACCCCTATATTTTTGCTGACGACATCTCTTTGAGGCGCGCGTAGAATACAACGCGCCGTCGACCCGGGCCTGGTCCTTACCGGACGGTGAGCTACCCATTGCTCACCGTCCGCAAGCCCGCACCTACGGTGACCGGAAATCCGCCCGGGATTCCCGACGCCCAGGGCGTCTCCTGCGGCGAGAGTCACAATTCATAGATTATGTAGAACTTGATAATATAATTCAACTTGAGAGAATCACTGCGCAACGAACGATAACGTAACGTCTCATTTCTTCCAATTGTGTCCCCAAATTGATATCATCAAGGTCAGTCACCATCATTGTTGTCAGCACGTGTCTTAGGTATCGTTTATCATGTACTAATGATTCCGCGAATGAAACCTAATTCGGCAAGTCAATCTGTAAGACTTGGCTAAACGGCAGGTCTTTTAATGTATTTTCATTGTTGCTTCAACTTATGGCCAGACACAATTAAATCACACTATGTAAATCAGTCTTTAGAAACCCTTTTTCCTGTTATTACTGTGTCCCTTTTATACGTCAAATTGTTACCTATATTCATAGCCTCTTATATCAACAGGTGTGGCAGAAACGTCAACAGGCGGTGTGTGTGCGGAACGCGTTCAAGGACTACGGCTCAAAGAAGCGACCCAACCACGTGCTCAGTAACCTCAACATGACCGTCGCTAAGGGCACCATGTAAGTACAACACCGTTATTTGTCTTGTGAAGGAAATAGCTGACTCTTGGAATAAAGTAAAGAAGAAGGACTGGAAACTCAAACCATCACTTGTATGAGTTGCCTGTCCTTTTTCTTTTCTGAATTACAAAATTGGCAATACTGAAACGTATCTGCATCCAGGGCACCCAGAGCAGTCAGCCCCACTACCGCTGATTGCTATTTCTGTTACTAAACTATGGCTGTTATATAGGTATCTACGTAATTTGTGCCAATACGAGAATAGAGGACTCGAGAAAAGATTGGTCTTTTCTCCAGTCAATAAAAACAATCTGTATACTGTGCATTGTTTACATTGTGTTTTAGATAATCACTGTTTTATTGAAATGAAAACTTCTAAGCGATGTTATCTCTTCTGTCGGCAGTCCTCACGACTGCGTTTTGGTTTTTTAGAATTTTTTGTATCTATTTTATTTTTAAAGTTGTTACGGCCAGACGAAAAAGAAACAAGTTCAATTTATGCAAGCCAATATATCTGCAGCTTATTTCGATACTGAATTCAATCAGGCACTGTCTATATAATTATCTATACATTATAATAAAATAGTAACTTAGAAGTTTTGTCCGTTTGTCTGTATGTATGTTCCGGATTGGCGCAAAAACGGTTGAACGGATTTGCATGATTTGGCACTCAGATAGTTTATATACTGGATTAACACATAGGGTACTTTTAATCCCGGTATTACGTTCCCATGGGATATTTTCCGACAACTACGCGGGAGACGCCGCAAAAGCTAGTCCAAGATAAAGTGCTGCTACTTGTTATTAACAGGTAAAACTTTACAGTATCCCGTGACAAGGGATCGAGACCAAAATCGGCAAATCCCTAACATACTCGTATGTTATCAGTCAATTAAATTGCAAAGGAACGATTCCACAGTCTTCACTCTCAAAACGGTGAATGAAAACATCGTGAGGAAACCAGCATGTCCATATTCCAACCCGCACTGGGCCCGCGTGGTGGATTACGGCCCACTCCCTCTCACAGAGAGGAGGCCTGTGTGCCATCAGACATTATAGGCTGAATATGGTTCAACAGTATTTTCTTCGCATGATACTTTTATCTCCTTTGGCATAAAACCTTTTTGATTTCCCGTTAGGAGTTGTAGACATTTTAATCTATTCCTGGCCAAAAGCCAAATCAGATTACCTGATAGAAATCTCACATATCACGTACCTATAGTCTATTCCAAAACTATCTGATGAACCTGTAAACAAACCCTGTCCAGGTTTTTTTTATTAACATTATTGAATTGTAACTGAAAAAACATCGACAAAAGTTCAGGTTATAAAATTTCATTTGTCGAATTTAATGAAAAACATCTTTAAGGTAATTTATAATTTGAATTTAGGGTTTAATCATTAAAATAATCAAATAAAAGCACTCAATTTATAAGCGGCACTACAAATTGGCATCCACACGTACGTTTTCTGATCCGTTTGTTTACATTTTCATGAGATATTTTGGAACAGACCATACCTAGATGGTAGAATGCCTATATATAAACTAACAAACAACTATTTTCCACAAGGAAGTGTCTGGCATGATGCCAAGGTAGCAAGGGTGAAGAACAAAAGATTGCTAACCTCTGACAATCATTTTATAATTATTGTAATATAACAATTGATGAACTTAAGACTATATGAGTAGTAAAGCGGAAGTTTTGGTAGCGTATGACGTACGACAGGAGGTCGGGACGTGTGAATCTTGTAAAGATGTACTAATAGATAATCGGTACGGTGATAATAATTAGTAGTCGAGATACTTCTTCGGCCATTATATTTTGTGGTATAGCTCTTTCCTTAAGGCGCAGATACATGAATTTAGTGACTTTTAAATATGTTATTACGCCTTCATATAATGCAAGTAAGTTATGCAAAAAATGTATGTTAAACTAGAACGCATACACATACATTCTATATGTAAATATTTAAGTATTGTTGTGAAATACTTTATGAAATAAATTCAGGAAGTAATGTCTACCCAAAGCATAAAGAACGATATTACTTTCAAACTACTTAAGATATTTTATGATTTTTTTTATGAACATTTTATTATCCAAAATGCTATGTGTGATATTTCTGATATTCATATTTTCGTTACTAAAAATAAATATTCCTTATGAAACCGTTCCGCCCATTTTTTTTTTTGGGGTGGGAAATCATCAAGTAACTTCTCCCGCTCTGGGCGGAGCGGGAGGGTGTGTCAGACCCTTACTGACTAAAACCCACCCGTATTTTTTCAGTTGCCTGTGTTGCCAGGTGCCTATGAAACCCTTTGGTAACTTCCCGCGACCCGACCCTTAAAATTTCAATCTTGTGTCCGGTACAACTGATACGAGAATAGCTTTGACCTTGTCAAGAGATTAGCCAGGTAGTAACGTTAGTTACGGAGTAGATAGGTGGGGTCAGCGATAAAAGATTCGATTAACTCTGCTACTTTTACAAATCATCTAAATCGACACTAAATTATTCGATAAATTATATTTCAGTATTTCAATAAAAAGCTATGAGTTAATATTCTTTTAGTTTTACTTCAGTTCCGATATTAATGGAATGTTTTATGTTCAATAATTAAGATTTTACAAACTGAAGTGTTAATTGACTTTTGTCGCTGACGTACGTACCTAGGTGATAATCTTGTTTTTATGCAAGTTAAAACTAGAATTCGTTTTTATTAACGAAAACCTGTATTGATAGTTTAATTGATTCATATGACGCAAAACTACTCGACTTATTAAAAAAAAAAAATGATACTGTCAAATTATCTACTACTAGCTTCTGACCGCGTTACCGTCCGAGTAAAATGTCTTGTTTTAACATTTACACTTTACCAATTTCTACATACAAACTTAAAAATTATAAATTTAATATTAGTATCTATAGATTTCCTATTTCAACCGAGTTCCATATTACGCAGCTATGATGTGTGTAATATAGTCCGTTTTATTGCAGTTTTAAAATATAATTAATTAATTGCATTTATTTCATAATTAATTTAGTAACAAAACCTCAAGAACACTAAAAAACCAGTTGATTGCAAAAGTAAGACTTGAAACCTTTATTTAGCTTTTTTTGCAGTCTTCTTAGATTTAGTAAAAACGACTCCTAAAATGTCATGCATAATAGGTATGTGACGTTTTAGGACGGATAACCCAAGAAACTATTTATATAATCGGTATTACCAGAGGCAAAAAAATACAAATGTGTTACAAAAATACATAGACATTAGGAATTGCAAGTAGCAACAGACAGAGGTAATTGTAGCTCTATCTATATCTATACATATTATAGAGCCGCTTTTCGTGTCTGTCTGTGTGACCGCGTTGTTCTTCTAAACTGCGGAACGGAATTTGATGCGATTTTAACCATTATTTAGATAATTGCTTCCAGAAGGTTAATGTGTATAGGTAATACATTAATATGATAAAAAAGTCACAGATATAATTATAGATATAAAATAGTCTGTTCATACAAAAAAAACATGAAAATATCTTAAGTAGTTAGTAAGTTCGTTTTTTTATGCTTTTATGCATTCCTAAATTTATTTCATAAAGTATTTTACTACAATACTTAAATATTCACAAATAGAATTGATGTGTATGCGTTCTAGTTTAACACACATTTTGCATAACTTACTTGCATTATTTGAAGGCGTAATAACAGATTTAAAAATCACTAAAATCATATATCTGCGCCTTAAGTCATCAACTCATCACACTATATCTATAATTAATTTGACAGACAAGATTAATCGCGATTCGACAAAATGCAAGCTTAGTCCGATCTATGCAGATACACCATCATCTGCCCGCCTTTTCCCAACTATGTTTGGGTCGGCTTTCAGTCTTACCGGATACAGCTGAATACCAGTATTTTACATGGAGCGACTGCCTATCTGACCTCCACAACCCAGTTACTAGGTAACACGATACCCCTTGGTAAGACTGGTTGTCAGACTTTCGAGCTTCTGACGACCCGTAACGAATGTCAAAGATCCACGAATGACAGCCGAAACCAACGGCTTAAAGTGCTTTCCGAGGCACGGAGAGGTCTTGGTATGTAAAGATGGTCACCCATCCACGGAACAACCGCGGCAAGCGTAGCTTAACCTGATCGATCGACGCGTGCGGCTGTTATTACTTAGCCACAAGCCCCTCATGTTTAAAATTAAAAGAATACTTGAAGTGGTAAGTTGCAAATTATCTACTAAAATTCCTTCTAGCTTCTTTCACAGCTAACATAAATATGGTTCAACCAACAGCCTACCACAGTCCACAGCTGAACATAGTGAACATAGGCTTCTCCCAAGAGTCACCACCCCCGGTCCTCCGCCTTTCGCATCCAGTTTGTTCCAACCTCCGGTAAATCCAGCTGGGGCGTACCACGCAACCTCCCCATTGCGCTACTGCCTGCTTTTAGAATTACCACAGGGCGCTTATCATCCCAAAACGGACAGCACTTTCCACTTGTGTCTACGAGCGCCATATCCTACCCATTACGAAATACAATGACTTTTAATACATAAAATCAATTATGCCATTATTATTCTAAGTGTTTAATAGCACATAGAGAGACGTCAAGCAATCCTAACTACGCCTATTGACGTCAAACGACGTCTGTTCAAATGGGAGTGCCCATAACTATTGACGTACCTAGTATTATTTTATTGGAGAGCACTAGGGCTATTATCATAGGTGTGTGTATAGATTTAAACACACAACGAAACATATAGATTTAAATAAACATATTTTGATGAGTTAAAGAATAGATACAGTCGTCTTTTGAACGTTATTGTTCGGTTGTAATTCAGGTGACTCCATTTCAGTCAAATCGATTGTGATTAGTCGAGTTAGTATTCAAAACAAACAGCAATAAGAATGTACAGCGTCTATTCACTTCAGATTGAAAAGAAAACATGATTGTTTTCATGCTATAAGGTAGGCTGAAATTGTATACCTGAGACACGTGACAATCGCTTTTAAAGAGTTTCGTATTTCTACACCAAACAACAGGATTGGCGTAAAAGGTTTTTTTTAGAGGGGCTTGTGGCTAAGTAATAACAGCCGCACGGTTCGATCGATCAGGTTAAGCTACGCTTGCCGCGGTCGGTCCGTGGATGGGTGACCATCTATACATACCAAGACCTCTCCGTGCCTCGGAAAGCACTTTAAGCCGTTGGTTTCGGCTGTCATTCGTGGATCTTTGACATTCGTTACGGGTAGTCAGAAGCCCGAAAGTCTAACAACCAATCTTACCAGTAACTTTGTGATGGAGGTCAGTTAGGCAGTCATAATCAGCCTATTATGTTCCCACTGCTGGGACACAGGCCTCCTCTCTGTGAGACGGGGTGGGCCGTAATCCACCACGCGGGCCCAGTGCGGGTTGGTAGATGTCACATGTCTTCGAATTTTTGGGTTCTATGACATGCCGGTTTCCTCACGATGTTTTCCTTCACCGTTTTGAGAGCAGTGGTGATGTAATAATTTACACAAAGTAAAGCGCCTATCTGGGTTCGAACCTACGACATACAACTCGTAAGTCGCGGCCGTTACCACTGGGCCACCACTGCTCTAGACTGTCCAGACTCCAGATAGGCAGTCGTTCCATTTAAAGTACTGGGATAACATACTCAGTATGTCAGTCGGTATTTAGCTGCATCCGGGTGGACTGGACGCCGACTACAGCATAGTTGCGAAAAGGCTGGGCAGATGATGATGACGTAAAAGGTTTTCGATAGCCTACGTCAATCTGATTTATGAAATTTCCATCAAAGTTATCGTTGATAGAATGACACTATGTCTAGGCCCTCTGGATTTCTAAATGGCCTCCACGAATAGTAAAATAAGAGGGTTATTCCTTGCCCAGAATCATAAGACCACGGCAGGTCTACATGACGGTACCCAGGTGTAACATGTCACATCAATTTTTAGACAGAAACTGTAGTAGAAAGAGTGACAAAGACTTTTGAGAAGTTCCTTTATACCTATTCGATAACGTAAACGTTAACTTGAAGTTGTACTGAAAGCCTGAAACTAGGTAAGGTGACAAGACAATAATGAAACATGATAATTATTCCATATTAGTTGATGGCCGCGGCTTCGCACGCGTGGTTTTTCTTTTTAATGTAGCCTAAGTTACTCCTTACAACCTCAGCTATTTGCCATTGCGAGTCCTGAAAAAAGATTAAACGGAAGATTGAACGGAATTAACTAACTTTGAGGGAATAGCTAAATAGATTAGAAATAATAAGTTAGTTATACAGATAAGATGTAAACTATGAGGGAGTACCTAATCATTTTGTATTTGTCTGTGGGGGCTTGTAATTAGCAACTTAGTTATACATTACTGTATTAGTCTGTAAGCCTTCTGAAAAAAAAAAGAAAATAAATAAAAGACAAACATTTTTAAAATGGTTTTTTTTGTTATAAGTACCGTTCATAGTCAAAGTCATATTATTTATTTTAAATAGGCACATACAAGGCACTTTCGAACGTCAAAATTTACAAAAAAAGTAGAATTGATTCTAGTTACTCCTTCCAAAAGGTAGTTTCGTATGGAGAAGAATGGGCAAGAAACTCCACATATGCATTTAGTAAAAGCTTTTGACTTTACAAACATACACTTCAGTTTTATGTATTTGTGTATTGATAACGTAAGTGATCGTTAACGTTATCGTGATCGAGTAAGTAGAAAAGCTTGCACTAGGACTTTCCAAAACTAGATCTGCCATATTGCGGCCGGGACCCACTGATCTTTTTACATCTAGAACTATGGTCATCATTCATCTACGTAACAATACGTCGTAGTTCCAGTATCGTCAGGAAGTCCTTACTATCTGACGTCAAGCCTAACAATCAGAATACTTGCGCCATATGCGAGGGTGACCATTACATTATGTGCGGTACATAACTGATGCTATGTCAAGATGGGTGCCTTAATATGGGAAGGGTGTGCGGATGACATACAAATTGAGACCTAATTATTGACGGAATATAATGACGGACGTTTTGAGGTTGTAATTTCTGATGAAGACTTCCGTCTTCACTGATGATTTTAAAAATTTATTGCTATTCTACCATCAACCAATGAATATGGTGATAATGGTTGATTGGCAGAAAGGATTTTCATACCAAACTCTTGAATTGACTTTTACATCGTGTAACTACTGAAAGTACAGAGATGTTTATCCAATAATGCTATCTAGTAAGATAGATATGATACTCTTTATTAATTTCAGATATAAATGTAGAAAATGTCATGGGTTAACGCAATGGGCACTGTGTTATCTCTAATTTAAGGTGATCATTTTAAGAAAACCTTCGGATGGATTTAAGGAAGAAGTTGAGACAATAGGTACTGCATTTTGCAGGTAGTCTGAAAAGTAGATAATATTATATTTAGTAGATAGTAGAGTAATCCTGTGTTGATTAAATAACATGCACATGTGATATTTAACTTTGTCTCTACGATAGGCGACTCATCGGAAAATTCCTAAATATTGCATAAGTAAGGCGGTGGAAAAATCCTTCCATCGGAGGTCTCTAAACCGCACTCAGAAATCAAGTTCAAAATTCCCAGTATTGATACAAAACTGTTAATAATTACCGATATTTATAGCTGCCATTGACGTCTTCAAATAAATCGAACATAGAGCTAAAAAAACATGATATGCCACAAAAACTTACCTACCCACGTCAAATATTTTAATGTTGTTTTATAACCCATCTGAATGATTTCGTGGTCAGTCAGTTTATGGGTTTCATTAACACATAGGCGCTAACACCATGACCTTATAGGAAATCTATTATGTTATTTATGTAAATAATTAAGTATGGGATTTAGGACTAGCAATACATACATATAGTGACCTTATTAGTGATGTTCTTCAGAAAGGTCAGTCAAACTCAAACTCAAACCCAAAGCATTTATTTCAATTAAACCATTTACAGGCACTTTTGAATTGTCAAGGAGTCGGTCAGTTAGAAATATGAAGCTAGTTGCCCATTCCAAAGCGTAGTAGGTACCAATGGAGAAGAACGGGCAAGAAACTCCATGGACACTCTTTTAAATTATATTGTTACATAAAGATTAGTATAAATAATGTTGAATTTATAACAAAATGTCAGGACGATGTAAAAAAAAAACGCGTCCATAGTAGCAAAATAAACAAAAAAAAAAGAAAAAATGGTCTCTACTCTTGCATGTAAGAACGGTACTCGCCTCTAAAGAAATCACAGTTGCCGGCATAGTTCTGCTGTTAAGCTTATTAAATCACATGGCGATTATCAGTCTCTAGCGTATTGATAACGGAAAATTACAAAAAAAATATATTTAAGCAGGCATTCTAAGTCGAAATATTAATTCACTGAAGTAATCTGCCATGTGCTAGCTGTCACTTTGTGTAATAAAATGGTCATATTTATTGTAATGGTGATCGTTATCGTCGTTGAAGTTTAATCGATTTATATAAGTGTAAAATAAATGTATAATAATAAGTGTAAAAGTCTAAAATACAATAAATATGACCATTGTATTACACAAAATGACAGCTAGCACATGTGACATTACTCTAATGAATCAATAATTCGACTTTAGCTGACCAATTTATGCGTTTAGAAGGCCCAAAGCTCTATTTAAAAGATCCACGCCTTCATTAGCATCAAGCAAGGTAACTTTACATGTGCAGACCTCCTTTATCCTTCCGTCACCCTTGGATCAGCGCATACCGTGACGTCCACTCCCAAAGCAAACAACGACATCCTAAGTCATTGAGAAATAAGTCACAGCCACTGCCTGCACAATTGTCGCCTTCCTCCACATACTGTAATACCGTCTTTTCCTCAAACCAATGAAGAAACTGACTGTCCATCCTACGAGAATTATCAGTCTAAAACCCACCTTATTACAATGACATAAGATTCTTTCAAGCTGATTTTTTTCCAATGAAGAAACTGATGTCCATCCTACGACTGTTGACAAGCACAAATCAACCTTATTGCAATCTCATAAGAGTGTTATGAACCGCCTGTGTTAGTTGGTCTGGCACGGAATAGAATGTAAATGGTGTTGTTTCGCAATGTTATTCGTCCTCGTATGTTGTTGCATGCGCAAGCGCAAGCGCGTCCGACCATTACGTTGCGATCTCTGACGGTTTTTGGAAATGCTGATGTGATGGCTTGAGATTTAATCGTTTGTGAGTGAAATTGAATGTTCCATGTGGCCTCAAAACTTTGATAGTATATTTTAGTTAATCACTTTTAAAAACACCTCTTGTTTTTCCTATATATTTGCAAGCACTATCTTATAGATCTTAGCATGCCTATTATATTTAGGCTCGGCCTTATAGCTAGGCTCTAAGATGATTTTTTTTTGGGGACCCACTTCATCAGTGGTATCCATTCTGCTGCATTTTTAACCCCCGAAGAAGAGGGGTGTTATAAGTTTAACGTGTGTGTGGCATCGTATCTCCCAAACGGCTGAACCGATTTAGTTTCTTTTATTGTTTTTTTTGAAAATTGACTTGTTCGAGAATGTCCTTAGCTATGATTCAAGAAAAGATATTCAACCGATAGAAAGATTATCACCTCTTTTCTAGTTGATGAATGGATGTGAGCATCTTCCACAGGTCTGATTGAGTCGAAGGTACTCGGTTACTTCAATGATATTAGAATAAAATAGTAACCTTACCTAACCTTAAAATAGTAGTACAGCAGAGGTATTGTGTTTGAGCTCATTGGAATGGTCTCAATGTAGATAGATGAATCAAGTTCTGGTGATGGAGTAGCAAAAAGAAATGAGGGAAAATTAGTAACTAACTTTACTGTGACAAAAATACGTACAGCTGCGTAGATTTAAGCGAGGCACGTGCGTAGCGTGCCTGCTAGCAATAAGTATACGTGTAAAGTTAAAAAGCAGGAAAAAAGTTAAATTAAAAAATTAAAAACCCCCAATTTAAACAAAATCCTATTAAAAGTAATAAAATGAAATGTATTGGACCTTTACGTTTAATAACTTATATTAAACGTAAAGGTCCAATACATTTCATTTGGTGATATTCTGATACAAGCGTCGTCGTAGCGTCGAGAGACGGCTAATGACAACGCCAAACAATAATTAATGTATGATATTGTATACAAGAAAATATAGAGAGATACCTTTCCCAATTCAAATAATAGAAAAATACACGAATGTTATGACTAAAAATATTAAATTGACTTCTTATTTACAGATACGGTCTACTCGGTGCTTCAGGGTGCGGCAAGACGACGCTGTTGTCCTGTATCGTGGGCAGGCGGAAACTCAACAGCGGAGAGATATGGGTGCTCGGGGGCAAGCCTGGAACCAAAGGTAAGACCTGCACAATAACCTGACAGAATACCTGCGTCTGACGAGAAGCGGCAGAGTTCGTGTCTAACCCACTCTTAGCACAAGTAGTTTTATATGAACAAGAAGGTTAAGAGCAATAACGAAAAGGTCAGATTTACGACCTAAGAAATATAATAATTTGTCAAAGAATTAGTAGAGTTTATTTGCAATAAGCGGTTTTTCAACCTACACAACGTCTAACTTATAAACAAAGGTATAAATAATACTAATCATAAATGATAAATGATTTTATTTCTGTAAGTAGGTTTGCAAACACTTTTATTCGTCAACCATATTTTTTTTAAACAAGATGAGGTCGGCGTTTCCTATCTGACTACTCTGAGAAGAAAGGCCGAAACAAAGTCAGAGGTCACAGTCTCCTTTAAAGTCCAGACATAATCTTAGTCAGATCATGTGAAGACCATGTAGATTGGTGTTTAAAATGTTCTTTTGATGAACCACACAGATTGAGCGGACCTGTCCAGTCAGTGCACGCATCTGTCATGAGTCATATCATAAGTGATAAACTAACAATTCTCACTCTTATGCAATTTTAATGATCTCTTTCTGTGGTGTGACATCACCTAATGCGCTATTGTATTTAAATAGTGAGCAAGAAAAAAGCGACAGTTTGTGATAGTAAAAATCATCTCCATCAAGTATGATGATTTATTGTCCCTTAGTTTCAGGATGGCCTAATATCTCAATTCTATTGTTTTGTGATTTTTTGGGAAATCTAACACCACCTGTTTCGCCTCAGGTTCTGGAGTCCCTGGCAAGCGGGTAGGCTACATGCCTCAAGAGATCGCTCTTTACGGCGAGTTCACCATCAAGGAGACGATGATGTACTTCGGCTGGATCTTCGGCATGGAGACCAGGGAGATCGTGGAGAGGCTGCGGTTCCTGCTAGACTTCCTCGACCTACCCAGCGAGAATAGGATGGTGAAGAATCTTAGGTGAGTGGAGAGAAATTTACTGTGGGTTTTGGTGATGGTAGAAGATTTTAGAAGGAAATTACTTATTACTATTGATTAGAAGTAAACGGTTGGAAGGTTTGGCTTTGGTAGCAGACAAGTTGGTGTAATGGCTGAATGATTAGCTGTTTAAGAAGTCGTTTAAAAATGGATGATAGGCTAATAAAATGTGTTCAACTTGGAAATAGGCCTTGATATATTATTTCTAGAATGTAATGGGGCATTATAAATTGAACTTAATTGACCACCGTGTCATTATTTGAGGTATATTGTGTAGTTACTTGAACAACACCTATTTCTGTGGTGTGCCTATTAGAAAGCAATCAATATAAAATGTATGCGGCCTTTGTCATTAAGGCCAGGGTACATTTAGAATCGAGTCTTGTTTACTCAATAAAAGTATTTTTTTACTTGTACAGATAGACCAATTCAATCAATCAAATTGGTTTATATACCTACCTAGCAAAAATATCTCGCAGTCAGATATCTCATTACAACATACACACATAGATACATTTATTTTTAAGTCAACCAACTATATCTAGTTGGTTGACTTAAAAATAAATGTATCTACATATGTTTCACTTAACTCACTTATGTCACTTAACAAGTGACATTATAAGTAAGTAGTTACATACGTCATAAAAATTTCTCAAACCGGAATCTTGAATCCGGCACTACATGATCAGTTTAACCCCACGTAATCAACAGGATTTCCTCTTAAACTCAGTAATGATAATTACTTAAGTACATAAAAATACCAGACAAGTGCAAGTCGGACTCACGCACTAAGGGTTCTGTACCATAAGATTTATTATCTTCTCTATCTCCATAGAGCAGTACCCCTATATTTACGAGATTTCTTATAGGTCTAGGGAATTTGAGACCCCTTGAGATTTTTATTATAATTTTCTAGGCTAAAAGACATAGCAACATGTATTTTGTGAAAATTCTTCTGGCCACCTATTACAGTAAAAGAGATACACTTCTTTATCGGGCGAACAAACCAACACTCGGACATGAAAACGGTGTATTATTATAGGCTTAGTAATAGGGTTCCTTTGACACTCTTTGGGATCGGATTGAACGGACCCCTAAAATGTATATGTTTAAATACTTGTTCATTATTTGCAGTACGACAGGAAACCTTTATGTGTGAATTTGTGTTATGTAAACTGTAAACGTTGATGTATATGGAGACACGGTGACGTCACAGTGGTGTTTACTATCAATATCAGCAAACTTCGTAGTATTCTTTATGAATAATTCATAAAGAAAATACGTGTTTTAGAGAATTTTACATCTATGTATCCAATACCAATATATGGATTACGTCTGATATCAATCAAGAATTATACTACCTCACTGAGGTAAATCCCACGCGATGACGGATTCCCACGGGATGCGGGATTTACCTTGAAGTGTGCTAATTGTTTTAATGACTAGGAAGTCACGGGAATATTCACACCAGCTTGAGCACCTCCATACAAGTTAGTTGACACACAATATTCGTGCCAGTTTGAACATCTCCATACAAGTTAGTTGACACACAATATTCGTGCCAGTTTGAACATCTCCATACAAGTTAGTTGACACACAACGTTCGCGCCAGTTTGAATATCTCCATACAAGTTAGTTGACACACAATATTCGCGCTAGTTTGAACATCTCCATACAAGTTAGTTGACACACAACATTCGCGCCAGTTTGAATATCTCCATACAATTTAGTTGACACACAATATTCGCGCTAGTTTGAACACCTCCATACAAGTTAGTTAACACACAATGTTCGCGCCAGTTTGAACACCTCCATACAAGTTAGTTGACACACAATATTCGCGCCAGTTTGAACATTTCCATACAAGTTAGCTGACACACAATGTCCGCGCTAATTTGAACATCTCCATACAAGTTAGTTGACACACAATGTTCGCACCAGTTTGAACATCTCCGTACAAGTTAGTTGACACACAACGTTCGCGCCAGTTTGAACGTATCCATACAAGTTAGTTGACACACAATATTCGCGCCAGTTTGAACATTTCCATACAAGTTAGCTGACACACAATATTCGCGACAGTTGGACACCTCCATACAAGTTAGTTGACACACAATGTTCGCACCAGTTTGAACATCTCCATACAAGTTAGTTGACACACAATGTTCGCACCAGTTTGAACATCTCCGTACAAGTTAGTTGACACACAACGTTCGCGCCAGTTTGCACATCTCCATACATGTTAGTTGACACACAATATTCGCGCCAATTTGAACATTTCCATACAAGTTAGCTGACACACAATGTTCGCGCCAATTTGAACATCTCCATACAAGTTAGTTGACACACAATATTCGCGCCAGTTTGGACATCTCCATACAAGTTGGTTGACACACAATGTTCGCGCCAGTTTGAACACCTCCGTACAAGTTAGTTGACACACAACGTTCGCACCAGGTTGAACATCTCCATACAAGTTAGTTGACACACAATATTCGCGCCAGTTTAAACATCTCCATACAAGTTAGTTGACACACAATATTCGCGCCAGTTTGAACGCCTCCATACACGTTAGTTGACACACAATATTCGCGCCAGTTTGAACGCCTCCATACACGTTAGTTGACACACAATATTCGCGCCAGTTTGATCGCATCCATACAAGTCAATTGACACATAATCTCCAACTAAAATTAAATGCCGGCTGTCTGACAACACAGGGCACATAAGGAAAGGGGGCTTCGAGATTTTCAGTACAAAGCAAAAACTCTTTATTTATATATCTCTATTTTACTTTTCAGTAAAAATCGCAAGGGGGCTTCGAGATTTTCAGTAAAAATCTCACTATAAAAACTTGAAGTGAACTGTCATTCCACCTGATGCTACGAATTGATACTATTGATAACACTTCAAGCCTACTACAAAATTTTCGCGGTGAGATTTTGACAGGGCTGGTATTTGAGTATTGAGAGAAAAGGTTGGTAGCCTCCCTGTCTGCTCTCGCTCACTCGGATAAGGTGTTCAAAACGGTATAATACACACGGAAACGGAAGTTGTTAAGCATACCTACAAGATCTGTATGTTTTCTTAATTAGCGTAATTGGATACAGCGTTATTATTAAATAAAATATTGTAATTTCCAGTAATTACAACTTGGCTTAGCTTATTTATTAGTCATACCTAGTGATCATAACTTTTATGTGTATGAAAATCTTTACGAATCGCAAATACTGGAATCTCCGTTTAAATTGACTCATAGGTATTTAACATCATATTTTGTATCTATTTAGTATTCATGCAAATATTTGCACTATGTTATGTATTTTCCACACAAATCGCTAGTCATACAAGTTATTTTTAGAAAAGATTGATGGCTAAGCATCTTAGGATGACTCGCGTGAGGTAGAACATTTATTTTGTAATTAGTGATTTAGTGGTCTTAGTTAATAGGTATAACATTCGCTTGTTATGTAACAACAAATTATAATAACAATATATAATACACAGTTTGCATGTCGGAGTGTTGGTTTGTTCGTCCGATAAAGAGGTGTATCTCTTTTATTGTAGTAGGTGGCCAAAATAATTTTCACAAAATACATGTTGCTATGTCTTTATCAGGCGGAAACAAGGTGTGCGCCTTCAACAGTTCTGTCATTGCTGTTTTGGTGTACTCTTTCGGCATACTCAAATGGACTCAGACCGAACTCGACGCCCTGGATAGGAAGGTCCGTATGCTGCTGACTGCATATAGAATGGGATGGAACTCGAGGATTTTTAAACGCTAAGACGGAGGGTCTTACAATCGCGAGGTATGCAGTCTCAGGGAATATTTCCTAGAAGCCGAGACAAGGGCCTCACCCCGCTCTCCTTGGCTAAAGAGAACTGGCGCAAGCCTGTAGTGCTTGACGCTAACGATGCCAGGGAGGTATGGCAGAGTAAGGAGCTTCACGGACGCTTTTTCCGGGCCCTGCATAAACCCGATGTAGATTTCCTAGCGTCTGTCGCCTGGCTGCGTTTCGGTGACCTATTTGGGGAAACTGAAGGTTTTGTCTGTGCAATTATGGACGAAGTTATCATGACGAAGAATTACCAAAGATTTTTATGAAGGACGGCACGGTTGACGTGTGTCGCGCATCACACCGTACCGTCTAGCTAACGAAGAGTACTTGCATAGACACAACCTTGTAGCCAGGATTATCCATCAGCGACTTGCTCTGAAATACAGCCTTGTGGAATCGGAAAAGTACCGTACTACAGGTACCTATGTGCCCGACCCAGTTCTCGAAAATGGATATATCACACTGACAGACCATTATTGCTATAAGCCTAATATAGTGGTGGTGGATTGAATAGAGCGGCGCGCAATGATTGACATAACGGTCCCTCATAAAAACCGAGAAAGATAAACAAATCAAGCATCTTGACTTGGCTCGAGAGGTTGTCGACATGTGTGATGTGGACTCAGCACTCATTGTGCCGATAATCGTATCAGCCAATAGTTTAATTGCTGAAAGCCTCGACCAACACCTAAGGAAGCTCTCTGTCTGACTGTTGGGCAGCTGGATTAAGAACTTGATACAGAAAGCGGTAGGTAATTCTCGACACGTCTCGCAATGTTAAGAGGTTCCTCGCTGGAGCCCTGACCGCCGGTAGCTTGGACCCTGTTCCCGGTACCGGTTGGCTACCATTTTTATATTTTTAAATGTTTTTATACTCTGATATTTAAAAATACAATTTATGGGTATATAATAAAATTAAAATAAGAATCAATATTATATTACGTAATTTAATTCAATAATTTGATAAGATATATCATTTGCAATATCCTTGCAGAATGTCTTAATACTGTGTCAAGAAATTTTGATACATGCCCAGTAACCGGTGTTTTACATGTTCCCAAATAAATACATAAAGTTTTTCCCCATGCCTATTGATTCTAACAAATTCGAACATATGTAGATGCTACTGTTAAAAACAGTCACAGATGACGATGGTACGAAGAACGGTAGATTGGAACAAAAAAAGTCCAACACCGTTAATAGCCTGAAACTGTTTTGTTAACATGTATGATTTTTAGATCCGTAATTCCGTACCTAAAGTGAATATAGACTAAAAAAAAACTGTTGTTTTATAAGTGCGGACCAGGTGATATGTTAGCTTTGGAAAGGCAGCAGTACAGTGAATTTATCTGCTGTATGCTGATGGAGAAATTGGGAAACCTGCTCAATTTGCAATTTTATTAACAAATGATTTTTGGGTAGAGTTTCTAAATATTTACGTTTTTACGGTTAATCTACGAGCTATATACCTACAGGCAGTTAATATCTGGAAAAGGATATATTATATAGTCTTGCTCTTTCAATATAACTTCTCTATAAAACTAAGACAGATTACTCAACATTTCCCACGTAATCAACACGAAATAATTTGAATAATAATAATTCGAAAGTTGAAATGATGACATTACATCAACACGGATCTAGCATGAACTTAACTCACACTTAGCGTTTATAAGTCACACAAGAACAAATCCCGAAATGTACTAGACATGATAGGTACTCGATAATGAAAATACTTTTATAAAGCAGTGCAAAATATAATATTTAAATAAATAAATCTGAGCTGGTCTTGGAAGTAAGTTAAAGTGTAATGACCTGTCTAGATCTTGCCTAACGAAAATCCTTTACTTAAAAAGTTACACAAACTAATCTCTATCCTTACTAGGAACTTTTATCGTCAACGACAATATTGTGGAAACCTTATCAAATAAACAGGTCTGAAATGGTATTCTTTGTCACCTCGTTTGAATTACAAAATCATGCTGAACAATTAAGATTATAAAATTGCTCTAATAACCATAAAAACCTGATACTTTAACACACTACAACTATCCGCACCAATTTCCTACATAATTATGTCAGTTTTCAATAATCTACGCGAGACAGATCGACATAAGTCCTTTGTCACGGCTGTCACGCGTGTTTGGACACAATTGGCGTGACAAAACTCTCGTTATACACGGATTTGTCACGCCGCTGGGAACGTTTACAAATTAGACGTCGTTGTTTAGAGTTTGTTTTGTAAATGTTTTGAACTTTTGTTAATTAGTGTGGGAAAATAAAAGGCTACTGTGTGATCATAGAGTTTAGAGGTTTCCCTGGTAAACACATTTTGAATTTCTCGTACCATATGTAAAGCATAAGTAGAGTTTAACAGTATTCAACTTTAAATTCTCAAATCAGAAACCTGGTTTAAAACTTGGAAAAACTACCTTACCTTAGTAGGTAAGGTAGTTTTTCCAAGATTTACGTATGCTACCTAGACTAGGTAGCATAGCATACGTTTTGAGTTAGATAAACCTTAGTTCCCAATTTGGGAAATCTTAGGAAAAATATAATATTATAACTTCTTATTTTGTTGTTCTTTCGTCCCACAGTTTGAAGAATTACCTATGTAAATAATCTTATTTATTAACGTTTAACTAAAATCTTATTTAAACACTATGAACATCTTGTATTTAACGACGCAACATATAATTTTGCCCGTTCACACAATCGCTGAATTATCGCCAAACCGTAGTTATAATCGTAAAATCATCGTAAATATTACGTGAGAAACTTGTTGAATAGAAATAAATAGTGTTTGTTATATGCTGGACCTTCCTTTTAGTTCGTATGTTAGTCTGTAATATTTTGTTATTAGTATAGCTACGTTGTTATTAATGTAAATTTAATTTTAATTTTGAATAAACGTCTCTAAAAGAGGAAAAAGAGTGATAAATAGATTCTGAATTCAAGTATAACACTTGAATTCAGAATCTAACAGCCGATTTCTGAATTTAGAATTTGAAGTTGAGAATTTATAAAACCTTTTTTTATGTAGCTTGAGAAATACAAAATTTCTGATCAAAAAAGAAAAGCATTTGGCGGGCTATCACCGTAATGTGATATTTACATGCAATCGGTTAGACTGGAGGCGGGTCAGCTTCCAGTCTAGTAGTAGTAGTCCATTATAGTTGGGCAGTCTAGGCAGGCTGGCATCGCCATAAGTAATGCCACCTTGAGTTTGATAACTTACGTTTATTGCCACTGAAGACGCTGACACCACCTAAACCGCGGTCACTGTCAGATTGCATAGAAAAGAAAGAGAAGCACGATGACACAACGCTTGTAATTTATTGCAAAATATGAAGCGATTATTATCTATTTACTCAAAATTGAGTTGAGTAATCGAAAATAAAAAACAACTAAGTTCTGCATTCAAATAAGACGTTCTTGTTTTTAATTAAAAACGTAACGTATGTTGATATTGAATACAGATATTTTGGATTAGAACTCAAAGTAAGAGGTTAGTTTAACGTTAGTTTGTATCGAGACCTTTTATTAAAACGTGTTTTGGTAACAACCAAGTTCTGGGAAATATGTTCAAAAATTAACATATATTTTTTCCGCTACCACAAATTACACAGATTTGGCTTTTTTTTTTCTTAAGAGAAGCCTATTTTGGTCAATTGGGTCTTGTCAGCGCCTTAAGTACTCAACTACATATTATTATTTACTTTCCCATTAAGTAGTCTCAAGTTAATTTTTGAGTGACCGTTTGTGGTATGGACAGGGTGTCCCGTAAATAATGGATAACTTTGAAATAGACCTTATGACCGTTCTAAAAGATTACAAATAATTAATGAGAAGAATGTGATGCGCGACACACGTCAACCGTGCCGTCCTTCACAATAAATATCCGGTAATTCTTCGTCATGATAACTTCGTCCATAATTGCACAGACAAAACCTTCAGTTTCCCCAAAGAGGTCACCGAAACGAAGCCAGGCTACGGACGCTTGGAAATCTACATCGGGTTCATGCAGGGCCCGGAAAAAGCGTCCGTGAAGCTCCTTACTCTGCCATACTTCCCTGCGATCGTTAGCGTCAAGCACTACAGGCTTACGCCAGTTCTCTTTAGCCAAGGAGAGCGGGGTGAGGCCCTTGTCTCGGCTTCTAGGAAATATTCCATGAGACTGCATACCTCGCGATTGTGGAGGGTCTTAACGTTTATTTTTTTTTATCATTTACCTTAGCTAGAGCTACTGAGATTCCTGATGGAAAAACCCAATAACAATGACCTGAAATCTAAGACGCTAGACAATGATATAAAAATATTGCATATCTCACGCGCAGCTTCTTAGAAAAAGTTAATGCTAGCAAAAGGCAACGGTAAATAGTGGTTTAGAAAAAACAGACCGTACACAAGACTGACATTGACTGAACTTATTTTCCTCTTACACAACAAAAGATACCTGCATGATTTTTATAACACTAACAATGAAAGAGTAATTACCACATCATAATCTAAAACTCTTATAATTTATGAATACAATCGTCCATAAGTATATTCTAAAAGTTATGACATTACGCAACCATTCTAAGTCATAATCTTTCGTTGGACCAGTGGTCGCCAGTGCGACTGCTGAATGTTGGTTTGAATCCGTCGAGTCAATGTCGACAGTCAGTCAGTCGTCAGGTCGAGTAAATGGCTATTGTGTTTACCTACCTATTGATACGTTCTCAGCAGTAGCTTGGAGTCTGGATCTGTGCTCAGTTTATGTTATAAACACCTTCGCTCTCTATTACATTAGGACTTAAACGCAACAACTTGAGGGAGGTCCCACAGTGGACGTCTTTCGACTGATTGATAATGATAGAACTGGCAAATTGTGGACGCACTATGCACTCTGCCTTTCCATTTGGGGAAGGTGTGATGTTATGACGACTGACGATGTTATTGATGACTCTTACTAGGCTTAACTCTAAATCTAAAGTCATAATATTACATAAGCAATCGACTTTCGCTAGTCGATCGCTCGACAATGGCTTGTAACTCTTGAAAGGCAGTTTTTTGAAAGGTGAAATTTTACATGACTTAACTGTTTGGGATCACGATATTGTGTTATCATGATGAGTCACATAACACGATCAAATGCCCCACGATTACTGTGTTTGATGTCTGCTGGGACAGCTTAAAATTGCTATTGATCTTTCTTGAAAAGGCCATAAGTACTCCATTTGTTGCCTAACTTTGTTAATACTCTCTTTAGTGAATGTCAAGTTTACATGACACGGGAAAACTAATTTCGTTGAAGTTTAAGTACATAGTTTGAAGATGATTAATTACCTAAATCTGAGAGAATCGCCAAAACTTGAAAAACTAAGGATAATTTTTTGAACAATAATTCTCACCGAATCGCTAAACGAATAAATATCTGAAGCACTTGGCTTCCATCCTGGGTAAAGTTACAGGCAAATAATGACTCAGAATGCAAACACAATTTAATAAGCTTTGACCATCAAATAAAGTCAGTGAACTCTATTTGATGACCGTATACTCGAAAATCTTTTAACAACCAAAACGAACTATCGACAGAACTAATTCTTGAGGTTGGTCAAATATTTGCTGATTATCCGTTTGCCAAAGTGTTAGACAGTCCAATCCTGAAGTGATCGATGTTTGCTTCGTGTGTCACCAAACCAGCGACCTGTATCTCTAAAAATCACACCGAAACCACCTCATCCAGAAAGCAACATCAGACCCATTCAGCAATACAAAAAACCTATTATGTGAAACCCATTCTCTCATATTATGAAGCCATCATTTTTTCGTTGCTAAAAAGAGATGATGCTATCCATTCTGTATATCTCCATCTCTCTCACACTGGAACCATCATGGTTCTTAGAGGTAAGATCTCTTTGCTCCTATAAAACAAAACTAAGCCGTCCTCTCTTCTACAGTGGTGGTCAACAACGCCGAGTTTCCTTCGCCGTGGCTCTCATGCACGACCCGGAACTCCTGATCCTGGATGAGCCCACCGTGGGGGTGGACCCACTGCTGCGCCAATCTATCTGGACCCATCTGGTGCGGATCACCAGCTCCGGAGACAAGACTGTCATCATCACCACGCATTATATCGAGGAGGCTAGGCAGGCGCATTGTGTGAGTATTTTATTGAACTTATTATTTATATTTTTTTGAAATGATCTGAAATCAGATGGGTAAATTGGGCATGGAAATGTACCAAATAGGTACATAGTAATATTTTGAGAAGATTGATTTGATTATGAGAAGTTGACAACTTAGGTTTTCTTGTCTTCTGGGATTTCTGTAAACAGAAAACTAATCAACTTTTGAAATATTGCAGTCCTATTAATTACACATAATGAATATGTGCATATAAAACATAAATACTACTTTATGTACCAAACTCTAGGACGTCAAAAAACTTCTTCGAAGGACAGTGTTACCCTCTGGTTACGCGAAATGGCTTCAGGGAGAGAATATTAAAAGGACATGGTTTATTAATTATTTATATCTCTAGCCTACTATCCTACCTAGTTTTAAGCCTTTAGAATGGTCTAGACAGACACACAATTATATGTAAAGCAGTAGAGATATGTAGTTAGGTAATATTTAGGTAGGTATAGTTTTACAATGTTCATCTAGTAGACAAATAATAAATTATTGTATTTACACAAAAATTTGACACTCAATGTTAAGTTAAAGGTGATGTCAAAAATAGCAAAAAATTGTAAACTTTGAAAAAAGTTGACACGTTTGTCTAATCTATGCTGAAGGTCCCTAGTCAATAGCCTTTTTTGGTGTTTTTATACACATCAAAATGTAATAAAATAACCATTATTTAGGTATTATGTCAGGTTGGTATTATTGCCATATTGATGTGATACCTACTTCCCACAATACCCCCTAAGCAGCAGTTATTAAGAAAATAAAGAACAGTGCCGGGAAGTACTGCCACCATACTTACTTATTTGCCGTCGAACTTTTTTGGATTTAAAATTCGAATGTTGGGGTGTAATGCCCAACATATGGTCCTTCGAGCCGGATATAAACCAGCGACCTATAGTTTTGATCTTTGTTTCTGATGTCAGCGACGCATGTTTAAGCAAATTCCTTGCATCACATGTGTCTATTGGTGGCGGTAGATAAACATTTTCCATAGAACACCGACGAATTCGCCATCATTTTGAGACTTTGGGAAGATCAACCGGTCTGTTCAGTAAAAACCTCCTATCGCTAAGTTTTCATGGTGAGATATTTACAGAAAAGGCAATATCGGCTTATTTTTGTGTGAAACAAAATAACGCATGTTAAATATTTCTCAACAATATTACCTGGGAACTAATGTTTCCGGAATGATGTTTCCTTGAAGATACGTGTTTTTGTATCAAAAAACTGACTAATCGAGGTCCGACAGCTTCCTCGTTAGAGTTCGTGTCATTAGCATAAATTGTACGCATAATTTAGAATTTTGTCTTTTTCAAAGTTTTACGGCTACTTCGTGAAATGGTGCGTGGCAAGAAATTGAGATTAGTTTTTTCTTTTTTCGACATTGTTTTGGACCCGTCTCTTATCCGACAGAACCGGAATCATTTTGCTGTTTCTAAGTTCATATGCGACACCTTAAAGATCATCTTTGAACATCTCTCAAATCAACATTATTTTTAACCACGCCCTGTTACGATACCGAATTCCGATACCTATTTTGGACATTTTAATTATTCTTAAACCCAAATGTCAACCAGATTCCTGTTCCTGTTACACAAGTTTTTATGATTGTTTCCACAGTGTCTGTGCACGTCTTTGCATAGAAACAAAAGTTGATAAACAAGAGATTCTATTGTTATTGTCATTTAAATCTGCTGACATAATATTTATTTATTTATTGAACTTTATGCAATATAAAACACAAAGGCGGACTGAATGCCTTATTCCTAACCAGGCAACCGAGGGTGCTGGAAAGATGACATGGCAGGTGTATTGTGTACGTGTGGATATTTTTTGAAATATTGTAATTTTAAATAAAATGGCACACAAGTAGGTACACACGGCTACACATCAAGCTATACATTTCCAGTTTACGCTGACCTTGCATTGTACGGAAATGCTATACAATGCGAGATCAGCTTATACTGGAAATTTATAGCTTGATGTGTAGCCGTGTGTACATCTATACCTAAACATTATAAAACAATTATATTAAATAATAATAATATCTTTAGGGTACATTCAGTTCAGTTTCTAAAATCAAATTGAATCTCTACTTATACCGTTGGTTTTTATAAGTGACAAAAAAAAGTAAGAGCTCTGAATCTATCACTTTTGTGCAACTCAACAGTAGTTAGTGAACCGTAACCACGCGGCAAGTTCTAAGTAGGTACCAACTAATTGACCACAACCCACTAATGAAGGCAAAGAAAAAAACTAAACATAAACTTTTTTTTCCCATTTTCGGCGTTATCGCAAAAACTATGGGAAATATTTGAAATCATTATCAGATTTTTTCCGGCGAGACTGGACTGGACGAGTCATTATAATTATGCTAATGATGTGAATAATTACTGATTACGTATCTAGTATTCTGATGAACTCAGATGAACAAAAAACACATTAATAATTATGAACAAAATGGTGGAAGATTATTGATGTTACAACAAAATCTGTCTGTCAATTGTGATCAAAATGGTGCTTGCAGCGGTTCCTTGATCCAGCACCCAGTTGCGTAACACATTTTCTATCACAATCCAAAGGATTTTGATGGAAATTCCTGATTCATGTTCCTGACACATTTCTTCTTATGTTTTAAAAAATGTACGTTGTCGACCAGACGTCGATAGCGAACATTTTTTTTAAATAACTCATTGGACGTGGCTGAACGTCAAAATGAAAGGAATTGACATTTTATGTGTGTTATCAATGATCCCCCATTCAGGGTCACTATTAAATAAAACCGGCCAAGTGTAAGTCGGACTCGCGCACGAAGGGTTCTGTACCGTTATCTTCAAAAACGGCAAAAAGATCATGTCTGTTGTATGGGAGCCCCCTTAAATATTTATTTTATTCTGTTTTTTTTTAGTATTTGTTGTTATAGCGGCAACAGAAATACATCATCTGTGAAAATTTAAACTATCTAACTATCACGGTTCATGAGATACAGCCTGGTCACAGACGGACAGACAGACGACAAAGGGTAAAACGGGACCCTATCGCTAAGACTTCGCCTTACCCACTCCTTACTCCGTTTTACCCTTTGGGTACGAAATGTTGTTCCTTTTTCCCTAAAAATGAACAACATTTTGTAAAAATTCTTGTATAGTCCAACTAATATTATAAATGCGAAAGTGAGATTTTTTATTCCGCTTTCACGCTAAAACAGCTAAACCGATTTGGGTGAAATTTGATAAATGGGACCTGGTATAGGATACTTTTTATCCCGATATTCCCACGGGATTGAGACTTATGCGGGTGAAACCGCGGGGCGCAGCAGTAGTGTACAGATATAAAATAGCAGCCGAATTTAACTGCTAATCCATTCTACCTTCAGCAAAGTAGGACGAAAAAAGTATTGCTCAGGTACATGAGTAATTTTCAAAGTAGATATAAAACATTCTGCAGTATTCTGATCATGTGCCTCATTTTTCAGATCGGTCTAATGCGAAGCGGCCGCCTGTTGGCTGAAGAGTCTCCACAAGCACTGCTGCAGATGTACAGCTGCATATCACTCGAAGATGTCTTCCTCAAACTGTCCAGGAAGCAAGGTAAGAATCCAAAATACCTTCCGTATAAAATGGTTTTTATTATTTGAATATAATGGACGTATTCGAAAATGCAACTCATACTTTCTCTGTCACTTTAACGATCTTAGTAGAGCCGGAAATACTTTATAAAATGTCTTAGGTAATGTTATCGTTAATGAATTTTCTTGACAAGAGACAGAACTGGCACATAGTTCACCTAATATTTTATTGTATAGTACCTGGTACATCAGTCTAACCTACCCCAACTTAGGCAGGTTACCTGAAGAATAGCAAATTTATTACTAGTGCTTTTACTGAGGGTCGAAAGACCGATTGAAGATAGGTATAAACGCATATCACGGAGCCGCCTCGGCAGCCGCTGCTAGAAGAGGCCTTGGTAATTTGGTAAACAGCAGCGTCTAAAACGCTGATGGCGCAGCGGTTCCGTGTTCTGTGGGTATAAAAGACCAATAAAGGTTGTAATTTTCTTCCACTTTCTCCATTCATTCCGAAACCCAAACATTCACTCCAAATAAACACGAGTTAGGTTTCAGCTCTCACATGTCACAACCCAATGAATGGCCGTTACATATAAACAAACGGCTGAACATGTAGTAATAACATAAAAGTAGAAATGTTCACACGATTTCTATGTCAATATTTATATCGTGGCGATCGATGGGAACCTTACAATATGGATACCTTGTTACAACATTGGTAATTTGGCAATTGATCTTACGTAGCCATGAGTGGCTCTTTAAATTTAAAAGTTATTTATTAATTCGTCAGTCAATCATGAATCGGCGAGAAGAAGCATAACGTCGATATAAGTGGAAGAAATGAGGTGTGTCCCAGGAGTGGGACAGACGACGCCAACAAAAAATAAAAATTCGGTCTTATTCGCCTAGCTTTGCTTGCCTAACCAAAATCTTTTGATTGGTTGATTTACTTTGGTCAATCAAACAGCTGTGATTGGTTGCTTGCTTCGTAAAACGCAGTTTATGTTCTTTTTATTAAGGTCAGTACTCTATATTACCGACCCCTCTGACGAAGAAGAAAAATGGAAGAGGGGTCGGGTTATGTAGATCACTGACTGTACATCCTCAACAAGAGCCAAAGTGGTCGATTCTTTGATGAAACACGAGTTCTGATGTGTTAACTAGCAAAATAACTGACAAGTGGCCAAAATTTTGAAAATGTTCAGTATCTCCTCTAAAGAGGCAAGATTTCAGTCGCTCTTGCAATATACATATACCTAGATATTCCACAGCTTCTGATTAGGCTGAAATCAACTAATTGAACGACAGAGAGATAAAATGTTAAATAAAGGCTAGACGGATGTTATAATCGTCAACCCACGTCCAATATTATATATATAGGCCGTAGGTAGGTTGCGTATTGAACCATTAAAATTATCGGGTACTTAAATTATTGTAGAACTGTAAATTCATGAGTACGGCCATTATCGCACGTGTGTTATTATCGAATTTAATTTTATAATGATTTATTGCTAATATTGCAATGCTTAGTATTCGAATTAGGGATGTATCTGGTTAGAATTAGGCACTTTATAATAATACATGAGAACTGCCGATCCGTAGAACTCTCACTCTCTCTCTCGGAAACCTTCGTGTGCGAGTCCGACCCGCTGTATGTAGGTCCATCTCATGAGTTCAACGAGCATAGATCTATTCGACTGTGTTGGAGGCTAGTGAACCACAACAACAATCGAGTACCTAGATCATCTCTAAAAGCACTCTCGTCACAAAATCTCAATCTATTAGGGTAACACAACAATCTATTGAAGTCTTTGATAGATTCAATCGAAATCACCTATACTTAGCCCACGTACCTATGCACGGACGTAAAAATAACGCGGCGGAATTTTGTCGCGCACTGGACTTTCAACTCTCGGTATTGAGCCGAACGTCGAGTATCCAACAGAGTGCACCCCAGCGCGTCGAAAAAACACACTGTTTGATTTGCAACTCTCGGAAATCCAACAGACACGACAAGATTGACAAGATCAACGTTGATGGACAAGATTGTGATTTTTTCGTGCTTGTCAAGCTATTTCGACTGTCTAAGGACCCCATTAGGATTGCGACCGAATTCGGTCGTAAAGCGATCGCAATCTATGTCGAGACTGCAGCCCCAGCTGATGACCAATTTAAGTAATTTTGGTTTCATTGCAAAGTATATTATAATAATGGCGAGCTCGTAAAATATTAATGCGTGTTCAAATCACCTGCTTATGTTGTAGGCATAATTTGGAGTTCATTGTTCGAAATATTACCTAATATTCACTCCCTGAACTTCAGTATTTTTAAATTCAGCTAGAAAGGGTTGAGCAGTTTGTGTTTTCAGGTGCAATTTTCTACTTAACCCTGATCAAGTTCTTCTAACTGAACAGACAGGTGTGCTGCTGGAGAGTTTGTTGCGCCATTTCCTCCCAGCTAAAGCGTTAGGAAGTGGTGAAGGGCGGGCGTTTTGGGGAACTATCTCATTTAATTTTGACGTTCGAAATGTGCTGCTTTCTAGCAGCACTTTGTTTGAATTAAAATCAAAGTCATTTATTCAAATTAGAATAAATGATTTTGATTTTAATTCAAAACTCTTCTCTGCTAAGCGTATAAGTCCTATTTGCCAAATATCAGATAAGACCTTTATGCTTAGCGAGGCAGAACTATGATATTAAGATCTCATTCCATTCGGATTTAGTATAGTTTTTCTTCTTATTTTTGTTTACATAAATTATTTCGCGATGATAATATTTGATTCATATATGTATTTTCCCTGGTACTTTAAAACATTGCTATAAAAAAAACATGTGGCATCTCTACCAGGCGATATTAATAATTAGGCATTGAAGCATTTTCTATTTATTAAATTAAGACCGCTACTTCTGAATGAAGGTCAGATATTGAAACGGGACTTCTCTTATAATTCATGTTTCATCTTAAAATAATGTATTAGTCAACATTTTCAAGATAAATCAAAAGTTAAAAAACTTGCACAACAGTAGGTACCTACTTACAATATTGTAATTTATGTAAATTTTAGTAATATTGCGATTGTTGCAAAATTACTTCTTTAGAATACAAGTTAATGCTATGAATAGAGATGAGCCGAATATTCCGTGCTTGGGTTTTCGCTGAAAATTCAGCGCAAAACATGCAGCAATTACATTTATATTAATATCTAATATTATTTTTCAGTTAAGAAATCAAAGGGCTGCTCTCGCTTATTTTTTTATTTTATTGTGTTTGTGTTGCTTTAGACTAGTAAATCGTCTCTTCTGTAAGTTCTGTCAAAGTAGCATTTGATACCCCTAATAAATAATACAAAAACAAACGGTTGCACCCCCGCATTCATTTGACTCCCAACAATGTCAAATTCGTCTAACCAACACCTAAGCCGAATATTCAGCAGTTCGACCTCAACCTAACGCCGATCCCTAGATGAACGTTTAGGTATTGCGTGCCAGCACGGCCTTACGAAACAGATGCACAATGCAAGGTCCTGTCGTAAATAGCTCACTATTGTTCCGACGATCATTTTCGTCATAAACTGTAGTTTTATTTACTCATCTCTGGCTGAGACAGTCGGTCAAAGGTCTCTTGTCAAGGTTTTAGGAATAATTCATGACGGTGACGAAATCAACGATTTATTAAGTACCTTACTTGCTTAACACGCACTTTTGGCGGTAGGTGTCTTTCAAAAGATGTTAAAGCGGGACAGACGCGGCCTGAGATTGCATGCATAAACTAGAGACGTTTATCCTGTTAAGCCCCGCGCGACACCGATTCGGAGTCAAACAATAGAAAATCAATTGTGTCTCATTAACGCGTTCAGAGCAGTGTTGGGGCTGCCCCGCTTCTGCAGCGCCTCGGGCATGTTTGCGGAAGCGCGCACCGACTGTTTTCACGCCACCATGCGCAAGCGGTGCGCGTCCTTAGTGCGCAGGGTGCGGGCCAGCTCCAATGCTGTCCTGGTTATGATCGCTGAGCGTTTTTACTGCCCCTACATACGACAATCCTGTAACAGACATGTATAGCCACATAAGCTGATTGTTTTTATATGAAATTTTTATTACTATTTTCTAAATTTAATTTCTGACCCCAGTTTGCCATTTTATTTTTATTCTGTGACCTTTATAATTTGTACTTATTAATTCGTAGATGTATTTAATTGTATTGACATTTTATTCTATTCTGTTGCAGTTTTGTGAAATTTTGTTTTAGTTTGTGTAATATGGGTTTTGCCTGAATTAAATGAATTTTATTTATTTTTTATTATTAGCTGTCCTTGACCAATTAAAAGAAGAAATGAGCAGTCTTTGACCAGCAATGTGAGTGTTGGCAAAAAAAGGCTACTCATATATCTCGATTGGAAAGGAAAATAGGTGATCATGAAAAAAATCTCTAATAACGATAACGAAAGAAAAATAGTTAGATCGAATCAGGAACTAAACTCAGGGACACATGCTCGACAGCCATAGATACAACCACAGCCCGATAACTAGATAAAGGTAGATCAATGAACCAAAACTCATTTATAAAGTCCATAGGTAAAAGTCTGTATTCATAAGAACACAGTCCAAAGATCAAGATCAATACCTCGTACGAAGACCTCTTCAAAATACATTAATAACGCACTTTTTACAACAAAGATGACAAATAGTGAATAGTTTCAACGTAGATTCTTAGTCACCTCACTATTCAGCAATGAATAGAGTTGTCACTTACTAATAGAGTAGCGACCATTAGTTTTACCTTATTAAATAGGTACATAAGCGCGTTATTGATGGCGTATTTAAATATTACAATGTAAAATAACAGTTTTGTATGCATGTGGTGATGTTTATTTATGAAATAAGATGGCTGATGAGTTAATCTAAACGAAAAACGTTTAATTATAAAGTCAGCATTGCTTTAGATGCCGTAAAGATACTTTTTACTAGCCTACACTTTTCCAGTCCTGGGCAAAGGTCTCCCTCCACTCTTTCCATCTTTCGCGAGCCCGTGCGTCCTCCTTCCAGTTTTGACGGAACCTATCCTGTTCGCCCCGCCATCCTCCTACATGGTATGCCGCGACCTCGTCTCACTGATGACACTTATGAATTGAAATACTTCTCTATCTACTGAAATACTACTAATCTTTGACTATCTTGTGTTTATTATTAAGTAACTCTGTATGGTTGTCTCATATTCATTAATAAAGATGATATTATATTATAATATTGCACTGAGTGTGCCATACAGACAGACAAACGAATACAGAACCTCTTTCTTCTTTTACGTTTGTCATTAGACCGGAGGGTTTAGGGTGAAAAAGGTCGAGGGCATATTGGGTCTCCATCCAATATGCCCTCGACCCTTTTCACCCTAGCCTGGGTGGGACTGGCTCACATCTCGAAGACAATAATTAATTTATAATGACTAAGTTGCGTTGTAGGTATTGCCGACTACGACTAGAAAATTGTTCAGTCAAGGTTGTCGCACCGTTGTTTGATGGACGGCAATCATCTGAGTTTTTGTTCAAGTCTTGTAATAATATTATCAATAAACAAACTAAAATTACTAAAATTTTTGCTTCACATAAAATCACACCTGTACCTATTTCCTGAATAGATTTGTGTATTTAGCCACATTTCGCCAGTAACATTACAGGTATAGGACCTGTAATGTTGCACGAGGGCGAGCCTTATGCTAATAGGCATTGTGCAGTTCAAAAAATCCCTTAAAGGCTTCTACATACTGGCGCGACTTGTCGCGCGACGCGACGCGACACAAAGACACCGCGTGTAGCGCTACAAGCGGTGCCTTTGTGTCGCGACGCGTCGCGCGACAAGTCGCGCCAGTATGTAGGAGCCTTAATAACCCTGAAAGTCATCGTTATTATGAAAAAAGTAGTCGCACATGCTGTGTAACATCTGACATCTCACCTTTGTAATAAGCAGCTGAGCCGCGACAGAAATAAACCTCAGAATTTAAAAAGCTAAATACAGAAATATTTATTCATTACTAGTGGTCGCCCACTGGTCGAATTTCGACCCCCTCTACTTACAATCTATATAGTACGTACTAATTCCATAAGTACACTATTTCCAAGCTTTTAAAAAGCTTACTTATTCCATGATCAAGCTGTCACTTCCTGTTACACACTTCCGTTCCTGTTCACGAAATCACTCCTTTCTGTAGGAACGACAACAAAGATGATACACATCAATAAGACACAATTATCCGAAATTCGTTTTATTGGAAACACTGAACATAGAGTTAGAACGACTCCTTTCAGAAAAACAGTTCTAATCTGCAGCTGACGAAGCAAACAGAAACCATAATTAACTGAAAATGTATAAAGCATGTCCACTCTCGTGTAGCACTCTCTCCCTCGGAGCCACAAAGAAAGCATTCCGTTTATTTTCTACCTCATTGCACGTGACTACGCGAAACATTTCTTCACATAGGAAAACGGTGATCGTAATAAGTTGCTATTTTAAGATAATTATCACACGACTACATATATATTGGAACACATGCTTGTGGATTGAACTCGTAAAATGTTGATTACCTTGACGATCAGAAAAAGTTTATAGAGATGATTGTGCATTCTGGTGACCATCCCAAAATTTTGGCATCATAATTAAGAGTAACTCAGTGTCACTTCATTATTTATCTCGCTCGCACATTATTAATCGCGGTCACGTGAGCAAGCGAGACAGGGCGGCAGGGAGAAGGCTCCTCCGTCCGGTAAGGACCAGGCCCGGGTCGACGGCGCGTTGTATTCCACGCGCGCCTAAAAGAGATGTCGTCAGCACAAAGGTAGGGGTCCACTAGGGCCGATGCCTGCCGGGGTCGCGGGAAGGTACTTATGGGTCACCGAGGCCCCCGCATCATAGGCAACAGGAAGGAATACGGGTGGGTTTTAGTCAGTAAGAGTCTGACACACCCTCCCGCTCCGCCCAGAGGGGGAGAAGTTATTTGATGATTTCCCACCCTAAAAAAAAAAGGGAGAAGACTCCAAGGGGCCGATAGTTCAGATAGGTAATTTGTTTTTACGGTGAAAAAATTGGTATAAAACATAATAATAAAGACAGAGTAATTGCTTTATATTTAGTTCAATTATTATGCAAATGATCTAATTTGAAGTATTTTTTTTAATACTAGCGGTTTATTGTTCGGTTTGGAGGTAACTTTGTAATTTTATTCTTTAGAAAAAATTTTATGGAATCGTGTTTTCGTCAAACATAGTACTTAACATTAATCCTCAACTTTGCCATATATTTATTTCAAAATGAATCCTGCAGTATTTTCGATATAACGGAGAATAATGCTAAGCAATTTGAGGGTTTCAGGTTCACCCAACTCTTTGATATGACACGTATGACCACCATCCCTACAAATTGATGATGTTCTTTGTGTTACTTTAAGTAAAACGTTATTTTCTATCTTTCGCTACAATTAATCTTACAAAGTTTGGTACAGCATGATACTTACCGACGACTTAAAATGAAGTTACGTTTGAAAATCCAACTGTATTTCAACATTCCAAGTTAACATCTGATTTTCAGTCAGCCTACCATGCCCAACTCGCCCTAACAAGCTCTTGCTATCAAATAACACTCTTGACTATGACTCCTTCCCACATAATCTTACTCTATTCTTAGGTTTATTTCTTCACAGAAATCTAAAAACTCCCTTTTCCTTTCAGTGGAGCAACCTACCCAACAAAACGTGCCTTCTCTTCCAGGCCAAGCGAACCAAGTTGTGGAGCTCAACGTAACGGGCGGAGGCCTGGGGCTCAACAAAATGTCGAAGCGAGAGGAGGCGCCTTACGCGGCGGAGGATGCTCAGGTCGTGGGACTGGTGTTCCATCAGAGCAAGGAGGTGCTGATAGTGGACCATGGGGCCGGCTCAAATGGTGATGTAAGTTTAGCATTGTGGATTTGGTTTTGAGGAGTACTCCTGTGAATTTCTCTGGCAAAAATCCTTTTAATTCTCCTTTGCGAGTAGATAACCCCGTTACCCCTTTGATTTTGATAGAATGGGCTATCAATTTATCTTACAATTTTAGATTCAGGTCTGTTCAGAAAATAATTAATGTATCTATTTGGCCGGGCATAACGTTTACCTAAGATTACTTAGGAGTGCCTCTAGTTTAACCTGAACTATTAAATATTACGGCATGTTTCAGATTCCTGGCAAGGTGACTGACGTGACACCTGATTGTGAAGACTGCACAGACTGTCTGAACGTAAGTGTTTCTTATCATCCATCATTATTAGAACTGCTGCAAAGTCCCATCGAAATACATCCGGCTTATTACGAGATGTCCAAAATATCAAAGCAGTTCACAGCGCACCTTGCAATGGCGACATTTAATAAACGTATCTCGATCAAATTCTTTGCCTTGCACTAGATTTTCACGTAATCCGTGGGTGCATTTACAAACATATATCTCCACATCGATCTCTACATACAGATCCGGAAAAACTAGGGTTATTTGTATTCTGTGTGCTAATTAAATATTTGGCCTTTTGTCTCCTCCGCAAAAAATAATACATCAATTCTCTCTCCCTTCCAGTTCACATCTCGCGGCAAGATAAAGGCGTTAATCCAGAAGAACTTCCTTCGGATGTGGCGTAACATCGGCGTCATGCTGTTCATTTTCGTGCTGCCCGTCATGCAGGTCATCCTGTTCTGTCTGGCCATCGGGAGGGACCCTAGTGGGTTGAGGCTGGTGAGTACACATGCAACATTCTTGCATCTAAGTTCGCAACAGTTACCTACAAAGATAATGATTGGGAAACAAGTAAAATGGGTAGTTAAGAGAAGTGATAATCCTGGGACGGTAATGTCTCCCACACTGAAGCATGATCAAAATACAACTGCTATAGCAGATAGTGGTATGCCCCTGGAAGTTTAAAATAAACCATCTTCAAAAATGGGAATGGACAATATTTAGATTTCAATCTTTTTCCATTATTCGATAGCCTTGGTGATCCAATTGCTTTACAGAATAGACGCTATTCGATCTCATCTTAAACAGGAGCTCTGACTTTGTTAACTGCAGATTTTATGAGCTAGATGCAAACTGAACGTCATAAATTCGCTTACTAAAAGCTGGCTCAAGTCCTTGTTTTTGTTCTTCTACCCCTACCTATCCACATTCGACTCACATCTACCCTTTTCTCCTTAGGCCATAGTAAACGACGACGTCCGCATAATCGACGGCTACTGTCCCTACAACTCGTCCTGTTCGATGAAGAACCTCTCGTGTCGATACCTGGACAACCTCAACAACCACACGGTCAAGGAGTACTACGCCGACCTGTCCTCAGCCTTGAAAGCGGTCGAAGATGGCGAGGCCTGGGGCGCGTTGTACTTCAACGAGAATTATACCGACTCGCTCGTTGCGAGATTGGCTTTGGGTGAGTTTTGAAGTGATATTAATGTAGGGAGTAAATTCTACCATGAACAATATTAGATATGGTCTGTTCCAAAAGTATCTGATGAAAAAATAAACAAATGGATCAGAAAACGTAGCGCCACTTACAACTTGAGTGCTTTGATTTGATTATATTTTGATACTTAAACCTAAAATAGTGATTTTGATTGGTGAATCAAAATGTTTATCATTTGAATTTTATAAACTCGATTTTCGTTGATGTTTTTTCAATTACAATTTAATAATTTGATTCAAACAATAATTGTTGAAAACTGTGGTGAGGTATAAAACCATATAAATACAGATGAATGTGTTACTAATTTCCTTTACTGAGTGACTGCGTAAGAATTTAACGTAATTTAATAGAAAACTATGATAACTTTCTAAGCAGCTCCTCGAACTATAACCACGTTCGTCCACAGCGGATACCGCTGACAACGAGACCATCACATCCTCGGAGGTGCAAGTCTGGCTCGACATGTCCAACCAACAGATCGGGCTCATGCTCAACAGGGACATACAGTTCTCGTACAGGGACTTTGCTAAGGTAAGTGTCGCTTTAAATCTTACGTCTTTTACGGCGAAATAGAATAGAAACGAATTCATCAGAAAGTGACGTAGTATTTTGATACTACGTCACTTTCTGATGAATTCGTTGTCATTTTCTTCATAAGGCTGAGATATTTTTGCAAAAAAGAGCAGGAACTACCCTGGTAGTTGGCAGAGGTAATTATGTCTTAAGAAAACTTTGTGTATACAGTTTTTTTCTCTATTTACCTGAATGAATTGAAAGAGAAGAGAAGAAGTGAATGATAGCGTGACGGTTGACAGAGGAGAGTGGGAGAAAACGTGTTGCGGCGACCACAGGTAACACAGGTAACGTGGGGCAAGCGCAGGAAGATGATGATAGTTACTCTACTTACCCGTGTTTTTGTTTCGCCTTAAGACGCAGATATATGATTTGAGTGACTTTTAAATCTGTTATTACGCCTTCACATAATTCAAAAGTTATGCAAAAAATGTATGTTAAACTAGAACGCATACACATCAATTCTATTTGTGAATATTTAAGTATTGTAGGAAAATACTTTATGAAATAACTTCAGGAAGTAATGTCTACCGAAAGCATGAATACGTTATTACTTTCAAACTACTTAAGATATTGTCATGATTTTTTTGTATGAACTCTTTTATTATTCTTTTATTCTTATTATCTATAATTTTATGTGATTTTTTCAAATATTCATATTTTCGTTACTAAAAAATAAAATAAATATTTCTATGAAATCGAACGGCGGCGCGGCGTGAGCGAGACGCGTTTTTGTAGGACCAAAGTCAGTGGCGAAACCGACCCTTAAAGTCCTATTTAAAAAAATCACCCTTAACCGCACTCGACCTGTAAATTCAGCACTTCTTAACTAAAGAATCAGACCAGTCTATCATATAACACATTATAATGTTTATTTCCAGGACTTGCTACAGACGTGTAAATACAACCCGAAGCTAGGTGACATCCCCATTGACTTCATGGACCCTATCTACGGCAACAAGAACCCCTCGTTCACTGACTTCGTCGCTCCTGGAGTTATTTTGACGTAAGTTTAACATAATCCATCTTTATAACCGACTAACTTACTATCGATAATTTCACACAAATTGTAAAGTATCAGGTACGGTAAATAGTGCCTATCCGGACACAGTGTGGGTAAGTGAAACTAAAGGAGTAGTTTACCACTTTTAAAGCAGACACTGATACTAACAAAACACTATAACTCTCTAAAACATATTTTTTATTTTCTATGTTCTGTGCACCTGTTTTGGTTCTTAGCGCTAGTTTTATAATTATTATTGAATATATTATATAGATAATTTTAATATATTTTATGTAGGTATGTATTTATTGTATATATATGTAAACGGTACACCACAGACTACCTGCAGTATTGTCTCTCCTTTCCCCCCTAATCCATCCAAAGGTTGTCTTTAAAAGATCGCTTTTAGCGATAAGACCGCCTATTGTGTCAGCCTATGTAAAATTTGTACATTTATATCTGTAATTTGTATGGTGTACATAATAAAGAGTATTCTATTCTATTCTATTCTATACATGTCTGGTAGATTAATACAAATTCTATTTTTTTTTATAATCAGCGGGGTAATCGCGTGACACTTACAATGGCAATGGCTTTCATTTTGACAGTTTAACAACATTGATTGCTTTATTTACGTTGTCAAGCAGACCAATATTTCCTTCAAAATCTTTCGTATTGTGATTGAAAGTGTATTACGCAATTGCAGTGCTGGTACATTATGCCTTGCCTTGTATAATCTATTTCTACAAGTTCTTGTCAATGTGTCTCGCAGATAAATTACGAATTCAATTAGTGTTTGAAGTGAAAACTTCTTTAGGCACGTCGGGCACTTTTGAGATGGGGAAAAAGCACTGAACTCGCGTGACTGTCACACTCAGATACATATATACAGATGTTTTTACAGGTTTGTGAAGCTAAGAAGTTTTCACTTGTGACGTGCAGTCCTACGACAGACAGTTTTAGACACTGGCGCCGATTCCCTTGTTCACAAACTGAACTAAATTTAAGTTCAGTGCATCTTTTTCAATAAAAAAAGGACAGAAGATACATTTTAGTTTAGTCCTGTCAGATTAATCAGCGCCTGTCATTACTCTATACAAGTTTAGACGCGATTAAAAACTTGCCTACTAAAATTACGTCAATTTACGTCAACAATTTACGTTTTTGACAGGAGTAAACTAAAATGTATCTTCTGTCCTTTTCTTATTGAAATAGAAAGAAAAAGATGCACTGAACTTAAATTTAGTTTAGTTTGTGAACAAGGGAATCGGCACCACTATCTTCATATTCAGACGCTATAAAACAGCCCTCAAACTAACCATCTAAATCTTCACTTCCAGAATCGTATTCTTCTTAGCCGTCGCCCTCACGTCATCAGCGCTGATAGTAGAACGAATGGAAGGTCTGCTGGACAGGTCCTGGGTGGCTGGAGTATCCCCCGGAGAGATCCTGTTCTCGCACGTCGTTACCCAGTTCGTGGTCATGTGTGGGCAGACTGCCCTGGTTCTGATATTCATGATCTCCGTGTTTGGGGTCAAGAATAATGGAAATATAGTCTTCGTTATCATGCTGACTTTGTTGCAGGGTGAGTAGAAATGTCATTTTTGTTTAGTTAGTCCTAGTCTAGGGAATTACTTCAAAGTCAACTGCAGCATTGCTTAAATTGTATTATTGATATTGAAATTGTAATATTTGATATCCGCATATCAAATATTACAACTTCAATATCAATATAACAATTCATATGTGCTGCTGGGGACTTTGTTTTCGCCACTTCTTCTTCCCAGCTAAAGCACTGAGGTCCTGGGTTCCATTCCTGGATGCGGCAAAGTGTTATTGGGGTTTTCTATTATATGATTTGTGCCCGCTTGATGGCAATAGGCTCGCCCCCTATTACATGGGACTTAAACATAACTGGCGAAATACTCTGCCAACCCTTTGGGGAAACAAGACGTAATGTTATGTATGTGTATTTTTGAAAAACCTTTGGAGTCTACCCATACTACAAAATTGCTTTTTTTGTTCTTTACGAGGTGACGTTATATCATCGTTTTTTTTTTATTAATAAATTAAAGAGTTGGATATATTATACAACTTTGGATGCATAGATTTTTGCGTTAGATTAGTCATTGATGTTTAAAATACATACATACCTAACATGCCATTGAACTTTAGTTTCACCTCGTGAGAAAAACCTACACAGAAATATTAAAAACAGGAGATTATATCTACTTAGTGTTACTAACTTAGTTGCAAACATAAGTGGTCGCATGTCGCATTAAGTGACACTATGTGTTTATATACAATCTTAGTATTGGCATGATGCACATAATTCTTATAATGACCGGTGTGACCAACATTGATGTCTTTACTGTTTGCGGTCATTAAATACAAGATAATAATTGTCATACTTAATGACGCACAATTTTTCATAGAATAACGTTAATATCTTAGAAATATGTTGTGGTTTTTGCAACCATTAACGTAGTCTTGGAAAATTTTACAAAAGAAAGAACATACATTGTGGTTTAAAAAAGGTCATAATTGTGGACATTTCTTGATGTACTACCTAATTTAGTTTAGTGTGACCACAAACCATTTCTTGATTGAATTAATTCTCAAGGTTTTTCAAAACATCTCTAATGCGTTGTTAGAACAAGTTTATTGTCATTATTATTTGCGTAATGTAATGTTCAAGATCATTCCAACTATAAAATGTTACTCACTCGGAAATGAGTAAACTGTACCAACGCAAGAACTTCCTCATTTTTATGTCATTTCATATGGAATTAATATGCTAATATGGAAACCAACCATGAAAAGACTTAGCAGTAGGCTTGGACGTGCCTGCAATATTGTTTTATTTACGTTACAATAACATAATATCACGCATGTAATCCCGGAAGGGCAAGGCAGAGGAGTATAATTCGCCAGTTATGTTAAAACGAGCGCGAGCCTGTTGCCATGAACCGGGCACTAATCTAGACGCCACGCTGCTACTGAGAAATTCCTAATGGATAAATCCAACAACACTTTACCCGACCTGGGATTTTTTTATTTATGTATGAAAATAGCCTTCATGAAAGGCATAACTTTAATGCGCTTCTCCTGTACCCTGGCTAACTCCTTGCTGACTGGACAATATTTTTCCAAGCCATGGGCTGTTCTTTCATAATTAGTGCCGATACGATGCTTAAAATCTTAACATGCAACAACCAACCCTGTATTGGACTTGTTAGCTGATGAATGGAAGGCGATTTAAATGTTTGCAGTTCTGTGAGAAGCAGAGTGGAGGATTATCTTAATTTAGTAGAAATGGCTAATTTGCTGTAGGTAGGTACTAAATAATATGATAATAAATAATATTTCGTGTTTTCAGGTCTATGCGGCATGTGTTTCGGATTCGTTATCTCCGCGGCTTGTGAACTAGAACGAAACGCTATCCAGCTTGCACTCGGATCCTTCTACCCGACGCTACTGCTCAGTGGAGTCATCTGGCCTATCGAAGGCATGCCCTGGATCCTAAGATACGTCTCTCTCTGCCTGCCCCTGACCCTAGCCACCAACTCGCTACGGTCCATCCTCACCCGAGGATGGCCCATCACAGACCCAGAAGTGTACATGGGCTTCGTGTCAACTCTAGCCTGGATCGCCCTATTTTTAATCGTCACATTAACCATTTTGAAGTTCAAAAGAAATTAGGGTGCCATTGCAGTCGCTTCAGGCATTGGTCCGTCATTTGGAAGTCGATTTTCGACTTTGAAAGTCCGTCCTTTAGAGTTTTCTAAATGTATCTGTTACGTAAGAATAGCATTTAAAATGGGGTATTTTGACTATCGTGAGCTATCAGTGAATTGAATTGTAATTATTTGAATTGAATAAATCATATCATTAATTTTATTTTGCATCACATTATTGACAGACATATCAATTATAACAAACAAACAATCTGATGTAAGTATATTTGTAAATTATTTATGTATGTTGTAGCTTACGATAGGAAAGAATTAGTTTCTTGGACCACGCCTCTTATTTAGTCAGTATCTATTTCTTCATTATAAAGGTGAAGGTAGACGAGTCAAAGTTAGTTGTACACTGTCGAAACTTAATGAAAAATCGAGAGAAAATAATAAAAATACAAAAAAAGAAATAAGGCCAGATACGTAGAAAAAAATCTGGGTGTTTTCCAAAATGCCTAAATCACGCTTGTGCCTGTTACCACCAAATATCGACAGTGTACGGCTATCTTTCTAAATATGTACAAGAAAAAGTTTTCTATGATGTGATTTCTAAATCTGATTTAGTATGGCAAACATGGTCACTTTTTTGCGTATTTGAGGATGTTTGTGCAAAAGTGGCTTAACTTAGATTTTGAAGAATATCCATTTACAAATTCGAAAAAAGGAAATGAAAATTAACTTCGATTAATCTATCAAAGTATTAAAAAAATAAGCGAGATTTTTTATTGTAAAATTAAATTGAAAAAATGTTTGTTAAACCACTTTTACTCTTACATCCTCATAAAATTATATTTTGCTCAAAATACGAACAAAACTGTTTTTAAGGACCTAGTTGTTTTAGCTAAATGACTGTTAGTCGGAATGTAAATAGTAGCTTATATTTATGCGTTAGTGTCAAGATATACTTGTAGGGTTAACGGGGATGTTAGCAATAATGATTGGTCCAACGCTTTTTAGGGTAAAATTGTGTTTTCTTGTGTTTATTTCGGGAGTTCTCTCTATTTCTGAGTTTATGCTATTTAAAACTTGTTTCTGTATTGGATTATTAATAATTAAAACAATTAAGCAGTGTTGCTATAGTAAACATTTACAAATGAATACTTACTGTGGTGTTGCCAACATGCTGCATGATGCCCTAATATCACCGTTTCCCATATGTGAAATGTGTCTTAACTCGGAAATAAACACAGGTTTTCCTAGCTATTGGTAAGGGACATTATAAAGTAAGATTTTGACATGCAATGTTGAAAATACCTGATAAATGAGTTACCATAGAATAAGATGGTGCCATAAACAATAATGGTGTATAAGGAACTTTTTTCGAAAACCCTTTTTTGGACCAAAATATAAAAACTGGTTTGAACTATAGACACTTCATGATTATTATTTTTGCTTCGACTCTGTTATAAAAATCTGTGTGAATATAATAAAAATATGACAGGAGTTATTCGAAAATAATAATTATTGAGTAAACAGCAGCGCCATCTTGTTTTTTAAACGGCAACACACAAACTTTATGGTATTCAAAATCTATAATAATCAATGGTCACATCATTTTATAGATTTTAGTGATGTACAGTTAAGCTAGGTTGTTACGGAGTCTAGAATTGGTAGATAGAAGTCTAGATATTAAGTTATACGTGGCGTTTGTATAAAATATTCTCTTTTTTTATATTTTTCGGTCTACAGATGTCGCTTAGCAAATGGAACATCTTATAGTTGTGTAAATCGGTCGATAGATGGCGTAGCGAATGTATCGATTGCGTGTAGAATTAATTATTGTATCTTAGAAGTGTCAGACTGTGATTATTTTTGCTAACATTGACATTTTTTTAATGACAACTATACAATAAATACTGTACCAAATAACCTATGCATTATTATTTACTACAAGTATGTAAGTTTGTAGCACAATTTTGTGCCGTGTTGACACAGCCCAGCAATTCTATGAACTATTGATTTGAAGTGGTTTTATACGAGGGTCATTCAATAAATACTTAGCCTACAAAAAGTAAACGAAAAATTTGGAAAAGTGGCAATTTATTTTTCAACAAAGTCTCCTTTTAGTTCGATACACTTAGCCCAGCGATGCTCCAACTTTTTTAACCCGTCCGAAAAATAGTTTTTGTCAAACTCTGCAAAATAGGCCTCCGTGGCGGCGATGACCTCCTCATTCGATCCATATCTATTCCCGGCGAGTGATTTTTTCAGATTAGGAAACAGAAGTCACAAGGGGCCAAATCTGGAGAAAACGGTGGATGGGGCAACAATTCGTAGCGTAATTCGACCAATTTGGCCATGGCAACGGCAGACGTGTGAACTGGTGCGTTGTCGTGGTGAAACAGCACTTTTTTCTTCGCCAGATGGGGTCGTTTTCTTTAATTCGGCGTCGAATCGGCCCAATAAATCGGCATAGTAAAGCCCTGTAATTGTTTTACCCTTCTCGAGGTAATCGATGTAGATCACACCTTGTGAATCCCAGAAAACGGTGGCCATAACTTTTCCGGCCGATTTTACAGTTTTCGCCTTCTTTGGAGCACGTTCCCCGGTCTGGATCCATTGTTTTGATTGCCCCTTGGTCTCTGGTGTGTACCAGTGGATCCAGGTTTCATCGACGGTCACAAAACGATGCAAAAACTCCGCTGGATTCCGCTTAAACAGCGCCAAACACGTCTCCGATGTGGTCTCACGGTTGCGCTTGTTTTCTGGTGTGAGTAAACGCGGCACCCATCGCGCCGACAGCTTTCTCATGCCGAGTTTCTCGTGAAAAATATGATGCACTGTTCCTTCTGAAATGCCTACAGTCTCAGCTAGCTCCCGAACCTTCAATCGGCGATCTGCCAATACGAAATCATGGATTTTTTTAATGTTTTCCTCCGTAGCAGCTGTTTTTGGTGCACCTGGACGTGGTTCATCAAAAACCGACGTACGGCCACGTGCAAACTCGTTGACCCAATTCTTGACGGTGGCCATCGATGGAGAAGAGTCACCGTACACAGCATCCAAGCGCTCTTTGATTTCGATGCGCGTTTTCCCTTCCAAAAATAGGAATCGAATCACCGAACGATATTGCTCTTTTTCCATTTTTGTAAAACCGATCGACACGTTCGCTTCCATAAGTTGTCAAATTAAAACAAATGAAGGGATTGGAATGAAAATTTGAAAAAAGAATTAAAAAAGAATGTGCTACACTGTGGTAAAACTCTTTTGAAACTACAGCGCCCTCTGGCGATGAGGCTAGGTACTTATTGAATGCACCTCGTATATAATCCCAAAATACCTAATATAGTTGACCATACTCATTGTTCATACTGGGTCTTTTAGTGTAATTTGGTTAGTACCTATTAACCTGCTAAGGTTAAAACTCAAACTACTATCAACTGTACCAAAATATCTAACATTGATTATAAATACTTATAATGAAATACTTATTAAAATATTCGACATTTTAATGAACATATTAAAATAATAAGTTACACACAGTTCGAAGCGTCATCACCACAATCACACTATTTCGTCAAAATCTCGCTCAGAGCCTTCTTTTTCTTTTGTCCTTTGTCGAACTTGTGTTTCTGTAGAATAAAAGTTTTTCAATATTAATAAAAACGCTTAAGGAATATATATATATATATAACATAGTTGTATGCTATTCTTGAATTGGAGAGGACCCAGAATAGTGTCCTGTGAGACACCAACATTTATTAAACCAAATAATGATGTTCCCACGTCTATGCTTTTCTTTCTGCTGTCTCTTGTCACATATAAGATAGTAAAAGCTCCATAGCACGACTACGAACTCTTAATTTCAAATTTATTTATAACTGTGATGAGCTTAACACATTCAAATGCCTTGAAGAGATCATGAAGAGGCAACAACATCGTGTGATCATCAACACTACTTGACATAGATGAAATCTGCAGCCGATCTTCTAGTCTACTTAATAAGAAGAAAAAAGAAATACTGAGTTTTGAAGATTTACAAACCTTTTTCTTTTCAGCAGTCACACCAACGAATTCCTTCCTGGTTTTCTTTTCTTTAGGTTGGTCCATATCTTTAGGTTTTTTATTTGGAGGTGCATCACCACCCGCACCATCCTGAAATCAGAGAATAAGATGATTTTATTGTCAATACTCATTACAAATTATTAAATCTAATTATACCTATTTAAAAATGCAAAAAAAAGCAAAAGGTATAATATGTAAGGATCGCAGCAGGTGGCGTTCTGTAGTTTCTGCCGACCCTCATGTGACCCTCATGTATGTGTGTCGTAGTTGTGTGAAAAATAAATAAAACCAGAACAAAAAAATTAACTCTGTTGCTGCTGTCGCGGCTTCTCCTTTGACCGTACAGTTTTGCATATTATGGAAAAGAAGTACAGATAGATGGAGGATCCCATAAAATAGATTTAGGAATTTTAGCCCAAAAGTTGGCCCGGGTATTCACTGAGACTGAATACTTTACAACGTCCGCGACAAAATGCATTGTAGTCTTTTTAACTAGTGTACGTCGTTATTAGCAGTCGACTAATTTACACTTTTTAATTCAGTATTTAAGAAAGTACCTATTTTCAGATTTATAGTTGTAAAACCATTTTCTTACCTGATTCTTCCTCTTATTCATGACCCGCCTATGCGCTCCGTCGCGAACCTGCTCATCGCTCTGCGGTAGAAACTTATTATTAAATCCGCCTCTTTGCTGGTTATTGCCGGCTCCAAACGCTCTCTGTCTATTACCCTGGTTATTACGACTTGGAGGCCCGCTTCTTTGCTGGTAACCTTGGTTATTTCCACCTCTAAAGCCACCTGTTTGCTGGTTGTTGTCATTATTACCAGATCTGAAACCCCCTCTTTGCTGGTTGCCACCTCTGAAGCCACCTTGTTGATTGCCTTGGTTATTACCACCTCTGAAGCCACCTCTTTGTTGGTTATTCTGGTTATTAAAGCTAACTATTTCTTGATTAGACTGGTGATTGCCGCCTTTGTATCCGCTAGATTTTACGTTATTATTGTTTTTAACTGGTTTCTTCTTGGTCGTGGTTTGAGTGCATCGTTTCACGCGGAGTATTCTGTTCTTGACTGTTAGATCTTCTTCTGTTAAAGCTAGGGCTAATTCTACGCCGTCTTTTGATTCGAAGTTTACGTAGCCGAATCCTGTAAAGAAAATTACAGTGTCATAATTTTTATTAACACAAATGACAGAGAGCAGATTTTCTGTGATAGTATTTCTTTTCTTTATCTCTTGGTAGAATGTAATGCATAAGGACTTCAGACATACTACACAGTATGCCTGAAGTCCTGAATGCATTAGATCTTATAGTTATGAATGCCACATACATAACTATGAATAACACTACTATAAAAATAAAAAGTGAAAAAACAGAACTGACATGGCTATAGGTGCACCGTTCTTCACCATCTTTGAAGGTTCCTCAGTTTGAAATTGAAAGTAAAAAAATGCATCTCGATTTTGAGTTACATCAAAATGACGTGTTTTCAAAAAAGGTATGAAAAATGCTCTATTGGCTATTATAACGATCATCATCTGCCCGCCTTTTCCAAAATCCGTTGGGGTCGGCTTCCAGTCTAACCGGATACAGTTGAATACCAGTATTTTACATGGAGCGACTGCTTATCTGACCTCCGCAACCCAGTTACTGGGTAATACGATACCCCTTGGTAAGACTGGTTGCAAGACTTTCGGGCTTTTTGACGACCGACCGACGACGTAACGACTGTCAAAGATCCACGAATGACAGCCGGGCCAACGGCTTAAGACGCTGACAACATCTAAACCGCGGTCACTGTCAGACCGCATAGAAAAGAAAGAGAAGCGCGATGACACAAAGTTTGTAATTAATCGCAAAATATGAAGCAATTATCTATTTACTCAAAATTGAGTTGAGTAATCGAAAATAAAAAACAAGCAAGTTCTGCATTCATTATGACGTTCTTGTTATTAATAAAATACGTAACGTACTTTGATATTTCATACAGATATTTTGGATTGGAACTCAAGTTAAAAGGTTAGTTTAACGTCAGTTTGTATTGAGATTTTTTTTCAAAACGTGTTTTGGTATATATATTTTTTCCGCTACGACAAACTCCAGATTTGGCAAAAATTTTTCGCGGTAATCTCTGCTTGCGCGATGCAGGATTTTGCGTGACGCCAGTGTGTTTGCTAAGTTTGCATGTGGCAATGTAGATGCCAACACACAACCACGTTTTCTATTTTAGACATTTTTATCAAAAAGTCTTACTTCCTGCAGCTCTCATAACAAATTTACCTTCCAGTCTTGAATTGATGAACAACAAAGAATATAGACTAGACACGTGCAATTTGTTATAAGTACCCATGATTAACAAATAATTAAAATGACATATTAAGGATTCATTGCGAATAGAACAACAGAACTATCGGTACTTCGTAAAAAAAAATTAAGTTAGAATATCTCAAAAATCTTACGTAGTACGGAATTTTTAATTCAGACCCCGCCATCCCCTTCGAGGTTATTTTTTTTTTAAATCCTCAAACTACGCCTTTTAAGAGACTAAGTTTTTGAGGTTAGGTTACATAATTTGTTTTTCTCAAGAACGGTGCGTTACCTTTTCATGGGAGTGGTGCCAGAGGGCAGGGGGAACCACCCCACAACCTCCCCCCACTCCCACCCCCCTTCTTCTGCCAAGCGATACTAGATTTTTACCAATGTTTTTTCACGCACATATGTGGAACTAAACCTGGTTAAAATTTGCGGCTGAAGCCGACTGAAGTGCTGGCGGGCAAATTCAAATGCCTTGGCGAGCCACTTCATGGCCCGCGTGCCTGGGTTTGGCCGGCCTTGCTCTATAACAAACAAGGATAAACTCACCTTTCCCCGCATTAGTTTTCTTATCCCTAATAATCCTGACAGAATGTATCTCCCCACAGTTTTCGAACTTGGCCCGTAGTGCTTCATCTTCCATAGCAAATGGTAAGTTGCCGATGAACACGGAGCACTTGGGGTCGTGTTCAGCGCCTGTGCTGCTGCTGCGGGACACTCGGAGGTGGTTCTCATTGAGGATTGTGTTGTTTTCGACTAGAGCCTGGAGAAGGAACAAAGGTTTTAAAATATTCATCCGGATTGGATAACTTTTCCATTCAGTGTCGGTTTTTGAGCCCACATCAAAGCGTTGAACGCTTTGATGTGGCAGTTCAAATGTTTGCGTAGCCTGCTACACTTGTAGAAAGTTCAGATGCTCGTGAATCACTGAGCGGAGCGGTCGCTTTGATGAGTCGCAAGATATACTGGAGCAACGAAAGTGTCCTGAAATTCATTGAATTGCTAGAACCATTTAATATGGAACCCTAAAAGTAAACATCATAAATATAGAAATTTAGCCAACGACGTCATTAGTTTATTTTTTTTTTGCACAGGTAATACATAATTACATAGGTACACTTAAACAATAGAGGTATACCGCGTCCACAAAATCGTCGTCCATCCTGTTTGTTGTCAATTTGAGTACTGTGAAGCGAAAGCATGGTGAAGCATGTCTGGCAGGTAAAGCAAACATGTGATCAAATGTGTGGGCAAAGTCTATCAGTCTTTGTTCAAATACGTGTCTGTATCTGACGCCCGTGGTGTCGTACGAGGGCGGCACTGAAAATTTCGGGAATCAAGGAAGTGACACAACATTACTATTTAAAAATGTATTTATTGCTTATCGAAGTATTCTCCGCGAAATTTGACACATTTTTCCATACGATGGAACCAATCATTGAAGCAACCATTCCATTCGGAAGTTGCGGTCTCAAAAATGGCCGTTTTGTAGGCGTCTACAGCTTCTTCAGGTGATGAAAATCTCTGTCCACGCAATTTATTCTTTATTTTAGGGAAAGTATAGAAATCATTAGGGCTTAGGTCGGGGCTGTACGGCGGATGGTCTAATAATTCTATGTTTTCTTGCTCTAAAAACTCTTTTGTTCTGTGCGCGGTGTGAGAACTCGCATTGTCGTGATGGAGGATGATGCGGCGGTTGCAGTTCTCTTTACGGAGTTCAGAAACGACCTGTGGCAAACAAATGCTAGCATACCATTCTGCATTAACCGTTCTTTGTCCCTCAAGAGGAATAGTCGTAACATGGCCGGTTTTGGAGACAAACGTGGCCACCATTTTTTTTCAACACTCCGTGAACGAACAATTTTTGTTGGCTATAACTCATTTTCGAACACCCAAACTCGTGACTGGTTTTTTGTTTCGGGTTCGTACGCGTATATCCAGGATTCGTCACCTGATACGATGTTGTATACAGCATTTGAGGATCCTACGTGGAATCTTTCGACAGTTCTGACGCACCAAGTAACGCGAGCCGCTTTTTGCTCTTCACAGAGCGAATGCGGTACCCATCGGGAAAACAACTTTTTCACACCTAATTGTTCATGCAAGATTATTTGTATTTGACTCATGCCAATGTCTAAAGTTGCCTGAATTTCGCGGTATGTCACATGTCGATCTTCCTCAATCAGCTTACGCACAGCATCAACGTTTTCTTGGGTGACTGCAGTTTTTGGACGACCTTGACGGGGATCATCACTGAGCTCGACACGTCCACGTTGAAATTCAGCAAACCAGCGATAAATTGTGGTTTTGGATGGGGCTTCATCATCCGGTCAACACACTGTTTTTGTGTTAAACCACTTCGAAAGTCATAATTGATTTATTATGACTTTCGAAGTGGTTCGCTCTTGAATTTTCTCGAGTCAACTCCATTTTCTCAACAACTAAACAAGTTTTACAAAACCTTGTGACAAGACCGAGAATCTTTTTTTAAATAAATAAATGGTACTTATTAGATTTTTAAAACCAAGGAGTTTTCAATTAAAAAGATTTTAATATGACAGGAACAGTGGAAATATTCCATTCCCGATACTTTTAGTGCAGCCCTCGTATTCTATTTTTATTATCACAGCGCTTCCGCATGATGGCATGAAAGCCATCCACGTTTTTCACCGCAAACATTGCTGAAGCGCTGCAGTGACGCGGCAGCCCGAACAGCACCCTGAACGCGTTATTATATTGCACGCGCAGAGCACTGTACATATGTACGCTGTGTGTACTTAGTCCACAGGCTGCAGGTGTAAAACGATTGACAGAAGGCCTTAAATAATGTCACTTTGATTTGCTCGGTACATCGAGCAAACCTGCGGGCCAGCATGTTACAGCGCACAGACAGCGCCCTGCGCTCCCTCTCTAAATCAATGTTGTCACACACATCCTCTGAGACCCAGTGACCCAGATATTTAAAATTAGACACTCTGTTTAAGCTGGCACCACAAAGATATAAGGGAGGCACATTAGCGAATGATTTATTACCAGCTTTAAACACCATCACTTCACTCTTCCTCACATTATATCTGAGTCCGTGGGTCCGTGCATACTCTTCACAAATATGCATCAGTCTGCGCATGGCACTGATCGACGGGCTCAGCAGCACCATGTCGTCCGCGTAGCTAAAATTATTGACGCACCGTCCATCTATATGGCACCCTATGTTTGTTCTGCTGAGCTCGCCGATCAGCTCGTTCATGTATAGGTTAAAGAGACGAGGAGATCTTAACCCTCCCTGCCTTACCCCGCACTCCAACCCATACACGTCCGAGTGCGAGCCTGCCCACCGCACAACATTCCTTTGACTCGAGTACCAATATCTCAACATTGCAACAACATCACGTGGCACATTTGTTTCATTTTCATCTTTTGCACATCATATGATACTAAATCGAATGCCCTGGACAGATCCAGGTAACAGGCATGGACCGGCGTCTTCCTGGCTGTATAATACTGCACAGTCTGCTTGAGGCACAGGATGGCACTCTCAGTCGAAAGGCCAGGTCTAAAGCCAAATTCAGCATCATGAAGTTCAATGTACCTATCCAGGTGTTTGTCAAGCAGACTGTCCAGTACTTTTGCTATCACAGTAGCCAGTGAGATGGGCCTGTAGTTTGCCAGGTCTGAGACATCCCCGGTCTTGTTTTTTATAACCGGAACAACCACGGTATGTATAAGTTCATCCGGTAGGTAACAATTACTCACACATAAGCTGTAAAACATAGCAAGTACGACAAACATAACAAGTCGAGGAAAATGGAAGCCAGCATATTTCAAATGCTCAATGCTGAGACCATCATGACCAAGGGACTTACCATGCACCATTTTATGAATTACGGAGGCAACTTGCTTGGCACAAAAGTGAACAGCAACGTCCCCTGCCATGATCTCAGCACCCCGTGTCAGGTAAGTCGAGCCTACAGGAGGAGATTTCACCTTAAAATGACGCTGAAACAGGTTGGCTATATCACGAGGCACATGCACGCCAGCAACGCTCACAGGTAGACTCGATTTTGGGTTGAATTTTTTGGTCTTTGTCCAGAACTTACCAAATTGTTTATTTGAATGATGTTGACCAATTATATCTAACTTGATTTGTTTCTCATTATCTTGACAAAATTTTACCCGAGATTTAAAAATTCGCCTTGTTTGGCACATGCTATCGTAAATAGGCCCGCTTTTTTGTTTCCCGTTCAATAACCAGTTATGATAACATAAATACAGACAGTACATAATACACACAGCCATTGCTTTTATTTCTCAACAAACGCTAATATTTTGACAAATACGATAAGTGCCAGTTTATGAAATAACATCACCTACAACAGTGGGCTCTCAAGTCAAAGCTCCAAAAGACAGAACATTTAAACCCAAAACCAACCTTTTCAACAGAGTCTTCATCAGCATACTTAATGTACACATTGACAGTGGTCCTCTCAGGATGCAGCTCATTCTTGATCACGGCGAGCTTGGGAGTGTACCTGCCATCTTTAATGGGTACTGTGCGGATCCTGAAAGATAATATAAAAAAGGCATCATGTACCTATTCCTCTGAGCCTAAAGTCTAGCATTTTACAAAAAATAAAAAGAAAAAGGTAAAATGGTAAAGTTAATTAATTTATTTTTCAAATAAAAAACATTTTGTATGAGGTGTTATGAACTGAAGGAATCCAAGTGTTTGCTATGAAGGTAAATGAAATGAAATAGTTTATTCTGTAAATAATAGTCCTATTTACAGAATAAACAATTTCATTTTATTTCCCCCTGAGAAGAAATGGTGAAACTCAAGGGTCAAAGTCTCTTTTAATGTCCAGATATAATTTTAGTCAGATCATGTGAGGACCATGCATATCAGTGTCTGAAATGGTCTTTTGAGGAAAGAACCACATAAATTTGAGTGGACCTGTCCAGTCAGAGCAATCATTTGTCAGTAATCATGTAGGTCAACTCAGGACATAAGCTCAACTTATTTTTCTATAAGTGAGAGGAACTAGTTTTCTTTGTAGGTATGTCTATATATGTAAAAGAACATTCATCAGAAAAAATGTGAATTGTTAGTTCCAAAAACTGCAAAAAATTCATAATGTAAGATCTAAAATATTACCTGATGGTTTCTATTTGACCATGTTGATTGAAAATCTTCTTCAATTCCTTCTTACACTTAACACTGAAGGGCACATTGCCCACAAACAGTGTTCTTTTAATCTCTTCCTCAGTAATTCTCTCTTCACCACCTTCTTTCTTCCCTCCTTCTTTCTTATCCCCTTTTTTCTTTTCCACATTCTTAGGTTCCTCATCTTCTTCATCTGAAGATTCTTCTGGCTTCTCTGATTCTAGAACTTTTTTATTTATTTCTTCATTCTCCGATTCTATTTCATCATCCGATTCATGTTCTGAATCTGATTCTTTATCTGTTATAGCATTTGGGTTAACTGTGCTTTTAGATTGTGTGATTTCATCGTCTTCTTCTTCATTGTCTGATTCTACTTCACTTTCTGGTTTTTGTTCATCTATGTCCATAACTTCTGGTTTTTTCTGTGGACCTTTTGTTTTCTTACGTCTTTTATTTTTCTTTTTAGTGGCTACTTGATTTTCTTTTAGAGCATTTTCTTTGTTTGTTTCATCTGATTCTTTATCTTTATTTTCAGTAGTTTGTGGTGCAACTTGTTGTGCCTTTGGTTTCTTCTTTCGTCTCTTATTTTTCTTTTTAGGTGTTTTAGTATTACTTGTTTCTGTGACCTCATTGCTTTTTACTGTTGCTTCTGAACTATCTGTTTTATTATCTTGTTTCTTAGGACTTTTTTTAGGAGTCAGTACATTTGATTTTTCACTGGTAGCATTTTCATTACCACTATCTGTGGCGACTACAGATTTGCGTCTCTGCTTCTTCTTTTTAGGACTGTTAGCCACAGCTGCTGTTTTTTCAGTACTTACATTGCCTATAGATTGTGTACTTACATTTACAGTATTATCTGATTCTGAGTTATGTTTCTTTTTCTTCTTTTTAGGGGTATTTTCATTATCATCTTGTTCTGTAACACTTTTATTACTTTCCAGTGCTGCTGTTGATTCTCTTTTGTTGTTGCCTTTGTTTTTAGGTGATTTCTGACTCAATATAATTTGATTGGCCACGCTGTCAGCTTCTAATTCATCTTTTAAATGTTTCTTAACTTTATCTGCCTTCGGACTAGTGAGACTTAAATTGCCTTCACGATTTTCAGTACCCTCTAGTTCTGGGTTCTGAAATATTCTCTTCGGCGACTTCTTGACTATAGCCTTCTTTTTCTGCATACTTGGTGACAGAAATATGGATCGATCTTCAACAAATTCACTCTTTGGAGTAACGTTCGGTGAAGGCTGATTTTTTGTAGGAGTTAAGGCTCTCTTCAGGAGCTTAGGTCTGCTTGGTGTCACGTTGCCAGTAATTAATGCTGCCACGCTGCCTAACACGTAATCCATGGCACAACAATCACTTGATAACTATTTATAGATCAAATACCGTGTGTCGCCGTGCGACGCACATGGTAGGTATTTTTGGTTATTTTATTTTGGCATTCGATTGAGAGTGTTGCCAACTGGCTGTCAGGTTTTCGGGCTAAATCGATTTTTTTAAAAACCGGCCATGTGCATGTTGGACCACGCAGAATGAAAGGTTCCGTAGTTGGGAAGTTGGGATAAATTTATCCCAAAAACAAACTTAACATTGTAGTTGAAAAACATGTAATCCCATACATAGAATCAAATTTCCAGTTGGAGAATTGACCGTGGCATATAGCCACGGTCAATTCTCCAACTGTAAATTTAAGTTGGTCGACTATTACTCGTTAACTTGTAACGCCCACTTAGCTATGATAGTTTTCCTTTTAATTTCTTTATACGAGGGCTGCACTAAAAGTATCGGGAATGGAATATTTCCACTGTTCCTGTCATATTAAAATCTTTTTAATTGAAAACTCCTTGGTTTTAAAAATCGAATACCATTTATTTATTTTAAAAAAGATTCTCGGTCTTGTCACAAGGTTTTGTCAAACTTGTTTAGTTGTTGAGAAAATGGAATTGACTCGAGAAAATTCAAGAGCTATGATTTATTATGACTTTCGAAGTGGTTTAACACAAAAACAGTGTGGTGACCGGATGATTTCTGCTTTTGGTGATGAAGCCCCATCCAAAACCACAATTTATCGCTGGTTTGCTGAATTTCAACGTGGACGTGTCAAGCTCAGTGATGATCCCGTCAAGGTCGTCCAAAAACTGCAGTCACCCAAGAAAACGTTGATGCTGTGCGTACCGATTGAGGAAGATCGACATGTGACATACCGCGAAATTCAGGCAACTTTAGACATTGGCATGAATTAAATACAAATAATCTTGCATGAACAATTAGGTGTAAAAAAGTTGTTTTCCCGATGGATACCGCATTCGCTCTGTGAAGAGCAAAAAGCGGCTCGCGTTACTTGGTGCATCAGAACTCTCGAAAGATTCCACTCAGGATCCTCAAATGCTGTATACAACATCGTATCAGGTGACGAATCCTGGATATACGCGTACGAACCCGAAACAAAAAACTAGTCACGAGTAGAAACTAGACTAGTGTTCGAAAATGAGTTAAAGCCAACAAAAATTGTTCGTTTTCGGAGTGTTGCAAAAAAATGGTGGCCACGTTTGTCTCCAAAACCGGCCATGTTACGACTATTCCTCTTGAGGGACAAAGAACGGTTCATGCAGAATGGTATGCTAGCATTTGTTTGCCACAGGTCGTTTCTGAACTCCGTAAAGAGAACAGCAACCACCGCATCATCCTCCATCACGACAATGCGAGTTCTCACACCGCGCACAGATCAAAAGAGTTTTTAGAGCAAGAAAACAGAATTAGTAGACCATCCGCCGTACAGCCTCGACCTAAGCCCTAATGATTTCTATACTTTCCCTAAAATAAAGAATAAATTGCGTGGACAGAGATTTTCATCACCTGAAGAAGCTGTGGACGCCTACAAAACGGCCATTTTGGAGACCCCAACTTCCGAATGGAATGGTTGCTTCGATGATTGGTTCCATCGTATGGAAAAATGTGTCAAATTTCGCGGAGAATACTTCGAAAAGCAATAAATACATTTTTAAATAGTAATGTTGTGTCACTTCCTTGATTCCCGAAAATTTCAGTGCCGCCCTCGTATGTACTACTGCCATGAATTATTTCAAATCTCCATAAACAACCATTTAGCTGGCAGGGGAGAGACACTTGATTCTTACAAAAATTTGCACTTTAATGCTAATATTACGCAAGAGGATCCTTGAATCAAAAAGTGGCGTTAACAGACCCACAATCTTTTTTAACGGCCTATCCAACGATACCACACCATGGGGTATACGAGAAAAAAAATATCATCCCCACATTACGTGCACCTCCCTTGCCCTAAAAAAAACATTTTCAAGTTTTTATTATAGCACCTTGCTGGCGTGATTAATATGTATAGCTATGCCACGTTACAGCTTTCTAGTACTGAGCGTCTCTGAGCTACAGCGAGGACAGACAAACAGACAGACAGATGGACATGGCGAAACTATAAGGGTTCTTTGTTTACTACGGAACCCTAAAAAGGGCTAGATTAGCCCAAATTTTTTAAAATAAGGTTAAACTGCTAAATAGTAATTTTAAAAAATCGTTGATTAATTAATTAATCGTTAATCGATTGCATAGTTTCCGCCAGTGTCGATTTTTAAAACCACATAAATTTGTATATATTGTTTAATCATAAAATTAAAAGATTACTTTAAAAATAATCTTTGCTTATTTTAAGCAGCATTAGAGCCGCAGTCCATATCGAGTCTGCGTCAAATTCCTCCCGAAGGGTTTCACTTAGCGCTAACGACATTGATGGTTGGACTTAGGCCTTATTAATTCAGACTTGTTGTATTTTACCTGGTACTTCTCGACAGGTCTACACTGTTCTCCCATACCTATTAAAACTGTAATTTGAAAACGTTATAAAAGCCAATTATTTTAAAAATAGTAACCGTAAAGTTTCTTGCCGGCTCTTCTCCATAGGAAACGACCAATTGGAACCGTGCACCTAGCTTCTGATGTTTCATGAGTGCCCATGTAGGTTTATGTGAAATAAAAATATTTTGATTTTGATTTTGCCTCATCGCACGCAGCCTTGTTCAATATAAATTCTTATTTTTCATTGGATCCAATTTTTTAAGAAATTGTTTGTGATTTCAAGCTACGAAATTGTTTAAAACTTTGCTTTGTTTTCAGCCAAAAGCACAAACAATGGTTCTCAGTGTATGTCTATAGTTTTGACAGAGAATAGTTTTGGGCTAGATTTCGAGCTAGGTCCTAAATCATTATATTCGGGGCTGAACAAAAAGAAAAAGGGCTAAATCTAGACCCGAAGGGGCTAAGTTGGCATCCCTGTCGATTGACAGTTTATTAGGGCTACCACGTAAGAACCGTATTTTCCCGAATTTTATTTAGTATGTACCTAGTGTAAATAGTTGTATAATAATTTACTATTACATCAGTGCTAGAACTAACATCTCTTAAGTTTTTAAATCAGAATGATCATCCTTTTTTGGTTTTAAACTCTGATCGGGTTATTTCTGTTGTGCTCCTCCAGTTTAAAAAAAAAACTTAATATCAATAAATACATAATAACCTATAATAAAACATTCATAATTTATTGACTTTTTCACTACACTTAGCTCGTATTTTAATAGTGGTATACTGCAAGTCGCATATATATTTATCTTGTTTTCGATAATTTGTGATCGACACAAAACTAAACAAAACAATGGCGGTTTGTAGACGGACAACTGTGCTGTCACCTATGACGAGCTTTCAGTTTTAACTCCATTCCAAGGAGAGATGTATCGAATCCTGAGCCTAAGATACAAACTAACTTTAGTTTGGGGCTCAATGGTGCCGATTCCCTTGTTCACAAACTAAACTAAATTTAAGTTCAGTGCATCCTTTTCTTTCTATTTCATTAAGAAAAGGACAGAAGATCAATTTTGGTTTAGTCCTGTCAAATTAATCAGCGCTTGACGTAAATTGACGTAATTTTAGTAGGCAAGTTTTTAATCACGTCTAAACTTGTATGGAGTTGTGACAGGCGCTGATTAATTGACAGGACTAAACTAAAATTTATCTTCTGTCCTCTTCTTAATGAAATTGAAAGAAAAAGATGCACTGAACTTAAATTTAGTTTAGTTTGTGAACAAGGGAATCGGCGCCATTGACAAAAAATACTTTGTAACTTAGCTGTAGGTGATACTTTAAGATAATCATGCTGCTGAGCAATGCTGCCCCATTCTGTGTTTTACCTCTGATCAATCAATCAATCAATCAAAATATTTTTTTGTGTCCCTACTGACTGCCTAACCTGGATAATAAACTACCTATTTATTCTTAATGTTCCCACAATTATGGGAGCTCAACGAGCCTAAGAACCCTTTTTATCTTGCCAGCACAAAAAAATCTGTTAATCGATTAAAAAAAAAAATGGACCACTAGTTTACGCTCCAATGCTCTGTTTTAAATTTAACTATTTTTCATAATGTACTCCGCTCAGGCCCGTGGCTCAATAACGTCATCTCTCAATCTCAAAAAAAACATTTTTATTCGATAACTACTTTCAAATCGCGCGCCGCGAGGGCTCCTATTCGGAGCCATTGGGGCTTTATCGGTACAACCAATTCAGGGCAGTAGTGTTTAGATTATTATTTTATTTTTTTCTGAATATAACAGAGATTGCTTTTGTTTGGTACGTTGGCAACACTTGGCAACGCTAATCATTCTGAATCCGGAAAAAACGATGTGTTTCAACGACGCTTTCTCAAAAATAATACGTTTTGTTTGATCGTTACACGCCAAATTCGGTGATATTTCGTTTGTTCAGTGTTTTTTTCAGTGAGTGTGGATTATTGTAATCAAACGTGAGTTTTCTTTGTTTTGTCCCTTGTTTTATTATCAAACCGTGAGCGCGCGATTGTGCCGCCCGCCATCATTTCAATTATTGTTTTTATATTTGTCCAACTTGATATTACACTCGGAATTGCTACCAAAAATTACCGGAAAGTAGCTCAAATACTTCATTAGTCACCTTATATGGTTTATACACGCTTGTTTATTATTTAGGTTATGGATTGCGCACGCCCAAAGGATCTCTACGTCGGTGTCTTTCTAATTACGTTCGTAGCTCCGTAGTAATATAAAACGATGTTACAGCGTTATTCTCGTATTACACTATTTCAGCACCGTATTGCTGTATAAAATTTACAAGAAATGAATTTCGACCTCTTTGGTCGTTCTCACTAGCAAGTGAAAAGAATGCTGTTTTTTTATATCTTCTTTGACCTTAAACTTATACATAAAGTATAGCTGTATTAGAAGTAGGTAGAACTAATTTCGTCGAATTTTTGGCGCGATAGCTAAGCTAAAACATTGTGATATAATTTTATTTTTGTAGCACATCAAACTTTTCTCAAATGAATGCACAGTGCAATCCACACTTATTTATACATTTTGCCTAAAAAAATCTAACATACTAATACATAATAATACTACAGGAAAGAATAAAGCTATCAAATGTCAGTGCTTTATCTAACACAATTAAAACAATCTAAGCTAATGTTTTGATTAATTTTATCAAAACAATGTACCTGTTTATTTACAAAGTTTGATTCAACTCAATATATACTCCAATAATTTGGTCTTTGGTCAATAGTCGTGAGTACTATACTATTTTCCTTGTATAACATTCCAAATAATTTACAAACTTGGCCTATTTTTTATTATCATTACTCTCAAAATATTCAATGTAAAGTAAACAGTATATTTTCAATCACAGTTTTTATTAAACAGGAAATTGTAAATAGAATAAATTGATACCTAGTTTTACTTTCCAAAACTGGTTGATGTCTATTGGTAAGTATATTATTTATTCAATTAAATAATAATTTAAGAATCAAAACCATGCACTGCTCTGAAACAATTCATCTATACTCTAAAAAGTAAAATTAAAATTTCATTCATAGCTTCTCACATAGACATTTCAATTAAATAAGAAATGTGACCATGGCAAATCAGATAATTCCATGTATCTTAGCCATACCTGTCCGTAACCTCTTTATCTATCAGTGTTCTGTGTGTATATTCCTTAGTGAAGATAATATTCTGTTTACAATTAGTTTGCTGTAATGAAGGATTTCTTCAATGGAAAAAAAAACTTCTTAACTGTGTTGCTATTCTATTTGTAATTATTTAAATTTGTGCACAAATATAGCATCGAGGATTTTCAGAGTAAAATACTAGTGAAACAAATTATCCTTCAAGTTGTTTGAATTATTTTTGCGGAGTGAATGAACTTGCTTATCAGTATAGATAAGCAATAGTTTAGTAAAGTTATCAAAGAATATTTTGTTGAAACTTTTGTTCTTCAATGCACCTGCATGGTTTGTATGACCATAGCAACATAGTTAACTTGCAAAAAAAACATTATAAAGTCAAGGTTATCATAAAAACACTTCCTATGGCAGTTAATTTACTATGTTACAGCAATTCTTAATACCTACAAAAAAATATATGATATATTTATGAACACAAGTTGGCTTACAAAATCTTTTAGGTATTTAGGTATTAATTTCTGTTTCCGTTTATATAAAATTTCTGCTTGAGTATAGTTTTCGATGTTTTGTTTTGTTGTTGGTTTAGTGGTGTGCTAGCTGACATAAGCCTAATAATTTAATCTTTTAGCATTGTGTAAATTATTTTTGCATACTTTGTATAGATTTTATTTTTCTCATTGTTCAGACAGTTGTGTTGCTGGGGAGTTTGTTGTGCCACTTCTTCCCAGCTAAAGCACTAGGAAGTAGTGAAGGGTGGACGTTTTGGGGGTCTGTCTTTTGTAATTTTGACATTCGAAAAGTGCTGATTCTTAGCCTAATTTGAATAAATGACTTTTGATTTTGAATTTTTGATGGTCACATATTTTAATTTTTTTACAATAAGCTTTCTCAAGAATATTTATTTACATGACCAAATTACAAGATGATTATCTAACATTAACTAAATTAAATCAAAACTAAGTTAAACCTAAAAAACGCCCTTGAGGCATTGTACGAGGATGCTGGCGACATTTCCTCGCCGAATTGCAATGCGTTGCGCGAGAAAGCCGCTAGCTTTTCGGTCACCACTTACATCAACTAGACGTTTCGCGATTTCCGCAAATAACTTATGCGCACTAGGACCCCACGGACCGAGGGTCTCGACGCCAAAGGGCACAAAGTTGTACTCTCTGCCAAGGCCTCTATATTGAATGAGTTTCGGATTTTCGGCAATTTCCGCCGCTGCACCCGCTTTAGAATTAGTCCGTTGGAGGTGGGACGGTGCCAGTGTGTCTACACAGGTAGCGTCCCACACGAGCATCCGTCCCAAACTACACCGAATCAAAGACACACCATCTCTGACAATGCCAGTGCGTTTATTCGCATCCTGCCGAGTCTGCTCGCTCGACAAGTGGGCAAAAAAACCGCATGCAACGCGCCCAAGCATGTCAGGATACTTCAAGATCACTGGGGAATGTCTGTCGACGACTTTTTTATCGATGTGTTCACTTGTTTTATAAACAAACAGATAAATACTAAAGCCATGTGCCAGCAAGTTTAAAAATGCAACTGTATTTTTCGAGACCTTGACACAATCATGAGAAACCTTTTTACTATAAAACTTTTACTACTACACTATTATCATTTCTAACGTGACGATATTATCGTGGATGTCCGCGGTATCACGATAACATAGGGAAGTAAAATGTGTGGTAATTTAAGAAGACGTTTTTAAATTTCCATCCACGATAACGTGCACGTATTTCCATACATTCGACGTCCACGATAATGGTGCCGATTCTCTTGTCACAAATTTCTCTTAAACTAGACCAAAAATCACCAAAATTTCGTTTATTCCTGTTAGACGACGTTTCCCATTCTGAAATTAACTAAAGTGACATATATTAACTATATTATAGTTTGACAGCACTAATGTCATTTTAGGCTGCTTTACGAATTATGCCATTATCGCTCACAGCGCTTACATAAATAATTTGCGTTCCGATTTAGATATCACGATTATGACAGCTGAGAGCTGTCTACAATTCGGAACGCTCGTGAACGCGCTCACAGTGCTCATTCACAACGTCAAACGGTCAAAACTTAGAACATAACCCCAAACCTTGAACAAGAAACACCGATTTGATATTTTATGGAAAATGGAAGTTCAACGCATTGGCACTTCTGTTTTGTTGGTTAACTCTTCCGACTCTGATGACTCAGATTTTGCGTTTGAGAACGCCAATTCGTCCAGTGATGAAGAGGATGATGAAGTGCTTATATTAGCGTATTTATATGCTCTCGGCAAAGATTTACTCCGAAGATTTGCATCAAAGTCATGCATGTACATATTAGTATCTGTAAACAGCAAGTACCAGTTTAGTAAACATTTATGATTGTTCAAAAGAAAATACAGTGGTTGTATGCACTATAGAGATTATGGTAGCTTTTGCAAACAGACAGCTGAGCACTTATGATGAGTAAAACATTCGCATCACCATCGTTTGAGCAGTCAGTAGAACTGCAAGGGGGCTAAAATTTAGCACTTACCTCTCTGAGCCCTCTCGTATTGCTCTGATGTGAGCATGCCAGAAATTTGTCGCCCGTTAGTCTCGTCGGCAATATTTACTACAATACTCATGATGGTATATTTGTTAGTTTACCACAAATTTCTTCGTATAATATGGTGCTCTGTCTACGATATGGGTGCTACTCAAAACAAAACAACACAAACACAACTGTCATTTTTGACAGCGCTCACAGTGATATTAATTCTGGGCATGGTTGGCGTTATCGCAAGATGGCGCATGTCATGACGTCATGTATGACGATTCACGGGGCATCGATATCGCGCTCACGCCATCGCCAATTCGGAACGAGTTTAAGCACGCTCAAATCGATTATAGCGCAATTCGGAATGCAGCCTTTGTTATTCAATTTAATGAAAATGGCAAATAAGCTATTCTGAATTTGACGTTTTTCACCTAAAATTATAATTTTCAAACTAAATCAGATTATTTTTAATCGCGATTAAAAAGGTGTGGAATAAAATTAGTTGTCATGAACTAAAATTTACAAACCACATTTCTCTTAGATTTCTTGAAAGTTTGGATGCTTGTGGGTTTGGAAAATCTTAGGTCCGTATTACAGAACGTCACTCAATTCTCAAGCATTACTTAAAACTAGTTTTAACCAATCAAATGGCTTGAATCTAGTTTTAAGTAGTGCTTGAGTATTGAGTGACGTTCTATAATACGGGCCTTAGATCAGTAAGGACGCTTATGTAATTGCAGCTGTTGTCGATGCGGCAGAAAGAAATAATAAAATTATTGATATTAGAAATTCATTCGTGATAACTTAGAGGTATTTTTGTACTGAACATCTAATGACTTAGTAATAATTTGGAAAAAGCATGAAAGTAGAGTAAATGCTGTGGAAATGCGTTCCTTGAGAAGCATGTGTGGTGTGACTATAAATGATAGGCTGAAAATTGATGTGATAAGGCAACGATGCGGTTTAAAGGAAGATGTAGTGACAAAAATTGAAAAAAGTATGCTTAGATGGTTTGGTCATGTTGAGAGGATGAATGAACAAAAGGTATTTACAAGGCAGATGTGAGTGGAAATGCCAGGAGGGGACGCCCCAGAAAGACTTAAAGTGACCTCATTAATGATGTTTGTCAAAAAGGTCAGGTGCGTAGTACTCGCAACCGGCGTGGGTGTATGACCAAACTTAAATGTATGAACGTAAACGAAGCAGAAGGAGCATGTAAGGAGTGTAGCAGGTGGCATTCTATAGTTTCTGCCTACCCCCATGGGAAGAAGGCGTGAGTTTATGTACGTGTGTGTATAATTTGGAAAACAAGTGGATAAATCCATTTCCAGATTCTGTGAAATAAGAAACTATTTTTTTTATCTATCAAAATATATCGTGAAAAAGCTCATCGGAGATAGCGATTATCCAATGTGTTATCCCATGTACCCATATTATGACGCCAGCTCAACAGAACAGCAGGCCACGTTGTGGTAGTTACACACAAATAATGAGACATTTTTCTAGAAAACAATATATTTCTTATAAATAATAAAGCTACATTTTTGTTTATTCATTAAGTTTTTGTTTCCTATATTCTTCCTATAAAGACATGGGTGCCATTCTTTTCTCATGCCACCCTCATTCGTCATCTTTTTCACATAGAATGGTCTCCTCCATCGCTGTCTTTGCGAGGTTAAATAGTATTGGTGCTTGGTGTGGCTTTCATAGCAGCAGTCAAACTCGTACCTGTAAACAAGTATAATTTGTTATTTAAAAACACTGAAACCCTGGTGCAAAAGCAATAGGAAGTAATATAAAATATACATTAGTACCTACATATATTTCTAAATGGTATATTTGTGTGAACAAGCTCTTAAAGGACATGAAAATACATAGCTATTATCAGCTACTGTTTTAACTTTATTTGGTCAGTTTACATTAAGTAAGACAGTTCTAGTAAGTAGATATAAAATCAGAGACAATTTCTTTATGTCACCTTTTTCTTACAATCTGCCACTATGTATTAGGACATTCAGTATTTTTTATGACATGTTCTGTCTTGCTTGTTAAGTGTCCTTTGACACATCCAAGGTTATGAAACAATCCACACAGTTATGAAACAACAAGCTAAGTTTGTCTGATGAAATCCTGTGGAATTTTGTGTTTTAGCCTGTGTATTCCTTTTTTATCCATTAGGTTGTTAGCCTGGATATATGGGTACCGATTAATTCTTTCTTTATACAACTTGAGATAGCTTTTTATTTCCTCTTTACTGTCGGTATTTTTATATCATGGTGTAGAGCTTTATTTGGTACAACAATGGGGCGTTTGTGATTGTTCTTAGAAGCTTAGTCTGAAATCGCTGTGTTATCTCTATATTAGAGTATGATGCTGTTCCCCATAGCTGGATGCCATAGGGATAACGGCTCGATTATAGCTTTGTTTTATTTTCCAGGTCAAATAGTGACCAGTAGAACTTTCTTAGTGAAAATGTGTTTTTCCAAGGAAGACGTCTGTCGAGGTTTATACCAAGGTCTTTCACATGGTCAGCTTGAGGCACTTGTATTCTATTTAATGGAGCTTATTATTTTCATTGCTACCATCGCAAACACATTGAAATAAACTTTATTTAATAATAAAATCAAATTCGAATTTTCCAATAAAATATTTTACTTTTGTCTGTCGAAGTTACGACAGATACAAAAATCATGGATTTGACAAATTTATTGTTCTTTATTCGACTATTTTGAATATAATATGTGTCGAACGCATTTTGTCACCTCTATTTTGGCCTATGGTTTACTCAACTTACAATTGTCAAACTCGAATTGTGTCAAAATTGTTTCTAATTTTAGTGAAACTTATTTGCAGAATAGCTTTTAGGATTCTCTTAACCAAAAATAAGAAGTTTTAGTGATAGTTTAGTTAAGTTCGGTGAACAAAAGAATCGGCACCAATATCGTAATGTTAGAAATTACAAAAGCGCACATTGGCGCCGATTCCCTTGTTCACAAACTGAACTAAATTAAGGTTCAGTGCATCTTTTTCTTTCTATTTCATTACGAAGAGGACAGAAGATAAATTTTAGTTTAGTCCTGTCAAATTAATCAGCGCCTGTCACTACTCCATACAAGTTTAGACGTGATTAAAAACTTGCCTACTAAAATTACGTCAATTTACGTCAAGCGCTGATTAATTTGACAGGGCTAAACTAAAATTGATCTTCTGTCCTTTTCTTAACGATATAGAAAGAAAAAGATGAGTGAACTTAAATTTAGTTTAGTTTGTGAACAAGGGAATCGGCACCAATGTCTTTAGTTTTCATCATAAAATTTAAAAGATACTATAACCACGGCACTCGATTTCATAACATTCAGAATTTCAGATCAAATCGTAACACCCCATTTATCTCAGTCATAAATTGCCGCGAGTAATTTACTACGTTTATCCTTGTACACCGTACTACAGAGTTATATCTTGCGTGACTAAACACACATTATAATATCTAGGCACGAGACGGTATAATTTGTCACCCACGTGGTCGAGGTAGTTGGAAGTGAATTGAATTTAAGATAGGTAAACTAAACGATCCCTGTTTGTGGCTACTGAGATAATGCCCTTAAAAATTCCTTCCAACCCAATCGGATCCTCGTGTCGGCTTCTTTCTCAAAGTTGTGCCTACCGAGCTGGATAACTTGTCCTAGGTAGACGTACTCCTTCAAAACTTCGAGAAGCGACCCTTCGTTTATAATATTAGTTAGGATGGACAAATATCATTTTTTTAGAATATGAAAAAAGGCATCCCCAGAAACTTCCGCGCAAACTAAATATAACTTTTGCCCGAATTCCGCAGTGCTTTTCATCATTTTCAGTCACCTTTGTACTCTATAAACCTCCCGAGACCCTATTCAACAATCCAAGTTGTTTACAGCAGGCCGATTTCCGTCGGTGGTAACACTGGCCAGCTGGCCTAGCGTAGTGTGGAGTTTCAATAAACCAAGAGGCCAGCTTATACTGGTTTGTCACCACTGACGAGCGGCCTACTGCACCAGCTAGAATAACGGCATTGCTCATGTTTCCCACATGAACAATGGCAAAAAAAAATACATTAATGGACGTTGTCCATTAATGTATTTTTCTTTGCCTACCTACAAAATATTCACGGGCCTCTGTATTTGCCAACACAAAAATATCACCGTATAACGTCCAGACTTTTTTTGCACGACCTTGAGCACGGGACGAGAGCACTATAATCTAAATGATTTCGCTCGTCAACATCATTCATCAGAATATCAAAAGTAGTCTATCACGGAAGCGTCCGCCATTGCCATTGAATACCGCCACAAGAAATCGTGGGCGAGTGTTGCCATAATCTGAACATAGCAACCGGATTTGTGATCGCTTCAGTAAGTATTAATTAAGCAGGTGGATGCTGTTGCTGGTTGATTGCTGGACCCGAGACTAATTCCTGACTAATTCCTAAGACATTATTTCCTGCTCAAAATCTGTGACTGAGTCACCTGCTCATTGATTGCGTCACACGAATACAAAGCGATTGGGAGTGCACTGTGCACTATAAACGCCTTAATAGTTAGTACAATAGTTAGGTGCTTTGTAAGGTACCAGCTAGCACGCTAGAAAAAGTCGAGTAGTGAAACGTGAAGGGCCGGTTGGATGTAGGTTTTATAGCCATAAATAGAATTGATGTAGGAGGCCTAAAGATTCTAATTCTGTTCGTCATTGCGAGTAATAAGTCCAACAGATTGAAATATAGTCGGTTTTGTTGTTACTATATTAGACTTTCATCGAAGCGATTGTTGACAATACCTTCCACTATTTCACAACATTACTCATTGTTTAGAACTGTCGACATGTTTAATAAGATGGGACAATCAATCTCACATCATTCTCGGCCAATATGTTATCCACAAAGGTAGAGGGCTGTAATAGCTCAATTAGTTGAATTGAATGGCAAGATGTCAGCCCATCGCCCGTCCCTTCGAGTAAAAACAAATAGACCGAAACTGACTAAATCATAGTATACAACTATACATCATTATTAATCAAAGCTTTGTTCCAAGTATTTTGCAGCCTGTTTATAGACCAACCAGATTTGATTGAATAGATAAGATACTGCAGTTTTTTTACACGAAGTAGTTTTTGTATATACTTGAATACTGAGAGTAAAAGCTTACCCGTTTCTGACCTCCGCTTCTTAGTGACCAATACAATATTTTATACTCAATTTTATTAGTATCCATTGCTAGTAAGCGTGATATAGTTCGCCACGATATCAGTGTTGGTATATTAGTCTTCTACTTCCAAAACCATCGTCTTTACAATTCGTTCCCGGATCCTTTAACACTTCATAAAAGTTTTCAGAAGAGCTTCCCTGTTTTATAATTTAGTTTTATACAACAAAACAGTAAGGTGCGGCACCTTTATCGAGCAATTAGTTCAAGCAGGACTAGATGTTAATAGCAATGGAGTAGCGTGGCCCGACCCTTGGTATCGAAACCAGTGAAGTGTGACGAGCGCTCGCGCACCACCCGTGCTCAACAAGTGAACTACCGCTTGTGGTTTTTGTTACTTTATACGGTGGTATTTTTGTACTGTCTGTGCAGGAAAAGGGCGAAGACCTTGCCTTCGGTCTGGTGGTTTTGATTCATGCGGCCCAAATGTTGTTCTTGGTTTTAGTAGTTCCATTTGTTTTCTTGTTCATTGATTGTCAAACCTGTTCCGTCTTATTACAAAACGCGATCTAAATTTAGTACTGTAATTGTTACTAGGTTTAAACCAGAAGTAAATAAAACGTTATTATAAAATGAAGAGCCTGTTGATCCTGGTACTGACTTTAGTACCGTAACAATCCTAGACTTATAAGTCTTGGTTTAAACCAGTACTTAAGCATTTTTTTGTAATAAGACTGGTTGAGATCACAAGAATTAATTTTCACCAAGTTTAATAACTCGATCACTCGCTGGCTAACGTTTTTAGAAAGATCTTTAGGTAGAAAGTCTACTTAGGTACGACTTCCTTTGTTAAATTGACTGTAGCTTATTTTCTAAGCCCGTTCCCAATTTTGTACTGCATAGAGTACCTAATGAAGTTTGCAAAACCTTATTCCCAGTATTCCTTATATTATTTGCACTGAAGCAAGGTGTATTCCAATTGCGTGACCCACCGACATTGATAGCATATCAAATTGAAACCCAATCAATGTGTAAACATCAGCAATTTGTTCGCTTACCGATCCAATGCTCCAATTACTGAATGGGTTCAGCTTAAGGTATGTACATACATGATAAAGTGTGTAGATATGGGCACACGCATGAAACCTTTTACATAATTTATGGGCACAGTGTAGTGTACTACGATAAAATGGAGGTACGCATGAATGAGTCTTTATTTTTGCTCGAATAATTTTTAACATCCTCATCAACATTATTCTGTCTTCTTTAGTGAGTCTCAAAGGTTTATCGCTCACTTAGCAACTAGTTTTTTGTTGCATGGATAATAAATAATTCATCAAGCCCTGCAATCTCGACATAGATAGCGATCGCTTTACGACCGAATTCGCAAAGTCCTAATGGGGTACCTAGACAGTCAAAATTGCTTGACAAGCACGAAAAAATCACAATCTTGTTAGCAATTTTGATCGTTTATGGACCCATTAGGATTTTGCGACCGAATTCGGTCGTAAAGCGATCGCTATCTATGTCGAAACTGCAGCCTGTTCTGTTTAATAGCATCAATATTGAGGCCATCTTTTACATGATATATTAGTTTTTGGTAAAAAACGATCGAATGGCTTTTGATTTTGTCATTTTCAACTCTGACGTTTACAATAACAATTTAGCGTTGCTGAGTTCTGGACCAAACAGGAAATTTAACTTAATATTTGCCATCAACAATGTATTTTCTCTCATAAGTTATTATAAGTCTAAAGTAAACCCCTGTGATCAAAGTAAGCCCCACCTTTTTCTTTTCATGTCGACAGCACAACTTCAATAATTGTTTATGCCCTGAAAGTGACCACATGTCTTTACGGCATATAATCAAGTCTGCAACGTCTCTAACCTTACATACAGTTATTCATATTCCAAACACAATACACCTCCTATACTAAAACCTCCAGTTTCCTGAAGAGGTCATTGAAACTTGTTAGCTATTTGTCCATATGCATTAACTTGCAAATCTTTAGAGAGCTGACGAACTATGCAGTGTGTGCGCTGTCAATAGCTCGTGCAGGATGCATTTGTGAGGCATAGTTGGAGTATAATAGAGTAAGTGGTTCAGAAGTAATGGTGTGTAATTGTTTAGATGTGGTTGTAGGATTTGTGGGTAACACATTTTTGCTTGAACTAGTGATTTGCCGCACCCATGGGTATTAGAAAATTCTCCACTAGCCACAGAAACCTGAAAAAAATAGAATTCATTGTGTATCTACTTATTGAGGGGCTTGTGGCTATGTAATGATGCACGGGTGAAAACAGATGCACGGGTCGATCGATCAGGTTAAGCTACGCTTGCAAAGTCAGTCAAATTATTTATTTCAAGTAGGCACATAAAAGGCACTTTTGAACGTCATAATCTACAAAAAAAAATAATAGGGTATTTTACTATATACGAGAAAAAATCTATAAATAAATTATTGAGATAGTTTAGGCAAAAAAGAGTCAGAAAATGTTACTTTTAGTTCATAAAATAACAAAATAAATTTTAAAATTCAATTCAACGTTTTCAGTTTTTCTAATCTGTTAAAAAACACCATGAAATAGTAGCCGCCATGTTATTACGTCATACCGCTATGTAAACTAAAACGTGTCAACTGTCAACTGAGAGTTAGATAATAGATCAGCGCATTTGTTTACATAGCCAAGTGACGTCATGACCACAGAGCAACATGGCGTCCACTGCGTCCAGCGTTTTCGTCAAACTACGCGCGAAAATTTTAAAATGTAAAATTTAAATACATTTTTATGGCACTTATCGATTGAATAAAAATTTTGTGATTTTTTTGGGACTATAGAATTTAATTAAGACATTTTTCAAAAATAGGTGTAAGACCCTATTGATTCAAGTTACCCCTTCCAAAAGGTAGTTTCGTATGGATATGAATGGGCAAGAAACTCCACCGTTACTCTTTTAAAATGTTTTACAAAATGTTGTATAGGTATTATATAATTATATGTGAAGACGATGCACCTGGAATACTTACTAAATTACTATACCAAAATAGGTAAAAAAAGAATAAAAATTGACAATGACAGATAAATTAATTATGTGATAGGTACATGCATATTTACAAACATTGTAAAAGTATACGTTTTCCTAAAAATAATAAATAAAGTAATAGGTCAGTGTGTGAGTTAAAGTAATCACAGAAAGTAAATTCAACATTGATTTATTATTTGTATCAAATAATAATAACTTGCCGCGGTTGGGCCGTAGATGGGTGACCATGTTTACATATATTAAGACCCCTCCGCTCCCCTCCGATCTTTACATATTGGTATTTTATTTAACAACAAAATACTCATCTCATGCAATTGTTTGCACCTGTGTCTGTATTTGTATAAAAATAAATACTTTCACAATCGCACGCGTGACACGCGTGCACTTTTATGAAAACTCGACGTTTTCCATAAATAACTACAGGCCAAGTTTATCTATTGGGGACAACAAAGCTGTGTGAAATATGCATAAAATAGCTTTAAAAACTAACACATGTACCATATTAATTTTATGGATGACTTAAAATATTTTTCTTTTTTGGGTAGCCTGTAGGTAGGTAACTATGGATGGCCTTCTTAGTATCTTACCAGCTCCTTGTTTTGGGTATATTAGCGACGGCTTCAGTTGGTCCCGCAAACCAGCGTTATGTTAAAAGTACAATACCCACACCACAGGTTTTAAGTTCTACTGTCTTACCACGACGTCAGGTCTTCAACAAATAATATAGGCGTTTCAACAACTCAAACAAACCGTCGATTGTCCGTTACATTCAATAACACCAGAACCGTACCCTAAGGACATACACACACTCCCGGCACGAGCGCATTGTGAAGCATATCATGCGCGCATCACTGCGCACACGCATGCCTCAATAGACCTCCTTCCTGTCGGTACACAGCTTTATGCAGATTCTACACGCTACCGAATATGGTGATATTTAATTGATAGAGTTCATGGTCAGTTTTGAGAGCAGTAGTGGCCCAGTGGTAATTGGCGCGACTTACAAGTTGTAGGTCGTAGGTTCGAACCCAGACAGGCGTTTTACTTTGTGTAAGTAATTTCATCACCACTGCTCTCAAAACGGTGAAGGAAAACATCGTGAGGAAACCTGCATGTCCCAGAACCAAAATTTCGAAGACATGTGACATCTACCAACCCGCACTGGGCCCGCGTGGTGGATTATACGGCCCACTCCCTCTCACAGAGAGGAGGCCTGTGTCCCAGCAGTGGGAACATTATAGGCTGATTATGTATGGTCAGTGGTTGTATGATTAGTTTTGTGGTGTGACAGGAATATTGGAATTAAAGTGTTAGGAATGTAAGGTGAAGTTTCTGAAGAAAACTTCGGAATGCTTGAAAAATCATAAAATATAAGTCTTGGGTCCCATGTTCCTGTATGGCCATTCTGTTCAGTCAGGGGAAACAATAGATCAGCATTTATATTCATTGAAAGAGCGCTGTACAGGGTGGAGATGTAGAATGGCTTAATGGCTGGCTGGTTTTCATTTCTTTTTAAAAGAAAAGCTTCCTTAGGAATCTGTTACCACGCAGTAGAAAGCTGGTGATCAATACTCGTATCTTCTCTAGATGAGAAGAGGCTTTTGCCCTGTAGTGATGCAGCCATAGGCTGATATGGTTCTACAAATAGAAGTAAAAAATTATTACTAAGTTAAAATAATTTTGCATACCTATTCAGGTAAACGAGAACTCATATTGACTTGGTATGTTTGCCCGTCGTTAACGTGCCAAGTGCACACCCGCTAGAGTTACTATAGAACGTGGGTCCTTATTTACTTTCATTTAACATGCAAAATAATGTTTACTGTATCGTTTTACTCCGAGTTTTGAAGACCTAAGTACGTAGCCCTTGTCGGGTACTTCATGAGTCTTTTGGTCCTTTGGATTGATGACTCGTACATAAAATTACATCGACCACATAGTCCCAAGGACTTAATTCTACCGCGTAATCAAAATCAAATCAAAATGTATTTATTAAGACAACAAGATCCATAATGTTTAGTAATACCTTATAGCTAGTGTTAGTAAGTTATTATTATTATTTGAGTTTGAAGCATTTTGCACAGAAGATGACCAAGTAAGGTACAAGTTTCTCACTTGGCAATCCTCTCCATAAAACGCCTAAAAATGGGAGAATAGAAACTCTGTCAATGTTTTCAGTATCTGTTGCTACTGGCTCGTATTCTAGTTACTAATGATGTGATTTTTAAGAAGCTATGATGTGATATGCTGGGTTTCGAAGGTCAAACTCCCAATAGAATATTAATATTCTATTGAGACAAAAAAGATAGTTCTTATAATTTAGGAGAATATAATTGAGGGTCTCGAGGGCCCAAGTAGGTCGTGGCTAAGTAATAACAACCGCACCGGGTCGATGATCAAGGTTAAGCAACACTTTCCGAGATCTGCCCGTGGATGGGTGATGGTCCGTTACATACCCGAGACCCCTCCGGGCCTCGGAAAGTACGTTAAGCCGTTGATCCCTGCTGTCATTTATAGATCTGATAGTCGTTACAAGTCAGAAGCCCGAAAGTCTGACAACCAGTCTTACCAAGGGATATCGTGGTATCCATTAACTGGGTTGTGGAGGTCAGATAGGCAGTCACTTTATGTAAAATACTGGTATTCAACTGCCTCCGGTTAGACTGGAAGCCGACTCTAACAGAGTTGGGAAAAGGAAGGCAGATGATGATTAGGTAATTTAGTAGGACTCAAAATTATAAAACGTTAATTTTCAATAGAGCCTGTCAGCAATACACACCATCTTTACAGCAATTCCTTCACAACACCAGCATAAAGTAACCACAGTTATCACTTTATAATTCATATATATTATACATTTTGAATTAAATCTATAATCCGTTAGTAGAGCGTCATTAGAAATCCATTAGAGTCCGCCAGTCCTCAATGCGCCCGCCATACGCCAACTGGTTTGATCCAATGTTGGATTACCTCCTCGACGAAGAAGATGTATTTTATTCAAAATAAGTGATATGGCGTGTTTCTGTCTTCCTAAATAATGAAAAATCTATACTAATGTAATAAAGCTGAAGAGTTTGTTTTTTTTTTTTGCTTGCACACATTAATCACTAGAACTACCAGTCGGATTTGTATTTTGTTTTCTTTTTGCATTTGATAGCCCAATTCATGTGGAAGGTTTTAGGCTATTTAACATCACGCTACGTCTCTTAGGAGGCAAGCAAAAATAATAAAAGTCTGAAAAACCCTAAGCGAAAACGAAGTACCGGGGCACAGCTATATGATATATTAAAATATTCTCATCACACGGACGAAGACGCGTGCAGAAGCTAGTAACTTGATAAGGCCAATAGTTTCAACTACCGCTACTCCAAATAGAATATCGTCCTCAAACCAGTCATAAAACTTCACATTGCTCTCATCCATTGCCATCATTGGCCACATGTTGGCTCCAAAGTACGCCACTTTGGATCGTTACCTAGTCCATTGACCCTTATGGCAACGTCCCAAAAACACTTCTACAATCGCATATTGTGTTACCGGCTGTTAATTGACTGATACTATGATGATAAACTGGAGGTACTTGTGAAGTTCTTGGCAAAAAATAATGGTTTGGAGTGTTTGATTCATCGTAAATTTTAATGGATTTTAGAGGCTCTTTGTGATTTGAATGCTATGTTGTTATTTTGGTGGTATTTTGACAGCAAAATAGTTAATTTAATAACTTAATTTTGGTCCGTTGGTGTAATTGCTGTAGCCACCAATTCGAGGATAAATAAATGAATAAATATCTACTACCAACGAATTTTCCGTTTGTCTGTTAACAAAAATATTGCATACTAGCTGTGTCCGCGACTTTGCTCGCGTTGAGTTCGGAATTTATCGCACAAGAACGTGCTCGAAACGTTCGTCAAAAAGTATCCTATGTCCTAACACAGGTCATGGTCCATCCGAGTGTCACATCCAAATCTTTTCAGCCGTTAAGCGGTGAAAAGTTATCAGTCTGACTGACAGACAGACAGTTACTTTCGCATTTTTAATAGGTATTAGTATAGTATGGATGACTTATGTGGGGCTTGTGGCTAAGTAATAACAGCCGCACGGGTCAATCGATCAGGTTAAGCTACGCTTGCCGCGGTTATTCCGTAGATGGGTGACCATCTTTACATACCAAGACCCCTCCGTGCCTCGGAAAGCACGTTAAGCCGTTGGTCCCGGCTGTCATTCGTGGATCTTTGACAGTCGTTACGGGTCGTCAGAAGCCCGAAAGTCTGACAACCAGTCTTACCAATGGGTATCGTATTACCCGGTAACTGGGTTGTGGAGGTTAGATAGGCAGTCGCCGAACCCAACGTAGTTGGGAAAAGGCAGGCAGATGATGATGATGATGGATGACTTATGTGAGAGTCAATAATAGACTCGTCTTAACGTGCAGTCCCACAGTAAACATATCTGTCTTTGAAAGTGTGCCCTATTACCTTCCCGGTTTCCGCGTTCTATCTTTCTAAATCCAACTGCATTGGTTTTCTCTAGACCATTATCCCATTAAGAGACTCTGTCTTCAATGTCCCAAGATCCGATTTCCATAAAACAGCGAACCCAATAAACTCATTTTATAAAATACCTTTTCCATAATGCAGCTTTCAGATCAAAGATCAATGCACCAGACAAAATGATTCAGACATAAATAAAAAAGAAAACGCAAAATTTGTAACACAAAAATAGGAAAATACTTTTCAGTCACTTACCTCTTTTTTGTTAAAAGTAGGCGTTAAATTTCAGGTAACTGTGAATTGTCTGGGTCTAGTCCGATGGTCTGGTGGTTAGGTCTTAAAATATGAAAGTTAGTCACTGCTCAATAAGCTTTAACATTATTTTGTTCAAATATTCAAATTGCTTGTGTGTCTACTTGTTTTCTACGTGCAGTTTTTGGGTTCAAAGGTCAGCTTGAGGTAGACATTACATAGAATCTTTAGCGAGAGATTGCAAGATCTCCCGTTACCAAAATTGATGTTAACATGCGATTTGTACGCATTTTAACTGTTTAATGCAGCATAACTATTTAATATTTATTATACTTCAGGTTTTAAGCAGTCTCATCTGGCCCCATTAGTGTGCTAAGAGATATTTTGTACACTTTTCAAAGGTGACCTGTAAAACACCTATGTAAACAGCAGAAACCCATGTCACTAAAGACTGCGCATGTCTTAATACAGTTCCTTGATAAGATCAGAAATTAGCACAACACCAAATACATTATCTTTATTCAAATCTATGAATGAAAATCGATTTTTTTCGCATACATTAAAATTATATTCGAAACAGGCTAAGTAAATAATATATTTTTGGCGGTGGCTTGGCTCCGTGTTTACGACATACACAATATTAAAAAGTGAGTCTTGAAATATTGCTAAATGTATTTACAATACAATGACTATGTTTGTTTAGTTTTCTAAATTTGTATTATATCGGTGGCCTAGACTTTCTAGTTTCGTGTTTAACTAGTGTTTACTGGTATGTAACCCACTTGAAACCTGCAATTTTTCTTGCATGATTTCTTAAGTCGGTACTTTACACATTTATTTCTTCACCAATAGTTGTATAAGTTGTTAACTAGAGGAACAAATCTTTCCACATAACATACATAAACTGACGACTTTTTCCTATGGGGGGGAAGACAGAAACTACGGAACGCCATCTGCTAAAATCCTTAACCTTTCTCTTTTATCTGAAAGTACAAAACATGGCTCTAACCAATCTATTAACCCGTAGAGACTTTCACAACATAAATTGTTTTACTCAGTTTTCCGCGTCAGCCCAATGACACGTCCATCCAAGTTTGACTAAACAACGACTTAACATCTCTCATGTCTAAATTGTGGTCTTAATTCCATCCACCTTGCCTGTAAGGTTCCGCTGCAGGGCAAAGGAATCCCTCCCTTTTCCTCACACTTCTGTCCTCTGATATTATGGCCAGCCCTTTCGGTAGCAGTCAAGTTCCATGTGCGTCCCTCCGTCTTGATTTGCCGCGATGTCGCGTAGTAGTCAATGAGAAATTCTTGTTAGTTTCTAGGTTTTAATCTAGCATTTCCTCAGTCAAATGTCTATCATAATCAGCCTATAATGTTCCCACTGCTGGGACAGGCCTTCGCTCTGTGCGGGTTGGTAGATGTCACATGACTTCAAATTTTTGGTTTATAGGACATGCCGGTTTCCTTACGTTGTTTTCCTTCACCGTTTTTAGAGCAGAGGTAATGAAATAATTTATAACAACGTACAACTCAAGTCGCGGCCTTTACAACTAGGCAACCACTGCTCCCAGTCATATATATCTGATCAGGATCAAATTAAAAAAAACTGAAAAGGTATGACAAAATTAATCACCTACGCATACACCAAACTAGTTCACTCATTACAAAAAATCATTAGCGTAGTTTTTTGTCTACTCCATGTTGCATAACCTCGTAATTCGTACTCCAAGGTTATCTGACGTGAGTTGACGAACTTATCTACTCGTAGTAAAATAGCAAACGTTTTACCTTCATATTATGTAAGGTATTGATGTGCCCTTGGTTGAAAACTGGGTCAAAACTTAGTTTGAAGTAAGTTTCTAGCAGTACTGGTAAATAAACAAACGTTTCCAGTTAAAACCAGAACAAAAGCCAGCACTGAACTTAAATTTAGTTTAGTTTGTGAACAAGGGAATCGGCGCCATTGTCTACATTCATCACAACTTTTAATTTTTTTTATTTAGTTTGATGCAAGAAGATGTATCCACTCCTCTTAAATCCAGTAACATTCCTTAAATTTAAAAAGTAAAAGAACTGATCATGGTTTTCAAATATGACGCTCATTTCTTCTGCCAGTTTCGTTTCACATAGGCTCTTCCTACTATCCTGCTTACTGATTCTAAACGCTTCCTTTGTTATGTGCTAAATACCAAGCTGTCAACACACATGTACTAATTGATCGTGACTCCTCGCGGACCCGCATCACGCTCTCACTTGACCCTTCCCTTAGGTCGATGCACGATCGCATTTGCCTACGATATTTTAACACACAGATACATCTGGCAAGGCTTGAAGAAAATAGGTTCATTAGGAGGATAAGTTTCATATTCTTATGTACATAAAATGTATTCTATTGTCTCCTTCGTCGTATCGATGATTCCCATGTTACATGTAAGCTTCGACCAGAATTTGGCCACGTCGACAGCGCTAGCATTGTCCTCGCAAAGGTCTTTGATAGTGCAGGTGAGGTGAGGCATCGCTTATGATGTGGCTACTAAGTGTGTAGCATCCTGCCGGGGTCGCGGGAAGGTACTTATGGGTCACCGAGGCCCCTGGCAACACAGGCAACAGGAAGGAATACGGGTGGGTTTTAGTCAGTAAGAGTCTGACACACCCTCCCGCTCCGCCCAGAGCGGGAGAAGTTATTTGATGACTTCCCACCCAAAAAAAAAAGTGTGTAGCATACTCAATGTGTGGTGGCTATTTAGTGGCTTTTCCTTAATCTACACCTGACTTCGAGAGGTACTTAGTTTTACTTTCTTTTCAATTTCTATTGGCATCTTGATATGCATTAGCCATTCACACGTACCTTTATGGAATTGACAGAACGAGAACAGTGAACGGAGGAAACTGCGTGATGCATGGATGGTTTGAATGTGTGAATGTCAGTGGAAAACACGAGAACGGCTAATTTTAAAAGTGATGTGCAACAGGTAAATTTGAAAATACTGAACTGAACTGAAGTGGTATCACATTAAATTAATGTTCTATGCTGGTACCTTCACTTAGAAGGACCAGTCGTATCACAGCTTAGCAACTAGAGCATTACTACAAGCGAACTTTGCTGAACTTAAATATATCGATCAAGTGATAGATAAGGAATGCAGTCGCTGGCACGTTGCATATTTTATCAGTAATTGATATAAGTGTTCCAGTTCCAGGCTATGGTTATCGTGATGACAGAATGCACCATGGAGTAGTTAAAAATGGAGTAATCACATTGCACAAACATTGGATACCATCGCGTCCCGACGACAGCCAATTAGAAACGTCACACATGACTTGAACGTGGTGACCGGCCAATAAGGAACGTGTATTCCACCATAACCATGCTCGGATGCTGATGTATTCTGCACCTGAATTTATCTATGTAGTGCTATTGGTTCGAGATCTCTGGATCAATAACAGTTGATAGTTAATCTTAGGACCACAGAAACCCACATAAACCGCAAACATTATCTAATCAGAAACAAAACTTCTATGACTAAACCATAACTTTGATAAAGCATTAGCTATTCAAAGAGCATAGAGGTTCTATAAAATCAGTTCCTTCCATAAAATCTCCATGAATCATACACCAATTGACTGAGTTTAAATCAAAAACCCGTTTCTCATACCTGAAATAAAGGACAGTGCACAAACAGGTTTTGTGCTTAGATTAGCCGAATTTTGACTAATGAGCTTTCACATTATGTCGCGACGTATTTGGGAGTGCATTGCAATGCATTTAGTGCAAAGTGTAGGTGGCAAGGTGCAGTGATTGTTGTTAGACTTTCTGTCCACAGTTCTAGACTATTTTGAAACTAGATTTTTTTCGTTGTGGGTTGTGTTGTGTAACTTTCATTTTAGTTATTTATTTGGGATTGCATACAGCTTCGATCTGGTTCTGTAAGTATCTTTGTAGATGTGAAAACCAATTTTAAAATCGATCAATTTTTACTTACCTGGCTAGGGAATGACTGGCGGTTTTTTATACTTTTTATTATAGAAAGATATCGTTTTATCAAATAAGTGGTTTCTCAGCTAACATCAAAGTAATGTTTAAAACTTTAATTAAAACAACTTTATGTGGGATTTTAATAGGTTCCTATTGTGAAGTTGTGTATAAATATTTATATAGTCCAGTTTATACTTAAACTATGCTGGCACATTTAGTTAGTTATTAACTTTAACTGAACTATGTTATTCGAAAAATATTTAAACTAGCTGTGCCTACAGCTAAAATGTTGAAATGTTGAAAAAAAAAACTACCATATTATATCTACCTGTCAAATGGTTTATTACATTTTTTTTTACTTTAGTAGCGAAAACGTAACATACAGACGGACAGATTCACTACTTAGGTATCGCATTTCTCAAAATCTAGGTGCCTACAGCTAAAATGTTGAAATGTTGAAAAAAAAAACTACCATATTATATCTACCTGTCAAATGGTTTATTACATTTTTTTTTACTTTAGTAGCGAAAACGTAACATACAGACGGACAGATTCACTACTTAGGTATCGCATTTCTCAAAATCTAGTGTTTCAAATGAATAGTTCAAATAAGTATCTTTAAAGTTCACAAAGCTACAAAGCAGCAGCTATTTTAAAAACTATTAATCAGAACAAAAAAAAAACGTAGCGCCCCGAAACCATCAATCATTCTAACAGAATGCTTTTTTCGGCACCAGCAATGATTTCCGTATCGGAAGGTTTGGGTAGAGAATGATTTTATTGTTTCTCTCTTTAGAATATGATTTTTTGTCTATTTAAGCTTCAACTTTTTTCACAAATATACTTACTTTATGCTCTTTTATACTTGATTAATCTGAGCGAAATATTAATACTATGCAACGCTTTAAAATAAAAAAAAAAAACAACTTAAACCAAAACACTGGACTAGCTTACCTAGATTAGTGACTAAAAAGCTTTTGCTAGCGTATGTTATATGCAAGAAACATCATAAAGCTGTATAAACTTGTATTATGTTATGTCACACAAACCATCAACAGATTTTGTAGAAAAATGCAAGAAACATAAAATGTCAATCAACACTCCACACCAGATATAATCCATACCGGTAGTTCCCGTTTAGAGGCCCATATTAAACTTGTCTCTAAAAATAAATCTGTCGTCGCCTTTCTTAATAGCGTTTCGATGTAAATTCGTAGTACACACACATACAGATATAGAAGAGGAGAAGATATAAAAAGGGTTTAGCTGGGTTATCTACCCAGTGTGCGCCGACTTAACTGACTTAACAAATTACTGTATCAAGTGTAAGGTTCACTACGTTAATTAATAAGTAATTATTCAATTAATTTTGTGAGTGACTAGGCAAGGTGTACGTAATCAATTGGTTTCATTAGCCCTATTACACGAGAATCATATAAATGGCGAAAAATTTAATGTATGTGTTTCATACATAATGTTATGTTATATTGATTTGGGGGTCTTGTGGCTAAATAATAACAGCCGCAAGGGTCGGTCGAAAGTTAAGTTACGTTTGTCACAGTCGGTTCGTGGATGGATGTTACAATATATCGAGACCCTTCCGTGCTTCGGAAAGCAGCGTTAAGCCCTTGAATTCCTAGATCTTTGACAGTAATGAGGGGCTTGTAGCTAAGTAATAACAGCCGCACGCGTCGATCGATCAGGTTAGGCTACGCTTGCTTCGGTTGGTCCGTGGATGGGTGACCATCTTTACATACCAAGACCCCTCCGTGCCTCGGAAAGCACGTTAAGCCGTTGGTCCCAGCTGTCATTTGTAGATCTTTGACAGTCGTTACGGGTAGTCAGAAGCTCGAAAGTCTGACAACCAGTCTTATCAAGGGGTATCGTGTTACCCAGTAACTGAGTTGTGGAGGTCAGATAGGCAGTCTCTCCATGTAAAATACTGGTATTCAGCTGCATCCGGTAAGACTGGAAGCCGACCCCAACATATTTGGGAACGCTCGGCAGATTGATTGTTATGTTATCTTATAGTGATGTAGCAAGTAGTTGCACACAAAACACACAAGGCGATTTAAATCCAAGATATTTAATTATAGTTTCAAGATAACACTAATTCGTTGAAGTGCTAGTGTTGATCACTATTTGATGAATGCGTGTGTGTGTAATATCGATGTATAACATCTGTTAATACAAGTGGTAAATGAACGGCCCTTGCGCCGATGGCCTTTGTAAGCGCATGTAGGTGTGGTGCAAAACATAGAAAATAGCGAGATTATAAACTAATTTACTTACATAACATAAATATCACGCATTTTCTCCGAAGGGTTAGGCTGGGGTAGAGTACACCCACATTCCGCTCGTTTAAGTCCCATGTAATAGGGGACGAACTAATTTACTTGTTCTACTCATTACTGATTCATTGGTCATAAAAGACTATACTGAATTTTTAGAACTGCCTTTAGCAAACTCAAGGTGGCAAAGAAAGAAATGTGGGTTATGTATGAGGATTATAATATGATGACGTGAAAAAAAATCTATAGGTACTTCGTCTAATAAAATGTAAAGAAAACATAATCACATTTATTGGGTACAGCTTACCTACATTTTGATAGAATGGTTTAAAATATATAATTATGTACCTAGTTTGTTCACAATTTCACATCACATTTTTATTACACAAACAGAACCTAGAATTTTGTAAACCTAGTTTATTTTTATTTCACCAGCTCTTAGTTACAATAACAAGTTTATATTAATATGTGAATTAATTGCTTGGAACGAATCTAAAAATACGAACACGCCATTTTTTTTAAGGCCTATAAACAGATTCAGCTACAAAAAAAGAACTTTAAATTATCTTTTACAACACCAATTTGATACTATAACAATCAATACCCGCGCCATTAAAACTTAACCCACCCTCAAAAAATCCTAATTAACAGAATAATATTAATTTAGACCACACACCAAGCCACCGCCGTCTATGTGTGCGCATGAGTTCATTCAACCCATCGCCTCTATTCGCGTTAGAAGGGAAATAACTAATATCTCAGAGAAAGCTCCTGTAGTCTTGACCTTGATAGCTGCCTAGCGTCTTAAGTGCATGGTCATTATATCAATTCGATGGGGTTAGAGATAATTTTGTGTTATTCACCTTTGATGGCAAATGATATGCACTCAGATTGAGTTTTTGTTGAAAGTGGAGACCACTTTACTTATGGCTTGGATAAGTAACAAATGGAGTGCTTATTATAACGGATAATAACCAGGGAAAGAAAAGGCGGAGTTGTGTTCCAAAAGTGGAAATACGCTGTTAACGCATTATCTTCCCGCAGGTTTGCCGTCCAGTTATGATGAATACTTCTTACTATTAAGTTAATAATACCTACCTAATAAAAATTAAAAAATTGAAATAATGATCTTCATCGTATTGAAAAAAGATATAACATGATTCTGTATTAGCCAATAGACAATCTGGGTGACTTGTTAGATACTACGTACCGGATGTTAGAGCCAGTTGAAACAAACCTTAGGAAACAAAATCTGGAATACCTGGGCTGAAAACTATAAAAACGTTGCAATGCTATCAATATCCTGGTGTTCATAAAACATATTTTAAATAATAAAAAAAATATATTTCAGTTTCTCTTAACCTTACAGTGACTGCCGCAATACGAGAAAGTGTGTTAAATATTACATAATGTGTCTCAAATACTAAAAGGATATGCATACATAGGTGCAGACAATAGTCTGAGTCTAGGACATGATGGCGGCACTATCTTAGATGTTACGTGTGTTCACGCGAATACCGTTGCATACTATTCGGTGTTATATTTAGTTAGTAAACATATCTGTAATTTGTAAGTCGATATAATATTTTAATGAAGTGATACATTTTTATTTACTAAGTTTTTAGTGGATTTAGTACAACGTTTCAAATATTTTGAATGTACTCCATGGCCTATCGAACCTACCATTGTCTCCGAGATGCTTTACCCTTTCTATCGTTGTATCGACTAGGCTGGTTTCGTTTGATACAATAATAGGATCCAAGCAGAACGCTTTCAACACATGGATACTAAATTATTTTGTATTTTGTTACAGGTAAATCATGAGTCAGAAGGTGTCCCGCAAATCAGCGGTCACTGAGGAAAAAGAAAAGGTAAAGGCACAGTCGTAACAAAACATTTATTACAACTTATAAAAATGGAACTGACTGCCTCGTTAGTCTAGTGGTTGCAAGCGCTACTGCTGAGCATCAGGTCCTGAGTTCGATTCCCGGGTCGGGCAAAGTGTTATTGGGTTTTTCTATCTGGAATTTCCCAGTAGCAGCCCGGAGTCTGGATTTGTGCCCGGTTGATGGCAATAGGCTCGCCCCTTATTACACGGGACTTAAAAATAACTGGCGAAATGTGGGTGTCCTACAGGTACACCTCTGCCCAACCCTTCAGGGAAACGGCGTGATGTTATGTTAATAAAAAAGGAAAGTAGGTCCAAAGCCGTCCCAGTTATCGTATTTGTGCAGTAAGTTCTTTACTGAAGCCATTTTACCCTAAGACCGTAAACTAATCGTATTCATTAGCGGTGAAATCAGGTCCTTAGTCGCGCTCCCTCATACGATATTTCGATGCCTTCTTTGTGTGTTTCCGTCAATAACATAAATTCTTGTCCCCCCTTCCACAGAGACAAACACACAGTCCAGTAAAAGAGATGAAAAAGAAAATGGCAGCCAACGCAGAGAAAGAAAAACAGGCTGCCGAAAAAGCCTCGGACAAACATACAGAGAAAACAGTAGAAAAAGCCATGGAGAAAACAGAAAAACCTGCAGAGAAAGTGGTGGAGAAAGCTGCAGAAAAAGCAGAGAAACATGATAAGAATGAAAAGCCTGATAAAGGTGGAGATAAGAAAGCAGATAAGCTTGATAAGAGCGTAGATAAGAAATCTGAGAAGCTTGATAAGAGCGTAGATAAGAAATCCGAGAAGCTTGATAAGAGCGTAGATAAGAAATCTGAGAAGCAGACGAAAGAAGAACAAAAGAAGCCTGAACCGCAAGCCGAGAAGAGCAAAGCAGAGAGCAGTAAAGAAGATAAGAGTGGAAAGGTCGGTGTTACTGTATAAAAGATGATGAAAAAACTTGCATAATAGATACTACTAAACCAAACAATTTAGTTTTAAATCTGTAGGTAATTTTCATTTAGCGACCATGTAGTATAGTATACTTTAAACTTGCAGCCTTAAAAGCAGAATACTTTAATTGTTTTAAGCAATACATATCATCCAAATTTAGTAACATCATGACATGTATTCAACCCACATTCACTTAGGAAGTAGGACTCAATCATCATTACCATTATCATCCATAAGTCTGTTAACATAAATTGCTGAAAATAGGCCTCCTTTTATTGTCGCTATTAACCAACTGCTTCACTATAATCCTCCTTTGTTATATGCCAACCATCTCTGTCCTGTCCTTTGTTTACCCATTTCTCTTCTAGAATTTTCTTTGTCATCCACCTAGCCGGCAGTCGGATTCCTGAGTTTTTTCCTACTCTGTAATGGTCTGAGTTAATTTTTATTTAACTGCTGGGTATAATCCGCTTTTATTATAAGCCAACCATCTCCTGTGCTCGGTCTGTTGTTGAAACAATCCGTTACTTTTTCTTGATGTCGTCAACCTATCTAGTCATTGGGCCTTCACTGCCGTTTTCGTCTTAGTGTAGTGGTCTGAATTCAGTCGCTCTTGTTCTACAGAGTTCGCCAAATATTTACTAAAAACCTTTAAAAATTCCAGCCAGAAAAAGAAAAACCAGACACGAAAATGGCAGAGCCTTCAAAGGCAAAACAGAACGGGCGAGATCGCGTGCACAACGGTGTGTCTGACGTCACGCTCGGTACGAACGGGACCGATGACGTACTCAACGGAACGGTGAGTGCGGACTCGGACGACGATGACGTCATGCTCGTCATTGATGACAACGACCAAGATGATTTGTTCCCGGAGCTGACGTACGAAGAGACATCTGATGGCGATTGTTTTGAACTGCCGACTCCGGAAAACGGGCCCAGTAGGAGTTTCACGCGACGATCGCAGGTACCTTTATTCGGTACCTGTTGTGCTTTTTCGTTTTCTGAATGTCGATTAATGTTTTTGTTGTGGCTTTTAGTCGATTTTATTCCGATTGTTCAGTCGATTGATATTCCAGTATTAAACGATACTCAATTTTATTCCGATTAGTCGAATCGTTTATTAAACGATAGTCGATATTTATGCGTTTATTTGAGTCGGTTAAGAAATGATAGTCGATTTTTATTCAGATTAATTGAAAGTTGAATTGAAAATCGATTAAATAGAACGCGTGATAGTAACATTGATGGTTGGTGCAGGTTTTTAATCTACTAAACCGATTTCTGAAAACTTGTGTAACAGTTCCGTCAGAAAGTTGATCATCAATCATATCTTAATCATAATAAGACACTAGTTCCTTCAATATTGGTAAATGGCCATTGTCAATGAAGAATTTAGATGTTTCCTTGGTTTGTGGAGAACATTTTGTGTTTTGTGGTGTCTTTTTGTGTTTTAATGTCTTACTGCTGAATTTGATTTAAAATAATACTTGAATTCGGGCGCCCAAAAAGTATGGGGTTTGCAATTGAATGGACTGATCCAATCAATTTCAAAACTCATTAATTCTCATGGTTGTGGTATGTCCATCATTACTTGTGTCATGAATTGATAAGGAAACATTAAGTATGTTGATTAAAATATGATTCGTGATCGTAACTAATATGTATGCTTGTATGAATTAGATTCATCAATACAAATCCTTAAGTTAAAGTTGCGAAAATTCGTGAACTCATGACATTAGAGGCCAATTCTAACCTAGACAGTTGTATTGATGATTACAATGATTATAAATCTCTAAATACATATTTGCTACGGTCTCGAATCATATTTTGATCAATATACAAACTGAAACTGATGTGCAAATTGCTAAAAACTAAAGCAAATTTGAATTTCGCGGGCTACCTTAGCGCATCCCCCTTTAATACACAGAAACCCCAAAGATAACCATTCAATAAGGACCATTTTTGTAAATATCATAAAACAAATCCCATTTCAATATTCTACCATTTCTCTCAACTTCGTAACTAAAAGTTTGGCAGTAAGACATACCTTCATTGTGTTTGTCGCCACTTCCTAACTAACTAATAGCGTTGTTATGGTAAAGGTGAAAGCGACGCGAACGCCGGAGACACCCCGCCCCGCATCCGACAAACAGCCGGACAAGGATGCGGACGACGTAAGTTCGGCTACTTATGTATGTCACGGAGGAGTGGATGAATGGAGTGCTCATGTACGCATAGGCGATAGTGTCAACACGGCAGAGATATGACTTATCCTCACGTATTTACATGAATTTATATAAGAATTGCTCATATAAATGCAGAACAAGTTCGGCATTACAGTACATCAAGCTCAAACTTAAAACAATCAATTAAATCACTTACAGGCACTTTTGATGTGTTAAGCAGTCGGTTAGTCGGCCATTCCTAAGCATAATGGGTTCCTATGAAGAAGAACGGCAGGAAACTCCATTGACACTCTTTTAAATCAAAATATCATCATCATCATATTCGACGATAGATGACTCCTTTAGTATTGGGATGGCGATAATTATTATGGGAAGCTCCGATGCCACTGGGACAATACAGAAAAAAATCGGCTTTATAAGACTTCGCTTTAGTCACTCGCAGGTAATACCTGTGCAACAGTACCTTTCGAAAGCTCGAAGTGTCATATTTACTCCAGGGTACTGCACTATCAAGTTAAAATCATTATAAATCCTTACTTGGAATAGAAATAAAAGTCTACAGCCTGAGACAGATTGAAGTTTTAAATCCAATCATTTTTACTCGTCGTAAAGAAAAGCTTAGATCTTAAAATGGCGTTGACACTCCATTTATTTACTTATCCGTGTTGTTATAAAATAATATTTTGCGAATGTGGAAAAATGACACACATTCTCATCCTCAATTTAAAAGCAAATCAAATAGATTGTTATCAATAACCTGTAAATCGGGGCTCATATTCATATTACCATATAAATGCAAACAAAATTATCAGTTTTCCACATTCGCAAAGCAGTGTTTCTGCACATATTTGCACTCCTTACAGCCTGCACAATGTCTGTTACTACAATATGCACATGTTGACTGTACTAACACTACTGACCCAATTCTGTATTATGTATCTGTGTAATTATGGTAATTACTTGTATATTGGTGAAGAGAGATTTTATTTAAGAGGAGCGGCATGAGGTGTTATTTATTTTTATATTGGTATACAGCCAGTGATGTATGTAAAGATGTATTTGACTACAAAATAGCCACTTTAAAACATATTTTGGTCTTATAAACATTCTCAATTTAGCTTCCTGAAAGAAATATTGAATACCTACAGTTAGAGATTGTTTTTTTATAAATTAGCATCCCTTGTGAACTTACTGACAACTTTTACAAGCTATCATGCGCCATCTATGTACATATTGTTATTCATTTATTTTACTTAGTATTCATGTATCTAAAACAACAATATCTTTGGCTTAACCATAGTCAAGTCAAAATAGGATAGCAATATAAAGTATTCAATATATATCTATTCTACATTCAATAAACCAACACACTCACAATTACCTTCGAAACACACTCAATATTCAAACAAAATTTTTCATCACCGCTCGTAAATAATTTCAGCCAAAAGACAAATTATTAAAGCTCAAAGAAGATGCAACAACCGCAACAGACAGACGACTCCGGTCATCAAACTCTCCCAAACCTCAAGAAGGAAAGAAACCAGAGACTACAAAGAAGGTAAAGTCTATTTTTATCTTTGTTTCCTATTGATGTTATGGTCTGTTCCAAAAGTGTCTGATGAAAGTGTAAACAAACCCTGTTCAGTTTAAATTCTTACACAATCACTCACTAAAGATAATTTGTAACACATTCATCTGTATTTAGAACGTTTCAACTTCATATCTTACCACTTTTTCCAACAATTATATTATTGATTACATTATTAAATTGTAATTGAAAAGGTTATAGAATTAACCTCAATTTCCAAATGAAAAACCTCTTCAAGGCGATCTAAGATAGGAATTTTAGGTTAATTATTCAAATAATCAAATCAAATCATTCCATTTTTAGAGGCATTAAAAAAATCGCATCCGCTAGTACGGAGGTTTTCTGATCCATTTGTTTACATTTTCATCAAATACTTTTGGGACAGACTATACATACATGACAATGTTCAAATTCCATTACAACCGAAAATTAGCTGGGACCTTTTTATTACAAGTGGTCAGTAAAAAATCTACTTCGACATACATAACGCTGAAGTAGATAGGTGATTAGGTGGCAATACATGTAAATTGAGTAAGAACTAAAGTGAACAAAGTCTAAAAGTCTATTAAAGATTAACTAAAAAATTAAAACATGTGAAATTGTTATTTATAACCAACTTACTGAACAAATATATACTTTTTTTGTCATTTATATTTTATTTATCATTAAAGGACAAACTCTTGGACTCACCGAAGAAGTCTGAATTGGAGAAGGTGGAAGAGAAAGATGAAAATACTAGCAAGAGTGAGAAGAATGAGGAGGTGGAGGTAGAAATTGTACTGGAAGTACAAGGCATTGAGGGTAAGTCGATAGGTTGTCTTTTTTAAATTGTTTTCTCTCTTTTTTTTTTGTATAGTCTACCGCTAGTCCATGGCACAATTTAACTGTAATATAGCCGATATTTCGTAGCAGTAAGGGCGCTTTTCGTAATCAAACAGGTGTTACTGACCCGCGGTTGACCGTACTTCGTATGAATGTGAACCGAAATAATAATAATTTCACTTTGTTGTGCTTTGATTGAGATGCGTAAGTGATCTCTTGTTTATTGTTAGATCAGAAACAAAAATAATCCCTAAATTCGGTCAGTGGAACATAACACATATGGCTCTCCAAAGTGATTGACATTATTATAACGCTTGCCAGATGGATTGAAGATCGTAGTTAATGATTCATCATCTGCCTAGGAAACTACGTTGGGGTCATCTTCTAGTCCTACCGGGTGCAGCTGAATACCAGTATTTTACATGGAGCGACTGCCTATCTGACCTCCACGACCCAGTTACTGGGTAATACGATACCCCTTGGTAAGACTGGTTGTCAGACTTTCGGGCTTCTGAAGACCCGTAATGACTGCCAAAGATTCACGAATGACAGCCGGGAGTGCCGGGACCAATGGCTTAACGTGCTTTCCGAGGCACGGAAGATAATGATTATAAGCTTAAATTCTGTTTGCCTTTAAAACATCCTAAATTAAAAAGGGTGGCTTGCTTCTTGCTTGTAACCACAAAGTTATTACACATCGTACAATTTAGCGTTACCGATTATATTTTCTTACGATACCCAAATAGAAATTAATATATAAGAACCGGCCAAGTGCGAGTCGGACTCGCGCACGAAGGGTTCCGTTCCATTTTCTATGTCTGTTGTATGGGAGCACCCATTAATATTTATTTTATTCTGATTTTTAGTACTTGTTGTTATAGCGGCAACAGAAATACGTCATCTGTGAAAATTTCAACGGTGTAACTATCACGGTTCACGAGATACAGCCTGGTGACAGATGGACAGCCGAATCTTAGTAATTGGGTCCCGTTTTACCCTTTGGGTACGGAACCCTAAAAATAGAACAGTAAAATCCTCTGCTTCCCAACATCGAGCGTAATAAATGTAACCACGGATACGGTAACGTTATGTGTAGTGTGACATATCATTGCAGGCGACGAGGCACAAGACAAGGAGCGAAGCAAGACTGACACCAACTTCTCCAAGTCCAGGGTCAAAGTGTCGCCCTACAGACGCAGCATGAGGATCGCCGACCAGACCAACACGTCGCTACAGGCTAACTATACAGGTCAGTATACCCGACAGAAATACAGCCTTGGCCAAAAGTATTGAGCACCCATGACATCTTTCAGTTTTATGAGGAGTATCAAATAGAAATAAAACAAAACGTTATAAATAGGTTTATTTTACTATTTATTAATTAAAAATTAATATTTTGTGGGTCCACCCTTTGCCTTAATTACGGCAGAAATTCTTTTTGGTAAAGAGCTAACAAGATTTTTACAGTCTTCAGCAGTAATCGCGTTCCATTCTAGGCGCAGGTAGCGTTTCAAATCTTCTCTGTTGTTAATTGTGTGGCGCCTAACTCTACGCTTTAATAAACCCCATAAATGTTCTATGGGGTTCAGATCTGGCGACTGGGCAGGCCAGTCAAGAAGCTCGTGTGTTATTTTCCCGAAACCATATCATAGTGCGGGCAGATTTGTGGCATGGTGCGTTATCCTGCTGGAATTTAACACCATACATGTTCGTGTCGCCGAAAAGTTTCGTGAATGAAGGCAGCAACGCAGTTTCTAGTACATTTATGTACTTAGTAGACCCATGCGGCCCTCACACACGAACAATTCGCTCATGCAGAATCGGTCATGCAACCCCAGACCATTATGCCGCCGCCGCCGTGTTTTACGGTTGGGATCACACACTCTGGCTTAAATTCTTCGCCCACCCGGCGACGCCCAAAGGTCACTCCACTAAGTGTACCAAAAATCTGCAATAAAGAAAAAATATTGAGTTCCGGAAAAAAAAAATAACTTCATCTATGCGTTTGGTTTTTAAACCATTTTATATATTTTTATTAGGGCATTAAATTGACTTATTCACTTCAAAGTTTGATTCGTCTGACCACACAACATTTGACCACTCTTCAGCGGTGAAAGTTCGGTGTTTTAAGGCCCATTTATACCGAGCTTTTTTGTTGTTGTCGGAGAGCCATGGCTTCTTCCTAGCTTTACAGTCTTTCAGACCAGCTTCCTGAAGTCATCTACGAGTAGTTCGAGCAGAAATTGTTTTTTTTTTGTTCTGACAACTCAGCAGCGAGCTCTGAAGATTTTTTTCCTATTTGTTAACGATTCTCCCAGTAACTGACGATCCTGACGGTCTGTAGTGATGCGTTTGCGCCCGGTTCTCGGTCTATTTTGATGTGATCCGGTAGCAGAGAGTCGCTTAATAGCATATTGCACGGATCGACGCGAACATTTCACAGTTTTGGAAATCTCTACTTGTGATTTCCCTTGCTCATGCAGAAGCTGTATCTGCACACGTTTTCTAAAGAAAGTTCGTTTTGGCATATTGCAACGATAACACTTAAAACTTTGAAATAAAATACCAAAGGCGCACTAGATCACTGGATGTGTTCACAACGAGCGATGGTAGCGAACTGATAAATAAATACAAAAATTGTAAAATACACATTTTATTACACCCAGGTGTTTTATTGCTAGCTGCGGTGTGGGTCATTGTTTTTAAATCTTTGATCCGACACCGATTTAAAAACAATGAATTGATGATGACCGACAAAAGAATATTTCAACAGTAGATTTGGTTTTCTCCCATACTTACCGTGAACGAGCGAAATTTGTAAAGTGCTCAATACTTTTGGCCAAGGCTGTAAATGATCTATTGTCCTTCAATTAAATGCCTGGAGAGTGAGGTCTAAAATTTGTTTGCTTTGCTAAATTGAGCATTTAGTGGCGCAAATTAAAAGGAAGGGTAACAATGCCCCATCTTTGACAATTTCGACTTGGTAATAAGCGTCGTACACACTCAACTTAACTGTTTTGTAGGCAACTTACTTACCCATTCGTGTTTGGACAACAAGCCGAGGTTTTGTCACCATTGTGGTCATTCTACTTTCGTTAAATCAATGCCCACATTGCCCACTGTACTATAAGTAAATGGTACTATAACAGTCTTGATTGTATCCCCTTTTTAGTTGAAGCACGCACTACAATAATTGAAGATTAGTTCTGAAATTATACGACGTGTTATAAAAATTACTTTACCTTGCAAAACCCATATTTATGCAAAATAAAACTTTACCATAAAACCTCTATCTTTCTTACAGGCAACAACACAACAATGGAGATGGACATAACCGAGTCGTCGTCGATCTTGGAGGACGCTCCGCTGGACGACAGCTCGTACCTGCGCGGCCTGCGCAGCATCCGCGGCCGCTCGTCCTACAAGCCGCTCAAAGAGATCACGCTGAGGCACGTCGCCGCCAACAGAAGTGCGCGGTCCACTGCTAGTACTAGCAGTGAGTATACATGTTTATTACAAATTTGCTTTACCCGGCCCGGCTTCGCACGGGTAGCATTAAGTAGCTACCCTATTTTTTCTACCTATCCTACCTGCCCTTCTTAGAAATAAGGTATCAATTTTTATTGTATTTACGGCAGAATATTTTCCTACTTATTTGTCACTTATCAGTATATTTTGGACAATTCACACAATATCTTTGTAAATTATAACCTATGTGTTATTTTGATATATGTTACATTATTTTAAAGTGTCATTAAAATCCATTTAGTAGTTTTTACGTGAAAGAGTAATAAACCTCCATACATACATATTTAGAAACTTTCGCGTTTATAATATTAGTAGGATTACGATGATAACCAGAAATGAATAGAAACAAGGCAGGCAATGGAAATCATCGGGAGGAAAACTTTAAACTTGAGGAAAAGAGAGGAGGCCTGTGTCCCAGTAGTGGCAACATTATAGATTGATTAGCTACGTCTTGCGGTTTCACCCAAATAAGTCTTGATCCTGCAGGGCGGTTTCACCCAAATAAGTCTTGATCCTGCAGGGCGGTTTCACCCAAATAAGTCTCGATCCTGCAGGAATATCGCGATAAAAAGTATCCTATGTCCTAACTAAGGTCATGGTCTATCTAAGTGCCAAATTTCATCTAAATCTTTTCAGCCGTTTAAGCGTGAAAGCGTACAAACAAATTCACTTTCACATTTATAATATTAGTTAGGATTATGATGATTTATTACTGGATTTTTACAATCAGTAATAATATGAATATTTTGTGTTATTTTGGACATTCTAGTTGTAGTTTAATGTCATTCAGTTTGTCCTATATCCAATTAAATTATTAACAGGACGACTAGCAAAAAGATTGCGTTAAAAGACTTCACTCACAATGTAGGTTGCTCACTAGGCATAAAATAGACACATTCATAATCACATTGATCATCGATTGTACTCATTTGTGGCCAGCATGTCCATTGAATATTAAATCTAATATTTGTTACTACGAAAGACAATATTATTCGTCAAATAAAAGTAAGGGTAATCTCAACAAGCTTTTTTCTGTTCCAGTAACGTCCCCAGCGCCAGACTCGCACAGCCGCCCCACCGGCACCGTGGTGGGCCGCAAGCGCAAGCCGGACGGCGCCGACAGCGAGCTGGGTGAGGAGCCGGCCGGGCCGGGGGGGCCGGGGGGGCCGGGCGGGCCGGGCGGGCCGGGCGGGCCGGGCGGGCCCAAGCGCGTGCGCGTGCTGGAGCGCCTGGCCGAGCCCTTCCGCCGCGTGGCGCCCGCCCTGGCCAGGAGGAATGCCGAGGTGACGTGCTTTTAACAATAGGGTCTGACACCCATTTTTATAGTGTCTTAATTAAATTCTATAGCACTAATATGCCAAAAAAAAATCATAAAATTTTTATTTAATCCATAAAAATGCATTTCAAATTTTACATTTTCAAATTTCGCGCGTAGGTTGACGAAAACACTGGACGCAGTGGACGCCATGTTGCTCTGTGGTCATGACGTCACTGAGCTATGAAAACAAATGCGCTGATCTTTGTATGATAATTGACACGTTTTTGCATAGCCGTATGACGTAATAACATGGCGACTACTAGAAAAACTGAAAACTTTCAATTGAACTTTAAAATTTATTTTATTATTTTATGAACTAAAAGTAACATTTTCCGACTCCTTTTTACCTAAACTGTCTCAATAATATATTTATAGATTTTTTCTCGTATATAGTAAAATACCTTATTCTAGATGCTAGAGAAACAATTTAAAAACAAGTGTGTGTAAAAGAGTCAATATTACACAACAATGATGACACTGACAGCTTTTGATCGTGGTTTAAATATGAATTTGTAAAATTCAAAAGTAGATAAAGGAGACAGTTATTCTATATCACGACGGCGGGTAAGCAATACTTGTAGTTATAATGTGTAATTGGTCCTCGATAGTCTTAAGTTGTTAATTTGTACCTACATGCTAGCAAATTAATTCATTTGAATTTGATAGACACGCGCTCTTGTGTGCGTAGCTGCAGATAGCATTAGCAAGTTCATCATTATGGAACAAAATAATAAGTAGGTATTTAGATTTGATTTCATTTAGTGATGAAATAAAAATATTTTTCTTGTTCAATATTTATTTATTTATCTAGATGAATATTTACAAATTAAATTATTGAAAATAAATAGTTCAAACCATAACTGAACCTTTTCGTGACAATTTAATTTCATTAGAATTACGTGCTACAAATAAATTAATATTATTTACGTACCTCACTGTGAACAACTTTTCTCCGTTTTTTTCTATGTTGACGGTACGCGACGCAAAATTTACACACTTAGCGCGGGTGCGGTTGCGAGTCGGGCTACTAAGCCCGACTCGCAGTTCGGACGATATTGAGCGCTGTCGAGCTTACGCACACAGACACAATGTGCATGTATATCTATATATAATATATATATATCTTAATATATATACACATACAACTAAGACCAACCCGCCGCGCCGTGGTAAGATAGAGCAACTGTACTAGAGCATTGCATTTTGAAGCGACGCTATTCTTTACAAATATTGACATACCAAAGGCGCAAATTGTATGAATAATAAAGATGCACAACAATGCTTTCAAACTGTGAGTCTTTATCTGCACATGATAAGGGTAATTCAATTAAAACAGCTTTTCATTGCCCAAACTATTTGAAGTCATACCTATTATAATAATGGCTAATCTGTGTGTCTTGTTGAAAGTACGGTGTTATTAAAGTGAACTTATAAGAGAGTTGAATATTGTAAAATTGCCTCATAATGCATTATTTCCCAAAAGCTTTTTGACAACGATATACGTTTAAATTCCGCCGTTTCTGTCGCAGATCGTAGGCATCAACACCGACCTGCCGCTCACGGCGCCCGTGGCGGCGCCCGCCACCTTCGACCCCGAGACGCTGAAGGTGGCGCACGAGCCCGTCGCCGTGCCGCTCGCGGCCGGCGAGACAGACAGCAAGAGGTGCGCCATCATGTAAGAGAGGGTCCACAGAGGGAATACTGGAGCACCTTAGGGGCTGAGGCGGAAGATATTATAGCCCCGGTGGACATTATCAGATGTTATTTAGATACGTTTTTACGATTTACTAAGAGTTGATGACACTTTGGATGAGGTTATGAAATCACAAAAAGTATTTTGTTTTATGCAGAAAACACCTGGGTCCTTATAGAGCGTTTAGCCAAATTTAAGGTGCAGCAAACTAGCAACGTCGTACTGTTTATCATCAGGACGACGACTTGTCATACATAGCCGGGTAGTTAAGACCAAAATCTATAAACGTTAATTAGCAGGTGCTTTGGCTTGTGTGTCCCTTATTGCCCTTGCACTTGTAGTTTTACAGTTGTGCGACAGTGACAGGAATAACGCTAACGCTATAGGAGCTCGGCCCGAGTTCCTTACTATAAGTAGCTAGAAACAGAAAACGAGAATCTGCACACTAAAAAGATCTTACGTATTTCACGAGAAAATGTCAAAAACCTATTTGTGACTTCATAACCTCATAACAAGTCGTCTCGATATTATTCGGCGTCGGATCGCTTCGATAGCGAATTCAAACGCCTTTGTCCGTATGTATTGTATGGGGAGTGTGTTTTGTACTGAAATTTATATTAATGTTTCATTTAAACTAATTACACTTTAGTCACTACTTCCTAGAAATCGTGTTTTTTTAATTTGTATCAACACCGTCGTATCATTCGATTGTCATTTCGATATACATATTTATTCATCTATGAATTAATTATTATGTCTAAGTTTTTAGATAGATCTAAAACATACAAAAAATATACTATCAGTTTAAAAATGTTTTGCAGTAATTATTTCTGCAAATACTCAAGAATTTCACCTTATGTTCAAAATTAAAGTCCAAAAACACACTACTCGAAATACAAAATAGAATACATAGAAATGTAATATAGTAATTAGATATATGATGATTATTTGTAAAAGACAAGTTTATAAACAGCACTGTGTTTGTACATAATATTATTATGTATCGCGGTTTTAACTCGCCGAACGATTTTAACCTTTTATCGATTGACTTTAACTGGAACATGTTGGGAACTACAAACTCTATGGTTAGGATTTTTTTTTTCTTAAGGAAAGCAAAAAAAACAATTGTTTTTTTTTTTGTCAATAGAATCAACTTTGTGGATTATCTTAATTTTGCAATTTTGTAAATAATCTGCAAAATTCGTTTTATTATTCTTGAATCAAATTGTATGTAATAAAATATCTTTTTTTTTGTGTTTCCTTGCAAGACATGGAACTTATGTCGAAATTTCTATAAAAATTATATCAAATGTAATATTTTGTGTCTTTTCTAGTCCTTAACATGTCCCAACTGTGTTAGATTAATACTTAAGTAATGAAACTCGGTTAGTAATCGGTTTCACGGATTGTTTGTTTTAACAAATGATCATTTACTGTAAGTCTACCCAAAGAATGAACAAGAATTATTATGTTCTCCAAGCATATTTGTGCATTTTTTAATAAACTTCAATCATACAAATCTACAGGATTTTTCATTTCATAATCATTGGAAGTTACTAACAGATCATCCTCATAGGATTAGGATTTTTTTGTTTGTCAACACATTAATGTTCTGATTTGCTATTACTTCATAAAATTCAAACTAGAAATATATTAACATTAAAAAATATTTTCATGCACTCGAATCCTGGCTTAATGTCTCACAGTATGAATTTATACAATAATTTTCGATTTTTCACGCATGACAATAGGAATAAGAACCACCGAATCATTGCCATAAGAACATAAAATTCACTAAAACCACCAATTTGTATGCATTTTGCTATAATGTGTTCATAGAATATAATATTTTTTCTACAAATTGAGATTAATCCTGTAAATGCTGAATGCATCTGAGAGAATAATGTTAATTAGTGGTACTTATGAAAACTTATGTCAATATACAAATGAATCAAAGTAAATGCACGAATCAAAAGCTATGATACAAATCGAACGAATTTATTATTCTGGAAATAGTATTTGCAAGTGCCTAGAAATTATTTTTGTCTTTGTGAATATATGTTGTTCTCTTTCACCACTCTTGAAATATTAAAAGATAACAATTTGTACAAGTTTGTGTGTAATTCACACAACAGATAGATTGATTACAGTTTTGCTATAATCCAAACTAAGAACCTACTGCTAGTAGGGCTGAGATTTATAAAGCGTACTATGACTACGCAAGCGTTTCATACGAATATGACCCCTATTCGATTAATGTTTATATTCGCATGAAATGCTCGATTACATTCGCTTTTAATATGCACATTAATTTCATACACCTAAGGTTCATTTCGTATGAAACGGTCGCTTATTCTGAATAAAGTCTTAAAAGTACGATTCATAGATCTCAAACTTAATAAAAATAATAAGTGCTTTTGCAAATGCTGAAAATTATTATGTTTTCAAAATGTATTTACTTAGTGCAATATTTTTTCGACAAAAGAATGATTAAAATAAGAGGCAGGAAGAAGCAAATGTTTTCACACTTTATTTTTTTTTTCACTTCAAAACCGTTTATGTCGTGTCTTGCGGGTTGTAAAACAAGTGTTTTCGAATTCGATATTAATTATATTTTTATATAAAAAATATAGTGTTAAATTAGGAACTAGTTTTGTTCGCAATGAGTATTATTTCAGGTGTTTAAACTGTAAATAGGGAGGGGCCAGTCATTACTGAACGCAAATGAATTATGGTGGGGCTCAAGAAAACTGTTCTAACAAAATTTCGTAGAACAAGGTGTGCAACAAAAATTATAAGGTTAAGAATTAGTAGGAAAGTATTAAATGAGTACCTAGTATTCTGGTAAACTGGCCCCGAAAATCGTTGAGTATTAAATAACTTGTGTCCTGTCGCATCGGACAAACTTCGTAAAGTAAATGCTTCTAAAATGTTGTGTGCGTGTAGATAAACAGGTATTTTGCAAAAACCGAAGCTCACATCCAGTAGTATCTCGCTTTTTTCACGCGATGATGTATTATTGCGCACTCAATTTTCAACTCTCGGTGTTGAGCCGAGCATTCAGAATCCAAGGAGTGCATCCCAGCGCGTCAAAAAACATACTGTTGGATTTTCAACCCTCTCCTGCTTGTAAACAGGAGAGGGTTGAAAATCCAACAGTTTACTGCGCTACTACAACGCAGTGTACTGCGTTGAACATCCAGTGCGCGATAAAAATTGCCCATAGACACAATGTTGTGTGGTTTCTAAACACATAAGGTACGGTTGAAAATGAAAAATGTCACTAAAATGGATTGAAGATTTTTGTGTGGGTAATAATAATAATAAAGTAATATTTTTTTAGCTTAATAGCATTACTAAAATTATTACTTTAAACATTCAGAGTGAATATTTCAAACATCTATGCAACAAGTTAAAAAAAATATGGATGCCACGTGATCGACTTTGGACTTTAATATCTCGGAAACGTGACACTTTACGTGGTTTTGTCTCATTATGTTTTCTGTTTGCATTGATGTCAGCTATCGATTTATAAAGGTTTCATGCGTGGCCGCCATTATGAAAATAATTAAAATGGCGGTACTGTCCGCCATTTTAATTATTTTCCACGGACCCTTTTGTATGAAACTCAACATACAAAAACTTTAATTAATGCGTTTATTTTGGCGTAGCTAAGGTATAGTTTTGTTTAATTTAATTATACAATTAATTATTATAAATAATTATTATAATATATAAATGGCGATTTTTTTTTAATAAATCATTGAAATCAATGTTTTGTGTTCTCATTTTTGTGTCAATCAACAAGGAATAAGATTTATAGGATTCATTGCATTTTAGCAACATTTCAGTAAAACATTGTAATTTGCGGTATAGAAGAAAACTTGAAACATTATACTGGTGCCGGTTCCCTTGTTCACAAACTAAACTAAATTTAAGTTCAGTGCATGTTTTCTTTCTATTTCGTTAAGAAAAGGACAGAAGATAAATTTTCGTTTATTCCTGCCAAATTACTCGGCGCTTGACGTAAATTGACGTAATTTTAGTAGGCAAGTTTTTAATCACGTCTAAACTTGTATGGAGTAGTGACAGGCACTGATTAATTTGACAGGACTAAACTAAAATTTTTCTTCTGTCCTTTTCTTAACGAAATAGAAAGAACAAGATGCACTGAACTTAAATTTAGTTTAGTTTGTGAACAAGGGAATCGGCACCACTGTCAGGTTTTTATGCTGCCAAATTGATGTCAGATATTTTTGATCACAACGAGGTATCAAATTCTTCATAATCTGAGTAGGCAGATATTTATAACGCAAGACATGTCCGATATTGTTGCATTCTAAGAGGTGACACGACTTTTTGAAGCCGATGCAGCATTTATTTACATTTATTTTGGCTCGTCAGATAGGTTTGCTGTTCCATCGATGTCACATATTTGTGCAGCCACTTGTATAATATGCCTTCCACAAATGATCACATATAATATCTGCCGTTATATGAATCATGAAATCATATTATTGCCGAGCTGTCCATTGTAATGTATCTATGCTCGTGACTACTGTACATTATGTCGAATTATACGAAAATGTATGGACCAGTTAAAAATAAGCTGCTCCATACATGTTCGCGATTTCCGGGTCGGTCCCGTAATAAAAGATGTTCATAATGATCCATTTTGAGGTTTTCAGTTATTTACAATGCCTACATAGCAGCTGTTGAAAATGGCATTAAGAAAAACCCAAAAAAATTTTGGAATCATATTAGTAGCCTTCGAACTAAGGGTGGCTTTGAGCCCACCGTGAACTATAAAGACTGTAGTTTTTCCGGTGGTGAAGCCGCAGATGCCTTTGCTAATTATTTTGCTAGTGTGTTTCTACCAAATAGTCCCATATTGGACTTCAATAATATATCTAGTACTCCCTGGTCATGCGATGGGCATATCAACATAAGCTATTTTTCCCTATCAGAAGTAGAGTCAGGAATAAATAAGTTAAAACCACTTAGTTCTGTGGGGCCAGATAAAGTCCCATCTTACATCTTAAAAGGATGCAAGGAGATTGTGACTCCTGTACTTTCCTATATTTTTAACTTAGCTTTAAAAACCGGCACATACCCTGAACAGTGGAAGATATCGAAAGTCACTCCGATACCTAAAACAAGCAATAAGACCTTGGTTGAAGAGTATCGTCCTATCGCAGTACTATCATGCGCTGCAAAACTCTTTGAGTATATTGCTCACAAAGAAATATACGCGCAGGTAAATACGAGGCTTTGTGAGGAGCAGCATGGCTTCCGACCGGGTCGATCAGTAGAGACTAACTTGCTATCCCTAGTTGACTATATATCCCATAACATGGATAAAGGTCAACAAGTAGATGTGATATATTTAGATTTTAAAAAGGCGTTCGATACAGTGGATAACGATATTTTATTAAATAAATTATACAGCATGGGTTTTACCCCAAAACTTTTGAATTTTTTTGCGAATTACCTTTCAAATAGGAAACAGTATGTTAGCCATGGATCCTTTATTTCGAAGTCATATCCTACGCGGTCTGGTGTAAGCCAGGGTTCAGTTTTAGGCCCCCTTCTCTTTCTCATCATGGTTAACGATCTCATTAAAGTTGTAAAATACGCCAAATGCCTCCTATATGCTGACGATTTAAAATTAGTTCAAGTAATTAATAAGGATGTAACTCCCGAACATCTTCAAAGTGATATCGACCGAATCCATGAGTGGAGTGTGGATGATAAAATGATGTTTAATGCCAGTAAATGTTATGTCATGACCTTTAGCCGCAAGTTACAACCTACACATGCCACCTATACCTTAGTAGGTGTTGAAATAAAGCGCGTGTCTACCATTCGAGATCTTGGCGTGACATTTGACTGCGGATTGACATTCCATGGACACATGTCTGCCCTAGCTTCAGAATCTTACGGGCGCCTAGGTTTTGTACTACGCAATGCCTGTGATTTCAATAATCCTATTGTCATCAAATTGTTATTTAACAGTCTAGTTAGAAGTAAGTTAGAATTTGCTGCAGCCGTCTGGAATCCCCACGAATCCACATATGTATTAATGATTGAAAAGGTTCAGAAAGCGTTCCTGCGTTTTCTATATAAAAAAAATTACGGATATTATCCATTTATGTATCCTACTCATTTCCTGCTGGGAATGTTAGGATATAATTCCCTGTCAGTGCGTAGAGTCAGAGATCAGATTGTGATAGCCATAAAAATTTTGAGGAGTATGGTAGATTCCCCAGAGCTACACAATACTTTGTGTACACTTTATGTGCCAGACAACTACCTCCGTCATAGGCCTACTCGACGACACCGACTGTTCGCTACATCCCATTGCCGCACTGTGTCGCGCGCGCAATCCCCGTTGTGTCGCATGCATGGTGCTATAAACTCCTTAATGGAGACAGTCCCGGAATGTGACATCTTTAATGACACAATCAGGATGATCATGTTAAATTGTCTCATATTTTGTGAAAGCTATGTCTGTTAGGTAAATAAGGTGTATGGTGTTATCATTTTATTCGATTTTATTTTATTGGCTAGTTTTAAAGTTTATTGTTGAGTATGTTTGATCTTTTGTTTTTGAATTATGTTTTGTTTATGTAATATGCTTAGTTTTACTTATTAATTACTGTCATTGGCGCAAGCCGTTGTAATTAATTATAAATAAATAAATAAATAAAAATAAATTTAAATCACACCATGTTTACAACTGTATTAACAAAACAACAAAGCAGATGTGTTGTAAACTCATTACACAACTAGCACAAGGTGCTTGCTGAATTGCCCAACAAACGCAAGACTTTCCTCTTCAGAATAGAAATGGACCGTTTTTTGTGAACATACCAAACTTGGCAATTAAATAACATTTTATAAGAATGGAGGTGATATTTCAATATGGAAGAGTCACGAACTCACGATCTACGAGTGGGTGCTTCAAAATAATATTGTTGGTCAAGAAACTGAAATTGAGCAATCTTTAATTTATTTGGGTATTTACGCTTCATTGGTTTTGTTGTTGCAAACTTTGAAGCCTTGGGTTTGGAAATAATAAATCAGGTAATTAGTAAAAAAATGTCAGAGCTAAGCAGTCAAAATCAAAATCAAAATATTTTATTTCACATAAATCTACATCATACATGGGCACCTATGAAGCGTCAGAAGTCACGGTTCCAATTGGTCGTTTCCAATGGAGAAGAGCCGGCAAGAAACTCTCCAGTTGACTTAAAAATAATTGGCTTTTACAATGTTTTCAAATTACAGTGTTGATAGGTATAGGAGGACAGTGTAGGTGTGTCAAGAAGTACCAGGTACATAACAAAAAGTAAATAATAGTCAGTCGTTCAAAAAATTATAATGACTTCCACTTAAGTCACAAATCAAGAGTTGGAGTTGATTTTTGTAGTCGAAGAAAGGTTCGATTCTCGGGTCGCGCAGTGCTATTGGGGTTTTCGACCAAAAACCAACAGTTGCTGCCCGGAGTCTGATATAAGTAATCAGTGGCGCCGATTCCCTTGTTCACAAACTGAACTAAATTTAAGTTCAGTGCATCTTTTTCTTTCTATTTTAATAAGAAAAGGACAGAAGATACATTTTAGTTTAGTCCTGTCAGATTAATCAGCGCCTGTCACTACTCTATACAAGTTTAGACGCGATTAAAAACTTGCCTACTAAAATTACGTCAATTTACGTCAACCGCTGATTAATTTGACAGGACTAAACTAAAATGTATCTTCTGTCCTTTTCTTATTGAAATAGAAAGAAAAAGATGCATTGAACTTAAATTTAGTTTAGTTTATGAACAAGGGAATCGGCACCACTGTCAAGTTGTATGGGAATAGGATCGGATCGCGACCCTTATAACGTAGTGCGTTTTATACTCCTCTGCCTACCCATTTGGAGAATACACGCTTATAACGCGTATGCTGTTGCAACAGTAATTAGCATTCTCATTGATTGCTCGTTACACTATAATTTCAATAGTGCATGGCTCTCAGTTAATGTTTTATGTGCCATGTGACGAATGAGAGAACCAGCAGCCATAGCGAATCGATCAATAGATGTGCATAATCACTAACTATAATGATTTTATGGATGTAAGACATTCACATTAGGTACCTACTGAGAATTGGGTTCCATAATTGTGTTTTTAAGGTTCCGTAGGTAAATGGCAAAAACGGAACTCTTATAATGTCGTCATATCCGTCCGGATGTCACACAAGCATTTTACTCGAGGACTGTTTGCACTATATCGATGAAAACAGGAAGGAAGGTGTAGATACTCTGTGCACCGCTAAACAATGGTGTAGTAGAATAATACGAAAAAAAAATAGGGTGTTACTAGTGTAAAAAAAAATCAATGCACTTACACATAAGCGTCCGGGTATTGTTGGATCCCTGGTATCCCTGGTTGGTACAGGAATAGGATATTTTCGGTAACAACTGCAGAAAGAACTCTGTTTACCACGGGTTTTTGAAGAATTGCTAAATAATACAAACGAGAAACATTATCTTTGCGGTCGATTAAATCAATACTCGTACTGTGCATGCGTAATATTCATCCCAACTACGGAACCTATGACTGTGCGTGGTACGACATGCACTTGACTGGTTTTTTAGGGTTCCGTAGTAAACAAGGAACCCTTATAGTTTCGCCATGTCCGTCTGTCTGACCCCACTGTAGCTCAGAGACGTTTAGTACTAGAGAGCTTAATTTGGCATAGGTATACATATTAATTACGCCGACAAAGTGCTAAAATAAAATCCTGAATATTTTTTTTTTAGGGTAGCTCCCTTGCACATTATGTGGGGATGATATCATTTTTCTGGTCTATCCCATGGTGTGGGGTATTTTTGGATAGGCCTTTCAAAAATATTGCGGGTCTGTGAACACCACTTTTCGATTCAACGATCCGTTCGCGTAATATTAAACATTAAAATGCAAATTTTTGTTAGAGTCAAGTGCCCCCCCCCCCCAGCTGCCTGCAGCCAGCTATTTATGGAGATGAGAAAAAAAATCATGGAATTAGTACCTATAATGAAATTAAAAGGAAAACTATCACAGCTAAGTGGGCTTTACAAGTTAACGAGTAGGTAATAGTCGACCAACAGTGCAGTTGGAGAATTGACCGTGGCATATATCGATGTATGGGAGACATGTTTTTTAACTACAATGTTAAGTTTGTTTTTGGGATAAATTCATCCCAACTTCCCTACTGTGGATCACTTCATTGTGCGTGGTCCGACACGCACTTGGCCGGATTTTTTTGGTCTTCAAGCAGCTTACGAAGATCAAAGTGTACCTATCAATACGTAGAAGCTATTAGAGCTGCCCCTCCGACATTTACGATGATCGCAGTCATTTAGTAAAATTATGGACGAAATGTAAAATTGGCCAATACACAAATAAATAATTACCATCCTCACGGCCACATGTTATCGGAAGGTATAATAATTATCGATACCTAAGCGATAATTTTTAACGGTAATTTCTAAACATCCTACGACATCGAGAGCAGTCGTGGCCTAGTGGTAGCGGCCGCAGTTTACGAGTTGTACGTCGTAGGTTCGAACCCTGACAGGCGCATTACTTTGTGTAAATAATTTCATCACCACTGCTCTCAAAACTGTGAAATAAAACATCGTGAACAAAAAATTCGAAGATATGTGACATCCACCAACCCGGACTTGGTCCGCGTGTTGGATTACGGCCTACTCCCTCTGACGTGTACGTTACCCCAGCAGAAAAACATCTTCCGTCGGCATATTATTAATACTTGAGGCCCTTGACAAGGGCCTCAAGTATTATTAATAATATGCCGACGGAAGATGTTATCGATGGCCTGACGAAATTTGTATCAGGAGCACAAAAGTGCATTGAAAAAGGCGTAAATATTTGAGATTATTTTTTTTTTATTATTTTTGTTGTATGTTTATTGTTAAATTTTATGAAGTGTATTTTATAGATATAAATAGTTTAATATGTGTGTATAGCATCGTCTTGGGAAACTGTAAGATGTACCTACTTATTGGTGTTAATAAATAAATAAATAAATTATAGGCTGAGTATTTTGATATGCTACGACATAGTCCACATTGGTATCAGCGACCCAAATAGTGCAGTTGTGGCGCGGGTTCGAGTCCCGCATCGTGGTAAAATATTAAATATTTCTATGACACAAATATTTTACGACGATGCGGGACTAACAGTCACATTGAGAGACTTCATTTAATGAAGGTTAAGGCTTCACACCTCAATGTGACTTTTTCGTTTCATATACAGGTATTTTCTAAGTTGATCTTAGACATCACTGACGTCGGTGAAGGAAAACATCGTGTCGACAGACATAATTATGTATAATTTTATTAATATATGTCTGAAATGAGAGCAGTGGTGGCCCAGTGGTAACGGCCGCGACTTACGAGTTGCAGATCGTAGGTTCGAACCCAGGAGCTTTACTTTGTGTAAATTATTTCATCACCACTGCTCTCAAAACAGTGAAGGAAAACATCGTGAGGAAACCGGCATGTCCTAGAACCAAAAATTCGAAGACATGTGACATCTACCAACCCGCACTGGGCCCGCGTGGTGGATTACGGTCCACTCCCTCTCACAGAGAGGAGGCCTGTGTCCCAGCAGTGGGAACATTACAGGCTGATTATGTGTGTGTGTATGTCTGAAATCACCAACCCGCCTTGAGCAAGGGCGTGGTGAATATGTAATACTCATACTCGTGCCTCCTCTGTATCAGAAGAGGCTATTGCTCTGCAGTGCTGGGATAGTAACAGGTTATCTCTATACCTACCCGCATGCCTTGGAGGAGCTTGAACAGACCCAACTACTTGACGACTAGCTTCTTCCGCGTCCATTAAATGCTATGTATCGTACAGTCAGCCGCACATCAGTGATAACACTAACCTACGAAAATCGCCCTTACTGTCACGGAATTATGACGTTATCAATGCCACATTGTTATCACTGATGTGCGGTTGGTTGTACCTACTGATGTAGTTTTACATAAATGCCTGGTTCTATTAAACTCTGTCATCATCGTTTTAGGGTGACATCATTGTATAACGTCTGTACCGATTCTGATGACTCAAACGGCAAAAATATTAGCAACGATCACCGAATCTGTTCCGCATTGAACGCGAACCTGTATGTGCGAGATAATATAATAGCTGTTTATGGAGATGTCGGTTTATAAGCTCACATTTCATTTGGGTAACTGATGTTACCTACTGGAACCATATAAAGATTGTAAGTGGTCGTAACTGCGGCTGAATTATTGGAGTGTCCAGTGTCCCTACCCCTGTACATTTGAGGACGTCAAGAACACTACTGAAGCTGTGATCAATGTGGCAAATGTGGCAACCTACTGGGCCAAGGATCGATTCGAAAAGAAGAAGATCGCAGCTGAAGTCGCAGTCTGCTCATCGGTATTTTCAGTAAACAGGAAAGAGGCAAGTGCGTTACCCTCTGTAGGGACTACTCACTCGAGACTGCATCTACTAACAGTTATCAGGTTATTGCTGGAACTCAGGCCTCCTCTCTGTGAGAGAAAGTGGGCCATAGTCCACCAAACCTACGAATTTTTGGTTCTAAGACCTAAGTCCTAAATGTACGTAGTACTTTTGCAGAGACATACATGTGTATCTGTAATTCATCTGGTGAAGGTTCATAATAAAGAGTATTTTATTCTAATCTAGGTACAGTACAGCCGACCTAATCTGTAAAAAATCACAGTAAAAAATTAGGTGAAGTGAAGCTGTGCGGAATGTGCTCACTTCAAACTCATTTCGCCTAAGTTTATACGGTGAGATTTTTACAGAATAGATCTGCAGGTTTACTTTTAACTCTAAGCCGTCGAGAAACAAACGTAGCGACATGGACTTGCTTGACATCTTGGAGGCTCACTATTCTTAACAAACAAGACATTGGCGCCGATTCCCTTGTTCATAAACTATAAATTTAAGTTCATTGCATCTTTTTCTTTCTATTTCATTAAAAAAAAAATCAAATTAATCAGCGCCTGTCACTACTCCATTCAAGTTTAGACTTGATTAAAAACTTGTCTGCTAAAATTACGTCAATTTACGTCAAGCGCTGATTAAACTAAAATTTATCTTCTGTCCTTTTCTTAATGAAATAGAAAGAAATAGATGCACTGAACTTAAATTTTGTTTAGTTTGTGAACAAGGGAATCGGCACCAATCACTTACTACTCACACTCGAAGCGACATAGGTAAGTACCGGATCTTCAGTGTTACTCGACCACCGAGTTCAAAGAATGACTTCAGATCCGGTCAAGGTTATCGTGTTTCGGCACCTTTCCCAAAGTCGCGTCGCTCGACGAGGAAGCGACTAGCTATCACCGATTTTCTCGCTCAATAAACGTACAAATGATTGTAGGTCCCGTGTAAGTAAAGAATACTTATAACTATTACATAATAGTTAATCGTTGACTGTTTACAACACAGTTATCAAAGAGAGTACTCGTTCAGCGACGTTCACTCGGCGGGTCGAGCACTCGCTGAGAGACTCACGCTTGGTGAGAAAATAATCCTTATGATGAAGCCTTTCGATCGGTATGATAAAGCTACAGGTGATTATTTTTCTCGTGTAACGGGTTCGATTTCCGGTTCAACCATGTAATTATTTCTATGAATGCAGTTTAAATTGTTTTTTAAATTCAAATAATGTCTTCTTGCAGTAAAATGTTCCATCTACAATATTCAAGGTACTTTCCCTCCATGTGGCATATCCGTGGGACGCCCTGTATAGTATATTTACTGTACTTTTTTCAAAATTTGAGGGACAGTAGTTTAGGAGATAATGGTCAACTTTCATCTATTTTCTTATTTTTAAAGTTATTAAGTACTTAAAAAGTATTTATTTTTAAATTATTAAAAAGTACTTGAGACCCTTTAATAAAAAAACCCTTTCATTTGATATTTGATATGTCACACGGTACCTATAATGAGAAAACTATTTTTTTTAATTTTCTTAATATTCTCCCAAAAGTGACACCCATGTTCAGAATTCATTTATTTATTACGTAACACGTCCGGTGTTTGGATCATAGAAATTGATGTGTACCTTTTCACTTAACCGGTCCATTAGATTCGGAGCAAATTAATTGGCTATGAAACACGGACAGACCCGTGTAATCCTATAAGGGTTCCGTTTTTTCATTCGGGCATACGGAACCCTAATAAACGGTTCCAAGTAACGATTGTTTGAATGGGATTTTGTATTGAACATACAACACAAGGATTGACCTAATATGCAATCAAAAAATATGTTAGTCAAATAGTGGAATCATAGCGGGCCCACGACCGCTCGCTTGCCAGGGGGGTAACCATCACCTCTTATAGCAGTATTATTTCAATATTACTTTAGCGTGAGAAAGAGAAGGAGCTATAAGTCCTGTATAGCTCCATCACTTTCCCACTATGAAGTAATATTATAATAATACTGCTATAAGAGGTGATGGTTACCCCCCAGATCACGACTAAAGGCTTTTACAGACCGGGGCGATATCGCGGCCGCGACAGGCATATTTCAGCCTGTCGCGGCAAGGCAAAGGCAAGTACCAGTTTGAAATTCTCAACTCATATCACACACTTTCTAAGTTTATCTTCGACATTACTGATATCGGTGAAGGAACACATCGTCAGGAAACTTGGACTTATAGTAAAACATATAAGTCTGAAATCGCCTGCCCGTCTCGAGCAAGCGTGGTGATCAATGATCGTGCCATCTCTGTATAAGAAGATCCCTTCGCCCCGCAGTGGGAGAATATTAGGCTGGTATTATATGAATATATGTTGGAAGAGGATGATTAATACCCTGGTGGTGTACGCTGGAGAATGTTTACAACCCTTCAACTTTTGGTGTAGGTACCCTGGCGAATCTTGCAATGGTCCCTTTTTTCAGTTTGTTAGAATGTTCAAGTTCAGGTCTACTTAGACATGTTTTCAGCTAACAAACTAAATTGGTAAACCAAACAGTTTCGTCTAGTAAGTGACGGCGACTGTAGTAGTCCATACGTCACTCCTCAGTGAAACTTGACTAGCGTTTATACCGTACGACTCCGATACGATACGATTTTCTTCTTCTTACGGAAAATATTAAGTTAAATTCCCTGGCCCAGCACTCAGCAACGCTTACACCATTCGCTGATGCAGACCCTAGCTGCTTATGTGCACAGGTGACAAGATGCTAGATGGACTCAAACTTAAAGCACAGGCACTTTTGAATTGTCAAGGGGTCGGTCAGTCTGGGGGGTAACCATCACCTCTTATAGCAGTATTATTATAATATTACTTCCAGTGGGAAAGTGATGGAGCTATACAGGACTTATAGCTCCATCTCTTTCTCACGCTGAAGTAATATTGAAGTAATACTGCTATATGAGGTGATGGTTACCCCCCAGAAAGATGAAGCTAGTTGCCAATTCCAAAGCGTGTAGTTTTCTATAAAGAAGAAACTTTCTTGTATTTCTTTAAAAAAAATATTGTTAAAAAATATTGGTAACCTACATCATTCGTGTTGAAATTATACATTTGAGAACAATGTAGAAAGATGTGCACGTTAAAAGCATCCGTAATAAAAAAAACATAAAAACAAAAAAAAAATCCAATAAATTCAAATGAGTCGTGGCAGGTAAGAGATGACCAGTCCCTACTAACGGTGCCCGTTCACGTACATGACGCATGGATCGGCACCATCCAGCTCAACCATTTTGAAGGGAACTGATCCAACACACGGAAGGTGGGCCATGGTGGCTTTGTTGCGGCCGACCCGAGTGCAGGCTGTCACTTGTCGCCGAAATCTACGATACGATACATACCAGCCTACAATTCACACATTCAGTGCCATTATCACATAAACCGTGTTTGTTCATTTCGGTGTTGGGTGCCGCTAAGCGCTAACCCTTCGCAATATCCTATGCGGCAACTTAGACTTCACCCCGGCTTCCTGGGAACACCCCTTTACACTTTCATTCCTGATAAAGCAGGAAAATTTACGTACTTACATTGCAACCGTTTTTTAACTGATGTCATAATAAAAACTTAATATATAAATAAATAAATAAACAAACAAGTTATAAAAAAAAGCGTCTATATAGTTAAAAAATATTTTAGTTCCAGAAGTAGCTGGCTTTGGTTTTGTTTGTTTTTTTGTATATTGCCAAATTGCCGACTTCCAAAGCAAAAAATATTTTTTACGTGATTCTTTTTTCTTTTGCCAGAGGAAGACCGCGCGGTGGTCCCGTTTGAATTTGATTGCTAGAATATTTTTTGAATTAGTTTTAAATAAGAAGAGCAATAGATTTTTAATCTAGTTCGTGAAGATAACAAAATCATCAACATAGGTTGATGATTTTGTTATCTTCACATAGTACCATACATCCATGCATTTGTAAGGGACACCACAACTAAAAAAATAATGTCTTAAAAAAAAGAAGAAACAAACGATTTCCAAAAATAAAACACACTACAAAGTGCAAACTTACTTTAGTCTAGGAAGACGGTGGCAAAAACTGACTTCCCAAACTAAAGTTAATTTTCACTTTGTAATTAGTTTCCTTTTTAGGGGGGACTACCGAGATGACGACTAATAGAGAAGTATAGAAGAAAGAGACATGTTGTGCCGACCACAAATACATTGGCAACAAGGGCCTCCTGCCCTTGTTGCCTTGTTGTTTACAGTTTTCTTTTATAAAAAAAGGGTGTACAAAATACATTCGGTCGGACAGTCGTATCGTGCGCTCTAAATGCGCTATGATAGTAAAACCCCACTGTATATCCGAGGCCGGTCAGTCAGTCGCAGACGGACTGCGGGACACGACACTTTATTGTGAGTATAATACCTAGTCTATTTTCGAATCACTGTTCGAAATAAAAAGCGAATGTTTTAGTAAAAAAATAAACAGCAAAAAGAAAATAGTTTTTTTTTTAAGTGAGTTTATTTTATTTTCAAAAATTGTTCTGTTTGCAGTTTGTTGTGTTATGTTTTTTTACTGTTTGTTTTGTGTTGTGTAAGAATATTTAGTTTTAATAACGTTGATTGCTTGTGTTAACTTGAGGATGTTTTTGATAAAAACACTTTAGCGTTTGACAGTTTACCAAATAATTACGTACTTACTTCGAATAAATATGACGACCTCTTTAAGAAGTTATGTTTTCAAATAGGGCAATTTGTGATATTAATATTATATAAGTATTTAATAAACAGGTAAACATTTGGATTTGAGATTTTTTAACAAGTTCTAAAATAAGTACTGGGTTAGTTAAAATAGAGAAAAAAAATACCCTACCTTTCAATATATTTTTAAACTTAAGACCTGCAGAATTAGGTATAGTTAATTTGTTTCTTGAAATGCCTACTTAAGAAAACTTATCAGGTGAGCCCCATTTACACGATGCAAGTTTCTTTTCTATGGCATGCAATAAAATTGAAGTAACAAATGTTCAGACGGTGCAACTTTTATGGTTGCTTCAACTAATGGTATGCCACAGGCGATTTAAACAATTATTTTTTTTATCAATTAATTATTGCATTGTGTTAATCAGCCTTTAATCGGTAAAATATTGCTCTCAAGTAAGGCGAGTAGATAACATTCTAAAAGTGTATGTACCGGAACAAAATAATTGATTAATTGATTTGACGTCAAACAAATAACGGTAACGTTAGAAATAAATTGTGTTTCTAATATATACTATTTATATCACGATTGGATAATTATAGAGGAAATTGTCATAATTACCATTTTTATAAAATTATTTTGTGCTATGTATTTTTAGTGTTCCGTACTGAAAGGGTAAAACGGGACCCTATTACTAAGACTCCGCTGTCCATCTGTCTGTCTGTCCGTCTGTCACCAGGCTGTATCTCATGAACCGTGATAGTTAGACAGTTGAAATTTTCACAGATGATGTATTTCTGTTGCCGCTATAACAACAAATACTAAAAAATAAATATTTAAGGGGGTGCCCATACAACAGCCATGTTTTTTTTTTTTTTTTTTTTGCTGTTTTTATAGATAATGGTATGGAACTCTTTGTGCGCGAGTCCGACTCGCACTTGGCCGGTTTTTTATTAGCTGACGTTGTGGTTATATTCATTAGAATTAGATTTATTCCTATTTTTTGCTGCGCACTACACGTTATTGACAGTTTTGACTACTTAATATTAATTTATTGCAAACTTATAATCAAAAAGGTACATGAAATAGAGCATAATAAATACTGTCAGCATTTACAAGCATAAAAAAAAACAATTTTACCATATCGTAACTTTGGAAACAATTTGACCAACCGACTTCCAAAAACCCTGGAAGCAGTTCATAAGTCCTCGCATTACTCAGTTTATATTTATCCTCAACATGGAAAGGTTTGAAGTATGGCACCTAATCTATATGACTATGAGGAAAAAATGACTTACTAGTTTACTATAGTCTTCAATACCTATCTATTTAATTATTATGTAGATTTATTCGGATTCTACTCAATATTTTGAATTATCAAAACTGGTTATCTAAAATGTGGGCAACGCTCACTCAATATTCTGACCGTACCTACTTATTATTATAAGCCTGCTTTGTCCCTCTGCAGGGAAAAGGTCTACCTACTCATCTTCCACTTCTCTTCAGGACTTAGGACCGGTCTTTATTGAATAGGTACTCGCTTCTGCCCACGACTACGTCCGAATGAAAATTCTTGTTTAAACATGTCTTATGACACTCGGAAATACTGTAGAGAGGCTTGTGGCTAAGTGATAACAGCCGCACGGGTCAATCGATCAGGGCCTCAAGTCTGCTATTACAATAGTGTCAGAATGGTCTGCTCCGATCCTCATTAATGACGCCATTATATTCGTAGATTACCAAACTTGTCAAAATCAACGATTATAAAATCAATGATAGACCATTCTGATACTATTGTAATAGCAGACTTGAGGCCCTGGTTAAGTTACGCTTACTGCAGTTGGTCCGTACATGGGTGATCATCTTTACATACCAAGACCCCGTGCCTCGGAAAGCAGCAGTCTCGGAAGACCCGGCTGTCATTCGTGGATCTTTGACAGTCGTTACGGGACGTCAGAAGCCCGAAGGTCGGACAACTAGTCTTATCAAGTCGTATTACCCAGTAACAGGGTGTGGAGGTCAGATAGGCAGTCGTTCCATGTAAAATACTGGTATTCAGCTGTATCCGGTATGACTGGAAGCCGACCCCAACGTTGGGAATAGGCAGGCAGATGATGACTCGGCAATACTGTAGCCTCCCATTAGTGAAACAATTTTTGGAATCGGATCAGTAGTTCCGGAGATTATCTCTGTACATAGATACTCACAAATGATACCTCTTATTAATAATAATAGTACAGATATATAAAACACACTACTTATATCTTATTTAAGCGTCTGACGGTCAAAATTACTGCAATTGCAAAATTGCTATTTTGACCGTCTAGGTCATTAGGACTTTGATACCGAATTCGGTCGTAAAGCGATCGCTATCTATGTCGAGACTGCAGCCCCAGGCCTGAGGCTAACTAACCGATGACTTAACATTAGAAATTATTCCTCAAGCCACAGACTAGTGCAGCGAAGATCAACAACCTCTTGTGTAATAGTTAGCACAGCGGTGATCTAATCTGACTGGATGTAACTTTATTTATTGCTTTGTTTGAAGGCAGATTAATCAACGAGCTGTTTTGTTAAGTAAGTTTTATATCGGCAGTGACTTATTCGTTCAAATTCAAAGTTGTCGTCATTAGACACATACATAAACACAGCCTTTCTACCTATGGGGATAGGCAGAAACTAAAGAACGCCACCTGCTACGATCCCTAGCGATTTTTTTTGCCATAGCACAGGACCAGTAATTTTGAGGATGCGTAGGGGTTTTAGGAGGCCTATTTATTTATTTACTTCAATTAAAACGGTTAAGTGTTAACAAATTATCACAATTAAAAACTTACACTTTTAGGAGAAATTTATAAAGTTGTGGACAAACCATAAAAATTGAACAACACTTTCATGAATCCTCTCACAGTACTTCCAGCCTGTCCAGCTGTGGACGCTTCTCAGATGATGGTGACGGTCATGAAGTGTCAACAAATACTTCAGTAACTTGTTGCACTTTCCGCAGTCAGTCCCAGCATTTGCTGACTAGCTAAAATTGTCACCACGTTAAGAGATATTTTCAAATATCTGCATGACGTCACGAGAGAAGACTAAAAGCCATCTTCTTTGCTGTTGACAATATTTCATATCACCCAAAAATAGGGTGGACAAAGCCTCTACAATGGTGGGGGCTGGCTCAAAGTCTAGATCCAATTGAACTATAAGTTTGTTTCAGTTTGCTTGAGTTTGGTTCCATTTACAACCAGTCGTGCTAGGCCGGTACGACTGCACCCGGTTCCCCACGTAGAGAGGGGTCCACCCGACCGTAATACAACAAACTTTGTTTAAATGCTATGCAAGAGGAAAATTATAATTGCGAGATGCAGCACTTTTCTTAATAACTAAACAACGAGACATAATTCTTTCAAAATATCGATGTAGATATCTTCGTTTTGTTTATAAGAATGTCCTGTTGAATTAAGAAAATTCTAGGCTTCGTGATTAAAAAGAAATAAACAAAAAACGAAATAAAATCAATAGTCAATTTACTATTTTAGTGATGTGGGTAGTTTCATCGTGGCGTTCGAAACTGATCGGGTGCGATCGGAAGTGATCGTGAGTGTCACAGGAGAGCTGTGAAGTGGAGCGGCCATACTTCTTTTGTTTTTCTTTGATTTAGTGGAAAGATTGGAGATCTTGGTTTGATCTAAGTTTATTTGTCGTTTTAAGATACATTTTGTGTCTTTGTATGACTTTGAATATGCATGGATGATTTAGTGGTTGCAAACATCACTGGCTGAGCGTTACCCCGGGGTCTTAGGTTCGATTCCCGGGCATGGCAGTGATATATTTAGTTTTTCTTTATGGAAATAGTTGTTTAAATTGTTTAATTTTAAATTGTTCCCAACGAATCATCCTGTAGCATGTCAGTGTGACTCGTTGGGAAAAATTGTGAATAAAAATCCCAACCAGTCACACTGTTGCTCGATAGGAAGAAAACTCGGAATAGGAAGAACTTTTTGTGTTTATTCCTAACGGACCACACACCATGTGAAGAGTGTGACTCGTTAGGAACAAAATATTCTCATGCAGTAACACTGTGACACATTGGAACTACTACCCAGATACAGTGTGACACGTTGGGAACAATCGGAAATAGTCGGTAGCAGCCCGAAGGCTGGATTTGTGCCGGGTGGCGGATTGTGTGAGCTTTAGGCTCATCGCGCCCTGTTATTGGGACGTAAAAAATACATTATCGTTTTCTATACTTCACTTTGGTAAATACAGGCGGGATTGTAGGTTCCTTTCTTATTTCTTTTATTAAGAGGCCGACAACAGCTAAAGCGCGGTCACTGTCGGACTGCATAGAAAAGAATGAGAAGCGCGATGACACAACGCTGGTAATTTATTGCAAAATATGAAGCAATTATCGATTTACAAAAAAGCTATAGATTCGTATAAAAAAAAATAAAACACTATTATGCTAATATGTTGCTTGTAGAAAATCTGTCATAAAATCAGAACATTTGCATGTATATTAGTATGGTTTTTAATCGTTAAAAGAATTTTTTAGAGGTATCTTCGTGATTTTTTTCTATCGTATCAAATTAGTTGTACTATGTTTTCAACACACTATCTACTTAGCATATCTCCTTAAGAATATCATATATTTTTCTGATTTTGTTTACTGCAGTGGATCATATACTTTAAGGCATTATAAAACTTATAAAATTTGCGTTTAGGTCCAAGGATCGTATCAGGTGGCGTTTATGTTTCTGCCAACCCCATGGCAAAAAGAAGTGAGATTATGTATTATTATGATTATGTACCTATGTAATAAATACATGTTCAATGAAGATTGAAATTTCAGCTTTCAAACTTTTTCAGTTTTCGGCACAAAATGTCAATTTTCCATTAGGAACCTGAAACTGATTACTTGAATATTGTTACAAGAACAAGCAAATTACACGCAAACAAACAAGTTCCGCTCCACTTGTTTTCATTGAGTTCGTTCAGAATTCAAGGACGGATGACCGTTTCAAATGTTTGTTATCGTTATTATGGTCATAAACTTATAATTACTTTATTATTGTACCAATAGATATTATTAAAAAAATACCAAAAATACACAAATGAGACATTTTTGTACTTGACCGTAGATACTAGTTTTACCTACATCAGTATTTATATACCAGCCTATGATTGTTCCGCTGCAGGGCGCCTCTTTTCATACAGAGAAGGCATGAGTACTGGGCCTCAAGTCTGCTATTACAATAGTGTCCTACTACAGGTTGCTATGGATTAGAACGGGCAAGAAACTCCACGGACACACTTTTAAATCAACGTATTATGGTTACAAAATATTGTTTACATCATTCATTTTGATATTATACATGTGAGAACGATGCAAAACGTAAAAGCAACGGGCAACGGGCAAGAAACTCCGCGGACAACCTTTCAAAATTCAATCTCCCGATACATAAATGCCCCGTCTCATGCCTTTAACGCCACTTCGTGGTTCACGACATGTACATATAAACTACAACTACTTAGTTACTTGTACTGCATAGTACGTCACCCATCGGAAGAGCTCGTCCGGTTTATCCCAGATATTGTTTAAATTGTTTCATAGCAGCTTGTACCAGTTGCGTAGGGGGAAATCCGTACGCAGGTAATTTTGACTATTTGGCACTGGGAATTTTTGGAGGTCTAACTGGCTAACGAGGCCAGTAACTCTTGAGTGTTTTCATTCTACATACCTACCTATTTATTGTATTAGGAAGTCAGACAGGAAAGTGAACTATAAGGCTAAGTTTCCACCGGAAGAGAAAAATGAGGAGGAAAAAATCCGCAAAAATACGGTTTTACGCTCATATAACTGCAGGAGAAGTTTTGTAAGCTTCCCAGGCGCAAAATCACTTGCATATGCAAGTGTTACTCGAGAGTTAGATGTAGCTTGTGCCATATGGCATAAGCTACTTCTAACTCTCGAGTATTTTAACTAAGAGTGGGGATCCAACAAGCAACAGGCGTATCCAAGAGTCCAAACTTATCATCAATTTCCCATGGTACTTAATGGGTGTTCTCGCCATATCCTGGCACACATTCGTCTCGGTGAAACTCAACAAGATTTTCTTCAGCACTGAATCTGCTTCTTTAGCTTTGCATCTGCTTCTCATATTCCATTCCGAAAATTCCATCTTCTTTGCCAGTAAAATGTTAGCCCACAGGTGTTTTACAGGCCAAGAAACGCTCAGCAGGCTTAGCATGACACTCTCTATTTCTTCGAAGAATAGACTCGGCTTTTTCTATACAAAGTGACATTTCGTTTCTCAGTTTTTGACATCTCACCGTAGAAATCCTTCTACAATCTTTCGTCTTGTCTTTCGTTTCTAACGATCTTTATCTAGGTCCTTGTTTATGTAGAAAGACTTCTACGGTGGGATGTCAAAAAAAGGGAAACGAAATGTCACTTAGTATAGAAAAAGCCGTGTCTATTCTTCGAAGAAATAGAGAGCGTCATGCTAAGCCTGCAGGAGAAGTCAGCACCTCTAAAAGTCTACACATAATTATTGAACTAAATCAATGTAATCACGAACTCGTTTAGCGAACCGCTGTCATTTCCGACGCCAATAACTGTCGCCCTGTCGCGGCGCGCAGCGGTCGGAAGCAATCAATAAGCTTTCTTGTGATTATCTAGATATCTTGATAAGTTATAATTATCTCTGCTTGTTGGTGGATTATTATTAGGCACATTTTTTTTGAACTTTTGTTCAGGTCGTTAGTTTAAACAGTGTGAAGACTGAAAAGAATGATTTCCAATCTCGGGATATATGAAGTCAAAGCATAGTATCTAGGTACTAGGTAGGTACTGCTATTTTAATATAAGTAGCTACCTACCTATCCACTTTTGAATTGTCAAACAGTTGCTAAAAAAAAATAAGTTAACAGTAATATATGACTAGTTTAGTTGCCCCAAGTTACCCGCACAAAGCTTGGAAATCTATGATGAAGTAAGTCCATGGTTACTCTAGTGACAGATCTTTTACCTTTGAGCCGCCTCACCTTCCTTTGCGTAATGTTGGCGACGGAAGGGTCACTTAAGACCGCGATGCGCAGCCCATTGCGGAACTCTTAAGGGGACTACAGGACCTAAACGCAACTTTTACAAGTTTTGTAATGCCTTAAAGTATATGATCCACTGCAGTAAACAAAATCAGAAAAATATATGGTATTCTTAAGGATATATGCTATAGGTAGTTAGTGTGTTGAAAACATAATATAACTATTTTGATACGATAGAAAAAAATCACGAAAGTACCTCTAAAAATTTCTTTTAACGATTAAAAACCATACTTATATACATGCAATCATTCTGATTTTTTGTCAGATTATTCTACAAGCAACATATTAGCATAATAGTGTTTTATTTTTTTATACAATCTATAGCTTTTTAGTAAATCGATAATCGCTTCATATTTTGCAATAAATTACCAGCGTTGTGTCATCGCGATTCTCTTTCTTTTCTATGCAGTCCAACAGTGACGGCGCTTTAGGTGTTGTCGGCCTCTTAAATCTATTCAATGTCATATTACTTACTTTCTAAGTTATTCTTGGACACTGCAAAAATATCGTGCGTGACAAAACTTGGGCTGAAGTGTTTAACATAACATCACGCCAGTATTCCCCGAAGGGGTAGGCACTGACGGAGGTGTCTCGGACTACTGTGAGCCCGAAATGAAAATGTCCGTTGAACGTCTAACGGACCTACTTATGTCCAAAATTGAATACAATCGAATTGCTCATGGATTTTATCGTTCTGATTTGCTCCAATTGATTTTGACTTTAATTTTGAATCTGTTCGTTCATTTCATATTCAAAATCGTTTTTAAATAAAATAGGAGGACCAGGAAACCCATGAAATCGATAACACAGTAAGCGAGCAATGCTTCTTCTCTGTATGAGATGAGGTTTTTGTTCACAACGGGACAATTTTAGGCTTGTGGAAGTTTATGTAGGTATATAGAAGGTACACACTATTGTAAGATCTGACAAGATAATGCTAAATTGAAGAACAAATACTAACCGTACAATACTATTATTTGAATCAATAAGCATTATCATAACGTTCTGTTGGCATAATTTATGTAAATATATTCTTTATTGTCTAAATCTCAGTTTTGGAAGTTCAATGGTTGAAGATGACATTTGTTTTTTGTTGCTTCTCATTTTATTTCATTGTTTAATGAGATGCAGAATTATTATATCTGCACAAATATGATTAAACAAAGGTATTCGAGTTAAAAATTAATTTATTATTTTTATTGTTGTATCGAGGTGGAGGAGTTGTTTGCTGGGTGACGTGACGGTCTTTAGTAATTAGGAGATTTCTTTTGGTCACGGTACCTTAACAGATTACTTTTGTAAAATGAGTTATTTAGATACTGCTTACTGATTTTAACTTGAAAACGATCAAAATAGCTACCTAAAATGATATATATATTAACGTCGTTTTTTTAAACATTCTGCTTGTTCTTCCCCTACATCAAGGCCAGCAATTTATACATATTTATATTTGTCCGACAAGTCTTCGACTGTATAAACGTAGCTAGATCACCATTGTTCAGTATTTCCAAAGAACTACACGCGTCAAAATCAGCGGCTAAATCAGTTCAATACTTATTTAAAACAATCGTACGATATTATCGTAAAGCAACGCACCTTTCTGTCCGACCTCGACACTGCCCTAACCTTCGTGATACTGACCTCACGATTATTTATACATACTGCATCTTCACAATGTTAAGTACACTGGACTTGACCTACCGTGAGTAAGGAAAAGACAGGTGATTCGATATCTTTTCTTATGTACGAACAGTGCCCAATATTATTAAGAAACTTATCGTCAGCAAAGTTAAATTGCATAATCTCCGATTCTTTGCCCGCTGTTTTTTTTTAAATTTATCTTTTATTTTATTTTAGCTATAAATTTTTAAAAGATTTCATTTTGAAATATTATAGCATCAATAAGTTTTATGCAAAATCTGTGCCTACATAAAAAATCAAGGGGTCATTTTTTATAATCTACGGTTTTTGACACTTATCCACTGACAGTCGTTGTCACCGTTATGTTTGAACTTTCGATAGATTTATCAATATTTAGAGAGAGAATTTTATTTGTTAATTATTTATTCGGAATAGTGAATTATAATATATTTGTGAGCGAAATATATGGTGCTATGATAATATGAGATCAAGTTTAACGGAAAATCGTGAGGATTTGAGATGGTTTTGTTAATTAAACGAACATTTAATGTGTTTTAGGTAGGTATGTTTTGTTGATACGTTTGTTTTCTAAATACTTAATAACGGAGAACTGATCAAGATTTTAATGAAGAGATATGGTTAGTGGCTCGACGTATACTTATGTGTTCAGTATTGTAAGTACCAAAACGCGTTGTAGTCCTTCTCTCAGTCTGTACCTCGTTCAACTTCTGTAATCGCTTACAGAGAGGCTTCTTACTGAATATTCAAGATACATACACACACTTGGAGGCTCAATGCTGGAATTATAATTTTATACACCCATCCTACAAGGTGTTACGACAGCATAAAAAAGGACAACAGTGTATTCCGGATCCCCCTGTTTGTTAATAACCAACCGGGACCAAATAAGCGTTATGTTTATGGCAATTTTATTTCCTTTTTAAAGTTCCGTACCTCCAGAGAACAAAACGGAACCCTCATAGGTTCGCTCGTGTGTCTGTCCGTCTTTCACAGCCAATTTGCTCCAAATCTACTGAAATTTGGTACACATATGAATTTCTGTGACCCAAACACGGACGTGTAACGTAAATAAATGAATTTTGAATATAGGGTTCACTTAAGGGGGCAAATTAGAAAATTTAAAATAAAGTTTTGCAAACTGTACCGTGTGACATATCAAATGAAAAGGCTTGTAAGAATTTCAGATGTATTTTTTTATAATTAAAAAATATATACTTTTAAAGTTATATAAGTAAATAGATGAACATTGATCATTCCCCCTTATCTCCGAAATCACTGAGCATGAAAAAAATACTGTACAAATGTAGTTCTTTACTTAAAGATTACAGGAAAACCTGAAGTCTATGGTCTTAAAAGAACAAGGGTAAATCTCTCAATATTGGGCGTACAAACTTACATTTGCAGTTGAAATGTATGAGGGAACATGTTTTTCAACTACAATGTTACCTAAGTTTATTTGTTGGATAAATTCATCCCCCCTACGGAACCTATTGTGCGTGGTCCGACACGCACGCGGCCGGTTTTTCATTGTTAATTGCTGAAAATAGTAAACTGTCCGTAGGTATTCCATTTTCAGTAGTGGACATTTACAGACTTTATAAAAATTATTTATTTTAATGACGTGAGATTGAATATACCTACCTATAGGAAAAGAAACTCGTAGACTTGTTGTAAATAATAAGTATTAAACAAACAATAGTGCTATTAGGTAAGACGACAAAACAGTCCAGTGGTCAATTAGATAATGTATTTTAATATGTTAATTGTACTGCCCGAGTGATTGATCATTCATACATTTTTGTATAAGTATTTACTTATCGTTTGCGGTTTTGTATATAATTTATTATCTCTAGGTAGGAACTGGTGCTCAATTTGTTACATGTGGTAAGTAGGTTATGTATCTTCCAACAACGAAGCTATGCCTACATTTCCAGAATACGTTGCTGACCTCTAATTGTACGGAAAGCTAGCTTAGCTTAGCTCAGCCACGTAGTAAAAACGGACATAAAACGGATATCATAGCGCGGGTGAGCTTCATCTACCCGCGCTATGATAGGTACACTACTACAAGCTAAGCGCGTGTGTGCGGGCAACTGGCGGCTTCGTCGAGCGAGGCAACTGGGTGAGCCATTGAGAACCGGTTTCTCTTCGTACGCGACGAAGCTTCTAGTTGCTCGCACACATGCTCCTCGTGCTTGTAATAGTGTACGGTCTGTGATAGCGCGGTTGTATGAAGCTTACCCTCTGTCCGTTTACTCTGTGGCTCAGCTAAGTCAGCTTATATCGGAAATGTATAGCTTTATACCTAGGTATGTCGTCCGTCATGTGCTCCCGTGAGACAGAATGTATGAGAGCGTTGTATAGGTCGAATCGAAAGTATTTCAACAAGTAGGTAGTAACTTTGGACTGCACCTTTCTACTTACTCCCTCTATCGGTAGCCGATCGCAATGTTCAGTAGCGGGCGACGCGACTTCGTGCATTTGTGATGGTTTAAATGGTCGCCATTCTCCTGCACTTTCACCTGCAGTTAAAGTTCAAACATGTTGTTTAGCAAATTACAAAATCGACTAAAAAAACAATCGATTCAAGTCGACTTCAGTAACCATGATTGTGTGTTTGCAAATTTGTGGTAATGTTTTGGTGAATATTAACTTGTGATATTAATAAAATAACTTGGTGAAAGTTTTTGATAATACGTTGCTAAAAATACTTTAGTTACTTACCTATTCACAAGCTGTCCAATCATTCAAGCTATCCGGAAATTGGACTCATACAATAATAATCCCGATTGTATATTGTTCTGTCACAGCTTGAGAGCCCTATCAAATGTATTATGTCATACACCAGAACAACAATCTATTTTCCATGTATTTACCATAAAAAACGTGACACATGGCTTACTAATGTAACGTTACATAAATTAATGTTATATTATCCTCATTATTCAAGATTTACTGAGTTTTATTTACTACAGATACTGTAAACGCCTTGACGACCTCCGAGTTAACGAGTTTACCTCAATAACTTGTGTTTTTAAAGGTTTTTTCTAAGGATACCTCCTCGCCTATATTGAACAAATTATTAGTCAGTTTGCGGTTGCCAGCTCTGAATATTATCTGAATAAATTTGGGTCTATAAACTTAATTTTCGTAATATTCTATTTACAAAAATCACAATTAAGCAGCTGTCCCACCGCCTTAGAAACGTACTTACATAAGGTTGTATGTCGTTGTTGTTGCTAGCTCTACTCGTTTTTCACTAATCGCCGGCGCGGGCGGTGGGACAGATACCTAAGTCCTCCCCTCCATTTCTAAAATTCTCAAAACTTGCCAAAACACCTAAAACACTTCTTAAATAATTTAAAACCTTTTTATTTTAAATTTATAAAAAAAAATCGAGACCCTCACAACACGCCCTTTCATTTGATATTTCACACGGTACATTTTGCAAAATATCTAGTTTATTTTTTTTTTTTATATTACACGTCCGTAGTGTTTGTCACAAAAATTCATATGTGTACCAAATTTCAACTTATCGGTCCAGTAGATTCAGAGCAAATGAGCTGTGACAGACGGACGGACAGACAGACACACGAGTGATCCTACAAGGGTTCCGTTTTTCCTTTTGAGGTGCGGAACCCTAATTAACTAAAGTCGAAATATTTATTCACTGGGGTCATGTGACATGCCTAATCAATTTATTTTACTATCAAAACAACCCTCCGCCGCCCTTGGCCGCCTTACGACCTGACGACCCGCAGCGACACAGAAACAACATAATGTACCCACTTAACGTAGATCAATATAATGTACACCTACCCACATACGAGTACTATTATATAGTTTGTGTGTTTCTATGCATTTTGATACGAGGACGGTAAATCAATGATTGTTTGATGGTAATGGCGTAGTGGTCGGTGGAATTTAGCTTCAGAGTCGAAAATTTATTGTAATGGTGATTGTTTAGTTTAATCGATTTATATAAGTGTAAAATAATATGTATTATTAATAATATGTGTATAAAAAAGTATAATAATATGTGTAAAAGTCTAGAATACAATAAGTATGACTATTTTATTACATATAAAGTGACAGCTAGCATATGTCTGATCACTCCAGTGATTACTCCTCGACTTTAGATTGATTATTTTTTGATGAAACCTGTATGCTTGTCCTTGCTGTGCGCATCTTTATCAAAAACTATCTTATTTCGCTTTCTACTACATGTAATCCTTATTTCATCTGTGCAGGCACAATGCGTTGGCTCCACACTCTAGCAGTAGCATGCCTGCTGCAGCTGGCTGCTCCTGCAGAGTACCTGCTCCCAGGCGACGTGGTTCCGTACCACTACGATGTGAAGTACGCCTTCGATATTGACCCGAACACCAACTTCAGCTTCTACGGCGTTGTTGATATATTGGTGAGTAAAAACCATATTATATTTATTCGACGGATATGGCACAAAGTTGGTAGGTAAAGACGAATATTCACAATTTACATTGCTTGACTCAAGTGGCAGTGGGCCTGGGCACATTGCTCGCAGATGGCCGATGGGTCCGAAAGGTTCTGGAGAGGCGACCGCGTACTGGAAGACGTAGCGTTGGAAGGCCTCCCAAAAGGTGGTCCGATGACCTTGTGATGACCGCAAGAATCAGGTCGATGCGAGAAGCACTGAAACGGTCGAAGTGGCGGTGCTTGGGGGAGGCTTATGTCCAGCAGTGGACGTGTTTCGGCTGAAATGATGATGACATCACAGAAAGATAAATATCACACATTATTTACGAGCTTTTACTCGCGACTTCTCTGTAAACGGTCTCGGTCCATAAACTATTTCTATGCAAAAAGTCGCCGTCGTGTCGTATTGCCGGGCCGTGCCGCCAGTGGGCGCAGGCCCGGGTGTGACGTAGTTCACCTGTTTGTCACTCGTAGTTAGCTGTTTATTTCAGTAATTATGTATTTGACGTCTAGGATAGGTAGGTAGGTACTTAACTTTACTGTCGAACTAAAAATTAAAACAAATAATCTTTGACAGTTGTCAGTAAAATTTTTGTAAAGCAATAAAAATTACTCAATAAAAACCTCACGTACAAAATAAGGAACGGAATTAGCCAAGTATTAAACATATTCTAGTCTAGGTGAACCTATTTAAATACTGGTACACAGATACACTTACCTATGTAAATAAATTGTATATATACGTACCAGTAACTTTACCTATTAACATTTCTGCAAGTATCACTCGTACCTACATACTATTAAATCGTAAGCAACTATACTGGGTGGATTCAATTCAAATTTTCGGGTTACACTTCTTTGCAATTGAAATATTTACCTTTTGAATGACTATGAATCATACATCAAAATCTTATTTACGTCAGTAATGTAAACTGGATTATTTTAGGTTCATTTTCGACGTCATGTTTACAAAAATCGCATTGATTTATGTCCATTCGTTTGGGAGCTACAACGCTACAGACATACTTAAGTACTTCAAATTCGTACTTATACCCCTTTAACAGTCAGGGGATTATTTCTTTTTTTTAAGCTTACAGTTTAATCAAAATGCTTATATGCTAATATTAATTATATTATCACAAAACAATTACAAAGAATGGAGGGGGCCCCAGGGTAGTACCTCGCTGAAGCCCGATCGCGTAAAGTATTCTGGTGACTGATAGCCATTCAGTGTTACAAACTGTCTCCGATCTCTGAGGCCAAATCCGAGAGATGCAAATATCAAAAGAATATCATTGTTGACTAAATCGAACGCCTCGGGTTAATTAGTCCGTCCCAAAATTTTTTTCAGACCAAATTGACTGACGATTTGATTGATATCTACTAAATACAAATCCAATCATTTAATTGCTTGAATATATTTTATCATTGAAATAATAATTTTATAATAAGTCTTTAATTTATTTTTTAATGTTAAGTACAAGTGCTTCCTTTATGATCGTGGATCTTTGACAGTCGTTAGGGGTCCATGTAAAATACTGGTATTCAGCTGCATTCAATTAGACTGGTAGCTGACCCCAACCTATTTGGGAAAAGGCTAAGTAGATTGATTCTTGGGCCCATACAAAATGCACTCTTGTCAAACATAGCTGTTCTATGGCGTTGTACGAAGTGCACTGGTAATTAGCCTGGTGCTTTTAAAAGTTATTTTTTAAATATAATTTCTAATGCTAGTTCATAGATATACAGTGATAGATGCACAGTGCGATACACGAAACATTTAATAGATAAGATAATGTAGGTAGTTGTAGTGTGGGTTGTGATACTTTTCTTGTTTACGTATAGAGACACTCACACAATACTGGAAATTATGTCTGGATAAGATATATAGTGTAGGTAAGTAATATTATTCGACAAGAAGAACACAACAACAATGTATCAACACGCGTAGGTAATATAATGCGTAACAGTAAACAACCAAATAAGTTGGTATTTTACTGATTAAAAACATTTTTTTTTAGGTAAAGCGAGGAAACTGTGCCTTGAATAAAATTAGCTTTTAATATTTACCGTTTTACTACATAACCGTATTTTATACAGTTTTTGTCTAATAACTAGTTACAACAACATAAATATTTATAACCAAAACATGTGTGACCTAATAAAATCTAGATCGATACCGTATGGCCATTATAGCTATAAAAATGTCCACTAAATATGTATCATAAAACAAGTATACTGCCCTACTAAGCGCAAAAGCGGTATCTCAAAAAAAACCGAAAAGTAGATTTTTATGCCATCGGATAGCTTTAAAAAATACGCATCTAATGAACTAAGCCTTTTAGCGGTATCTTGTTTAGAACATACAAAAAAAACCTTAAGAAAGATTTCCCTATCTCAGTTTTACCATAAATCACTAAGGGTATTAGAGGTATATCAATATTACGTAGGCAAACGGCCGTATATTTGAATACCGCCAAATCTCTTAAAAAAGAACAGCAACTTTTCTAGGCCGATAAGCGGCAAATATGAATAACGCGTGAAGTACTGACTTACGGAATAAAAAAAGAAAAAAAAAAGAAAAAAGCTATGTATCCAGAATATATCAGAGGATCAGCGAAAAATTATAAATAAAAGCTTCTGGGATTTAAGTGACAAAGAGAGGAAGGCTTATATGCTGCATCACACTTCAGCAAATTCTGTGAAACATAGGACAGTAATAAGACCTGAATCAGAGGACTACAGAAAAAAAATAAGCTACATTTATTCACTTAAAGACGACATCGGTACAACGTACGCAGTATGTAAAACTTTCTTTTTGACAACTTTGGGCTACAAACCACCTAATGAAAAACCTTTACAGACTGCTTTGGCCAATTCCAAGGACACGGTTGCACCGCCAGTAGACAAGAGACTGGGAGCTACTCCTCACAATAAAATTGACTCAAATCCTATTAAGGAACACATAATGAGCTTCGAACCTAGCATTTCTCATTACAGGCGTGAACACGCCCCCAATCGTTTATACTTACCCAGTGATTTGATAATCAATGTGATGCACAAAGACTATTTAGAAAAAAATCCCTCTCACAACGTATCTTATGACAAATACCGAGAAGTGATCGCGGAATTAAATATTTCTTTTGTAAAACTTGGTCACGAGGAGTGTGAGGACTGTGAAGAATTCCGCCTGCACGATAACACACATACTAAAGAAAATCTTCAAGAAGACTGTTTAGGTTGCACAAAGTGGGCAAGTCATAATGAACGGGCAAACATGTCAAGAGAGCAATATAAATTGGACAGTGAGCTTAATGAAACTGATACTGTTGTATATTCTGCCGACTTACAAAAAGTTATCATGCTGCCCAGGATAGATATGTTCAAAACTACTATTTTTACCCATAGGATAGTGGTTTACAACGAAAGTTTCGTGCCGACTGGTCAAGGCCGAAAAGGTTTGAGTGTTTTTCCTGTACTATGGTATGAAGGGTTGCTTGGACGCTCCAAAGCCGAAATGGCTATCGAAAATGGCTGCCGAAACGGCATGGTAGTAGCCATTTTCATCGAGATAAAAAGAAGATCATACTGTGGGTTGACAATTGTTCATCCCAGAACAAAAATTGGACTTTTTTTCTTTCTTAATTTACGTTGTGAATTCAAATGACATCAACGCCGACAAGATTGTGATAAAATATTTCGAACCAGGCCACACCTTTATGTCGGCCGACAGTTTCCACCATAGGGTGGAGTTGTCGATGAAACGCATGAAAAACAAAATTTATGAGTTTTCTGATTTTTCTCAGGCAGTTAGTACTGCTGGAAAAAACGTAAAACCTAAAGAGATGACTCTACAAGATTTTTATGACTGGGAAGATTACACGACACAGTATAAACTGTCTCGAATTACACCGCGTCCATACATTAATGAAATGGTCGAAGTAGAAGTCAATAGAGGCAGTTTTGATTTGACATACATAACTGGACTCAATAAAGACCCTATCACTGCGAGCATAATCGGAAATAAAATTATGAAAACTAAAGTTTTGCCACAACCGAAGAAGAAAATTGCAGCGGAAGGCATTTCTAAAAGCAAAAAAGAAAATATTTTGAAATCTTTTCAAAATATTATACCTCAAAATAGAATGTCCTTTTGGTGAGAACTGCTTACTTTTGACTAGATTTTATTCATAGAATCCGTTTTTTCTTCAAATATTTTTTGATGCCGTTATAAATTTGATTAATAAAAGACTTTAAAAATTTATTTTGATTGTTTTTTTCCTTTAAAAAAATACATATTTTATTCGATAGAAAATTCATATTTTTTTGTATACATACATGTAGGAGAAGAGGTAACGAAAAAGCGGTAACTCAAATTTTAATTTTATAATTACTAAGCCGTGTAGCAGTATCTCATGAAAAAGGTATATCCACATACATTTTTGATATTTTAACTATTGTGGTAACAAATAGATCCAATATAATATATAAATTCTATTTAATAAGCAAAAAAGTCAATATATAAAGTAAAAAAAAACGATATTTACATATCTCCAATTATCTCGAAACTCGCTTTCATTGAGATACCGCTTTTGCGCTTAGTAGGGCAGTATAGAGTTGTTCATAGACAATAGATGTTATCTACCGTTATGAACGGTATGTCGAGGATTAGCATAAAAATAGTTTAGCGTCTCTCTATTGCATGTTACGGTCGATAACTTATTTAAATATTAAAAGCTTTTGGTTTAATTTGTTGACTAGATAAGTATGTTTTGACTTTGACTTGAGTATGCATTTTGATACTTTCATAATCAGCCTATAATGTTCCCACTGCTGGGACACAGAGGCCTCCTCGATGTAAGAGGGAGTGAGCCGTAATCCACCACGCGGGCCCAGTGCGGGTTGGTAGATGTCACATGTCTTCGAACTTTTAGGTTCTAGGACATGCCGGTTTCCTCACGATGTTTTCCTTCACCGTTTTGAGAGCAGCGGTGATGAAATAATTTACACAAAGTAAAGCGCCTGTCTGGGTTCGAACCAACGACCTACAACTCGTAAGTCGCGGCTGTTATCACTGGGCCACCACTGCTCCTACTACTTTTGATACTTTGTTCAGCAACAATTAGGAAATGCCCTCGGTCCTGCGCCTGATCTCTCTCAGATCGTGTCGGATTGCTGTCCTATCGGACTATGAGAGTGAGGGAAGAGTGAGTGCGCCTGTTTATATAATCTCTCCCGCGTAGATGGCTAGTCTCCTCTGACGTTGGCCGCCATGGCCGAAATTCGGTCTCGAGGACTATTATTGTTATTATTATAGGTAGTATAGTATATATAATTGGACCCTGTAAGCAGTGGCGTGCCTAGGGTTTCAAAATAACGCAAGCCCAATAAAATTTTAACCGATTTCAAAAAAAGAAAGTTCAGTTTTCGACTGAGTATGTAGGTACCTACGTATCTACGTATGTATCATCGCAATTTCCTCATAAACTACTAGTTAGGTACTATAAATTCTCTATCGAGCATTTTAGTAAGGCATTTGGGCTTATATGAAGGTACCGCCACTGCCTGTAAGCTCCACAGACGTGATGGTATTGATATCTAAAACATTCTCTAAACGAATATTTCAAGTCACTACAATCAATCTGCCTAGTCTATTCCCAACTATGTTCAGGTCGGCTTCCATACTCGTACTAACGGGATGAAGCTGAATACCAGTATTTCACATGGAGCGACTGCCTATCTGACATTGACAACCCAGTTGCTGCATGGGTAACACATCGCCCCTTGGTACGAACGTTGTCAGTTTTTTGAGCTTCTGACTACCCGTAACGACTGTCAAAGATCTACAAATGACAGCCGGGACCAACGGCTTAACGTGCTTTCCGAGGCCCGGAGGGTCTTGATGTGTAATGGATAGTCAATTAGTCACCCATCCACGAACCAACCTTCGAACGCCTCGTGCGACTGCTATCAGTCAGCCACGAGTTTAAGTAACTGAAACACCCAGAAAAAAGACTATAATATATATTTTTTATCTTGTTTAGGTGTTGATACCGATCTGTGAAGTTTCGCCAGCTAGGTTAATTCGCCCCTGTGTACAGGCCACAGGCGACGTCACTCAGTCTATCGCAGTTCACTCACTGTTGGATATGGTTTTCCCAAGTTACGCTACAGTAACCGCTTTTCCGCTTGCTGGCTTTCCTCGTCACATTTCCTCCAAGCCGCTGGTTTTTTACAGCATCTAGTGTGGACCATGACTTCCTTATCCCCCAAACATGTTTGAATGGCAGCTGTTAGAAGCAGCATTCCTACAATAAACCTTCATAGCAAGTTGTATGTAAGTAGTAGGTACACACGGCTACATATCAAGCTATAATTTCCAGTATAAGCTGACCTCTCATAGTACGAAAATTCTATACAAAGCGAGATCAGCTTATAATGGAAATACATAGCTTGATATGTAGCCGTGTGTACATAACATTATGTACATGTAACTGAATATTTATTAGGTATGTACAGATAGAAGTAACTTCTTTTATGTAAATATTACGTAGGTGTTCAACGACAATAAGCAATCATAGAGCTGAGGTCAGAGACATTACATCAAAGTGCAGTTAGATAAATAGCTTGTGACAAGTGACAATTCTATTGTGACTGCCTCATGCCTGATTTAAGTACTTATAAGTATGATAGATAAGGTTGTTCAACAAAAGTGCTGTCAGCTATCGGCTTGCAAGGGTGGGAAAAATAGAAAATAAGCACAGGGCACGAACGCGAAGCGATGGCAAATATGTGACCCACACACCTGACACACCCAATTTGGTAACTCTCCATATATCTGTCCGCGGTTAAGTTACCAAATACCTATGTCAACATTTGTTGTTAGTTATTTTGTTGTAAAGTTATTTTTCGAGAAACACAAAGGTACTTATTTAAGTACCTTTGTGTTTCTCTAAAAATAACTTTAACTTTAATTCCACATATATACACAGTATACAGTTCAGTGTGCACTACAGCTTCAAACATTTCTAGCTTTTTCAATAGTAGGTAGGTACCTACTATACTACTGTCATTCTGAAATCACATTTACACTTAAAGTTGATGTTCGTTTAAGAGGAAATAACATCAATTGGAAATATGGATTTATTTATTTAATTCGGGAAACAAACAGTTACTCGCATATCTTAATAGAAAAGTAGTAAAAAAAAAAAGGAATTAGATTAGTGGAGCTCACTTATCCACCTCTTTAATACTATATAAGATAAGAGAAGATTTGATACTATATTTGATAGTTTACCCGAATTGAATAGATTTTAGGTACTACTAGCCCCCAAAGTGGGCACACTTGGAATCCTTTATTATCAATACCAATTTGGATGTTTGGTCAAACTGAAAGATAATTTTGAAAATTCGTAACTATACTTGAACCTTTCTCGCCCCATATTATATGGGACTTAAACATAACTAGCGAAATGTGGATACTATAGAAACATAGTTAGCAGAATGTGGGTACTAAAGGTACACCTTTGCCTAACCAAAAAAAACAGGCGTCATATTGTGTTATGTTAGAGAAACAAATGACCGCGGTCATAAAAGTCGAATTACACGCGATGTGTCGTTTGGACATAATTCTAAATAAGAAGCGACTTTTAAAACATAATGTTGTTGACATAGGTATATCAAAATGAAATAAAAAAAAAATAAAATTGAAAGTCATTTAGGTATTAAAACTAGGCTGAGAATTAGCACTTTTAGAACGTCAAAATTACATAAGACGGTCCCCCAAAAACGCCCACCCTTCACTAATTTCTAGTGCCTTTATATGGAATGAAGAAGTGGCACTACAAACTCCCCAGCAGCACAGTTGTCTGTTCAATTAGAAAAACTTGATTCTATACAATAGTAAGCAAAATCATTTACATTACGCAACACAAAACTATAAATTAAATTATTTGCCATATGTCAGCTAGCACACGCCACTATACCAACAAAAAAAAAAACATCGAAAACTACACTCAAGCAGAAATAAGAAACAAAAACGTAAACAGAACTGAATACCTTAATAAAAGCCTCCAAGCATAAAAGGCGTGCCTGCTTACATAAAGCTACAGCTGTAACTCGAAGTCACAAATGATAATCTAGCACCATCGAATTATTATATATAATAATTAATAATAACAATAACAAAATCAGGGTCAGCAAGACGACCAGTAACCACAAGCAGCACCCGTTCACGAGCATAACGCAAAGATCAGCCATCACCCCCTCGACATATTTGTGGGAAGGAGGCAACCCGAACCCGACGCTACCGTAAGCAGTGACATCTAAGGGAGCATAAGGAACTTGCTGCCGGTCGCTCAAGAATAGTATGAACAATTGTCGACGACGCTAGCTAATTACCTACTTATTGCAATACAACTTATAAAAAAAAAACATTGTAATGAGTAGTTTATGTCACTAAAAAATGAACATTAACTTAAAATAAATGAATTATACAGTCAAATAAAATTATATGAACTCATGTAACCTGTGAGTAGATAAGCTAATTCTGGAGAAAGAACATAAACATTATCTTGAGTTAATCACAGCGACCAACTATACTTATCATTTAAGAAGTAGTTGATAGAATAGTATGCCTTTGACAAAGTTTTGATTTTACTTTAGCTTTAAACGCATTAAAAGGCTAATCTAGCTAAGAAGAGGCTAGCTTGTTATAAAAAGTTATACCAGACCCAACAAATAAGTTATGAACCTTATGAAGCCGGTGAAATGGAGCACGTAATTTGTCCTTATTTCTGGTGTTAATATTCTGAATATCACTGTTTTTATTGTATAAGTATATATTTTTCCTAATATATAAGATGTTGGCGAAGATGAATTGTGATGCCACCGTGAGAACACCAATATCTTTAAAAAATCTCTCAAATAAACTGACACCAAGCTGGTAAATTGCTCGAACCGACCACCTCTTTATCTAAGACGATGTTGGGACCTAGATTTCTTACATTCGGTAAGCTGGAGAACTTTATATATTTCGTTTTCTTGGCATTAAGGACTAATTTATTTGTCGAAAACCAATCCGTAACCATTGAGAGTGCACTGTTTACGTTTGCAAATCTTGTCTCAAACAGCAAATCTGCAAACAGTACGTCATAGACACCTTTATATAGAGTCATTGATATACACTAAGAATAAGAATGGACCCAGTATTGAGCCTTAAGGTACACCTAACTGAACTGTTAGCCCGGAAGATTTCACACCATTGACATCTACACATTGAAAACTATTATATAAATATGAATTTGTTACTTTGAGAGCTTCGTTTTGGGCACCGTAATAACGTAGTTTACGCAAAAGCATGTCATGGTGCGCGCAATTAAGAGCTTTGGAGAGATTCCAGAAAACTCCAATAGAATTTTTGTGAGATCTCCCATGCGTTAAATATGTGTTTCAGCAGTGCAACACCTGTATTAGTATAGTCGAACGACCTTTTAACATAATGTTGTTGACATAGGTATAACCAGTTAACAACAACCAGTAAATAACAACTAACTGTAGTCGAAGAAAAACGTGAAAAGGAAATTCATGTCGCACCTATTGAGATTGATTTTAGAATTACTAGTAGGTACTATTGAAAGCAGTGGTGGCCCAGTGGTAACGGCCGCGACTTACGAGTTGTAGGTCGTAGGTTCGAACCCGGACAGGCGCTTTACTTTGTGTAAATTATTTCATCACCACTGCTCTCAAAACGGTGAAGGAAAACATCGTGAGGAATCCGGCATGTCCTAGAACCAAAAATTTGATGACATGTGACATCTACCAACCCGCACTGGGCCCGCGTGGTGGATTACGGCCCACTCCCTCTCACAGAGAGGAGGCCTGTGTCCCAGCAGTGGGAACATTATAGGCTGATGATGTACTATTGAAAAAGTCATCTAATTTGAAGTTAAGGCGCAGACTGAACTTTATGGGTGGGTTTTAAGTTATTTTAAAAAAAAGGATGTGACCACATCATGGAAGTGAAAACTTACGACTGGAGCCGAGTATATCCGATTCAGCGTCACCGACCTGCTCGTGACGGTTCAATTTCGTCCACTGTTCAGAAAATAAACATATTTGGTTACATGTTTGGAAACTAAACTTGGGGTGACAGTGGCCTGTAATTATCCACCTTACAATCTTTTTTCGTGCCGGTACAGCGTAAGTAAAAAAAAAAGCAAGGTCATTTCAGTAATAATAATATTCAGTAAGCAAGGTCGGGGTTTGGTTTTCAGGGTGCGCTAAAAATATTTTAGCCTCACAAAGGTACCGTCACATGGAGGCTAAAAATATTTTGGACCTCGCATGTGGCCAAGGACGAAGAGGTGTGTCTGAACACTAGTCATTTGATTTTTAATTTAACTAAGTTTGGCTCACACAACAAACTGTAAAAAATTCTCCAAATGCTTTTAACCGATGACCTCAGGGACCATAGTGATATTGAGAGGGAGCGTAGGGCTCTGGCGGTCAGGGGTAATATGTTGGCTGGAAGATTTGCTCGGTGTACAGACCAAAAGAAAGATTAACGTAAAAATTAAGATTAAGTAAAGATTAAGCTTTTTAAAGCTTATGTTCAGAGTTTTTACACCGGTAATCTTTGGGTCAACTACTCCAAAAGGTCGCTGGATGTCCTACGCATCCAATACAATAATGTTTATAGGATGCTGTTGCGACTGCCTCGTTATTGCAGTGCCTCAGAAATGTTCGCGGTAACCCATACCGATGGATTTCATGCCATTATCCGCAAAAAAACGGCCTCACTCCTGAGCAGAATAAGAGGCAGTTACAATAGCATTCTGAAGGCTGTGGCGGCAGATACTTCCTCCGCCATTATAAGGCAACTTGTGCGAAGACTTATACGAGTACCATAGTTTCCCATTTCTCGTTGTGTCTAGTTGTTGGGTGGTCTTCTCACTAATTCGTCTTTATTTTCAGTTACTAACAATAGTATTTTAAGTGCAAACCTGTTACTAATATTTTATGGATCTTTTAGTTGTCCGAATCAAATGATTTTTATTTTTTATTTATTTTAAACCTTAAAATGTTGATGGTTATGTTCAAAATCGAATGAGAAAATTTGTCAATTTGAGGTAACTTGATGTGCTGGCGACTGTACATAGTTATCACTGATTTTATAACTTGAGTCATTATGCCGCTAATTGAAATTCAGGAGTCGTCTGACATTGTTTATTACTATGATTTGCTGAATTCATTTTTTGACAACTTTTAAGTTGGTATTCAGAGGTCTAACGATGATTATGAGTGGCCGTGCATGCGATTGCATCAAGGCTTCTGTAAGTATTAAGTTGCGACAGGCATATTGCTGTCGCGCCCGCGATATCGTCCCAGTCTGCAGAAGCCTTCAGTGTATTTCAAACAAGTAACTAAATACTTACAGGAAACTAGTATACTTAATTGTTGTCCAAACTTAACAGTTTTAAAATCCTGGTTGATTTGGTATAGTATACAATTTAGAAATCATATTGCGTAAAAATAATTATGCAAATTGAGTTCGTGATCATGATCACCTATTAGGTTTTGATGACTCCTCTTCTAGTCTCGGTTGCTCAACCACTAACCCGGTTTATTTATACTAATATTATAAAGAGGTAAAATTTGTTTGTATATTTGCAATTTAGGGGGTAATGTCTGGAACTTGCAGTCGGATTTGACAAATTATTTCTGCATTTGATAGCCTAATTCTTGAGGAAGGTTATAGGATATTTAACATTACCACTCTTAGGAGCCGAGCAAAAAGAAATAAAGTCAGAAAGAACGCTATGTGAAAACGAAGTAATAGCACGGGCGGGCGATGCGATGCGACGCAGTGGGGCGGGGGAACAAGAAATTTGACGCGGACGAACTCGCGGACAGAAGCTAGTAGCTTATACAGAGTTCAATTGCTGCGGTCTGTGTGTAGGTTACCTATCATTGGCCACTGTCAATCACTTTGATCCTTCTTCTTGTTTTCGTATCGACGGTACTCTATGTATGTTGCTTATATTGTTTGTTGGGCCCAGTAGGTGGCCACATTTATTGCGGTGTCAGAGGCGTTGTTCTGACCGTCACGGGTACAGCTGAACGCACATTTGGGACTCTAGCAGATGCTCAGTCTGCTCAGAAGCACCGCACTCGCACTGGATCCATTTTAATTGAAAAACATTACCTTCCTTCTGGGGCAGTCGGGTAAAAACGTGGTACATACTAATTTAAGCGAAAAATAAAAAGAGAGTTCACCATTTTAACACGTATATTAATTTATTTAATAAATTAATAATTTATCGAACAAGCAAAATATAAAAAACTTAAGTAAAAAATCATAATCCTCTGTTCCGCGGCAATCGGGTAAAATAATAAATTGCAATTAGTTATATTTTGGTTATCAACAAACCGAGAAGCCTGTCCAGATGAGGCGACCTGCGCGCGAGTCCACTCGCGCGCTTCAAGTTATATTGCGTTCCGGGGTCGCGGGAAGGTACTTATGGGTCACCGAGGCCCCCGCAACACAGGCAACTGTAAGAAATACGGGTGGGTTCTAGTCAGTAAGAGTCTGACACACCCTCCCGCTCCGCCCAGAGCGGGAGAAGTTATTTGATGATTTCCCAACCTCAAAAAAAAAAGGGGTCGACATAAACGATAACTGTTTTTAGAGGTCGACGAGGTCTAAAAATCGACCCCTATTAATTAACACAAGTCCTTAATTGAAACTTTCAAGATACTGTATAAGTGGTGTTACGTGTACCAACTTGTTATAACAATGACTAATATTTTAGTAGTCTTAGTATTTTAGTAGGAATCATTGTTGTACTTTTAAAAAACTCAACAAGTCGATAACCGTGCACAAGTTCGTACAAGATGAAAAAAAATTGGCTATGGGGGGGTCTTTTTTTTTTTTTTTTTGGGTGTGGAAATCATCAAATAACTTCTCCCGCTCTGGGTGGAGCGGGAGGGTGTGTCAGACTCTTACTGACTAAAACCCACCCGTATTCCTTCCTGTTGCCTGTGTTGCGGGGGCCTCGGTGACCCATAAGTACCTTCCCGCGACCCCGGCAGGATGGGGGGGGTCTGAGGTATGTTTCAGTTCATTTTGGAAAAAGGGTCTCTTGCCCAAAATAGTTTGGGAATCCCTGGTTTAGAGCCTCCATATTCACCCTTGTTTTCTGAGCCTGAACAAGTTTCTGATCAGTAAATGTACTGAGAGCACTTCTCCTGTTGTGATTAAGTAACAAAACTAATTTGTTTGTTTAAGGCCTCATAAAGAGACAAAGGGGTCTTTTTATGTATCTATCTCCAAAGGGTACTTTTTCACAAGCTTGTGCGATTCATTATAAATTGTCGACCCATCACCCTTCACCTAACCGCAACACAAGCTGCTGGTTCTACATAATTGCTATGCGCAATACGACGCCTGCACTCGGCAGGAATGACAAACTGATTCGAAGGTTTTCCTCTTTCCTCTTTATATACTATAGGTATTATCTACACGTATGTAGGTGGTGTGTTTGTTTACAGACAATCATTATAAGAGACTACCGAAATGAAAGATTGTCGACAAGAACAACAAACATTAATATTTTATAAATAAAACTAGCGACTGAAGCAGGGGCGGCTCCGAACGGGCTTTACGACTTGACAAAACATTAAGATTTCTTTATTATATGTAAGTTAATATTAATGTGTTATGCACATAAACCTTCCGGAAGAAATTCTCTAAATGATATTAAAAACCGCATCATAATCCGATGCGTAATTCAGAAGAACAACAGACAGACACGAAAGCGACAGCTAAAGCGCGGTCACTGTCGGACTGCATAGAAAAGAAAGAGAAGCGCGATGACACAACGCTGGTAATTTATTGCAAAATATGAAGCAATTATCTATTTACAATAATTCTATTGATTGGATAAAAAAAAATAAACCACTGTTATCTGATTTTTAGTCAGAATATTCTACAAGCAACATATTAGATGTTGCTTGTAGAATATTCTGACTAAAAATCAGAACGATTGCATTTATATTAGTATGGTTTTTAATCGTTAAAAGGAATTTTTAGAGGTATCTTCGTATTTTTTTTCTATTGTATCAAATTAGTTGTACTATGCTTTCAACACAATATCTAATTAGCATATATCCTGAAGAATATCATATATTTTTCCGATTTTGTTTACTGCAGTGGATCATATACTTTTAGGCATTATACAACTTGCGTTTAGCTCCTGTAGTCCCCTTAATGAAACAACATGTAACACAACGACATAATTATGAACAAATCCCGGTAGACCCGATAGTGCGTTCCCGTGGGATATTTTCCGACATCCACGCGAGTGAAGCCGCGGGCAAAAGCTAGTTTATAATATGTTGCTGGTGTTCTGATTCCGACGTTATGTTCGTATTAAAGAGACTACGGTATAAAAGATGGTCGACAGGTTCCGAATCGAATCGAAATTCCATTAACATTAGTGTCAAACCGACAGTAATTGATGGTAATTAATTGCCAATCTGTATCAAATTGTAACTGATCGAATCAAATCCCATTTGATGCAAACTCGGAGATTAAGATAAGCCCGCTCTCCTTTATTTTCCAGTCATTTCTCCTTTGCACAGCATTAATTTGTCTTTATTTGTCTTGTAGTAGGTAACTAGTAGGGAAAGTCAAATCATTTATTTCAAATGTATATAATTTATATCCCAAGAACAAACTTGACGTTGTAGTTGAAAAACATGTTCTCCCATACATTCAAATTGCAAATGTGAGTTGGTAGACTATTACTCGTTAACTTGTAAAGCCTTAAGCTGTGATAAACTGATAGTCTTCATTTTAACTTGGCTATATGTATAAACTGCTGCCATGAATTTTTTCACATATCCAAATCAACGTGAGACACTTGACTCTAACAAAAATTAGCACTTTAAAGCGTAATACTCATACTACGCAAACGGATCCCTGAAAATGAAAATGATTTTCCCAGACTCGCAATCTTTTGGGCGGTCAATCAAACGATACCATGCATGGGATGGGATTGACGACAAAAATATCATTCCCACTTTACGTGCAAAGGAGGTCCTTTGTTCTTTTCGAGCTAAAATTTTAGGTACCACTTTGTCGACATTACGATTACCCATGCCATATAAATAACGGAAAAACAGAACCCTAAAAATGAAGTGCTGTGCGTTGGGCAGCGCATCGCTACAGAACGGCTAGAGCGATTTGACAATTTTTTGTTTTAAAATGTTCGTCATAGTCCAAAGCAGGTTCTTAAGACGCTGACAACACCTAAACCGCGGTCACTGTCAAATTACATAGAAAAGAAAGAGAAGCGCGATGACACAACGCTTGTAATTTATTGCAAAATATGAAGTAATTATCTATTTACTCAACATTGAGTTGAGTAATCGAAAATAAGAAACAACCAAGTTCTGCATTCAAATAAGACGTTCTTGTTATTAATTAAATACGTAACGTATGCTGATATTTGATACAGATATTTTGGATTAGAACTCAAAGTAAGAGGTTAGTTTAACGTTAGTTTGTATCAAGATTTTGTTTTCAAAACGTGTTTTGGTAACAACCAAGTTCTGGGAAATATGTTCAAAATTGACATATATTTTTTTCCGCTACCACAAACTATACAGATTTGGCAATATTTTTTCTTAAGCGAAGCCTATTTTGGTCAATGGGGTCTTGTCAGCGCCTTAAGGAATTAAAAAAAAAATTAAAGTTGCCGGGATAATTGGAAATTCGGGGAAACTGACAATGTATTTTCTATGGGAATTTTGAATGAATTATTGAAGTTTGGACAGGACAAACGTCTGTCGGGTCAGCTAGTAGGTACTCATAAAAGGCACTTTTGAACGTCAAAAGTCGTATGGAGAAGGAATGGGCAAGAAACTCCACAGTTACTCTTTTAAAATGTTTTCGGTAATGTGTGTTCATTAATTATACTTATAATTAAACTAGCTTATGCCTGCGACTTCGCCCGCTTGCAATTTTGGCCCCCTTCCACCGCGTAGCATCGCGTCGCCCGCCCACGCTATTGTTTCGTTTTCGTTTAGTGTTATTTCTTATATTTTCTTTTTACTCGCCTTCTAAGGGATATATTCCTATATACCTACTTTCATATGCATTTAGTAAAAAGCTGTTGTAGTTGACATTACAAACAGACTCTTCAATTTTATTTCTATAGAAGATAGATTAGTATAGATGTGAAGATGATGTACGAGGGTCATTCAATAAATACTTAGCCTACAAAAAGTAAACGAAAATTTTGGAAAAGTGGCAATTTATTTTTCAACAAAGTCTCCTTTTAGTTCGTTACACTTAGCCCAGCGATGCTCCAACTTTTTTAACCCGTCCGAAAAATAGTTTTTGTCAAACTCTGCAAAATAGGCCTCCGTGGCGGCGATGACCTCCTCATTCGATCCATATCTATTCTCGGCGAGTGATTTTTTCAGATTAGGAAACAGAAAGAAGTCATAAGGGGCCGAATCTGGAGAATACGGTGGATGGGGCAACAATTCGTAGCGTAATTCGACCAATTTGGCCATGGCAACGGCAGACGTGTGAACGGTGCGTTGTCGTGGTGAAACAGCACTTTTTTCTTCGCCAGATGGGGTCGTTTTTTCTTTAATTCGGCGTCGAATCGGCCCAATAAATCGGCATAGTAAAACCCTGTAATTGTTTTATCCTTCTCGAGGTAATCGATGTAGATCACACCTTGTGAATCCCAGAAAACGGTGGCCATAACTTTTCCGGACGATTTTACAGTTTTCTCCTTCTTTGGAGCACGTTCCCCGGTCTGGATCCATTGTTTTGATTGCTCCTTGGTCTCTGGTGTGTACCAGTGGATCCAGGTTTCATCGACGGTCACAAAACGACGCAAAAACTCCGCTGGATTCCGCTTAAACAGCGCCAAACACGTCTCCGATGTGGTCTCACGGTTGCGCTTGTTTTCTGGTGTGAGTAAACGCGGCACCCATCGCGCCGACAGCTTTCTCATGCCGAGTTCCTCGTGAAGAATATGATGCACTGTTCCTTCTGAATTGCCTACAGTCTCAGCTAGCTCCCGAACCTTCAATCGGCGATCTGCCAATACGAAATCATGAATTTTATTAATGTTTTCCTCCGTAGCAGCTGTTTTCGGTGCACCTGGACGTGGTTCATCAAAAACCGACGTACGGCCACGTGCAAACTCGTTGAACCAATTCTTGACGGTGGCCATCGATGGAGAAGAGTCACCGTACACAGCATCCAAGCGCTCTTTGATTTCGATGCGCGTTTTCCCTTCCAAAAATAGGAATCGAATCACCGAACGATATTGCTCTTTTTCCATTTTTGTAAAACCGATCGACACGTTCGCTTCCATAAGTTGTCAAATTAAAACAAATGAAGGGATTGGAATGAAAATTTGAAAAAAGAATTAAAAAAGAATGTGCTACACTGTGGTAAAACTCTTTTGAAACTACAGCGCCCTCTGGCGATGAGGCTAGGTACTTATTGAATGCATCTCGTACCTATACTCCGTTGGTGTAGGTAGTTCAATAAAGTTAAACAAAAAAAAAAAAAAACATGTGAGCTGTCAAGCAGCGTTGCCAAATTTGTTTTCGGGCAAAGCGGGACTTTAAAACCTTTTCAGTATAAAACGTAAATAATCAGTCGTATTTTGATTTTTTTCTACATATCATTTTATTTGAGTTTCAAATAAAGTTTACAATCGTGCATGATAGATAGCCACAGAAAATGTATTTTAATGAAATACGTTACATTACTAGTCTAAAACAACCGCACACAAAAGTGGGACTGAGCCTGTCCCGCGCGGGACATTTAATTTTGTGCTAACAATCGGGACGTTGCCAGACGTCCCGATTGTGGAGAATCGGGAGGTCTGGCAACGCTGCTGTCAATTTAGCAACATTCTATTTTGTTGACGTTTAGAGAACCTGTCTTTTTGGGCTCTTTACAATAGACCGATTACAAAATATTTGTAGTATTATAATAAATCTAACTAAAAAATTGTGCTCAAGCAGATCTACGCAGAGAAGTTTCAGAATAAATGATAAAGTTTAACATACACTAATAAAAGAGAAAACTTTCGTAAAAATCAAAAATAAATTTAATTCTGTTATAAGTTACAACGTATTTTTAAACAAGAAAGTATCATCTATAAAAACCCTTTTTGTGATTTGTTTACCTTTATGGTTTAGGTAACTACACTACTTCTCTATTGGGTACTCTATTGGTATAGAGTATAGAATAAAAATATACTATAGGTACCATAAATAGACGTGTAAACAATTGGCAATTTTGTTTCCATTCGCATCTGAACAAAGCTGCGCTCTTGGTATAATTAAATAATGTATGTAAAGTGTGAAGTCAGTAATCGTAGTAGTAACAGTAATTAGCTAAGATTGTTTAATAAACAAGCAGTTATTTTATAATCATACGAATGAATAGGATTACGTAACTAGTTCGGTAGCCTAGGCGAAAGTTAGATCAGCTGCTTACAAGTTGTGATCTAATCACTAAATAACACTGGGAGTAATATAATAAGTAATAGGTACCTTCACATTATGAGTGGTTTGATTACCTCGTCGGTCTAGTTGCGCTACTGCTGTGTATGAGGTCCTGGGGTCGATTCCCGGGTCGGGAAATGTATTATTGGGTTTTCCATCTGAAATTTCTCATTAACAGTCCGCAGTCTGGATTTGTGCCCGGTTGATGGCAATAGGCTCGCCCCCTATTAGTTGAGACTTAAACATAGGTAACTGGCGAAATGTGGGTGTACTATAGGTGCGCCTCTGCCTAACCCCTCGGGGATTACAGGCGTAATGTTATGTTATATTATGTTATACCTAATAGGACACGATTCTTGCCTAGAGCAAAGAATACTAAACGTTCTTTACTGTGTAGTGTGATGTAGTTTCGTCGCAGACTACTTTAAGACGCTGACAACACCTAAACCGCGGTCACTGTCAGATTGAAAAGAAAGAGAAGCGCGATGACACAAAGCTTTTAATTTATTGCAAAATATGAAGCAATTATCTATTTACTAAAAATTGAGTTGAGTAATAGAAAATAAAAAACAAACAAGTTCTGCATTCAAATACGACGTTCTTGTTATTAATTAAATACGTAACGTATGTTTATATTTAATACAGATAGCTTGGATTAGAACTCAAGGTAAGAGGTTAGTTTAACGTTAGTTTGTAACGAGATTTTTTTTCAAAACGGGTTTTGGTAACAACCAAGTTCTGGGAAATATACAGTTCAAAATTAACATATATTTTTTCCGCTATCACAAACTATGCAGTTTTGGCAATTTTTTTTCTTAAGAGAAGCCTCTTTTGGTCAATTGGGTCTTGTCAGCGCCTTAATGAATATTATTAGATGGGCGCATTGCTGCTAGTTCGTGATCCTTTGTAAAGTTTTAACATTTTGGTTGATTAGGCACTTGAACAGCCAACCTACTAATAACTTAGTTTTATAACTAGACACTCAATAAAAATAGTAACATACATACATATTGTACTATAGAATCATTATCTACATGACCTTTTTAAACACATATTATGAACTAATCACAGTCAGCAATGAAATTGATAAACTGATATTTTAAAATATCAAAAAATATATCATTTAAAATATACCTAATTAAATAATCCCAAAATAATTCGAAAAATTACGTGAAATGCTGAAAATTACATGTAATTGATGTAACAAAATGAACGGTTCGCCGGCACACAAATAAACCCTAGCTGGTTTCGTTGTGTGGCTGAAACCAACGAAAAAATGGTATCAGTGTTTTGGAAATAAAATAATAATATCTTAATTATGTTTGTTTTTTCAAAAAATACTGTGGTCAATAATAATGACTTACATACGGAGGGTTTTAATCGACTTTCGTTGCTAACCGTACGGACGTACCGTCCTTTTCCCCTCGTTCAATCAATCGCATGACGTCACCTAATAAACAACTCTGTCACCGGGGATGTCCCATCCACTTTCATAACTGTCACTTTAAATATCATCCATAGGTTGTTGTTTTTATTGACTCGGCAATGAATTTGTGATATCTTGACATGGTCAAGGTTCAGAGGTTGACAGATAAAGTGGAACTGAGTTGGGAGTCGGGACTTTTTATCTGTTATTGAAAGTTTTCGGTTTACATAACTGACGTCGACGACATTCCAAGTAGTCGTTAATTCCTGGGCTTGTTGCTATTTGTAGTAGCAACAAGAAGAGTAGAAGAAGATCCAAGAAACTATGGATGGATTGTGTGATGGATGATATGGCTGGAATGGTGCGGGCGACTACGGAGTTGACGGCTAATTGAGATGTATGAAACGAGTGAAAACAAAATAATTGATGTAGAGACTGTAGATTTTTGGGATGCCTGGTTGATAGGGAAACCAGGTTTCAAGTATTATTTATTATTACGACTTACATTTGTTTTTACAAGTGGGAACTAAATACAACAATGTAATGTAATTTAAAATAGACTCTGAGTACAGACAAGTCATACAGAGGACAATATGTTCAGTGTCACACTCTGGAATTCCGCCAAAGAGCAAGTAAAGGTATCCAATCACAGAGAGACGCTGTTGAGTACCTATCTATCTTTTTTTTCTTAAAGTATGGTATGTTCTTTGCTGCTTATTTATACCAAACCCTATATTCAGCAGTCGCGTTAGCGACCCTTACATAAATGAGGTAGGCAGATGTTAGAGGAATCTCATATATGAAATGATGCAAATATCATAATATAAATATTATGGGACTAATCAGCCTTTAATAATCTCGTAACACCTTGCACCTGTGTGTGCCCAAACCCATGGAGTATCTTATAAATAACAACCTATTCAACGGACCCAAACAAAACCTACGTGCCTACCTACATTTATTTTTAGGCATGCCTTAACAGCCTTGCCAAGGCCTAAAGATTGACGCAATATACTTTCAAATAATAACAAAGGCACAAAAGTAACGTTATGAAAAAATAACCAAAAAATAACGATAATTTGTTCAGCAGTGACAACAGATGATAATAAAAAGAAACTATAATAATTTATGCTTTTTATTGATCATAGAGAAATCTAGTGGTCAAGGCTTGTCTGTGTAAGGAAGGTTGTATGTCTGTGACCCGTGCGTTCTTGCCATTCTAAACGATTAAACTAGCATTAAAATGTCGTTTGAGCAGGTATGATACGAGTATACGACCATCAGCTACAAGCACATCATCATAAACGAAAGCGAAAATTATTTTGAAGTCAGACTTGAAAGGCTGGCATTGTCAACACAACATACATGCAATTCTTTAAAAAAGTTAAGACCTAACCAAACATTGTCAAACGCAATGTAGGATCCTCTCAGACAAGATAAAGCGAGGATATACGTAGGCTGGCCTACTGGCTATCTAATGGGTAAACGAGTGAGTCCGCAGAAAAAGCCACGTGGCATGCAATTTGAGACGCCTATGTCCAGCAGTGGACTGTTATAGGCCGATCATGATGACGACGAGTAGAAGTTAGATAAGTTTATTAGTTAAGTTAGGCTGCCTATAATCCTTGGAACGGTATGACGAACTTCGTCATACAGAATTTTAACAACCACTTCTTTACTAACTGAAAGCTGTTTCTTTTCTTCCCCAGTTACACGTAAAAAAAGCAACATCGAAGATCGTCCTCCACGCGAAAGACTTCTCAATAACGGCAGATGGCGTCTCCGTCACGGGTCCTCAGATGTTCAAGGTGGCTGGTGCCAAGCTCAACGACACCTACAACCTGATGACCATCGCGCTGGATGCTGAGATGGAACAGAACCAGAATTATACGCTGACGATACCCTTCTACGGCAACCTGAAGCAGGGACTGGATGGAGTGTATATTAGTACTTATGTTAACAAGCAGACGAAGGCTAAAGAGTAAGTATTTAAGAAAAGGTTTAAAAAATATATAGTTGTGGTTAAAATATATAGTTGTGGTTGAAGAATCAGGATTAGAAACGGGTCATCTTATACCCTAACTATCGTATTTTTAAAACGAGGTTTAAACACAAAACCCTTTGACAGTCAGACAGACGGTGTAATCTTGGTTTAAAATTAGGATTCGGTTGGCATCCGAGTCCGAAATCCTTGACAATGTAATTATAAACATATTTTTAAATCACATAGGTCTATAAATAAGTCAAAAACAATGTGTTTAGTTTCCAACTTTATTCAAAACAGCCATTTTACAAGTGGTGTATTTGGATCAGTATGTCTGAACGTCTAAGCAAGGTGTCTTCTTGTGTGGCTTACTGCCAACATTTTGCTTTACAAGGATATAAGAATGTGACTGTTTGCTTACTAATGAATTTATGACAACTTCGTTCCTTTGTGTGGTCTATTTCCACCCAGAGGGTTTTTTGCTACTAAACACATTCAAATATCTACTTTAGTTACCTGTTTGGCAGGCGGAGTGCCAAACAGCAGACAGCTCATCAATTTTAGATTTTTCTTTAGTCACATTGTACAACTTCCAAGTATTTATTGAAAACTACAAAGTTCTTGCAGGATTATTTAGGTTTTCCATGTCGAAAAATGTAGTAGCCCGTCATCTGGTATTGTGTACATAGTTAATAGGCTCGGCCGAATTACAATGGCTTAAGCAACAAACGTCGTAATGCGGGTGTATTATACACTCTGGCTATACTTTCGGAGAAAAGGCTTATACTGACATATTTATCTTCCCAGATACCTGATAGCGACTCAATTCGAGGCAATATCGGCTCGCAAAGGGTTCCCGTGTTTCGACGAGCCCATGTACAAGGCGACCTTCACCATCACCATCGGACATCACAAGGACTTCACCGCTATCTCCAACATGCCACTGGTTAACGCTGCTTCTGAAAAGTGAGTATGAAATTAAAGGTCTATTTTCTTTACATAGAGAATTATTGAAATACTGGTATCCAGCTGCATCCGGTAAGACCGGAAGCCGACTCCAATATAGTTAGGAAAAGGTTAGGTCGCAGATCATGATGATAGAAACTTCATATGTAATGTTGAATATAGCGTACCTACCTAAACGTTTTTTATTCGTCTATAAAATATATTTATTTACATAACCAAATTACAAGATGACTATTAACATTAACTAAATTAAATTAAAACTAAGTTAAGCTTAAAAAAGGCCCTCGGGGCATTGTACCGAGGATGCTGGCGGCATTTCCTCGCTGAATTGCAATGCTGATGCGTTGCGCGAGAAAGCCGCCAGGTTTTCGGTCAACGTTTTACCTAAACGTAGATTTGTCGAACACTCTCGAGGTAGGTTGGTCAATCTCGTGCTTTCGTGCTCAGGTGTCCACTGAAGATCCCTTAGCTCCTCCTTAAATGCTGTTAAATTCACCGAATGTCACAGGATGACTCAAGTCATTAAGTGAGTCAGAATCTCACATACCTAGATATGGGCCTCCAAATAAAAACGTTCAGCTAAATAAAAACCTAATGATGTAGGAAACATCACTGGGTGTAGCTCCTCGGTTTTCTTTAAATTTATTATATTATTCTGTTTATCATGTTCTTTTTTGTTATTTGATAATATTTTTTCATTTCTTACAGCGCCCTTGAAGACATCTGGCCATGGAAACACATCGAGGAAACTTTCAAGTGAGTACCGAACACTTTTGAGACTCCAAACTTCCTGTTGGTTTACTGATCCATATTATCATGTTACACTCGCCATGCTTTTACCATTGACTCATTAACCGTCAAATGACTTTAATCACAATATGTAGTTTTGTCCTCCTTATAAAATGGCGCGGTATTTCCATTTAACTTTTATAGGTGCTGGGTATTGATATTAAACATGATCAAGCTATTTTTTTTTTTAATGAATATTTTTTGGGGTCAATGACCGTAGTTGTAGTTACTTGAAATAACTAGAAAAAAAAATGTATAAACTTCACAGACTTTATGTACCTCGATATTTTAATTGAACTCATGCTTCATGCATAAACTACACCAGCGGTCGTTGACCCCAAAAAAAGAACATTATTTTAATCTTTTTTTTTGTATTATCGTGTTGATATACCCAACACGTCGTTTCCGTAGTTAATTTAATTTGACCCTGTATTGTTTGTCCTTCCAGAAAGCCCAAAGCTGACTTCGTGTGGGACACGTACGAGAAGTCGGTTCCTATGTCAACGTACCTGGTCGCCCTCGTAGTGTCCAAGTTTTCGTACACCCAGAGCCCAGTGGAACTGTCTAATACCAAGTTCAAGATCTGGGCCAGGAGTGATGCTAGTGATCAGGTAAATTGGGGATTAGAACATTGGCTTGTGAAGAAATGTGTGATGTTACTTTACGTAGACTCGCATGTCCTGCACCAGTATATAACCTTACTACCAAATGCCGTATGGAATGTATGGAATGCCGGAAAAAAGAGGATAACCAGCTGTTCCTTAATGATAGCAGTAGGATTTGGGATCTTATCAGCTGCGAGTCACTTAAATAGCTATTAAATAAACTTCTGCGGGTCCTTTCAAGAAATACGTTCGTTCCCTAACTAAAGAACAACTATTGCTTGTCTTTAACTTACCAGAAAAACATATTATTTATAATAGAGTATTATGGAGTTTATGTAGAGTACTGATTAGCTAAAGTAAGGTTTTAAAATACCCAGAAAATTAAAGGGATAAATTCTCTGCCAAATTGATTTGTGTCCTAGCATACTATAATTAACTTTCCCAAAACAATCTTGAACTTTTTCCTCTCCACAGACCGCCTACGCAGCAATAACCGGCCCGAAAGCCCTGACGTACTTCGAGCAATGGTTCAACGTGTCGTACCCTCTGCCCAAGCAGGACATGATAGCCATCCCCGACTTCGCAGCCGGCGCCATGGAGAACTGGGGCCTCATCACCTACAGGGAGACGGAACTGCTGTATGATGAGAAGCAGTCCTCGTTCTTGAATAAGGAGAGGGTTGCTGAGGTGAGGAATAAAAATGTTTGGAGGTTTTGAATGGCGCCACGAAGTTATGTAATGTCGAATGGCATGATTATGATTATGCCTGAGACCGTGAGTAGTGTTCGATTTTGGGGTCGAAACACGGTAGCCAGATATTTTGGAAACTACCAGTGTCGCTATTCCGTTCCTGTTTTGTTAAATTCTTCCATTTCTTAGTCGAAATATATTATGTATGTATTTATAAAATACAACCACAATAATCTAACATCACGCATCACGCATTCCCTGAAGAGAAAACCAAAATGTACAAAATAATATTATTAATATAAAGTCCGTTGGTAATTATTATAAATTAAATATAATGTATGTTGTGATATTATCTAGTACGCAATATTCTATCAGTTAAACGTAAAGACTCTTACAAACAAGCGTGACACGCGACGCCACACAAAGGCACCGCTTGTAGCGCTACACGCGGTGCCTTTCTGTCGCTCGTGTGTCGCGCCTGTTTGAAGGAGCCTTTATACTTGCTGCGCCCTAACGTGCTCACCTACGCAACAGTTCAGCCCAGTCATAGCCTGTGGTCACTGTGTGTACATTGTGTAATAAATATATTTTTTGCAGGTACACAGTAATTAGTCAAATAGTATTTAGTACTTCAAAGTAGTATTTAGTCCTTCTGCCAGTCAGAAGGTTTTATGACTGTTGAAAGACATTCGTTGTGTTCCACCCCCAGGTAATAGCCCACGAGCTCGCCCACCAGTGGTTCGGCAACCTGGTGACCATGAAGTGGTGGTCGGACTTGTGGCTCAACGAGGGCTTCGCCACCTTCGCGGCCTCCGTGGCCGTCAGCCACGTGGAGCCCTCCTGGAGCGCCGACAAGAGCTACGCGGCCGATAATATGCTGTCCGTGCTCAATCTGGATGCTCTCGAGTCTTCACACCCTGTGAGTATTGTTTGATACTGGCTTTGAGACTCCAGAACAGGGCGTGCCTTACACGTTAAGAAAGGATTGGTTTTGGGCACTTTGAGTCCTCTAAACAACATTTTACCAATCTTTTGCGCATAGGCCGCCATGTGGCTGAAATTTTAAAAAAATCAATCAATACATTTTCAATCTGCTGTCTAATTTCATGTAAGTTGTTACCCATTCGTTGACAAAAATAACTCAACCAATCATTTATTAATATCAAAGCTAACATGATCTTTGACCTCAGATAAAGTTTAGTAGACATTGGAAATAGGAGGTCAATGCGATTAAAAGTCAAGGTAACAGGCGATGAAGAGACTTTAACCAGGTAGGTACGCAAGGAACGGAGGACTTCAACTGCCTCCGAAACGGTAATTTTAAGTCACTTATTTCTCGATAGTCACTAAAAATGGAACAAGTAATAGGTATAGGTACCTATCAATAAACAATTGCTAACCGGGACCCTTATTCCCAGGTGTCAGTCCCCATCGACGACCCGAAGCGTATCTCTGAGATCTTCGACGAGATCTCGTACAGGAAGGGCTCCACGCTCATCAGAATGATGACCATGTTCCTAGGAAGCGACATCTTCAGGAAGGCTATACACAAGTAAGTTCTTGTGCTGAGTTTTTGGTAAAGATATTATTTCCATTTCTAATCTCCTAATTTGAAGACGGAATGGTGATCGTAGTAGGTTCCTATGTTGTTCTTCTTGTACTTGGATCTGACTTGTCTGTCTCTTCAAGAGAGTCTCTTTAGTTTTAAATTTAATCTTAAATAAGCAGAGAAGTTCCTATTCATATTCTAGACTACTTTCTGGATATAGTGTAATGCTTTCGAGGCCATGAGATTGACTAGATTGTTTCCGAAATTTTTCAGGACTTGTCGACAAATAAACTATTTGATTTAAATTCTTTTATAACATAAAATTCTTTCAATAATTTAGGAATTGTCATCAAGTTCCACCAAATAACTTCTTAACCAGTTTAATACATAAAGAAAATCCCGTCTTCCCTCACCCCACAGCTACCTCCTCAAGTACTCCTACAGCAACGCAGAACAGGACGACCTCTGGCGCGAACTGACAGCTGTCAGTCAGGAATACGGAGGTCTGACCAGGAACGTCACTGTGAAGGAAGTCATGGACACATGGACAACGCAGACTGGGTACCCGATACTGACCGTCGTCAGGAACTATGACGACAAGTCGCTTACTATTACACAGGTGAGGATGTCATAACGGCTGTATCCCGCAAGCGGTTAGGCAGAGGGTATAGTACCTATAGTTGACCCCGTATATTTTCCTTCGGTTCCTATGACTTTGACAAAACTCCCATTAAGCTGAAACTATATAACTTTCATATTGGTGTTAAAACAAAAATGGACCAGGAAGTTTTATGACGTGCAGGGGACATTCAACCTTAGGGTGTTACGGCAATTACGAGATGTGGCGAAATCTAAGTGAAATCGCGAAATCCATTCATATTTCGTCAGTTATGTTTAAGTCCCATATAATAGGAGTGAGCCTGAGTCAAATTAAATTCTCTGACAAAACTTCACAGACAGTGGTGCCGATTCCCTTGTTCACAAACTAAACTAAATTAAGGATCAGGGCATCCTTTTCTTTCTATTTCATTAAGAAAAGGACAGAAGATAAATTTTAGTTTAATCCTGCCAAATTAATCAGCGCTTGACGTAAATTGACGTAATTTTGGTAGGCAAGTTTTTAATCACGTCTAAACTTGTATGGAGTAGTGACAGGCATTAATTAATTTGACAGGACTAAACTAAAATTTATCTTCCGTCCTTTTCTTAATGAAATAGAAAGAGAAAGATGCACTGAACTTAAATTTAGTTTAGTTTGTGAACAAAGGAATCGGCACCATTGCGGGTCGGCCCGGTATCAAAATCTTGATTTAAAACAAAAAGTATTATACTAGTACCTAGTACTTAATCTAAAACCAACCAAAGTGATTACTAAAGTAAAGGCATTGTCGTCGATTGCTATTTTATGTGTGTTACGCAACTACCGCGCTGGTTAACTGTCCAGAGTGCGTCCAACATTATTATGTTTCGACTCGATTACCAAAATCACAAGTCATTTATTACATTTATCACTAGGCCGAGAAGTTTTCGAACGTTAAAATTACTTAACAGTCCCCCAGAAATGCCCGCCCTTCGCCACCTCCTAGTGCTTTAGCTGGGAAGAAGTAATGGCGCAACAAACTCACCAGCAGCACAGCTGTCTGTTTAGTTAGAAAAACATTATTCTATACAATAGTATGCAAAATAATTTACATAACGCAACACAAACATTAAAATAAATTATTAGCCATATGTCAACTAGCACACGCCACTATACCAATAAAAAAAAACAGGGAAAGCTATACTCAAGCAGAAATAAAAAATAAAAACTGAAAACGTAAAGAGAACTTAATACCGAAATAAATAAATAGAGGGCGTGCCCGATTACATAAAGCTATAGATAGAGCTGTAACTCGAAGTCACAAATGAGAAACTTGCATCATCAGTAATATAAATAAACAATCATTTACTAATAACAATAACAAAACCATGGTCAGCAAGAGTCACCACAAGCAGCACCCGTTCACAAGCATAACGCAATGATCAGCCCCCTCGCCATGTTTGAGGCAAGGAGGCAACCCGACCCCGACGCTACCGACATCTAAGGGAACATGACGAACTTGCTGCCGGTTGCTCAGGCAAGAATAGTATGATCAACTGTCGAGGACGCTAGCTAACCACTTATTGCAAAACAACAGTCACTAATAAATTAAAATTTAACTAAAATTAATTTACTTAAACAGTCAAATAAAATAAACAATGATATGAACTCATATAACCTGTCAGTAGATAAGCTGATTCTAGAGAAAAAACATAAACATTGTCTTGAGTTAAGCACAGCGACCAACTAGTCTTATCGTTTAAGTAGTCGTTGAAAGAATAGTATGCCTTTGCACAAAGGTTGGATTTTACTTTAGCTCTAAACGCATTAAAAGGCACATCTAGCAAAGAAGACGGTAGCTTGTTTTAAAATTGTATACCAAGTCCAACAAATAAATTATGAACCTTATGAAGCCGGTGAAATGGAGCACGTAATTTGTCCTTATTTCTGGTGTTAATGTTGTGAATATCACTGTTTTTGGTGTATAAGTGTATATTTTGCCCAATATATAAGATGTTGGCGAAGATGAATTGTGATGACACAGTGAGAATACCAATATCTTTAAAAAAATCTCTCAGTGAAACTCTGGCACCAAGCTGGTAAATTGCTCAACCAGATCGTTTTTGAAGAACAAATTTAACATATATTATTTTGAATGTCAGCGGCATTGCCTCACAGTAGAATAGCGTAGGACATAACGCTATGAAAATAACTAAAATAGACTAATCAAGCTGTATCAACGTACTGTCTTACTTTCCTGACGGCGGCGGCGTAAGTGGCCGAGCTGAGCCTTTCTGAGGCTTGATATGATATATGTGGGCCCCACTGAAGTTTGGCATCTACTGGTATACCCACAAAAATTGCCGAGTCTACAATTTCAAGCACCTCAATGCCTAAGATGATGTTGGGTCCTAGATTTCTAACATTCGGTAAAGCGAACTTTATACATTTTTTATTTGTCGTAAACGAATCCGTAACCATTGAGAGTGCACTGTTTACGTCGTCCAAACCTTGTCTATGCCTGTCTACTTTAAAAATAAGAGAGGTATCGTCTGCAAACAGTACAATGTCACAGATACCCTTTATATAGAATGGTAAGTCATTGATAAGAACAAGGATTCACCCAGTATTGAGCCTTAAGGTACACCTAACTGAACTAGTAGCCCGGAGGATTTCACACCATTAACATCTACACATTGGAACCTACAATGTTAATAAGAATTTATTACTTTGTGAGCTTCATTTTGGATACCGTAATGACGTAGTTTACGTAAAAGCGTGTCATGGTGCACGCAATAAAAGCCTTTGGTGAGATCACAGAAAACTCTTTAGTTGAAAACTAATAGCATTTTGCGAGTTCTGGAGTTTTCTGTGATCTCTCCAAGGCCTTTGATTGCTTACCGAATAGTTAAGGCTTTTTCCAAATAAATACTAATCATTATTTTCTTCCGCAGCGTCGCTACTTCTCCCTGGCCGCTAAGTCCCCAACCCGCTCGTCGTGGTGGGTTCCCCTCAGTGTCCTCTGTGAACCAGAAGTGAGCGGTCCGGCTACTCCTCTACAGTGGCTGGCGGCTAACGAGGGTGTAGGAGAGTTACATACCTTCCAGCATGGATCGGGGAGGGATGAGTGGGTGCTGTTCAACCATGATATGATCGGTGAGTGATTAAGGAGAAATGGTTGCAGAGCTTCTTTTGGAAGATAGGTCTATGTGGAGGATATATCAAGTCATATGGAATACCGCTACTATCCTAGAAGCTTATCACGCCTGCAGTTTTAGGAGTACTTATAGTAATCTGCCGCTTATATATGACGCCGAGCAGCATTGCTGTGTTCCAATATGAAGGAACGAAAATGGTTTCAAACTAAGTAGTAGTTTGTGCATAAAACTTATAGTTAGGTGTCATATAGAACAAGTTCTGGGTAGACAGACACACGACGCGAATACTTCGAGGTCTTAGTTATTATTATAACACGCAAGAAATTTCCTGCTAGAAAGAACAAGAAAGACAGAAAATACATTTATTTGACCTAAGTTAAGGCACACAATAAATACACCAGTCATCAGTTGTGTTTCATAGGCTTTTTAACTACACCTCATGTTCTCAATACTCGAAATCTATAGTTTAGCGAAGGCACGATAGAATAGAATTTATCTAACTTCCTCATACAAGCATAACGTTCTCCCGCAGCCCCCTACCGCGTGAACTACGACCCGCGCAACTGGCAGCTGCTGGCGGGCGCGCTGCGCGGCGCCCAGCTCGCGCGCGTGCCCGCCATGGGGCGCGTCCAGCTGCTGTCTGATGCCTTCGCCTTAGCCTGGACCAACCATCTTGATTACAACACTGCGCTCAAGTAATTTGAGACTAAATTTGAATTTATAATCTCAGATAATTATCTACCAAGATTTGGAAATACGAACTCATCAGGAGTAGTCAGATAGGAAATGTCGACTCCATTTAGCTTATTTTTTAGTATTTTTTTAATATGACGTGTAAAAGTGATTCTGATATCCTATTTACAGAATAAACAAATTCATTTCATTTCATTTCATACACGACAAAGTACAAATTGCATTGCAAAAAACATTTTTTTTGACTACAAACGGGATCTCTAAACCTACATACCTGATAAAGAAAACTTTGTGGCTAATAATTCATTCTGCTCTCGACTCGAGATTGGTTTTTCAACCATCTTGCACTTTCCCGTCTTCCTGTTACTATCGCCTTCCTGTTTGACTAGACACGAATGAACGAGTGTTTCCTGCTTTCATTCTTAATCTGACTACGCGTAACGAGTGTATCATGTTTTCTGAAAACAGTACTGTGAAAGCCAAGTTCGAAAAAGTTTCCCCGCCTTACAATGCCTTCTTCTGTGACATGACATTTTCGCAAAAGGAGATCACCGCGACCCACGACGCTGCGCCGCCGACCATAGAACCAATCACAGCCGGCAGCGACAGGTCACATCCCACACCCGAAACGAGAGCTCGGCGCGGCTCCTCCCGTGCTGCACACTCTGCAAGCGTATGCCACGCCGTGTCCTCCCGACAGTGGACACAGTGATGACACCGAGCGTATGGCTCCCTGCCTATGCGATGCAGGAACATCCGGAAGCAACCGTGGCCCGAGATCACCTGCGTCGCCCTAAACGACAGGGAGCCGTGCCTCCTCACGAGCCAGTAGAGCACCGGCCGGACCACCTCGATGGCAACGAGGCCGGCAATAGGGCGCAGAAGCCTGTACCGCCATTCCGCCACCACGACCTGACGGAGCTCGTTCCGGCGCAGCCTGATCTGCTGCTGCACCAGTACCATGCCCCGCGTCCGCGCCTCCTCACGCCACTGATGACGCAAGGGCTCTCGCTTCCAGGTCCCACGGCAAGAATCCAGCTAGTGCGCAAGCCACCTCGTAGGAAATCGTGCGATACTTTCTAATGACTCTGATGGCCATCGCCCTCTGCGGTACTCGCAATACTGCGATACTGAAGGGCTGTCAGGTCAGCTGCCCACACCGGGGCTCCATACACGGCCATGGATCGCACTATCCCCACGTAAAACTGCCTGCAGGCAGTGCTCGGGCCCCCCAAATTGGGACGCAGCGTTAATAGCGCGCCTGCCGCGCCCGTTAACTTGGCCGCCAGCCGCTGGAAGTGGGGCCCAACGGCTGTCGAGAACCAATCCCAGGTACTTCATGGTTGACTTGACAGAGATTCTCCCTCCGTCCACGACACGTGTAATTCCGGCGGCGGCGCCCGTCGGGGACCATGGAAAGTGATGGCCCCCAACTTGTTGAGGGCTTGGTGTCTTTGTCCAGGCCCAGGCGCCGGATGCGGTTCACCACCTGTGAGACCACAGCCGTGAGAGCTCCCCCGAGCCGAGACCAGCGTGTCGTCTGCGTAACACGTCAGGTTCACCCCGGGTGGAGCTCACACCTCAATACCCAGTCGTACCCGATGTCCCATAGGAGCGGTCCCAGAACCGAACCCTGTGGAACACCGCACCTTTTTTCCTAATAGGCTCCGACCACGAGGCAGAGGTAGCACCCGATGATAACGCAGCGCCTCTCTAATACAACTTCAGGGCATGGTGTTCCTGCCAAGGTCGCGGGAAAGTCCGTAAAGGATACCGTGGCCTCTGGCAACACACAGGCAACGGAAGGAACAGGAGTGGGTTTTATTCAGTAAGAGTCTGACACACCCTCCGCCCAGAGCAGGAGAAGTTATTTGATAATTTCCACTTCTACAGCGAATGCCAGTCACACGGCTTGCGACAGCAGGGCTAGCGAATGAGACGTCCACTATAGATCCGCACCGCTGCCGCACGCACGTGTGGACCCAGCCCCGATTTAGGATGACCAGGCCAGTCGTAACCGCCCATGCCTCCAGCGCCTCACCCCTAGCATCATTCACCGGAGTTCCCCACGCCGCAGAATTGGCGTTGAGATCCCCTAGCAACAGCACCGTCTGTGGGTGGAGTCCTACGACGGCATCCAACTCGACAAGGAAGTTCTTGAAGTCAGCAAGGCTCTTGTTGGGCAAGAAATACGCCCCAACCGTGCCAATGCCGTCTGCGAAAGCAGCCATTCAGCCGTGACCTCGGGACGGGTTGACGAGAGCACCGCCAATGATGGCGCCAAACCGTCTAGGTCTCAGTTATCCCTGGGGGGGACAAAGTACGGCTCGGCGAGATCCTGAACTCTGGCTGCGTGGTCGATATTGCCCTGCCACAGGCCCTTCCGCCGCCCGCAGCTGTACAGAGGCTGCAGTTTGGTGCCGCGCAGCACTGGCCACCTTGGCTGCGGGCCGCTGGAGCACCTTGTGGCCGGGCTGACCGCGGTCGCCCTGAGCGGCCGTCAGGGAAGTTAGCGCGGACGCCACCACGGCCACTGACCCTGGTTCGGCGGGTCCCATCTAACGTTACCTCTTTTTTTTCTCATGGATGTCCTCCACCCTGGAGCGGGTGGAGGGGTCTGTCAGACTCTTACTGACTAAAAACCACCCCGGTTCTCCCTCCCACACTTGCACCGGGGATCATGGGATCTAGTGCGACTTCCGCGATCTCCGGCTGGTATCGCCCCGCCGTTGCGGGCCACCTCAGGCTATCGACTCAGTGGTGTCACCGGGCATCCGGCTCCCTGTTTATGCAACACAGGTACTTCCCGAAGCAACCATGCCCCGAGAGCACCAGCATCACCCGAAACGACAGGGAGCCGTGCCTCCTCCCGAGCCAGCGCTCGAGTACCGGCCGGACCGCCTCAATGGTGACGAGGCTGGCGGTAGGGCGTGAAAGCCTTTCCCACTATTCCACCACCAGGGCTGCGCGAAGCTGCGTCCGACGCAACTCCGCTCGCCTCGCACCCTCGCTTTCTCACGCCACCCATACAGTGACGCGAGTACTAACGCTACCTAACGTAACCGCAGTTTGACTTAAAAAATTTGACTGATTGACCAATGATTATTTTTTGGCAATAGAAAGAGATGATAAGCGTTATTCTTTCCCTCTCTCCAGTCTAGCCAGCTACCTCCAACATGAGAAGGAATACCTGCCCCTCTCGACCGGTCTGAAAGCCCTCGCCAAAATCGAGAACGTTCTCAAGCGCACTCCAGACTACGGCGCCTTCCAGAAGTTCGTGAGGAAACTGATCGGCGAGACGTATGAGAAGTCAGGAGGGCTGGCTACTAAGATGATAATGAATGGAAAGGATCTGAATAGTGTTAAGATGCAGGTAAGTTGAGTTTCTGCCGTATTTACATATTTATTATTGAGCACCAGATGTACTAGATGTTCACTAATAAATAATACTCAATCGTTTATTGTATACAGCAATGTTCTTAACAGCACTCATATACATTTTTATTCGCGCCACGTTATTTTGTTAGCACGAAAAGCAACCTTTAGTTATCACTTTTTGTGTTAAATAGATAATATAAATATACTTTTTAAGATGAGAAGAAACGATTTGAATTTATAGGTGACGACAAGCGCATGGGCGTGTCGTATGAAGGTGCCCGGCTGTGAGGAGAACGCCATGCAGCTATTCCAGCAGTGGATGGACTCCGAAAACCCTGATGAGAACAACCCGTGAGTTAGCGTAGTTTATTTATCAATTAAGTAGTAGTTTTTCGATGAGGTTAACGATTTATTTTGGGTGAATGGTAGTGGAACCCGAAAATCTCTTTTATTTTTGAAGATCATTAGCATTTTACATTAACAGATATAGATGATTTCCGAGATTGATTGTTTTTGTTTTTTTTCTGGGTGAAACTTCTTTTTTCTGTAGGTACTTTCAATCTGACAAGAATAGTGATAAACATTTTAATTTGTTTATTATTTTATGTTATTGTTTAACTGATGTATTATAAAGTATTTATTTACATAACCAAATTACAAGATGATTATTAACATTAACTAAATTAAATTAAAACTAAGTTAAGCTTAAAAAAGGCCCTCGCGGCATTGTACCGAGGATGCTGGTGGCATTTCCTCGCTGAATTGCAATGCTGATGCGTTGCGCGAGAAAGCCGCCAGCTTTTCGGTCACCAGTTACATCAACTAGACGTTTCGCGATTTCCGCAAATAACTTATGCGCACTGGGACCCCACGGACCGAGGGTCTCGACGCCAAAGGACACAAAGTTGTACTCTCTGCCAAGGCCTCCATATTTAATAACTTTCAGATTTTCGGCATTTTCTGCCGCTGCACCCGCTTTAGAAGTAGTCCGTTGGAGGTGGGACGGTGCCAGTGTGTCTACACAGGTAGCGTCCCACACAAGCATCCGTTCCACACACATCAGGTCTTTTGCCATCATCTCTGACAATGCCAGTCGGCTCAAGAAGAGCAGGCACATCGATGCTGGCAAGAGACCGGCGGATTATGTCATTAAGTGTCGCATGTCTTGAAAAGCGGCCTGCACTTTTTTGACAACAAAGTCCGTGGTGACCCAGTCGGTCCACGTCCGTGCCACAAGGGTATGTGTGTGGAGTGCATACCGTGACCCCAAGCCGCAGAACAGTCGCCAGACGAAGCGAGGTCGGATCCAGAAAGGTACCGGTATATGGAGAAGGATGGGCATGTGGCCAATGACCGGCCTCTCTGGGTCCGACCGCCAAAAGTCTTGCGCGATGCGGACCTGAACTGCGGCTCAGAATCGATTTGTATGTTAAATCGCAATAAATATCGTCCCAGCTCCTTTGAGATTTTAGGTTGTCTGGAAATTCTTTACCCGGGCAAGCAATTTGAAAAGCATTCTTGGCATCCTCCAAGCCCGCAGTCTCATAGTTTGTGGGCAAAGCCCTTAGGACGTTACCTATGAGACGTGACGTGCTATGGGTGGACGACAAAACTGATTAACATCCATATATTTACATACCATCACTGCATGGCGGAATGTGTCTTTGCATTGTGTCACATCTTTAGTACCTACCACTATTTGAACAATTTGCTGCAAGAGGAAGGAAGTTTCGCCCTAGTTGCGTTAAGTTAATTTCAAAAATTGATTTGATTTTTTTGTCAAAATGACACGAATTTCATTCTATTTATGTTAATTTAGGAGCTGGACAGAAACAACATGTTCCCAATGTCCAAGCTAGTTGGTTTTGTTTGATGAAGTTGTATTACTGAGTGCACGCCCGCAGCATCCCGCTGGACCTGCGGCGCACGGTGCTGTGCGTGGGCGTGGCGCGCGGCAGCGTGCGGCAGTGGCGCTTCGCCCTCGCGCGCGAGCAGCGCGCCAACGTGGCCGCCGCGCGCGACGCGCTGCTGCAGGCGCTCACCTGCACCCGGGAGGTGTGGATACTGGCGCAGTGAGTATGCTGCACGTTGTTCTCTTGTATGGACTAACACTTATATTATACTAGCCGACCCGACAGACGTCCTGCTCAAACGTTTATACAAAAATCCCATAAAACAAGGATTTTCACGTATTTGACAATTTCACCGGGTAAGTTTTCCAATTTTTATATCCATATAAACCTGATTCGGACTATTACGAGCATTTTAAAACAAAAATTGGCCATTCGTTCCAGCCGTTCTCAAGTGATGCGCTTACTAACGAACAGCATTTCATTTTTATAGAATATTTATTTATTAATTAATTTTAAATAAAACGGTTTAAAAACCGATTACAATCGTTACAGACACACACACATAAAGAGACAATTACAAACTTGAAGTTAAAACGTTACAAAACTTAACAACACTTTCATGAGGCCCTCTCACAGTACCTACTTCTGACATACCTTCAACAACTGTGTCACAATCTTCATCATCATCATCATTGCAGCCGAAAGACGTCCACTGCTAGACATAAGCCTCCCCCAAGCACTGCCACTTTGACCGGTTCTGTGCTTCCCGCATCCAGTCGATTCCTGCGGCCTTCTCAAGGTCATCGGTCCACCTTGTTGGAGGCCTTCTAACGCTATGTCTTACGCAGTCGCCACTCCAGAATCTTACAGCCCCATCGGCCATCTGTTCTGTGTTCCGCAAGCAATGGCAGTGCCCTGCCGACTGCCACTTAAATTTGGCAATTCTTCGGTTTATGTCGGTTACCTTAGTGCGCCTGCGGATCTCTTCTTTTCAGATTCGATCACGTAGGGAAACTCCAAGCATAGCCCTCTCTTTTGCCCTTTGGGTGAGTTTTAGCTTTCTAATAAGGCCCATTGTGAGCGACCACGTTTCAGTGCCATAGGTCATCACTGGCAACATGCATTGGTCAAAGACTCTGTCTTTCGACACTGTGAGAAGATATTTCCATGGTTCCCGAACGCTGCCCACCCGAGTCGGATTCGACGATTCTTTCTCCAAGTTGAACCTACCTAACTGGACAGTTTGTCCTAGGTAAACATACGAGTAGTCGTCCATAACTTCGAGTATAGCGTCTCCGATCTTCATGAAAGTGGGTGTGTGAGACCTTTGTCTTGTTCATGTTCATTTTAAGACCCATTCTTTTGGAAGCTCTACTGAGGTCATTGAGCATTGTACTGAGGTCCTCCATCGTCTCAGCCATGACAACTACAGAGTGACATTGAAAACATGCGACAAATCGAAATGGGAGATTGTACTCATCATTATGAACAACTTTTACTAAGGGACCAAAGCTACAATCCCAAAAAAAAAAACTGCTGTCCCCTACATTTATGTTCGCAATACCTCATCAAAATGTAGGAAAAGCAGATTTTTTTTTTTGGGATTACAGCTTTAGTCCCTTAGTAAAAGTTGTTGATAATGATGTATACAATGTCCCATTTCAGTTTGTCGCAAGTTTTCAATTTCAACCTGTATATCGTCGGCAAACCGAAGGTGTGCTGTACTCACCATTGATGTTGATGTCTAGCCGTTTCCAGTCCAGAACCTCGAAGACATCCGCCAGTGCAGCGGTGAACAGTTTCGGAGAGATAACGTCTCCCTGCTTCACACCTCGCTGCAGAAGGATAGGTTTCGAGGTCTGGTCCTGGAGTCGGACTGACATAGGCGTTTTCGTATAGTCACTTCAGCACCTCGACTGCAGTACAGCCCATGTCTCGATCGAATCGAAGGCTTTCTAGTAGTCCACAAACGCTAAGCAGAGAGGCATGTTACACTCTTCGGTCTCTTGTATAACCTGCCACGGCGTATGTATGTGGTCTACGGTGCTAAAGCCTTTACGGAATCCGCCTTGTTTGCGAGGCTGGAAGTCCTCAAACCTGTACGCGAGACAGTTCGTGATGACTCTTGAAAACAGCTTGTAGATGGCATAGAAGTGAGATGGACCAATATTTCTTAATATAGGGTATTGTCGCCCTTCTTAAAGAAAAGTATCCACCACAACCACAACCACAGTCCACACCTCTGTTCCATGCCTGTGGCGTTTTGCCTTCGAGTATGACGGAATCAAACAGCTTCTGGATAGCTTTGAGGACGGGTTTTCCGCCAGCTTTTAAGAGTTTGGCCGTAATTCCGTCAACAACCGGTGCGTTGTTGTTTTTGAGGTGCTCAAAAACAATCCTCATGCTTAGGTAAAAATTCTGTTTTAGCTGAAGATTTTCTTTGGTTGTTTGAAAAGTTCTTCTTGCTGATAATAGACGTTCTCGAGGTAGTTTATAACATCACGCTACGACCTTTAGGAGCCGAGCAAAAGTCTGTATAAATGGGGTTAACTAGCCGGGCTGGCTCCTTGCATTCGTTTTAATATCGCCAGTTGGCACTTAAAGCCTACTTTTGTTAGCTTTTCACTTAAACTTTCACTAAAATTGCTAATTGCCATGCTGCTAAATAAATTGAAAACTTGGCATCTACTTATTTCTAAATCAATATTCGACTTAGATTCTTCACTCTAGAAAGAAAGGTACTTAGTACTTTTCACCCTGAATCCTATAAATGGGATTCAGGGTGAAAGTAATAAGTACCTTTCTTTCTAGAGTGAATAATTTGAAGACACTGTAATTATAAATAAAGAAGACTACAGTTTTACATTTACCTACTGATAAATAACTGATGCTGCCAGCCTAAAATGTCTTTTCATAAACATTTTGTTTATCCTGAAATCTCCAACTCATCGGGAGTCATGATAGATGTTTCGACACCTTTTGCTGAACCAAAGCCTTCCTCCCACAGATACCTGGAGTGGACGATCACGGAGGGCTCGGAGGTGCGGCGCCAGGACGCGGGCGCTGTCATCGCCAACATCATCCGCTCGCCGGTGGGCTACTACGTCGCCAAGGACTTCGTGTACCAGAGGATTGAAGACATCCACAATGCGTGAGTATTCAGGCAACCTTTACTTGCCAAGCCTGCCTAGGGCGTGCCGGCCATAAAGCCTGTTCCAAAAGTATCTGATGAAAATGTAACCAAATGGATCAGAAAACGTAGGAGGATGGCCATTTGTATGCCATTTACGAATTGAGTGCTTTGATTCGATTATTTGAAAACTTAAATCATAATTTCTAATTTGAAAACACTTTAAACATGTGTTTAAGGTTCCTTAGTAAACAAGGAACCCTTATAGTTTCGCCATGTCCGTCTGTCTGTCTGACTGTCTGTCTGGCTGTCCCCACTGTAACTCAGATACGCTTAGTGCTAGAAAGCTGTAATTTGGCATAGGTATACATATTAATCACGCCGACAAAGTGCTAAAATAAAATCTTGAATATTTTTTTTTTTTTTTAATTATCATCCCCACATTACGTGCAAGGGAGGTAGGTACCTTGCACGTAATGTGGGGATGATATTTTTTTTCTCTTCTACCCCATGATGCGGGGTATCGTTGAATAGGCCGTTAAAAATATTGTGGGTCTGTGAAGACCACTTTTCGATTCAAGGATCCACTTGCGCAAATATTAAGCATTTACGTGCTAATTTTTGTTAGAGTCAAGTGCCTCCCCAGCTAAATGATTGTTTATGGAGATGTGAAAAAATTCATGGCAGTAGTACATAAATAACGAAATTAATAGGAAAACTATAACGGCTAAGTAGGCTTTACAAGTTAACGAGTTGTAGTCGACCAACTTAAATTTGCAGTTGGAGAATTGACCGTGGCATATATCAATGTATGTTTTTCAACTACAATGTTTTTGTTTTTGGGATAAATTCATCCCAACTTTCCAACTACGGAACCCTTCATTGTGCGTGGTCCGACACTCACATGGCCGGTATTTGTTTTTCCATTAAAAAAAAATGTTGGAAAAAGTGGTGAGATGTAAAATTGAAACCTTTTTAAATACTGATGTGCTACATTAAGTAAATGATTGCGTAAGCATTTCACCTTACCAAGGTTTGTTTACCCTTTCATCATATACTTTTGTAATTGACCATACATGGATTAAGTATCACCACTCGGAGAGACTATTTCAATGCACACGAAGTACACATGATGATGCCTCATAGCGTTATGCCCACGACCGCGACAGCGCGCATATGCATAGCACATACTCAGTACCTATTTATAAATCCAAAGAGAAAATTCAGCTTTCACGTGACCCGAAATGGTGGATCATGCATTGGACGATAACAGCCCTCACGTATGCTACAGAGCACATTTGTTTTACGACCTCAATGTTTTAAAAAGCCCACGTAGAATAATTTTATTTTTTTGGCGTGAACTGAGTCTTTGCGTGGTCAAAAATGATCCCACCGCAAAGAACAATGAAATAAAATACAAACTAAGTAAATTTGAAAGTGGATGTCGGTAATATACATGCCTACATAACATAGTCAACTAACAACACACTTTCATTACTTTTCAGCTTCAAGGGACAGGGACGTCGCGTGGGTCACATCATAAAGACTCTGCTGGAACAGTTCACCACGCAGACGGAGCTCGACAACGTAAGTTGTATTACCTACTTCAAATGTATTTTTTTTAGACTGAGTTTCACACGTCTATCTCAAAATCGTGTTTGCCGTGCAGTTTACCAATCAAGAATTAACTGACCGTGTTGGTCTCCGATACTAAGAACCGAATTGGCGATGTTTCATCTTGCACAATCAATTACCAGTTTCTGGTATATTCATATGATCATCCATAGCATTTTTTGTGTTTATCGATATCCTGTATTTTTCGGCATCGCAAAAAGCTTTCCCCTACAACTGACTGCCGGCTTTCAGCTTGTTTTTTCTTTAAGTAACACTATTTTGAACATCTTATCAACATGTTGAGCTCCTTAAGTTCTGAGTTGAGCTGCACGATTACTGACAAATGCGTGCACTGACTGGATAGGTCCACTCAATCTGTGTGGTTCTTTCCTCAAATGACCATTTCAGACACCAATTTACATGGTCTTCACATGATCTGACCAAAATTTTGTCTGGACTTTAAAAGAGACTGTGACCTCTGAGTTTGTTTCGACCTTTCTTCTCAGAGTATTCAGATAGGAAACGCCGACCTCATCTAGTTTTTTTTTCTAAATATGATTGCAAGTAAAAGTGTTTGTAAAAACCTACTTACAGAAAATAAAATCATTTAATTTTAACAGTTCCTATCCTGGCGCGAGAGGAACTCCCAGTTCCTGGCTGACTCCAAGCTCAGCGTGGAACAAGCCATCGAGAAGGCGAAGGTGAACATCGACTGGATCTCCAAGAACAGACGCGCCGTCATCGACAAACTGAGGGAGTTCTCCACGTAAGCACCTCGCTCACTCTGTAGGGATGTGTCAGGGGAATGTTTTCGTTAATCAGTCATTTGCTCGTCGTAATAAAGGTGAGATTCGCAGACTACACTTTGACTTAACTTTTCTAAGTAAGCGTTTCATACGAATTTGAACCATATTTGTATACCTAATGTTCATACACGAAAAACCTTCTGTGTATAAGTGAATGTCAGGAAGCATTTCGTACGCATATCACCTTTAATAAAAACAGTTCACATTTGTATGCGATGCTTACTTTACTTTGCTAAGTGTTTCATACGAATATAGACCTTATGATATAAATAAGGTTCATTTTTTATGTAAATAAAGTACCTAAACAAAAAAAAATGATGTGTTCCCCTGACAAAATATCCGATACTTAGTAAACAGTTCGCACAGAGCGGTATCCAATGGTTGTAGAGTAAAATGCTTCGTTTAGTAGACCTAAGTAGTTAGTTTAAGTAGACATGTATTGATTTGAATGTACTTATGTGGCTGCTTTATCAAAAACAAAAGGTGCACTTACACGGGCAACCCAATAAGGAATATGTATGTATTTTTTATTTCAGTATGTCAATAAAAGACAGTTAAGTATATGAACCACAGAAAAGTATTAAAAGTTACATTCAACTACCGACTACTTGTTCCTCAAAAAAAATAAAAAATTTCAACAATTTTCTACTAGGTACAGTTCAAACATCCGTTTCTGTCGCAGTCATGATGTGACATCAATTACCGCGAAACTGCTTTGTTTTCATCTGTTTTTTAGCCCCAAATCATATAAGTTTAATTCTTTTTTGTGTTTTATTCAAGCAGAAATCGCAGTCACTTACTTACCTTAGTGAGATTTCTAGCACTTTGCAAAGAATAGATTTTTATTCACATAGTTTTTTTCGTCACATCCGGCAATGTCGAAGACGACGCGTTTTGTGTTTGCGTTCCGTCCCACCAAAAAAACGCAACAAAAAATAATTCATTGCAAAATAAGTAATGCAATAAGTAACTAAAAAAAAATGCTTTGTTTCTTGACGTATAGTTAAACAATGGATAAGTTTTGAATTACGTGCATATTCCATATCGTCGCCTTAGAGTGAAAACCTCGTATATGCGAAAAAGGCAACTTTACTGGAATAATGATTAAATTCTAAGTGTTGGTAAATTGAAAACCTCGTCTGTTCTTTTGCGAGAATTTCGAACTCGCCATAGATGGCGCTACAGGTGACTAAACTTTTTGTGGGAAACTAGGCGGGAGTTGCGAGGTTTTGCTTTCCAAAAATGTAATAAAATAAAAATGCCAAATAACATTCCCAAGGTTTTCACTCTAAGGCGACGATATAGTGCAATTAACTATGACGTGTCTCTCGACAACACCGCAAGCAATTAACTGCAGAGCTGCGATTGTATAGCAGTTGCCAAGAATTGCGCAATTTTAGTTGCCCACGTAAGCGTATACTTAGCTTCATGGATCGCAGCATGTTTTCCCTTTGTAACAGTTTACTACGAGCTATCTACAGTCTTGTCACGGTTATTTTACCTTTGGTTTCGCAGAACTTTATTTAAAAGAATTCACGTTACAATAATATTGCTGCCCGGATGCTGCAGTCTGAGGTGAAATAACTGTATAAAGACTGTATTTATGTTTAAGGCTAAATGCATAGAATTTTATTGTTTTGCGATTTCTTATGAAGTAGAAAATCTGTTTTCATCCAATTACCAGATTTACCAACGAAATTGTATTTTTTTATTCTGTAAAACTGTCGAATAGGTGTTAGAAATGAAATATTTATCTGCTTTCTCGTGCAATTTCTGTTGTCAATCAACGTAAAAAATGATTAGATTCATCTTTAAGCCTACTTGTATTTTATTTCTAGCACCAATTCGTAGGAAGTACTTAAATCTTAGAACAAAATAAAAAGTAAAGTAAATTCTCGATGATTTTAGAACAAAATCGAATTATACAGGGTTAAATTGAATAAGTTGGCAAAACTTCACTGACATCTCAGAGCAAAAAAAACAACAACAAAAATTGATATTAAAACCTACCGAAACTCATAGAGATATAGGATTGGCTTGTGGAGATCTTATAGGCAGTTTCTGCATCCGGTTAGACTGGAAACTGAACCCAACATGGGGAAATAGGCAGATGATGGTGATCTATTGAAATACACATAGGTACCCAACGCGTCTGTGAAGTTTAGGTAACTTATAAAATGTGTCCCTGTATAACCCTCAGTTTATTTTTAGTCCGCGCCGTCAGCCCGCTGCTCCGTGGAAGGGACGCCCTGACTTCATGTTACAATCTATATACGCTATACACAACTTAACTAGAGAACGAATGAGGCCATTTGCATATGACGTAGGGAAATAGGGTAAAGCCTTGCCTTTATTGTGCTTTCAAATCTGTGATAATTTGACACTTTCAGTCACAAGAGAGTAGGTATAACATAATTGTAGGATAAATCACCCTCACTGTATCTGTTTTAGCTTAGTTTTGCAATGCTGAAAGATTTTTAAGTAAACAAATGGTAAAAAGAACGTGTAAACGCCGTATTAATAAATTGTATTATAGTCTTCTGGACAGAAAGTATTTTTTAAAGCGTTTAATAGGTAATAATGTATAAAAATGTTTAGAACTTGGCTGTGCACACTACCGTACATGTGTTGGTTTTACAAATAGTTTTTTTCCCTTCCCCCTTTTTTGTACGTATTCTATTTCAATTGTTGTTACCAGTGACCAAATCATATTTTCCTTCGTTTTACGCAAGCAGCCCCTGTATTTGTTTTTGTTTAGTTTTTATTGTGTTTATAATCTTTAAGTTTTAGATGAATCTTGATAGGAAAATCTAAATAATTATGTTTTGTTTCTATTTTATCATCTTTTTCGTGCTACGATGAGTTTAATTATATTTAAATTTTTCAATAACTTTAGAATGTTTGAATAAGTACTGTTGGAATATTTTTTTTGTTGGCATAGATATTTATTGTTAATAGTATAATAATTCCGTCCAGTACAAGTTAATAATGAATATGAGAACAATCGTTACTTAATTTGTAGAAATAGAATTACAAAATAAATGTCTAATTATTTTATTGTTTTGTTTTATTTTTATTTATTTGTTTTGTTTTATTTTTATTTATTTGTTTCGTGTTCCTTAACTATTTTTTTTTTAGTTTGCTCCAGTGCACATCCCAAAGTAAGTAACTATTTAATTTTGCTTTTTTTAAGCTTTTTTAAAGGGCATTTAGTTGCACAACGCTCTTTTGGCGCATGGCGAAAACCGTAACGAACACCACCTTCTTGTTTTTCAATAAAATATACCATTTTTTTACCAACAGCGTCCCCCTGTCAATGTCATTATGTGCTGAAAGATCGTTGTACCACTACAGGTCCAACAGTTACTGTTTGAGGCTGTTGATGATGAAGGTTACCGGGTTTCAGACTTACACCACTACCGGGCCACCAAATACTCTGTTTTTGTAACTGAACAGACAGCTGTGCTGCTGGGGATTTTGTTGCGCCACTTCTGATACTGCGCCCGCCCGCCCATCACCACTTCCTAGTGCTTTCACTAGGAAGTGGTGAAGGGCGGGCGTTTTTGGGCACAGTCTTATGTAATTTTGACGTTCGAAAAATGCCGATTCTCAGCCTACATTGAATAAATGACTTTGAATAATGAATAAACGAGCGCACGTCATGTCACTTCAATGCCATTGACTTAAGGTTTAAATTGAAAGGATTGACGCGCATTCGTGAAATGTGCCCACTGTGCCAGGTTACCGCCTGCGTCACATGCCTCGACCGCTGACTGTACACGGGGGTCGGGGGGGTGGTGTGGGTTTTTATCTTAAACGCGGCCTGACCGCTCGTACCTGGTCCACCCCAATTGACCCTAGATACGGCACTATCGAACAAATGTGGATTACCATAACACTAAATGGAAATAAAATCGCTATAAGCACAGCGTATCGCCCCCCACGCTTTGACTTGGACCTCTTTCTCGACGCCATTACCGACTCCATTAGCTCCTTAGTAAAATGTGACCACTACATACTGCTCGGTGATTTCAATGTTAACTTACTGAATGCTAACGGGCAAACTATGAAAGTATGTGAGTTTTTGAATAGCCTGAGCCTAAAACAACTGGTAAGTTCGCCCACCCATTTCACAGACCATAGCGAAACATTGATCGACCTTGTCTGTACGAATCTCAACCATAAAGGGATATCGGTTGAGCCCTATCGCTCAATAAATGGTCACTCACTTGTGTGCGAAATTAAATATAAACCCTATACAGTTACATACAGACCCTTTAAGCAAATAAATAGAGAAGCGCTAGATAGTGATTTATCGCACATACACTGGGACAACATTTGTCGCTTGCTTAATGTGAATGACATGACTGAAGAATTTAATAGAAATATTTTAACAATATACGATGCGCACGCTCCGGTTAAGAAATGTTTAATTAAGGAACCGTCATATCCCTGGATTTCATTCCGCAAGTGCATCATCAATTTAATTGTATAACAGATACAATTAAATTGATGACGCTCTGACCAAGTACCGTAAAAGGAAATCCGAGTCCAAAATTACCACTAGAGATTTCAGCTGCTTGTAATATACGAGGTGCATTCAATAAGTACCTAGCCTCATCGCCAGAGGGCGCTGTAGTTTCAAAAGAGTTTTACCACAGTGTAGCACATTCTTTTTTAATTCTTTTTTCAAATTTTCATTCCAATCCCTTCATTTGTTTTAATTTGACAACTTATGGAAGCGAACGTGTCGATCGGTTTTACAAAAATGGAAAAAGAGCAATATCGTTCGGTGATTCGATTCCTATTTTTGGAAGGGAAAACGCGCATCGAAATCAAAGAGCGCTTGGATGCTGTGTACGATGACCCTTCTCCATCGATGGCCACCGTCAAGAATTGGTTCAACGAGTTTGCACGTGGCCGTACGTCGGTTTTTGATGAACCACGTCCAGGTGCACCGAAAACAGCTGCTACGGAGGAAAACTTTTAAAAAATCCATGATTTCGTATAGGCAGATCGCCGATTGAAGGTTCGGGAGCTAGCTGAGACTGTAGGCATTTCAGAAGGAACAGTGCATCATATTCTTCACGAGGAACTCGGCATGAGAAAGCTGTCGGCGCGATGGGTGCCGCGTTTACTCACACCAGAAAACAAGCGCAACCGTGAGACCACATCGGAGACGTGTTTGACGCTGTTTAAGACACTGACAACACCTAAACCGCGGTCCCTGTCTGATTGCATAGAAAAGAAAGAGAAGCGCGATGACACAACGCTTGTAATTTATTGCAAAATATGAAGTAATTATCTATTTACTCAAAATTGAGTTGAGTAATCAAAAATAAAAAACAAACAAGTTCTGTATTCAAATAAGACGTTCTTGTTATTAATTAAATACGTAACGTATGTTCATATTTGATACAGATATTTTGGATTAGAACTCAATGTAAGAGGTTAGTTTAACATTGATATTTTTGTCAATTGGGTCTTGTCAGCCCCTTAAGCGGAATCCAGCGGAGTTTTTGCGTCGTTTTGTGACCGTCGATGAAACCTGGATCCACTGGTACACACCAGAGACCAAGGAGCAATCAAAACAATGGATCCAGACCGGGGAACGTGCTCCAAAGAAGGCGAAAACTGTAAAATCGGCCGGAAAAGTTATGGCCACCGTTTTCTGGGATTCACAAGGTGTGATCTACATCGATTACCTCGAGAAGGGTAAAACAATTACAGGGCTTTACTATGCCGATTTATTGGGCCGATTCGACGCCGAATTAAAGAAAAAACGACCCCATCTGGCGAAGAAAAAAGTGCTGTTTCACCACGACAACGCACCGGTTCACACGTCTGCCGTTGCCATGGCCAAATTGGTCGAATTACGCTACGAATTGTTGCCCCATCCACCGTATTCTCCAGATTTGGCCCCTTGTGACTTCTTTCTGTTTCCTAATCTGAAAAAATCACTCGCCGGGAATAGATATGGATCGAATGAGGAGGTCATCGCCGCCACGGAGGCCTATTTTGCAGAGTTTGACAAAAACTATTTTTCGGACGGGTTAAAAAAGTTGGAGCATCGCTGGGCTAAGTGTATCGAACTAAAAGGAGACTTTGTTGAAAAATAAATTGCCACTTTTCCAAAATTTTCGTTTACTTTTTGTAGGCTAAGTATTTATTGAATGACCCTCGTATCTTATATTACAAGCAGCTGAAATCTCTAGTGGTAATTTCGATATTTAGAGAAAAAGTTGCTTATTTCGAATTCAACATTAATAACCAAATTAGGGATCCTAAAACATTATGGAAAAATTTAAAATCCACTGTATTACCAGAGAAACAAATTGATGAACTTCCTTCTCACTTCAGAGATCCAATTCAAATATATAATCACTTTTTTAGTGTTCCTGGTAACCCTGCCTGCAATATATCGCAACGCGCTTTCTTTGAATCGCACCATTATGGTGATGATAGCTATGCATTTGCTTTACAACCAGTAACTGCGGATCAAATTCTGCGATACTTCAGCCAGCTAAAATCTAACGCTGAAGGCTGTGATAAGGTGACCCTGAATATGCTTTTACTTACACTCCCTCATACACTAAAAGTCATCACTAACATTGTGAACAGCTCAATCGTATCAGCAACATTCCCTGACATCTGGAAAATTGCTATAGTTAGGCCATTGCCTAAAAAGACCTATCCCACTGACTTAAAGGACCTTAGGCCTATTAGTATTCTGCCTTGCCTTTCTAAAATTGCTGAAAAGGCGGTATGCCAGCAGCTGTCAAAATATGTAGAAGATAAAAACATTCTGCCTGAGCTACAGTCAGGCTTTCGGAAACAGCGTGGTACCTCTACGGCTCTTTTGGACGTGACATATAACATTCTGTCAGCACAGGATAAGGGCCTATGCACACTTCTTGTCCTACTTGATTTTTCGCGAGGTTTTGACTGCATAAATATAGATTTGTTCCTATCACAGCTTCACTACTATGGATTTGACCAAAATACCATACACTGATTCCAAAGCTATCTCACCAACCGTCGGCAGCGTGTGGAAATACGACTGAGCAATGGCGCATCTCTTGTTTCTTCACTTACTTCTGTTTACAGGGGAGTCCCGCAAGGTTCAATACTGGGCCCTATCATCTTTATCTTGTATTGTGCGGATATTACAAATTCCCTGAAGCGATGTAGGTACCATATTTATGCTGATGACGTGCAAGTCTATATCTCCTTTAAGCCAAGTGACTATGACATCGCGATAAAGGATCTAAACGATGATCTTGACAGGATAGCATGTTGGGCTGAAAATAACGGTTTAGTACTTAACCCCTCTAAAACCAAATACATGTTGTTCGGAACTAGGAACCAAATCAGTGCAGTGCCGGCAACACTCGACGTTACCCTGCTGGGTGAGTCGGTCAGTCGAGTCAGTGAGGCACGGAATCTGGGTCTGAACATGGACGTTGGGTTGAGATACGAAGCGCACGTGTCCGAGTCAGTGCGCACTTGTTTCTACCGGCTTAAGGTCCTTTATAAAATTTTATATCAGAGGAGCTGCGGATCCAGCTCGTTGAGTCACTCGTGCTATCCAATTTGAACCATGCGGACACAGTTATTGGCCCTCGACTACTAGCAAGAACTGAACGACTGATCCAGAGGGTGCAAAATGCCTGTGTTCGATTCTGCTTCTCGGTCCCACCAAGAAGTCACGTAACGCCATTCTTAAATAAGCACTCTATCCTCAAGATGAAGTCACGGCGCAAGTTGCACTTGGCATGCCTACTGTTTGGTGTTATAAAGTACAAACAGCCGACTTACTTGTACAATAAACTGAGCTGGATCGCTAGTAGAAAAGAATGCGCAAGTAGACAGTGCTCGCAGCAACTCTCCACTCAATCGCACAAGACAGTTGCTTTCAGGGGAAGTTTTAGATACGCCGCATCCAAATGCTGGAACAATATTCCCCCGCCGACAAGGAATCTTAAATGTCTTGGTACCTTCAGAGTTCGACTGCGGCAGTTTCTTATCGCCTCGCAGAAGAAACTGGGTATGACTATTTCGAACACGTCCATTATATAACTGGCTGTCGTGTTCTTCCCGAGTCAATCTGACTATACTACAACTAGCGTAAATCTGTGGACAGAGGATTACCGTAATTGAATGGTTTTTTGATATGTTGTAATAGTTTCTAATAAATATTCACATTTTATTTTCCTTTAACTATTTATTGTGAACATATTTTCTTTTTGTCAAGCCAAATCGTTTATTTTATTCACACTGAAGCCACTGTAACTATAATAAGATTATTCACTTAGGTATATAACTTTCTAAATTATCAAGTAATCAAACCACAATCAACACATTCAACACATTCAACAAGAAAGTTTCCCAATACAATACAAAACTTTACTGTAGAATACATCATTTTAAGTTGCGGGTATACTTACACAATTTCACTCCACGCATAACACTTTGTCACAACACCAACGTCTGCTCGACGTCCGTATGTCACTGCAGGGATCCAGCAGAATATCAGCGTCAGGTATATTTGCCTGACACATGCTGAGCTGGACTCCCATTTGGTGCAACCTTGAGACACACCGCACCTTGTTTGATAATTAATTGAAGTATGTCGTAATGTTACTCTATTTCTTTAAGCATGTTTTTCTTTTTTTTTTTTGTATATTGGCACCTTGTTTTTATATACATTCCTGTAATTTGTTATCCATGTATTGTGCTATTGTGTGTTGTGCTATGTCTTTTGTGTGCACTGAATAAATGTTTAAAAAAAAAAAATGTAACAACTATACCAATATCGTCTGTTTTTTTTAAATTGATCAGTTAAATATTAATTATGTTATTGAAAGGAGCTTCCATTTAAGAATAATTCTTCCACGGTTCCAGGGAATACACCAACACGGATAGACAAGACAGAACGTTACGGCTAAGTCTGACGCGCAGTGCGGCCACCGTGACCAGCGTGCATGCGATATTTATTGTACTTACTTCCCTGTATATTGTATGAGAAACTATTAGAATTTATATCATGATAATGTTGTTTTTCTTTGGGCTATAAAAGTGTTGAATAAACAAATTAATGCTAGAGGAATGTGTGCAGGTGTTATACTTACGTGTGCAGGTGTTACGCTAATGTGTGCAGGTGTTACGCTAATGAGTGCAGGTGTTACGCTAGTGTGTGCAGGTGTTACGTTTATGTGTGCAGGTGTTACGCTAATGTGTGCAGGTGTTACGTTAATGTGTGCAGGTGTTACGCTAATGTGTGCAGGTGTTACGCTAATGTGTGCAGGTGTTACGCTAATGCGTGCAGGTGTTACGCTAATGTGTGCAGGTGTTACGCTAATGCGTGCAGGTGTTATGCTAGTGTGTGCAGGTGTTACGCTAATGTGTGCAGGTGTTACGCTAATGCGTGCAGGTGTTACGCTAATGTGTGCAGGTGTTACGCTAATGCGTGCAGGTGTTGCGCTAGTGTGTGCAGGTGTTACGCTAATGTGTGCAGGTGTTACGCTAATGCGTGCAGGTGTTACGCTAATGTGTGCAGGTTTTACGCTAATGTGTGCAGGAGTAACGCTAGTGTGTGCAGGTGTTACGCTAGTGTGTGCAGGTGTTACGCTAGTGCGTGCAGGTGTTATGCTAATGTGTGCAGTTGTTACGCTAATGAGTGCAGGAGTAACGCTAATGTGTGCAGGAGTTACGCTAATGCGTGATGGTGTTACGCTAGTGTGTGCAGGTGTTACGCTAGTGTGTGCAGGTGTTACGCTAGTGTGTGCAGGAGTAACGCTAGTGTGTGCAGGTGTTACGCTAATGTGTGCAGGAGTAACGCTAGTGTGTGCAGGTGTTACGCTAGTGTGTGCAGGTGTTACGCTAATGTGTGCAGGTGTTACGCTAATGCGTGCAGGTGTTACGCTAATGTGTGCAGGTGTTACGCTAATGTGTGCAGGAGTAACGCTAGTGTGTGCAAGTGTTACGCTAGTGTGTGCAGGTGTTACGCTAGTGTGTGCAGGTGGTACGCTAGTGTGTGCAGGTGTTACGCTAGTGTGTGCAGGAGTAACGCTAGTGTGTACAGGTGTTACGCTAGTGTGTGCAGGTGTTACGCTAGTGTGTGCAGGTGTTACGCTAATGTGTGCAGGTGTTACGCTAATGTGTGCAGGTGTTACGCTAATGCGTGCAGGTGTTATGCTAGTGTGTGCAGGTGTTACGCTAATGTGTGAAGGAGTAACGCTAATGTGTGCAGGAGTTACGCTAATGCGTGAAGGTGTTACGCTAGTGTGTGCAGGTGTTACGCTAATGTGTGCAGAAGTAACGCTAGTGTGTGCAGGTGTTACGCTAGTGTGTGCAGGTGTTACGCTAATAGACAAAATAAGAAATGAGTATGTATATGAGGAAGTCTGAAAGTGGCACCGGTCACTGAAAATGTGTGTGGAAATCGGTTGTCATGGTATGGGCATGAGATGAGGAGGAATGAGGAAATGTCGTAAGGAGTTTTGAGTACATATCTGAATGTGGGTGGCTATAAAAGTAGAAGAAGACCAAAAAACCGATGGATGGACTGTGTGAAAGATGATATGACTAGAAAGGGGGTGACTACTGAGATGAGAACTAATAGATAAGCATGGAAAGAAGACTTGCACGTCTTCACGAGTGGACGATCGTACCTAATCGCTCAGCGCTCCCTGGACAGTCAGCCCTGCTAGCGTATTTCCATTTCTGTGTTCAATTCAGGACACCGGCATCGGTTGCATGAAATAACCACGCTTTTGTACCGAAACTGCTGCTGCTCTCGAGGAGCGCTGGCAGGCCAAACTATAGCACGGTAGGTACATACCGTGCGGCCTAAAAATGGAATCTTACAATCCCCTTTGTGAGTTTTCGCAAAACGAACTAGCCACTACTATTTAGTTAGGCTAGTGGCACTGGACGTGTAGTTTTTTAGATATTTGCGAAAAACTATTTGAAGGGACTTTCTACTGCATAATGCGTCTCAGCCTCCATACCTTAGGGGTATTGCCTGGTGGTTTGATGTTGTGTGTTTATTAGGAAACTTAAATAAAATAAAAAAGTATATTTTGATATATCTATAATGTATAATAAAAACTTCAGTGTATACTTAGGGCTACAGTAAATAATACTTTACAAAATGCTTCAATTTCGACTTCTACACAATGGCACCGCGGGTAACTTTAGTATACAATCAATTATGTACTTGGACACATCTAAATACATAGTTAAAACCCATGTCATCATATAAGTAAATTAAGTTTACAGTTTGTACACCTCTGCCCAACCCTTCGGGAAACAAAGCATTATGTTATGTTATGAAAATGCAGTTTCTATGATTGACGCATCATGGGCCTAACATGTTTGAATAAATCAGGCCTTTCATGACCTCCGGATAATTTTCGGAATAGTTATCTGGCTTATGTAAATTCTATTTCTTCATTTATATATTTTTTGTGGAAGACATTGCCTATCTAGACACTGAAACAGACCAATATCATATTTAAATCTGCAATTTAAGATGCTTTATTCTTTATTTCTACTACCTACTCATTATGAGCTATGTACAAAATCTTATAATGGAAGAATCGGCACCACAAAGATGCAAAATGGTTAAATTGGCAAAGGAGCACAGAGCTTTTAAAATGTATTTAAACATGTACAAGATAATGGAAGCAATTCACAGTAACTATACAATATCATAAACTTTACAATAATATTAACATAACCTTAGAGTATTCAGATCATAAAGTTATTCACTAAAACTAATAAGTCACAAAATTATAATAATTAAATATAATTGTCATAATAATGTCTCGGTCAACTTAATATTTTGTTGAAATTATCATTTTAAATACAAATAGTTTAGAAAAGTACTACAACTTGAATGGTTATTCGATTTTAATCATTTTACAATGATATCGAATGTTAAACTATCGATATAATTTAGACTCGACATCAGTCAGATAAAAAAAAAGCTCAATTCTCTTTTGCATGTAGTCACAGTTATAAATGCAATAAAGACGCATTTGAAAAAATAAATGCCGTAATCACAATCAATTTTGGAATAATTATAAATACAAAACGTACTAATATAATTTCTAATAAACAACCTATAAAAATTCTAAAATAATTTCCATATTGTTCGATGCCATTTTATTCCTAAAACTATTTAAAATTGCGTCAAAATATTTTTTTTCAACTATTCAACATTTAATATTTACGCTAATGGCAACACTGACAAAGATGGCGGATAACACTAATACAGTTGGCACTACTACACACAATAAGGCACTCTTCGTGTACTTTAGATTTACAAAATTTCTAAAAAACATCTTTATTTTTCTTTAGATATGTTACTAGGTTTCTGAAAGGCTTAGCTAACGGAATGTCAAGCTCATGTTAACTTCAGTAGTTGGCTGACTGACAAAAATACAGCCATTTAAATCACTTGGCATTGAGTTTGACAGTCTAGGTATAAGAAAAATTTCAGAAACTGGTACCTATTTAGTTAATTTTTCATAAAAGTTATAATATCAATACTAAAATTATCATTTGTCATACTGTCATATTTCAAGTTCTTAATAATGTCTTAAAAAAATCAATTCCTATAGATATGTCTGTTATTTCTTTATATTCTACCTAGCGTCGTATAACATTGTTTTCTTTATTCTATTACTATTTTAATAATAGAAACATATAAAACATAATAAAAGCACAATTTATAGCTATCTACTTACTGTACGTTTAAAGGACCAAACAATCTATTTGGATTAGCCGGAAATAGGTAAGCCGACGTCAAACATAGCCTCAAACACACAAATACCTTCAATTTAGCGATGTCGTCTTGCAATGTCTTCAAAAAAGTATGAAATAAATGTTTGAAGTGATATTCAGCAAACTTTGGAATACTTGACAGCATGGTCTACTTATTCAAATAACGACACATCAAGCTAAACATTTACATGTATAGCTAATACGCAGGTAATCAAATAAAATTGTTGATATTAGGTTGTAAGTAAAGATTAGATAGTCATCACTGACGTGCCGCTGTAACGTAGAGTAACATCTTTGAAGCTATGTCTGACGCTGACTATAAGGCCTCAGTCCCTAGTCCCCGTCGGCCACAAACCCAGGTCTGGTACTGACGCGCCTCTTGCGCAGCGTGCCCAGGATGGCCAGCATCTCCTTCACGGCCTCAGGCTGTTCTTCCTTGGCCTTCTTCTCGGATACCGACCGGTCGGTGGACTTTAGGTGGAACTTACCGCCTTTGATTTGGTCTACTATTGCATCTATGGCACCGCCTGCGGAGGAGAAATGGGTTAGTTAAAAGAAAGATACTTGGAAACTCTGTTGGGTTTAAGTTTTTACATTTTTTTGGACCGAAAAGTATCCGGTTTTAACTTGTAATTAGGTACCGAGTTCACACTACTCACAAGAAAAGCGGGAAATGTTTAGAATCCATCGTCGGATGTTATTAAGTTTACCCACTAGGAAATTGTCAATAGCGCCTTATAGCCTACAATACGCTAAATGTATAGCTAATAGCAACAGACTTTCCTACTTCAAGAGATTTAAAAGCAACTCTGTGATTATTGTAACTTATCACTACGTAGATAGATAGTTAGATAGATAGAATACTCTTTATTATGTACACCATAAAAATTACAGCTATAAATGTAGAAATTTTACATAGGGTGACACAATGGGCGTTCTACGTACCTCTTTTAGAAAAATACAGGCGTGATTTTATCAGTAGTTGATTTTTTTGCGTATCAATTTTGTCACGGAATGGTTTAGTGGTCTTCACAAATTGTTGAGTGCCGACACATACCTACGTATTCCTGCGAATAATACTTGCCCTGCTACCATCTTGCTGACTCGCATTTTTTTACTGTTCCTGTTGTATGAGAGTATAGAAAGTAAGTATAAAAAAAGTATCAACTCACCACATTCAGCCCCATTCTGCTTACTCTTCTTTAGCGTCCCACTCTTATTCGCCAACATATTGGCCATATCCTCCGCCTGGCCGAACTCAAACGCCACCGGCGCGGGCGGAGGGGGCGGCGGCGGCGGAGGGGGAGGGGCCGCCGGGGGCGCGGGGGGCGGAGGGGGAGGGGGAGCGGCCACTGGGGCTGGAGGGGGAGAGGGGGGAGGGACGGGAGTAGGAGGCGGGGTGTGGGGGGGAGGGGGCGGTGAGGGTTCACGTGGTGTGGTGGCTGGAAAGATAGAGATAAGATAAATAAATTATTGTTATAACATTCTGCTAAAGACACTAAAGTATTTTATTAATACATTGTTCACCGAGGGGAGAAAGTGACCGATTACTAACGAGACAACCGTACACGCACAAGAGGCCCGTGTTCCTGTGGTGCTGTCAGTCACGTGGCTGTCACGCTCCACGCTCACACGTGCCTCACATTATTGTTCAGCGCGGTCTGTCTGCTTCTATTCTTTAATCTTTGTGAGTAAAATTGACAGTTATTAAAACTTAATGTAAAGCTACGCGCGCGCGCGCGATTTTCACAACTTTGCCCTAATTAAAAAAAAAAACAGCACGTTAACAATGGCTTTCATACACTTTTTCCACCCGCACATTTGTAATACAGTGATGACGCACAGTCTGCCTCATTTAAAAAAGTAATAAGGTACTTTCCAAACAGGTATAATTTAAATTATGTTTATAAATATTTGACATGATTTGTGTACCAAATAAAATAAAAGTGAAGCTTTTCTACACCGTTCGAGTAATGTTTGCCTCGTTAATAAAAACTAGGATGATGTAATTGGAGACTGCAAAGGGAAAAAGGCTTTAGTTTATGAATGTTTATATACTTAATCATAATCTTAAATTCATTCATTCACTGACAGAAGGGTTCTGGAAGCATGAAATTTTTCCTCGTATAGCGAAAGGAAGGATTTTTGAAAATGCATTATTCCCTAATTGAGTTAAATAGTGGATGACAGTTTGTATGCAATTTCGTCACTTGCCGATGGGAAATCTTATCGGGGCACACGGCTTGTTAAATCATAAAACATTATCATAAGTTTCCTGTAAACCTATGCAACCATGTCTCTCCATGGTATCTCAAATAGGAACAATTCGCTACTCACCAACAACTTCAACAACCTCCTCCTTAACTTCTTCTTTCTCTTTCTTCTCCCCTGCATTCTCAAAGTAAGAGATTCTGGACATAAGATTGGACCTCTTCTGGACAGGCCGATTCCTCTCCATCTCTTGCAGTCTCTTCTCTGCCTTCTCTGCCCGTTCAACTGCCTTCTGTGCGTCTTCTTCTGCCAGTCTTATCTTCTCCTCCCAGAGGAGAATGTCTGTGTCTTCGTGTTTCTCTGCTAGTTTTAACTGGAATTAAAATTGGTGGTTAAAATATTTGTTAAAATGAAAGTTTGACCTTTTCATTTTAGTCAACTTAACTGACCGTGGACACAGTAGCGTGGCCAAGGGCGCATGAACAAATTGATTAGCATTCGAAAATATTTGTTGGAGCTGCTGAAGATCATAAAAATTATCTTTGCATTGTATAATTTCAATCCCTTAGAATTGTATAATTGCATGGCACATGTGTGAGCACTTTGTACCTACTATAAAGCTACATTTACTGTGTACGTCTTTCATTGAGTTGAATGTGCCCTGGCGGCTGGGAGTATGTCGTGCTCACTCAGATGTCTCGCTGATGGTGGCGCGTGTGTTGGATCATTTAGCTCCCTTCAAAGTCGTCTGCTTTTTTTAAATAAAATTATAATATAACATAAGTTACGTTTTTGACATGACAAAAATAAATGACAATTGGTTAGCAGAATGATTCGTTTAATTAAATTATGAAATACATTTAGCTGCAATGGCTTCATTGCTAAATTTAAGTTTCATTTAAGTCAGTGCAATCCTATTAATAATACACATGCGTAAGTGTGTTTGTATGTCGTGGGAAGGTACGAAAGGGTTACCGAGGATCTGGCAACATAGGCAACGGAAGGAATACGGGTGGGTTTTAGTCAGTAAGAGTCTGACACACCCTCCCGCTCCGCCCAGAGCGGGAGAAGTTATTTGATGATTTCCCAACCAAAAAAAAAAAAAAGAAAAGTGTGTTTGTATGTTCTTCCATCACACAGAAACGGTGTGTTTGTTTGTGTAGATATAGTTATATATAGCCTTCCGTATAACATAGGTTACTTTTCTTTCCGGTAAAATCTCTCACACGGGAACAAAAGCTAATTACAAAATCGCTCGTCCCCACAACACGATACGATTAGGCGATGCTTGGAGGAGGCCATGTCCAGCAGTGGACGTCTTTTGTCTGAATAAAGGTGATGATATTACGTTGGTCTAGTGGTAGCAAGCGCTATGGTAGCGCGCGGGCAAAATGTTATTGTGTTTTTCTACCTGGTATTTCTCAATAGCAGTCCGGAGTCAGGATTTGTGCCCGCTTGATGGCAATAGGTGCACCCCCTATTACATGGGACTTAAAAAAATCATAACTGGCGACATGTGGGTGTACTACAGGTACACCTCTGCCCAACCCTTCGGGGAAACAAGGCGTGATGTTATGTTATTACTAAAGTACCTATGTTTGTGTGTCCGTCTTTCACGCAGCGACGGAGCGACGGATCGACGTGATTTTTTGCATATGATATAGAATATTGTCTTGTGAACAACTCATACCTGCAGATCATCAAGCTGGTCTCTATGCCTCGCATGCTGTTCTTCAAGCGCATCTTTCAGACTGTCCACCTCGCTCAGCAACAACATGAGCCGCTCGTCCAGCGCCAGCTCGCCCAGCAGGAGAGAGCTCTGGTGTGTGAGCAGCTTTACGCGTTTCTTGGCCGCTCGGGCTTCGGTCTTGTATCTGGATGGAGCGAAAAGGGCTTTAAAAACTGTTCTATTTGAAATATTGTTATAGATAGAAGAATACATCCTTCATAATATTAGATCCTCCACAAAACGGCCTAATATTATTTAACGATTTAACGCTGATCAATACAGATACAAAAAGGAGTTCAGTGAGCATTTGAAGGTTAGCCGCGCACTGACGCGAGCTCGTGTTCTGTAGGAGAGTCTACTGTGGACCGCTAGCGACTAGAGCGCCCGACACAACCTATGTAACACGCAAAAGTTCTTATATATATATATTACTGTGTACAATACAGAGTATTCTATTAAATTATTTCTATTTATCTGTAGTGATGTCATCGACATTTGTTGGTCGCACTCCAAACGTACCTATTGTCAGCGTCAGCGACTGAAGTTGTTATTACCTAACAGACTTGAAAAAAAGAAGGTTATGCATTCAGCGATTTTTTTTAAATGTATTAATGCTGATCATTTTCCTACATTTTGAACTTGACACTCACAGACCACTATGGTGTGAACACAGCCTTAGTCTTAACATATGTGCTTAGAATTAAACAAGTGTATTCCCTGCGAGAAACACGTAACTATGACATGTGGGTGGTCTAGATCTCGTCATAGAGTCCTTAGGTACAATAAGCAAGAAGAATGTGGGAGCCGTACAAACTATAAGAATATATATATAGAATATAAGAAATGCATTCATAGTGACTCCTGCGCTGCCACCGACGACGCCGTAAAAGTGGCGAAGTTTTGGGGAACTAAATTTAACAAGCTGTCGTGACTCGTGGCGTCGACACAAACAAGAACTCACGTCTCAGCCATCGCTCGGTCCGTGTCCGCATTGTTCTTCAGTCCCGTCACCTCTTCCATCAACAACTTGGACACTCGGTTATGCCTCTCTATTTGTATGCGAAGCTCTTGTAGTTCCTTCTCTTGGGCCGAGGATTTCTCTTTTTCGGCTTCTAGTTCCTGGAAAATTGAAGTTTATGTTTTTTTAGGTATCTATTTGCTCGTCTAGTTTCGGATTCAGACGGTTTTTTTTTCCCGACGGTAGGATTTAACCTGGTAATTGGTGGCTGAATGATGACGGTTGGTTATGTCTTAAACACAATTTTGCAAGGAAATGTAACAACACGGTGTCCATGTCCAGGTTTAATGCGTTCGACAACGATAAACAAAGCTGGAATATTTCATATGCCTATCATTTCAACAACAGCAGTACAACACCACCAGTGCAATGCTCCATGTTCAGCATTTTTATGAATATACTTACCTAGGTAAAAACGGAGATAAAAAATACCCTCAAAGAAACCTTATGTGGGGAACAGCTCCCTATTACCATTCCTAGGATGTTTGAATGTGTGGCGACATCTACATCGCCACATGCGAACTACGCATAACATTGACGTCACGCAAAATCCTGCATCGCGCAAGCAGAGTTTACCGCGCAACATCCCGACATCAATCGTCGGGCAGTTGCCCACCAGACACGACACCCGTCTGGTCGGAGGATCCTCCCTTTTCTATAGAAGATAAGTGAACTTTACACCCTGTTCCTCATGCCTCTATAAATGCAGGCTGACGCTAAAAAAATCTTTGAAATAAATAGTTTTTTTCAAAGATTCTGTTGTTTTGGCATCAAGAGGGATTCGGAATCGCTTTGGACACTTCAGAAACTAAGATTTGCACAGCTACTATCTTATGAGAGTAAATCAGTTACCTGTCCAATAGCCACATTGGCCTCCTGCGCTTCAAACTCCTGCAGTTTGGCCGCGTTGAGCTCCGTCTGCAGCGCCGCTATCTGTCGACTGAGCTCCGAAACTGTTTGCTTTAGGAACTCTACTTCTTCGTTGCTGCTAGCGTCTGATGCTGAAACAGAAATGAAAAAGTTTTTTCAAGAATTTTATGTTTTTTTTTTGGTTGGATAACCAGTTTTGGGGACCCTGGTCAAGTTGGTGGTAAAATTAAAGTTGCTACACCAAAAACCAATTTCAACATGTTTTGATTGATATCTGGTCATGTCCTGCGATTACAATCGATTTCTAGAAGGCTATCAATACAAAAATAGCTAGCAAACGGTTGTGATTGAATGGATATAAAAACAGCTAATCAAATCAATTGACAGGACTCAGGCAGAGTGTTCGCTCATTTTTGGTTTGATTAGTCTTTTAGAAACTGACGGGTGTTGAATAGATTTGTTTGTTAGCCATAGTTTTTTGAAAGAACAAAGTGGAACCCGTACACCATTAAGGCATGCACCAGGGTGGCCCGCGAAATTCAAAGTTTCATACGTTTTTTGCAATTTGCTGATCAGTTTTTCAGGTTGTACTTATGTTGATCAAAATATTATTCGCGACCGTAACGAATATGTATTTTAATCAACAATCAATCAACTCAGCCCATCGCAGTCCACTGCCGGACATATGCCTCTCTCAGGCTGCGCCACAACACTCCGTCTTCCGGCTTCCGCATCCAGTCTGTCCCAGCCACCTTTTTAAGGTCGTCGGTCCACCGTTGCTGGGGGCTCCCACACTACGCTTGCCGATACGCGGTCTCCACTCCAGGAGTCGTCTGCTCCACCGGCCATCGGTCCTTCGACAAACATGGCCAGCCCACTGCCACTTCAGCTTGCATACTCTGCGGCTATGTCGGTAACTCCGGTTCTCTTCCGGATAACTTCATTTCTGAACTTATCCTTCAAAGAAACTCCGAGCATAGTCCGCTCAGCATGCTATGAAAGCATGCTGAGCGACCTTGAATCTGTGGACCAGCCCGACTGTCAGTGTCCACGTGTCTGAGTGTTCAATATGTATTTACAGAATTATAACCATTAGAATCATCAATACAACTCTTTCAGTTATAATTAGGTTCAAGTGTCATGATTTCATGAAATAGTCATTCAGAGCAATTTGAACTTAGAGAGTTGTATTGGTGATTTTCTATTTAGTTCAGGTCTTACCTGTATCTAAAGAGTCAGTGAGATCGATCTCCACCGCTTTAGCCGGCAAGGCTTGTATGAGCGCGGTGCTGCGGCGCTTCAACTGTTTGTTCTGCTTGTACCACTCGCCTGCTTGCTGCATCACCCTGAAATTAACGAGGTTAGGTTTTAATACTATGGTTTTAATGATATAAGGAATTTAAATTTACAGTTCGTGGATAGGTGACCATCTACTACACATCGAGACCCTTCCGTGCCTCGGAAAACACGTTAAGCCAAGTTACGGGTAATCAGAAGCCCAAAAGTCTGTCAACCAGTCTTACCAAGGGATATCGTGTTAACCAGTAACTAAGTTGTGGAGGTCAGGTAGGCAGTCGCTCCATGAAAAATACTGGTATTACCAACATAGTTGGGAAAGCTAGGCAGATTGATATATTGGGACAATACGTACCTACTGTTAAGTCTTTAAAACTGGGTCAAATGTCTACTTGGATGATAGAATTTCAATCTAAATACTGAAGATAATAAAGGTTATGGAATGGAAACATAATTTTTACTGAGATAAACCATCTGGGAACTTAGTCAAATTTATAAATATCAATGATTACCATTACGTATGTTTCATCAAGCCTAAAGGTTTTGCTAGTTCTTAGACATTACTGACATCGGTAAAGGAAATTATCGTGAGGACACCTGGACTAGCAACCTAATGATAACTAATGTAAGCTCGAAATCGCCAATCCGCTTCCAGCAAGCGTGGTGATAAATGCTCGTGCCTATTTTGAATGAGAAAACTTTTGCTCTGCAGTTGGACACTATTTATTTGATTTCCATCAATTAGCCAATTATCCAAACACAAAATATCTTAAAAAAATCTCCAAAAATGTAAAACGCCCTTGAATATTATTTTGTATAAGGTTACGTACCACTAATTGATATTTAAGTTCGACATAACGCGTGGCCCTCTTAGATAAGCTAATGTCGGAAACACATTAACGTTTGATTTCAACAACCTTTACCGAGGTACATGTTAAGATAAACCGCAACTGTTTACTAAGTGCGTTCTTTAAATTCTTCGAGCCTAAATAGGAGTTAAGAATTATTATAAAAAAAATTTACTATACTGGTTGATCTAGTGGGCGCAAGCGCTACGGCTGAGCATGAGGTCCTGCGTTCGTTACCAGGTCTGGCAGTGTTATTGGGTTTTTCCACCTGGAATTTCTCAGTCTGGACAAACACTAAGCATTGTCGACCCAGTAAATTGAAAATTCACTAAAGTTGGAACAATCTAACTATCACATAGACAAGTAAACCTTAGGCCCTAGATAGAGTGACATTCTATCAGCGATACCGCTGATGCAATTGTCAAAAATGAGACTGACAAGCTACGGAAAAGATACCAATAAGCTTTTCGGTAGCTCTATTCTGTTGAAAGTAGTTGTAGAAATATACTAAACGCATGTACTTGTCTCGCAGAGAACAGTGGTGGCCCGTGGTAACGGCCCCGACTTACTGAGTCTTGGTATAGGTCTTGGGTTCGAACCTAGGCAGACGCTTTACTTTGTGTAATATAATTTCATCATCACTGCTCTCAAAACGGTGAAGGAAAACATCGTGAGGAAACCGCCATGTCCTAGAACCAATTATTCGAAGACATGTGACATCTACCAACCCGCAATGGGCCCGCGTAGTAGATTACAGCCCACTCCCTCTCAAGGAAAGCAGGTCTGTGTCCAAGCATTGGGAACATTATCTCGGCTCTCTAGACGTTGTATGACGTGGAAGTGACATTCAACCCTTAGGGTGGCAAAGTGATTACGACGCCGACAACTTATACATAAACAGTTCAAAAACCCTACTCACTTGTGCATAACTCCTGCATCCACATCCCTCTGATTTTTGAGCTGCTGGTACTCATTGAACAGCTTCTCCGACACATTCTTGAGCTTGCTGAGCTCTCTAGTTCGCTCTCGGAGCTCACCGTCCAGGTGTTGTCTCTCTTCGAAGAGAATGTTGTATCTGCGCTGTAGGTCATCGTACTCGCGTTTGGCTGGAATTGGGAGAGAGAAAGATGAGTTTTTTTGTTAAAATATAACGTCTATATTTGCCTATGCATATGCAGACCTTTAGTGCTCACATTTCGCGAGAAACTTGTTTAAGTCCCATGTTATAGGCGCTCAATAGGAAAATACACTTATGTCTGACCTGGGAATCGAACTCAGGACTCCATATTCAGCATTCGCGTTTGCTTAGTGGCAACCGCAAATGTAGATTTCGTAGTCAAAACCACGCCCAAGACAGACAGATGGAGATTGGATGGACCTTTCGGTACATATTAATACAAAAGCCTTTACATAATAAATGTACCTAAATAAAGTATTAAGTACCCTCTATGTAAATTATTAATCTATTCATTTTACTAGAAATAATGAATTTAATTATCAATGAATGTCAATAGTAAACTGTAGAAGTTAATAAATAAGTATGAGTCAGCTAAAGAAACAGTTACCCACTGTTGTGTACCTAGTTATCAACTAGCTGCTTAAGTAAGTAACTAGCTGTATATTCAACCCACACTCACACTCTGCACCTACTATAATTCCAGATCAATTTATAAGCTACTAGTTTTTGCCCGCGGCTTCGCCCGTGTGTATGAGAGAAAATATCCCACGGGAACGTACTACCTACCGGGATTAAAAGAAAACGAAGCGATCGCATACTTTATAGCCATGGAAAAGGTCATTGACTCCTAGCGCTGGGCCCGCCGCATCAACCATAATTATTTTGATGCGTAATTTTGAATCAGTGATATCTTTTAAAGTATTCATTAATTAAATAATATGATGTAAAGTCATATTTTAATCTAAATAAAATGCCCAATTAAAATAACATATTTTATTCGATAAGGGGGCTTGTGGCTAAGTAATAACAGCTGCACGGGTCGATCGATCAGGTTAAGCTACGTTTGCCGCGGTTGGTCCGTGGATGGGTGACCACCTTTAGATACTAAGACCCCTCCGTGCCTCGGAAAGCACGTTAAGCCGTTGGTCCCGGCTGTCATTTGTAGATCTTTGACAGTCGTTACGGGTCGTCAGAAGCTCGAAATTCTGACAACTAGTCTTACCAAGGTTATCGTGTTACCCAGTAACTGGGTTGTGGAGGTCAGATAGGCAGTCGCTCCATGTAAAATACTGGTATTCAGCTGTATCCGGTACGACTGGAAGCCGACCCCAACATAGTTGGGAAAAGGCAGGCAGATGATGATCAAGGATTAACATAATAGGTTAATTAATATAATAGGTTAATTAATAGCCGATTAAAATAGCTTCAGAAATAATAATCCTTAAAAGATAGACACGCTATCGCGCACGTTTTGGTTGAACTTTTTAAGATGTAGGTACAATCTCTGTAGAACATAAATTTAAGGCATCTCGTACGGTTTACGCGGCGCACGCCTTTAATTAAAGCTCCTAATCGGCATGTTTTTTTGTAGTTCCGTAGTCAACAAGGAAGCCTTATATTTTCGCTATGTCCGTCTGTCTGTCCCCGGCTTAGCTCGGAGACTCTTAGTACTAGAAAGCTGTAATTTGGCATGGGTATACATATTACTCACGCCGACAAAGAAAAAATAATTTGTACGTAAAGTGGGGATGATATTTTTTTCTCGTCTATCCCACGGTGCAGGGTATTGTTAGATAGGCCGTTCATAACGCGGGTCTGTGAAAACCATTTTTCGATTCAGGGATCCGTTTGCGTAATATCAAGATTTAAACTGCTAATTTTTGTTCCCCCTCCCCCCCCCCTCCTGCCAGCTAAATGATTGTTTTTGGATATATCAACAAAATTATGGCAGTAGTATTTACATAAATTGGCTGAAATATGATATTTCAGCCAATTTACACAAAACCTTCATCATCATCATCATCATCATTTCAGCCGAAAGAAGTCCACTGCTGGACATAGGCCTCCCCCAATGCCTCCAAGGCCTCCCACAAAACCTTAATTAATTAAAATCAAATCAAAATCAAAAGTCATTTATTCAAACTAGGCTTAAAATCAGCACTCGACAACGTCAAAGTAACTTCAGACAGTCCCCTAAAAACGCCCGCCCTTCACCACTACACTACCTAGTGCTTTAGCTGGGATGAAGAAGTGGCGCAACAAACTCCCCAGCAGCACACATTTCTGTTTAGTTATATAAACTTGATTCTCTACAAATCGTATGCAAAGTTATTAACATTACGAAACACAAAACATTAAATTAAATTACTTGCCATATGTTAGCTAGCACACGCCAATATACCAACAAAACAATGAAAACTGTACTCAAGCTGATAGAAATTACAACATAAAAACGTAAACACAACTTAATACCTAAATAAAAGCCTCCAGGCCATAAAGGGCGTGCCCGCTTACTTATGGCTATTGCTGTAACTCGACGTGAGAAATGATAAATTAGCACTATCAAAATAAAATAAATACACAATTACTAATAACAATTAAAACCATGATCAGCAAGACGACCAGTCACCACAAGCAGCACCCGGTCACGAGCTTAACGCAAAGATACACCTAACCCTTCCTTAAAATCACTCCGTCCATTGGTGAAAACCGTTTGAAATCTGTTTTGTAGTTTTTGAGTTTATCGCGTTCAGACAGACAGACGTGGTGGGGTAAAGATACGGATATTAATGTATGCAGAAAATATTGTGCCACTCTCTCTGTCAGACTAATCTTCAAGGATAAAATTATTACCCTTTTCTACCAACTTTGCCCAAAAGGGTTTTTATACCCCTTCTGTAGGTATTAACTTCAAAGAATAATGGACTCCGCGAGAAAGGCTTGATCTCGTATGGTAGCCAATGGTGCCTTTTCCCTTGTTCACTAACTAAACTAAATTTAAGTTCAGTACATCTTTTTCTTTCTATTTCATTAAGAAAAGGACAGAAGATAAATTTTAGTTTAGTCAAATTAATCAGCGCTTGACGTAAATTGACGTAATTTTAGTAGGCAAGTTTTCAATCACGTCTAAACTTGTATGGAGTAGTGACAGGCGCTGATTAATTTGACAAGACTAAACTAAAATTTGTCTTCTGTTCTTTTCTTATTGAAATAGAAAGAAAAAGATGCACTGAACTTAAATTTAGTTTAGTTTGTGAACAAGGGAATCGGCACCATTATTTAATTAAAAGGACATCATCCATTTTGGTCCTAATGTGAAAACCAAGGAAAAATTGCTACATTCGGTTAGAACCAATGTAGTTCTTTTCATACGTTTTCGACGTAATGAATTAACCGTAGACAGAGAATAGCTTTATAGTAATTTAGTTTTTGCCCACGGCTTCACCTGCGTAAAGGTCGGAAATAATCCCACAGGACCATACTACCGGGATTCATGGTATCCTAACCCAAGTCATGGCCTATCAATTTTTCATTTTCGTACCTCAAAATGAAAAATTGGAACTCTCATAGGATGACTTCCTTGTCTGTCAAGACCCTCTTTTTCTCAAGAGCCGCGTGGAGGTATCAAGTTGAAATAAATATCAAACACTTAGATCTACGGTCCCTTGGAGCTAAATATAAAGAAAATCAAACTTCCAAGACAACGCAACAACAAAATACAGCCATTTATGCCGCACATTTGACACTCGCAAATAAACAAAGGCCTATAAGTTGAGCTAGCAGTATTAAGTTAGGCGAGAACCAAGGTCTTACAGTTCAACTGCAAAGTTAAGTTTGTTCTCAATCTTGGATCGGAAATTCTTAGGCTGTATCTTGAATTGCTCGTAACATTTAGTCTGTATTTCATTCAAATCGGTCTTCTCCACTCTATTTAAAGTTCTTTTTCAACTGAAATGTTAAATTAATTCGGACAGACGAGTGAGCACAGCTTTGAGACGGAACCCTCAGGGCGCGAGCCCTACTCACACTTGGCAAGTTTAAAAAAAAATAGGTATTTATGGTTCTAAATTTCTTACTTACCATAATAATGATTATTAATTATAATCATTATCACCATAAATTTGAATTATCTACTCTACAAGCCGCCATTGACCACTTAACTAATACCTACATGTTTGAAAGGTTACTTTATGACTTAAATTGTAATAACTTTTGACTCCTGGGGGACCCCCATTCTTACTACAGATCCGGGTGTTCTTTTTCCGTTAACATCAACTCTCTGAATCCTATCACTTAAATATGAAGTAAGAACATCCAGAAAGGCGTTTCGGATTCCGTAGTGCTGAAGTTTGATCAAAGTTTCATGAAGAACGCAATCGAATGCCTTGCACAAATCGCAAAAAATGCCCAAAGCATCGCATTTATCCTCCCATTATAAACATGTCCTAAAAGTTCAACACCAGTAGTCGAACGACCCCTTGTAAAACCGAACTGTTTGTTATTCATTAATTTATGTTTATTAAAAAGTCGTTGGATTTGATATAAAACAAGTTTCTCGAAATTTTTACTAAAGGTCTGAGGTACTACCCGATTTAGACGGTATTGTTTTACTGTTTTTCATAAGATCCGGAAACTCACCACGGTCAATTATCCCTAATCGGTCAATTCGGTCAATTGGCCCCAGTTGTTACCCATGGACTGGGATCCAAGAGTTGTAACGGAACGTCGGCTCTGCCTCCGCAAGTTTGGAAGGGATTTATAATCAAGATCTAGTGAAACAAATCGGCTCCGAAAAAAAAGTGACTGACGACTTATTAATGTCACCGACACTGCCAGGTTCAGTACCTATTTACAACCATTCGACAGGCTTCAGAATCGAAAATTACACATTTTAGATTGCCTGATTTGATTAGTCCCCGACTGCCCGATTAGCTGTCGGAAGAGTAGCGGTTTTTGGTTTAAACTGTCAAAAAAGTATTTGGGAACAGCGTCTCTACGACTCCTTCATCACATGACTCCCATAAATTGATGTTCGGTTCGGCACGGAAGCGTATCGAATGTTTGTGCCAGATTTAACGTGAACCATTAACAAAGCTGCAAAACTGTTTTTTGTGAAATATAGTTAAACCCCTTCAAAATTTTAAATACCAATAGGTTTATTTATAGTTAGTATGCTTATATTTATTTTTTTCTACAAAATGATACTAAAAACCATTAAAATCCGCTGTCACTTTGTCTGATCGTACAAGTAAACAATTTATGAGTGAAATTCGTACATTATCTGTGGTAAAATGTTAATTTTATTAAATAATTACGATGAATTTTCCGAAACTAGGATTTTTTTTTTCAAAAACTAGGCGTTTGCGCAGTGTGAAATTTTGCGAAAGTGTTTTACATTACGTCTACCTACATGCTATAAAATTGTAAAACTTCGCACGCGCGGGTTACATACTCCAGTGGAGGTATTATGATACTCTATAAAAGAGAATATCAGAACACCTTGAGTTTTGCAGCTCTGGGGGTGTTATCCCTGGTAAATGTCTAGCATAGCTCAGAAACCACATAGGTAGGTACTACTCAACATAACACCAAATTGTTATTTTTTCAGTAATGCACTTACAATAATAGTCAGCCATTGCTTGTCGTCAGGTCTTCATCAGGTAAGTTTTTACGGACATCAACTATTATGAATGATCTGCTGTCACTTCACATTTCATGGCACTTTCACATTTGAACCAAACAACATTTTCAAAGTTTCATAATTTTGAAACAAATGTCCTTTGTTTGTACATTTTTTTTTGTTAACTTTATTTTATTTTTCAAGAACTGTATTCCTGCTGTGTTGTAAGTACCAGCTTACATCAATAAATTATTGCTTGATATTTTTACGTCACTATAACATGTCAACCCTTTGTACGTTTTAATGAATAATACTCATGATGTTACTAACAACCCACAAAATGAATCATCAATGCAACACATAATATTTGAGGAAATTTTAACTGTTTATTTTGTTTTACTTGATAACTGTGGTAAACCTTAACCGCATTTAAGGAAGCCAAACACCGAAAATACTGTCAACTCAACAATTTTATTGAGATTTTGTTTCATGTGATTGAAAACTTCCTGCCAAAAGGATTGCTAAAAAAGTGAATTCATGTTTCTTTCCCGTTTAAAATTTCAGATTTAAAAAATTTGTATTAGCTAGCTTAAGTATCAGCACTTAGAATGTCATAAGTTATATTATAAGTCTGCTAGAGGCCTGCCGTTCTCTACTGCCCACTTCCTAGCATTGTAGCTGGGAAGAATAAGGTAAACAAGCAGATAATATGCAATGACCCACCATGTATGTATGTATTAAGCAATGCACGCTCAGTGGAAACCTTGTCACAGTCACGACGTGCAGCTGCCGACTACTTCGGTTCCATGCTCATAATTATATCAGATCTAAGATTACGAACATACAACAGAAGTAGTTTTGTTTCAGGTACTAAGTATTAATTCAAGATAAACTTTCAGTTTTATGTGCACGTGTTTGATGTTTGTGTGACAAGTGAACAATTTGTTTCAATAAACTTTATCTATTTATACTACAACAGCAACACCTAACGCCTTCTAGATCAAATTCACCTACAATGTGCTCTATCTATCATTGCATTGTTTACCTGGAGATGATGTAGTAGAAAATTCCTATAAACATATAGGTATCCACTATTGTTCTACAAAACCCATATGAACAAATCATTGTCCCTGTGAAAAACCAATCTATTTTGATCATTTATCATTATCTGTTGAAATACAATGCAACTAAGAATTGAATCAAACAAAACAATATATTATGGTATTATTAGTATTATCAGTGTTTGTAGGAGTCATACTCATTATTATTTTGTGTCCAATAAGTATGGATGACCTAATAGCTACCTATGTGTAATGATTTCATGTATATGTATATTTAATTTCATTTCTTAGAAGTATGTATCCACTATTATTTTTCTAGGTAATCCATTAATAACTTTGTTTCACAATTTAATAGGAAAATGGTTTACAATAACATCAATAGTATCACATACCTGGTGACATGTGGGTGTACTATAGGTACACCTCTTCGTAACCCTTCTGGGAATACACGCGTGATGTTATGTTATGTGTTAAAATTAACTGACTTTGTTTTCAGTAATGAGCCACTGTATCCAATAAGTTCGCTTTCTATATCAAAGATTAGCAACACCATCCCTCGTCTCAATTTATTTGGGGTCAGCGCATGATGTGTTCTTCATCACGTTTTCTAGCCGTACATAATATTATAGATACCCATAAAATAAAATTTATAGTACTCAAGTAAGTACTTAATTACTAAACTTCAAGTGTTTTTAAGTTAAACTTAAAATTAACTAAAACCGTAATAATAAGTAACAATATTTTAACCTTGATTAATTAGGCAGTGAGCATACAAATAATCAATATAAGCTACCTCAATGTAGTATCCAATTATATTAAAAATGTGTTTAATAAATGGATTATTATGTATTACTTATGCATCAGACTTTAATCTTATCTATTAGGAATTTACGATAATGTTTTTTAAAGATAAAATCGATTTATCAACATTTTCTAAACTTACTGACTGCAAAAACTAATTTATTATTACAGATTTTTAACGAAACAAATAACAAGAAGGTAAACTACCTTAAAATGATTCATCATTACAAATCACAAAGAAAACATAATGAATCGCCCTAATTTACGACAAACACAAAAATAATTCAAGTATCAAAAAGCAAAATGTTTACAATTACAGTTTGACATTTTACTGTTTGACATTTCGAAATGAAAACGAAAATAGTGTTGCGCAATTAAAAGTCGATATTTTTCTATGAAAGAGCGTAAACCGTTATTGGAAATGGTATAATCACTATTTTATTCCATGTAGACGATTAGTCATCATTATTCTAAGTGTAGTGCGTAGTAAACAGATGATACTGAATGTCTGTGTCAATCCTAACCTACAGTAACACCAATGTTTTGAACTTTATTTGGCAAACAGAAGGTATTAAAAGTTTAGGTATTTCATATGAGCAAGGATTGGGGAAGATTACGAATTAATGTGTAAGCAACAGGTCTTCCGTCATAATCCGACAAATACGCGAATAGGATTTTCAACTTGGTTTTTCGTTTGCATACGACCCGGGAGATATTGTGACATGCGCAGTTTCAACCGTAATAAATAAAGTCGCAAAAACTAAATATATTCACCGTAAAAAATGGGAAGCACTTACCTTTTTCGGATTTAAGTAAATAAGTTTTGTGTTTTCGTTCGGCGTCCTCGTATCTATTTTTCCACTTTTCCACGTATGTGGAGATCGCGATGTTAGCCTCCTTGGTGTGTGGTTGCGCGTCGGGCGGCGTCATCCTGGCCGCAGTGGCGCGCGGGATCCTCGTGGCCGCGCCGCCGCCGCCGCCGGGACAGAGCGAGACGGCGCTCCGACCGCCTTGACACTGATTGTTGCTCGACGCGATCGCAAATACATTATCACCGTTCCTTTTAATCATTTTTGCATTCAATTTTTATTGCACGCGCGCGTCGAACGCTCGCATCCTCTCGTTTTCACGTATGCACAGATGCGACACGTGTTAGATCAACAGGCTGGTGCGCCGCTAGTGGGAAAGTGTTGAAATTAATTCGCGAAAGGACTTCTTTGTTCTCACCGTTGAGGAAAAATACGTGTGATATTATACGCGGCACATCGGAGTATGTCACGCGCGTTCACTTGTAAAGCAGCCTTGATCGGTTAGAAGCTGCAACAAATAATTCGATATAATTATAATAATAAAAAAAGCGCGTCAAGAAGACAAGAATGAGGGCCGAGTGTCAGATTTCAACTAAGGTTACTAACGTAAGCGTGTGGTTGTGATATGATAATGAGGAGTTCGTCATTGTGAGTCATACGGCTTGGTGTTTACGCTTTTTGTTTACGTTTGACGTTGCCTCATAGTTAGCAGTGTTATCGTTCGATCCTTCTTAGAATCTAGTTAGAATTTAGTCGGAAGAAACTATGCATGGAGCGCTTGATAGGCTATCAATAAGATCGAAGAACCGCAACATTATCGTTACGTATCAATTTAGTACCTACCTACTGTAGAGCTAGGTAGTTGATTTGTTCATTTCAAATAATTTACTCAATTGTGTCTGTAGATTGAATGTGTATTTTTTTTTATTTGTCACTAGAGGTTTTCTATTCATTCATTAAAACATTGACGTAGATCCTGCTTGTTAACGTCGTACGTTAATGTTTAATGTAAAACATATATCCGTGTAGTATTTTAGATTTTAATGAATTATGATTGTGAATTTATATGCTAAAAATATCACATTATTTAGTCATTCATTTTATATTTACATGATACATACAGTTAATAGTATGTAGATTTATGATTTTGCTACTTATTTGTGTTTAAAAGGAAATAAAAAATGTAAATGACCCCAATTTTTTTTTTGGTGAACTGCGACCCAGTTAATATTGAATTTTAAGTTTAAAATATCACATAAAGCGCTCATTTAAACTGCTCCGTACAATAATCGTCACAATGTTACAAATCTACAAAGCCAAACTAAAAAAAAATCGGCTTGATCTCAACATTCCCACCATCCATATAAAGAAAAAAAGACTTAAGTATTTACTTACAAACACAAATACACAAAAAGATCACACTATCCCACATTAGTCACCGACAGATAAAATACCACTGAATCGAAAAATAAAACAAATTGGCGACATGCTACCACATGTCAAAATCCACAACTAAACGCAGTCAACGCATTATGTCCAAGTAGGGCTGAACGGAAATTCTAAAATTAAACCATTTCCAGTGAAACGGAGAGCCGAACCGTCTTGTCTATGTAAGAGACATACAACGTGTGGCTTGTGTTGTGTGGGCCGCTCGAATTGTTAGACATCTCAAGTGATTTAATTGTCACGACCGAGATGTGAAGCATTAATCTCTTCTTGTTGCTAATGTCCTCTTGTTTATCTAAGTTTTATTGAACTCCTAATGGGCTGTTTTGAGTTTTGGAATTGTCGCATTAATTTTGTTTGATTGATTGATTGATTGATTATGAGAGATTCTTTTTAGAACCATGAGGCTCGCTCGGAACACAAATTAATCAAACCTATATTAAAATTCAGCAACATAAAACTAGGAGAAGAATCTCGTGTGACATACAAGATCTCCCTGAACGTAGACCCATTTTAGTTTTACACTAATAAGACTAACAGCTTTAAATGACTAATGTCATTAAAAGATAAAAAAAAAAAAATTATATATCCTCACTCACACTCACAGACAATTTACAGCTAACACTAATGAATGAATACAACATCAAAGCTGAATATTATCCCCACATCTCTTGCCTGTCATAAAGTCACAACACTCAATTAAACCTTTAAGAATGCCTTGTTGTTATATTCCAAGCATGCTAAGCACCTGCCTTGAGTTTGAGTCATGTCTTCATGTCGCAATCAAGTATAATAGAGGTGTTTATTAAATCTGCCAGCATTAATACAGAGACATCTTTCAATTAGACTTCATTATTTTGCATGTAGACCACAACTCATGCCTTTGTAACACAAGGCACCTACTTTATTAAACCCTGAAGCTCTTACAGATGAAGTAATAGAAAGCTGCAACGGTACATGTTGGGCTAGCAAAACATTATAGTGACCTATTTGTATCAATTACTAACAACTAGCTCTTCTTTTCTTCTCACCAGTCCACATGGGAAGAATTAGTAATTACAATGAATAAACGTTGTGTCAAGTGTTTGCTTCCTTATCTTGCAGATTGCCACTTCTTAATTAATTGTTACAGTACTGCTTCCCGCAGAATGTACATTATTTTCTTACATCAAACGTGATTTCTATTTTATCGGGAACGTATTTTAAGCTACTCTTATAATAATGAGGAAAGAACGCTCAAAAATGGGATCAAAAATTAGGGCTCGCTTCTTTAATAATTTTAAGCATCTAAAGAATCGCTGCTACATTTAAAGTTCAAGAAACCAATCACAACATAAAAAGCGAGAAAAAAATCCAACTTGAAAACGGAAACCAGACGGGCCTTAAATAACTTAAGCATATTTAGGTAACGAGGTCAAAGTGAGGTTCACCTTTGTAAAGAGCTTCGACAACATTGCTATCGGCAAGGCAATCCGATTACACCAACGATACCCAACTTTGCCATATAATGTATTCATTAAATTCAACTTTTCATACTTCAAAGTGATTTGGTAATGATAAAAATATAGATATCAATAAAATAAGCACGTCACTATTATTAACGACGACGACGACTTTCTTGCATATAGAAAGCCTGTTAGGTAAAACGAATTCAATGCCCAATTATTGTAATCGACAAGTAACCACATAGACTACTCCAAAATTACGCGAATTAAAAGGAAACAAATGACATTTGCAACTCATTACCGCTTCCGCAATAAAATTTAAAGCATTCGCATAAAAACATTAAGTTGCAAATTTTGCAAAATTTATACGACGAGCTAACAGAAAAGTGTGTGCCGCATGCCGCCCACGATCTGCTCATTATTTCTTTCAACTTGAGACGCAAACTTTGATTTACTGTGAAATTGAATTTATAACGTGTTGCTGGTGTTCCCTTTGAAGCTGAGGGAAGGTAAAACTTTATCGACTAGTACAGTTTTAGAAGTAGCTTAAAGAAACATTGTTGGTACTAGTTTTATAGCGGTGGGTAATCCATAAACGAATGATGAACGAATTAACTCAGGGTTACAATAACATTTTAGTTAAATACATTTCTTCGTAAATGTTTTTTCGAATATATTTGAATTAGATTGACTTGCAAGAGTCAACTGATTAATATTTTATGTCCAAGATTTTCATGGTAATCGTCCACGATATCTGGTTCGCAGTTATTGGCTACTCGTATAGGTCTTGACGCAGAACGTCACTTTCGCAAAATTTTATCGTGAAAAATTTGGTCACTTTCCTAAAACGTGATTTTCGCACAACGTGATTTTCTCAAAAACTTCATCTTCACACCACTCACTTTCGCAAAACCACATTTTCGCAATACCTATGTCATTCAAGCCATTTTTTCTCAGGAGAGGCCTAATACTAACACTGCAGAATCAGGTAAGTAATTTATTAAAAATACACAAAAAATCATCAATACATTTTTTATTATATACTTACAGAATTTGTCATATAATGATAAAAAACTACTTAATAGAATAACGTAACAACAAACATATGTAGTCTCGATATGTATATTATAATATACATATACAATTTCAAATAGGTAATACAATAATATATTTTTTTATTATTAATATACACACACATATTAAACACAACACAATAATAATAAACACAACTCTTGGAAAACCTCAAACAACTTTAAAAAAAAAATAACCAAGCCAATAAGTATGTGAATATGTACGTATAGGAATTAATATTAAATAAGTACTGTTTTAAAGTATTGTTTCCTTAAAAAGTTGCAAAAAAATATTTTACTCATTAATTCAGGTAATTTCAATGATTGGCGGTTAACGATACTTTAATACAGTAGGTACCTACTTATTTAATTAATATTCATTCCTATAAGTATGTATTCACATACATATTTTTTTTTTTTTTTTGAGTGTGGGAAATCATCAAATAACTTCTCCCGCTCTGGGCGGAGCGGGGGGGTGTGTTCTGCAGTGTTAGTATTAGGTCTATCCTGAGTGCGAAAATTTGTTTTGCAAAAGTGACATTATGCGAAAGTCACCAAATTTTTCACGATGACATTTTGCGAAAGTGACTTTCTGCGTCAATTTGAAAACACTTGAAGTCAATGCAGCTTCCATATTGCTTCAGGCTAAACTATCAATGGAAGACAGCCTGTGTTTAATAAAACTATTCCACAACCGCTTGTATACGAGTATAACCCACATTTCAAGGAAACACTCACGTCACTTCTGCAGGAAGTGACGTGAGTGTTTCCTTGAAATGTGAGTAAATTCGGCAGATATTATTTTTATGAGCGAATAATAAACGGGTGAGAGCGACCATTGACCTCAGTCCTATTTCTGGGCTCTTGTTAACCTCCGCTCGTAAAATCTCGCTACTGGCTGTAAGGAGGACGTAAAAATGTTGCATATACTGCTTACACCATGTCAATGATGAGCAGTCTTGTCGTGTTTATGGGTGAGCAAGTACTTATTTAACTAAATAAAAACGACTGCAGAGTTTTTGGATGGTAATGGGCTGTGACCGTTGTAACAAACATCGCACCATTTGTTTTAAATGGAGAGTTTTTTTTTTAAGTAAGTTCATCGGTGAACTTTGGAAGACATTTTACTGTTTATGATCTGATCACTTTCATCATTATTCCCGTTTCTGTAAATAAGAAACGAATCTCAACCAAGTGCGTCTGACTCCAACAAAATAAAACATTGCGTTAATGAATCCATAAACATAGCTAAATATGCATTTCGTCATTCATTGTAGGTATGTACCCATAAATTCAACAACAATTCCGCCAAACAAGACCCAAACAATCCTCCTAACAACAGCAAAAACAGGGAAAACGGTCCAATTTTAAGTCAACTAGTGTCAACTGCCCGCAATTATTTGATTCGATTAGCGCAGTTTTTGCGATGGCGTGCAATTAGTCGCAATAGTGACAATCTATCCTGACTTCGGGCGACATTCCGCTCTCCCACATGAAATGTGTCACTCTAGCAGGTCCTTCGTTGTGTTGTGGTGGTGGCTGTACGTTGTAGTACAGATGGTTTTGTACCTAGCCAGTACTCTACGCATAATGTGTGAATGCAGACTAGTACTACTTGCTAATGCATCCAGTCTTCTATCATGTAGATATAATGAGATTTGTAAAAGTAAGACTATTCCTGGATTCAATATCAATTCATCTTAAGTAAAGAGAGCTAATCATCTTCAAACCCTACGTGTTTACTTAGAAAGCTCAGTAGAAAGATCTCTGCGTAACCTTTGACACATCATAATAGTGACTTTTCTCAGAACCTTTAAAATAAATATCCTGTTGATGCCAAGATTTATATCCCCCGCAACGTGTAGGAGGCGACAGGATTTTGCCCGTGTTTATTGCAAAAGTTTTTACTGCACTCGTGGGTTGCAATCTAGTTTTGAACTGATTTATGCAAAACAAAATATTCAATATTTCTTTTATGTAAGCTTAGTAGTGGTCAAAGAGAATATAGTGGTAAAATATAGTTTTATTGGCAGACTAAAAAAATAAAATAATCACAATTTATAAACTTTATAATAAATGAATAAATAAATAAAAACACACCTAATGTCTTTCTAATTGAAACCGTTTTAGGTAAATAAAAATGTTATTGCCAAATTCCAATAAAATTATAAATTAAGGAAATATTTCTTGGTAGTGAAGTTTGAGACCATATTTACAGAGATAATATTTAGTCACACCATAAAATTTACGTTGGCACGGAAACTGTGTTTGTTATTATAACAAACAGTTTCCGTGCCAACGTAAATTTCAAACTTTTTTAGTATATAAAAACCAACAAACGGTTCATCGATATTTTTTCTTGTCGATAACTGTAAACAGCAAGCAACCACTTCATGATTAATAGCAAGTAGTTAAAAACCGTTATTTCAATAAAGTTTTCAAATGCTATCGTTATTTTCACCATAGAGAAATGTCATTATTATTAAATTAGCTAATGGAACATACCTTAATCATGTAATGCGGTATCCTGTTTTCTTATCGATCAGTCACGAATTTGACCGTCTATGTTTATAAATTACAGTGTCGTTTTAATGTATTGAAGGTGATTAATCTTTTAAGATAGAGATCTAACTAACGGCCAATTTGTTCATCGTATAGAAGGCACTAGGCAGACTATCATTAGTGGACAAAAATCTTCAAAATAGTAGACGGATTTCTAATTGCACAATTTGTTCTTATATCATCGGACCCTACTGCTTCTAGGCATATCTTGCCCTAATCCTTTGGACTACTAAAACAACCACCTTCGGGTACCTACCTAATTTCAGGATTATTACCAGTGAGGAGGTAACAAAAGTCAAGGCTCACTGCTCTATTTTAAATATGTTTAACCTTGGCAATGAGTCAATTAGGATCCGATGTAGTTATAAAATACACAGTCGTAGGTGCTATAAACCAATCAATGTAGAAAAATATAAATTATCCTTGACATATTTTACACAAACATTATCCCGCTGTAGGTAACTACAGATGCCTCGACTTAGCGCTTTAGAGTTAAAACTTTAAACCCAAGTGCGTATTATGAATACAGCCTAAATACCGGAGGAAAGAATAATGAAAATACCATTTTAATAATGTAGATCTACTACTTTGCAACCTATACCTATCATTATGATTATTTCAATAATGTAGATCTACTACTTTGCAACCTATACCTATCATTATGATTATTTCAATAATGTAGATCTACTACTTTGCAACCTATACCTATCATTATGATTATTTCAATAATGTAGATCTACTACTTTGCAACCTATACCTATCATTATGATTATTTCAATAATGTAGATCTACTACTTTGCAACCTATACCTATCATTATGATTATTTCAATAATGTAGATCTACTACTTTGCAACCTATACCTATCATTATGATTATTTCAATAATGTAGATCTACTACTTTGCAACCTATACCTATCATTATGATTATTTCAATAATGTAGATCTACTACTTTGCAACCTATACCTATCATTATGATTATTTCAATAATGTAGATCTACTACTTTGCAACCTATACCTATCATTATGATTATTTCAATAATGTAGATCTACTACTTTGCAACCTATACCTATCATTATGATTATTTCAATAATGTAGATCTACTACTTTGCAACCTATACCTATCATTATGATTATTTCAATAATGTAGATCTACTACTTTGCAACCTATACCTATCATTATGATTATTTCAATAATGTAGATCTACTACTTTGCAACCTATACCTATCATTATGATTATTTCAATAATGTAGATCTACTACTTTGCAACCTATACCTATCATTATGATTATTTCAATAATGTAGATCTACTACTTTGCAACCTATACCTATCATTATGATTATTTCAATAATGTAGATCTACTACTTTGCAACCTATACCTATCATTATGATTATTTCAATAATGTAGATCTACTACTTTGCAACCTATACCTATCATTATGATTATTTCAATAATGTAGATCTACTACTTTGCAACCTATACCTATCATTATGATTATTTCAATAATGTAGATCTACTACTTTGCAACCTATACCTATCATTATGATTATTTCAATAATGTAGATCTACTACTTTGCAACCTATACCTATCATTATGATTATTTCAATAATGTAGATCTACTACTTTGCAACCTATACCTATCATTATGATTATTTCAATAATGTAGATCTACTACTTTGCAACCTATACCTATCATTATGATTATTTCAATAATGTAGATCTACTACTTTGCAACCTATACCTATCATTATGATTATTTCAATAATGTAGATCTACTACTTTGCAACCTATACCTATCATTATGATTATTTCAATAATGTAGATCTACTACTTTGCAACCTATACCTATCATTATGATTATTTCAATAATGTAGATCTACTACTTTGCAACCTATACCTATCATTATGATTATTTCAATAATGTAGATCTACTACTTTGCAACCTATACCTATCATTATGATTATTTCAATAATGTAGATCTACTACTTTGCAACCTATACCTATCATTATGATTATTTCAATAATGTAGATCTACTACTTTGCAACCTATACCTATCATTATGATTATTTCAATAATGTAGATCTACTACTTTGCAACCTATACCTATCATTATGATTATTTCAATAATGTAGATCTACTACTTTGCAACCTATACCTATCATTATGATTATTTCAATAATGTAGATCTACTACTTTGCAACCTATACCTATCATTATGATTATTTCAATAATGTAGATCTACTACTTTGCAACCTATACCTATCATTATGATTATTTCAATAATGTAGATCTACTACTTTGCAACCTATACCTATCATTATGATTATTTCAATAATGTAGATCTACTACTTTGCAACCTATACCTATCATTATGATTATTTCAATAATGTAGATCTACTACTTTGCAACCTATACCTATCATTATGATTATTTCAATAATGTAGATCTACTACTTTGCAACCTATACCTATCATTATGATTATTTCAATAATGTAGATCTACTACTTTGCAACCTATACCTATCATTATGATTATTTCAATAATGTAGATCTACTACTTTGCAACCTATACCTATCATTATGATTATTTCAATAATGTAGATCTACTACTTTGCAACCTATACCTATCATTATGATTATTTCAATAATGTAGATCTACTACTTTGCAACCTATACCTATCATTATGATTATTTCAATAATGTAGATCTACTACTTTGCAACCTATACCTATCATTATGATTATTTCAATAATGTAGATCTACTACTTTGCAACCTATACCTATCATTATGATTATTTCAATAATGTAGATCTACTACTTTGCAACCTATACCTATCATTATGATTATTTCAATAATGTAGATCTACTACTTTGCAACCTATACCTATCATTATGATTATTTCAATAATGTAGATCTACTACTTTGCAACCTATACCTATCATTATGATTATTTCAATAATGTAGATCTACTACTTTGCAACCTATACCTATCATTATGATTATTTCAATAATGTAGATCTACTACTTTGCAACCTATACCTATCATTATGATTATTTCAATAATGTAGATCTACTACTTTGCAACCTATACCTATCATTATGATTATTTCAATAATGTAGATCTACTACTTTGCAACCTATACCTATCATTATGATTATTTCAATAATGTAGATCTACTACTTTGCAACCTATACCTATCATTATGATTATTTCAATAATGTAGATCTACTACTTTGCAACCTATACCTATCATTATGATTATTTCAATAATGTAGATCTACTACTTTGCAACCTATACCTATCATTATGATTATTTCAATAATGTAGATCTACTACTTTGCAACCTATACCTATCATTATGATTATTTCAATAATGTAGATCTACTACTTTGCAACCTATACCTATCATTATGATTATTTCAATAATGTAGATCTACTACTTTGCAACCTATACCTATCATTATGATTATTTCAATAATGTAGATCTACTACTTTGCAACCTATACCTATCATTATGATTATTTCAATAATGTAGATCTACTACTTTGCAACCTATACCTATCATTATGATTATTTCAATAATGTAGATCTACTACTTTGCAACCTATACCTATCATTATGATTATTTCAATAATGTAGATCTACTACTTTGCAACCTATACCTATCATTATGATTATTTCAATAATGTAGATCTACTACTTTGCAACCTATACCTATCATTATGATTATTTCAATAATGTAGATCTACTACTTTGCAACCTATACCTATCATTATGATTATTTCAATAATGTAGATCTACTACTTTGCAACCTATACCTATCATTATGATTATTTCAATAATGTAGATCTACTACTTTGCAACCTATACCTATCATTATGATTATTTCAATAATGTAGATCTACTACTTTGCAACCTATACCTATCATTATGATTATTTCAATAATGTAGATCTACTACTTTGCAACCTATACCTATCATTATGATTATTTCAATAATGTAGATCTACTACTTTGCAACCTATACCTATCATTATGATTATTTCAATAATGTAGATCTACTACTTTGCAACCTATACCTATCATTATGATTATTTCAATAATGTAGATCTACTACTTTGCAACCTATACCTATCATTATGATTATTTCAATAATGTAGATCTACTACTTTGCAACCTATACCTATCATTATGATTATTTCAATAATGTAGATCTACTACTTTGCAACCTATACCTATCATTATGATTATTTCAATAATGTAGATCTACTACTTTGCAACCTATACCTATCATTATGATTATTTCAATAATGTAGATCTACTACTTTGCAACCTATACCTATCATTATGATTATTTCAATAATGTAGATCTACTACTTTGCAACCTATACCTATCATTATGATTATTTCAATAATGTAGATCTACTACTTTGCAACCTATACCTATCATTATGATTATTTCAATAATGTAGATCTACTACTTTGCAACCTATACCTATCATTATGATTATTTCAATAATGTAGATCTACTACTTTGCAACCTATACCTATCATTATGATTATTTCAATAATGTAGATCTACTACTTTGCAACCTATACCTATCATTATGATTATTTCAATAATGTAGATCTACTACTTTGCAACCTATACCTATCATTATGATTATTTCAATAATGTAGATCTACTACTTTGCAACCTATACCTATCATTATGATTATTTCAATAATGTAGATCTACTACTTTGCAACCTATACCTATCATTATGATTATTTCAATAATGTAGATCTACTACTTTGCAACCTATACCTATCATTATGATTATTTCAATAATGTAGATCTACTACTTTGCAACCTATACCTATCATTATGATTATTTCAATAATGTAGATCTACTACTTTGCAACCTATACCTATCATTATGATTATTTCAATAATGTAGATCTACTACTTTGCAACCTATACCTATCATTATGATTATTTCAATAATGTAGATCTACTACTTTGCAACCTATACCTATCATTATGATTATTTCAATAATGTAGATCTACTACTTTGCAACCTATACCTATCATTATGATTATTTCAATAATGTAGATCTACTACTTTGCAACCTATACCTATCATTATGATTATTTCAATAATGTAGATCTACTACTTTGCAACCTATACCTATCATTATGATTATTTCAATAATGTAGATCTACTACTTTGCAACCTATACCTATCATTATGATTATTTCAATAATGTAGATCTACTACTTTGCAACCTATACCTATCATTATGATTATTTCAATAATGTAGATCTACTACTTTGCAACCTATACCTATCATTATGATTATTTCAATAATGTAGATCTACTACTTTGCAACCTATACCTATCATTATGATTATTTCAATAATGTAGATCTACTACTTTGCAACCTATACCTATCATTATGATTATTTCAATAATGTAGATCTACTACTTTGCAACCTATACCTATCATTATGATTATTTCAATAATGTAGATCTACTACTTTGCAACCTATACCTATCATTATGATTATTTCAATAATGTAGATCTACTACTTTGCAACCTATACCTATCATTATGATTATTTCAATAATGTAGATCTACTACTTTGCAACCTATACCTATCATTATGATTATTTCAATAATGTAGATCTACTACTTTGCAACCTATACCTATCATTATGATTATTTCAATAATGTAGATCTACTACTTTGCAACCTATACCTATCATTATGATTATTTCAATAATGTAGATCTACTACTTTGCAACCTATACCTATCATTATGATTATTTCAATAATGTAGATCTACTACTTTGCAACCTATACCTATCATTATGATTATTTCAATAATGTAGATCTACTACTTTGCAACCTATACCTATCATTATGATTATTTCAATAATGTAGATCTACTACTTTGCAACCTATACCTATCATTATGATTATTTCAATAATGTAGATCTACTACTACTTTGCAACCTATACCTATCATTATGATTATTTCAATAATGTAGATCTACTACTTTGCAACCTATACCTATCATTATGATTATTTCAATAATGTAGATCTACTACTTTGCAACCTATACCTATCATTATGATTATTTTAATGTAGATCTACTACTTTGCAACCTATACCTATCATTATGATTATTTCAATAATGTAGATCTACTACTTTGCAACCTATACCTATCATTATGATTATTTCAATAATGTAGATCTACTACTTTGCAACCTATACCTATCATTATGATTATTTCAATAATGTAGATCTACTACTTTGCAACCTATACCTATCATTATGATTATTTCAATAATGTAGATCTACTACTTTGCAACCTATACCTATCATTATGATTATTTCAATAATGTAGATCTACTACTTTGCAACCTATACCTATCATTATGATTATTTCAATAATGTAGATCTACTACTTTGCAACCTATACCTATCATTATGATTATTTCAATAATGTAGATCTACTACTTTGCAACCTATACCTATCATTATGATTATTTCAATAATGTAGATCTACTACTTTGCAACCTATACCTATCATTATGATTATTTCAATAATGTAGATCTACTACTTTGCAACCTATACCTATCATTATGATTATTTCAATAATGTAGATCTACTACTTTGCAACCTATACCTATCATTATGATTATTTCAATAATGTAGATCTACTACTTTGCAACCTATACCTATCATTATGATTATTTCAATAATGTAGATCTACTACTTTGCAACCTATACCTATCATTATGATTATTTCAATAATGTAGATCTACTACTTTGCAACCTATACCTATCATTATGATTATTTCAATAATGTAGATCTACTACTTTGCAACCTATACCTATCATTATGATTATTTCAATAATGTAGATCTACTACTTTGCAACCTATACCTATCATTATGATTATTTCAATAATGTAGATCTACTACTTTGCAACCTATACCTATCATTATGATTATTTCAATAATGTAGATCTACTACTTTGCAACCTATACCTATCATTATGATTATTTCAATAATGTAGATCTACTACTTTGCAACCTATACCTATCATTATGATTATTTCAATAATGTAGATCTACTACTTTGCAACCTATACCTATCATTATGATTATTTCAATAATGTAGATCTACTACTTTGCAACCTATACCTATCATTATGATTATTTCAATAATGTAGATCTACTACTTTGCAACCTATACCTATCATTATGATTATTTCAATAATGTAGATCTACTACTTTGCAACCTATACCTATCATTATGATTATTTCAATAATGTAGATCTACTACTTTGCAACCTATACCTATCATTATGATTATTTCAATAATGTAGATCTACTACTTTGCAACCTATACCTATCATTATGATTATTTCAATAATGTAGATCTACTACTTTGCAACCTATACCTATCATTATGATTATTTCAATAATGTAGATCTACTACTTTGCAACCTATACCTATCATTATGATTATTTCAATAATGTAGATCTACTACTTTGCAACCTATACCTATCATTATGATTATTTCAATAATGTAGATCTACTACTTTGCAACCTATACCTATCATTATGATTATTTCAATAATGTAGATCTACTACTTTGCAACCTATACCTATCATTATGATTATTTCAATAATGTAGATCTACTACTTTGCAACCTATACCTATCATTATGATTATTTCAATAATGTAGATCTACTACTTTGCAACCTATACCTATCATTATGATTATTTCAATAATGTAGATCTACTACTTTGCAACCTATACCTATCATTATGATTATTTCAATAATGTAGATCTACTACTTTGCAACCTATACCTATCATTATGATTATTTCAATAATGTAGATCTACTACTTTGCAACCTATACCTATCATTATGATTATTTCAATAATGTAGATCTACTACTTTGCAACCTATACCTATCATTATGATTATTTCAATAATGTAGATCTACTACTTTGCAACCTATACCTATCATTATGATTATTTCAATAATGTAGATCTACTACTTTGCAACCTATACCTATCATTATGATTATTTCAATAATGTAGATCTACTACTTTGCAACCTATACCTATCATTATGATTATTTCCGTTCCGCAACCTACAACTACTCTTTTACCTAACAGCCATAACTTGTTTTTATTGCACTAGATCTAAGCACATATTTATCTAAGTAAAAGCTTTCGCTCTTGGAAGTGCTCGTATCTAGATTTAGCTATTAGGTAATTGGTACATGTTAATTACGACATGAGTATGATTGTCTTCCGAGAAACAAGGGGAGATAAGATACTGTGAAATGTTAATGTCCGCTCATATCGCTGTATTTGTAAATATGATCTTATTTAAGTATGAATCTCATAATTTTAGTGAACCATTTATTTTAAATGTCGTACTTACTTATTAAATCTTGTTTTTATTTTTTGTTATTGTATGTGTTTTCGGAGAAATAAAGACGGATGTCTTACATTTTGTGTTTTTATTTAATTTTGCTTTCAAGGAATTATTTTGTCTTGTACATTTTGTTATTACTTTATGAATACCCATTATCTATGGTATGAACACAAACACTTATACTTATTGAGTGCCTCGTTGGTCTAGTGGTTGCAAGCGCTACTGCTGAGCTTGAGGTACTGGGTTCGATTCCCGGGTCGGGAAGTGTTATTGGGTTTTCTATCTGGAATTTCTCAGTAGCAGCCCGGAGTCTGGATTTGTGCCCGCTTGATGGCAATAGGCTCGCCAACTATTACATGGGAAATAAACATAACTGGCGAAATGAGGGTGTACTACAGGTACACCTCTGCCGAACCCTACGGGGAAACAAGGCGTGATGTTATTATATATATGAATAGTTATATGAGTATTAGATTTTTCAAAAACAAGCTCGGAAGGCTTTTCATGTTTTCTGAGTAAGATCTTTTGGCATACCTACCTAAAGTAATTTAGAAAATACCCATGATGACATTGTGAACAAAACAATGAGTCCTCTTTAAAATATTTGAGTTAGTTAACGTTTTTAACAAAGAACCTGAAAGTAATGGTTTACTAGGTAAGCGAGGTTATTTATATGATTCATTTTCTGAAATGTATAATATTAGCTTATTAGCTCCTTAGGTACTCGATTTCTTGGTAATAACAAACTAGTATTGCTATAAATAAGCCTCATCAACCAAGCCTCTTCTCAACTATGTTGTGCCAAGTGGTGTTTTGTGGTGGAATCCCAGCAATAAAGAAATCTGAGTGGATTTTTGAGATGGTGGCCATTCTATCCATAATAAAGAAGTAAGGTGGAGTCTCATTTCCTACAAAATGTATGGGATTTTTTAGACATTACAGACTTTTTAGTACCTACTGAAACCTCAGTTGGTTCGATAGAGTTTCTTGAGCCTTATAAGACACAGGATCAATTTATTGTCATCAAGAAAAGTTTTTGCAAATTGCCCAGTATCTTGCTGACTGTACATTTTTTTCAAAATCTGTTAATGGGGTCAAAATGTCTCAAAAATAATAAGGACAGTGTCCTAAGACAGTTTTTCTCTGCCGTTATAATCAGTTGTCAGACCGCTAGCCAATTTTTTTATTTTTTTTTGGTTGGGAAATCATCAAATAACTTCTCCCGCTCTGGGCGGAGCGGGAGGGTGTGTCAGACTCTTACTGACTAAAACCCACCCGTATTCCTTCCGTTGCCTGTGTTGCCAGGGGCCTCGGTAACCCTTTGGTACCTTCCCGCGACCCCGGCAGGCATCGGTCCTAGTGGACCCCTATGCTTGTGCTGACAACATCTCTTTGAGGCGCGCGTGGAATACAACGCGCCGTCTACCCGGGCCAGGTCCTTACCGGACGGTGAGCTACCCATTGCTCACCATCCGCAAGCCCGCGCCTACGGTGGCCGGAATTCCGCCCGGGATTCCCGACGCCCAGGGCGTCTCCTGCGGCAGCTAGGGGCGAGAGGGCGCGAAATTTGCTTTTCCCTCAACTGTCCCGCCTGCTCCTTCGCGAGCATTACTGCTTCGCAGAAGAAGGTGACGGCTGCCCATGCCCTTTCGGTCCATAACATGGCCTGAACCAGGGCCGGACGCGAGAGATCTCTGCCGCCGATCGCCTCCACGAGGACACGGCGGTGCTCTGCCCAAGCCGGGCAGACCTCCACCGTATGCTCCACCGTGTCCTCCGGGCGATCCACACAGTGGTGACACCCGGGCGCTTCCTCCCGCCTTATCCGACACAGGAACGTCCCGAAGCTGCCATGTCCGGTGAGGACCTGCGTCAGGCGGAAGGTGAGGACGCCGTGGCGCCTCTCTAGCCACTCCTCAAAGAGGGGACTTAACGCCGCACTCGTAGCGTCCCCGCACTGGGTTGCGACAACCGTACTCTCCATGTCGCCATGAGATCCCGCCGGAGCTCCGTCCGCTGTGCCGCGATTTCTCGCGGCAGCGGATTTAAGCCCCGGCGTTTCGCCTCCTCTCGCGCCACTCCCATACGTGCGCGAAGACTTTTGCCTCCAGATCCCATGGCGGCAATCCGGCAAGAAGGCTCGCTGCCTCACAGGAGAACCGCTAGCCAATTCTGTATTATTTGCGTGGTTTTGGATTTTGATTAGTCCTCATATTCCGTATAGACAGCTGCTAGTCTGCTACATACAACCACGCTTGGCAATCGAATTGCTGATCGCAGTTTGTTGTAATAAACGCAAAGTCGGTATACTGCTGCTCAACTTCTTCACATAAGTACCTAATCACTTAGAAGTAGTTAGCAGGTAATCTTACAAAACCTTGTGAAGAGTGACACTGGTCCATTAATAGGAATTTCTCATACTTATTCTAGGTATATAAATTCCTTAAAGGTAAGTCCATGTAGTGCATTACTCAATACGTGCAAGGGTGACATCGTGTACAAGGCGAGCTCTGTCCGATGGGTCTAAAAATAAACTATGAACTGACTTAATATTATTTGCTACAAGAACAGGCATTTAGACCACGCGTACTGTGCAGGTATACCTATGATGAGACAGTTTGCCTTCACACAAACCTGAGGAAACTAAAGAGAGCATCGTCAATCTCTAAGTCACCGATACAGTCAAAAGAATTTCGATAACGTTTCACCTGCTTGTAAGGCCACGTTAGTTAGAAGTGTGGCAATCACCAAATAGTTGCCGCGGTCTTTAGCGATAGCTTTATGAACAGTGTGAGATAAGACTGAATGCCTGTGTTGCTCAATAAGTCGTTTACTGCATGTTCTACAGCTGATCGCAAGCCCGCAGTAGATAGTCCCACACGCAGCTACCGAGTGTAAAGGGACTGAGCTATACATAGAACTAATAACGGGGAACTACGACTACACGATTTTTACACCTCTGCTTTACTCCTCACGGAGTGACTAATACCGTTCATTGAGTGGCCCATACCTACGTGTACGTACCTACCATAAGTATAAGTAGTACGTAACAGTGAAACATACTTCATCCATTCTTGATGCCAAAAGTAAATCTATTTTTTGAGTCGTGAAAGCTTTTTGTACGAACAGATAGGTACCATGATTTATTGCCATCATCATCAGACCTGCGTTTGCAAAATTTCAATTCAATGGATGACTGGAAATGGGTGAAAAATCAATCACAAATTCACAACACAACCGATGTTAATAAGACGGGTGTGAAACTGAATAACATTGTTTAATAATCACCCAGTTTTCATGTTCTCATTGCCACAATGACAAGTTAATGAATCGGTTCAGCAGTTTTCAAGATGGCAGCACACAAAGAAACGATCTTTATTGAAGTTCAGATTGGAAGCAAGGCCTCCTTTGTTTGTAAATTTTTATTATGCATCGTACGCATCGTAAAATGCATTTGCATGGCCTAAATATTTACTTGGTCCAACTTATGTCAATATGGATTTAAAATAAAAGATTTTTTCTAGAACAGTTAAACTTCCTGGCGGCTTGACATCCTTTTTGATACAAGTGGATTGCCAGTTTCATTTCCGCTTTTCTCTGCATACATTTTATTTAACTACCTACCACTACAACGCACCGCTCACGCCCACAGCTCCGCCCGCGTAGAGGTCGGAAATAAAATCGGTCATAATAATCCCACGGGAACGTATACTACCGGGATAAAGTATTATTTGCCCTAAGCCAGGTCATGGTCTATTTGTGTCCTAAATTTCATCCAAATCTGTTCAGCCGTTTTTGCGTGATTGAATAACAAACATAAAATATTTCACATTTATAATATTACTAGCTGCAGCCCGCAGCTTCGCCCGCTTGGCTTTTTCTAAAAATAGCCTACGTTACTCCTTATAACATCAGCTATCTGCCAGTGAAGGTCCCGTCAAAATCGGTAAAGCCGTTTCAGAGATTAGCCGGAACAAAAAGACAGGCAGAAATTGTAAAAAAATGTTATTTTGGTATATGTACCGTGTATACATCCATATACAAACAGACACTCCAATTTTATTTATATGTATGTATAGAAGATGCATATATGTTAGGAATAGTAGGATTGAATATAATTCAAAATCATAAGTTCCTTTTTAAGTTCCGTAGTCAACAAGGAACCCTTAAAACTCATGCCCGTCTGCTTGTCGGCCAGGGCTGTGTGTCCCCGCTGTTGAGACGCTAAGTACTAGAAAGCTGTAATATGGCATAGGTATACATATTAATCACGCCGACAATGTGGCAAAATAAAATCTTGCGATCAATCAAAAAATGGTATTGTTAGATAGGCCGTTCAAGAATATTGCAGGTCTGTGAAACGAATCCGTTAATCTAATCGAAAAATGGTTTGCGTAATATTAAGCTTTTAAGTGCTCATTTTTATTAAAGTCAAGTCCCCCTGCCAGCTAAATGGTTGATTTTGGATAAAAAATTCATGGCATTAGAACGAAACGAAACGAACGAACGAAATTAAAAGGAAGTTTATTACAGCTAAGCAAGTTAACAGTAATAGTTGACCAACTTACATTTGCAGTTGGAGAATTGACCGTGACGTACCTATATCAATGTATGATTGATGGGGTTACTGTACATTCGCCACAAAGTAAATTCTGATGTATATACGATGTATCAATGCATGAACATGTTTTTCAACTGATATGCTAAGTTTGTTTTTGAGATTAATTCATACCAACTACGGAACCCTTCCTTGTACATGGTCCGACACGCACCTGGCCGGTTTTTTTAAAGTTGGTTAGCAAAATAGTACGGCTCGAAAAGTTATAGAAGATGACCACACAAGTGGGAATTGATGGGTATATTCCGCCTTTATAGAGACCTTCTACTTCAGCAGGCTTAGCATGACAGTGGTGCCGATTCCCTTGTTCACAAACTAAACTAAATTTAAGTTCAGTGCATCTTTTTCTGTTCTAAATTTTAGTTTAGTCCTGTCAAATTAATCAGCGCTTGACGTAAATTGACGTAATTTTAGTAGGCAAGTTTTTAATCACGTCTAAACTTGTATGGAGTAGTGACAGGCGCTGATCTGAAGGATTTCTACGGTGGGATGTCAAAAAAGGAGAAACGAAATGTCACTTTGTATAGAAAGAGCCGTGTCTTTTCTTCGAAGAAATAGAAAGCATCATGCTAAGCCTGCTGGGAATAACTGAAATTAGTTCATGACCTTATTTTTTATGTAAATGTACGAAATTATCTTTGACGGACACACTGCACTCTAACCGCGTAACACTTTCAATCACAATCTGAACGATTTTGAAGGATATTGCTAATCCATTGCATCATATTATGTTCAAACAATTTGTGTGCTCAACAAAGTAAATAACGCAATTAATGTTCTTAAACTGTCAAAATTAAACTCATTGCTAAAGTGTGTTACACAATTACCCCGCTGTTACTCAATTAATATTTTAAAATCTGTTACAAACAGAAATAACTGCTATTATGACTAATCATTCACTGTTTACTTGAAATTGTGGCTGTAAAAAGTACTAGGAAGTTTTGACAAGGCAGCACCCAGCATAAATTGACCTTTCAAGTTGGCGCTGCCTACTAAGGAAAAGAGCAATGAAACGTCAAATTCAGTACATTTATTGTAGTTCCATATTTCGCCGTCGCTCAAGATATATTGGTGACGATTCCCTTGTTCACAAACTAAACTAAATTTAAGTTCAGTGCATCTTTTTCTTTCTATTTCATTAAGAAAAGGACAGAAGATAAATTTTAGTTTAGTCCTATCAAATTAATCAGCGCTTGACATAAATTGACGTAATTTTAGTGGGCAAGTTTTTAATCACGTCTAAACTTTTATGGAGTAGTGACAGGCGCTGATTAATTTGACAGGACCAAACTAAAATTGATCTTCTGTCCTTTTCTTAATGAAATAGAAAGAAAAAGATGCACTGAACTTAAATTTAGTTTAGTTTGTGAACAAGGGAATCGGCACCATTATGTTGGTTACACACTCGCAGTTATGACGCATGCGCTGAGTCAACGTGAGGACGCGACCCGCGTTTTGCAGGCCATAGATAACAATCGTCTGTTTCTAATTTATTCATATAACTGTATGACGTGCCTTTGAACGTTAAAAAACGGGTTTGAAACTAGTTTTTACGGTTCCGTACAGTGTTGCCATCCATACGAGATTTCTCGTACATGTACGAGATTTAGTGGTCCTGGTACGAGGTACGAGCTTACATCCATCCTCGTACGATTTTGTACGAGATTCGTTGATACAAGTCATATTTTGGAACGCGCCTCTGACTATACGAAATTAATGAATGGTGTGTACGTACGAAAGGTTTCATTTCATTCATTTTACTTGTATTGTTTCTTTAAGACGCTGACAACACCTAAACCGCGGTCACTGTCAGATTGCATAGAAAAGAAAGAGAAGCGCGATGACACAACGCTTGTAATTTATTGCAAAATAAGAAGCAATTATCTATTTACTCAAAATTGAGTTGAGTAATCGAAAATAAAAAACAACCAAGTTCTGCATTCATATAAGACGTTCTTGTTATTAATTAAATACGTAAAGTATGTTGATATTTAATGCAGATATATTGGATTAGAACTCAAGGTAAGAGGTTAGTTTAACGTTAGTTTGTATCGAGTTTTTTTTCAAAACGTGTTTTGGTAACAACCAAGTTCTGGGAAATATGTTCAAAATTAACATATATTTTTTCCGCTAAACTATACAGTTTTAGCAATTTTTGTTCTTAAGAGAAGCCTATTTTGGCCAATTGGGTCTTGGCAGCGCCTTAAGATGTTAAGTTAACGTAGAAAATATGTCTATGTTAATTATACTCTACTCCACGTCCACTATAGTAGGTACAGTTCGGATACTACATACAGTATCCAATGCAAAATTCCGGTTGTACGACCTGCCACCTGCGACCACCTGGACACTTTTTGACGAAACTGCTTTGTAGAGTGCTTGGTTATTAGATAGTTGACAAGAAAATCAATAGATTTTAAGGAATTTATTAAATAAATGGTATGTACGAGGTTGTGTTGACAAAATACGAGATTTCAGACCATATCTGTACGAGGACACGCCTTCGGCGTCTGGCAACACTGGTTCCGTAGTAAACAAGGAACACCTACTCGTGTCAGAATACCAGCGGTATGTTGCGATAGGAGTCTCGCACAGGACTTCTTGTTTTTATTTTAATTTTACTTTGTTTTTGTTTTTTTTTTCTATTAGTGGTTTTTAGTTTAATTTGTAATCTCCTGTGTGAGTCCCAATAAATAATTTTTCTTACTTATAGTTTCGCCATGTCCGTCTGGCTGTATGTCTGTCCCCACTGTAGCACAGACTCTTCGTAATAGAAAGCTGTAATTTAGCATAGGTTACGTATGAATTACGCCGACAAAGTGGTAAACCCAACTTCCCAGCTACGGAACCCTTTATTGTGCGTGGTCCACACAAAAAAGGGTTCCGTAGGAATCACGCACTTGGCCGGATTTTTTTATTTAATAATACATGTCGCGTTGTTTAACAATTGTAAATTAAACGAGCACGTTTCTATTTAGCTTCAGGCAGGATTCGGTAAAGACACAGTCTATTGTGTTGAATAGAAAATGTTTTTTTTTTCTTTTCTTCAAGTGGGTCTTTGTTCGCTATGCCAGTAGGTAATCCCTGTCCCTGGGGTAGGTTGGAGGGTAGGGTCACATTTCACCGAACACGTACACTAAGTAGAACCTACCAATACCTTTAAAAGGGCTCGGACCATTTTGTATTCTGTTTTTGTAAACATATTTTGGAATACTGCCCGAGCCCGGAATCGAACCCTGACCTGGGTGGTTCAGCAAGTCGCCAGCTTTTTATCAACATACATGGCACATGTGACGAATTACTTCGAACTAATAAATGATGATATTAGTGATATATATTTGTTTCTGTAAATTGGTACAGTTTCACACACCATTTTTTTTTAAGCTATATGAAGTCGGTGTTTCCTATCCGACTACTTTGAGAAGAAACACCGAAACAAACTCAAATTAATATCCTAATCTCTTCTGACAGTCTTTTAATTATAATCTTTGCATTTCGTTTACCTATGGCTATTTATTAGGTATCTAGAAACATTTAGATTCCGTAGAACCCAATGCATAAAAATACTTATGATCGAATCGGCTGCTTATAATTCTATAAAATAAAATGACTCACTAGCATATCATGAAAATTAAATTAAGGTCAAAGCAGTTATCGGATGATTAGCGTTTTATTACATCTGATAACGAAGAACTAATGATTTGGTCATTGATAACGCCAACGCAGGTTGCCAGTTTTGTATCAAAGTTTATGTTTGCCATCCATCGCTTTATTGCTATGCAAAAAGAATATTTAAGTCGTAAGTAACGTGGAAATGGACTATACCATTCTTGCCGATTTCAGTCCTGCCCATGACAAAATTCTTTTATTTTGCTGCACCATTGGTTGACTAGTGACATCTATTGAAAATGAAGTGAATCGATTGTAACGCTCATTCAAGTGGAGAACTGAAAATATTGCGTTGGTTGATTAGTCATTTAGTTTCATAGTTTCCGCTAGATGGCATTACCTGTATCGAAGGAGACTTTTGCTCGGTGCTCAGGGGTGAATGGAAATCTGAAAAGCAAGCGAGTGAATATTTTCATTTAGAATTAGTGATGCAACGAATACTACTTTTACGAATACGAATACCGATTGTACTGTTCGCCAAATACAAATAGGTACCTGATTCTACTGCTGCACGCAATTATTAGTCAAACGAGGTAAAATGAAATTAAACACGATAAGCAATATAAATATTTACATGTCATTTAAGAATTAAAATTAGCTATAGGTAGTTCAATTTTTTGTGGTATAGGGCCCTTGCCCGTTCCAAAGCGTAGTAGGTTCCTATGGAGAAGAACGGGCAAGAAACTGCACGGACTAGACTGTTAGAACAATTTAGAAAGACGTGCACCTTAAAAGTGTCCGTAATAAAAAGATAAAATAAAAAACAATTGAAAAATGAAAATAAGCCGTGGCAGCTAAGAAATGACCAGTCCCTACTGACGGCACCCGTTCACTAACATGACGCATGGATCAGCACCATTCAGCTCAACCATTTTGAAGGGAACCTAATGATCTAACACAAACGCCACCATCAGCGAGACATTTGAGTAAACATGACATACTCTCAGCCGCCAGGGCACATTTTAGTCAATTAAAGACGTACCTGGGTACGTCTTGGTAAATGGTAGCTTTATAGTAGGGTAGGTACCAAGTGCTCACACATGTGCCATGCAATTATACAATACTAAGAGATTGAATTTATACAATGCAAGGATAGTTTTTTTTCAGCAGCTCCAACAAATCTTTTCGAATGCTAATCAATTAGTTTATGCGCCCTTGTGGAGCAGGACCAGCGTTGAGCCAAGCATTTTTGTCAGCGATGTAATCCTTGTAATATGCTTGGCTAGCTACATAATGTGCGTTTAATACAAGATTTAAATTTCGTTTCATTTAGTTGGAGTGGTGAGGTATTTTATTGTAACATTTTGAACATTAGGTACCCCATGAAGGATGTTTCTACTTTATCTAGCCTGAAACCTGGTTGAAATAATTGGTTAGAGACCAAATAGTTCAATCAGATTTCAGACTTTCTAGTCCTATTAATTGTGTGTTTCACCTCTTTTACTGAAAAGACAGATTTTTCTTACGTACATGATGTTTTCATAGACATATTGACAAGGTACCGTCATGATGTTAATATCGCTAAACAGTTCCCTGGCTTAGAGTATCGCGCCTGCGGAGGCCATATATTGGTCTGGGGGGCAACCACGGCCAGAAGTATTATTTTAATATTGCTTTACAGTGGGAAAGAGATGGAGCTATAACCCCTGTATAGTTTCATCTCATTCTCACACTGATGTAATATTAAAATAATACTGCTATAAGAGGCCGTGGTACCCCCCTGATGGCTCTTTTCTGCAGAATAAAAATAGACTTGATATCTGCGGCCTGTCCCCATAGTATGCAGGACGTGATAGTGGTGTTAAAATGCAACAAATTAAGCCACCAAATGTTCTATCGAAATTCAGTAGTTTTGAGTTAGTTAGATTTTTAGTATTTTAATGAAAAATCCCAGATTAAATCATTTGAAACCAGTTTCAAAAAATGATTTACGGCGCGACTGTACTGAAATTTAAGATGTTATCATAGTTGATGAGGTAGCAGATTTTTGTTAATAATTAAAGTTCAAAACGACTAAAACTTTGGCGAAGATCACTAATCAAACATTTAATTTTATGTAATTTTTGCCATTACTTCATAAAAAATGTTGTCTAGTGCAAACAAAAATACTACGCCTGATGTTTAATTAAATGACTAGGAAAATATCCTTGTCTTATCAGCTGTCCAAAAATGTATGAAAGTTAAGGCCGGGTAGACCAAGCGAAGTAGGCATTTAAGGCTACCAACCTACACGCGGAGCGAGCCGTGCCGAAACGTCGCTCGCGTGAACTTATAAATGAACTCAAAGCCGAGCGAAATGTCACAGTACTAATGGCTGGACGGTTTGGTAGTGGTATGGATGTCGGCCTGACAAGACAACTACAGACCAGACTTTCCACTATGCATACCAAGCTCGCGCGCTAATGTTTTTCGAAGTTGAAACTAACTAACGCTGACGACCAGTCATGCCGAAAGAACAATAGTGACCAATCAGAAAGCTTGGCGGGTGTTTAGAGTTCAAGCGCAGGTAAAAACTACGAATAATACGAATACGAAAGTATTCGTATTATTCCTGCCCAATAGGTTGACCGTCTGGCAATTTTACATAAAACTCTTCTCTTCCCTGTAACACATGCAAAAGTATTTACAATCATACCTTTTTGGATAGTTGATAAGACAATATATATATATACGATATTTTCCTAGTAATTTGTGCATCAGGTGAAGTGTTTTTTTTGCACTAGGCAACATTGTTTATGAAGTAATGGCTATAATTGATTAGTGATCTTCGCCAAAGCTTTAGTATTTTTTGAAGTTTTAATTATTAAAAATATCTGCTACGACATCAACTTTGATAATAACTTAAATTTCAGTACAGTCGCGCCGTAAATCATTTTTAAATTGGCTTCAAATGATTTAATCTGGGATTTTTCATAAAAATACTAAAAATCCAACTAACTCAAAAACTACTGAATTTGGCTAGAACATTTGGTGGCTTAATTTGCTGCATTTTAACCCGACTATGACGTCCTGCAAGGAATAAAAGAAGAATTTGAATCGGTCCGATAATCGGCTCTACAAAATGTCTGACGTGTGCGCGCACCCTTAACACATAGCAACACACTCGCCCAGACTCGACTGAGTGAGCGAGGCGACTAGGTGAAGTAAGGCTGCGTCTCATTTAAAGCGATCGTCGCCCAAATGACGATCGTGTATTCGTTCGATATCAAAATGTGTGTCCTAATATAAGCGATCGTCGAGGATGGATGGTCGCATCGCGCATTCAATAAATTACATTTCACAATGGACGTTAGAAACGCGCAGCCACTGGGACGTCCCCGCGAATGTCAGTTAGGCCACCTGTCGGGTATCTGCATGTTTAATCGCGCAATCGTACGAACTAAGTTCGCGCGAATTAGTAATCAAACATTTTACTCGTGCGAATACACCACGCGAATGTCAATTAAGACATCAGTTCGACTCCGGTACGTTTGATCGCTAGTTCGTACGAACAACGTTCGCGTGAACTTACGATGGTCGCGTAGTCGCTTTCTAAACGCGTGTACGCACGAACGAACATGAACATGGTGAATACGAACATAGAACACATTGTTTGCATGACCAACCACTAACGAACATCAAACACTATGTTCGTCAAAAATGTACGTGGCGATCCAATTTCGTTTTTCTGTATGGACGGTATTCGGAGAAATTTGATGCAACATTGTTCGTACCAAACTGGAGGGGTGAGCGTGCAGCGGCGCGGGGGCATCAGTTCTCAGCCACCTATCCAACAGTGTATCACTTCCAACGGCGAATCCATGCCTACTAAAGAGAGCGGGGTTGTTGAGAACGAACACAAGTCGAACTGATTTCGTATGGTGTACGTGTTCGCTTTGTTAATTTCCGTCACACATACGAACCAAATGTTCCGTGTTCGATGTTCGTATTCACCATGTTTTGTTCGTTCGTCGCACGCCTATATAGGACGCGGGATTACGCGGGCGGACGAGCCGCGCGTGTGCTTGCCGCACGTACGAGCCGCGTGTGCGTGCGGGAAAGCAAGTCGCGACTCTTTGCGATGGCGCACCGCATGCTCCACACGGCGCCGACGCGTCGACGAACTCACGACAACGGCCGCGGCGGCGCGGCGCGGCGCTCATATCTAGTCTGGGCTGCCTTTGGTATAATTTATCATCAGTGTCCAAATCTATAAGTAAAGAACGATTTTCAGTATTTTTTTTCTAATTTAAGGCTCAGTAGTTTCGGAGATAAAAGGGGCACGGATTGTCAATTTTCATCTATTATCTTAAATAATTGTAAAACTATATATTTGTGATTCTAACAACAAGTCTTTTCATTCGATACGTCACACGGTACAGTCTGCAAAACTTTTTTTTTAATTTTCTTTTTTTCCTCTAAAAGTGACCCTCATATTCAAAATTCATTTATTTATGTTACACCTCTGAGTTTGGGTCACAGAAATTCATATGTGTACCATGTTAACCTAATCGTTTCAGTAGTTTCGGAGCAAATAGGCTGTGACAGACGGACAGACATACAGACAGACACACGAGTGATCCAATAAGGGTTCCGTTTTTTCCATTTGAGGTACGAAACCCTAAAAAGAGAAAAGTTTTTGGGTTTAAAATTAATAGCTATTTAGTCATAGATTCATGCACATTTCATCACTCCTTTCAACATTCTTCTACTTAATATCTTAATTCCCTTCTGCTTAAATCGGCTCTTTAGATTCGTCACGGCAAATCAGATGAGGATCAATTCTTTCAACCCCTCTGTGCCGGGGTTAGTTTCCACCACTTAAGCGACGTCACTGGGGGTCGCTAAGACCATTTTAGAGCCCCTCTTGTATTTTGTCCTATATAATTTTCTTAGGGGAACTGGCGGTACATTTTTGAAATTTATAAAATCATGGTCAGTAGTTTAATAATCCTATGTTATTGTATTTAATTGTGATATTGGAGCAGTGGTGGCCCAGTGGTAACGACCGCGGTTAACGAGTTGTAGGTCGTAGGTTCGAACCCAGACAGGCGCTTTACTTTGTGTAAATTATTTCATCACCACTGCTCTCAAAACGGTGAAGGAAAACATCGTGAGGAAACCGGCATGTCCTAGAACCAAAAATTCGAAGACATGTGACATCTACCAACCCACACTGGGCCCGCGTGGTGGATTACGGCCCACTCCCTCTCACAGAGAGGAGGCCTGTCCCAGCAGTGGGAACATTATAGGCTGATTTTGGATTGTGATATTATTCTGCTTAAACCTTCTGCTTAATTTCATGGAAAAATCTTAAACTTCGGCCTTGCCTAGTGCAGGAAATCATGGAATTGCTCTTGTGTTAAATTACATGAAAACCAATATATTTCAGCTGTAATACACATATAAACAAAAAAAAACAGGCAGCCATGGGGGCGGATTCCCCGCCACCGTAGGCGCGGGCTTGCGGACGGTGAGCAATGTGCTCGCCGCTCGATGAGGACCAGGGCCGAGTCGACGGCGCAAAGTGTTCCACGCGCGCCGCAAAGAGATGTCAGCCCAAGTGCAGGGATCCACTAGGGCCGATGCCTGCCGGAGTCGCGTGGAAGTCCGAAAGGGTTACCGAGGCCCCTGGCAACACAGGCAACGAAAGGAACACAACGGAAGGAATCCTCACGCTCCGCTCAGAGCGGGAGAAGTTATTTGATAATTTCCCACAAAAAAGGCAGTCATGGGGACTGCTTTCCGGATTGAAACTTATCGCTCAACGCAACAACGCTCATACTAACATAAATAAAAGGCTTCTAACAAATTACTAAAAGACAACGTCCCTGACTTGTTATTTCATTACTTTTTCCACCATAATAACTCCCATAGACAACACATCTAAACAAATTAATCCAAGCTTTCCACAACGGGCCGAACCTCCCAGCTTCCCAAAATATAATAACCGGCCGGTTTCCAGAAAGCATGGGGTGCAACCCTCGGATAATATTTACGACTAACCCCTGGGGATGTACGGGGATGAATGCTGGGGAGGCACGACGATTACCTTAATGCATGTTATATTGAGACGCGGGTTACTTGTCACTGTACTCTGTAATGTGATTGAGTTTAGGAGAAATTGAAATAATTGATATATGTATGTGCCTAAATATTTATTTATTTATTAAAATTTTATGCACAAGTACAAAAAAATAATACCGTACAAAGGCGGACTTAATGCTTGAGGCATTTTCTACCAGTCAACCTTAGGGTGATGCAGAGAAGACACATGGCAGGTGCAACTTAAGGGATAGATAACACGAAAATAACTATACAATACAATAATAGATACGTAGATACATACATATAAACAGAATAAACTTTGTCAGGAGAAATAACGATCGGTAGTGGGGAAATAACGATCGGTAGTGGGGAAATATCGATCAATAGAGGAGAAAACGAATCCAGCAAAATATCAGCGCTGGGATGTTTCTGCCAACTTCTTACGTACATGTTCACGTTCCTTCAGTTTAAAAGACAATCGACTGGTCGCCGTCCTGATGTCCAGAGGGAGCGCATTCCAAAGAAAGTAAAAATATTTACAATACCAGCTTTTGCCAGCGGCTTCCCCCGCGTCGATGTCGGAAATTATCCCACGAGAACGTACTGCATAAAAAGTATCCTATGTGTTATTTGGATCCATAATGTAAACTATATCTGTGTGCAAAATTACATTCAAATACTATTACTGCTGGGAAACAGGCCTCCTGTGTGAGAGGGAGTGGGCCTTTATCCACCACGCGGGCCCAGTGCGGGTTGGTAGATGTCACATGTCTTCGAATCTTATTAATATTTGGAAATCATGACATATCTGAAGTAGAAACAAACCTGTGCCTCAGGTCACTCAAGCTCAAGCTCAAGGTATATACATACAAACCGGCCAAGTGTGCGTCGAACCACGCACAATGAAGGGTTAGTTGTGATGAATTTATCCCAAAAACAAAAATTGTAGTTGAAAAACATGTTCTTCTATATGTATACACGAATGGGAGAATTACAAAAAAAGCCTAATTAGCTGTAATAGTTTTCATTTATTTCAAATAGGCACATAAAAGGCACTTTGAAGTTCAAAATAGTGAGATGACGACGATAAGATGATATGGTAGAGTTTGGTGTGTGTCATTCTGGACTTTGTGTCTTATGTTGGTCACATATTAATGAACCCATCGATGCCCCATCGGCAGGAATAGCACGCTAGGCACGTCGTTGGATGGCCTATTTTTATTTATTAAAGATAAATGATTTTTATTTCTGTAAGGTCTGTACAAACACTTTTACACGTCCGTCAATCATATTTTTAAAATAAAGCTAGATGAGGTCTGCGTTTCCTATCTTAGTCAGATGAGAAGAAAGGCGGAACTAAACTCAGAGGTCATAGTCTCTTTTAAAGTCCAGACATAATCTTGGTCAGATCATACGAAGGCCATGTAGATTGGTGTCTGAAATGGTCTTTTGAGGAAAGAACGACACAGATTGAGTGGACCTGTCCAGTCAGTGCACGCATTTGTCAGTAATCGTGCAGCTCAACTCAGAAATTAAGAAGCTCAACGATGCGACGAACTATACCAAAGATAGAACATTTGGATAGGCCGCATAAATTACTCAAACTGCCTGACCATGATTAAAACTGAGAAAAAAAAATAACAGAAATGACCCACATGGTCTTCACATTCACAATAATTGAAACAATATAATACTTTACTAAGTAAATATTCATGTCATTTTATACATATATTAAATTCATTAATGCCGATGTGTATAGACAACGATGTAGGTTGGTGTCTGAAATGGTCTTTTGAGGAAAGAACCACTGAGATTTGAGTGGATCTGTCCAGTCAGAGCACGCAATTGTCAGTAATCGTGTAGCTCAACTCAGAGCTTAAGGAGCTCAACGACTCGTTGAAAAATACCAAAGAAAGGACATTTGGGTAGGCCGCATAAAGTACGATTATCATTAAAGCTAACTGAGAAAGAAACAAAAAATATGTATGACCCACATAGTCCTCACATTCACAATAATTTAAATAATAATATATTAAACTCCACAAAATAAATATGTCATTGTGCTTAGAATAATCCTTAATCCCCTTATTTATAAAACGTAGCATGTCTATTTTACTTATTAGTTAGTTAGTTTTACTTAGTTTTGTCACTTTCTAACAAACACAAATGTCAACGTGATAGATAAAGACAAACGAACGTTAGCAGCATTTAACTAAAATAAGTTTTATTGACGTTTATGAATAAGAGTGTAAATGTCAAAGTGTATATAAAAAAAAAGTTTCAGTATATAAAAATTAGAGCAGCTCAATCCCAAGCCTTTTTTCGGTTTAAAAGGCTTTCTGGCACAACTTACTTTTAATAAATGATTTCAATTTATTAAGGCTTAGATCTTGAACGTGGCTTGGAAGTTTATTATTAAAAACATTGACATCTGAACGAGCCACCTATTTTTTTGAGCCTTGTTGTAGGTACAACAAATTTGCGTTTGTTCCTAGTATTTATATTAATCAATATATTAAATAAATCTTACCGTTTACCACTGCAATCATTCAACCCTTTTCTGAGTCTTTACCATCCACAATATGTTTGAAAGTTACTTATTGCCGACCAGCAAGCATGCATCGCCACATCTCATGCATGACGGAAATCAAATATTCTGCCTGTAACGTGGGGGTCAAAAAAAAGAGACTGGCTCAATCGGCGAACTTTCCTATTAAAAATATTAGCTAAGTTATCGATTCGCAAGTCACATCTATAAATAGAATGAAAAAATGAGCAAATTCACATATACCAGTTCCCAGAAAGGTTAAGATTTGTCGCTTTAGAGCTTTGCTGTCTCGAAGATGATGTTTCTACGACGAGAAGACAAATATCATAATAACAAAGAGTACCTACGTAAAAGTTTCAACTTTCGGAATTGAGTAAGAGAGGATACAAACCGTAAAAACATTCCACATATTATAATCAAGTATCGATATTAATTGGAAATGCTAAGGGAAAGAAAAAAACAATCACATTTCAATTTTGGTGTAAGGGTTCGAAATTCTATGAGCATTGCTCAAGGTAACAATCTCTGTGAATGACACTCCGACGACATTTTTTTTGACATTAGGTACCTTCATGAAACTGTCACAAACAAAACATTTTCAAACTAATATTCAAAAGTAAGGCGAAATTATGTCAGTATACCCATCTCTAAAAAAGATTTCTGAAAGCAAGGAGGAATATCACCAAAAAAATATCGTAGAATGATAATTCTACATTATGTAAACAGGGTGAAAAACCAAAGGACACTTATATGAAGTTAGAAAAGACATTATAGAAAAAAAGTTCCTTTTATTATTAAACTACGAAAACAAACGTCACTTTTCGTAAATCTATAGGAACCGAACTGGTACTAGAGAATTTTATTCATTAATCTAAGACACAAAAACACAAATTATGATTTTGTCCGTCGAAGTTTTCCTAAAGGAAAATCTGCCTGCCTATTTATAGGAATGTAATATTTAGGGCACTTTCCGTACTTCTGGAATTTTCCACCCTGTGTTCGTACTTACAAAGGTTAAGTTCATAAAACTGTTTTCATGAAATATAACTAGGTTATTCGTATAGTTAATTAGGTACGATTAACTTCCTACGAGCTACGTTTGATCCCACAACTGAGACTTAAGTACCCCAATTAAATGATTGTAGCCTAATTAACGTGAAAACGTCCTTGTATCTACATTTATTTGTATTTTCATTGTGTGTTTGCCAATTGTAAATGTGCTGACTGCTGAACTGTATTCAACTATCATTATTTTGAGATAATTCTTAGTTCAGTCATTGTTTCCAAAAATAATACATGGGTTCTCTTGAAACGAGCATAATCTTAAAGATTTGTATTTAAAAACCATGTATAAATGCATAATTAGACGTAGTATTTACCTATAAGGTATCTACCCACACGTAGGTAGTATAATTGAACTCGTTATTGCTGTATTACCCTGAACGACAAGGGCCCTATATAACAATTCTTTATAAGTTTACAAAATTGTTAAATTGTAGAAAAAATTGCGTAACACTGAAATTACAAATTGTATGAGTTGACTTGTCACAACAATTTACATATTTGTAAAGTTTTTTCCGTTACAATAGTGTGGCTTAGAATTTTGTGGCACTTGTAAAATTAACAAATTTGTAAATTGTAATTGTAAAGTTTTGTGGTATAAGGCCAAGGTCTATTTGTGTATGTATATGTTACAGTTAGACAATTTCTACCTTAACGAAGGTTAAATTTACTGAGAATTGTTGTCAATAGTGGTAACAGAATAACGATGTCGACTACCGAACTTAGTAACTTACTACGCTTTGGAATGGGAAACTCTTTGACAGTTCAAATGCCTCTAAATGGTATAATTGAAATAAATGAGTTTTAGTTTATACACAAGCGCAAGACCAACGCCTACTATGGCTAAAGACCGATGCATAGCACTTAATTAATTTACATTTTAGACTAAACCTAATAATCAAAAGTCATTTATTCAAACTAAGCTGAGAATCAGCACTTTTCGAACGTCAAAATTACATAAGACATTCCCCCAAAACCGCCCACTCTTCTCCACTTCCTAGTGCTATAGCTGGGAAGCAGCAGTGGCGGAACAAACTCCGCGGCAGGTTAAAATGATAATTCCTACTTGACCATCGTTCTCTCGCTCAGCCTGTGATAGGGCACAGATCCACCATGTCGAGTCAAGCAAGTCGTGTGTAACTTGTAGTCATGTACTCACTACCTAGAGTGTAGTACTGGCGCATTAGGCGTATCGGCTGTCAACGCCTCCACTGACTGACGGACGTGTAACCTCATTCGCTGAAGTCGTGTGGCCGAAACAATGTAACTATGTATGGTGTAATGTGTGTATTGTGATAGTGTATATAAACCGCCGCAGGGTTTCAGTTTCTTGATTTTTTATTTAACAGTTTATGTACATGTACACACATACATATAAACAGAGAACAAGAAAGGAACAGAAAATACATACTTACAAAGGTAAGCTTATTGGGCAGTCAGGGTAGGTACTTTGACTACATTGTTTGTTACATAGTTACATTGGTACGGAGCGAGAGGGCATGGGCAGCCGTCACCTCCTTCTGCGAAGCAGTACCTAATGCTCGTGAAGGAGGAGGCGGGACGGTTGAGGGAAAGGCAAGTTTCGCGCCCTCTCGCCCCTAGCCGCCGCAGGAGACGCCCAGGGCGTCGGGAATCCCGGGCGGATTTCCGGCCACCGTAGGCGCGGGCTTGCGGACGGTGAGCAATGAGTAGCTCACCGTCCGGTAAGGACCAGGCCCGGGTCGACGGCGCGTTGTATTCCACGCGCGCCTCAATGAGATGTCGTCAGCACATATAGTAGGGGTCCACTAGGGCCGATGCCTGCCGGGGTCGCGGGAAGGTACTTATGGGTCACCGAGGCCCCCGCAACACAGGCAACAGGAAGGAATACGGGTGGGTTTTAGTCAGTAAGAGTCTGACACACCCTCCCGCTCCGCCCAGAGCGGGAGAAGTTATTTGATGATTTCCCACCCTCAAAAAAAAAAGAAAAAAAAAAAAGGGGTAGGTACTTTAATCGTTGTAGTTAATGAAAAACGGTTTCAGGAGACTGCCCTTATTTCAAATTCAAATTCAAATTTATTTATTTGTACACATAGGTATAATGTTGGTACATTATGTAAAAAAATAAAAATATTGTGTCACTATGTGCTGCCCTGCAAGGCGTACAAACATTTCTTACACAGTAGGTAATAAGTGTACAGGTAGTATTGCCTATAAAATAATAAAAATACTGCTAAGTAACAGACTTAAATCTTTAGCAATAAACATAAACCTTTAGCAAAATAATAAAAACTAAGGTAACAACAATATTAACTAAACTTATCAGATACAGTAAGTAGGTAATAAATAAGTCTGAGAAGATGGTATTACGTTTTTATTTTTCTTCTAAATATTCATTTATAGTGTAATATGCTTTCTGTATTAAGAACCTATGGAGTGTTTTTTTTAAAGTGTTTAAGTCTTTTGAAGCTTTTATCGATTTAGGTAGTCTGTTAAATATTTTTGGAGCCATTCCTAGGAAGCTTTTTGAGAATAGGGCGGTTTGATGGGTTTTGGACTTAAGAGCGCCTGGATGACGTTTAGTGGATAGGATTTCAAATTGCTTATGGTTATATTTGATAAACATGGCAATTTCATAAATGTATAGGGACGGAAATGTTAATTAATAATTTTAAATTAATAAAAACAGGTTTGCAACTGTCATTGTTATGGATCACGCATGCTGCACGAAGACACTTTTTTTGGGCTTTAAAGGCCAATTCCCTATCCGTAGAATTACCCCAAAATATTACGCCGAACCGCAGTGTGGTGGAGACGTATGCGTGGTATGCGGTAAGAACGGTGCTACGATTGGCGATCTTGCTTAAATTGTGTAAAGCATAGCAATATTGATTCAGTTTTTTTACTACATGATCAATGTGAGTTTTATTTATTTTGAGAAATTTTGAACAATTGGGTTCAAAATTTCTTTTCTTCTTTCCCAGATTAAAGAAAATTACAGTCTGCAACAAAATGGGCCATTTCAAAAACAGTTTTTTTATGACAATCGGTCCTATTTCTTATAAAGATCAAAAAACTCTATTGGACAAAGTGAAGTAAAGGTACTAGAAAAGTCAGATATCCCAAAAAAAAATTCTACACTTTTAATTTTACGACATATTTTTCGTAGGAAACTCATTTCCTACGAAAAAGTAAGTTTGAGTTTCAACTCAAACTTACTTTTTAGTGTTCCGTAGGCAATAAGGAACCCTAATAGTTTCGCCATGTACGTCCGTCTGTCTGTCCGCGGCTTAGCTCAGAGACTCTTAGTACTAGAAATCTGTGATTTGGCGTGGGTATACATATTAATTACGCCGACAAAGTGGTACAATAAAATCTTGAAAAAAAATGTTTGCATGGTACCTCTCTTGCACGTGAAGTGGGGATGATATTTTTATTTCTCATCTTTCCCATGGTGTGGGGTACAGTTGGATAGGCCGTACAGTAGAAGAGAAAATAAAAGATATAAAACATACATTCTCTTATTTAAATAAAACATACATTAAGTGAATATACTTATACTTAATATACTTCCAAATTAAATAAATATCACTTATAACAACATATTTATTGCAATCATAAATACGTAAGTACGAGTACATACATACATTACAATGACATAGATAACATCCTGTATTTACCGAAGAGGTAGGCCGAGATTTAAAGTTTTTCGTCCCATTTTATTGGGGCGAGCCTATAGCCATTAGTATAAGCATGGCACACAGGTCTCCTCTCTGTGAGAGGGAGTGAGCTGTAATCCACCACGCGGGCTCAGTGCGGATTGGTAGATGTCACATGTCTTCGAATTTTTGGTTCTAGGACATGCCGGTTTCCTCACGATGACGGACTCCTTCACCGTTTTGAGAGCAGTGGTGATGAAATAATTCACACAAAGTAAAGCGCCTGCCTGGGTTCAAACCTGCGACTTACGAGTCGTACCCGTAAGTCGCGGCTGTTACCACTGGGCCACCACTGCCATAGCCATTAACTGAGCACAAATCCACGGGAAGCTAAGCACTTGAACTACCCGCGGATCGAACATAGGTCCTTAGAAGACGCGCTTACGACGACTAGACCTACAAGGCATTCTTCAGATTAAAATAACTGTGTATACATACAGTGGGCGGTAAATAAATAAAGCCATATTCAAAACCTGCCGCAGCACTAAACAATATGTCTTAACTTCTTTAAACTTACAGCTTTCAAAGCTTGTCACATTCGACTAGTGTTGCCATTGACTGTAAAATGTTTATTAAAACCTTGTCAGCACTTCGTAACTTGATTTTGGCACAAAGTCTTATATAATTGAATGTTATTTTTATATATTTTATTTGATATTTAACAAAAATGTTTCGGTCACGTCTATCTAACATCCAATGAAGCTATCATTTCGAGGTAAAACTTAAGGATACGAAAAAATAATAACAACAAAATAAAAACACAAGCGTAGGAAAAATAAATCGGTCTGCGTAAAGGCTCGTGCAGACTGGCGCGCTCTCGCGGGTGCGACAGGCAGCACGACGCGCAGCGCGATACTTTCCATGAAGTTTTCATAGAAAGTGTGCTACTACTCGTAGTGTCGCGTCGCGCATGTCTGCGGGAACCTTTAATCAATAATGTATGCTTTATTTAATTGAATAAACTGCAGTAGAGCTTTCTTTAAAATAACGTCTGTCCAGAAAACTTAATCCGTTGCAAAATATCAGACTATATATAGACTATAGACTTTTAATATAATTAAAAGTGTAAGTTTTACAAATCTTGAATTACACTATATCTACTATTTACCTACCTAAGTTACTACACTCGAAAATTCATCTTCAAAATCCATTTATCTCATCAAACGAACCAAGAAACCTGTCAACTCTTAACCAGTTAATTGATACAGACAGTCTCTGCCCACCCCTTCCCGCCAAGCGTGATTATTATTACAAAAACGTAATATTACGCTACGTAGAATATATGTATGGCGTAGACGCGTAGCGGCGTAGCGGGCGGGGTCTACGGCTACACAGGGCGGCGTAGTAGGGTGGGTTGCCAGAACGTGAACAAGTGGGAGTTTGATTTTTATAGTTTTGGTTCATTATTTTCGTAGAAGTTTTCATTACATATTGTCTTGTTAATAGTTGAAAAAATATTTTTTTTGTTCAAGTGTTTAGTATGTCTGAATTTTAATTCGTGGTTTTTTTTCGACTGTAGTGGTGCTCATACTAATTCATAATAGTGTCTCAACAAACCTTTTAAAAACAAGTGCTTAAATAAAAGTATTTTTTGAGTAGCAGTAGTAGTATCCTTTCTTTCAAATCTTCCTGCGTAAATTGAAATTAAAATACTAGGCAAAACTTATAAATGTTTTGCCTAGTATTTTAATTTAAATTTATCCGTATTTCAAAACTCTTTTCCCTCAAATATATGACTACCTCAATCTAAAAACTTATTTTTTTCCCAAAAAAGCTGGTAAATCTCCCTCAAACTGCTTCCACCGCCGAAACAGCTTAGTACGAAACCGGCCGCGTCGCGGCAAGCGCGTATTGCGCTCCACAAGACGACACCTACCAACACAAAGTAACCATCCCACCACTAAAACACACTTAAATCTGTTTTAAAATAACTAAAAACCGTTAAAAATAAACTGGTGCGAACACTAAAAGCTCAAAATTAGTATTTCAAATAGAAATCGGCGGCGATTTGACAAAACTGCCAGTAAAAAGAATTGATTTTTCGTGCGGTGCTCTCTGTTCGATTTTTTAATTTGAATTTTTAGGAATATGAGTTTAGTTCTTGGGAGTGTTGGGAAAATTAAAAAAATATAATTAATTTTCGTTGACGTGTGATCACTATTCAGTTCTTGCCTAGCTTTCAGTGAGAAATATTTAATTAATTTGATTAATTTAATAGTTTTTTGTGTAATCTAGTGTAATTCATGTTTTGGTTATCGTAAATGACACCTAAATAATAAGTAACATCAATAGATTTTTGCAGAAGTATCCTCATTTTAGGGTTTTCTCTTATTTTTTTGTCATAATTATTATGTAGGTAAACGTGAATAATACTACTGATCATATGTATATATTTTTAACTAATTTATAAAAATAGGTACCTACACAAAAAATCGTTCTCTTTGCCACTATCCAATTCATCTGCAAACCTCTTTTATTTAAACCAGATTTTTTACAACTTTATTTTTTCTCAATATTTTTTATAAATACAACAAATACTCATTAAAATACTAATGAAATTATTGTGAAAATGCTGCAGTTTACACATTTTACGCTACACAGTTGCCAATATGGCGGTGTGTTGTGAATTCGCAACTTTTGGCTGCTTACGACAAAATGCCTGAAAAAAGTGGAGACTATTTTGTTACCTGCATCCGTCAAGGAGGTGATGCTACCCGTCATGCTAAATAAACAAATTCCGCTATAAGAAACTCATATACGATTCGTAAAAAAAAGCCGATAAGTAAAACAGTAGACAATTTTATTGCATGTATGAAATGTTTTTTTTTTGTACGAATCGGATGGATTTTGTAGCAAAGGTAGGACGGGTAGAATGATCGCCTTGAGCATGAGGTGGTTTTTATCCGCGGCGCGTCACAGTCTTTTGTTTTTTTTAAATTATGTATTTTTCTTTTAATTTGTTGTCTTTTTTTTTGTTTTCTTTTGTTTGTTTGTTGTTGTCTTGATATTTACATGTAATAAGTATACATTGTAATACATGCCAATCCCTTCCTCCTCCTGACGTTTCTTAAAGATAATGTTCTAGGTTACTATAGACTAAAGTTCTGATTCTAGTTACTCCTAGACACAATTTATTTCACCAGATTGCAGTTGGTGAGGGATAGAATACAGATGAGAGATGACAGATTGTTAACACCAAAGAAAGACGACTCAAACCTCAAATATCGCTCTAAGTGTAATCCGTGACTGATTATGATTGCACCCATTTTGTAGTTAGAAGGCTAGGCAGATGATGAATCCTTTCGTGTACAAGTAATCATCAACAGCCAATTGTAACAGTTTACGCGCGCTTGACAAAATGTCACAATTTTGCGAAATATTGGTTTGACTTCTTAAATCTTCAACCTAATACTTAATAGAATGTTTAATGCGCAGATAGAGAGGACAAAATTACGAAAGAAAATACGCGCAATATTTATTTATTTTGATTGCACTATTATGACACATTTACACGCACAGTCGTTACGGGTAGTCAGAAGCCTGACAGTCTGACAACCAGTCTTACCGAGGGGTATATTAGGTAAGTACTAATGTAAGCATAATCAGCCTATAATGTTCCCACTGCTGGGACACAGGCCTCTCTGTCAGAGGGTGTGGGCTGTCGTCCACCACGCGGGTCCAGTGCGGGTTGGTAGATGTCACATGTCTTTGAGTTTATGGTTCTAGGATATGGCGGTTTCCTCACGATGTATTGAGAGCAGTGGTGTTGAAATAATTTACACAAAGTAAAGCGCCTGTCTAGGTTCGAACCTGCGACCTACAAACTCATAAGTCGCGGTCGTTAGCACTGGGCCTCTATGTAATCTCGTTAGGGTTCGCTGTTCACACACACTGTCACAGAACACATACCCTGACGGGAAGAATGAAGACTACATAGAAAAAAAATGCCAACAGCTTGCGACACTAGCGCGCCATTATTTGATTCATGAAACAACTTTTTGCGCCAGATTTTAAAACTGATATTTTATTTAAAACGGATAATTTATTAGATATATCATGAAAACAAAGCGACATTCCGGTATTGAGTATCTTGCGAAGATTAGAAACGTGATCAAACTTTTTTATTTTACTATTTTCATTGTCTTTGTTTCGATTCTTTTGTCCGACGATGGCATTGGCTACTTAGAGACTTGACCCTCCAGATCGTCATTCTGTTACAACACGGCAATTTGCTTAACAATTAATTTCACTGACTGTACCTATGTAGATTAACCACGTACTGTCTTAGGACTAAAGTTTGTTATTATATAATGATGTAGATACCAGAATCACGATTTGGTCGACTGAGCATCGTCAGTCCTTGGTGGAAGAATCATCAAAAAGTGAGTGGCGCTTGTACAGACGGCAACTAAATTAGAATTTTGTGAATCAACCGATTACGATTTGAGTTATTACAACTACAGTCGAATCATTTAATTCAACGATACCATTACTGGGCTTTTGAAAGTAAAATTATACATGTTGTAACTAAACTGGACCTGAGAACGAATGGAACTCATCGTTATGAACCACTTTTCCTACGGGAACAACCCCGAAATCACATTCATCATCATCGTTGCAACCCGGCAAAAGCCAGTAAATCACACACTGCTAGGTAAAGGCCTTCCCTTTCTTCTGCCACACTTCCCGGTTCCGTGCATCCCCCATCCATAAATTTATGTTTGCATGACTCGACAAATTGTAGGGAATAGCAATTTTTTTATATAGCAAGTTATGCATGTTTTCATAGATAAAGTACGCGTCAAACTATATGGCGGCTCGGAAGTACGCTACTCGCTGCGCAGTACCCCGCCCCTCACCCCCGCTAACACATGAATTCGCACTGCGCAGCGACTCATCTCATGCTCCGAGACGCCATAAAGTTTGAATCAGACTGTACCTCGAATCTTTGTGCAATTTCCACTGAGTAGTTTTGTTGTTGTCTGTTAAACAAAGTACTCCTCAAGGTTATTCCTTTTTCTTTGAAACGTCTTTGTTAACGAGACGTAAAGAATTATGTTTGTTTTCCTAAGTATTGTGTGATGAAAAGTAAATAATTTAAACAAATTGATGATAGGAATTGTGTGAGATAAAACAAATAGTACCTAATTAATACCAAAGCAGCATTTATGTGCCATATACTGATACAATACCTAAACCTCTACCGGACCTTTCGGAGAATACAGGTTATTTACATTTATCCAATATTTAATACCCGCAGCACCACAGCTCACAAGTTCGAAATAAGCGTCTGTTCTGTTCCGATCTGGTTTCTGGACTAGATTGAAAAAAGTTTTAATTGATCCAATAACGGTCCAGTTCCAGTGTCACTGGATGCCAGCGCTGGATAGAAATACTGGATCAGTGTGAATGGCCTTCAGGCTCAGCATCTCAATCACATCAAGCTTTATGCGAATACTTAGCAGAGACACGACAGGGACTTCATTTTATACCATTTATTGTTCTGTCATTATTAAATTAGGTCCTGGATTTTAGAATTATATTGATGTATTTGATAAATGATAAATGATTTATTTTCTGTAAGTAGGTTTGTATAAACACTTTTACACGTCAATCATATTTTTAAAATAAAGCTAGATGAGGTCGGCGTTTCCTATCTGACTACTCTGAGAAGAAAGGCCGAAACAAACTCAGAGGTCACAGTCTCCTTGAAAGTCCAAACATAATCTTGGTCAGATCATGTGAAGGCCATGTAGATTGGTGTCTGAGAAATGAACCACACAGATCGAGTGGACCTGTCTAGTCAGTGCACGGATTTGTCAGTAATCGTGCAGCTCAACTCAGAACTTATTTAAGTTAGATATACTTAAATGGTGGATATTAATGCATATAATAGTAGTAAGTAATTTCGAAACGGCTGTATGTCATGTACATATGTATGATTACACCGGATCTACTTAGTGAAGAAAAAATGACAGCAGATCAGACAGCAAAAGTTGACAACTTGTACATGAAAATGTGCTATGCCGCGGACTTGATCAATATTTGTTGGTGATTTCAAACAGTGCTCTTAATACAAGTTTTAAAATGTAAGCAGGCTTACCTTAAGCAGTTAACATTTACGGGCTAAAAATAACATGTCATGAAAAATGGTGTCCATTATAAAAGTCGGTATTTCAGGATAGTTGTCCAAAATGTTTAAAGTAATTTTCACACTATGATAATAATGAGTATACGTGGGAAGTAAGGTCAGAGTTCACTGAATACCCACGCTTATTTGGCCCATAAACAACTATGAGATTGTGACGCTCCAACTATTACGTAACATGTGACGTTAGAATACATGGAGTAAGTTAGATTTGAAAATGGAATGAGTTTAAGGTGGATCCGCAGTGGTAGCCCGCGAAATTCAAATTTTCTTACGTTTAAAAAAGCAACTCCTCAAAAAAAGAAAAGCAGAATTTGAAACATTAAGGTGGATGTTTTTTTAAATTCTGCTTTTCTTTTTTTTTGTTGAGTTGCTTTTGTCAAATATGAAAAAAACCGGTTAAGTGCGAGTCTGACTCGCACACGAATGGCTCGGTACCATATCGTACAAGATTTAAATGAAGAATATTATTCATCTTAAATTTAAAAATCGCAAAGATAAATTTGTATTTCATAATGATAATGTGAATTACAAATATTTTTTGCAGTTGCAGAAAATCGTGATCATGAATCGGCGTTTTAAATATTTTTTGATTGAATACAGTAGTTATATTATGGTACTTGGTATACAGAAAATTCAAATTCCTAACTTGTTTAGTTGTTGCGATAGAACGCGTACAAAAATGGTCTTAAACTTTACGGGCCCATAATTCTTTATTATTGAAAATAATATATATATTACTAATATGTAGGTACTCTACAAGCTGATTTCTAGAGAATGACCTACACATACCAGGGCAAGATTTTTTATTTTTCAAAATCAAAAGTTTATTATTGAATGGGGACCCCCACTTAATTTTTATATTCGTTGATAAAATGGCAATAGAAATACACAATCTGTGATAATTTCAACTGTCTAACTATTATGGTTCATGAGATATGGCCCGCTGACAGACAGACGGACGGAGAGCGGAGGCTTAGTAATAAGGTTCCGTTTGGCACCCTTCGGGTACGGAACTCTAAAAATATATAAGTAAGTAGGTAAGTCATGAACTCGTTACTCATAAAAGAACTTGATTATATTTTATAGAGAATTTTCGTCAGTTTATTCGACGTCATTAATGTTTTAAGTTGACCCCAAGTTTCTTTGAAACTCATTTTTTTAATTGAGCAGACACGCCGGCAAAACTTTTTACTGATAATATTCTTTCACCGCAGATCGCCAAGTACGAGTAACAGACGTTTTTTCTTGGTTAGAGACCAATTGTTGCTAAATACGGAAATATGGAATATATGGCCCTCCGTGCTCTGTGGTACCTACCTACCTTATTTATGAAAAACTAGTTGTATAACACTTCCTCATTATTCCGATTTCCCACAATATCTGCAGTTATATTATTGGTACTGGTGTCAGTTATTCAATGCTGCTTAAGTTACGACACAGACAGTTACATAGTTAAGTTGGATCACATTAATTTCCTTGTTCTGCTCTTTGATGCATGACTTACCCCGTTTTGATTGCTTTCAACTAAGAATATGATTTAACTATGATTTAAGAAATGTTGCGTGGCTTGTGCTTTATTTAGGCATCATCACAGTTAGTTTTACCCTACGAATAATTATTGTCAGTTTTTCCATACAAAATTTGTCAGACGTCAAAAATGTATTCGCAGGCTATGACTTAGTTATTATTATTATAGCCGCCTTAGTAAAAATGTCAGATTCATACAAATTAAATTTCATTTTAAGGGTTCCGTACCCGAACGGTGCCAAACGGAACCCTATTACTAAGCCTCCGCTGTCCGTCTGTTTGTCCGTCTGTCTGTTACCGGGCTGTACCCATAAACCGTAATAGGTAGATAGTTAATATTTTCACAGATTGTGTGTTTCTATTGCCGCTATAACAACAAATAATAAAAATGAAATACTTTATTAAATAATAAAACATTGTTACCTTATGGTAAGAAACATAATTTTTCGGCGTTTTTTGTTCCATCTTAATACGGCACTTCGTGTCCAACTCCGACTCGCACTTGCCCGGTTTTTCCATTCATTAGGACAAGACTTAAAGTTTGGGCGGGTGTATGTTAAGTATGCTACTCATAAAATGTCTCATGGTCATGTCATAGTCAAATAAAATTTGCTGGTGATCCGAAACTTCACGAATGTGATAGGTACCGATGACCCTGATGATTATAAAACAAAAAATATAATTTTCTAAACTCAAAATTTCAAGAACTTCAGCTGATTACGGTGTAGTTGCTCGATCAATTATCATAGGTCTGTGATGTTTTGCTGAAAAATAATTTCAGTTTCGAAAAGCCGCACCGGCTCCCGCACGAATATCTATGGGCTCCCATATTTAAAATAATTACTCATCTTGTACGTTTTTTGCTAATTCGGGAGGTTTTCGGTGTAGCCAATGAATAGTATTCTTATGTAGAGCTTTACTTTAACAATGCATGTTTCAATTGGCATATTTCGTTGTCAATAAGTCCAAAAAGCGAACGGTCCTAATAGCAAAACGACCCAGAAAATGTCCTAGTAGCAAATTGTCCTACGAGCAGTTTGTCCTATTTAAAAAGTAATGCTGAAAAATCACTATCGGTTTTTATCGTCATGGCTCACTATAGCATTTATTTGAAATTGAAAGGGACCATTGAAATACAAAAAAAAGAAAAGTTATTTTTTTTAAACTATTAAAAAAAAGAGTAGTTTCGTAACTCAAAAATATGCACTGATTCGATTTATCTGCTTTTTCTTTAAAAGAGTACTTTATGATTGTCCCATTCATGCGAGTATAATGATTGTTGCTTCTGCAAAAATGTTAAAATTCATGGTCTTCCTTTTATTTGTGACACCATGTTATTTAGCAAAAAATAATGTTTATGATGAAGCCTTTCGATCGGTATGATAAAGCTACTGGCTGATGATTTGCTCGTGTAACGGGTTCGATTTCTGGTTCAACCATGTAATTATTTAAATATCTATGAATGCAGTTTAAATTGTTTTTTTTTTTTTTTTAATTCAAATAATAATAATAATAGATGGAACATTTTACTGAAAGAAGACATTCTTCTTTCAGTAAAATGTTCCATCTACAATATTCAAGGTACTTTCCCTCCATGTGGCATATCCGTGGGACGCCCTGTATATATACCTATAACACCTTCAATTTCGCGAGAAACAAAAAATGCAACAATACACTATCCGTATCAAATCTCAGATACTGTCGAATGTCAGAACATTTATAAAAAATACAATCGTAAACCAAAAGAAACAAAATAATAAGCAAATCAAACCATAACACAAAAAAAACACCTGAACACTTCGATGTAGCGCCAGTCAATTCGAAATCGTTGTAGAGAGCCAGAACTGCCCATATTTCGATGGAATCGAAGGCTTTTTCGTAGTTCACAAATGCCATACATAGCGGCTGGTTGCTGGCTCTTTGGTCTTCTGTACAATTTGCCGAACAGTGTAGATGTGGTCTGTGGTACTGAAGCCTTTCGAAAACCGGCTTATTCTGGCGGCTCGACTCGTCAAGTGTCCTGGCGAGACGGATCGTGACGACCCTCAGCTAATACACGTGGCTCGCAAATTAGAAGGGTCGACAATAGGTGGGTGACGGTAAATAAATACGATGCGCTAAGTTCGCGGAGGTGGTGGGAACGGGGGGCTGGGGGGGGCAGCGTTTCAAATGCTTAGAGGCCCGAATAACCTTGCCTTTCTTTATAGTCTTCGAAGATAGAGAACGGGACAATGTGTGGCAGCAAATTAGCCGCTGGTCAATAGTTATGTCTTATAAACATATTTTGTGTGTATGTAAATATTGTACCTTTTTTTCTGAATTTAATAACGCAAAAAACATTTTTAAGGTCGGTTTTTACTTTTTTAAGAATTTTATTTTAAAGTTTAGTGTCTTGAGCAGAAGATAAATATAATTATTTCTTTAAAAATTTAATATTTATATGTGGTATTAGAGATCGGATATTCGGATGTATATTCAACTAAAGTTGAGATGTTAGCGAATGTGGAATGCGCTTTTGTATCGAAAAAATCCCGCAGTTCCGGGATCAACAAGGTTTCTGACTATTGAATCAGATTAGTATTATAATCTACATATAACTTACTTTCAAATGTTGGCTTATAAGCCAACATCGCGGGTTTTTTTTTTGCTATAGTGCATTCCATATATGGAATGCACTACAGTAAAAAAAACCCGCGATTACGGAATCGACAAATTTTGTGTTTTTCCTGACTATATAAGCGGATGCATAACATCTACCTACCTAATATTGTAAAGTAGGTAGGTAAATACCAAACTGCCATAGCAAACAACGTTAATATAAGATAACGGACTACATATATTTAGAATAATTGATGTAAGTAGGTACCTAGTGAAACAAATAGTTAAAAATTATTGTGCTTAGTGAAATTCTGTTAAATTCCTGTCCTCTCCACATAGCGAAAAAAAACAGTATATGTTAGCACCATTATATTAATAGAAAACGACGATAGGCGTTTTGCGAGTTTGTGTGTGGGACGGCAAATTATAGGTACCTGCTTATGCGCAAGTAGCTACCCCGACAAATAGTTCTCTTACTTTATTTAATTACAATAATTGCATTCGTCGCTGTGCTTGCCATGCGTTCGGGTGTTTTTTTTTTGTTTTAACTAACGCACACCACCTCTCCTCTTACACCCTACTTATACATATTTTAGAAGTCGCTTCTTTATTATACATCCGACTAGCTGTGCATTCCCGGTGTTCCTGGCATCCCGTGTTTTTTTTTTTACAAATAAAAATATTTTAAGAAGCCGCTTTCATACTTTCACAGCTAAAATTTAACTTTAGGTTAATATGCATCCGAATATCCGTTCTCTGGGTATAACTGTTCCGTTTCCGTTCTTAGGACATTTTGCTAAAATGTCGTTTTGATTATGTGACGTTTTGTTATTAGGACTATTTGCTTTTAGGACTTTTTGACACGGAGGGGTTTTTTGTATGACATCTGCAATGCATATAAAATCGGCTTGTGAAGAGTCACAACAATTTTAAATAGGCAAAACATGAAATACATAACAGATACCTACTAAATAAAAAAACATTTATTAATACACAGACGTAAGTAAAAAATAGGTATGTAAATCGTAAAAATTAAAAAGATATATTATTATAGAGCGACGATTTAATTGCGATGAATTTGTTGTTTATAATACTAACTGAATAATACTAATGAAGATGTGTTAATAACTTTAAAAATAAGCTAGATAATAATACTATTTGAATGCCTGATATGTAGCTTCATAACATTTATAGTATTTTAACGGCAAAACAAAGTCACGATTGTAGTTATTCTAAATTAAGTTTAAGTAAAATAATAAAGTAGAACTACAATCACAATCTTTAGCGTCATGCTTGCTTGCACGTACTTTTTTCGCTTATGCAACGTTTTGGAGTCAACGACCGTCCTTCGTTGTGAAGAGCTTTCGCGAATTAAAATTAACTTAAATTAGTACGGGTTTTCCGAGTAAAAATAAAGATGACAATGCGACGCACCAGTTTGTTAAAAAAAGGAAGAAAATTGATCTAAATTCTTCAATATTTAATGCCTATGTAGCTTTTGGGTAATTTAGTAGTAAAGTACCTCAAAGCTTGAGAGGTTTTGCAATCAAAGACTTAATTGAACTCTTTAACCCTTCTACCCAACAGAATTCAGTTCCCATGTCGACCCATCACTCAGCCAATTCTAAACCAAGACTGTACAGAAACTCCGACAATAAATAGTTCGTAAGTTAAACGAAAAAGTTAAACAATAATCTCGAATGTGACTGATTTTAGTGAAAGTAAACAAATGACGCAATCAGCGTTTGAAGCGCGAGTGAAAGTGTAGTCTGTGGCGCGCGGTGGCTGAGCGCGAACGTACCGGTGCGCGATTAAAAATCAAAACGTCAGTAAAATACGCGGCAAAATTACTGTCAAGATATTTTTGTGTGGTGTGAGTGTTGTATTGTAAGAAGGTTTCGTCGCTAAAGGCTGTGTTGTTATAGCTAAACCGCCCCCATCGCTCGGCCAATGGCGGGGAGGGTCCCGCCCCCGCGGGGGTCGCCGCATGTCTGTTTCGCGGTTACTATCCTGATACTTCTTGCCGGTAAGTCGATTTTCTTGTTGTTATGTTTAAGTTTATTTTTTTTTTGGTAAACTAAGACGAGGAAAGTAACCTCTTTTGAGAAAAGTTGTGAGTTATAATTAAATTTGGCGTAACGAGTTTGAAAGTTGTGTATCGTGTTACTTTAAATACTAAAAGTAAGCTAAAAGTAGGTAGGTACATATTAAATTTGTTATATGTCGGCTGCAGCGAAGTCCAAAGGGACAGTAAAGCTTTAAGTTGTATGGGATTTCAGCTTACATTACAAAAGTTGTTTTTTTAGTTGTTTACCATATTGTATTACTAACTTCTGCCCGCGACTTCGTTCGCGTGGAAGTCGTAAGACCATATACCAAAATACAGCTAACACTACAATAATATAAAACAGTAGATTGTGAACACACGGGTATTTATTAACATTAACAGTCAACTAACCATAGATATTTATTTTTAATGTAAACCATAGATGACAGAAGTAGCCTAAAATTCATGTTTTTTTCTCTGTGTACGTTCAACGAACTATCATAATTAATATAATTATGGTAGTTTACCAAATGTAAAAAAAAAGATAAATTGTTAAGAATCTTGTTTGCAAAGCAGTTGTGACTGTTGTCACTGGTAGGTATATTGTGTTCTCTCTCATCTCAGTTTAATTCCCTACGAAATGTATGAGAAAAGTTTTTTTGCGATTTCTGACTTTTCTAGTACTCAAACCGTCGAATATAATTTTTTGATAATTATAAGAAACAGGATCGATTGGCATCAAAAAATGTTTTTGTGATAATTGCCTTTTATCTTGCTGGCTGTACATTTTTTAAAAAATCTATGAATGCAGGTCAACATTTTTCAATAAGGTCTTAGGACAGTCTCCTAAGACATGTCATGATTGACTGCTTAGCTCCATAAAGGTATAGTGAGATGGTAACCATTTAATCTGTAACTATCTGCAATTTTCTAAACTTTTGGCTCTTTTTTTTTACAATTTGCTGTAAACTATAGAAGAATACAAACAATTAAATATTACTCATCCCCTTTGCTCATCCTCATAGCAAATAGCGTGATAGTATGTAGCATACAGACTCACCAGACTTATAGGCAATATCTACCTATGCAAAATTTGAACAAAATCTGGTATTATTTGCGTAATGCTGGAACATATAATTTTTATTTTTATTTTATTTATTTTTTATGATAATACATTCAGACGAACAGATAAACAGACATAAATTAAAAAAAAAATATTTTCGGTTCGGGTTCGGATAAAACTCATTCCTAGACCTCGTAGCAATTATTTTTTTCAAAAACATTCAATGTACCTACAGTTTTGACTTCGCTACGTTTTTATTATAAGTATGTATAGATCATAACTGATAGATGCAAAAGTGCCGCCATGCCGCTCAGAAAAACTGGGACAAATTCGGAAAATTATCGATCGACTAGAAACTCAAAAAAAAGAAAATTTATGCCAAAGCCGTTTTCAAATACTAGCTAAGTCTATTTTTAGTTGACCAAAACTAGACGAAGGTCATAAATACAGCTTAGTAATCTAGTTACCTAATAATTCTAGTTCTGTCGAACCAGTTTATAAATCTATACATCTATGCATATAAATGAAATTGAAGTGTCTGTTTGTAATGTCAAAATAACAGCTTTTTACTAAATGCATATGAAAGTATATACTAACGGTACTTATACTCGTAACAATTACTTTTTTATAATTTTTGTTTACTGTCTGTATTTTGTTCCGGCTAATCTCCGAAACGGCTGGACCGATTTTGACGGGACTTTCCCTGGCAGATGTTATAAGGAGTAACGCAGACTACTTATTTTAGAAAGCTGCAGCTTGCAGCCGGCGGGTGGAGCCGCGGGCAGCAGTTGGTAGCCAATAAAATGTTACTCAACTATCATTTCAGACTCTCTCTTACATAAAGTAACATCACGCCTGTATTCTGCGAAGGGGTGGGTAGAAGTGAAGTTTTGGCAGTTAGTCAATTAGTCATTTTATTCATGAACAATGGTTAATATCTTGGCTGTTTGTGTCTTTTATTTATCATATGTGCCATGAACTCAAAAAGTGACAAGCTTAACACTTAACAATTTTCTCGACTGCCTCGTTGGTCTATTCGCAAGAGCTACTGCCTGGTCCTGGGTTGGATTCCCGGGTCGGGCAAAGCGAGGCGATCGGCGGCGGAGATCTCTCGCGTCTGGCCCTGGTCTAGGCTATGGTAAGGAGCGAGAGGGCATGGGCAGCCATAACCTACTTTTGCGAAGCAGTAATGCTCGCGAAGGAGCAGGCGGAACGGGTGAGAGGCAAATTTCGCGCCCTCACGCCCCTAGCAGGAAATGCCCTGGGCGTCGGGAATCCCAGGCCGATTCCCGGCCACCGTAGGCGCGGGCTTGCGGACTGTGAGCAATGGGTAGCTCGCCGTCCGATAAGGACATGGCCCGTGTCGACGGCGCGTCGTGTTCCGCACGCGCCTCAAAGAGATGTCAGCACAAGTGTAGGGGTCCGCCAGGGTTGATGCCTGCCGGGGTCACGGGAAAGTCCGAAAGGGATACCGTGGCCTCTGGCAACGCACAGGCAACGGAAGGAACACGGGCGGGTTTTGGTCATTAAGAGTCTGACACGCCCTCCCGCTCCGCCCAGAGAGGGAGAAGTTATTTGATAATTTCCCACCGAAAAAAATAAATAAAAGGGGTCGGGCAAGGCGTTATTGAGTTTTTCCAGTTGTAATGTCATAGTAGCAGCCTGAAGTCTGACAGTAGCAGCAGCGCCTGGGTGCTGCACGGTGCACTTTCCCTGGGGCGGCTGCTGTTGAACATTGGTTACGACTGGTCGTAACCAATGTTCCACAGCAGCGGTCCCTGGACCGACCCCAGTGGGACATCGCACGTCGCCTCTCGCCGGTTCCTTCTTTCCCGACCTGGGTATATTACGGCTCTCTCCGCTAAATAGTCCCCGATAATGCGACGGAGGTTCACGATGATATACGAGTGCCTCCCATAAGCAACTCCAGGGCAGGGTGTTAAAGACGTTGGTGATAGTCATAGACACCATCAAAACGACCTCGACTTGGGCAACTGCTTCCTCCACTAGAGTCCCTATGCGCATGATGGCATCCACGGTGGGGCGCCCCTCGCGAAAACCGAACTGGTTATCCGCCAAACCTGGCCCGAAGTCAAGTGCTGGACGAGATTGACAGCAATTATTTTCTTTAATAGCTTGCTTGCCTCATCCAAGAGCACAATGGGTCTGTACGCCGACGGAGAGTCTGCAGGGTGCCTCTCCTTCCTCAGCAGAACGAGCTTGCCAGCTTGTCACCGCCGTGGAAACAGACCCCGCTCGAGGCATGCGCTTAAAAGGCCTGCGAATAGGGGCCAGAGATCCCGCATAGACAATGCCAGTGCGTGGCCTGGTACGCCATCCGTCCCTTGAGTGGTGTTTTTGGCTTGAAGCCGCAACACTTCGGCTCTCAATTCTATCTGTGTCACTTCTGGTACGTCGACATCATCATCGAAGCTTACTTCACCTAAGTTTTCACGGTGAGATTGTTACAGAATAGACCGGCAGTTCGTCGGTCCACTTGCTCGTGGCCTGCCTGCGCTCCTATGGCCAGTTCTGGGTCTCCACTCCAACACCTCACCCCATCTACCATCCGCCCTTTATAAGAAATCACTACTATGATGGTTATAATAAGGAATAAGCCTTATTTCATAATAGTATGGTTTCGGAAATAAGTACCTACTATGTTCGTAACACCTAAATATTCTATCAATACTTTATGAGAAAATTGCGTTTGAATCTATGCAAAATTCAGATTTAGTGTAGGTAAGCGAGGTATTTATGCTCAGGACTGTACCTACACCTACATAAACAGTATTTTAGGTTTTTTTTATATTTATCCGTAACAGATTAGGACCTAAATTACCGAAGTGTTTTATGTTTAAGTTCACTCGAAAGTTACAATTTATTATTCTATGGTTATGTTTGTTGGAGACACAATAAATTAAATTAATACTATTTTGAATGTTTTTACTGCAAGAAAATGACTTACAGTCTGCTAAGCTGAAGTGGGATTGGGCGGGCCATGTGTAGGATGTGTCAGGACAGACGGGCCTGAGTCGGCACGCAGTAGGTGCCAAAAGAACAGTAGCCGTCGCAGAGGGAGGCCTAGGAAATGCCGGTATGATGACGTAGATGCGATTGTGGGAGATTGACCGTAGAAGGCAACGTACAGGGAACAGTGGAAAGCTGTGGCGGAGACCTTTGCTCAGCAGCGGGACTATACAGGTCGAAATAAACTAGTGCGTGCCTTCAATGAACAAATAAGGAAGGCGGAAATTATAATTTTCCCAGAATAATAATATAAATAGGAATGCATCGTCATTGCTGTCTCATCATATTTTTCCAATGGAAGTGTCGTCGGTCAATGGGAAAATCAATCGTAATGGATAGATATCTACTTGCTAATAATACGAGTATGTTTAAGACGTAAGCGCAGATGGTAGCTTATTTTATAGCATGATCATAAAACTACGTTATGTAAGTCAAGTTCAAGTGAACAAGGATTACTAGTTCTTTCAATCTAGATTCTAGATTAATTATTATATCTAGACTATTAAGCTAAGGTGTTCATGTCTGTATTATTAACGTTCAAAGTTAATAATGTGGCTATTTATAACATATCGTTGTCTATGTACTTACACATTTATTATTGACATAATCTACTCATTACAATGTTTTTTTTTTATGAGCTGTATTGCAATATGTGGTTAGCTAGATCTCGAAGACCTCGATAATTGTTTATATTATTTTTACTGGAGCAACCGGCAGCAAGTTCGTCATGCTCCCTTAGATGTCACTGCTTGCGATAGCGCCGGGGGTCGGGTTGCCTCCTTCCCTCAAATATGGGGAGGGGGTAGTGGCTGAATTTGGCGTTATGCTCGTGTACGGGTGCTGCTTGTGGTGACTGGTCGTCTTGCTGACCATGGTTTTGTTTTGTTATTAGTAATTAACTGTTTATTTATTTTACTTCGATGGTCCTAGTTTATTATTTGTGACCGAGTTACAGCTATAGCTATATGTAAGCGAGCACGCCCTTTATACCTGGAGGATTTTATTTAGGTATTTGGTTCTGTTTACGTTTTTATTTCTGCTTCAGTGTAGTTGTTGCGGTGCTTTTTCTTTTTGTTGGTATGGTGGTGTGCTAGCTGACATATGGCTAATAATTTAATGTTTTGTGTTGCGCGTATTATAAATTATTTTGCATACTATTGAATAGATTTTTTTTTCTAACTCAACAAACAGCTGTGCTGCTGGGGAGTTTGTTGCGCCACATGTTCTTCCCATATCTTATAGCACTAGGAAGTGGTGAAGCGTGGGCGTTTTGGGGGACTGTCTTATGTAATTATGACGTTCAAAAAGTGCTGATTCTCAGCCTAGTTTGAATAAATGACTTTTGATTTTTATTTTGATTTCTTTACATAAATAAATGTAAATGAATAGTGTGTTAAGCACCTTAAGGTTAATTTTTACTTGCACCTTATTATTTTTCCGAACGCGTCATCACCAACATTTTGAATGACAATGTAAGTACGAAAATGTGACATTTTTTTTTTAAACTTATTTAGGGACACACGGCTACCTTATACTGGATATGTATAGCTTTAAGGTTGTCTTTAAAAGATCACCTTTAGCGATAAAACCGCCCATTGTGTCACCCTATGTAAAATTTCTACATTCATAGCTGTATTTTTTATGGTACATAATAAACAGTATTCTATCTATCTCATATACATATCCAGTATAAGCTGACCTCTCATTGTACGGAAATCCTATACAATGCAAGATCAGCTTATATGGGTACTATATAGCATAGCTTGATATGTAGCTGCAGGTACGTTACTATCGCTACTGGACCGTACCTACCTATTTATACATAGAAAGGTTCTATTGTATAATTAAACTATTTAAGAACAAATTATTCCCTTAGACATCATTAGATAAGAAGTTTAGATACAACCACAGGGCTCAAGTTTAAACTAATTAGGATAGGGACCTAAGTCCCTATCCTAATTCTAACTAATATTATAAATACGAAAGTGAGCTTGTTTGTTTGTTACGCCTTCACGATACAACGGCTGAACGGATTTGGATGGAATTTGGCACATGGGTTTACAATGACCTGGATTAGGACATACAGTACTTTTTATCCGGATATTCCCACGGGATCGAGACTTATGCGGGTGAAACCGCGAGGTGCAGCAAGTCGAAAATAAAATTGACGAATTTACTCTTGAGTATGTGAAATAAAAATAGATGTACAAGATCTGAAGTCTGGATCTGTTGATTATATTCTATTTTAACGAAGTTATCACAAAAGTATTTAATATTTTAGGTAAAATCATATTTCTAAATATTTCGCTGTCTGGAGGATTACCAATATGGCTTGTATGAACTCATTATCATATTCAGCCTATACCTATTGCTCCCACTGTAGGGACACAGGCCTACTTCTTCGAGAAGGAGTGGGCTGTAATCTACCACGCGTAGGGTTGCCAATTTTTTTTTTATACCAAATATAGTATTTTCGAAACCATTGCCTGTAAAACTATAGTAGATGGAGAAAGATTCAAAATGTATGTGTATATTTCAAAAATATTTTATTTTTAAAAGCATATTATTTGCCTTTATTAACAGATTATTGTTTTTAGGGTTTCGTACATCAAAAGGAAAAATCGAAATCCTTTTAGAATCACTCGTGTGTCTGTCTGTTTGTCTACCCGTCTGTCACAGCCAATTTTCTCCGAATCTAGTAGACCGATTAAGTTGAAATTTGGTACATAAATCCAAATCCCGTGACCCAAACACGGACGTGTAACGTAAATAAATGAATTTTGAATATGGGGGACACTTTTGGGGGGCAAATTAGAAAATTAAAAAAATAGTAATCTAAACTGTACCGTGTGGTATATCAAATGCTTGCGTGGCTTGTTGTAAGGATCTCAGACTATATATTTATTATAATTTTAAAATAATTAGGTTAGATGAAAATTTACCATTCCCCCTTATCTCCGAAACTACTGAACCAAAAATTTTGAAAAAAATACCTATAAGAAGGCTATGGTGCCAAAATAACGTGGTAAATCTCTAAATATAGTGCGTACAAACTAACATTTGGCAGTTGGAATGTATGGAAGAACATGTTTTTCAACTATAATGTTAGGTTTGTTCTTGGGATAAATTCATCCCAACTACGGAATCCCTTCATTGTGCGTGGTCCGACACGCACTTGACCGGGTTTTTAATATTATGTCTTTCGAGACAGTAAAACCCGGTCAAGTGCGCTTAATTTAGAGTCTATTAATAGTTACAACTTATCGAAGTTATAACTATTATTAGACTCTCAATTAAGGTTACAAAATATCATAAAGTCAACTTTTATGAGATTAATACTGGCCCTATTGCGCTCATCTCGTCATTTTTACTCATCATTGAAAACATGCGCCCAGTAGAAGCTGAAGTTGCTGGTATAGAAAGAAGATACTACTTTTTCAATATTAGATAAATCTGTATAACTGAGCAGTATTTACTTGTTGCCCTTTTTCAGCAGTAGATTTAACAAATTGTTGGTCAGACAGAGCAATATCCAGAATTTTATTTAACTGATTTCAGAATTTTATTTAATACTAATTGTTAAAATTAATTTAATTTTTTATCGAAAACATAGTAGTTTCGTCTACTATATATATTTTTTAAATATACTATTTAGGCATCTCATATAATATATGTAGAAGGATACTATATTATACAGTAGATGGCAACTCTGTCACATGTCTTGGATTTTTTGGTTCTAGAACATGTTTCCTCATGATATTTTCCTTCACCGTTTCGAGAGCAGTGGTGATGAAATATTTTACACAAAGTAAAGCGTCTGCCTGGGTTCGAACCCACGACCTATGTACAACTCATAACTCGCGGCCACGACGGCTCTCATATACTGGGTTACCAAGAAAATTTAACGAAAAGAACTTATTATGTAGGTAATAATTCTTCTCTAGTAGGTACCTGCAATAACTATGAGAATGGCTATTAGTGCCGTGGTTTAAAAACATAAGCCAGTCTTTGAGGATCGTGTTTATCGAACACTTCAGTTTTTTTAATTCATAATTATTGAGAAAAACATTCACAAACAATCTGAACTTACCTAAAATTAAAGGAGTATTAACTCTAAGTCATAAAGAACAGAACATGCTGAAAAGCAATGTATCAAATAATTTTGTATTAATTTATAAGATAGATAATGATAATGAAGAGATGATGATAATGAATTTTCTTTGTAGAAATGTAAAAGTTACAATGTGAATTTACTTTTGTTGCTGACTGTACCTGCATTACGTATAGGTTACTCGAATGGTGTGTTAAAACTAACACACTATAATTATTTAACATTTAAGATGTAGTGACAGAAATTTTAAAGAGTACATACTATGCTTATATGGTTTGGTTATATTGAGAGGGTGAATACAAGGCGACTAACAAAATATATTTATTTACAAGGCAGATGTGAGTAGAAACGCCGGGAGGGGACGTCCCAGGAGGACATATATTTATTTATTAAAACTTTATGCACAAGTAAAAAATATACTGTACAAAGGCGGACTTAATGCCCGAGGAATTTTCTACCGGTCAACCTTAGGGTGATGCAGGGACAAAACATGGCAGGTGCAACATATAGTGACACATGTAATTTTCTTAAGAACTCGGTGCGCGGACTGACCAGGACAAATATCTTAGAGCTTTAAGTAGCTTCGAAGACAAGCTTTTTGCGTAGGTACAACCTTGGGTAATAAACCCAGTTTTTATCGTAATTAGAGAACATACAGAACACATGAAGAGCTATTAACCTTGGCAATGTCACGAGCACATACCGGATCTTGATGACAGACAGTTTAGGGGTTCCCAACCAGTGGACCGCAGGAGCTAAAATTCGGTTCGTGAAAGGAGTAAAACAAATTTTTATTCGTAGGTACTTTTTAAAATGTATAACAGAAGATTTTTTACAAAAAAAAAAAAAATGTTTTTTTTTAAACTCACTTTTGAGTTTCAAAGTCTGTCATTTATTTGCCAGAAATATGGTAGGATGGAACCACATAATATAACATGGTCTATCTACCTACATAGGATTTAAGAATAGATCTAACGAATAATTATGTCAAAACTTTGAAAACAAAGTGGTCCCTGGTCAGAAACCGGCCAAGTGTGTATCGTACCACGCACAATGAAGGTTTCGTAGTTGGGATGAATTTATTGCAAGAACTAACTTAACTTTGTAGTTGAAAAAATGTTCTCCCATACATCGAAATACGTCACGGAATACGTCGCCTGGGTAAAAGCAAATAAATCCTATTTAGTCCATCAGTCAGTTAATACAAAAATATTGGACACGTATTTTTTGCTTTATCGTATTAATACAAAATGAATTAGATAAAACGCATAAAGTTAGGGAGTGGGGGCTCGCTACGTCACAATTCAGTATAAAATCTAGCAAGGCGTGACACATTTTAACTCAATGTATCGCCATAATCTTTTGATTAGGTAAAACAAGAAAAAACACGTGTCCAAGGCTCCAAGGGAACGTCCCTTGGAGCTCTAAAAAAAGCCTAGACCTACGTATTTGTTATTCATTTTCAACTTGATACCTCCACGCGTTCCTTTGGTCTTGACAAACAGAGACGGACGGACGGATAACCAAGTGATCCGTTTTTTCCTTTTAAGGTACGGAACTCTAAAAATGGTTGGGAACCATTGGTCTAGATCGTCATTGAGTAAATAGAACGAAGTTTTACCTTAATGGGAGATCCCAATTTTTTTGTTTTGTTTTTTCTCCTATTTCGAGGCTAACGGCCTTAAAATCTTACACGTAATATAAAAAAAACCTTAATCAAAATACCTACATTAGATTTATGATTCTACCCGAAAATCTGGAATAATATGTTTTCTAATCCCAAACACGCAGTGAGACCGTGGTGATCAATGTTATTTCTCCGCATGCTATAAGCAACTTCATCAGGTCACCTACAAAACAGGAGCCATTTCATATCCTGCAATATGTTCAAATTCCGTTGTTTACAGAGCTTCCCTTATAGAGTTGCAAACCGCGCGCCCCAAAACTCCTATTCGGAGTCAGTGGGGGCTGAAGGTTGGAGGAGTGCGACCCCTATTCGGTGTAAATTGGGAGTTACCGGACATTTTAAAAGAGTAACTGAGGAGTTGCTTGCCCATACTAAACTACCTTTTGGAAGGGGACACTAGAATCAATTCAATTTTTTAACTGACTTCTAAAACGGAGGCGGTTATACCACCGATGTCTCTGTCAACTGTGGACCGATTTAGAATTTTTTTTTTTTACTTTGTAGTGTTTTTCCCGATGCAGAGACTTTAATTGTTGAAGAGTTCTCCTGGTAAGAACCAGGAGAATATGCACCATATGCATTGTGACGAGCATAAATTGCTTAGCAACCATATTAAAGTACCTAATCGAATCGCTACCCGTGAAATACTTTTTATATAATATATTTATTTACATAACCAAATTACAAGATGACTATTAACATTAACTAAATTAAATTAAAACTAAGTTAAGCTTAAAAAAGGCCCTCGGGGCATTGTACCGAGGATGCTGGCGGCATTTCCTCGCTGAATTGCAATGCTGATGCGTTGCGCGAGAAAGCCGCCAGCTTTTTGGTCACCAGTTACATCAACTAGACAACATTAAGTCACCATTACATCAACTTTTTATTAAGTAGGTCCGGTGGCCATCTGTGGTCTTCATCATCAAGTCGGTTTTTTTTTTTATAAAACAATTTTTCTTGTTTTGACGTTCAAAAGTGGCTATTTGAAATAAATTATGTGTCTTTTGTTTTTTTGACCTACCATCACATTAAGTCCAGTCTGTCCCAGCCACCTTTTTTAGGTCGTCGGTCCATCTAGCTGGGGGACGTCCCACACTACGCTTGCCGATACGCGGTCTCCACTCCAGGACTCGTCTGCTCCATCGGCCATCGGTACTTCGACAAATATGGCCAGCCCACTGTCATTTCAGCTTGCTTACTCTGCGGCTATGTCGGTAACTCCAGTTCTCTTCCGGATAACTTCATTTCTGATCTTATCCTTCGAAGAAACTCCGAGCATAGCCCTCTCCATGGCGCGCTGAGCGACCTTGAATTGATGATGATTTCTTTGATGCGGAAGGCGGAGGACAGGGTGTTGTGGCGCAGCCTAGGAGAGGCCCATGTCCAGCAGTGGACTGCGATAGTCTGAGCTAATTCATTAATTGACGCCGTTCCAAGCACTTACTTTATTTGTGGGGGATTTGCTAAGTCAACACTGATTTCTCAAAACAAGTCGTTTCTAATGGCGTTGTCTCTTCATTGTGTATTGTTGCAGTTGTTCATGTGAACGGGTTATCGTTAAGGTTAACGTCTCTTTGTTAGGATACAAGGATATCTCAAGAACATCATATGATATCGATCGGGTTTTAATTCCATTGCCATTCAAACCGTATAAAATTTAGAAATTCAGCTACATCTGGCTTGACGGATGGCTGACCTTAACGTTGGGAAAGAGCTAAAGTAGGTACAAGATGAATGAATCTTTGATCTCAAATCATCACTATGATAAGGCCCATAGAAAAGGGGTGCAGAGGTAAGCCTCTACAGAGGCTGCTGAGAGTGGAACCCTGGGTTCTTATATTAAAATGTCAGAGCAGGATCTAGAATGTATGTCTAGTTAATGGCAATTGTGCGCTTTTATAATTTCTAACGTGACGATATCATCGTGGACGTCTACGTCTACAAAATGTATGGAAATAAGTGCACGTTATAACTTTATCGTGGACGAAAATGTAAAACCGTCTTCATATATTTTCATACATTTTATTTCCCTGTGTTATCGTGATGTCATGACGTGGACGTGGACGTCCACGATAATATCCAAATGCTAAAATATAAAAGCATAAAAAAGCATAGGTTAGAAATTATAAAAGCGCACAATTGCTATTAACTAGACATACATTCTAGATCCTGCTCGGACATTTTAATATAAGAACCCAGGGTTCCACTCTCAGCAGTAAGCGCATAAGACTAACTCCCGACTCTATGTAAATTTTATATTTTTGTTACCTCAATTCGTATTGCCGGGGAGTTTCTTCTTGTCGTACTTAATCATGTATCTAATCATTGCCAAAACGTCAAAAATCTAAGTAACCAATTATAATTTTGCTCACACATTATGGAAACTTTATGAAGCACATTATATAGAACATAAATCTAAAAGCCACATCTATATGAACTAGATCGGTGCCCATAAAACCGTATGCAATATGCAGTAAATCATAGAAACTTAGATTTGCTCTCACACGTACCTACCTATATTAAGTACAGTTATTCATTTCTTCCTGCAATTCGTAACTTTTACAAGAATGAATTGCAGAGGGTTAGTAGTACCTTCTTTCCAATCGTACAGTCAGCATTATGAGAGAAAATTCATTCTAAGATTAGCCAGTCAGCGAAATTGGTCGCAAAGTGCGTTTCTTTTTAGTAGCTCGATGCTAAATAACATAATCAGCCTATCATGTTCCCACTGCTGGGACACAGGCCTCCTCTGAGAGGGAGTGGGCCGTAATCCACCACGCAGGCCCAGTGCGGGTTGGTAGATGTCACATGTCTTTGAATTTTTGGTTCTAGGACATGCCGGTTTCCTCATGATGTTTTCCTTCACCGTTATGAGAGCAGTGGTAATGAAATAATATACACAAAGTAAAGCGCCTGTCCGGGTTCGAACCTACGACCTACAACTCGTAAGTCGCAGCCGTTACCACTGGGCCACCACTGTTTTCCGATGCTAAATAATAGAGTTTAATCCCTGAAGAGTTTTCTTTGCTCGAGGACACACTGTTTGATATGTTTCGATATGGGTAGGTACTTCCTCATATAACTAATAGTTCTAATGAATAATAAAAGAATGTAGAATAGAAAATAATGTATGTTGCGTACCACTACGTAAGCGGAACTCCTTGCCGAACTCTGTGTTTCACAATACCTTAAACCTGGGAATCTTCAAAGCTCGAGTGAATAGGTTGCTTCAAAGTAGGTTTCCGAGAAGATTTTCTTTATAAAGCTACTTACATCATGCCAAAATACGCTGAAATCAGCTCAGTATTTAACGATGAAAATGAGACCGACAGACTCCAGACTCAGTCATCGTTGAAGTATCGAGTACCTACAATTTCCGACAATCGAGTATATCGAGCTGATTCACTAGCTATGATTTACAGCTGTATACCATAGCTAGTTGTGACGTGTTGATGAGCTGATGCTCTTATAGGCTGATAAGTACAGATTGCGTGATGACGATGAGCAGCAATTGATCGCTCTCTAGGTGAGTGGGAATGATGCTGGTAGAGTTTTGTCATAAGCGAATTGAAGCGACATGGAAAATTATTTCTTAAAATAAAATAACAAAATTAAAAGAAAACGATGAGCATAGAACACAGTTTCGAAGGGGCTATTGCCGTAATCCGTATACACGAATCCTAAAAATATATTTCTTGACGGATTGGTGGTTGATGTGCTAACTGCTAAAGATAATACTTGGCTACTTATAACGTACTATTATTAAAAAATAGGCAGATTTTTTTACAGAAAACAAAGCAACAGCCCATACGTCCAGCCCACGTTATAAACGCAAAAAGTCCGCTGAATGCATTGTTTTTTTATTATGATTTAGTAATTTTTAAGGTCCGAAAAAAAGAAAATCGAAGCATTTATTATATCACGTTCTTGTCCGTCCGTCACAGAGGTGTTTTTTTTTTCTAATTTTATTTCACAGACAACACTCAAAGAGTAAACTAAACAATTTTACTTGTAAAAATCATTGCCATCAGCTTATTACCGTCTCATATCAGCCGCATCTTTGAGGGGTGTAAAGTGCAGCACAAACACAATACTGTCTAAACTGGGGGCGGACATCCCCACACCCCCCCACACCCCCAACACCCCCCGGATAAACACGAGCACACTGCTTATACACGAGACTAGGATATTGAGGATGTTTACTTGTTCAAGTCAAGGCTTTGATTTGACTTTTATTTTATTAATGTTTCTTTTTCTTTATGTTAATTAAAGTTTTATATATAATATAACATTAATATATATTTATTTATTAAAGCTATAATAATAATTTTATATATATATAATATTACATAAGTATACCTATAAATTGCGCAGGAAAGCCTTTACCAGAAGTCATCATCGTAGCAGTTCGTCGTGGATGAGATACGACGCTATAGTGACTGTGTCACTCTTATCCAACCCTTTCGGTGCGCCGTCATGTACATTTCAATTATTTAACGTTCTATTAATATTTGACATCATCTATCTATATCTTCTATCTATTTATCTATATTTATATTAATAATGAAGCTGAAGAGTTTGTTTTTTTGTTTGAACTTTACGCTACGACCCTTAGGAGCCGAGCAAAAAGAAAAACGTCAGAATTAACGCTAAGCGAAAACGAAGTAACGGCGCGGGCGGGCGCTGGGATATAATAGTGCAGGTATTGGTAAGGGATTCTTTTGAGAACTTGCGATCAATGCTAATTCTTCTCTGAATGGGAGAAGGATTTTGCCCTGCAGTGTGATATGGTTTAAAATCGACGTTCGTCAGTGTTCTTATTCTCATACTCATTGTCGAAATAGCAAATTTAACGCAAGGTCTGCTTACCTCTACGTAAACTATCCTCTTAGCTTCGTCCAAAAAAAGCAGTTGTCATTAAGAGCCTGTGGTGTCCCACACTGCTGGGCAAATACCTCCCTACTCTCTTTCCACTTCTCTCTGTTTAAAGCTACTAAGAAAAACGCCAAATTTCACAAAGGAAACGCAATCCATTACATAAACCACATTCCTGTTCCACCCAACACACAAAATAAAGAAACTGCCAATTTCACACGAAAATAATGGCGACACTCAAACGTATCGTCTTAATATTCAACAGTTAGGGCGACCATCCTCACAAGACAAATGACTAGGGTGCATACAATTTACGATATCCCAGGGGATTTCGTTAGGAAACTGCTGATTTGATTGATACAAAGAGATCATTGGGTAAATGGGGTCGGTTATAGATTGTATGCGGGGCTATGGGGTGCTCGATCACCCCTTATAGCTGACGCAGCAGGTAGAAGGTTAGAATTTTATCCATGTTTATTAAAAATGTATTTAAGGCTGATATTTGCGGAGTTATGAAACTTTTGTTAATTGCCTTTAAAACGCGCAAACACTTTTATGCCCGGTACAGATCGGTGAAAAGTAACATGAAATGTAACACAAATGAGCCGACTATACGAGATTTATGCAATGCAACATGAAATGTAACACAAATGAGCCGTCCTAACTTATGCAATGCAACATGAAATGTAAAATAAATGAACCGTCCTAACTTATGCAATGCAACATGAAACGTAACACAATAAGTATGCGAATTTGTTTCAATACGTGTTACATTTCATGTTACGTTTCACCAATCTGGAGGCGCACGATATCGGTAGTTTTGGGCGCAGTTACGGGCGATTCCTACTCCGTATCATCTACGGACATAAGATTAGTTTCGGGCCCGACCTAAGAAAGAACGTCACCACGATTTGACAGTTGTCTCTAGTCCCGATGTGTTGTGTGTTTTCCCGTCCAAAAAAAGTAATTAATCAGGTGTAGGTTTTACTCCCGAAGTTTCGAACTACTTTCGGACGGCCCCGTATTCGTTGACGGACTTAGAAAGATACCGGGCATTAGCATTCTTGTTGTCATGGCACCTAATGCCTTTCTTTAGCGGAATAATTATTTTGACCACAGTTTCCTTCAGGAATTGCTCATTTAAGCGGGCGCTTCTAGTTATACTAAATTAAAGTTAGTCTGCGATCAATATCGTTGTTGTTGTAGCCACTAGAAGCCGAACCTGACTGAGATGCGACTGTATGTAGTGTATGTCTGGGGTTTTGTGAGATGAGATACCTACTACGGACAATAATATCCTTAACGTTATGAATAGTTATGATAAATTATGCTTACATATCTGAAAATAATTGTCGATGAATAATTTCAATGGCGACAAATCACACTCAATGCTAAGTGCAAGGCTCACACAAAGTTCAAGATCAACTGCATACACGTAACGCGTTCAGTTCCGACCGCCTGATATATCTCATATATTACACCATATTTATCATTATCTTGAAATAGATTCGACCACATTTTTTTAATAAACATAATTTAGACCAAATTCTGATAAAGTGGCAAAAATCTTCACGGTATTGCCACAAGAAATAAACAATAGGTCGAAAAGGGGTGGAGCGAGAAAGAAAAGTATGAACATTGCATAACCGTTTCTTTTCGCGAAAAACAGTAAGAGCAATCGCCAGCACTTCAAGATATCACAAATTTTCTCATTCGATTTTGAGCTTAACCATCAACATTTTAAGGTTTAAAATCATTTGGAGGAATTTGACAGTTTATGGTAACTTAATGTTTTTATTAACATTCTAATAGGGAAAAATTAAACCCTCATTTTTCCACTGCAAAAGTGACGTTTTCTTCTACTTATAAGCGTATAAAACCGTATTCTACATTGAAAAGCTAGATCTCTTGATACATAAATAACCCAATCGTACGGTTTTTACACTTCACCAAAAAACCCTCAATAAGTACAACACACCTACCTACATTGAAATTCGAAACACTTTCGCACAAAGCTCTTAAAATTTTACGTGAAGTGCCCTTAGCTCCGAAACCTTAGGTTTTATTGACCTATTCGCTTTTATTTGAATAGAAAAGGTTATTGGGGGTTATTGGGCCGATGAATTCAACTTCTTAAATGCGCTCCGAACAACCCTGGAAAGGGGTTGAGTGTTTCTTGAGTATTTAAATGAGCATTTTGGCTTGCAAAGTATTACTCAAGCTAGGTTGAGTTAGGAAATTAAATGATACGGTGCTATCTTTATCCTCGTGAAAACGAATAAGTCAGCTCGAAAACTAGTAAGTAGTTTTGTTTCTGCAGGGCAAAGATATTTTTTTTTGTTTCGTCAGATTTTTCTCGTTGGGGAGTCTGGCTATTAACAAATTGACTGTATGTACTTCCCTACATCATTAGAAATTCTGACATAATTTGAAGAAAACCACATCAGGAAACCTGAACTCGATGTTCTTGATCAAGTAAGCGTGGTAAAAAAAATATTATGTACTTTTCATTCTAGAAAGCCTTTGCGTTAGAACCAAGCCGCACTTCAGTTAGACAATTATAATTTTATGATCCGACGAAGCAATCCTTTAAAGTTTCCATTTCCACAAAGCAATAACAAAAGATATTAAACCACACAAAAAGTCCGAACATGCCTATAAAAATCCTATAAAAACATGCAGCATGCTAAGATTTCTGCAACATCCACACATTCGGTACTACTAATCATAGCCACGCTTGGCTGGCGGGGCCAGTCGGGTGAGAGGGCTCGGTTATCTACCCACTGTATCTACCCACCTAGCGTGATGACTAAGAGCATGGCCTCCTTTATGGTGAGCTTGTGACCAGCACAGATAATGATAAGCCAGAGTAATGCAAAACAGCCGATGTATTCTGTGAAAATCTCACCGTCACAACCTAGGTGAGTTAGAAGTAAGCTGTCAACAGTGTCATTAGTGTCCTAGCATCAGGTGGAATGGCCGCTAATTTCAAGCTCACTTGACCTAAGTTTTCCCGGTCAGATTTTGACAGAATAGACCACTGGTATCAATGACGATAATTGGTTGTCTTGGGTTCTGAAACAGATCTTTATAATAATAAAAATAAACCGGCTTACTGTTTCAAACAATGATGAAGACGTTTCGAGAACGGCAAAAGAAAATGGCATCTGAACGCAGATGAAGAAAATCAATATCAAAAGAGCAGTCAAAATGCTATCAATCACTTTCAAAACATTAGACAATGGTGCCGATTCCCTTGTTCACAAACTAAACTAAATTTAAGTTCAGTGCATCTTTTTTTTTTTTCTTTTTTTTTTTATACATTTTGATTTAGTCCTGTCAAATTAATTAGCGCTTGACGTAAATTGACGTAATTTTAGTAGACAAGTTTATAATCACGTCTAGACTTGTATGGAGTAGTGACAGGTGCTGATTAATTTGACAGGACTAAACTAAAATTTACCTTCTGTCCTTTTCTTAATGAAATACAAAGAAAAAGATGCACTGGACTTTTAAGTAGTTTAGTTTGTGAACAAGGGAATCGGTACCAACCCTATCTCCTGGGAGAAGTCTTGTTCCTCATCTCTGGCTTGCCTTTATTGGCCGGCTGGCATGAACACTGACGAGGAACAGAGCTCCCACCTCATTCTTACCTTTATTGGCCGGCTTGAGTGGAGATTCGCAAGAGCAAACGTGCTCGGAGGAAGGAAGTAGTCCAGTAAGATGCTGGTAGGGATCTTGACCGTACTTCCGGGATTGTCCTGATAGCCGTGGAATACCTCTCCACTCCTCAAGCACCTCAGGAAGTGTTGCCCCCTTGTCACTACGTCACTATGTGCTAGCGGCCGTTTTCGGGGGCCCATTATTGAGTGTGCCAGTCACCCCCTGCCATTTTATCGGTGTATTTTATATAAAGCATTGGTCAAGTAGGGGCCATAGCCTTTCTATAGTCTTAGGAAACCGATCCACTATAGCCTCCCAAACCCATAGCCCAATATGTTTTGTTCCCATGTTCTGCAATAGTCCTGCATCAACCGGGGGTTGTCCTTGGGTGCACCATCATAGAGGAAACAGGGATAATCGTCGGTCGGTGCCTCATGCCATTACAATTGTCCAAGGGGCCTCTGCGAGTTGGCTTCGGCCCCTCATACGCCTTCCAAAGGTCCGGGATCTCATGGTCCCGAGATATGTAAGGATAATAATAATATGCTACCCAAACCGATATGCGGTTTAGGCGCATTTGGGCTAATTCTCATTTTGGCAACCGACTCGCTAATGGACTACTTCTCATTATGGCTACTTCTCACTTGGGCTACTTCTCCCTTGGGCTACTTCTCACTTGGGCTACTTCTCACTTGGGCTACTTCTCACTTGGGTTACTTCTCATTAGGGCTACTACTCAAAATTTGGGAATGTTTATTGAAATAAGTACTGTCTTTATGTATATAAACATGTTTATTCATTCATAAGAGATCAATTACATTATTTTAAGAATAAAACAACTTAATTGAACCAATGTAATAGGTAAGTATTACTTCTTGTAATTACTTTAGTCTGGTTTGAAATTAACATTTATTTATTTATAACAAACACAAATCAATATGACGGCGCGTAGTACACGTAGCGCCATCTGTTATTTCCTACCCGATTTTCTAGTAAAGGCACAATACTGCCATCTTATACGTCGACAATAAATATAAGTTATAGATAATAAAGTATATGCACCAGGAAATCATTGTATTTAATAATTCATTAGTTCTAAATACACGAGAGTAATTACTGTCATTATTAATGCATTATTAAAAAAATAAAAAGTTACATTCGTGACTAGGATTAAAATGTGGGTACTAAGTAATTTATGTTATCGAAAATGTGGGTGCCTTAATTTTATTTTTTGATCTATCGTAAAACGGTATATTGTCTCAATTATTGTTGTTTATTATTCGAAAAGATGGAAGAAGAACTTGTGTTTGTGAAAAATCAAAGAGGTAACGACGCTCTGTTGTACAATGGATATAGATACAATAAAACTAAAAAAGTTAACCAAGATAAAAGTGTTTTGTGGCGTTGTACAAACAAAAGGGAATGCAATGCATCTGTTACTTTGAATGAAACTGAAAACCGAATCATGAGGCAGTCCCAACATACTTGTCAGGCAGATTATGATAAAAATGCTGTATATTTAGAAATGTGTACGCTCAAGGAATTGGTATGTACAAATTTAGAACCCAGTAAAGGAATTTTTGAAAATAAATTAGATAATTTGACCTTTGAACCGAGCACATCTAAAGTATCAATTCCGACTTTTCATGAAAAAAAAGATTGTTTGTACCGAGCGAGAAAAAATTTTTTACATGCAGATCATCTGATTTTTCAAGATTTGGCTCAAGTGTCCATACCTGAAGCTTTAAGCGATGATTTTCTAGTGGCAGACGATGGAGAAAGCGACAAAATATTGGTTTTCGCATCAAATATTTCCAAAAAATTTTTGCGGCGCGCTCGACGTAAAGATAACCGCCGATATTTTGCAGATGGCACTTTTAAATCTGTACCCAAGCCGTTCTACCAACTTTTTACCTTACATGTGGATTTATGTTCTGATTCCAAAAGCACACAAATTGTACCTGTAGTGTATGCGTTACTTCCAAATAAAAATCAAGAGACGTATATAAGGCTTTTCAACATAATGAAAAGTGTATTGAAAATAAATATTACCAACTTTAAATGTGACTATGAATTAGGTATAATGAACGCGGTAAAAACCGTGTACCCTGATGCGCAAATAACCGGATGTTATTTTCACTATCAGAAAGCCATCTGGAAGAAGGCGAAAGAATTAAATTTGACTAAAAGAAAAGAAACAAGACAGATTATAAGAAAAATAGCTATTTTACCACTTTTACCCGCAGAAAATATTCCAGAGGGTTGCCAAAAACTAACAGAGATTATTGAAAATGAATCGTTGTTACCATTGTTTGAAACGTTTTTAAAATACTTTGCAAAACAGTGGTATCCAAGAATGAACCCTGCGCTTCTTAGTTGCTCTGGACAACGCCACCGCACTAACAACGCTCTTGAGGGGTGGCACCATCGGATAAATGTGAAAATTCCCAAGCATCCAAGTTTATTTTTATTCTTACAGAAGCTCCGAAAAGAAGCCAAGCATTTTGACTCCAAACTCAAGAACAGTCATATTCAAACAAAAAAAAAACGGCATAACAAGTACATTCATTTCGACAAAAAGTATAAAAAAGTACTTACGAAACTAAAAAATGGTCAAATAACAGTTATTAGATTTTTAAAGAAAATGACTTATATAAAGGAATCTAATTAATACTGATTGTTAATTATTGTGTTCATTTATGCTTATATAAAGATATATCTAATTAATATTGTTTGTTGATTATTGTGTGGATTTATGTTGATTTTATTGAAATTAAAGTAATTAAAAGAAGTGACACCTAGTAAAGTTTACCTATCCTTTAACTATTGATTTGTGTTTGTTATAAATAAATAAATGTTAATTTCAAACCAGACTAAAGTAATTACAAGAAGTAATACTTATAATATTGTATACTTACCTATTACATTGGTTCAATTAATGTTGTTTTATTCTTAAAATAATGTAATTGATCTCTTATGAATGAATAAACATGTTTATATACATAAAGACAGTACTTATTTCAATAAACATTCCCAAATTTTGAGTAGTAGCCCTAATGAGAAGTAACCCAAGTGAGAAGTAGCCCAAGTGAGAAGTAGCCCAAGTGAGAAGTAGCCCAAGTGAGAAGTAGCCCAAGTGAGAAGTAGCCCAAGGGAGAAGTAGCCCAAGTGAGAAGTAGCCATAATGAGAAGTAGTCCATTAGCGAGTCGGTTGCCAAAATGAGAATTAGCCCAAATGCGCCTAAACCCGATATGCTACTAAGAACTAGGTTTAACTTTAAATAGCTGTTGCCCGCGGCTACGCCCGCGTGGATGTCGGGAAATATCCCACGGGCATGTAACACCGGGATTAAAAGTAGCAAAGCCTACGTGTAAATCCTCAAAAAATAAAATGTGTGGGTAACGGAATAGACTAAGCGTAGGGCCGCTCGCTCACAACGCGGCATTTTTCTTACTTTTAGCATTTTTATACCCATCGCGTCGTATCTTCTAAACAAAAGGTCATTCGAATAATTAGAGGAATTTACATGTACATAATCAACCTTGATTATGAAACTATTTATTTGGATAAGGATTAATATCATGATACGAATGTCATCGTATTTCGATTCTACCCGTGTTTTGATTGCCTAATTTGAATAAAAAACGGTTATTGTGATTTATTAGTTAGACATATTATTATTATAGTCTCGCGGACTTTGTGGGTAATAATGAGAACTATAAACATGTAGTACATTATTTTATGTATTATCAAGAGTTTTTGCAGCGCACACTAAATAAAGACTTTTTTAGGCAAATTGTTGGTACCTTGGGTAGGTACATTATTACAATGTTCGTAGCGATCACTATTTAAAAAAAAATACAGCCCATGTTACTCAGTGATAATGTAGCTTTCTACAGGTGAAATAATGTTTAAAATCGGTTTAGTAGTTTTTGAGTTTAACCATTACAAACAAACAAATATTTTCACTTTATAATATTGTTCTAGACATACTACTATGTTGCATTGAAAGAACACATCACTCATTCGTCCGCTTTTCATGCCTGACAAGCAGCATCATAATAAACTTCTACCTACAAACTCCAAGCTAAATAATGTATATTGATGTGCACAACTTCAGCTGCCAATACCGGGATGGGTACACCTCTCTTCCAGCTGTGTTGACTGTGAGCGGTAAACATGACGTACAGTCTGCCACACGTCTATGGTAACAGTTTGTCATTGACTGCGGTTTTATCGCATAGCAGTACGTGCGGATTTCGTTCTTCAAGTATTACTACTGACGTGTGGTTAGCAGTACTTGGAAGCAGCTTAGTGGTACATACGTTTTAGACTTAGTTATTGGTCAGATACCTTGCTTCAATACAGTATCACGGCTATATCCCCGAAGGCAGAGGTGTATGGTACACCCTCATTTCGCCAGTTATTTTTAAGTCGGTAATACGGGTCGAGCCTATTGCCATCAACTGACGTTTATTTATTAGGACTCTTACATTTATTTATTTCCATTTAATTAAATGAAGTTAGGAATAAACCGATTTATCATTCTCGGGATGTTTATTTAGGTTCTTGTCTCGATTACTGCAGCCGTGGGTGTATTTATTATTTGTGGGTCTCCTATGAGATCCGTAGGAGTATAGAGATAATGTCAAAGGTCAGCGTCACACTGCCTTTTTAATAAAAACAAACTGCGCTCAATAATCTGTCTATCAACAAACTCCACTTCTTCTTTCATGAGTTCAGACGGAGACCGTTAGTAGCTGAAAGATAACAGACTATTGCTTACAGACCATTATAATTATAAAGAAAAACAGATGAATGCAAGAGGGTAGGTACAAGATGCGTCTTGTTGTCATTAGTAGTCTCTAACCTTAGGCAGCTCTCAAAACGGTAAAGGAAATCATCGTAAGGAAACCGGCATAACCTAGAACCAAAAATTCAAAGACATGTGGCATCTACCAATCCGCACTGTGCTTGCGTGGAGGCCTCCACGCAGTCGGAACGTTAAAGACTGATTATGTAATCTTAGGAAGGACTGAATTAGCAGGACCGCATACGTGCTGCTTCTATATATAGCTCTCCATTGTCCACATCTCAAACCTTTTGACGTAAAACGTCGATAAGCTTACAATAACATCAGCAATGATTATAAAACCTGCCTATCATCCGATAACTTGTGTTGCCGAAAATTCACAGTTCGTTGATTACGGCCCCTCACGAGGGGAGCTGTCTATTGTGTTGAGTTCTGTTCTAATCTCGGTGTCTGTGAAGCTGCTGGAGATAGAATCAGCTGATTATATTGTTTTGTTTAGAATACATTCTCTTTTAGAGCCAAATTGTAATCGTTCATCATAAGATGGGTGGATTGTGCTACCATTTATTCTTTATTGTTTTCAGCGTTTTATAGATAACCCTGATGTTAAAAAGTGCCTAGCGTCTGCTGGTTGATTATGCAATACTTTGTAGATAACGTCTGCCTTGGACGTGTTTCCAGTAGTTCTCGGGACGATTTTTTTCACGTCAACTTTTCATGCCAAGGAATTGACTACATAAGTTTATTTATTTAACAATTTATGTACACACATATAAACAGACAAGAATAAAGGAACAGAAAAACGATAAGTTATAAGTGATCTAGTATTTTCTCCCGTCAAGAACCTCCGAAAAGAAAGACTTTTGTTAAAAAAAATATATAGGTAATGGAAGACGAAAAACGTCGAGAGTCTTGTTGAAGACGCAAACGAGTATCGAAATGGCGAGACAAAACTGTATTAAGTGTACGTGTTAGGGGTGAGGGGCAAAATCCACCCTTCGGGGGTGGAGTAGGGTTGTGGCGGGGTATATTTTAATCGGTTATGTTTCGGCTTTGGGACTCCTGTGCGACTTGCGAAGTTGTGTGTGACGCATTGGAGTTTTGTAAGGATGATTGTCGGTTGTGTGGGGCTTAGCAAAGAAGGGCTTATTAGGGATGTAATTTTTAAAAGATAAAAGACGTTAACAATGGAGGAATAGCATTGCAACAGCCAGTCTAAATTCAACTTCGCCATATTTTATTAACAGTTTGATTAGGTAGGTAATTAGGAAAAGTTTGCTATGTATTTTGGTCGTTAGCCATGATTTTTAACTAAGACGGTATTTTCGCTAAAAGTTTGTTGCAACTGCAGAAGAACTTTCTTTTGATGCAGGATTTAGAATTTTAGGATTACAAACAAAAGCTACAGCTGTGTAATAAGATATTTTTTTACGAATCAACAAAGCAGATTAAACTACCACAAGCATATTAATAGAACACAAGAAACTACCTCAAAATACGAGTTCTACCACAAAACTGAAAGATTTTTGTGAGAATGCTGTCATTCTCACAAAAAATCTCACAGCTCGAACTCAACCCTCGGCTTTTGCAACAAATCTCGGGGGTTGAGTATGTCAATCAAAATATCCCTTAATGGGGTGCCAGCTCCCGCTTAGGATATTAGATAAATACGGACGAGGCAGCCGGTGATAACGATAATGTGCCTTGGGGGTTGCAGGGGGAACAACGAATTGAAACGGGGTGTTTATTTAGAAACTTCGTTATTGTGTAGTATTTTAGGGTTATTAAAAGTATTTAGGTAATTTTGTTAATGCGAAAATGACTGAGTCTGTTTTTGACGTATTTTTGGGTTAAACTATGTACACACGGCTACACATCAAGTTATACATTTCCAGTTTATGCTGACCTCGCATTGTACGGATATCCTATACAATGCGAGATCAGCTTATACTATGTATAGCTTGATGTGTAGCCGTGTGTACACTCGCGGAAAACTCAGGTTAAGCAATTTAATAATACTTTTGTTTACCGCATGTCGGAACAACAATGTGAATGCCACTAAAAGTTCCCTAAAAACGTGCATATTCTTTTCAATCCACGACTCCATCATCTGCCTAACCTTTTCCGAACTATGATGGGGTCAGCCTCTAGTCTAACCGGATGCAGCTGAATACCAGTATTTTACATGGACCGACTGCTTATCTAACCTCCACAACCAAGTTGCTGGGTAATACGATATGGTCTTACCCCTTGGTAAGACTGGTTGTCAGACTTTTAGGCTTCTGACACCCGTAACGATTGTCAAAGATCTACGAATGACAGCCGGGACCAACGGCTTAACGTGGCGAGGCGAAACGTGTGTTCTCAAAATATCTATGTACGAGCATAAATCTGCAAAATTCAAGCGAATTTCCGCTAAAATACGTGGAAAAGGACATATAACTGAGTAGGTACCTACTTTGAAACCCGGGAAATGAAAAACTTTAACACAGATTGAAAAATATAATTTTACAATTTACTTGTAATACGGAATTTTGTCAGGCTGTTTTTAAAATATACGCCATTGTGACTATTCCCCGAAGAGATAATATACGAGTGAGGACTATTAAACACAACCTACATCTACGGATGATTGTATACACAATTGTGTTCCAAGAAGTAGAGGACGAACGTTGATATAGTTGATATAGAATCCTTGAGCTACTACTAAGAAGTGGGTAGTAAAGCAATTAATTTAACTAAATATGACCGCAAAGTTCAAATAAAAAACCGGCCTAATGCGTGTCGGTCCACGCACAATGAAGGCTTCCGTAGTTGGAAAGGTGGGATGAATTTATCCCAAATAAAACCTAACATTGTAGTTGAAAAACATGTTCTCCCATACATCGATATATGCCACGGTCAATTCTCCAACTGTAAATTTAAGTTGGTCGACTATTACTCGTTAACTTGTAAAGCCTACTTAGCTGTGATAGTTTTCCTTTTAATTTCATTATACATATGTACTACTGCCATGAATTTTTCACATCTCCATACACAACCGTTTAGCTGGCAGGGGTGGGGGGGGGGACGGACACTTGGCTCTAACAAAAATTAGTACTTTCAAGCTTAATATTACGCAAGCGGATCCTTAATTCGAAAATTGGTGTTCACAGACCCGCAATATTTTTAGCGGCCTATCCAATGACACCATGGGGTAGACGAGAAACATAATATATCCCTACATTACTTTTTTTTTAATTTATTTATTTATTAGGGACAAAAAACAGTTACATGCTACAAAATACAGAGAATTAATTAAGCTAGGAATTGTCAAACATGCAACCCACACCATTGTCCACGTATTAACTAAAAGTTAAAAGAAGTGTCAAAAGACAAGTGAAGTGATAATATAAAGATAAACAAAACAAAATAAAAGAATGGTTGTCATGCTATTGCTGAGATTGCTTAGTGTAACTTAATTGACTCTGCAGACAAAATATCCAGAGCCATTTTCTTAAATACTTGCTTAGACATAAAATATATCCAGGTCCATAAAATGTGTGTTGTATATATCAACAAGACGGCGAAGAGGTGCTCGTTCCCCAGCATTAGTCTGGCATAAATCTGTGTGGAACAGTTGAGGCACGCGCACCGGGGCTTAAAATAACACTTCGGGGCACCTTGTAACGCAAGTTATTTGTAAGGTCGATACAATCAAATTTATTATTACATATATCGTGTAGGGTTATGACATCAAGTAATAACCGCCTGGACCCCAAATCTAGAACTCCATACCGTTTCAATAGCTGCTCATATGGAACTTTTGACTAGAATCACTTATAGTTCATAGATCGTTCGAATTTCTTCAGTACCATTTAAATTCTAGAGCCATATTTGTCGTAGAAGGGGAAAGGCGATTGGATTGGGCAGATTGGAAAGGCGTATTCTAGCTGTGATCGTACCAGAGTCTTATAAAGCAGTAGGAACGTAGAGGGTCGCACAAAGTCATGTGATGATCTCATGACGAAACCATACATCTGGTACGCCTTATTTATTATGTTGTCGACGTAAATGTCGAAGTGCAAACTGGCATCCAGTGTAACACCCAAGTCACGAACGAAACCAACTTTATCCAAGCCTGTATTGTTAATGGAATAATTAAAATTTATTTTATTTCTCTTCGTAGTAAATGAGATGGCATAACATTTGGGTAGACTGAGAAAGAGTTTATTGTTGTTACAATATGTATATAATCTATCTAAATCCTCTTGAAGAAGCAAGCAGTCTTGTATATCCTTGCAGGATCTATAGATTTTTATGTCGTCAGCGTACATTATGAAATTTGAGTTGATAAAGCAGCTTTTGATATCGTTGATAAATATTATAAAGAGCAGAGGGGCCCAAAATAGATCCCTGTGGAACGCCAAATGTGACAACTATTTTTTTTTTTTTTTTTTTGGGTGGGAAATCATCAAATAACTTCTCCCGCTCTGGGCGGAGCGGGAGGGTGTGTCAGACTCTTACTGACTAAAACCCACCCGTATTCCTTCTTGTTGCCTGTGTTGCGGGGGCCTCGGTGACCCATAAGTACCTTCCCGCGACCCCGGCAGGCATCGGCCCTAGTGGACCCCTACTATGTGCTGACGACATCTCTTTGAGGCGCGCGTGGAATACAACGCGCCGTCGACCCGGGCCTGGTCCTTACCGGACGGTGAGCTACCCATTGCTCACCGTCCGCAAGCCCGCGCCTACGGTGGCCGGAAATCCGCCCGGGATTCCCGACGCCCTGGGCGTCTCCTGCGGTGGCTAGGGGCGAGAGGGCGCGAAACTTGCCTTTCCCTCAACCGTCCCGCCTCCTCCTTCGCGAGCATTACTGCTTCGCAGAAGGAGGTGACAGCTGCCCATGCCCTCTCGCTCCGTACCATGGCCTGAACCAGGGCCGGACGCGAGAGGTCTCTGCCGCCGATCGCCTCCAAGAGGACACGGCGGTGCTCTGCCCATGCCGGGCAGACCTCCACCGTATGCTCCACCGTGTCCTCCGGGCGATCCACACAGTGGTGACACCCGGACGTTTCCTCCCGCCTTATCCGACACAGGAACCTCCCGAAGCTGCCGTGTCCGGTGAGGACCTGCGTCAGGCGGAAGGTAAGGATGCCGTGGTGCCTCTCCAGCCACTCCTCAAAGAGGGGACTTATCGCCGTAATCGTGGCGTGCCCAGCACTGGGTTGCGACAACCGTACTTTCCATGACGCCATGAGATCCCGCCGGAGCTCCGTCCGCTGTGCCGCGATTTCTCGCGGCAGCGGACTTACGCCCCGGCGTTTCGCCTCCTCGCGCCACTCCCATACGTGCGCGAGGACTTTTGTCTCCAGATCCCATGGCGGCAATCCGGCAAGGAGGCTCGCTGCCTCACAGGAGACCGTGCGGTATCCTCGGACCATCCGGATGGCCATGACCCTTTGGGCCGCGCTCAACCGGCGGGCTGGCTGCAGCGCCAGAGAGCGCGCCCATACAGGAGCCCCGTATAGGGCCATGGACCGCACGACCCCGCGTAGAGCCTCCGGCAGGAGGCGTTTGGACCCCCTAGATTGGGCAGGAGCCGCTTCAATGCAGCGCCCGCCCGCTCAAGTTTGGGAGCCAAACGTCGGAAATGCTCCACGAAGTTCCACCGGCTGTCGAGGACGAGTCCCAGGTACTTCATCGTCGACTCGACGCCGATAGAAACCCCTCCTACCGTTATTTGGGACCCCAACGGTGGCGCGTTCCGAGGACCATGATAACACATGGCCTCGGACTTGTGCAAGGCCACCTCGAGTCCCAATTGCCGGATCCTTTCGACGATTGTCGCAACCCCGCGTGCCGCTAATTCGGCCGTCGCCTGGTGCGACCTCCCCTGCGCCAGGACCAACGTGTCGTCAGCGTAGCACACTACGCTGACGCCGCTAGGGAGGTCGGCGCGCAGCACCCAGTCGTATCCGATGTCCCACAGATGCGGCCCCAGGACCGATCCCTGTGGGACACCGCATGACATCTCTTGCCGGTTCCACACTCCCTGGTGACCGGGGTAGATGACGGCCCTGTCCGTCAAATAGGCCTCGACCACACGACAGAGGTAGGTCGGCATCCGGTGATACCGGAGTGCCTCCCTGATGCAACTCCAGGGCAGGGTATTGAAGGCATTGGCGATGTCTAGGGACACCGCCAAGACGACCCCACCCTGGGCAACAGCCAGTCGTCAGGGCTCGCACACGCATGATGGCGTCCACCGTAGAGCGCCCTCTGCGGAAACCAAACTGGCTCTCCGCCAAATCCGGCCCCACCCGCACCAGCTGGCCGACGAGGCGGTCTGCAATGACCAATGACTCTTTCAAAGAGCTTGCCCACCTCGTCGAGCAGCACGATGGGCCGATAAGCGGACGGAGAGTCCGCAGGGCGCCCTGCCTTCCTTATGAGGACCAGTTTCCCCGTCTTCCAGCGAAGCGGGAACTGGCCCCTCTCCATGCATGCGCTTAGGAGCCCCCTAAGTCGAGGCCCGAGAGACTCCAAGGCCAGGACCCAGGCCTTCCCAGGTAAGCCATCGGGTCCTGGGGCGGTATTTTTGGCATTAAGCCTGCGTACCGCCGCTCTCATTTCTACCTCGGTCACCTCCGGAGCATCGTCGTCGTCGTCGTCGCTGGCGGTGTGGTCCGCATCGGGCACCGCAGTAGGCGGAGCCATAGGCGGGGAGGTGTGTTCCCCTCGGGAAGGGAACAGAGCGCTCACCACGTCCTCCACAAGCTGGGGCCGGAGACTCTGCGTCAGCGGGGGAGCCCATGGGCGGAGTTTATCCCGCACCACTTTGTACGGGCGTCCCCACGGGTCCCTGTCCAGAGTCCCCAGCGACTCCTCGCGGGCCAACCCCCTGGCCCGCAGGATCTCCGCTTGGAGGGCGGTTTTCGCCGCTCTGTACCCCTCGTACAGCTCCGCCTGAATGGCTTCCGTATCCGGAGGTTTGATACGGAGCCTGCGGTGCCTGGTGTACCGGCGTCGCGCAGCCACGCACGCAGTGCGCAGAGCCGTCAGCTCCTGCGACCACCAGTACACCTGGCGCGAGGCACGTCCAGGCTGGACCCGGGGCATTGCCACGTCACATATGTCGGACATGGCCTCCCGGAACCACTCCGCCTCGTCGTTGATGTCGGCAGGCCTGTCCGGTGGTGACACCCAGGCCTGCACGATCGAGGCTTCCAGGAGGAGCTCCCGGTCCAGCTGCTTCAGCGCCCACCGCGGACCACTCGGGGCCCGTCGGACCGGCGCGTCCGAGGTCTGGGCGGAGACGTCGAACCGGATATACCGGTGATCGGAATAGGTCTCCACCCCCTCCATGACACGCCAGTCAACTACACGTGGCGACAGAGCGGGGCTGGCGAACGAGATGTCCACCACTGATTCACCCCGCATCCGCACACACGTGGGGACAGAACCCCGGTTTAGGACGACCAGGCCTGTCTCCAGAGCCCAGTCCTCCACCATCCTGCCCCGTGTGTCCGTTAACCGGGAACCCCAAGCCAAATTCTTGGCATTAAAGTCCCCGAGGACGAACACGGGGAGGGAACCAAACCCGACGACGACGTCTCTCAACTCCGCAAGGGAGTTGTGGAATTCGGCAAGAGTTCGGTTCGGAGAGAGGTAGACCCCCACCACGACAATCTCCCCGAACCGTGCTGCTACGCAGCCCCGTCCTCTCTTGACGGCCTCGAAGGACGGGGTACCGGCGGCGGCCGACGAAATTAGGGTCACTGAGCCGCTCAGGTCCTCCATCCAGTCATCCCTGGGCGGGACAAAGTACGGCTCAGCGACCACGGCGATGTTAATCGACCACTGCGCCATGCTCTGGAGCAACAGATCCTGAGCGGCGGCGCAGTGGTTGATGTTCGCCTGGAGGAGGCGTAATGGGGCCATTAATGGCACTCCATGTCAGCCCCCTCTTGGGCCTCCTTCCCAGCCCCCTGAGAAGGGCCTGCCGCAGCGGCCACGGTGGCGACGGCGACGACGGCGGTGTTGGAGGCGGCAGCGGCGGTGGCAGTGGTGGCGGCTGCGGCGGTGACGGCGTTGGCGGAGGGCTTGCCTCTGGCCCTGGCTTTGGTGGGTGGGGCGCAGGCTTTGCCCCCCATCCGGTGCTCGGCCGGCTTGCCAGCCGCCGCACATACGGCACAGTGCGGCGCGGCATTGCACGAGCCGGCCTTGTGCCCGGGCAGACCGCAGCGGTAGCAAAGACCGCTGCGGTCCACCTCCGAAGTGCAATTCGCTTGCACGTGGTTGCCCACCTGGCAGCGGAAGCACCTCAGAGGTCTGGGTTCCAGCAGTTTCACCTGCGCGGAAACCCAGCCCACCAATAGCCGTTGGCCCTCCCCTGTAACTTTTTTGGCCGCCGACACGGGGCAGCTCACCATAACGGTTTGCAGCCCCGTGGAGTCAGGACGGATGATGCCTGCCTTCACCTGCTCGGCAGAGCACCCCCCGGTCCTAACCACTGCGGCGACCACCTTTTCTTCCGTCGCGGAGTCGTCCAGGCCCGTGATGCGCATGCTAGCGCATTTGGTGGGCCTGGACACTCGGACCTCGTCCGCATTTAGTGACGCCCTAAGCCTTTCGGCCAGGGCGTCAGCGGCCGGGCCACTGGCCCTACCGGGGACCTCCACCATTGAAATGAAATGAAATGAAATGAAATTGTTTATTCTGTAAATAGGATATGAGAATCACTTTTACACGTCATATTAAAAAATAAGCTAGATGGAGTCGACATTTCCTATCTGACTACCCCTGAGAAGAAATGGCGAAACAAACTCAAGGGTCAAAGTCTCTTTTAAAGTCCAGACATAATCTTGGTCAGATCATGTGAGGACCATGTAGATCTATGTCTGAAATGGTCTTTTGAGGAAAGAACCACACAAATTTGAGTGGACCTGCCCAGTCAGTGCAAGCATTTGTCAGTAATCGTGTAGCTCAACTCAAAACTTAAGGAGCTCAACGACTCGACGAACAGTACCAAGGAAAGGACAATTGGGTTGGCCGCATAAAGAACTCAAAATGCCAGACCATCATTAAAACTAAGAGGAAATAAAAAAAAAAACAACAAGAAATAAATAAAAATGACCCACATAGTGCTCACATTCACAATAATTAAAGTAATATAATATAATACTTTTCAAGGTACATAAATATTCACTTAATTTTGCTTATAATATTCATCAATGTTAATATGTACATTTATACTCGTAGTTGTATATAATGATGATTTTGCATAATTTAAATATCAAATTTTATGGTTTTAGCACAAAGCTTATCAGAGCGAGCAGCTCAATCCCAAGCTTTTTTGTCTTCTAAATAATCTGAAATTTTATAGTACCCTTTTTTACAAAGTTTGGTTTTAATACAGCTTTTAAATCGTTTAATGGGTAAATTTCGAATAGCAATAGGAAGTTTGTTGTAAAAGCGTATACATTGACCCATGAACGAGTTGCCTACTCTGTGGAGGCGAGTGTGAAGTACAGCAAGATTATGTTTATTCCTGGTATTTAAACTGTGGATATCGGATTCGGGCCCCAGTCGCCGTCACCTTCATTCTGAGGCCTTTTGCTGCGCCGAGCTCCTCCAGGCGCACCGCCTCACCCACCTTCGCCATTACCGTCCTGTAGGACACGCCCTTCTTCTCCGCATCCCGCTGTAGTGTGATCACTACAGCTGAAATGTGACAACTATAGGGTCAGATTCATAACCATTAACCGCCACTATTTGTATCCTATTAAAAACATATGAAACAAACCAACTAAGTAGGTTACCACGTATTCCATTATATGCAATCTTCTCAAGAAGCAGTACATGATCCACCTTGTCAAAAGCCTTCTGAAAGTCCGGGTACACAGCGTCTACTTGAACTCGTTGATCCATTTTTTCAAAGAGATTGTTGACATATGTTAACAGATTTGTCATGGTAGAGCGGTGTTTAAAGAATCCGTGTTGTTCGGGAATGACTGATGTTTACGTGCAAGGGTTGGCGTGATTAATGTGTACACCTATGCCAAATTACAGCTTTCTAGTACTAAGCGTCTCTGAGCTACTGCGGGGTCAGACAGACAGACAGACAGACGGACATGGCGAAACTATGAGGGTTCCTTGTTTACTACGGAACCCTAAAAAGGACCTGTGATTGCTTTTAAAGAAAGAGAACATTTATTTATTGGCTGTAAAAAGGGGAGAAAGTCATTAAATACACGTAAAGACTCGCTTACGAAATTAAATTAAAATAAAATATTACTAGATATCGAATAGTAGAAGTAGAGAACCTCCTTGTTCCCGATTCCTATTAACTCGCAACTAGTCAAGCTAAAAAAACTAGTTCTAAAGTGCAATGGCTTCAAATTCCCGACCTGTCTCCCACCAGTCTGACTGAAAAGAAATTGTTTATCCTGTTAATAGGATGTCGGAAAAAAAATAAGCTAGATGGAGCCTGACATTTCTTATCTGACCATCCCTTTTTTTCTTTTTGCGTGGGAAATTATCAAATAACTTCTCCCGCTCTGGGCGGATCGGGAGGGCGTGTCAGACTCTTATTGACTAAAAGCCACCCGTGTTCCTTCCGTTGCCCGTGTGTTGCCAGAGGTCACGGAATCCCTTTCGGGCCTTCCCGCGACCCCGGCAGATCTAACCATCCCTGAGAAGAAATGGCGAAACAAACTCAGGGGTCAAAGACTACCTATCCATTGAGCTACAACTGCTGCTACTTATAATACGTAAAACCTAGGCCACATACCTATATCTACTATCAAAACCCTCGTGCTATCCAAAAAGTCTAAAATATTCTTAAAAAAATATACGTTTAACATTTCTCAGCGGAATTAATCCGGTTTTACCCACAGGCTTAATTCCGCCGTGGCGTGGGAAGAGGAATTACTCCTTCTCTTATACGAGTATATTTTTCGCGAGTAGTAGATCGCTATGGATGAGTTTAAGTACCTATGTTATATGTGGTATATATGTATATGTGTGTCAATTTGAATTATTTAAGCTATACTGGTATGATTTTATTTTAGAAACTATTCTCAATTTCTCAACTACTATCTTTAGGGGAAACAAATATAGCCTCAAAAGTGGTTATTTTTAGAATTCCATAGTAAACAGGGAACCCATATAGTTTCGCCAAGTCTGTCTGTCTGTCTGTCCCCGCTGTAACTCACTGACGCTTAGTACTAGAAAGCTGTAATTTTGCATAGGTATACATATTAATCACGCCAACAAAGTGCTAGAATAAAATCTTGTAAATTTTTGTTAGGGTACCTTGAACGTAATGTGGGGATCATATCTTTTTTTCTCGTCAGTCCCTTGGTATCTTTGGATAGGCCGTTCAAAAATATTGCGGGTCTATCAACACCATTTTTCGTTTGCGTAATATTAAGCTTTCAAATGCTAATTTTTGTTCGAGTCAAGTGTCCCCCCCCCCCCTGCCAGCTAAATGGTTGGTTGGATGGAGATGTGAAAAAATTCATGGCAGTAGTGTATATAATGAAATTAAAAGGAAAACTATCACAGCTAAGTATGCTTTACAAGTTAACGAGTAATAGTCGACCAACTTAAATTTGCGGTAGGAGAATTGATCGTGACGTATATCGATGTAAGGGAGAACATGTTTTTCAACTACAATGTTAAGTTTGTTTTTGGGATAACGGCACTTGGCCGGTTTTTTAAAATAGAATAGCTCTTTAAATCTCTCTGTTTCAAATATTTATCACTTGATTTTGCCATTTTTACGGATCGTGGCGTACCTACCTACTTGGCAGTTGGTAGCCGTGCCGTGCGTGTCGTACTTGTTACTCTAGCTATACTCGTAACGTTGTGAAAAAAACTAGTACCTAGGTGTTCGGAATCCGGGACGGTTAAGTCAAATTACTGGACACGGGACAAGACGCAAAATTCCGGGCCATTCCCGGATTTCTTGGCCATCTGGCAAGCCTTAGTAGACCACGTCAGTGGTATAACTTTGACCGTGAACAGCGGGGTAATAGCGTAAAAAGTGTTTTACGCTATTACCCCGCTGTTCACAGTAGCAATGGTTTCATTTTGACCGTTCAACAACATTCATTTCGTTATCTACGTTGTTGAAGAGACAAGTTTTTCGAACATATGAAGCAATGAATTAGCAATATACTTCAAAATCATTCAGATTGTGATAAGCAATTAGGGTGCTGGCCAAGCGAAGCACAGTTTCAATATACTAAGAGGCCAGCTTGTACTGGTTATGTAGCACTACTACAAACTGACTCGTAGGACGTCAACCCGTTATACTGAGAATAATATATATAAAGGACATCTCTTATTTGGAAGAGAAATCTAAAGAAATATGTAGGTAGGTATCTATAAACGATGATGTTTACACTTAACTGGCTTTTAGATTTAGTAGTGCTGGTTTTAAGGGTTATTAACCGTTGTGGCAATGTAATTATTATGAACGATACGCTTGGTGGGCTGTGTTTTCTATCCAAAAAATAATGTTTTTAAGTTCTGTTCCAAAGTGAATTTAAGCTTAGTGGTTACTTGGGGTGCAGTACTTACCAAAAATCATTATCCTCCTTTTGACTTAGCCGTAGTCGGGCAAAATATATATAACGTATAAAACAGTTGCTTTGGTTTTTGCTGTTTCAGAGTTGGTCCCATCACAAGTTAGTGCATATTTAAGTCATTTCACCCTCTGTAATCAGAGAGCCTGTATAGATTCTTATCAGTCCAAGCCAGGATTGCAATAAAAAAACGAAATCCGCTAAAATAGGCCTCACTCAGCTGATCATCAATACAAGTTACCTCCCCAACTTCATCAGTCTCCGACAATGTACGCTGACAATACACCGTGTATAATGCAGAGTGACAATAATTTCCGAATTTAGGGGACAACCTTCCCTAACAAAACGACTTAACTCCACAGCACCCCCGCTGGAATTTAATACCTAATGTCCCAAGAATAAGGTACAGATTAGAATGCGGAATGAGTTACAAATGAAGATTTTTCACAAAACAATATTCTTAAAAGCTGCGATCGATCAGCTGGGGGGGAGGGTGATAGTCTGCCGAATCCATTAGCAGACGGATGTTCGATTTGATAAGTCACCATGGCTGCTATGGGTAAGGTTTTCGGGTAATACTCGTAAATTGAAGTAAGGTTGACTATGAATCTTTCAAGGAGTTAAAATAAAAAATACATACATACATCACGCTTGTAATCACCAAAGGATTTGGCAGAGGACTACCTAGAATAGCTAGACACACGTAATTGGCCTATTGCCGTCGACCAGGCACAAATCCAGGCTCCGGGCTGCAACTGAAAAATTCCAATGGTAAAACCCAATAACACAACACTCTTGTCTTCTCGGTCTTGGGTTTGATTCTCAGTCAGTAAGTTACTTGGAACTTATTGCATAATTCGTATTCGCTTTTTCAGAATAAAAGTCACACCTAGATAGCTTTCTGAGTAATACTCCTACGACACTCAACTACGCGTAAACGACAACTATTCAGAGCTCTGGTAGACATCAAACAGCCTTCAGGTCGAAGCTAAGCTATCTGACCCGTGCCAGTGTTCCCACTCGAAGAGTTCACAGTTATCGCAATAGAATGTAGATCTATTTGAAATTTGACATTACATACAATTGGAACGACATTTCCCGGTGTCTGGATTTATGCCCGGTTGATGGCAGTAGGCTCGCCACCTATTAAACGGGACTTAAATATAACTGGCGAAATGTAGGTGTACTATAGGTACATCTCTGCCTAACCCTTCCGGGTTTACAAGCGTGATGTTCTGTGTTTTGTTGTGGAATGTGAAACTAGAAGTGGTTGGATTTCCATAGGTTCTTGGAGAGAGTGATGGGATAAGTAGTTGAAATGGCATTTCATGCAAAGGGTTTTCCAGTTGATAACTCTGATCTGCGGGGTACTTGCGTAACACTTATGCTTACTTAGCTATGCGACACATTTTGACAGTTCAACAACAATCATTGTGTTATTTACGTTGGATTTTCGGACATAATTATGAAGTAATGGATTAGCAATATCCTTCAAAATCTCCAGATTGTGATTGAAAATGTGTTACGCAATTAGAAGGTGCTGTCCGGAACTCTGGTATTCGCTCTCACAGACATCAAACAGGCTTCAGCTCAAAATATAAGCTATACTCATATACCTGCCCCGTGTCAGTCTTCCCACTCATAGAAAAGTTCATAGTTATCGCAATAGAATATGGATCCATCTAACATTTGACATTACATACAACTGAGATGCAATTTGTGGACTATTTCTGGAGTTATTGAAACTAGAAGAGGTTGGCTTTCTGTATGTTCTTAGAGATAGCTGGCATTTAAATGTCATTTTATACAAAGGTTTTTCCAGTTGAGATAAACCGCCTTGATGCATATCAAAAGCCTCATACGAGTAGGAATACACATTGAATAAGTAAGTCGCCTTGCAATTTATCAAGAGACGTATTGTAGTCGGAGCAAAACAAGTTCTTGCTACTACTTTACATTTACAGGACAGAGGTCTTATGAAAATAAATAGGTAATATGAAGTCAGGGAAGCAAATTGAGTAGCAAATTGTCCTTAATTTATATCACAACTGTCGCATTATTTGACAGTCATAATACATGTCATTGCAAATTGACGCAGTGTGCTGCTAAACAAATATTTTCCTCGACTGTATATCGATTACCATGGTTGTTTACTAAGTATGTCCTGTTGATTTCAAACCATAGAAAGACGTTTTAGTTTAAAAGAATACAATGATATTCGACAAAGGTAACACGACCACAACTTTAAAACCAGCTAACCGATGGTCAAGTATCCACACACCTTCTAACCAACAAAACCTGTTAAAAATGTCTTCTAAATTCTTCCTTTCCCCACAGGTACAGTAACATCTCGTCGTCCTGAGCCCTACTTCGGCCGCCTGATTGGTCGGCTCACACAATACGCGCACGGCATCCGAGGTACCGTCTATGCAGTGGACGAGAGCACAGTCTTCGTTCGAGGATTCGCGTATGATGGAACCGGCCCAGATGCGTACTTCTGGGTCGGCGATACGCCGCAGCCAAGTCCTGAGGGGATCTTGGTGCCGTATCCAGAGGATTATACTACTAGGTGAGTGATTTGAAGTAGTTTAGTAAGAAAAATATTAGTCTCAGCTCCTTGTGAACATCCGGGAATTAGTGCCGGACGAAATCTTTCGCATCTTTCATGGTATGAGTCTAAGATTAATCAACAGCTAAGCAGCATTGCTGAAAGTTATGATATATCCAGATAACTAGAAGACAGCAATACCTGCGAAGTTAAAGACAATACCGGCAATCGGATATCTATGCCGGCGATGCACCTCTCATCAAACCCCTTCCATAGGTGGCGGTAAACAATATCCATCAGGGGTGAGGTGGGCTGGTTTGCCAAAACTATATAAAACAAGTGCGTGTTGGACCACGTACAATGAAGGCTTCCGTAGTTGGGATGAATATATCCCAAAAACCAACTAAGAGCCTGTCCAGATGAGGCGACCTGCGCGCGAGTCCACTCGCGCGCTTCAAGTTATATTGCGTTCCGGGGTCGCGGGAAGGTACTTATGGGTCACCGAGGCCCCCGCAACACAGGCAACAGGAAGGAATACGGGTGGGTTTTAGTCAGTAAGAGTCTGACACACCCTCCCGCTCCGCCCAGAGCAGGAGAAGTTATTTCATGATTTCCCACTCACAAAAAAAAAAAAAAAATTGCGTCCAGATACCGCGTTTTACGCGCGTTTCAAGCTAGGAGGCCTGCCAGTTATAAACATGGACTCGGATACAGATACTTTTTACAACTTCGTCAATAAAAAGTTCCGTATCGAAGTCATCACGCTCCATTTCGAACCAAAAAATACGTCCACTCGCCACCACTCGCCACGGACTCGCGTGTAGTACTGGACGCAGCAATGGCGCCCGACTATCTCACCTCGCGCGGCGCTCGCGCGTAAAATGAACGAGTCGAGGGTCGGAGCTCATTGCACGCGTTTTACGCGCTAGTGAGGAAACGCGCGGCAGCATCTGGACGGGATTATTTAGGTAGCTCCAGTATCTCGGAAACGCGCGAGTGGACTCGCGCGCAAATCACCTCATCTGGACAGGCTCTTAACATTGTTGTTGAAAAACTTGTTCTCCCATTTATTGAAATACGCCATGGTCAATTCTCCAACTGCAAATGAAAGTTTGCAATCGCAAAAAAATGTATGTGATAAAACTACAAATTTGACAAGTTCTCGGGCTCTCTTCTTGCCAATTTTCATGATTCTAGCTCAACGGGAAGTACCTTATAGGATTTTATTTATTTGCGAGTATCAGAATATGTCGCATACTTAAATGGATTTTTATTGCGTTGGCTTAGAAGCTTTATATTTTTAGAGTTTCAAGACGATCTCTAGAAGCACAAAAAAAATCAAACTGCTAAGACCTACGTATTTGATATAAATTTCAACTTGATACCTCCACGCGTTCCTGAGAAAAAGGGTCTTGATAGTCTGATAGACAGACGGACAACGAAGTGATCCTTCCTAAAAGGGATCTGTTTTTTCCTTTTGAGGCATGGAACCTTAACAATGTAGGTTTAAAAAAAAACACATACAAAAGCCTTAATCAAAACAAACCTTAAAAAAAACTGGTAACTTCGGCCCTGATTAAAACCAACTTTCTAATTTAAGAAACGGTTACACAACCGGTTTCAACCCGCCTAGTGATAAACAAACAAACAAACTGTTACGTATTGTACCGATGACGACGAACTTTTGCTTCACTGACGAAGTTTCCACCGCCATACAATACAAAGGTCAGGGATTCGATCGAAGCTACATGAAGCTCTAATCGAGGACAAATCGGTTGTTGCCGACCGGGCGACCGGCTGAAGTTATAACTAGAACAGATAAAGTAGGAATATGTATATGTACAATAAGGCAGATGGGAGGGAAATTCACTAGGAGGACATGTAGTGACCTTATTGGGGATGTTCTTCAGAAAGGGCTGGTGCGTAGTACGCGGAAGAGGCGCGCGCGTATGACCAGAGGTAGCTTGTTGTTGTTGTTGAATGTTGTTGAACTGTCAAAATGAAATCCCATTGTGACAGTTCAATAACATTCATTGCGTTATCGTTGTTAAGCAGACAAATTTTTCGAAAATATATGAAGAAATGGATTCTCAAAAATCATTCAGATTGTGATTACGCAATTAAGGTGCTGATGTATGAACTATGAGCTCCAAATTATGATGAAAATCTAGTTTAGAAGATTTGAGTGGTCACACAGACACGAAAAGTGAATTTGTTTTACACTATGTACCTGTAGATGTAGGATTATCGATGTGAACTGAACATCACGCTTGTGATCCCCGAGCGGCTAGACAGAGATGTAGACAGATGTGGGTGTACTACACGGTACGGTTACACCCACAATTTCGTCTATTCAGTAGTCATTTCCGTGTAATGAGGGGGCGATCCCAGAAATTGGGTACAAATCCGGACTACAGGTTGGTACTGAGAAAATCATGTTGTTTAAAATTACATACAATAACAATGAAATTGTTAATACCGCTAACTAGGTATTATGTAATCAAGCTTGATGAAATAATTGTTAGCGGAATGAACACTATAAAGCTACATGATTGTGATTGTAATTTTAAATTTTACGGATTTCTCCAAAGATCGCCTGAATTCATTCATTTATTGAAGTGAAAACTTCGTTATGCGCACTTTACACTTTTTCCGAACAGTGCACGAAACTAAGCCGTCATGCGGTGACGCTAGATCGGGTATATTCTGCTCCAGTCGGTCAGTGACGCTAAATCGGGTATATTCTGCTCCAGTCGGTCAGTGACGCTAAATCGGGTATATTCTGCTCCAGTCGGTCAGTGACGCTAAATCGGGTATATTCTGCTCCAGTCGGTCAGTGACGCTGAATCGGGTATATTCTGCTCCAGTCGGTCAGTGACGCTGAATCGGGTATATTCTGCTCCAGTCGGTCAGTGACGCTGAATCGGGTATATTCTGCTCCAGTCGGTCAGTGACGCTAAATCGGGTATATTCTGCTCCAGTCGGTCAGTGACGCTAAATTGGGTATATTCTGCTCCAGTCGGTCAGTGACGCTGAATCGGGTATATTCTGCTCCAGTCGGTCAGTGACGCTGAATCGGGTATATTCTGCTCCAGTCGGTCAGTGACGCTAAATCGGGTATATTCTGCTCCAGTCGGTCAGTGACGCTGAATCGGGTATATTCTGCTCCAGTCGGTCAGTGACGCTGAATCGGGTATACTCGGCGCTGAATCGCGTATATTCGGCTCCAGTCGTAAGTTTTCACTTCTATCGTGTGGCCATAAGCAAACACTCTCTTTTTCTGTTTTATGAAAAACCCATTATTAGCACCACATTTGCGACCATTAGACTAACCAGGCAGGCAAAAATAATGCGAATATCCTATTATATTATAACCCACCCCAAAAGATTGAATTGAAAATTATTATAACATCCATCATCATACTCCACTTCTTTTAAATAACATCCTGCATCATCCTCCCCCATCCTTCGTTATTCATCCAAATGAGTATCACATTCGTCACAAGTCGTTTCCTCGAAGTCGTACCGCCGAAGTCGTACTTAGTATTCATGGGACGAAGTCAAAACGAAATAAATTCGTCCTGCGATCAATGAGGGCTTTCCTTGTTGAGCTCCTTAAATGTTCGGACGTAATTTACGGAGAGCTTTTTATTTAAATTAGTTATTTAAAATGTAATTTCGGTAAGTGTTTTCTTTTCCGCGTTGCGTAGGCTCGTTGGTAATTAGTAGAAAAAGAATAAAGTGCAAGTCAAAATTTACCTTAAGGTGCCTAAAATTTTCGTCCCTTAACTGTGCTTTGAACAAAATGTAGGTGTGTTTTAAGAGATCACATTTTTAATAATTTGATCACGTTTATTGCAGTCGTCTTATGTATAATAATCACACCTTAACTACACTGAGAATCTATTATTAATTAATTAATTAAATAAATCTGATATTTTATATTCGTGTACAATTGTCTTCCTATGATAAAGTAGCTCTTATTTATCTTTCATTGTTACAAAAAATAAGTTAGTTTATTTTAAATGAATTCTCTTAAGTGGTACGTATTTTTTTTATCTATGTCTAAGCTGTCTTCTTCTTTAAGTGACAAATTCACTATACTTATAGAAATATGTATAAGTTCTTTTATGTAATATGTTATTAATGAATCAGTCGTTGGAGTACCTATACAAAAAAATAAAAAAAAATAAAGAGGAGAACCTCGTTCTTAGACGGGACGGGGATAGATACTTTACTCGAAACCTCTTAACCTACTATTTTCAACTCATTCCTGAGAAAAATAGATATTACTTTTCGTTTTTTCTTACCCAGATTACTCAGTACCTCACAAGCTTACAACTAAAGAGTGTTATTTTAGAGGTAGGCGGTACTTCCTGGACCCATATTTGTCTACTAGACCAGCAGAGTAATTGCGTAACACACTTACAGTACCAATGGCTTTAATTTGGTTCAACAACATTCATTGCGGTATTGACGTTGTTGAGTAGACAAATGTTTCGACCATATGAAGCAATGCATTGGCAATATCCTTCCAAATCATTCAGAATGTGGTTGTAAGTGTCTTACGCAATTAGAGTGCTGACTACGTGGTGTCCTAGTACAAGCTTTAGAACTAGTCATTACAGTCACAACGATTCTAAAATCAATAAAATCGTGTCAAAGCAATGTTGTGACCTGAGTACCTGACAATGTGCTACATAATATCGTTTTAGTTTCGGCAGATACCAAACTACATATGTTTATGTATATGTGTATATGAAAGAAACAACCTAGGTATTTGTAGCCTAGGCGTATCTTAGTGTCACGACCCTCCCATTAGCGCAGATTACTTTTTTGTGTAGATATTGTAACTATGTATATTACCAAAATGGTCCAAATCATTACAGACACTTCATTTCGCCAGCTATGTTCAAGTCCCATGTAGAAGAGGGAACCTATTGGCTATTCAACTAGTCACAAATCCAGACCCTGGTGGTAACACAGGTGGCTACACAAGCAACGGAAGGAATACGGGTGGGTTTTAGTCAGTAAGAGTCTGATACATCCTCCCGCTCCGCCCAGAGCGGGAGAAATTATTTAATAATTTCCCACCCAAAAAAAAAGCCTGGTGGTGCGAAACCCAGTAACACTCTGCCAGACTCTGGAATTGTACCCAAGATCTAATGGTCAGTCGCACTTTCGATCACTAGACCTTATGAGGCAGCAAAGAATATAACATAAAAAAATATTATGCTTAAATTCCTTTTGTAAAGTAAACATAATGAAGAAAACGCGACGACACGAAAAAGCTATGCAAATACAGATGGTAAATTGATAATCGAGCCACGAGCCACCTCCAAAAAACGTCGTAAATATATCTCTGGGGTGGAGATACAAAACGTTTCCTAATTTGGGGGCATCTCAAAAAAATGAATAACACAATGATGACATTGTTTGGTAATTAAATAAAGATAATTACGAGGGAGACGTAATGGGTCTGTAAGATGAGGGGAGTGTGTCGCTCTGACAATCGTTAAGGAAATTGAGGATTTTCTTGTTTTCTTTCTTGTTATTTTTATGGCTGACATTTTTTTTATATTTTTGTTTTTGGTTTTTTACAGTGTATAAGTACTAGCCAAAACAAAACGTTCGCAGTTACAACTTTAATACCATAGTATAACCGCATACTCATGGCTGCGATATGGCGTCATGCTATGAGGAAATAGTGTTAAAGTAGGTGAACACAAACAAAGGCTATAATAATTCTAGGCCCCCAAATAGATAATACGGAGAGCTGCAAACCATAGGTACTTTATAAAATATCAGATATAATAAAATTGCATAAACACAAATCACGTTGCACTGCATACAGTCACTTGACATAATTCAATATAACTATAACATAGGTGTACAATAATTTTAAACTCTATCCCTTAAACTTTTTATTTGAATTGTTTTTACTCAGGCGGTAGTTTAATGAAAACTGTCGTATTCCGATTCCAACCACGTGTTAAATTTCGACTTGTATTTTACGGCATTTGACGTATCTGTAGCATCTCTTCACCTTAAGGTCCGGCCGACGAGAGAATGCGTTCCTAACTCCTGTCAGCTGCGTACAAAAGAAAACGTATTTTACGAATTTAAACTTTATTAGTTCCTGCAGGCTTAGCATGACACTCTCTATTTCTTCGAAGAATAGACACGGCTCTTTCTATGCAAAGTGACATTTCGTTCTCCATTTTTGACATCTCATCGTAGAAATCCTTCTACAATCTGTCATCTTGTCTTTCGCTTCTAACGATCTTTGTCTAGGTCTTTTATTATGTTGAAGGAAGCCTGCTGATCGTGTCCAACTGACGGGTGTCAGGAACGCATTCTGTCGGCGCGGCGGCAGAAATATAGTAATTTTAAAACACAGTCGTCTCTCAACTGTATGTTCTTGTGTAATCTTACCAATAAAAAATAAAAGCATCTCCACGTTGCGACTGCAATGCGAGCGAATCGTAAAATGTAACAAAGGTCGCTTGTTAACAAATCGTCGCTCATATACAGCTACCCTCTGTGTATGTACCACTCCTCAACAATGTCCTAACGAGAGGAACAAGATCTCGTTTATCTTAATACAAGGTTTTACAATTCTTTCGCTCGCTCAAAAGTATGTGGCGATTTTTAGTATACAGGGGTTACTGGTAACTCGACGTATTCTTTGCAGGTCGTCATAGTAGGGTTAAAATGCAACAAATTAAGCCACCAAATCTTCTAGCGAAATTCAGTAGATTTTGACTTAGTTATATATCTTTAGTTTTATTTGAAAAATCCCAGATTAAATCATTTGAAGCCAATTTAGAAATGATTTACTAGGCGAGTGTACTGTTGATGGCGTAGCAGATCTTTGTTAATCAATACAAGATTAAAAATGCCTAAAACTTTGGCAAAGGTCACTAATCACACATTTTAATTGTGTAATTTTTGCCATTATTTTATAAAAAAATGTTTAGTGCAAAAAAATACTACGCCTGATGTTCAAATTTCTAGGAAAATATCCTTGAATAAATATCCTATAAATATCCTTAAATGTCTTATCAGCTATTCAAAAAGGTATGATTTTCAATACTTTTGCCTGCATGTGTGGCACGGAAGAGAAGATTTTTTTGGGGAGCAGTAAAATTGCGAGACGGTCAACCTATTGTTGTCGTATGACGGATGTAGGTACCGGTAAGAAAGAAGAGCAAACAAGATTTATCAACATGACGGATGTCCAGCCCACTTCCGAAGAGCCCAGATCAGGGCTTCGTGCAGGCCACGGAATCGGCCCACCGCGCCCTATCTATTGGTTAGGATCATTTTTATCTAGCAATTGTCGAATTCGGAAGCACTGAGAGGAGGCTTGTGTCCCAGCAGTGGGTAGATTATACGAGCAGAGGGAGTGGGTCGTAATCCATCACGCACGCCCAGTGCGGATTCGTAGATGTCACATGTCTTCCAATTTTTGGTTCTAAGCCGGTTTCCTCAAGATGTTTTCCTTCACCGTTTTGAGAGCAGCCAAGTGGTGATTACACAAAGTAAAGCGCCTGCCTGCGACGACTTACAACTCGTAAGTCGCGGCCGTTACCACTGGGCCACCACTGCTGTCGCGCCGCGTGTTTCTGCTTAACCATACATTTTTGACGTTTAAACGCCTCCTATTACAAAAAGGAAACTAATATAAATAAGAAGGTTGATTTAGTACATCTGTAAATGAACAGTCATGGAATGAAAGTGTTAAGCACCTTAAGGTTAATTTATTTATTTATTTAGAAAACCAACAGCATTACAAAAAGACACTTACAAAATTTCATATTACATATAGGTTAGGCCAATTATAGTAACCATAAGAGTGTAATAGCTTACGAACAGACAATGAAATGAGAACTAATAAACTGTTAGAGGAGTTGGCAAAATAAATAAATGTTAACATAAAAAAGTCTACGTTCTAAATTAAATTAATGCTAAATTTAAAGTAATAGGTACATCTGATTATGCCTAAAGGAGTTGTTTATTTTTTTAAATCTTTACAATTTGCTTCCTGAATGTCATTTTGGATGTGCTGAAAATATCCACATCGCAAAATGAAGCGTTATAGGTTCGAGCAATGCGCGTGAGTACACAGTTCCTGGCGTAGTTCGTGGCATGTCGGGCTATGTGCAGCAGTGGCGTGTGCCGCGTGCGACGGCGCTGAGTGTTGAATGTCACCTGTGACACTAACTCTGGGCAGTCAAGTCGTCCGTCGAGTATGTCGTACAATAGGCACATGTCTAGGATTTTGCGTCAAACCTCGAGAGTCAACAAGCCATGTGCTCTGCAGCTGAGTTGACATGGCTTTGGGGGTTTTCGGAGACGATAGTTAAGGTGGTTTACGAATATCTTTTACGTTAGATTTTACTTGCACCTTGTTGTTTTGCCGATTACGCGTTGCCATTTTGGATGAAAATGTTAGTTTGAAAAGCAGATATGCGCCCGCTAAAGCTACGGGGATCTTTCGGCGCGAATGAATTGTACTGGAATTATCAAAGAAAACAAGTTAAGTTAAAAAAAAATACCCAAGTCAAACAAAAACATCTAAAAAGTAAAAAAATATATATATGTATTTTTAATTTACCTTTTATATCCTGTTTTTTAAACTTTATATATTGCTAGTAGACACGCTACGATTGACACGTGCCTCGCCCAGATCTGAGCAGCTGTACGTATTATTCCCCACAGACTGAAGCTAATTACTAATTTATCCTCATTTCTCTTTCCTACTCCGTCATCAGCCCCTTATCAGTGATCACCATCTATCTATAACATACACGTATTTATTGAGACCATTCCAATGATCCCAAACACTATACCTCTTTTCCTGCACATTCCAGGTGATGCTGCAGTATCTGTTCACGGTTACTATGTTCTAATATCCTTGAAGTAACAAAATACGACATATCGACTCGATCAGACCTGTGAAAGATGCTCACATCATATTATCAACTAGAAAAGATTATACTAGTATAATCTTCAAACGAGTGAACTGATTTTCTTGAATCATAGCTAAGAACACTCTCAATCAAGTCATCTTTCAAATAAATAAAAAACAAAACAAAATCGGTTCACCCGTTTGGGGGATATGATGCCACAGACAGACACAGATACACACGTTAAGATTATTACACCCTGTTTTTTCATCGGGGGTTAAATATATAGACAAAATAAGATGGCGGTGTCAGTTCCGATACTGGCCACGCGCCAAAAGAACCTTTTAGCGTTGTATGAGGCAAAGGAATGGTATGGAAAATTTCTAAAACCTAATATGTGCAAATCTGCAGATAATTAACAGGCCATTCTCTCTTCTTCCAGGGACCCTCCAATATTATCACCGCACAGCAACACAGACATCCTGCTACGACTCCCGGGGGGCAAGCGACTCCGAGATATCAAGTGGCTCAGCGTGTGGTGTCGGCGGTTTACCGTAAGTACAATCATGTACTTACTAAATTCATCAGAATTTAGTTCTTGGGGAGCGTAGGGTTCGGTTCTAGGTCTAGGTCGAAATGAAAAGCTCTGCAATTGTGGTTAAATCAGCAGTTACAGCTACAGCTTTCCCTGAGATAGGGACTGGGCCTTCTTCGGCCTTGTAGGTACGGATTTTCATAAGAATCTTCGTGTAGAGAACGTTTACTCTTTTTACAAATTTTGGAAGTCAGAAATAAATAACTTTCTCTTGTCCAACAGAAGCAGCGAAAGTTGCTAATGTGTGGTTAGATGATTGCAGAATATACTCAAGTAAATATAAGTTATGTATTGACATAAAACAAGATGTACACCTACAACAATACATGGAATTCTGAGAATATTGTATCAGATTGATGATTTTGTCAATCTTATGTAACTGTACTTTTGTCGGTTTTTTCGATAGCCTTGAATTATAACCGGGAATATTGAGTCTGTTTCGTAAAGTCAACCAACTGTGAATCTGCACATAGGTAAGTAATTTCAGTAGAAATTTGGAGATTGAGATAGAAACAAAAAAATATATTGGATTGACATTTTCTTATTTCTCTATAAAGTATTCATTAAAATAAAGTTTTTTTTTTCGATCATAACTCCTAATTCTCTCGTCATTGCAATTCATTTGGCCGTACATTTCACAAACTCCAAATGATTACCACCTAATAAACACAAAACGGCTACACCCGCAAATAATAACCGAAACAAAATATCGATTACTTTTAGCGCGCATGCTTACAACTTTCGCGCCAAAATGTGACGTTTGGCGGCCATTGCCTGCACTCAGCGCGCTGCTATTGGTCACGTTCTTTGTCATTGGATGCGTTCGTTTAATGTTAATTTGGCACGAATGAGGTGTTATAATTAAAGTGTCATACAATTTGCATTATTTGAGGCGATATAAAATTGATAGTAATTGTTAAGAATTGATGTATTCTGCAGCAGTTTTTTGCAACTTCTTCCGATCAAACCCGGTACACGATATAGCTTTTGCAATAACCTTAAAGTTAAATCTTCTAGTCAATCATTACCTTTAGGTATTCAAAGTTGTTTAATATGTAGGTATTGTACCTAATGATATTACTTATAAGTTAAAAGAGGTACATAGGTTATACCCGCTCCGCAAGTGGCACGTCAAAGCTTAGTTTATTAGGCAAGCTTTCGTCGTCTTGTCTCATTTTCGCTTCCGATGATTACAACATGTCGTCCTACTTCCACGTGTCATGTCTAATAGTTCAACATTGTGCCGTTTTGGAATCTATCTATCTCTTTTTACGTATAATATCATTGATCGTACCTATGTATCGACAGTGAAAATTATATTCAAATGTCGTAAGGGACATTTACGGCATTTGAAATTTCCAGCGTCGCGTCGATGTTTAGGAAGGACCGGTGTTTCCAGACCACCACACATATCTACCCACGACTATTTCGCCTGCGGTTTCCTCATCCCACGCAAGTTGTAAACGTACGCTAATGCAGTTATAGTACGCTTTGTTTACGAATGCAGAACCTTGCTAATTATTTTTCTAGTGATTCATAAATAGTAGGAATTTATTCGTCGTTTTATTTCCACATAAGTATAGTACTCTGTTTGTGTCGTCTGGAACGGTCGGCCAACCGCTAAATCCTAGATTCGATTTCGTGGACAGTCAAAACCTAATCTTAATCTGAAACATTTTGTAATAATATAATAATTCTTTAATTCAGATAACTAAGATCCAATGTGTTAGTAATTACAATAATGACTTACAACTATTGTTAGTAAAATGACACGATATTGGTGATTCATTATAAAATATTAATTTATCACCGTCCTCACCATCTTTTTTTAAAATTGGAGAGGTAACACCCCCCCCTATTATTTTGAGGATGCTGTTGCTAGTTTCTCGTACTCTGCTTAGTAGAGATGCAGTTTTATTGCGAATCACCTCATAAAAGCCATCGGTTCGATAGTGCACAAACATTTCTGAAGCACTACAAACACGAGGCCTTCGCAACAACATCCTAAAAATGTTATTATACTGGACGCGCAGAGTGTTCATCGCTCTTTTGGCACAAGCGACCCACAGGTTTCCCGTGTAGAGACTTTGGCAATGGTTTTGACATCTACACAACATCGGCAGAATCAGCGTGCCAGCATATTACCTCGGACCGATAGCGCCCTGCGCTCCTTTTCAATGTCTACATTGTCTTTAAGGTCGGGTGAGGAAGTGCCCGAGGTATTTGAAAGAATCTACCTTATTTAGTTTTGAGCCATTTAACATAATGGCAGGTATATTTTCAGGGCATTTACCACAGGCCTTAAAGACCATGTACGAGATACATTTCATAACATTATATGACAATCCGTGCCTGGCCGCATAAACCTTACAGCGCTTCAGTAACTCACCTATAAAGCGTGCAGTAGGGCCCAGCAGCACCATATCGTCTGCATAGCTTATGTTATTTACACTAACAGCATCTACCCTGCATCCGATATGCATGCCGCTAAGCTCCACTAGTAAGACATTTACTAGTGGAGCTTAAGTAATAAGGGGATTATAATATTATATTAAATTTAAAAACAGCTATTTTGATGTAACCTCTAATCTGCGATGTCTCTGGTATTGCATTTATCTAGCGGCGGTGACTTATATTTGCTGCCACATGGGCCGTCCGCTTGTTGCCATCTAATAAGAAAAATAAAACTATCCCGCCATTAGGATGGATCGAGCGTATAAAGAACGACGTACAAAGATACATAAAAACCACAATTTGCTGGCGCGCGGTTAGTAGAAACTCATTGCTAATTATCTTATTCTTCTTCCCCAGGTAAACTTCGGCGACGTCTTCATCCCCCCCGGTCTGGACCCTCCCCGCCCGCGCGTCCTCCCTGAGTTCAAGCGCCTGGCCCACGGCCTCAGGTCTGGCAACATCAGCGTGTTGGACGCCAAGACCTTCTACATACCAAACCTGCACTACGATGGAGCTGGTCCTGATGCTTACTTCTGGGTTGGCAATGGATCTGAGCCGAATCCGTTTGGAACTAAGGTAGGAAGAAAAAAAATGGTAGTGGTTGCAAGTTTGACTGCTGAGTATAAGGTCCCTGTTCGGAGGCCTTAGGATTTTCCCAATAGCAGCCTGTGTCTTGATTTGTTCCCAGTGGATGGTAATAGGCTCGTCGAAGTCAAAGTCACCCTATACCCGAGTACAGTCAAATGTTTGTTTGTAATGTTTTATATCAGTCAGTTTTCAAGATGTTTTTCCTTTATCAAGTCACTTTATAAAGGAAATAATTTGAAAACTGTTAAAAAGTGTAGATCGACGAAGTACACTCTGCTTTTGCATTAATAAAGACTTCGCGATTTATACTTATACTGGAATTTTCACTTTAGTTAATAGTGACATTAAAATGTGTTACTCGTAATACCACCAAGGAGTTTCTATAATTATTTTTTTTCTGATGGAACTCATATGCGGGGCGCGCCATTTTCATAATGCTATCATTACAAAAGCTTTGATTCCAATTGCTGCTTTACTTGACTGTGGCAGCGCCCGCTTTAGCGCGTGTGCGGTGATGTTTTGGGGTTTGGTGTCATTCATACGTTTTGTTTTGGATTTTTTTATTCTTGCTTAAAACTTTCTGATATCAGCGAATATGAAGATTTTACTCAGCCCGATATTTTAGATGCAGCGACGGTAATGACCCATATTCAATTATTCCAGCAAAGTCGATAAAATTATATGATAAATGCTATTACGACTTCTATTTAGTAATTTCAATCCCAATGTATGAGAGTAGATGAAGTAGTGTATGAAACTGCACATAACTAGGTTAAACTAACATTATTTATTTCAAATAAAGGCGCTTTTAAATGGAAAAAATTACTCTAGTCGTCCCTTCCAAAAGGTAGTTTCTTATGAAGACAAAAAACGCAAGAAATTCCACAATTATTCTTTTAATTTTTTTACAACATTTTGTATGGACGTTAATTATGTAATTATATGTGAAGACAATGCGAATTAAAAATGAAGCAATGACAGATAAATTAATTATGAGATAGATCATGGTGCTCAAATATTTACAAACAGTGTAAAAGTATACGTTTTCCTAAACAAAAATAAGTAATAGGTCAGTGTGTGAGATATGGTAATTGCAGAATGTAAAATCAATGTCAAAAAAATAATGAATTATACTATTAAAATAGCAACCAGTTTGATTTTGTCTAGACTCTAGATTGTGCTATGGAGCTGGACCAGCATGTTTCCAAGCATTCTTATTTTAGACATATTCCTCTAATTTGTAATATGCTTGTATACAAATTTTCTTTCATTTAATTGCAATATCACAAGGTACTTCGTTATAATATTTAACACAGTACCCCATAAAAAATGTACGTGCATTAGATAATCTGAAAATGGTTGATCTATTTTTTCTTTATTTGTAATTGGTATTAAAATTATGTCTATCACTTATTTTATTAAAAAGATGTAAATCTTTTCTTACATGAATTGGCAAGGTACCGTCAATATAAATCTTTTTAAATGGTTCCCTAAGAGATTCGCGGCTACGTATATTATAAATGGATCTGACAGCTCTCTTTTGCAAAATAAAGATGGATTCAATGTCAGCAGCCCGACCCCACGGTAAAATACCATACCACATAATGTTGTGGAAGTAGCTAAAATAGACGAAACGTGTGGTTTCTAAATCTGTTAACTGTCTTATCTTTCTAACAGCATAAGCGCCCGAGCTTATCCGCTCCGCAAGAGATGTTATATGTGGTCCCCATTGTAGTTTCTCGTCTAGAGTGATCCCTAGTTAAACCGTTTGATAAATAAATTCGTGGTTTTCTCCATTCAATATGATATCATATTCGCTACTTCTAACTTTAGGTTATTTTTGTTTTTTTTTCATTTAGTACTAAATTATTTACCTTAAACCTATCTTGAACCGGAAGAATAGAGTTATTTAGTGACTGTCGGTCTATTTTAAAGACCAATTATGTGTAATCCGCAAATAACACCATCTTCGGTTGATTTAGAAGTAAGTAATTGGGGTAAATTATTCATATAAACTAAACAGAGGAATGAACCCAATATTAAACCTTGAGGAACGCCCATTGCCATTTCAGACCCCAATGAGTTTATGTCGTTTACTTGAACATTAACCTTTCTATCTTTCTTTCTTGATCTTAGTAAATCAAGAGCTGTATTACTAATCCCATAGTGCTCTAGTTTCAGCAGAATTGTCCCATGGTTTACGCAATCGAACGCTCTAGAGAGGTCACAAAAGATTCCGAGCTTCTTTCCAAGCGTTAAAAATGTTCTTTATTAGGGTGACACCGGCGTCAGTGGTACAACGCCTTGTGGTAAAACCGGACTTTTGTTCGTGAAAGATGGAATTGTTACGAGTATTAAAGTGACGTAACATTTAATTGCGCATCAACTTTTCAAACACCTTACTAAAACCTGGCAGAATCGACACAGGCCTATAATTGTTAGGTTCTTTACTATCACCGGATATGAATCAAGGAACTACTTTACTATGTTTTATGAGATCCTGAAAGACTCCTTGGTCCGCACTGGTATTAAATATGAAAGCTAAATTAGGGCTCAATGGTTTCGATGATAGGTCTACAGACTAATATCTATAGAAATTCCCCAGAGATCTTCTGTTGATTTAATTTTAAGATCCTTAAAAGCTTTTATAACAGCCTGGGGGTTTGTATGCTGAAACCTAAACTCCAAAGGGCATGCCTTTACTTTCTCCCTAAGTAAGGCAGTAGAGAGCGCAGGTATAATATTAGCAAAAGATTTTTCAAATTCCTAAACTATTTCTACATCAGAAATGATAGGCCCATGTGCAGTCTCTAAATTAAATTCAGTATTACGGTGTTGTTTCCTACCTGTTTCATTATTTATTATTTGCCAGGTAGTTTTTATTTTATCATCACCAGATTTTATTATATTGCTAATATAAAGTCCTTTAGCTATTTTGCACACACTTTTAAAAGTTTTAGAATATTTCGTAACATACTGATGAAAGCTTTTAATAATCATATTATGTTGCTTTATGCCATAAAGTTCAAAAAGCTTTTCCCTGCTTTTACGAATACCTGGAGTCACTCAATCACTAAATCAGAACTTTGTGTAAATGAGTCTTTAGTTGAAAAGTGTAATTAAATTGAGTTTTTAATAGTAAAAATAACTCTGTGTAGAATTCATTTAGGTCACATACTCGTATATTATAAAAACTCTGAACACATAATTTATTGGTCAAAAAATTATTAAATTACTCAAAAAAAAAAAATACATATAATTGGGCTAAACCTTATTTGAATTTTTGTAAAGGCATATAGGAGCAAAATGTTATTGTTTGGTCACTGTTATCACATGGCAATTTATTTACGATCTGTTTGTGTAAGTAATCACAATTACAAAAAATATTATCTATACAAGTGGCAGAAGAAGCTGTCACTCGGGTTGGTTCAATAAAAACATTTGACAAGTCAAATGACCTAAAAAGACTTAATAATCTATCAGTATTCGAGTTATTTTCTAATAAATTAATTTTAAGATCATTAAAATCAGGTAGTATTAAAAAAACTATTAAAACACTCGTACACATACTATTAAAAACCACGCCTACTCGTGTTTTAATATTCCTCATTATGCAACAGTTTCATTAACTAGGTACTATTTTAACATGTTCGACATTCACATGTATGATTTGCCCGCATTATCCAACCATAAATACCTATTAATACAACTAATAATCGAATATATTTTATTAATATATAAAGTACGAAGCAAAATTGCAAAATATTTGCAAGGAAAAGCTTACGACATATTTACAATAAATTTGTTTTCTTTGGAGGAAATTCTAAATCCAACACGTTTGTAGTTTTATTTTTGTTCCTATAAAAATTAAGATATGTAAGTATTCACTTTATCCACATCTGCTTCAAATCAGGAGATACGAAGACACCGAAACCTATATCGATAATGAAAGTTGAGGCAACTAGTGAGCACAGCAATATTTGTTTTGGTCTCGCCCTAATCACCACATTGCCCATATAACACTAGCATATACTAAATCTATGGTAAAGAAGATTATATCGTGCAATGGGCAGACATAAAAAATATCCCTTATGGTTACAAACATATTTTGAATGTGACTTGGGACTTTTCTGAAAAACCTCTGGCTATTTCCCGCCTGGAAACAAAGGTGTGAATCGTGATTTTATATTAGGATGACGTCAATTCAAAAGTCGACAACCCTAATATTGGGTATTGGCTCACAAGCAGTTCCCAAACACAAACTAATCATAAGTTTCAAACGCAAGGGTAAACATTAGCACGATATTGCCATTGACTGATAGTTAGTTAACACGCTCACATTTCATTCATGTTAGTTCAGGCTATTTATGTATATTACCAATCAATTCTAGTTATCCTACTATAGAAGGATATGAGTTTTATTTCACGAGATAAAAGATTTGACTGAATAGTTCTATATATTTTATATCAATGGTGTATTTAGAGACTTGAACTCTTTGGAGTGGTCTATTTATAGATCGAGACCGAAACTTGTAACCTTCCATATTTCTTTAACTCATCACCATCCTCCTCCCTTTTTGTTTTTTTTTATGAGGACGTATAGCCCTCTGCTGGGCAAAGGCCTTACTACTCTCTTTTCACCTCTCTCTGTCCTTCTGCCTTTATCCTAATTTATTTGAGGTTTGCTAGCAGTTTTCTTCCATACTTCTCTATTAGCCGTTATCTCAGTAGTGACCTCCTTCAGCCATATCATCTTCCATACAATCCATCCATCGATTCTTTGTTCTCCAAATGTCTTTAACTTATATTGCTAGCATACCAACACCTACATCATTCAAATAATTCTAGACTGCGTGTTTGTGAACCACTGCTGCAAGATTCTTGTTGTAGTGGCAAACTGTTTTTGTAAATAATACTAACATAGTTTGTAAGTTGTTACTAATGCATTGAGTCCATGTTACCTGAAAATAACAGGTGTAAAAGACGCTTAAATAGCCGAAAGTTACTTGTATTCCCCGTCGTTGTGATATTGTTTCATACTGGGCCATACCTGGGAACCTTCTGGTTACGGAGACATTGCAATCTATATCGATAATCGAAGGTTAAAGTTCTATTTTTTTTTAGTTCTTTACATTGCGTGCTGACGTATACAGCGATTTTTCACCCCAATCATTTTTGCTCATTGTTACTTAGTTTGAAGCACGGAACGCGTAGATTACGGTTATTTAATGGGTATTTTTACTTTTTCCTGTATATATTTTCTTAATTGTCATTGCTTAACTCAACAAGAACTCTTAATTTTCCAGGTCCCGAACGAGATGGGTTCCTTACACCCTCTCCGTGGCTACCAAGGTGAAGACATAGAGATCCAGCTGCCCGGCAAACTGACTGCCTACGACATCGACTGGCTAGCGGTGTGGTGTGTGGAGTACAGACATAACTTCGGACACGTGTATATTCCGAAGGACCTGGACGTGCCGCCGGCGCTGGGGCAGACGAAGATTACTGTGAGTTGTCGGAACATATTGGGAGGCTTGAATGTAGGGAAGATGGAGTGAAAGTTGTTGAGCCTGATGATGTTGTAAAAGAAAGGGTAATGTTTTAGGCGGATGAGCAGTTTCCAGCTGAGTTAATGTTGGAATTTTCGAAGATGGATATTTTATTAAGGGCTGTCCCCTACATATGTGTGGTTTCGGAGTAAAAAACAAATAGGCTCAGAAGCAGCACTTTTCCAAAGTCAAAATTACATGAAACAGTCTCCTAAAAACGCCCGCCCTTCACCACTTTCTAGTGCTTTAGCTGGGAAAAAGAAGTGGCACAACAAACTGTCCAGCAGCACAGCCTTCTGTTCAGTTAGATATTACGAAAATCAATATTTCTGGGTTGCTTTGAAACGGCCCCTGAACTTGACATAATTTGAAGTTTAGCCTCGTTTGTAGTTCTGGAATTCGGTACTTCCAGCGTTAGGGTGTTTGCAATAAAAGATAGAAAAGTATTACTGTGTGGGAGATGGAGTGAGTGTTTCTTATAAAGACGGTCGTTGACGCTGAAAAAGTTAACTGACTGACTTAAATTTCGCTGATGTTTGAATGCAGAAGAAAATAGTGAATCGGAAATGATTGAAAGGACTTTCTTGAAAATATGTTATTCCTATCGTACTACTGATCGTTATTTTATTTATAAAGTTATTTTTTTACAAAATTAATCATTTGTCTTATCATCTTACTAACAGCTTGCCTGGATGTCTAACACCACATTTCACATAATATTAACCTTATCTTTATGTATCTTATTCCCAATCTTTACAGGGTAAACGGAAGCCATCCAAAGGACGCAATACCACTAAATCACAGAGATTAACTAAAAGTCCATCTAGTGTTAAACCGAAGTGGTTCTCATCTGATTGGTTCACTGGTTTCTGAACCATCTCTTTATGAATCAGGATCAACAAAATCTGTATTTAAAGATTGTTGTTTTTTATTAAAATTAATGAGTTATTTATTTATTCATTTAAGTATTGAAAGCTCACATACTGTTCGTAAATTCTTGTGAAAACCAGAAAACCAGTAAAAAATTACTATGGCAAAAGAACTGGCTGGCGAATAAGCCAGTCGGTACTATTTTACAGTGTAGGGGTCAAATACTTATTGGTAATAATGTAATTAGCAGGCGAACACTGGGGAGGAAGTTAAAGGCTGAACTGCTGAATCAAATGGTCGCAATATGTGATAGTAATGAATCGATCACTGAACTAACATACTCTCACCGTCTATTAAAAACTATCTATTTAAAACTATCTGTATCTACCTTCTTAGATGTTTAAACCAAATGTTTTAAGACGAGCGCTAATCCTGCCGACAAACTGTCACGCAGTTTGGCAGGTTTATAAAATAGTACAAGTGTTTGGTCCTAAATAAATTATTTATTATTTATTTTATTTTTGTGAACATCTCTGCCTAACCCTTCGGGGATTACAGGAGTGATGTTATGTTACATTTCCTTCGTACACATTATGGCCTGTTTCACCACTTCCGGATTTAAAGTTCTGGTTTACTTTTCCATCAGATAATGTTTATCAAATTCTGGTATTTTTTTTAAATACATATGGATCTAAATAATCTCTATGAACTACTGTATTCACACCAATCCGGAAAATTCCTGGCTTCACAATTATACAGAACTATTTATTTCATTAAGTACTGGTTTGCATTTTATTATCGTACCTAAAAAAAATAATTAAGTGATCCTGGTTCGTAACTCACCTAAGACTGAATCTTAAAATGTTGTTATTTAATGTTATGTACTTAATAAAATCTTGTTATTTAACTTAACCATAGCGTTGTGTTTCTTTGCTCTCTGCTTACCTTGGGATGTTGGATGTCGTTATTTACAGCCTGCTTGGTGGTATAACCCTGTAAGTATATAATTATTTATACTTCTATCTTTATTTATATTTTTGTTATTAATTTTGTACACGTAGGTACATTTATTTTGTACTCTAACATTTTTATTTTTTAATCGGGTGCACTATTTTGTTAATAATTATGTATGACTCATCATTTCTTAATAATAACTTTTGTTCATCTATGGGATAAATAACAGGTAAATTTGTAAGAACTACTGTATGACTTCTATCCACACTGTTCAGGATAGGGCCTTCCGGGCATTTCATGAAAGTCTTTTCTGATTTTTTTTTTATATTTTCTTTAAATAAATTATTAAAAAAAATCGGAACAAATGTAAAATAAAAGTAAAACAAACAACTGTTCAATGAAAATGCCGAATAACAGTGCATCAAATAGTTTTGTGTCGATTTCAATTATATGTAAACTGTCTGAACATAATTATCTGGAACACTGAGGGCCCGGGAAGCCCTGTCTCTGACATTATGTGTGCATAGAGCCTTACTTGTACGTTTATCTTAACACTTGCGCACGTTACAGACTAGTTCCACGACCTCGCAGCCGCCCTACAGCGCCACGAACAACTGTAAAGAGATACTCGACAAGAGATTACAAGTGCGCTGGGAAATACAGGTGAATGTCCTAAATTGTACCTGTATTTATTATTAAAAACTTGAAAACCTTAAGTTGATTGTTTGCGTTGCGGTGGCTGTCCAGGCCAACAAGAAAACTGGCAATAGATAACAACAAGACTAACTATACCAATTCAAACATAAAGCTTCTTGAATTTGGTGACCCAGCAACCGTACTCGTAAAACGCAAGTAACTTTATGTAAATTACAAGCAACTATAAAACGCTACTACCTTTCTGTAAAACGTGTGCAACATTTTGTTAAACTGTAAAACCGTATACACAGACCGTTGATAGATATTTATATGATTTGTAACCATTTTTCAGTAACAGGTACGATAAAGTACTTGTTGGGGTGAAGTTTTTATTTTCTCACCTACTTATGGCCGTTGATTTCATTTCAATTATCTGCTTTGAATTTGAATACTGTAGGTACAATTCAGCGTCCATTGAGGAGTACTTTCTACTTTATTGCTGCTTTGGATGGTTGGTGCATGGACGTTGAATTAATGAGTGTTATGTTTGTACTGAAAGCAAAAAAACTTGACAACTGTCAAGACTTCCGCATGGAAACAGTTTTACATAAAAGCTGAAAAATAATTTTTGTTGACTAAATCTAAAAATAATAAATGGTCTCCGAAAAATAATTGAAGTGTTATTGAAATTATTCGTTATTTATTTGAGCTTAGTCCAATTTAATTGACACTATATCTTAGCCGTAATAATTAGTTCGTTAATGTTTTCATTCAAGCGGGTATCCAGAGAATACTGAAGGTAAAATATCATTGCTTAATCTAAGAAAGTCGATATCATTACTTTACCCAATATTTTTTGTAGAAAATCACCGAAAATCATTGGGAAAAATTGGTTGAGTAATGGTATCGACTGAGTCGTTAGAATAAGACCTATCCAGGACCCGCTGCACATTGATCACTCCCACCCTCCGGGGGCCGCTGCTAGAACACTTTCCATGCAAACCAAATATGTCCCCGTTTACTCGCACTACTTTTTTTTTTTTTTTTGAGCGTGGGAAATCATCAAATAACTTCTCCCGCTCTGGGCGGAGCGGGAGGGTGTGTCAGACTCTTACTGACTAAAACCCATCCGTATTCCTTCCTATTGCCTGTGTTGCGGTGGCCTCGGTGACCCATAAGTACCTTCCCGCTACTCGCACTACTGCACTAATGACTTATAAAAACTGACAGCTTTGAATGGTGGTCCTTGACAGAAGTTGTGTGCTCAACGCAGTTTTGGCGCCACGAATTTTATAGGTACTGCCGTCTCTAGATGCTGCGTTCAGGGCTCGCGGCTGTTCCGTGCTCTGTGTGACAAAGTACCTACCAGCACCCTAGTTGCGTAACACACTATCAATCACAATCTGAATGATTTCGAAGTATATAGCTAATCCATTGCTTCATATGTTCTTAAAATTTGTCTGCTCAACAGCATAAATAACGCAATGAATTTTGATGAACTGTCAAATTGAAACCCATCGCTACTGATAGTGTGTCACGCAACTACCCGCTACTGGTTTTATTTGAAGCATTTTGAAACAGGTTTACGAAGAATGATCTTAGTTTGTGGTGTATAGGATACTATTTTTCCCAAAGTTTCAATATCCGCAATGCCACCTGGAAAGATATTTAACTATTGTAAAAATCTGGGCATATTCCAGTTTGTCACTCCTTAATAATCCTCCTAATCCTTCACCCTTCGTGTCTATGTCGCTAAACCCAATCATCATGTTTCCAGGGCGACCAGGTCCAGATAACACTATCAGCGCGGCTGCGCAAGGAACAATACATGGCGTTCGGCATCTCTGGGGCTGAAGGTAGACCGGCCATGTTGGGGGCAGATGTCGTGGTCGCTTACTGGGACACCAGGTTAGTGATAAATCTTTGACTACTGATCTTTAGGTCTTCAGATCTTCAGATAGAGTGAATCGGTGACTTCTTTGAATGAATAAATGAATGAAGTGCATAAAAACATTTATTTGTTAAATACAGGTACATACATTATTATTTTGGTCTCCAACAACAATTCAGTTGAGGGTAAGACCGTGTAATTATGTACATAGTAACACTTGAGACATGAACAAATTAGTAACACACGGTAACGCAGTAACGCTCGCGACCCATTAGGTCTACATTCAATGCAATAAACTAATGCAGCAATCGACTAGAGTTGTTAAATTAGTTTTTTTTAACACGTTCTTCACCAGTTACTAAAGTTAAATATAATTTCGATGGTTATTTAAAAATAATAAAAAGACATGTTTATATACAATTTAATTTTTAAGCGAGTAGGTAGTGTAGGTTCTCAAAATAATCAAAATGTTAAACAAAGTAAACCCTATCACAACTTTCATTTTTTAAGAAGTATTGTTTCGAACTAAATATTACATCTACTTTCTTAACAACATTTGATGTAGGAACTATAATATCTCTGTCAACTTTTTTTTGTTTTACAAATTTTAAAGGATTATGAACAGTTTTCAAAAAAATTATACAATAAAATGTCTCATCCTCTTCGTTTGCCACGTTTTCAATAAAACTTACATAGAACTTCCAAGATTTTTTTTCGTAATACTTAACAATCACGCTGTAGGTGACAGCGTGATTGTTAAGTATTATCTTTTAATGAGATCTTTTAATGTCTTCTTTTAAGTAAGATCTTTTAATGTTTTGAGCAAATACCTTCTCTGTTTTTTTTATTTTCTTTGAAGTTTTACCTCTTTTTTTCACGCTGTCGCCCTACTTACATCGTCTCTTTCGTAAAATAGCGTTATTTCTTCAACCATTTTTTTGTATCTTCCAACAGCATATGCTTTATTGCGCCGTGCTCTTCCTTTTAACCCCAGTATGAATGTAAGTTTACGCTTTTTCCTATATTTCTTCACAACTTCGTTTTCTGTAATTTTTTTGAAAATGTTACGTTCATCGTTGCTTTTAGTGTCTTTATAAGCAGTTCGTATCACATTAGTCAAAATATTGTGCTATAAAAGAACCCTTTTTTTTTTCTTTTTCTTCATTTGTAATATTTGGTAAATTTTCTTCTATAAACGAGCAAGTTTTGGATAGAGGTGTCTTATTTTGATTCATCTTTGAAGTGTTTTTTTCTTCTGATTGAAGTAGCAAAAGTTTCTGTAACTGAATATTTTTTTGAGTTAGTCGGTTGTTTTGCTTTCGAAGTTTGTCGATTTTGTTGCCTAGTAGTTTTATCCTTCTTTCATAATTCGTTTTTTTGGCAATCCATATTCTATATATTTTTTTTCTTTCTCTTTTTCTTTTCATGTCAATGGTTTTTTCCTGTTGATCATCAAGTGGCCCATCAATATTTTCATTGACAGAATTTCCTTTTCTCTTTCTTCTTTCTTGTCTCTTATTTTCTTTCCATTTAAGTCTTTGTTGGATTATTTTCTCTTCTACAAGCCCTCTTTTTATTTTCTCTCTATACTTCCTGTTTCTTTCTGCATTATTTTTTAGAACTTCAGAAAATTTTCTGGGTTACTCTGCCGCATACGGTCTCTATATATCTTTTGTTTTTCGGCGGCCGTTAACGGAGCCATCTGAAAACATGAAATAACATTCACCACCCGCATATAATCTATACTAGTATAATTTTGCTTTGTTATTCATAGCATTGAAGCTCGTCAAATAGCTATTAAAGAAAAAGAAAATCGGTTGACAAACAGAGAAGAAAAACAAGTCTTTTGATTTTGCCTAGATTAAAATAAGGATGTTATTTTTTATGAGCCTGTTTCTTTTTCATTCCGTCAAAAACCGATAAAAGCAAGTCAAAATTCATCATTATTCATGAAAAAACATTGTGTTTAAAGTATTTACTAAGCCAAAATTTGGTTCAATTCTAAATTAAAAAAATAATAATAAGCAGTTACAAAATAATATTTTTTTCCTTCTTCGACTAAATCCACCGTGAATGTAAACTCTGCCTAAAATATGTCCCGAGTGTTATGTAACTCTCTTAGTAACGTTCGGTATCACTCGCGACACCAAAATGTTGCGATGCTAACCTAAAAATCTAGTATCTCTTAAAGAAACGCAAATTATTACCACAACCCAAGCTTATTTTTTAAAATATTAATGTAGCCATGAGTGGGACGCATAAAAATAACACAAACATGCATATACGAACCTCGAAATTGGTATTTTAACGCCACAAAATAACTTGGATAACTCGTTCAACACGCAAGAAAAGCTGGATGACGTGGATGATTGCACGAAAATATTTTTTTTTGACATTTTGACATAATACGCATCAGTGTTGCCGCGCTAAAAATTATTTTGCGGCTTTAGATACACGTATATTGAATCAGTATTTAGTAACTCTCTTAACGTAACGCTTGCGACATGAAAATCCGGGACACATATTTATGTTCAAATAAAATTTTATAGAAACATATGTAAATTAACAAAATACAAGAACTATAAAGGAAAAATAGTAAAAGCTACTTCTTCGCGCTAGAAGACATTTTTTTTCAAAATATTTTACATTTAATAACCAAGAGGTGTATTTCGGACATGCCATTTTTGTATGGGAAGAAAAAATTACAACTTTTAAAAATACAAATATAAATAGTAAATAGCAAAGCATGATAAATTTAACGATGATCACTATTCAATCGTGATTAATATAATCAGTTACCACTATATTAATGATATCAGCACAGTATTCAATGAGTTATTAACAGATACTTTCTTCGGACAAATAAAAAAACGAATTGTACAATTTTAAACGGCTTTACCCTTGAATCTCTATATTTTGCCACAGCACTTTATTTTGTATTTAAAAATTTAGTAAGTAGGTAGGTTAGATTTTGGGGCTTATCTGATGGACAGATCTGTCATCTGCCCGGGTCGAGAAGGATGGGGTCGGCGAGAGATGTCATGCGGTATTCCACAGGGTTTGATTTTGGGGCCACTGCTGTGAAACATTGGATTCGACTGGGTGCGGCACGATGTGCTCCTCCGTGGCGTTGGCGTTATCTGTTACGCTGATGACACGAATGGCACGGGGGAAGATGCTCTGGCAGGCGACTGTCTTAGCAACAGTTAAGGTCGTGCAAGTCGTAGGCAGGATCTGGATGGGTGGCACGGCATAAATCGGAAGCCATTTGTTTCCACGGACCCCGGAAAGCGCCACCTTCGGGATCCAACATCATGATAGGAGGTGTCCACATCGGTATCGAGTTGAAGATGAAGTACTGGGACTTGTCCTCGATAACCAGTGGAACTACGGGTCGCATTTTCAGCGGTTGGCTCCCCGATTGATGGGCACCGCGAATGCACTCTCACGATTGCTATCTAATCTCCCCCAGATTAGATAGGCCAAATACCTCCTGCCGGAGGCTTTATGTCGATATCGTACGGTCCATGGCACTCTATGGAGCGCCTGTGTGGGCGGACAACATTGCAATACTGAGAAGATCACAAAGAGCAATGGCCGTCAGGGTGATACGAGGATACCGTACGGTCTACGGAGGGTAGGCCACGCATACAGATACCAATAAATAAAAAAAAACGTATACGCGCAACATCACAGCGTCACTCTACATATGATGACCCTCAAAGTAGTAATTATTGATTTATAATATTTGAAAAAAATAAAATTGAAAATAATCCTGTAAAAACATAAGTTATAAATACACGTATTCACCACATGATTCAATATATCCCTCACTCCACTTACTGGAAGTATTAAACAAAATGCACGTAAAACAAAATAATTTATTCTTGTGTACCTATACAACCACACAGCCATGCTGCATAATTTCGAGGATTGAAATGACGAGTACGAGATGAATTAAACTTTTTTTTAGATTAATTGTAGTAATTCGGGCACACATCTTCCTTTAGACACAACTTGAATGTCATCATTAAACGACAATTGCGAAAACTTACTGCTTTTAACTTCTAACAAACACACATTATCGGCGCAAACTTCATAACAGAACACCATTCTTAGGTAAATAAAGAAATAATAACACAACAAATAATATTTACACTACTTTACGTCTCAAAACGAATTACTTATAACTTAATAAGACATAAAAAAGCAATCAATCAATCAATCAACTCAGCCTATAACAGTCCACTGCTGGACATAGGCCTCTCCCAGGCTGCGCCACATCACCCTGTCCTCCGCTTTCCGCATCCAGTCTGTCCCAGCCACCTTTTTAAGGTCGTCGGTCCATCTAGCTGGGGGGCGTCCCACACTACGCTTGCCGATACGCGGTCTCCACTCTAGGACTCGTCTGCTCCACCGGCCATCGGTCCTTCGACAAATATGGCCAGCCCACTGCCACTTCAGCTTGCTTACTCTGCAGGCTATGTCGGTAACTCCGGTTCTCTTCCGGATAACTTCATTTCTGATCTTATCCTTCAAAGAAAGAGCTTCATAAAAAAGCAAAAAAAACATTAAATATCGGATATAAATTGCGTGTCACATGAAACAATATGGCTTCTCTAAGAAAAATATAAAGAAAGAAAGAAGAAGAAAGAAATAAATTGTATCATTGTCATACCGTAAAAAGGACTACCATATTTTGCTGGATAATACAGTCCAGGGTTTCCGAAATTTATTTTCCTAACTCCCCAAAAACCAAGCGAAATTTCCTAAATATGAGGAGAAAAATAAAAAATTATGAAGTTTTTAATTATTTTTATAGGGCTTTTGCTCACTTTATCATTTTTTTGGAAGGTATAAATTCGACAATACCACCCTGTTTTTTTAATTGTCTCTAGTAGTCATTAAGGATACTATCGTGTCTGTGTGTAGTCTGTTTCTCAAATTCCCCGCAATTCGCGGAATTGTCCAAAAATTGGGAACCCTGGTCTTCAATACATTTCATTAATTAAATCTTGACTTTACACACAGCCACTTATTGCACGCGGTGGCCAGCTCAAACCGCTGTAGTAACGCCCATAATTTAAAACATGTCACTATTGTGTGGCGTTCATACACACGAAAATATACACAGTGTGCGTTAATTTATCAATGGAATATAGGTGTGACTTTTCCTAAATTATCCTAGGCTGATAAAATTTTCTTTTTTCTAATTCTGTTAATATGACTGTTTAGGTCGGTTCCTCCTTTTGGAGGAAGAGTCGCACTCCTCCTCCGTGCGACTCTGTAGAGCTCGTCTCCAGACTGGACACTCTCTCACCGACAGAGATTAAATGAATTCCAAATATGAAGAAGTCCAAAGCCTTGTCCTATTAATAGAGCAAGGAAATGATTGAAAGAAATTGTAAATAAGATTTAGGAATTCATAGTTATGAAGTTGGATGTGGTTTTAGAAAGACAATGAATAATAGAGGGATGCTAACTTTATTATTATATATGACGGAGAAGATACGTCTCTCTCGTTATCATCAGCCATATTTAAACTACTGTGGGCGTACAATGGGAAGTGTTGGTTATTGCACAATAGAACAAGCGTTTGCAGTTTAAATCAAATTACAATTTACGATCACATAATCAGACCAGCTATTCACACACGACACTACTATACGGAATGCGCGACAGTTTCTAAACGTGTTCACTTCATGACCGCCACCGACAAACTGTTCTCGATAAACTGCACTTAGTCCCGGTCAAGCGTTATGTTGTAGACTCTGTCGAGCGCCGCTTGGCGGCGCTGGCGTCTTGATTAGTCAAACGAGTCACTAACGTATTTCCGACATATACATTTGTGAGTAACTCTTACGCTAGCGTAACAGGTCAGCCATTACTCACACGATACTTTACATCTGCACTTGGAGTACTCAGAGCAACACTTCCATAAAGTGAAGCAAGCGGCTTTTCAGCGGCATTACATCGACATCATGCTCTTTTGGAGACATGGTCCCTAGCAGTTCATTCGAACTGATAAACGTGACGAAGCGGCAACCGTGTGGACCGCCCTTGTCTAACAACGGGGCGGCTAGTTCCAACGGCATTGCGTCGGCATCATGCTCTTAAGGAGACATGGTCCCTATCAGTCCTTGGACTGGATATGAGATAGATGTGGTCACCCAAGCCCTGGAAGTTCACCCTTTGCACAAAGAGCATATTTGCAAGACACGTGTTCATGTCAGTCTAACCGAATTATTGGCCTGAGATAAAGACTTCAACAACAACATTCAAGAATTACTAGATAATAAGAGTTGAGAATCGAAACTCAAGAATTATTAATTAATAGAGCTGTTTAACTCAATAACTAATACTCGCTATCTTGCGACAGCCCACTCGAACATGGCCCTTGGTATTCACCAAGCTTCCTAACTTAACTCGCCTAGACTCGAACGTCCGTATCTATCCGTAGTCTTAAATTGCCTTGTCTCGTCTTGGATAGTTAGGACAAGGAGCGGTTACAAGTAAACAATGTCAATATAAAATAAGGTTGGGAATTCATAGGTAAGAACATTAAGGAAAGGAAATCTAATTTATCTACTTTTCTTTTCATTATAAAAGTTAGAAAATATGTGAGGAATAGAAAAGGTAGGTAAATGACACATAACGCTTGCATTGGGGACTACGAGTATATTACTCTAAGTTACGTTAGTGAACTTCTTTACAATAACTACAGACCCACCCCAAGTGACGTGGGACTGCTTTACAGCAGCTGACAGCATCGTGCGTGTATCGTTAGACCTGAACGCATAGGACTACTAAGGACACTGCTACGATTCTAACAAGCCACGTTCCCTAAGCTCTAGTCATGTCTTACTCAATCCTAAGGCTAGTACTGCGAAGTTCAACTGTCATTGAGCGAGACACGTTCCAGTAATCACTGGGCGCGTACTAATGTAATGGACACCTTATAACGGCCTACTCACCCGTTACTAAGATAATGCAAAACTTGCACAAGCGTGCCGCATCGTCAGTCGGTAGTAGAATGCTTTACGATTGCTCCTGCTATACGCCGAAGTGATTATTCCAAATCGTCACTTCTCACTTCCTAAATCTTCCCCATTTAGAGGATGCTTTCAATGTAATCGGCAACCGTGCGACTATGTCAAGCAACGGAGCGTTTCTATCTCGGCATTCAAATGTCATATCTCGCTAATAATAATTTGTGAGAGGCCCGAAAGCCGGATGTGGTTTAACGAGACACAATTCCTAGCGTCCCTTAGAACGAACTATCAATCCAGTTTAGGGAACTTTGTAATGCCTATCCCCGTTCCCGGGAAATGTACATACATCAAGAGCAATGCAAAATATCCTGCAGTTAGTCAGTCCATAGGGATAATGTAACCATCACTAGCACTTGGTTGGTTTGTGTTCGTAGACAATTACAAAGTAGCATTATAGCTCAAATTGGCCCTAACGAGTTGCGAGTATTAATTCGATTCAGCCATCCATAAGCAGTGTGACTGCCGTAAGTGTCATGTCTTGGTTGTGGTTGTCTATAGTCTGTTGGTAGAGTAGTCATCTACCGTCTCTTGGTAAATGTCACACCCCATGGAAGGCTTTCTCCGAGTCCCTAGAACCAAACGCTACCTCGATCACCATAGAAAGGAATAAGGAGGAATAGAATAGTAAACACTCACCCAATCGTTCACAGATACACAACTTGCATTATACTAGACTGATATAACCTAGTCTAAACCTACACTTATTATTACAATTAAAAGTATTAGAGAACACTCTCGCTATCGCGATTTCTCCAAAGAGACATAGTCTCATTATTACTGACCTAGTTCGAACTCTCCTAGCCTAGCCTTACTCGACCGCTCTTTGTCGTAGTCTTAAACGAACTCCTCTAACTTAAATCGCTTAGGCTAGCACTTCCGTACCCTCCCGTGTCTCAGCACTGACTCTCCTCAGCCCTAACCCTTTTCGTTATTCTTTCCATCTCCTAAAACTCCGCACGCCCACGCGCTGCTAGGGCCCTAGTTTTTTGTACCATCGTCTTAAAACGCTTTTTGTTTATTTCTTAATTGTTTCTCTATTGAATGCAAGGGCCAGGGTCTGGGGCCACATTTACAATAACCAGATGTGGCTGTAAATGGCGGCAATGGTGCGTTGTTATTCCATGATTCTTAGAATTTGTAGAAAGTGCCCGAGTGTTTCCCATAAAATATAAATGGAATGTATTTCTAAGAGGTTTCACAATTCTAAAGAAATAGGATGTTTTGTTAATTACGGTAACATGTCGAGCTGTCACACCATAAAATTGAGATTTAATGTATTTGTCATCATCATCTGCCTGCCTTTTCCCAACTATGTTGCTTCCAGTCTAACCGGATGCAGCTGAATATCAGTATTTTACATGTAGCGACTGCCTATCTGACCTCCACAACCCATTTACTGGGTAACACGATACCCCTTCAGACTTTCGAGCTTGTGACGACCCGTAACAACTGTCAAAGATCTACAAATGACAGCCGGGACCAATGGCTTGCAATGGCGTGCTTTCCGAGGCACGGAGAGGTCTTGGTATATAAAGATGGTCACCCATCCACGGGCCAACCGTGGCAAGCGTAGCTTAACCTGATGGATTGACCCGTGCAGCTGTTATTATTTAATGTATTTGTAAGAGCCTAATATCGTGAGACAATGTTAGAATAAGAATTTAGAGTAAATATTTTGTTATTAATTAGGAGACATGACGGACAGTCACATAGGCTCGCCGAGTGCCTGCCTAATAAATAGCACGTACCGTACCGAGCTCCGTCGAACTGTGAGTTACGCCACACGGCGGGCGCGACAAGTTGCTATAAGTATTATAACAGGAGTTTAACTTTTTTTGTAATATTTTGTATTATTGTATTACATAGTCAATATAAATGCATTTGGCGTTGTTGGTAGGGTAGGCTAGGCCTAATTGCCTCTATGTACGGCACGTCCCTGGGTGCTGCGGATACACTCTCGCTTCGTGACATGGTCCATGGTCGGAGGTAATAGTGCGTGGGACGCCGCCGCATCCTTCTGCAAGGATACAACCTCCCTACCAATCCGTAGCAGTCACCGAATGCCGGAGGGCGCAGAATGATCTCCGGCGGCCGCCTTAGGGAGAGGCCTGCAGGCTACAGACTTGGGAAGTTTGTTGCCTGAACAGTGAAAGGCCCGAGCTGGCGGCGCGCCGTGTTCATGAATTCATGCGGACCAACACCTAGCTGGGGCAGCGTGACAAAACGTCCAAGCACTCCAGCGCCCCGGCTGAAGGTAGCAGCGGAACACCGTGTGGTTTTAGTCAGTAAGAGTCTGACAGACCCCTGGTCGAGCTTATTAGATTTTTCCATCAGGGATTTCTCAGTAGCAGCCCGGAGTCTTTACCTGTGCCCGGTTGATGGCAATAAGGCTTGCCCCCTATTACATAGGATTTAAACATAACTGCGAAATGATAAATGATAAATGATTTTATTTCTGTAAGTAGGTTTTTACAAACACTTTTACACGTCAAAACATATTTTTTTAAACTAGATGAGGCCGGCGTTTCCTATCTGACTACTCTGAGAAGAAAGGCCGAAACAAACTCAGAGGTCACAGTCTCTTTTAAAGTCCAGACATAATCTTGGTCAGATCATGTGAAGACCATGTCGATTGGTGTCTGAAATGGTCTTTTGATGAAAGAACCACACAGATTGAGTGGACCTGTCCAGTCAGTGCACGCATTTGTCAGTCGTTGTGCAGCTCAACTCATAACTAAAAGAGACTCAACGATTCAACGAACAATACCAAAGAAAGGACATTTGGCTAGGCCGCAAAAAATACTCAAAACTGCCAGACCATGTTAAAAACTGACTGAGAATAAAACAAAATTAAACAATGATCCACATAGTCTTCACATTTACAATAATTAAAACAATATAATACTACACAGAGTAAATATTCATGTCATTGCATAAATAAAATTCATCAATGTCAATGTGTATATTCGGACATAATCTTGGTCAGATCATTTGAGGACCACTAGGTTGGTGTCCGAAATGGTCTTTTGAGGAAAGACCACACAGATTTGAGTGGACCTGTCCAGTCAGTGCACGCATTTGTCAGTTATCATGCAGCTAAACTTAAAAAAAAAAAAACAAACAATGACCCACATAGTCCTCACATTCCTAATAATTAAAATAATATAATATAATACTATACAAAGTAAATATTCATGTCATTGTTTATATAGAATGTTATATAGAATAAGAAAATATAAATAGCTAGCCAAATAAAAAGAGTATAAAAACAACATTCACTGTAAGTTTATTGGAGCAGCTCAATCCCAAGCCTTTTTGTCCTCAATATAATCTTTAACAGTATAAAAGGCTTTTAGGCACAGTTTCTGTTTTATAAAACATTTGAATTTATTAAGGCTTAGTTCTTGAATGTGGCTAGGAAGTTTATTATAAAAACGTATACATTGGCATCTAAACGAGCTGCCTATTTTTTTGAGCCTGGTTGTAGGAACAACAAATTTGTGTTTGTTCCTAGTATTTACATTATGGATATCACTTATTTTTTAAACAAATTGATATTTTTATGTGCGTACAAAAGATTTTCATAAATATACTGAGAAGCTACAGTCATTATATTAATCTCTTTAAATTTTTCTCTGAGGGAGTATCTGGGACTTAATTTATAAATTGAACAGATTGCCCTTTTTTGTAAAACAAAAATTGTCTGAATATCGGCGGCATTTCCCCATAACAGAATACTGTACGACATTACGCTATGAAAATAACTAAAGTATACTAAACGGGCTGTGTCTAAATCCGTTAAATCACGAATTTTTCTAACGGCGTATGCTGCAGAGCTAAGCTTTTTTGACAATTTATCTATATGGGGGCCCCATTGAAGCTTGGCATCCAAAGTTATGCCTAAGAACACAGTGGTATCTTCGGGGTTCAACTATTCAACCTTTATGAGAACACTAGTTTTTACTTGTCTAACATTAGGTATTGTAAACTTAATACATTTGGTTTTTTTCTCGTTAAGAAGTAGGTTGTTAACATTAAACCAGTTAACTACTTTTTTGAGGGCACTATTTACATTGTCAGTAACCAACTGCTGACATTTGAGTTTAAATAAAAGTGAAGTGCCTTCTGCAAACAGCACTATATCATGATTATCCTTTATGAGGCAAGGCAAGTCATTTATATAAATAAGAAACAAAATGGGCCGAGAATTGAGCCCTGGGGGACCCCCATTCTTACTACAGATCCAGGTGATCTTTTTACGTTAACATCAACTCTCTGAATACTATCACTCAAATATGGAAGTAAGAAGATCCAGAGAAGAGTTTCGGATTCCGTAGTGGTGCAGTTTTCTGATCAAAGTTTCATGAAGAACGCAATCGAATGCCTTGGACAAATCGCAAAAAATACCCAAAGCATCGCATTTATCCTCCCATGCATTATAAACATGTCCTAAAAGTTCAACACCGGCATCAGTAGTCGAACAACCCCTTGTAAAACCGAACTGTTTGTTATGCATTAATTTATGTTCATTAAAAAATCGTTGGATTTGATATAAAACAAGTTTCTCGAAATTTTTACTAAAGGTCTGATGTACAACCCGATTTAGACGGTATTATTTTACTGTTTTTCATAAGATCAGGAAACTCACCACAGTCAATACAATTATTAAAAAATAACAGCTAAAGTAGGTGCTACAATGTTTATAATCGACTTAGCAACGTCCACAGAATTATCCCATAGATCGGCGGTCTTTTTAACATTTAACGTGTGAAAGGTTTTAATTACATCTTTACAGGTGACATATTGGAAACTAAATTTTGAATCACAAACTGGAACGTTTTCTGTAAGTAAAGACTCTGCGGCAGTGGGTGATGAGTTTGGAGATTTTGTAGTTGATATGGGAATCTCTGTAAAGAAATTTTCAAATGCCATGTCGACTTCAGAATCTGATTTAATTATATTGTCATCAATAGCAAGGTTGTAGTCACTACTTCGGTTGGATGACCTTCCCGTTTCACTATTAATGATATTCCATGTCATCTTAATCACATTACCACTATTTTTAATTTTTGAGCTTGGCCATACAAAAAACTTTTTAAATAATTTAGAATAATTCTTAACATATAAATTAAATTCAGCAGTGTTTATACTAGTCCGTTCATCATACAACTCATATAGTCATTTTCTACTTTTATGTATACCAATGGTGGCCCAGTCACTGAAGGAAGTGATACTATTAACCGACAATGTCTTAGGAACGAAAGTATTCTCAAATTGTGTGCAATACATATTAAAAAAATCATTATATTGTTGAAATGTGTGTAGGTACTATAGGTACCTCTGCCTAACCCTTCGGGGATTACTGGCGTGATGTTATGTTATGTGTTCTGACTCATGATAACTTCATCTTTAAATAGCTGTCTATACAATACAGACCTATAGAATGTATTCTCGATGTATTTGTGTAGGGTGAACCAGCCTCGCGTATCAGACTACACCATCAGCCACTTGGCGCAGTGCGACGGAGAGCGAGGAGTGTGTCCCGACCAGAGGATCGGCGGGACCAACGATGCACAACTAGGTAACATAGTAATAAATATCCAGGTCTTGTACACACGGCTACATATCACGCTATACGTTTCCAGTATAAGCTGACCTATCATTTTACGGAAATCCTATACAATGTGAGATCAGCATAAACTGGAAATGTATAGCTTGATATGTATCCGTGTGTACATAAAAAATTGCTGGACATAAGGCCCATTTGGTGGCTAAAGGGTGAGCTCGAGTCCTCTCACTGCAAGTTTTCTGTTGCCAGTTCTCTGGGATAGCATCCTTTTCTTTTTTAAACAAAAAAAAAAACATTGCTGCTTGCTATCTATGCAGCAGAATCATTCTATCAAGAATTTATTAAAAACTGAATCCCAACGCTCATCCTAAAAGGCATACCTGCCCTCCTAGTAAACTTACACTTACAGGAAACAATAGTTACGTACATAGGAGGTATCTCCCAAGAATCTCCCAAGGATTCTTTTTGTCACCACTTTTTCGTTTTCTCCACAGTATCAGGCAACCAAAAGAGCGGCATAACCACGATAACGTACCGGCGGCCCCTGGCGGCGCGCGAGCCGGCGCGGGACAAGGAGGTGCTCACGGCGCGCGCGCAGTCCGTCATCGCCGCCTTCGGGCCGCTCAACTCGCGCTACGAGGCCAACGCGCACTCCTTCATGGACACCACCAGGAACGACGTGCAGCTTGACTTTGGTGCTCAGGTAAATATTGTACAAGTCAGATTACGTAGGGCGCACTCAACATTATTCTGCTCTTTATTTTTTGAGGGGTTATAGTCAAAACGACATAAAACAATATACAGATAAGCCAAGGAGACTCATTATCAGTTAAGTAGGTTTGGAAAGGATATATCTATATATGTATCGACCTATGATTCTAGTAATTATATGATTTTTTATCAATACTTCCAGAATGAGTAAAATAATGATGATTGAATATTATGATTATGGACAAATTAGTTCCAAGCGATGTAACCAAACGATTGTGATCCCAAAGGTAAAACAACACTAAAAATCCTTGCAGCGCCTGCCAAATCAACTCTTCACTTATCTTTCTTGCAATTACAAAAATATCTCTATTCTGCCCAAGAAATGAGTCATTTATGTGACTCCACTCCCCCCACAGAACGACAACTCATGCATCGGTCTAGCAGAGACGGACTCGTCAGGCCCCCTGCCGTGGGCCCCGCGCGTCATCTCCGGCGTCACCAACCTCACCGCGCGCATCGGGCCCGCCGGAGGGGCCAGAGGATACACACCTATTACCGGTAATGCTATACTGATTTTCCACTCCACCTACTCAATATTGTCAAATGTCATGAAAACCTAACCTAAATAAGTTATTATAGCCCTGCATGGAGTCTAGCCGGGTAAATAATATTTTACTATATTTAATTACTTTTAAACCGCTGCTCACGTAATAACGTGAATTGAATTTGGAACCTCAACTAAAAATTTGTATGAAGTCTTTTACAAAAAAAAAAACTTAAATCGTATTGCTTTTTATTACCTCGCAGGTGTGAAGACATACTCGTGGGATCAAATATGGAACAAAATAACAAAAAAACCAAAAGTCAAGTGGAGGAGAGTGATGCGGGGTCGGAGTCCGACGCCGCATCTAGCGCAAAGAGCTCAGGTCGGAGCTCGGAGCGCAAACAGATGGACGGGAGGAGCCGAGAGTTCAGACGAACCTCGAAGCGCCCCAACTCGGGGTCGTCCTCCGACGAGGTTGTCGGTCGGAGGAAAAAAATCCACTGCAGCCGGCGGGGTGGGGCCCGAGGAGGAAAAGGGGTGGATAGAGGGCCCTCCACCAGGGAGGTCGGCGAGCCGAGCCGAGCCTGCCCAGCCGAGAAGGCCCAGCGAGCCGAGAGGCTCGCAAAGGCAGTGCAGGGTTCAGAGGCTCCTGGTGGTGGGCCGGACGCCGCTGGCGGCCCCAATTTGGAGCGTGTGGCCGGGTTCGCAGAGGTGGTGCTAGCCCTGATCAAGGGGGTGGCCGTGAAGAGGCTCAAGTCCTCTAAGGACCAGGCTATATCCGCGGCCACGGCCTCGATTGTGGCGGCAGCGGAGGCCCTTCACCTAGGGCCTCCTTCAGACGGCATGTCGGAGATGCGGGCGGAGGTCGCCATGGAGCTTCTCAAAAAGGAGAATGAGGAGCTCCGAGCGGACCTGGCTGGGCTCAGAAGAGCCGACTCCCAAGTGGAGCCGCAGGGGGGGCAGCAGCATGGGCAGGGGCGGCCCGTGCCTGCTGAAGACCGGGTGTTGACCCTGGTGCGGCAGGAGATGGCTTCTTTGCGGAGTCGTTTCTCCGCTCTAGCGGCCATAGTCCTGCGCCCCCCGTTGGCGGCGAGCCAGCCGGCCTCGGGCCAGCGCAAAGCCCCGTCGTATTCTGCCGCCACAGCTGCCACGGCCAAACCGGGGTCGTCGGGGCAGCCAAAGGGTGGGGCGAATGCGCGGGCCGCGAAGGCTCCAGCCCCAGAGGCAAGGACTCCGGCCCCAGCGGCGAGGGCCCCAGCCCTGGCGGTGAGGGCTCCGGTGGCGAGACGCCCGCCCCCGCCTCCTAAATCTCTTCCGGCCGATGCCGAATGGCAAGTAGCCGGGGAGAAGAGGAAGGCGGCTAAGGCAAAAAGGGCGGCCAAAAAGAGGGAGAGGCGGCAGCGGCGCAAGGAGTGAACCGCCGCGGTTAGGCTCCGCGCCCCGAATTCCGCAGCTGTAGTAATCACACTACAGCCGGATGCGGAAAAGAAGGGCGCGTCCTACAGGACCATTATGGCGAAGGTGGGTGAGGTGGTGCGCCTCGAGGAGCTCGGCGCTGCCACCGGCCTAAAAATAAAGATAACGGCGACTGGGGCCCGAATGGTGGAGGTCCCCGGTGCGGCCAGTGGCCCGGCCGCTGACGCTCTGGCCGAAAGGCTTAGGGCGTCCCTAAATGCGGACGAGGTCCGAGTGTCCAGGCCCACCAAGTGGGCCTGGACGACTCCGTGACGGAGGACAAGGTGGTCGCCGCACTAGTTAGGACTGGGGGGTGCTCTGCCGAGCAGGTGAGGGTGGGCACCATCCATCCTGACTCCGCGGGGCTGAAAACCGTTACGGTGAGCTGCCCCGTGTCGGCGGCCAAAAATATTGCCAGAGAGGGCCAAAGGTTATTGGTGGGCTGGGTGTCCGCACAGGTTAAACTGCTGGAGCCCAGACCTCTGAGGTGCTTCCGTTGCCAGGTGGGCAACCACGTGCAAGCTAATTGCACCTCGGAGGTGAACCGCAGCGGTCTCTGCTACCGCTGTGGTCAGCCCGGGCACAAGGCCGGCTCCTGCAACGTCACGCCGCACTATGCCGTATGTGCGGCGGCTGGCAAGCCGGCCGACCACCGGATGGGGGACAAGGCCTGCACCCCACCTGCCAAAGCAAAGGCCAGGAGCAAGCCCTCCGCCACCGCCGTCACCGCCGCAGCCGCCGCCACTGCCGCCGCCGCCGCTGCCGCTTCCACCACCGCAGTCGTCGCCGCCATAGCCGCCGTGGCAGGACCCCTGTTTCGGGAGGAGGCCAATGCCAACATGGAGTGCCAATAATGACCCCATTACGCCTCCTCCAGGCGAACATCAACCACTGTGCCACCGCTCAGGATCTGTTGCTCCAGAGCATGGCGCAGTGGTCGATTAACATCGCCGTGGTCACTGAGCCGTACTTTGTCCCGCCCAGGGATGACTGGGTGGAGGACCTGAGCGGCTCAGTGACCCTAATTTCGGCGGCCGCCGCCGGTACCCCGTCCCTCGAGGCCGTCAAGAGAGGACGGGGCTGCGTAGCAGCACGGTTCGGGAAGATTGTCGTAGCTGGGGTCTACTTCTCTCCGAACCGAACTCTTGCCGAGTTCCACAACTCCCTTGCGGAGTTGAGAGACGTCGTCGTCGGGTTTGGTTCCCTCCCCGTGTTCGTCCTCGGGGACTTCAATGCCAAGAATTTGGCTGGGGGTTCCCGGTTAACGGACACACGGGGCAGGATGGTGGAGGACTGAGCTCTGGAGACAGGCCTGGTCGTCCTAAACCGGGGTTCTGTCCCCACGTGTGTGCGGATGCGGGGTGAATCAGTGGTGGACATCTCGTTCGCCAGCCCCGCTCTGTCGCCGCGTGTAGTTGACTGGCGCGTCATGGAGGGGGTGGAGACCTACTCCGATCACCGGCATATCCGGTTTGACGTCTCCGCCCAGACCTCGGACGCGCCGGTCCGACGGGCCCCGAGTGGTCCGCGGTGGGCGCTGAAGCAGCTGGACCGGGAGCTCCTCCTGGAAGCCTCGATCGTGCAGGCCTGGGTGTCATCACCGGACAGGCCTGTTGACATCAACGACGAGGCGCAGTGGTTCCGGGAGTATGTCCGACATATGTGACGTGGCAATGCCCCGGGTCCAGCCTGGACGTGCCTCGCGCCAGGTGTACTGGTGGTCGCAGGAGCTGACGGCTCTGCGCACTGCGTGCGTGGCTGCGTGACGCCGGTAAAACCAAACCAAACCTCCGGATACGGAAGCCATTCAGGCGGAGCTGTACGAGGGGTACAGAGCGGCGAAGACCGCCCTCCAAGTGGAGATCCTGCGGGCCAGGGGTTTGGCCCGCGAGGAGTCGCTGGGGACTCTGGACAGGGACCCGTGGGGACGCCCGTACAAGGTGGTGCGGGATAAACTCCGCCCATGGGCTCCCCCGCTGACGCAGAGTCTCCGGCCCCATCTTGTGGCGGACGTGGTGAGCGCTCTGTTCCCTTCGCGAGGGGAACACTCCTCCCCGCCTATGGCTCCACCTACTGCGGTGCCCGATGCGGACCACACCGCTGACGACGACGATGCTCCGGAGGTGACCGAGGGAGAAATGAGAGCGGCGGTACGCAGGCTTAATGCCAAAAATACCGCCCCAGGACCCGACGGCTTACCTGGGAAGGCCTGGGTCCTGGCCTTGGAGGCTCTCGGGCCTCGACTTAGGGGGCTCCTAAGCGCATGCTTGGAGAGGGGCCAGTTCCCGCTTCGTTGGAAGACGGGGAAACTGGTCCTCATAAAGAAGGTAGGGCGCCCTGTGGACTCTCCGTCCGCTTATTGGCCCATCGTGCTGCTCGACGAGGTGGGCAAGCTCTTTGAAAGAGTCATTGCAGACCGCCTCGTCGGCCAGCTGGTGCGGGTGGGGCCGGATTTGGCGGAGAGCCAGTTTGGTTTCCGCAGAGGGCGCTCTACGGTGGATGTCATCATGCGCGTGCGAGCCCTGACGACGGGGAATGCTGTTGCCCAGGGTGGGGTCGTCTTGGCGGTGTCCCTAGACATCGCCAATGCCTTCAATACCCTGCCCTGGAGTAGCATCAGGAAGGCACTCCGGTACCACCGGATGCCGACCTACCTCTGTCGTGTGGTCGAGGCCTATTTGACGGACAGGGCCGTCATCTATCCCGGTCACCAGGGAGTGTGGAACCGGCAAGAGATGTCGTGCGGTGTCCCACAGGGATCAGTCCTGGGGCTGCATCTGTGGGACATCGGATACGACTGGGTGCTGCGCGCCGACCTCCCTAGCGGCATCAGCGTAGTGTGCTACGCTGAGGACACGTTGGTCCTGGCGCAGGGGAGGTCGATGATTGATGATTTGATGATTTCCCACCCTCAAAAAAAAAAAAAAAGGTGTGAAGACAAGAAGATTTTACATACTTAGTTTTGTTATTTTATATATATTTTTTATATACACTGGCATTTAATGATTATTTTAAACACAATGACATGAATATTTACTTTGTGGAGTTAGCCCCGCGCGACACCGATTCGGAGTCAAAGAATAGAAAATCAGTTGTATCTCATTAGCTGTCCTTGACCAATTAATATATTATTATTTTAATTATTGTAAATGTGAAGACTATGTGGGTCATATTTGTTTTTCACTTTCTCAGTCAGTTTTAATGATAATCTGGCAGTTGTCCTTTCTTTGGTATGGTTCGACGAGTCGGTAACCTCCTTAGGTTCTGAGTTGAGCTGACTGGACAGGTCCACTCAAATCTGTACCTATGGTTTTTTCCTCAAAAGACCATTTCAGACACCAACTTACATGGTCCTCAAATGATCTGCCCAAGATTATGTCTGGACTTTAAAAGAGACTGTGACCTTTGAGTTTGTTTCGGCCTTTCTTCTCGGTGTAGTCAGATAGGAAACGCCGACCTCAACTAGTGTTTAAAATATGATTTACGTGTAAAAGTGTTTTTAAAAACCTACTTACAGAAATAAAAATCATTTATCATTTAAGAGTAGAGTAGGGTAGACTGGGAACGGTTGAAACGGGGGACGGTTGAAACAAAAGCGTGTATCTCGAAAAAGTACGTGATGACATGAGGGGTACAAAGGGAGAACGAAGCGGGCGACGACAGTCAAAACACGAATTTTAGTGTTGCGTCGCTCTTCGCGAGCTGTGTAGATGGCCTCATTGTGTTTTTTGACGGAAACGTAAGTATTTTTTGTTTGTACAATTATTAATTGCAATTATTATGGTTTTATTGAAGTTAGAATACTGAGAGTTTTGTATCGTTTTAATTGAAGTTTGTAGAATATGGCGGTATGATTAGTTTTTATTCAAATTTGTTATCATTCTTACTCTTAACCGTTTTATACCTAGAAGGGGGTTGGGGACAGTTGAAACACTTTTTGTTGGTGCAGTTGAAACAATTTATTTATAAAATTTTCTTGTTTTTAGATTCCAAGGGTACGCTAAAGGAAGACAACGAGAGGTCAGGCCGACATATCAAAGCATAAACAAGCCTATGAAGATGTAAAAGCCGGATCTTCGTTAAGAACAGCGGCAGAAAAGAATGGACTGAACCACTGTTCCCTGTTGAGGTATGTACGTAAACGAGATGCGACTTGTGGTGATGAAAATCAAGAAATGGGTTATAAGGCTCACAATCCAGTGTTTAACCAGGAACAACAGCGTGAGCTATCTAAATATTTAATTAGATGTGCAGATATATATTTTGGCCTAGCTAAAAAGGATGTTATGAAATTGGCATACGAACTAACCGTCAAGTACAACTTATCACGACCTCGGACTTGGGATGACAACGAAATGGCTGGTGAAGAATGGTTTCGCATGTTTATGAGAAGAAATCCAGAACTGTCAGTGCGTGCAGCACAGGCTACAAGTCTTTCTAGGGCGATTAGCTTTAATAGAAATAACGTATATGCTTTCTCCGACAATTTGGCTACTGTTATGGACCTATATAAATTTGAATCTTAATATATATATATAATGCTGATGAGACTAAAGTGCAAAAACCCGACAGAATGATAGCTAGACGTGGTGTTCGTCAAGTAGGTTCAGTGACTTCAGCCGAGAGGGATACTTTAGTCACAGTAGCCTTTGCGGGCAATGCCATCGGAAATGCTATTCCTCCATTTTTAGTCTTTCCGCGAGTGCGATACCAAGGTCACTTTATCAGGGATGGACCAATAGGATCTGCTGGAAGTGCAAATCCTTCTGACTGGATGCAGGATGAAACATTCATGGAACACTTCAAGAAACATACAAATGCTTCTCCTTCACATAAAGTCTTACTTGTGCTTGATAACCACTCTTCACATATTCACATTTACGCACTAGACTTTTGCAAGACGAATGGCATTGTGATGCTATCTTTCCCTCCCCACTCCTCACATAAACTCCAACCTCTTGATCGATTTGTATTCGGTCCGCAGAAGAAAGCTGTAATTTCGACCTGTGATGGATGGATGCAAAGCCACCCCGGCAAGACAATGTCAATATACGACATCCCAAGGATTTTAGCTACTGCTATGCCGCTTGCTCTTACACAGTCCAATAGTCAAGCTGGCTTTTGCACAACTGGAATTGTTCCATTTAATCGGCATTTGTTTAGTGAACTCGATTTCGCACCTGCATTTGTGACAGATAAGCCAAATCCTGTAAATACAATCGAGGCAACCGATGGCCTAATTCAAAATACTAGTACATTTGAGGATAAACCGCCAGCACCATCACCTTCTATTTTAAATCTGGAACCACCAGAAGCGTCGGAGTAGATTTCTAATGCAGCTCTTTCTGTACAAAAACTGACTGTAAACATGCCACAGTGTTCACAAGTCCCAGACAGAGAACAAGATAACATCATTGTAGATCCAGAACCTTAGATTACACTACCCGGACATGTGTTCAGCAAATTTCACCCAAACCCTACAAGTTCTCAATCCGTTCCTGTGTTGACAAATCAAACGGAAAATATCGCGACCTCGAGTACACCACTTCTCACTCCTACCACTACCAAAAGCTCCTCCAAGGAAATTAACAAACAGGGGGCGAAAACCCAGGAATTCTAAAATCTACACAGATACACCTGAAAAAGAAGAGATAAGAAGAGAACATGAAACCAGATTGAAACGAATCAAAGCTAAGCAAGTTAAGAAAAGATTAGATGTAGGAAAGACTAAAAGAAATGCTACAAACAGGAAAAAACTAACATGCAATATGAATCATCATCATCATCAGAAGGAGAGACGTGCTACTGCCTTGTTTGTATGTCAGCATATTCAAAAAGCAGACCGAGGGAAAAATGGATACAATGCACAGAATGTAAAATGTGGGCGCATGAAGAGTGTACAGAAGGTAGTACTCGTATTAGTTATGTTTGCCACAATTGTGATTCCGAATGATCTCGTAACCACTTAAGTATTTTTGTTAAAAATATTGATTTTTATAGAAATAATAACTCTTTAGTTTTTCTTACCCTCTTTTATAGCTGATGTGCTAAAGTTTTAATTAAAATTGTTGAATCTTATTCTCTGAAACAAAAAGTATTAAAGTTTGTTTATCTATGCATCAAAATGGACGTAAGATGTTTTTAGAAATAATGTTTTGAAGTTTTACTCAAAGTGTTTTGTTAGCTGGAGTGCTAAAATCTAGTTAATAATAATGCTGTTGAATTCTGACAAATATAATAGCAAGTGGTATACACACATTACAAAAAAAAAGAAATTTCGTCCACAACATCTGATTAATTCATTTAAGTTTTACTTATTATAAATCTTTGAAGGCTGATTAAAAATAATGTTAGATTATAAGTATCGTGAAAGATTTGAATATTAATAAAAAAATATTTGCCATTACGAGTCGTAAAATGTTATGAGACGATGAATAAAACATGTTAATTTATTATATTTTTTATTATTTGCATGTATTGTGTGTGCATTGACCCCAAGCACTGGGATGCATTGGACGGTTGAAACAAATTACACTTTTTTTTAAATTTGATTTTACACATAAAATACAATACAGTGATCTCAAATAACATTGCCCATTAGTAAACAAATATATAGTATTTTATTTAATATATTTCCTTCATGGCTTGCTTAACTAATCCCGATGCAATGGACGATTTTCATTCAATACAGCGCTACAGCTCTTCGCTATTTTATACAGCGCCCGTGACATAGACACGACTTTCCCCTTTTTGAATAATCTACTATTATAGCAAGCTTATGGTGGATATGAGCGAAAATTTGATGAGTTAAACTCAGGCACCATGCAGGAAAAGGTGTATGGGGATCGAAAAACCAATTGTTTTATTCCAGGCGCTTGACTAGCATGTCTTAGTTGACATTTCGACCTAGCCAGCAAAATCGAATTCACAAGTTTTAGTGGGTTTAATACACCAGGACAAAATCGTCCTTGTGCATTTGTTTAAGTAATTAATAAAAATCTATTTGACATTATTTGTTTCATGCAGACAATGATATTAGTAACGGATTTCTTCCATACGGTTAGTATTTTAGTCTTCTTAATTTCTTTCTCCCAATTGGATCCTGTCTTGCTCTCACCTTGTTATTAATAGGACAGGGTTAATCATGGTATAAGTACGTAGATAGTGAACGCACTTGTGATGCACTGCATCTACACGAGAACTGAAAATTAGAAAAAGGTCCAGTTAATGTGTTTCACTCTCCTGTCATATTCTCATTGAACTAACCACTCCACCAAAAATCTAATTCATTTTACCATCTACGAGACGAAATCGAATTTAGCCCTGTCGACAGTTTTATAATTTGTTCCTTTGCATTCAGGTCACCCATCCTGGGGCATCGCGTGGTACATCAACGACCAGCTGATCCCGGAGCTGTACGTGGAGCGCGGGAAGACATACAGCTTCATGGTCGAGGGAGGAGACGACAGGACCAACCCTGCCAAGTGAGTACATGTTCCATTTCTACTTTCAGAATATCTGGCCAAATCGAACTAAACTTAGAGAGAAAGTCAGTCCTTTGGTACGCAACCATGCCTGGCAAGCATCAATATAATATTCATGGCAGGTGTTGAAGGCCGTACCCTAATATTTTCATTTTGTTTAGACTGTTATTCCAATTTTAAAGTTGCTTATTTAAATGAATACATAAATTAAGTAGGTTTGTCAACTCACACCCTTAGGGTGAATTCGACCAAACTTTTATATTTAGTACCTATAAAGTCTTTTCTGTGAATAAATTTTGAATTTCTGACCTCAATTTTATTTCACGGATAAAATATATCTGACTTTGGTAAAATCAGCCCTCAGAGAAACACAATAACCTGTCATAAGCCTAAGCAATACTAATGCGTCAAGAATTACCTCTAAAAACAACTTAGGAATACCTATTTATTATTATTTTATCGTTTTCCAGGTTCCATCCGTTCTACATCAGTGACTCCTCAGAGGGAGGCTTCGGTCAAAAGAAGGAAGAGGACCAGAGGAAACAACGCGTGTTCGCCGGAGTGGCGTACGATAACGAGGGATACCCGTATCCTACTGCTGGTAAGTGACTTATAGTCTCAGATCCTACATATATGGAATACTCCATTCAAAAAGAGCACATTTTTATCTTTGTAACCGATGAAAAAATGAGGAAGTTCTCATGCTATATTTATTTTTAGATCTATAAGAGACGGGAATACAACTTTACAACAACTTTTTACCCTTGAGGACCGAATTCTCGGTCTTTATGCTTCGTATTCACTAGGAGGCAAAATTTCCCGAGGTGCAACATTGGGCGAAGTCAGTCAACTTCTCCCGAAATCTCTAGAGATGTTGGGAGAAGTTGACTGACTTCGAGAGCGATACGTGTTGCGGTTGCGGAACATTTGTTTTCTAGTGAATACGAGGCTCTTCTGTGTCCGACGTCAAACAATATTCTATAACTTCTAAGGAAGGAGCCAGCATTAAATATCATTGCTAATAATCTCTTTTTCCTTTTAGTGGGCCGCTATTGCGAATGGACCCACAAGACGATCGACCAGGCAGCCACGTCGGAGACCTTCGAGGACTACATGAAGACCATTCAGTTGGAGTGTAACGACGGCGAGCCCGCCACACTGAACTGGACCGTGGCGCATGAGACACCTGACTTGCTATACTACCAGGTATGTTGCGATTTCCGACGTTTGGCTCCCAAACTGAGGCGGGCCGGGGCCGCCTTGAAGCGGCTCCTGCCCAATCTAGGGGTCCAAGCGCTTCCTGCTGGAAGCTCTACGCCGGGGTCATGCGGTCCATGGCCCTTTACGGGGCTCCTGTGTGGGCACGTTCCCTGGCGCTGCGGCCAGCCCGCTGGTTGCCCGCCTCGCGGTCCAAAGGGTCATGGCCATCCGGCTGGTCCGGGGATACCGCACGGTCGGAGACCGCCGCCTCACCGGAGTGAGGCGGCGAGCCTCCTTGCCGGATTGCCGCCATGGGATCTGGAGAAAAACACCTCGCGCACGTATAGGAGTGGCGCGAGGAGGCGAAACGCTGGGGCGTAACTCCGCTGCCGCGAAAAATCACGGCACAGCGGACAGAGCTCCGGTGGGATCTCATGGCGCCATGGAAAGTGCGATTGTTGCAACCCAGTGCTGGGCACGCCACAATTGCGGCGATAAGTCCCCTCTTTGAGGAGTGGCTAGAGTGGCGCCACGGCGTCCTCACCTACTGCCAGACGCAGGTCCTCACGGGACACGGCAGCTTCGGGATGTTCCTGTGTCGGATAAGGCGGGAGGAAACGCCCGGGTGTCACCACTGTATGGATCGCCCGGAGGACACGATGGAGCATATGGTGGAGGTCTGCCCGGCTTGGGTAGAGCACCGCAGTGTCCTCGTGGAGCAATCGGCGGCAGAGATCTCTCGCGTCCAGCCCTGGTTCAGGCCATGGTACGGAGCGAGAGGGCATCGGCAGCCGTCACCTCCTTCTGTGAAGCAGTAATGCTCGCGAAGGAGGAGGCGGAATGGTTGAGGAAAACGAAAATTTTGCGCCCTCTCGTCCCTAGCCGCCGCAGGAGACGCCCAGGGCGTCGGGAATCCCGGGCGGATTTCCGGCCACCGTAGGCGCGGGCTTGCGGACGGTGAGCAATGGGTAGCTCACCGTCCGGTAAGGACCAGGCCCGGGTCGACGGCGCGTTGTGTTCCACGCGCGCCTCAAAGAGATGTCGTCAGCGCAAGGGTAGGGGTCCGCTAGGGCCGATGCCTGCCGGGGTCGTGGGAAGGAATACGGGTGGATTTTAGTCAGTAAGAGTCTGTGCAGTGTTTGACACAGCGACGGCCGCGCGGTGATAGGCTAGATAGGCCTAGATAGGCTTGTCCAAACGGGCATTTTAGTACCGGTTCAATTTTCTGATTATGCAACGCCTATCGTACCGGTAACAAAGGATAACGGCAAGATTAAAATAGCGGGAGACTTTTTTGTACATTGAATAAAGTTTTAAAAATCGACAAGTACCCTTTGCCACACATTGAAGAAGTATTCGTACAAATTGGGGGAGGCGAACACTATTCGAAGTAGTGGTGGTTAATAAAGCATATAGCATAATAAAGCATCTTGCTTATCATAAATAACATAAAGCGAATGCTATCGTGGTTCTCACTTGTTGCTATTTGCTTTACATCGCACATCGCACTCTCTGGCTCTGTCCGTCGCACATCGCAAGCGCATGTAGTAATAAGCAACCAGGCATAGCAAAGCGGCGGGTGCCGGCCGCCGGGTGGCTAGTCGTCGCATGCTAGCGTTTGTTTTCGCGTGTGTAATCGTTTTAGGCACCGCGTGTGTTATCGCGATCTCAGGCGGCTCACGTTCGTAATATTATAAACAATGTTGTTTTGCTTCGTGCGTGTTTAGTGTAAATAAACAGTGATAGGATACGCAATATTGATTATGTAAATAAAAACTAATTGTGTAAGTAAGGACGATTGACTGAGTGAGGTATCGTGTTGTTGTTTTGTGTGTAGGTATTTAACGGACGAAAATGTTTAGAAGGAACATTGAACTTTTAAATACGCCTATAATGGTTTTAAATACTAACATAGGTACTTTATTTCTTAATAACACTTAGTCAAATAGACAGTCCTAAGCCTGAAAAGTATGAAGGTAAGTTCATTGTTTTTTTTTTACTGTTCCGTAATAAATTCATAAACGCGATGTAATATTCCGCTCTGACAACACCGCGCTGGTTTTATTCGCGCCCGCCCGTTTGGTCGTAACAAGTACCTACGCATATAAAAAAGCATGCTTGAAATAAAGCACATAAAATAGTATGCTTAAAGTAAACAGCCTATAGCATTAAGCAAGTGATTGCCATAAAGCAACTTTGAACACCACTAATTCGAAGCTTGACCTAAGCAATGCTTATAATCAATTTAAATTGTCTAAAACGTCACAAGAGCTAACCACCATTAATACACCGAAAGGGCTTTTTAAATATACGCGACTGATGTGCGGACTCGCAAACGCGCCAGCGATATTCCAACGCACCATGGAAACATTAGTAGCAGGCATAGAGGGCGTCACATGCTGGTACGACGATATCTGTCTTACGGCTCCTAATAGAACTTTGCATTTGGCTAGGCTCCGTGAATTATTAGGTAGGTTGCAGGACGCGGGGCTAAGGCTCGATAAAAGTAAATGTGCTTTTTTCCAGGAAAGTGTTCCTTATTTGGGTTACACGATCAGTAAGAACGGCCTGAGAACCTGTCCTAAAAAGGTAGAAGCGATTTTAGAGGCCCCTGTACCTACTAGTGCTCAGAAATTGAAGAGGTTTCTCGGTGTAGTAAATTATTATAGGAATTTTTCTGTGATTAATTATATGAATCGTGGTTGGCCGCGAAAAATAAAATGTACCACTATTATGCCTTATTTCCTTTGTAAAACCGATTTAAAGGTTAACGGTGACTGCCTATTTCGTGGTCATAGCATTGTCATGCCAACAATATTTCGCGAGAAGATGTGTGTTTTAATTACATACAGCGCACTTTGGTATCGTTAAAACAAAGTGCTCGGCGCGTAGTAGGATGTGCCGGGAATCGATGCAGATATTGAGCGACGGATAGGTAGCTGCGTAGTGCGCCCCCCGCGCCCCGGCCGCGCCCTCCCGGGCCCTGGCTTCGTGTTCACATAGATTACATGGCAATCGGACAAGCGGATTACCTTATTATAATTGACGCTTATAGTAAATGGTTGGAATGTATCCATATGAACAGCGGCACCTCCACCAGCGCGCTGATTGTAAAACTTAAAGATGCTTTTTCCACATTTGGAATTCCAAATGTATTAGTATCTGACAACGACATTAAAATATGTTCACAACAATTTCATGTTTTTTGTGAAAATAACGGAATTGAATACTTAAATTCACCTGTCTACCATCCAATTAGTAACCGTCAAGCAGAAAACTCTATAAAAACTTGCAAAAAAAATGATTAAATGCATACTAGGCGAAGATATTACTTCACGTGAAATTCACGAAAAATTATTAGGGTTCTTATTCGAGTACCGTAACTCAAAACATTGCAGTACAGGGTCAACGCCAGCCGAACTGATGTTTGGACGTAACTTGAGGTCACGATTAGACTTAATACTACCACAGAAAAATCAGCAGCCGGAAGTAAATGAATTTAACTCAAAGGAAATTAATTTGAACAAAGCTAGGTGTTTTGAAGTTGGTGAATTAGTTTAGGCAAGATGGTTTTCTGCGAGAAAGGCTAAATGGATGGTAGGTAAAGTAACAGATAAAATTGGAACGCGAATGTTTAATGTGTATTTTGAGAATTTTAAACAGGTCACTTTAAAATTCTCAAAATACACAGGCACCTAGACCAGATAAGGAAATTATGTAGATTTTGTTCTGCCGATAACCAAGTTAACGGTGGTGAAGGCCAGGGAGAAGCGGCAGCGTATGTTCCGTTGCAGCTTCCCAGACTGTCACCCATACAGCAGCCAGCTCCCACAATGTCTGTCTCACCACCACCTTCATCACCACACTCGGCGAACGTTAGCTCCGAAGTAACTAGAAGAGAGGATCCTGCGGTGCCGACCGAGGGTCATAGTGATACAGAAGTTATCGCTGAGTTGGGTGGGGGAGATGGTGATGAATGGGAAGAGGCGAGGGAAAATCCTTATAGTCAAATTCAGAAGGAGGCGACGGCTATTGTATTCGGCGTTAAACGCTTTCATTTATATATATTATTTTTATATATTGTCAGGTCTTCAAAGTAATGTGAAAGGAGTGCAGTGTTTGACACCGCGACGGTCGCACGCCGCGCGGTAGGCAGTAATAAACCAGTTACTAAGCAAGTCGGTTGTGTCATTTCTTTGCCTACAAACATTCTAGTCTGACACACCCTGCCGCTCCGCCCAGAGCGGGAGAAGTTATTTGATAATTTCCCACCAAAAAAAAAGGTATGTTGCGATACCCGCACTACTCAAAACTGTGAAAGAACTACTCAGTCAAATGTCATAAGCAAATATATCCAAACTGGCATAATTTTGCCAAAACTTTGAATCACGCAAGCTTTTCAAGATTTTTTTTTTATAATCAAACAAAAACATAAACCATTTATTTGAATTAGGCTGACAATGAACACTTTTGGAACGCAAAATTACATGAGATAGTCCTCAAAATGCCCGCCCTTCACCAGTTCCTAGTGCTTAAGCTGGGAAGAAGTGGGTCAACGAACTCCCCAGTTCTTATAATAGTGGTATGTACAATGAACCGTATATCAACGGTACCAATTTAGCATTGACAGCGCCTTTATCTCATAGCAGTAAGCGTGGTTTTTGTAGTGCAAGTGTTACCACTGATGTGCGGTTGATTGTACCTCCAGACTCTTGACTTGAACAGGAAACCTCCCCGTATGCCCGTGAGCTGGAGTTCCCTTATGGATGCGTCGGGTATGGCCTAACACCGGGACGGTGCACCCTGGGGTGCGGGCAATATCTCCTCATTAGGTTCCCTGTGTACCTAAAGGCACGTATGCGAATATCCTGTCAGAGGAACGCTCAGACAGCACATGTTAAGCAGCGTTGGAGTGGGAGCGGACTCGGCGTGCACTAACCCTGCGTCAGGCAGGCAGGAGGAAGTCCTTCATTCTACCACCGTTGTCTCGTAGTCCCGAAGATTGTCGCAGCTAAACTCCGCGCCCCGAAGTCCGCAGCTGTAGTTACTACAGCCGGAAGCGGCCAAGAAGGGCGTGTCCTACCGGGACAGCGGTGGACCTCGAGGAGCTCGGCGCCGCTGATGGCATCCGGGCAAGGGTCATGGCAAGTGAGGCCCGGATACTGGAGGTCCCTGGTGCCAGCGGCCCAGCCGCTGACGCTCTGGCTGAAAGACTTAAGGCGTCCCTAAATGCAAACAAGGCCTAGTGTCCAGGCCCACCAAGGGCGCTGACATGCGCATCCTGGTCTTGGACAACTCCGTGACGGAGGAACTTCACGGGGATGCGAGCCGTTACGGTCAACCCAGACCTCTGAGGTGCTTCCGCTGCAAGGTAGGCAACCACGTGGGAGCTAAATGCACCTTGGAGGTGGACCGCAGCGATCTCTGCTACCGCTGTGGTCTGCCTGATCACAAGGCCGGCTTCTGCCACGCCGCATTGCGTCGTATGTGCGGCGGTTGGCAAGCTGGCCGAGCACCGAAATGAGAGCAAGGCCTGCGCCCCACCCGCCAAAGTCAGGGCCAGGGGCAAGCCCTCCGCCGCCGCCCGCAGTGTCGCAGCCGCCGCCACTGCCGCCGCCGCTGCCGTCTCCACTGTCGTCGTCGCTGCCGTAGCCGTCGCGGCAGGGCCCTCACATGGGGCTTGCGAGGTGGCTGATATGGAGTGCCCATAATGGCCCAATTACGATTCCTTCAGGCGAACATCAACCACTGCGCCTCCGCTCAGGATCTGTTGCTCCAGAGCATGGCGCAGTGGTCGATTACCGTTGCCGTGGTCGCCGAGCCGTACTTTGTCCCGCCCAGGGACGACTGGGTGAAGGATCTGAGCGGCTTAGTGACCCTAATTTCAGCCGCCGCCAGTACCCGACCGCACCGTCCCTCGAGGCTGTCAAGAGAGGACGGGGTTGCGTAGCAGCATGGTTCGGGGAGATTGTCATGGTAGGGGTATAGTTCTCGCACGAGCACGGAGGCACGGCTCCCTGTTGTTTTGGGTGACGCAGATGCTCTCGGGGCATGGTGGCTACGGGAAGTACCTGTGTCGCATAAACAGGGAGCCGGACGCCCGGTGTACCACTGTGTCGACTGCCGGGAGGACACGGCGCGGCATACGCTGGCTAAGTTTGCCGGTTGGGAGTTGCCGCGCCGTGACCTCGTCTCAGGAGTAGGCAGTGACCTACCGCTGCCAGCTGTGGTCGACTCCATGGTCGGTAGCGAGGAGTCCAGGGACGCGGTGGTATTCTTCTGCGAAACAGTCATGTCGCAGAAGGAAGCTGCGTAAAGGGGGCGGGAGATCTCTTCCACTAACCCAGCCTGCATCAGTGAATCAGTGGTGGACATCTCGTTCGCCAACTCCGCTCTGTCGCCTATTGTAGTGCCTAGTGGAGTCCTATTCCGACCACCGGTACATCCGATTTGACGTCTCCGCCCAGACTTCGAGCGCGGTGGTCCGACAGGCCCCGAGTGGGTGGGCGCGAAGCAGGTGCACCGGGAGCTCCTCCTGGAAGCTTCGATACTGCAAGCCTGGGTGTCATCACTGGACAGGCCTACTGAAAACAACGACGAGGCGGAGTGGTTTTGGGCGGCCATTTCCGAAATATATGTCGTGGTAATGCCCCGGGTCCAGCCCGGCCGTGCCTCGCGCCAGTTGTACTGGTGGTCGCAGGAGCTGACGACTCTGCGCAATCTGTGCGTTGCTGCGCGAAGCCTGTACAACATGCACCGCAGAATCCGTATTCGCCCTCCGGATAAGAAAGCCATTTAGGCGGAGCTGTACGAGAGGTACAGAGCGACGAAGACAGCCCTCCAACCGGAGATCCTGTGGGCCAGGGGACTGGCCCGCGAGGAGTCGCTGGAGACTGTACAGGGACCCGTGGGGACGCCCCTATAAAATGGTGCGGGAGATACTACGCCCATGGGCTCCCCCGCTGATGCAGAGTCTCCGGCCCGGATTGGTCCTGGGGCCGCATTTGTGGGATATCGGATATTATTGGGTGCTGCGCGCCGACCTCCCTAGCGGCGTCAGTGTGGTTTGCTACGCTGACGACACGATGGTCCTGGCGCAGGTGAGGTCGCACCAGGCGGTGGCCGAACTAGTGACACGCGGGGTTGCGACAATCGTAGACAGGATCCGGCAATTGGGACTTGAGGTGGCCCTACACAAGTCCGAGGCCATGTGTTTTCATGGTTCTCGGAACGCGCCACCGCGGCACTGTCGGGTTCCTAAATAACGGTATGAGGGGTACAATCGACGTCGAGTCAACGATGAAGATAAATGATAAATGATAAATGATTTTATTTCTGTAAGTAGGTTTTTACAAACACTTTTACACGTCAAAACATATTTTTTTAAACTAGATGAGGCCGGCGTTTCCTATCTGACTACTCTGAGAAGAAAGGCCGAAACAAACTCAGAGGTCACAGTCTCTTTTAAAGTCCAGACATAATCTTGGTCAGATCATGTGAAGACCATGTCGATTGGTGTCTGAAATGGTCTTTTGATGAAAGAACCACACAGATTGAGTGGACCTGTCCAGTCAGTGCACGCATTTGTCAGTCGTTGTGCAGCTCAACTCATAACTAAAGGAGTTCAACGATTCAACGTACAATACCAAAGAAAGGACATTTGGCTAGGCCGCAAAAAATACTCAAAACTGCCAGACCATATTAAAAACTAACTGCGAATAAAACAAAATTAAACAATGATCCACATAGTCTTCACATTTACAATAATTAAAACAATATAATACTACACAGAGTAAATATTCATGTCATTGCATAAATAAAATTCATCAATGTCAATGTGTATATTCGGACATAATCTTGGTCAGATCATTTGAGGACCATGTAGGTTTGTGTCCGAAATGGTCTTTTGAGGAAAGACCACACAGATTTGAGTGGACCTGTCCAGTCAGTGCACGCATTTGTCAGTTGTCATGCAGCTCAACTCAAAACTTAAGGAGCTCAATGATTTGACGAACAATACCAAAGAAAAGACATTTAGGTAGGCCGCATAAAGTACTCAAACTGCCAGACCATCATTAAAAGAAAGAGACAAAAAAAAAAAAAACAAAAAAAACAAACAATGACCCACATAGTCCTCACATTCCTAATAATTAAAATAATATAATATAATACTATACAAAGTAAATATAAAGTACTTAGGACTCGTCCTCGACAGCCAGTGAAACTTCGTGGAGCATATCCGACGCTGCCGGACTGGAGCAGGCCGGGGCTGCCTTAAAGCGGCTCCTGCCCAATCTATGGGTTCGAAACGCCTCCTGCCGGAGGCTCTACGCGGGAGTTGTGCTGTCCATAGCCCTTTACGGGGCACCATGTGGGCGCGATCCTTGACGCGGCGCAGCCTGCCGGTTGAACGCGTCCCAAAGGGTCATGGCCATCCGGCTGGCCCGGGGATACCGCACGGTCTCCGGTGAGGCGGCGAGCCTCCTTGCCGGATTGCCACCATGGGATCTGGAGACAAAAATCCTCGCGCACATATGGGAGTGGCGCAAGGAGGCGAAACGCCAGGGCGTAACCACTGCTGCGAGAAATCACAGCACAGCGGACAGAGATCCGGCGGGATCTCATGGTGACATGGAGAGTGCGATGGTGGCGGCCCAGCACTGGGTGTAGCCACACGGCTGCTTTGGGAGGTTCCTGTTCCGAATACCGGGTGTCACCATTGTGTAGGTCGCCCGGAGGACACGGTAGAGCATACGGTGAAGGTCTGCCCGGCTCGGACGGGGCACCACCGTGTCCTCGTGGAGCTGATCGGCGGCGGAGATCTCTCGCGTCCGGCCCTGGTCTAGGCCATGGTAAGTAGTGAGGGGGCTTGGGAAGGAGGCGGAACGTGTGAGGGAGAAGCTAAGTTCACGCCCTCACGCACCTAGTCGCCGCAGAAGAAGCCCTTGGCGTCGGGAATCCAAGGTCGATTCCCGGCCATCCTAGGCGCGGTCTTGCAAACTGTGAGCAATAAATAAAAAAAATAAAAATATTTTGTTTGGGACACGCACAAGACACATGCACACAGGGGCTTGTGGCTAAGTAATAACAGCCGCACGGGTCGATCGATCAGGTTAAGCTACGTTTGCCGCGGTTGGTTCGTGGATGGGTGACCGTCTTTACTCATACCAAGACCTCTCCGTGCCTCGGAAAGCACGTTAAGCCACTGGTCCCGGCTGTCATTTGTAGATCTTTGACAGTCGTTACGGGTTTAAATGAGCATTACAATCAATATCCTAAATACTTTCGTGGATTTACATATTAGAATAACATGGTTTTGGATTACCATTATTGAAAAAGTATGCTCTACATTTTTCAGTGCTACACCCACAACAACTTAGGGTGGAAAATCCACGTGGTAGACCCGGGAACCCCCGTGCCCGTGGCCGGCGAGAAGCACGCGCGGCAGAACGGCGCGGGCGCGCGGGCGCGCGGGCTGGCCGCGCTGGCGCCGCTGGCGCTGGCCGCGCTGCGCCACCTCGCCGGGCTGCGGTAATGTGGGGCGGGCACACGGGACATCGACGCGAGAATAAAACAATAGAAAATTGATTTTTTGTAGACTTTACAGGTTTTTTTTTTATACCAAGCATTGATTCAATGCAGTTGTGATTTTTTTAGAGTAGGATGTGATCTGAATTGAAGACAATAATTTTTGTAACTTTCAAAAAGTAACGAAGATAATAATTTTGAATCTGTATTGTTAAGTCATAGACAATAAATATTGAGTCTGTACGCAACGTCTGTCAAAATAATGACAATAATGTAGGGTAAGCAAAACAAATATAATAATTAATTGAATTTTACACTTTTAAAATTATTCAACAGATAAGAAATAAAACTATGTATTTAGAATATACAACTTATTTATATTGTTGGTTGTTTTTATATAGAGTAAACTAAAAATTATATACATTTTAAATTAGCCTATAATATTATATTTAGCTTTATTAATACGTATCCAAAAATGTAGCATTTGTTCAACTTTATCCGTGTTATTTTATTGAAACCTAATTGAAAGACAATAATAACATCCTATATTATATTCGCGTCGATTTATCCGAGGTAAGATTGTGATATTGTTGGACGAATTTAGAATGTAAAGAGTATGGAATTCGCCAGTTTGTACAGGTATTTATAAAAAATGGGTAAATAATGTCAATCTACGTACATAATATCAATTTCATATCAGATGTGGAGCGCGAAAGTGCATTTTACGATTTAGGATTTTGACGATATCTAGTAGCCCTTGTATTTAAGAGCCCCTTTAACTTTGAACTCTTAAGTCTGTTCAAAGTATCATGTCACCTACATACGTATCTATGTACGAAACCTACTCACATTTGTATACCTATGACTACTTATACAATGCGCTATTTAGCGGAAACATTGTGAGTGAACAAACTGACAATAAAAACTATTAATAACATTATTTCGTTATAGTGTTGTTAAAAGATACTAGCGAGATAGGAAACCAGCATAGCTATTTACAACCATTCGACAGACTTCCAAGTCGAAAATAACACATTTTCGGTTACTTGATTTACCTAGTCCCGACAGCAAATAGCAGTCAATAGGTATCAACATTTTCGGGTTTCGGATTTGTGAACAGCGTTTAGAGGACTCCTTCGATAACAGAAACTGATGTTCGATTCGGCACGGAAGCGTATCGAATGGTTGTGCTGCTCGCTAAACGTAACCACTGTTTTCAGCAGCAACGCATATTAAAACAAAAAGTACATGGATGACATTGCTAAACTATCAATAAATTCGAGATTTTCCTTAGGGTAAACCATTAATGAATGTGTATTGTATTTATATATTTCTAAAAAATCTTGTTATGTATTGTATTTGTATACTGTTAAAAATGAGATATTACTTAAGGTATTATCTCTGAGAAATGACAATATTGTTATATTATAATGCTCAGGTTTTTCGAAAAAGAATGAAAATAAATATTTTCATTCTTTCTCTAATGGCTCTCAGACAGAGAAAATCACTTAACTGAACAAAATTTATGAAAATGCTAATGCTATGGAAACATTGACAATAAAAAGTAATTATTATTTAGAATCATTTATTTGTAAGTATTCGTCGTGTGCTTGACAATAATAAATATTAAATAGTAAGCCCTTTTATATAAAATAAAAGTTACTTAGTGTAACCTTTTTCCTTGAGACTATGAAATTTGAAATGTCAGACAATAAAACTTCTTCGAATATAACTTTAGTACGTATTAAATTCACTCGCTTTCTAAATGGACTTCGTTAATTGACAATAAATAGTATTTAACTTTTTGGGCTGTTTACATACTGTAAAGTGTAAGTAGAGTAATGTTTCTCAGTGAATAACGAAAGACAATAATTTCGTCTAATTATAATAAGGTTGCGACCAGATATGACCCACAGTAAGAGACTAACTAAACGCAGAGACCTGATTTTTTTAGGCATACATTCAGACGTCATAATTTAATAGCAGATATACATAAAATACATATTTCACTGACCCCAAATTGGGAAAAGTGCAAGAGAATGATGATGACAAACATAAAATACTTATTAATTTTGACTTTCGTCGTCCCACGTCCCATAGTAGTATTTTTTTATTTACAGTAAGATAATAACTATTCATTGATGTACATATCTTTCATGTATATCTTTCACTCTCTTGATGAGCCGCTTTTTGTACGTCATATCTGACCGCAACGAATTATATAAATTAAAATATAAGTAGTTTTGTATTTTATTATTTTAACAGCAGGGTAAAAGGCTTTTGCCTAAACCATTTTTTATAATCACGTAGAGCAGTATTACTTTTAAAGTGACATTCACAACATTTATTTCGTTTCTGTTTTGAGCGCAGATAAATTATCTTAAACTTTAAGTACCTATTGTAATAATATATGTATAATATGGTTTATACAATATCAGCAGCATTATAGTAGATCTATACTTTATGAAATACTTAGCTCAAAATGTTATAAGTGTTATATACTCAGCGCCTTCAGGGTTGTTTTGCAAACCAAATCATTATAATAATATCTAAAACATGCCATAAATATCACAATATAGGTAGATAGTTGATTGAAATAAATACTTAAAAACCGAATCGCAAATTTTCGTGCACACCGTATTTTTCACATTTCGTAGGTATTTTTCAAAGATTGGAAGAACAACTGAAAAAGTTGCACAATTGAAAAAAAAATATTGGTAGATTTTACGGATAGGGTTAATTGTTTTATTATTTTTATTCCTAGAGCTAACTTCTATATTCATATAGAGTTGAGCCAAAAAGGTATCTTGTTATAATCACGTGCATATAGATTTGTGATCAATATTGAATACAAAGTTAGCGACCGTTTTTTTGCAGCTGTAATGTTGGAATATACGTATTCATTTTGAATTCTAAATACAATTATTTGAGAGAAATATATTACTCGTATTGTGTTAGGCGAAAAATCTTAGTAAGTAATTTAAAAAATCATTTTACACTTTGTAGTTGTAGATGTTGATGCACAAATTTTTGTTATACTTAAGAATTTTATTGATAGTTAATTATTGTAATAGTATTATAGATAAACTTATACAAATTTATACAGTGCAATTAATGATAAAAGCCTGCTACGTTGTGTGTATGATAACATTAAACTCTTTTGATTATAGACATTATTTAGTGATTTCTAAATAATATTTTTTTATATATACTGCGTGTCTTTATAATGTGCACATATCGAAATGATCCTATGCTTAATTAAATCAACGAAAAAAAAATTGTTTTTATCTTTTAAAACTTGATAGAAAATATTATGATTGAGTTATAAACATGCAATTCTTACTATTGGGTAGCTAATACGATGAAGAATAACTTAAAAGTAATAAAGGTTCGTAAGAAATTTTACGATTATTGTAAAAATCTATGAAACAAAAAAAAAACTGTAATTTGCCTAAAAAAACATATTTATTTTCAATTGAGGGTAGATTTTTTTTTCACAATTTTCATTTTTTTTTTTTATGAGAACTAGGTGTTCTCACTTTACTACACTTTACGTTACTTTAAAAGTTACACCGTTTTGTTTACACTGGGGTCACAGCAGCGAACAAAATTTTTAAAAAATCCTTAAAAAATATAAAAATGATTTAGATTTTTCTAAATATTTTTTCCGTCGATAAAATTAAGCATATAATTCCCTCATTTCGATATGTGCACATTATAAAGACTCACACTTTATATCAAATGATATGAATAAAAATACACATTTTTTTTTAAGAAATACATTATCGTGCTGTGCATATCTAAATAAAACGACAATAAACTTTTAAAATATCATGTAGATTAAAGTTTGACTTAATAAGAATCTTAACTATTATACAATTAACATTTATTATTTTACTTTGATTAATCCATTTACCTACACAACTAAACCGTACACAAAATACGCGCTTTGACGTGGAGTTGCAACACTTGCAACACCACCGTATTACTTTGACGTGGAGTTGCGGACACCACCGTAATACTTAGACGTGGAGTTGCAGACACCGCCGCATTACCGCACACCTACACTAGTAAACAGTTATTTTGAACAAATATCAATATTTGTTATAAAAAAAAAACAAAGAGTCATTGAGGATAAACATTTAAAGAAAACACTAGCCGGTGAGATTTCTCAGTTTGCCTATAATTCAGAACTATTAAGGCTCGTGCACACTGGGGCGATATCGCGGGTGCGACAGGCATATTGCTGCGTGTCGCGCCCGCGATATTGCGATAGTTTGCACGAGCCTTTAATGGACTCGCGCTAAAATAATTATACCGAAGACAAAAGTAGCCTTTATTATGAAAAAAACATTATTACTTCTAAGATATTACAGGCGTTTACTTGGTAGCTAGTTATTAACAATGAGTAATACAATTTCATCCAAAAGGCAGGAAACGCGCAGCTTATAAACAGTTATGCGACAATTATCCGTTTTTCTTATTCGTTTACATCAGTCTTTTTAAATGACTCTAAATCTTTTACATAACATGACAATAATGTAAATAATTTAATTGTATTTTTTTTCGAATGAAAATATAAATTTATATAAAAATAAGAGTTTAAGTAGTTATTTGTGTAATTTTTACACCGATTGCACAATTTTTTCAGCTGAAATATATTATAGAGTTTTAAAGCTTTTTACAGACACTATCATTGTACATACTTATACATCTCATATGTCAATCTCAAATTTGTAAACTAAAGTTACAGATTACTGACTAACATTGCCGTTAATATTGTGTAATTTATAATAAACTTTGACAATAAAGACCTTTTCCTAAAGTATATTGGTATTTTTCTTTAATAACCGATAAGCTAGGAGTTCATTTGCTCCGCCTGAAAAGTATTTGTAACTAGAATCATTAGAATATTTTTATTTAGTGCCTAAAACGCAGCTGTTTTGTTCTGACTTATGATGCAGCCTTTAGCAATAAGCTCAAGCACAACACATTATTAAATTAATATTATAACAGCCAACCATATCCACACTATTACTCCTAGCGGAGACCATATCGCTGTACGTGCGCAGACGTATTTTATGGATGTGATTAGCTATTTTGTTAAGGACAAAGTTTAGATAAAACATACGATTCAAAACACATAATTTATCAAGACCAGCAGTGCTATTCTGTAAACTTTTCACCGTGAAAACTTAAGTGAAGTTAACGTGGAGTGAACTGTCAGTGTCATCCCACCTGATACTAGGGATGGACCAAGGATTACAATTACAATCATAATCGAGATTTTAAGAATATTTTTATGCTAATCCTATTGGTCATAATCAGTTAACTGGTTAAATAAACGAATCCTATGACCCAACCGCGATGTGTTTTGAAGAAGCGGAAGTGGATTGAGTCGAGTAAAGACTGTGCGACGTTATTCAGCGTTGTTATTAACCCAAATCTATTAAATAAGAATAGATAACCGAGTGTGTCAAGTAATCGAGTGCTAAAAGTCTGCCTGGCTGACGGATCATAGAATTTATCCCCTCGCGATGTGTGTGTTTGTGTACATAAGCTATTTGAATAAAAAACGTGCGGGTTATTTAGTAAGTACCTTTCTAATATTTTATTTTAGGTAGGTAAATTTATACCGACCTACGCATTGCTAATAATAAAATAATATTCATAAAATCACCGTCATCAATACTATAACAAAATTCAACAGTTCAACTGACACTCGCGCAGCGTGTGCACCGGCCGGCGGGCAGCAAGGCTCACTTCATCCAGCCCAAGTGAAGTGGTGTTGCTATGGCAACGAGAATCGAGTGAAGTGATAAGATCACGGCACTCGCGCGTCGCGCTTACCGACTCACTTCACCTAGCCGATCCACTTCGGCGCGGGTGGTTACTATGGTTACGAAAATCGGGTGAAGTGATAAGATCACGCCGTGCTTGCGCGTGAGGTGCTGTTATTAATATCAAGTTGAGTTTTATTTTTATATGCGCGACAAACAAAAATTTGGTTTTACCACCTCTTTATCAAAATCCAAAATGGCGGCTACAAACATTTTTCATCATGGGTGTCATTTTCATGGTTTTCGGGGGTGTTAAAGCCGATAGTGTGGTAAAATTAAAAAGCAAGATGGCGGCTGCGAAAATGTTCAGATTTTTCATCATGAGTGTCGTTTTCATGGTTTTAGGGGGTGCTATAGCCGATAGTGTGGTAAAATTAAAAAGCAAGATGGCGGCTGCGAAAATGTTCAGATTTTTCATCATGGGTGTCGTTTTCATGGTTTTCGGGGGTGTTAAAGCCGATAGTGAGGTCAATTCTAAAAAGCAAGATGGCGGCTGCGAAAATTACCAAACCTTTAGGAATAAAAAAACTAAATTGAGTTTCTGGCTGAATTTCAGTTTCGCTATTTTATTTAAAAAAAACCCTAAAAAGTAACGTTTCAACACTTAAATACTAGTTTTGAAATAATATAAAATGATCAATAGATTTAGCATAAAAATATTATTATAATCTCGATTATGATTATAAATGTTATGCTTGGTCACTCCCTAGCATCAGTGGGATGACACTGACAACTCACTCCACGCGAGTTTTCACGGTGAGATTTTTACAGAATCGATATGCTGGTTCGATGGTTCGTACTTTGGTCGTACCTTTTATTGCAATAAGCTAATGAAATGCATGAAAGTAGAATACTTAAATGCTGTGAAAATGCGTTCCTTGCGAAGCATTTGTGGCGTAACTATGAATGAAATGCGACTAAAATGGAAACGCCGGGAAGGGACCGCCTAAGGACATTTTTTATTTATTTATTAAGGGATAGTAAACAACTACAACATACTTATACTAGGTGTCGTTTTGCATCCTCGTCAAATTCAAGAAGGTACAGTATTTTAGAATACACCACTTGGTGTATTCTAAACAGCCTCCTGAAATTTGACGAGGATGCAAAACGACACCTTATATTATTATATGAGGTGTAGCTTTGCATAAATTTTTAAATTTTCGTTAACCTTATGTATTCATATGGTTAACAAAAAAGTAGTAATGTTGCAGTCCACTGCATTTTCCGCAAATAAGACATTTAAAGATCTGTGGTTGCCACTAGACGAGCATTACCAGAATTAACAAATATATTGAAATAAATAAATAAGTTAGCTATTGCAAAGCTAGCTATAGCTACGAAACCAAATCAGATCAGAAACAAATTCGTTTACCTATTTACCCTAGATAGCTAACGTTCCTGAACTACCATGATAAGCTAATCATTCGACTATTAGACGTCATTTTTTTAATTTGTTTTTCCATTTAAATTTTATTATATTTTAATCAGGGAAATTGTAGTTGTGGGAAATATGGGATATAAAAATAAGATAATTATTACTAAAAATAATATTATTTAACTTTTAAGCACTAAATCACAAATCTTAAATGGCACATGTTTGTTTGAGATCAATAAGGCACTTAAACTTGCAATGTCTAAATTAGAAACTATTATTGAGAAAATTTGGTGTTTTCCTTTAGAATTATAAGGAAAAATTTTCCAAATCAACGATAATTATTAAATGACTTAAATTGTTTTGGCGCAAGTTGGGCAAAAGTCAACCGTATGTTCGCCACAAATGGGAACTTTACAACTACGGCAGTATTTCTTTGTCATACGCCTTTTTTTTTGTAGGAACACAAATTGCAGCTTCTTCTTTTCTTCGTTGAGGCATTTCAGGTCTCAAAGGACTTCCAGAACCAGATGGCCCAGAATTTGACCTTGACCTTCAGCGCGTTCCTCATGGTTCAAACCCAACACATCTCTTATTTTATCTTTTATTCTTCGAGGCATTGTTGGTGTTTCGAGTTGTTCATGCAATTGCTTCATATAGCTTTTTTGACAGTGGTTTACCTTCAGATACCATGAATTTATGGCAATAGATGATGTAGGAGTTCATACTCCATATATTCAGCATATCATAGAACATGCACATGGACCACCGATTAAACTTCCGGTTGCACGACATATTTGAACAAATAATTGGAAGCTGAAGAAGAATTCTCGAGTGGAAGATCATCCGAAGGCGGCATTCTATGTTCCTCTTCAATGCCTAAAGGTGGACTTACTTGTGTTCCTGCAATGTCCGTGGGTTCGTCGTGAAAATCACCCTCCACGTCTTCAATCAATAAACCGCCCTCATTCTCACTATTAGGAAAAACTAATTAATGAATAATTTATGCTCACATAATCATCATCATCTAACGCACGAACTATGTCGCCATCTGTGATAATCGATCCCGCAGCCATATTTCACCATCAAAGTAATACCTAACTAAAAAACAAAAAGCAACAATTAACACAAAGTACAGGTGTAAAAGTTACGCATAAGCTAACCATTCGTCAAAATGACGAATATGCAGTACATATCTCAAAAACAAAACTACTTACCGGCTAAACGCTACGACCATGCGACGCAGTCCATCGGACTGCGGCCACCAGGTATTTGCGCCGATTCTCCAAGCTTAGACGGTATCGAAGCTGAGTATTGTAGTTAGGTCTGGGTATACAAACTTAAGGTAGGCGAGTACAACGTATCAAGAAGTTAAGAGTATGAAAGATAAGTCTTAGTCCCATAACATCTGTAGTATATAGCACGGAAGACTACTTGCGCTGGACCTTTTCTATTCCAGCAACGTACTTTTGGTAGAAGGGGTTCCAAATAGGGACCGCATATTCTAATTGAGAGCGAATGAGCGTCTTATATAGATAGTGATAGGTTGAGGTACGCTTAAACTCTGTTGAATATATACAAATCCATACATTTTAAAAGCACTATTGACTATGGCTTCGATATGCTGTTTTAAGGACAGTTTGCTACCAGAGAACACTTAGATCCTTCACTTCACTTGTCGAAAAAGCTAAGCTCCGCAGCATACGCTGTTAGAAAAATTCGTAATTTAACTGATATAGAGACAGCCCGTTTAGTGTACTTTAGCTATTTTCATAGTGTAATGTCGTACGGTATTCTGTTGTGGGGAAATGCCGCTGACATTCAGACTATCTTCGTTTTGCAGAAAAGAGCTGTTCGGTCAATTTATAGATTAAGTCCGAGACACTCTCTCAGAGAGAAATTTAAGGAGATTAATGTAATGACTGTGCCCTCCCAGTATATTTTTGAAAATCTTTTATATGCCCATAAAAATATAAAATTGTTTAAAAAATACAGTGATATCCATAATATAAATACTAGGAACAAACACAAATTTGTTGTACCTACAACAAGGCTCAAGAAAATAGGTGGCTCATTCAGATGTCAATGTATACGTTTTTATAATAAACTTCCAAGCCACGTTCAAGATCTAAGCCTTAATAAATTCAAATCATTTATTAAAAGTAAGTTGTGCCAGAAAGCCTTTTATACTATTAAAGATTATATTGAGGACAAAAAGGCTTGGGATTAAGCTGCTCCAATTATTGCATACTGAAACTTTTATTTTATTTATATACCATTTTGACATATTTACTTTGTGGAGTTCAATATACTGTTTGGAACTTAATATTTACTTGTAAAGTATTATATTGTTTTCAATTATTGTGAATGTGAAGCCTATGTGGGTCATTATTGTTTTTTTTTTTTTTTTTTTTTCTCATTTAGTATTAATCATGGTCTGGCAGTTTGAGTAATTTATGCGGCCTACCCAAATGTTCTTTCTTTGGTATTGTTCGTCGAATCGTTGAGCTCCTTAAGTTCTGAGTTGAGCAGCACGATTACTGACAAATGCGTGCACTGACTGGACAGGTCCACTCAATCTGTGTGGTTCTTTCCTCAAAAGGACTATTTCGGACACCAATCTACATGGCCTTCACATGATCTGACCAAGATTATGTCTGGACTTTAAAAGAGACTGTGACCTCTGAGTTTGTTTCGGCCTTTCTTCTCAGAGTAGTCAGATAGGAAACGCCGACCTCATCTAGCTTTATTTAAAAAATATGATTGACGTGTAAAAGTGTTTGTACAAACCTACTTACAGAAAATAAATCATTTATCATTTATCACTATAGAATTTATTTATGGGGATACAGCTAAAGTTGTAATGGAAATTGAAGATGAAATTATTCTTAGTAAAGTGTATATAGTTAGTTACACTTGGGGATACTAAGATGCAGCTTATTGTCAATACGGTAGGCAGTTAGTCTGTCTAGGTCCTCTTGAAATGACTGGCAGTCGTCCATAGTACGTATCGCTTGAAACGCCTTCAGGTCATCAGCGTACATCAAGACCTTGGACTTTATAAAGCATTTTTTAATATCATTGATATAAATAATGAATAATAGCGGTCCCAGAATAGAGCCCTGTGGAACTCCGGAAGTAATATCAACAGAAAGTTGGAAAGTTGGAAAGTAGCACACAAATGTATGATGTGGACATACAGAACCTTCAGAAGGAATTATTGAGCAGGGAAAATTCATTAAAGGAAATCTTTTGTAAGTATGAGTCTAGTCAACAAATGTTAAGTGAGCGCTTGCAAGGGGCATGTGAGTTGGTGGACCTGGTGAATCACAATGCAGTTATGTGTGAGTCACTGACTAATAATCTCGCCTGTAATTGTGCTCCCACTCTGCCATCTCTCTTGTCACAGTATGTTGTTCCTACAGCTTTACCCATCTTAACTCATACATTAGAGACCGTCAACCCCACTCAAAGTAATGTTTTGGTCTATTCAGATAGAATAGGTTCAGGTTTTGGATCATTGTTAAATAATCTCTCTAAACATACTAAAGTTAACTGTTGTTACCATAACCTGCATTTGAATGAGCTTGTTTATAAAATAAAACACACACAAATGAATGAGCAGACTACTGTCGTTCTTATAATTGGAAATAGTCTGAGTTTAAATAAAAGGGACATAGTTAATGGTGTCGATACCCTACTTAAATTAAAATTAGGTAAATTAATATTGTGTGCATTGCCGTATTCAGATAATTTTCATGGTGAAGAAAACAATTACATTTATAGTTTAAACAACTTAATGCATATTTTGACATGTCGTCATAGTGACCGTTTATTGTATTTTGATACTAACAATTTTGTTAGAGATTTTGTTTTAACTCGGGAACATATGTTTCTTCCCAAGAAAAGTCAACATGTATTGGCTACTTTGTTAGCTTACAGTATACACGCAGTTATTAATAATTTAACTGAGACTAGGTTAAGTGACGAAACAGTATTATCTAGTACTTCTAATGATACTGTGATAGATTCTTTAAACTTTTAGACTCGACAAAAGAGAAGCATAACAAGAATATTTTACTGTATCACCAAAATATAAATCGTTTCTCTGGCAAAATCCTAGACGTGGAATTGTTAATAGATAAATATCATATGGATATCTTATGTTTTTGTGAAACCTGGTTAAGACCGGATAGGATGTTGTTTAATGTAAATAATTTTTCAGTTGCCAGTGCGTACAACAGGTCCTCAATAGGGGGTGGTACCTTGATATTATGTAAAAGTATTTTCAGACATAAGGAAAGGAAGGATATCACTGCTTGCTCTGTTGATCGCTTATGTGAGGTAGCATGTGCAGAGGTTGAAGGCCATACTTTCTTATGTGTTTATAGACCAACGGCATCAAACTTGTCATCATTTTTAACAATTATGGAAGAAATACTAGGCAAACTTTTTAAAGATAATAAGTTCGTTTTTGTTTGTGGTGACCTAAATATTGATCTATTAGTTAATTCAGTGGATAAAAGTAAGCTTATATCATTGTTTAAATCATTCAATTTAAAGTGTATATTTAAAGAAGCAACTAGAATAACAGCAACCTCAGCTTCGTGCATAGACAATGTATATACTAATTGTAAAATAAAAGACTCTTCCTTAATTAGTGGCGTCAGGTCTGACCATACTGGTCAACTTGTATCATTTGACCTAGATAAAAAGTTACACATAGATAAAACCATTCAGTTAAGACACCTCACTAAAAATAAATTGAAAATGTTTAATAATAATGTTCTTAGTAATCTTTCAACAGCTAGTTTTGATTCACAAGACCCCAATATAAACTATGGTACATTATTTTCTTCAGTTTGCCAAGAATTCAATAAAGCCTGTCCTGTGAAAAAAGTCGCAATCAATACTAAACCAAAATTTAATGAATGGGCCACTGCTGGCATTAGAAAAAGCAGAGATATTTTATATAATTTGTACTACGAGAAATCATTGACTTCTGATCAAGCACTTCATAATTATGTCAGAAATTATTCTAAGATATTCAAAAGAGTCTGCGCTCAAGCTAAATCTAAATTAATAAGTAACAAAATTAGTATGTCTAACAATAAAATAAAAGCTGTGTGGCAGGTAATCAACAAAGAAACTGGAAACACAAAACAGCGAGATCAAAATGAATTGTCTTTAAAAATTAATAATGAAACCATTACAGATAAGTTAAAAGTTGCTGAGACACTAGAAAATTTATTTACCGAAATCCCAATAGAGGTTACGAAATCTCTTCCCTCATCACCTATTTTAGCTGAATCTCTTCTCAAACAACACTTCTCTAAGGACATTCCAAGTTTTGAATTCAAGCCCATTTCTATTGTCACTATTAAGAGGGCATTTAAAAGTCTTAACATAAAGAAAACTGAAGACTTATGGGGGATTTCCGTTAAGGTTCTTGGAGATATCATTGACACAATAGCCCCTGTCCTAACAGGCATATTTAATCAATGTTTAGACAGCGGTACGTTTCCTGATTTAATGAAACATAGTAAAGTAGTACCAATTTTCAAATCGGGTAGTAAGAGTGATCCCTCTAATTATAGACCTATATCTGTGCTACCAGCATTGAGTAAAATATATGAAAAAATCATGCTAGACCAGATGCTGTCACATCAATTCTAATGGGATTTTACATAGTCGCCTGTTTGGTTTCACGAAAGGTAGGTCGACGACTGACGCAGGAGTAAAACTCATCAGTCACATTTTGGAATCCTGGGAGAAATCCCAGGATGCCATTGGCATTTTCTGTGACCTCTCAAAAGCGTTTGACTGCGTTGACCACAATACACTGACCTGTAAATTACACCACTACGGAATTCGTGGACAAGCTGCTGATCTTGTTCTGTCCTATCTATCAAACAGGCAGCAAAAAGTAAACGTTAACGGGGCGACGTCCTCGGGGTCTCTAGTAAAGATGGGCGTGCCCCAAGGTTCAATTCTTGGCCCTTTCCTATTTCTAGTTTATATTAATGATCTTCCTTACATGATGGCAAACTTATCGGATATAATTCTATTCGCTGACGATACTTCTCTCATTTTTAAAATAGATAGAAAAAATCCGGATGTCTTACACGTCAATGATAGTCTGGATATTCTTTCGAAATGGTTCGCAGCTAATAATCTCTTACTTAATGCGAACAAAACAAAATGTATAAAGTTCTCACTACCAAATGTACCCCAAGTGGCTCTAAATTTAAAACTTGATGGCAAGAGACTAGATGCTATTACAGAAACTATATTTCTAGGAATTACTCTAGATTCAAAATTGCAATGGGGAGCCCACATTAGAACTCTTTCAGGTAGATTAAGTTCAGCTGCATATGCAGTAAGAAAAATTAGACAGTTGACTGATATAGCCACAGCTAGGTTAGTATACTTTGCTTATTTCCACAGTATTATGTCTTATGGCGTTCTGCTGTGGGGATCGGCAGCTGATGTAGATTCAATTTTTATCTTACAAAAGAGGGCAATCCGCGCAGTATATAGAATGGGTCCTCGTGAATCCCTTAGAAACAAATTCAAAGAAATTAATGTACTAACTCCGCCTTCTCTTTATATCTTAGAAAGTATTTTGTATGTTCGCAAGAACTTATGTCTTTTCAAAACAAGAAGTGATTTCCATAATATAAATACACGTAGTAAACATGAAATTGTGATACCCAAATTTAGATTAACAAAAACAAGCAAATCATTTGTTATCAACAGTATCCGCTTTTATAATAAGTTGCCAAAGTCAGTTACAGAACTTAGCGATGGAAAGTTCAAAACCCACATCAAACGTGTCCTTATCAAAAACGCATATTACAAGATTAAAGACTACGTTGAAGACAAGGAAGTTTGGCAATAATTCCTTCTGCACATGTGGCTTCCCTGGTACATCAGAAACGGCATAACTATGGAAATATCTATTAACTGCGCCCAAATTACGATGTTTATTATTATTATTTTTTAGACATACATTTTTGACATTATATTTTCACTATTTGACATTATATACCTACAATTAATATTTCAGACTTAATATTATTAATATTATTTTACATGGATACGTTGTGTACGTTGTGAATGTGTTGTAGGCTTAATAGACTAGATCTTTTTTTCTTTAGACCGTTTCCTTTTCTCTTTTTTTTGTTAAGTACTTCTCGACAGGCCTACACTGTTCTCCTATACCTAATTTGTGTAATTTGAAAACATTGTAAAAGCCAATTATTTTTAAAAGAGTAACCGTGGAGTTTCTTGCCGGCTCTTCTCCATAGGAAACGACCAATTGGAACCGTGCACCTAGCTTCTGACGTTTCATAAGTGCCCATGTAGGTTTATGTGAAATAAAAATATTTTGATTTTGATTTTGATTTAGAGACAGACTGATGACCATTATCTACAACCCGTGACCGGTTTTCGAGGTACGATACAAGCCAACGCAATAAATTTCCACGTTTTCCATTGTAAGCAATTTTATTCAGGAGAATTTCATGATCGACCTTGTCAAAAGCTTTTTTTAAATCAGTGTAGACCGCATCTATTTGTAATCGCCTATCAATACTTTAAAAAGGTAATCAACAAATATTAACAGGATAGATGTCGTAGATCGGCGTTTAAAAAACCAATGTTGTTCAGGAATTATAATATTATGCAGAAGAGGATAAATCTAGTTGTGAACCAGTCTTTCAAAAAGCTTTGACAAGGTCTGCAAGATCGAGATCTATGAGTCTATATTGTTCGACGTCATGCTTTGAGCCACCCTTATGCACTGGGGTAATGTTAGCTTACTTCCTCACCACGAGGAACACACCTTCATGCAGACATCTATTAAAAAGGATATAGATTGGCTCACAAATATTATAGGCCGTAGCCTTAAAAAAGGCCACCGGAAGACCGTCAGGTCCTGCCGCCCCCTTAAAGGGGTCCAACCGTTTCAACTCGCCGAGTATATTTGATTTATCGATATGCAAATTACTAACTAAGTTAGGTACTATTCTCTGCGCACTGCTGCATCGGATCCCACGTGGTGAGCGTTGGACAAGAAAAAGTTCGAAAACATATTGAAGAGAATATCAGGATCACCTGATTTGACATTCTGGTACTGCATCATGGACGGAATGCCTGACTTACGTTTACGGTTAGAAATGTAGGACCAAAAATGCTTTATGCTATTAAAGAGACTATCTTTAACCGAGTTAATATAACTGGAATAACAGGTTTTACACATTTATGGTTGAAGGTAGACGGTACATTCGGAGAAGTTATTATTCTTCGTCTTCGTCTTTGACGTTGCTGTATTTTTTCGACTTTATCCGAAGACGTTGCTTCTTTTTAAATATTCTAACTAATTGGGACGTAAACCAGATTGGTAAATCAAGTGATATAGTCCTTGCAGGGGCTAATGATTTCACCCAACATACGATTGACAGCCTCCACGGCCTCTTCCGATGATAGATTGTCGTATACACACTTATAGTGACCTTATTGGTGATGTACTTCAGAAAGGTCAGGTACGTAGTGCGAAGGAACCGGCGTGCGTGTATGACCCAATGTATAAACATAAACGACGTACCTATATAAGGATCGTAGCAGGTGGCGTTCTGAAGTTTCTGCCTACCCCCATGAGAATAAGGCGTTATTATATGTACCTATGTTTACGCTAATGAAATAAAATGGTAGCCAGAGTTACTCAGCGAAACAACCATTTACGCTGAGTACGCAGCCGCCAACCTAGGTATTAAAGTGCAACCTAGCAATTAGATCAATTACATGTTATTCCATAACTATCATTGTTTGTGAAGTTAGTTTTTAGATCACCCTTCAGCTTAATACACTGATTTTCTATAACAATAATAGTTTTATAATTGTAATAAATACACTTTTTTAACTAAATTCCCAATCGCCGAAACATAACTGGTGCAGTCGGTAGGATCGCGAAGCTCTAAGGCCGAATAAAACTCTTAAGCATAAGAGTGATGGTTCTCAAATCGTTCCTTCGCGATCCGTAATGAACCTAACGTAACGGTCGGACAGCAGTATAGGAGTAGAAACGTGTTTCTCCGGAGAATTGGAGGAAGCTGTCGGCAGAGAGAGGCTCCACAGGATATGCAGTAGCTACTTTGGTAAGTGCTCTCGTATTACCAAGTGTCCTTGCAACCTGCCTAATATCATTTTTGTATTTTATTTCTTGTTTTTGTGTGTCTGTCTATAAGCTGAAATCGCGGTAGGCATCCACTTATTATAGCGTTAAGATGTTCTGTGAAATTCAACGTGAAATACGTACTACACCCCTATTGTTCTGTTTGAGTGCCATTAGACAGGTAACTTACAGTAAAACAATGTCTCTCAGAGCTTATGACGCTAACAATCAACTGTACAAACTTAATGCAGATTTGATGCCAAGATATGATGGCAAACCTAAATTACTTAGATATAATATTAGAGAGGTAGAAAGTTTATAAACTTTAACTAGTGAAGCAGATCGTTCGCATCCGGTGATCCGGCATTTATCTGCCTGATTAAGAGTAGGCTAAGTGGTCCAGTTATCAATGCTACCATTGCATACGAAGAATATATCATAATTAGTTCCTGGGAGTCAGTTAAAAGAGCTTTGACCGGGCGCCTTGAAGAACCAAGGTTTAATAGGTTTCGATATTTTAAAGAAACTGAAAAGTAATATCGATTTGAACAATACCTAACGTGAACCAAATACCTATTCACTTTAGAATTTCTCTCCACCGCAAAAGATAAAAATCGATCCTAAGTGTGACAATATATTTACTGTTACATTTACAACGAACTACGTCGATGGGCAATACTTACACGATGATTTTTATTGGTCAGATAATTTGAAATCATCGACAGCTATAATTAACGTTATTAATTGTTGTTTTAAAACTTCGGTTATTAATTTTAGTGATGATTTAGAGTTCTATAATGACGTTAATAACATGCACAGTCATAACAACATCTTATTAGTAGCAGCAGCATCCTGGAAGCCGTACCAATGGAAGATCACTAAGATCTCAGAGGACATCAAAGGCAGCGTGTACGACGCCAGAAGCAAGAGTTGCTTCATCTTATGGTGAGTTGAGTCCTTTTTTTTTTTTTGTTGCCGGGGTGGAAAATCCTCATGGATGTCCTCCGCCCTGGGGTGGGCGGAGGGGTCTGTCAGACTCTTACTGACTAAAAACCACCCCGGTGTTCCCTTCCCACACTTGCACCGGGGATCATGGGATCTAATGCGACTTCCACGATCCCCGGCTAGTGCCGGCCCGCCTCTGCGGGCCACCTCAAGTCTGCGGGGGGGTTTAGGTGTTAGACCCCCCCGCGACGTCTCAAAGGTGCGCGCGTGGAACACTACGCGCCGCCACCTCGGGTCCAATGTGATAGGGGGCGGCGGACGTCCCCGAGTCCGCCGCCCCTGGACCCATTTAGGGGGGCCGGAAGAGGGCATTATCTGCCCTCTGCCGACGCCCGGTGCGCCTGCTGCGGGCCGGGTGAGCGGACGAGATCTCCCGCTCCCTTTCCGCAGCCTCCTTCTGCGACACGACTGTTTCGCAGAAGGATACTACCGCGTCCCAGGACTCCTCGCTGCCGGCCATCGACTCGACCACGGCCGGCAGCGACAGGTCACTGCCTACTTCTGAGATGAGGGCACGGCGTGGCCCCTCCCAAGCGGCACACTCTGCCAGCGTATGCCGCGCCGTGTCCTCCCGGCAGTCGACGCAGTGGTGACACCGGGCGTCCGGCTCCCTGTTTATGCGACACAGGTACTTCCCGAAGCAACCATGCCCCGAGAGCACCTGCGTCACCCGAAACGACAGGGAGCCGTGCCTCCTCCCGAGCCAAGGCTCGAGTACCGGCCGGACCGCCTCGATGGTGGCGAGGCCAGCGGTAGGGCGTGAAAGCCTGTCCCGCCATTCCGCCACCAGGGCTGCGCGAAGCTGTGACCGACGCAGCTCCACATGTCGCTGCATCAGCCACTCGCCCCGCGCCCTCACTTCCTCGCGCCACCGATACAGTGACGCGAGTACTTTCGCCTCGAGGTCCCAGGGCGGGGATCCGGCCAGTACGCAAGCCGCCTCGTAGGAGATCGTGCGATATCCCCTGATGACTCTGACGGCCATCGCTCTCTGCGGCTTCCGCAGGACTGCGATGCTTCCGGCCGTCAGGTCAGCCGCCCAGATCGGGGCCCCGTAAAGGGCCATCGATCGCACGATCCCCACGTAGAGCCGCCTACAGGCGGCGCTCGGGCCCCCCAGATTGGGAAGCAGCGTTGACAACGCCCCAGCCGCGCCCAACAACTTGGGCGCCAGCCGCCGGAAATGGGGGCCAAAATCCCACCGGCTGTCGAGCACCAATCCTAGGTACTTCATGGTGGACTCGACAGCGATTTGAGCCCCCCCGACCACGATGTGTGATCCCGGCGGCGGCGCCCGCCGGGGGCCATGAAAGATCAAGGCCTCCGACTTGTTGAGGGCAACCTCCAGCCCTAGGCGACGTATGCGACTCACCACCTGTGAGACCGCAGCCGTCGCTAGCAACGCTGCCTCCCGGTACGAGCTCCCCCGGGCCGTGACCAGTGTGTCGTCCGCATAACACGTCAGGTCCACGCCCGGCTGGAGCTCGCCCCGCAGCACCCAGTCGTACCCGATGTTCCACAGGAGCGGTCCTACGACCGAGCCCTGTGGAACACCGCACGACATGCAGCGCTGGTTTCCGCCATCACGTCCCGTGTAGGTGACACACCTCTCCGCCAAATAAGCCCCGACGATGCGGCGGAGGTAGGAAGGCACCCGATGGTAACGCAGTGCCTCCCGAATACAGCTCCAGGGCAGGGTGTTGAAGGCGTTGGAGATGTCCAAGGACACCGCCAACATCACCCCGCCCCGGGACACCGCTTCCTCCGCCAGGACTCTCACCCGCGAAATCGCGTGGATGGTGGAGCGCCCGTGCCGAAAGCCGAACTGGCTCTCGGCCAGGTCAGGCCCCTCTCCGCACAAGTGGCCGACGAGGCGGGCAGCGATTATCCGCTCAAACATCTTACCCACCTCGTCTAGCAACACTATGGGCCTGTACCCGGACGGTGAGTCCGCAGGGCGCCCCGCCTTCCTGAGCAGGACCAGACGACCAGATTTCCACAAAGTAGGAAACTGGCCCTGCTCAAGGCACGCTGTGTAGAGTCCTCTCAAGTGGGGCTCTAGCTCCTTCAGAGCGAGGGCAAGCGCTTGGCCGTGGATCCCGTCGGGCCCCGGAGCCACGTTCTTGGCCCGGAGCCGCGTCACGGCTGCCCCCATCTCTGTTTGTGTCACCTCTGGGACGCTGATGGCGTTCTCTTCTTCTGCAGACTCTGCGGCTGTGGGCAAAGCCATCGGCGGCGGAGTATGCTCCGCTCTTGCCGGGAAGAGGGCTGCGACGACCTCCTCCAGCAGCTCAGGTTGGAGACTCTCCGTGAGTGGAGGCGCCGCGGCTCGAAGTTTCCCTCGAACCACACGATAAGGGCGCCCCCACGGATCTCCGTCTAGAGTCTCCAACATCTCCTCCCTGGCTCGCGTCCTCGCTTCGCCGATGGCCAGCCACAAGGCCTGCTTCGCCGCGCGGTACACCTCATACAGCGCGGCTTCTTCGTCAGGGACCCGACGACGTCTCCTCCGGTATCGGGTGTACCGGCGTCTAACCGCTACGCACTCGACACGTAATTGTGCGATCTCGGTAGACCACCAGTACACCTGGCGCTTTGCTGGATGTGAGTGGACGCGGGGCATGGACGCGTCGCAGATTTGTGTCATCGCCCCGCGGAACCACAGCGCCTCCTCTTCGACGTCGATGGGTCCGTTTGTTGCCGACTCCCGGATCCAGGCCTGAACAATAGCGGCCTCCTCGAGAACCTCCCTGTCGATGCGCTTACGCGTCCAGCGCGGACCGTCCCTTCGCGGGGCCGATGGACTACGGCCGCCGGTGGTCTGGGTGGAGACGTCGAATCGGATGTATCGGTGATCCGACAACGTCTCCACCTCCACGGCGACACGCCAGTCACGGACACGGCTCGCGACAGCAGGGCTAGCGAACGAGACGTCCACTACAGATCCGCCCCGCTGCCGCACGCACGTGTGGACCGAGCCCCGATTCAGGACGACCAGGCCAGTCGTGACCGCCCACTCCTCTAGCGCCTCACCCCTAGCATCGGTCACCGGAGATCCCCACGCCGCAGACTTGGCGTTGAGATCCCCGAGCAACAGCACCGGGTGAGGGTGGAGTCGGCCCACGACGGCACCCAACTCGACAAGGAAGTTCTCGAAGTCGGCGAGACTCTTGTTGGGCGAGAAATACGCCCCAACCGTGCCAATGCCGTCCGCGAGGGCGGCCACCCAGCCGTGTCCTCGGGACGGGTTGACGAGAGCCCCGCCAATGATGGCCACCAAACCGTCCAGGTCTCCCACCCAGTTATCCCTGGGGGGGACAAAGTACGGCTCGGCGACCACAGCCACGTCGATCGACCGCTCTGCCATGCTCTGGAGCAAGAGATCCTGAGCTCTGGCAGCGTGGTTGATATTGCTCTGGAGGAAATGGTACAGCGCCATTAGACGCAGTCCATCCCCTCCGCACCATTCACAGGCCGGGAGTCGGCCGTAGGGCAGCCAGGCTGAGGGGGGGGTAAAGAGCCCCCGGCAGCCATGGCTCCCCTCTTCTTTTTTTGTGCTGGCGCACGACAGGCCTTGCCGCCAGCCCTGTGCCCCGCGGGCCTTCCTGCAGCTGTACAGAGGCTGCAGTTTGGTGCCGCGGAGCACTGGGCCGCCTTGTGGCCGGGCTGACCGCAGCGATAGCACTGCTCGCTGCGGTCTATTTCAGCGGTGCACCGTGCCCGGACATGCCCCATGTCCAGGCACCGGTAACACCGCAATGCCCTGGGTTGCAGCAGCTTGACTCTTGCTGCAACCCATCCCACCAACAGACGCCCACCGTTGGCGACCTTGTTTGCCGCCGCCACCGGGCACCGCACCCAAATCGTGCCAGGCCCGGAGGCGTCGGCGCGGATCTCACCCGTCCGCACGTCTTCCGGTGGACATCCACCGGCCTTGGCAACGGCCGCCACGACGTCAGCTGGGGTCGCCGAGTCATCCAGTCCGTCGACGCGCAGCTCAGCAGTCTTCATAGGCCTGGACACCCGGACGTCCTCCGGGTTGAGGACCCCTCTCAGTTTGGCGGCCAATGTGTCCGCCTTCTCAGCGCTGGAGGCACCCGACACCTCGAACAGCCGCGCTCCCGTAATGGCTTGCTTATAAATAAAGCCAGCTGGTGTGCCAAGGTCGGGGAACGCGATCTTGCTCCTCACATCAACCATTACCGCCTGATAGGAGAGGCCCCTCGCGATGGCTGCGGGCTGCAGTGTTGCCACCACAGCCGCGGAGCGTGGGGCTCTCGTCCTAGGCGGCTTTTGGGTCCTCCTCGGCGCTGGTGCCGGTGCTTTAGCAGGTGCTGGCGGCGGCGCCGTCTTCTTCTTTTTTTTCGTCTTCTTGACGACCGTCGTCCAGGCCTCTGTGGTGGTTCCGGGCGCGGTTGCCGGGGGAGCAGCCATTCGGGAAGTGGGCACGGACTTTGCCTCCGCGGGCTTCTGGGTCTCCTTCGCGGGCTTTTTGGCCCCCTTCCCGGGCTGGTTCGGCTCAGCCACCGCCGCCGCTCTCGCCTCCGTCTCCTTCCTCCGCTTATCTGCCGCAAGCGGCGGTCGGATGATTTCAGCCGGGGGGAGTCGCGACTCTATGGCCTCCAAGCGGGCATCCAGTCGCGCATCCACCATGCCCCCACACTGCACCATGCAAATTCTGGCCACCCTCTCCATGTCGTGGTCCGACCAGGCAGGTGGTGGAACAGGTGCAGGGGCCGACGAAGGCGCGGCAGGAGTGGGGCCGGTGGCTGCGGGAGGTGCTTGCCGCTGCCAGTCTTTCCTCTGAGCAGCAAACTCCCGTTTGAGGTCCTCCAGCTCGGACCGGAGACGGCTATTCTCCTCCCACAACTTTGCCGTCTCCTCCGTGCTCGTGCGACTGAGGAGGACCTCAACTGCCTCCCTGATGTCATCAGCTGCCTCCTTCAGAGCACGGGTGAATGTGCCCTTCAGGTTGCCCGATTTGGTGGCAACCTTCAGGACGACATCCACGCCGTCCAGAGCTTGGCGACTGAGAGCCACCGCCGATGGGCTCTCCCCAGCAGTCATCCGGGCTGAGCGCCGCTCTCGCGCCTGACGGGCCAACTCGCTGATTTCATCAGCCGCCACCGCCTTGCGCTGCGCCCGCTTAGCGGCATTCGCCTCCGCCTTGTTAGACCCCAGCAAGATGCCCTCGCTAGGGTCCACGGTCGTGGGCCCGGGGTCACTCCCCACGCCCTCGGCCTCCACCGGGGCCGGCGTATCGGGTCGGGAAACCGACCTGAACCGACCCCGCACGCCGCGCTCCGGTAAGCGAGCGGGGGCTCCACTCGCCACTGCACGACCTCGCCCACTAGTGAGTGTTGGGACTTTAGCAACCGGCAGGCTCTCCTCACTAGAAGAGCCTGACCCCGCGCGCTTCTTCTTTCGCGTGGTTTTTTGCCAAAATCGGCCACCCACCTCTTCTTTAGTTTGCGAGCGCTTTGAGCTCACGCTCGCCACGCTCACCAAACTCATCTCGGATGCGGTGTCAGAGTCTGACACCAACAGTCGGTCCTTTTCAGGACATGAGCCTCCTCGGCTGTTGTTGCCATCAACGACGGCAAGCGGCTTTGTTGCGTCGCACAGTCGCTCCAGGCTAACCCGGAGCTCCTTTTCTTGCGACGCAAGAGGTTGTTGACGAAGACCGGTGGTCTGCCGGCCTACGAGGCTATGGGTGCCCCCCCCAGATACGGTGGGGCTGCCTTCCATGGAAGGGCGGGATTGTGCCTCCTTATGGAGGTTGCCCGCCTGGGGAATGTTTCCATTAGCCTGCATTTTTCATTGTTTTCCTTTTAAGGGTGAGGTCCCTGTTCGCGCTAGCGACCGGATAACCCTCCGGCCATTCATCCCCTCGGCACGCTAGACCTTGGGATTGGGACTCCCCAGTGTACGCCAACTCAACTCCCCTCTGTAAGCAGAGGGGGAGTAGGCGTACGACCAACTCTAGCCCGGTTCCCTTCACCGACCATCGTGGATGATCGGTGATTGGAACCGTGACCCTTCCCCGTTTGTTGAGAATTCGCCGCCAGCACCAAGTGTCCACCAAAACCTGGTGGGCAGTTGGAGCCGACGTTGCCCAGGGTGCGCCACGAGGAGGCTTCTCAACATGCACCCCATGGTGAGTTGAGTCCTGAGTTAACTCCTCCAAGTTTACTCAGCGTAACAACCGTTTATACACTGACTACGCAGCCGCCAACCTACGTATTAAAGTCCGACCTAGCAATTAGATCAATTACATGTTGTTGCATAACAATTGTTTGTGAAGTTAGTTTTTAGATCAATCTTCCGATCTTAAAATAAATGTAATAAATATAGTTTTTTTTTTTTTTTAACAAAATTCCCGATCGCCAAAACACCACCAAGTAGTGCAACACCAGTAGCGCATTTTTTTTTTTTTGCAGGTTTTGAATTCGACTATTTATTAATACATTATTATAGTTACAAAACCGTTTGTAGCTACAAAACCGTCAATAGGCGCGGTGAAAATATTGAAACGCAGTTCACAGACACCAATCCGCACACTTAACGCATATATTTACAAAAAACCGGCAAAGTGCGTGTCGGACCACGCACAATGAAGGGTTCCGTAGCTAGGATTACTTGGCATGAAGTTATCCCAAAAACAAACTTAACATTATAGTTGAAAAACATGTTCTCCCTTAGAACATGTTCTCCCTTAGATCGATATACGTCACAGTCAATTCTACGAACGGCATATCCAATAATACCCCACACGATGGGATAGACGAGAAAAAAAATATCATCCCTAAATTACGTGTGAGGGAGGTCCCTCGCACGTAATTTGGGGATGATATTTTTTACCCTACCTATATTTTGTACCGTAAATAAAAGATTTTTCAAGATTTTATTTTTATTTTACAAGATTACCACTTTGTTGGCGTGATTAATATGTATACCTATACCAAATTATAAGCTTTCTATTACTAAGCGTCTATGAGCAGTCTGAGCTACAGCGGGGACAGACAGACAGACGGACATGGCGAAACTATAAGGGTTCCTTGCTTACTACGGAACCCTTAAAAACTCACAAAGACCTCAACTGCGACCTAAATAGGTATCAAGTAAAGTCTAAGGTGACAGAATGGCACTTTAACAAGACAAGAGATTATTTATAAACCAAGTCTCTACTAACATACATTGCATAAGCAAGATACATACAAAAGTGAGATATTATACATTATACAAAACATCATACATGGCAACTGACACACTTCACAAGTTTTTGTTTATTTTATAACATACCTTATAGCTGATCACTGTCTCTTAAGATACAGGTCAGGCTAGTTTAAGAGGCAGGGCTCACCCAATTCATGTACACTTGTACAGACCTTGTGGTTACAGCATAATTATGTAATACCGGCAACAGTAAAGCTGTTGCCAACCAGTTGTAATCCATCTTTTACGTAATTTTAACTACAACTATATAATTATGTATTTTCGTCTGTACATTCTCACATAATCAGCCTATAATCTTCCCACTACTGGGACACAGGCCTCCTCTCTGGGAGATGGAGTGAGCCATAATCCACCACGCGGGCCCAGTGCGGGTTGGTAGATGTCAAATATCTTCGAATTTTTGGTTCTAGGACCTGCCGGTTTCCTCACGATGTTTTCCTTCACCGTTTTGAGAGCAGTGGTGATGAAATAATTTACACAAAGTAAAGCGCCTGCATGTCCAGTTTCGAACCTACGCCCTACAACTCGTAAGTCGCGGCCGTTACCACTGGGCCACCACTGCACGTTTGCCTGTAGATTATTTTAAATAAATAAATCTATTATTATTATTATTATTTTGTCATTGACATATTTCGGGACCCTGAGGACCCAAACCTTTGGAAGGCGTACGAGGGGCCGAAGCCAACTCGCAGAGGCCCCTTAGACAATTTTAAAGTGTTGAGGCACCAACCGACGATTATCCCTGTATGCACTATTCAAATGCACCCAAGGACAATCCCCGGTTGTTGCAGGACTATTGCAGAACATGGAAACAAAACATATTAGGCTATGGGTTTGGGTGGCTTTAGTGAGTAACCTATAACTATGGATAGACTATGTCCCCTGCCTGATCAATGTTATGTAATACACAGATAAAATGGCAGGGGGTGACTTGCACACTCAATAATGGGCCCCCGGTCGCTAGCACATAGTGTTTCTGAGGTGCTTGTGGAGCGGAGAGCTATTCCACGGCTATCAGAACAATCCCAGAGCCCGGAAGATGGTCAAGATCCCTACCAGGACTTACTGGAATACTACGTTCCTCCGAGCACGTTTGCTCTTGCGAATCTCCTCTCAAGCCGGCCAATAAAGGCAAAGATGAGGTGGTAGCGTAGGCAGTTCCTCATCAGTATTCATTCCAGCCGGCCAATAAAGGCAAGCCAGACGTGAGGAAGAAGACTTCTCCCGGGAGTTAGGGTCCGTGGAGTCGCTACTGCCCAACAGTTCACCACATGCTGCCCTGTGAGTTTCTGTATCTCTCTTGGTCTGGCTCCTTACCCTAGACCTGTTCCGGCAAAGTAAACTCTACCGGCGCAGACCTAGAGTTCGGAGCGCACAAGCCACCACGACGTCAACGTAGAGATACGGCGGTGGCATGGGCGCTTATTTATGGGGGTTTATTTTCAGGGGGTGCATCTTGAGCTCCACGAAGGGAGTTCGATCATTTTTGCAATTCACCTGGGATATGTTAGGTTATCGTTTATCCATTCATAGTTACAAGGAGTTACTTTGTCAACTTATGCAGGAAATCATAAGAATTAAGAGAATGCAGGATGCAAGAGCGAGCAAAGCAAGCTCGATAATTTTTGCATCCGCCTCGAATGGAACAGGTTTTACTTTGTCCATTCATCCAGAAAGGGGACTAACTGTGTTGATTTATAAAGAAGCTTAAGAATTAAGATAGTGTAGGATGCAAGTGCGAGCGAAGTATACTTGGTAATGTTATGCACCCCGCCCAGGGTCGATTCGATTTTCGGAAATAAGAGTTCTGTACTTTGTCGACTAATGAACAGAGGAAGGAACATTTTAGGATCTCGCCTAGGTTAAGCGTTTTCGGATATTTTCATACGTAGTTCTGAATGTTTTTACACCTTTATTTTATTTTGAAGCCAGGGAGGTGCAAGTGCACCCTCCTGCACCTCGCTCCCGGCTTCTATGGGCTGTGGGGTTATTATTATTTATTTACCAATGGGGATAAAATTTCCAACTTGCTCACTTTAGATGTCGCTACTTTCCGACGTCTTAGAATTTGACAGCTAGCTGTCACTATCCATACATTTTTTGTAAACAAGCGATTTCTCTTAACGCATAATTAAATTATATGTCCCGTTGCGCAGCTGTTGACTGCATATATACGGGGACCCATGTATTTGCCAAAGATATTAAAAGACGAAAACTGTGTTGAGAGTTGAGACTATGTGCTATCCATTTGAAACCTGAAAAAATTTATGGGAGAAATTCAGATATTAAAAGACGAAAACTGTGTTGAGAGTGGAGACTATGTGCTATCCATTTAAAACCTGAAAAATTTTATGGGACAAATTCGTATACAAGTGATGCTCCCCTAAAATATAGAAAGAACTTCTATATTCTAAGGATGCTCCCAAGAAAACTGAGTCTATTTTCTTTACCTACAGGCACTTGCGATGTGATATTATGTAAATTATAGTAAAGGTGTAAAGGTGTTGTATTATCGTATTAGATCAGTTCTAGAATTAACATCTCTGCTGTTTTTCAGTCAGGAAGATCATCCTAGTTTCTTTTCAACTCTGATCAGGTTATTTCTATCGTACGCCTGCAGACTTCAACAAAAAAAGAACTTGAATTCAACAAACATAAAATAACCTATAAATTATAAAACATTCATAATTTATTAATCTTTCCACTACAGCAGATTTTTTACCAGTGGCAAGCTTCCCCTGTCCGAAGCTCGTCTTTTAATAGTGGTGCACTCTATTTTTTTTGTGTATGGCATCTCGTAGTTGACCTTGAGAGGTCGTGACTACTTAACCGGACTTTCCTGTGGCTGCCTTAAGCGAACTCAAAGCCTCCAGCCAGGGGCGAATTACTTATAATACTAAGCGACTGCACGCTAAGGGCACCCCCTGTGGGGTACGGTCCTCGGCTTAGGGCGTAGCTGGGGGGAGGACAGCAAGGTGGCACAAGCTGGATCAGATCAGTATTATTATTATTAATCGGGGAATTTAAAACTACAGGCTCAGCTGCGGCGCGGGCTGGCGCTTCGTCGAGCAAAGGTCGGGGGGGACAGTTACGTCGGGGTTTACGCGAGGGACCTCGGCGACGAGGTCGGAACGTAGGTCGGTGTGTTTTGTGCACTGTACTCGTGGCCCTACTGCTTTCCTGAAGGAGGGTAATGGGGTCATCGGGGTCGGTGAGAGTATGGCTTGGACGGCGAATAGAGCTAATGGTGGAGGGCCTATAACTGGCGGCCTGCACAACCAGAGGGTTGCGGTGGGTGGCGGCGGAGTCGAAGAAGCGCTTCGTGATGCGCTTCATGAACTGCTTGATGGTGGGATTTTTAAGATCGAGGATCTCGTTTCGGACGAACCAGGGGGCTCCCGTTGCCTTTCGGAGGAAACGGTTTTGGAGGCACTGCATCCTGTGGATGTGGTGGGGCCTAGCATGTGCGAAGACTGCACAGGCATATGTCATGATGGGACGGATGCACGCTGTGTAAATACGCAATTTGCCCTTAACCGGTAAAGCCCCAATGGCTCCGAATAGGAGCCCTCGCGGCGCGCGATTTGAAAGTAGTTATCGAATAAAAATGTTTTTTTTGAGATTGAGAGATGACGTTATTGAGCCACGGGCCTGAGCGGTTAAGGGACAATTTGCTGCGCGCATTTAGGACGGAGTGTAGTCTACCGAGAGCGAAAGTGGCACGCGAACGCACCTGCTTAATGTGCTCTGAGAACGAGAAATGGTGGTCAAGGGTCACGCCTAGGTATTTGGCTCGCTTCTCCCAAGGGATAGGCTTGCCGAAAATGGTGAGCGGTCGGGGGGGATGAGGTTTCTACGCGGTTTGGTGAAAAGAACCGCCTGACTTTTGTCGGGATTGACTTCGATTCTCCACTTTCTAAACCAAGCGCCAAGCTTGTTGACTTCGGTCTGGAGAGTGCGAGATATATGGTCGTGGACTAACCCGGTGTAGTAGATGGCCGTGTCGTCTGCGAACAGAGCCAACTGCGCCTTTCTACTTTTCGGGACGTCGCTGGTGAAGAGAGTGAAAATGAGAGGGGCTAGTACAGAGCCCTGAGGGACGCCTGCACGGATAGGATGAGGGGAGGATACCACTCCTTCGATGCGATAGCGGAAGGTGCGGTTTGACAAGAAGTCTCGTAAGATGAGCACGAGACGATCGGGCACACCGAGTTTGTAGAGCTTATATAATAAGCCGTTGTGCCAGACCTTGTCGAACGCTTTCGCTATGTCGAAGAATACAGCACCGGTCGTTAGACCACGTTGAAAGCCGTAGCTTATGTGTTCAACGATGCGGTGGACCTGTTGGACGCAAGAGTGTTGGGATCTAAAACCGAACTGCGGGTCGGGGATGAGGCCCTTTGTTTCCGCAAATCTCTGAGGCGCTTTAAAATAAGCCTCTCATAGACTTTGCCGAAGACATTGAGCAGACTGATGGGCCGGTAGCTGGTGGGCTCCGTTTTCGGCTTACCGGGCTTCGGTATGCCGATGACGGTGGCCTTCTTCCACTCTTGTGGAAAGATGTTATTGCTCAGGGCTCCATTGAAGATGGTGGCCATGAGCATTATGAGGTGAGCAGGGAACAGTTGGAGCACCCAATTGGTGATTCCGTTTGAGCCGGGGGCTTAACGAGGTTGTAGACCCTTGATGATATCATGCACTTCGTCTGGAGTGACGGGAGGCAGAGGATAATCAAGTCTTCAACGGGCGGGAGGGAGACTCTACGTTCGACTTCCGCGTCGACCTGGGACAGGTGAGCTTGGTCTACTGGTTGAGAGCTAGGTGAACATTGAGCCTCATGACTATGGGCTAGGCATTCCGCCTTGTCGACGTCATCGAAAGCGATGGTCTTGTCGGGGCGCACCAGGGGGGGCATTGAGACGACTTCTTCGGATTTGAGTTTCCTCTGAAGGTCCCAGAAAGCTAAGTGGGTGGGCTCTAACTCGCTCAGCATCTTGTCCCAGCCGGCGTCACGCAGCTCCGATAGGCGTGTCTTTACAGATCTCTGTAAATAGCGCATATGGACTTTGTTCGCGTGGTTGGGAAAGTTACTGTACGCACGGGCAGCCGCGTTCTTCTCATTCAACAGTTCGCGCACATCATCCGGGAGCTTCCAGCGATGGTTGTCCATGGCCGGAACCTCCCTTGAACAGTCGTTCAGGACTGATTGTACGTGTTCCGTGAATGAGTCGATCGCGGCTGTCGTGTCAGCGATAGAGTCGAAGTGGTCGGGAATGGAGTCTAGTCGGGGACCTAACAAGGTGGATTTCAGGCAGTCGCTTACTTTCCTCCAGTCTGTAACTAACTTGGTGAGAGGGGGTCTGTCAGGGTCGTGGAGACCTAGGCGTGGGGCCAGCTTTACGACAACTGGACGGTGGTCAGAGGAGAGTTCGTCAAGCACCTCTATAGAATCCAACCGTAGGTTGATACTCTTCAGAAGCGCTATGTCAAGTACGTCGGGGGTATGGTTAGGGTCGTGGGGAAAGTGAGTGGGAGTCATCGGGGCGATGATGTCGAAGTTGAGGATGGGACATAGGTCAAACAGGTGTTTGCCTCTGGTGGAGATCCTGGTGCTGTTCCAGGCATGATGTTTGGCGTTGAGATCGCCCGCTATGATAACGGAGTCACTCAGGCCAAGTAAAATGGAAAGGTCGTCAGAGAGGGGGGGAAGGGCTAACTCCGATGTGCAAACGGGGGGAACATAAGCCGAAACTATGGTGATCGGTTGATGGCCAGTCGTGCCTAACTTACATATGGACACTTCTAAACGTGAGAGAGGGGGCGGGTCCATTGGGATACAGTGCAGGGACGTTCTATAATAGATTAAGGTGCCGCCCTTGTGGCATCTAGTCCTGTCATTGCGAACTTTGCGATAGTTGGCAATTGACGGGTTTCGACGGCTGGGCTTTAAAAAGGGTTCCTGTAAGAGGAGAATATCAATTTGGTGGTCGCGGAGGAACGCAGCGATTTCATCGCGTTGTTTTTGCATGCCATTGGCATTAAAGAAACCTAACTTTAGGGATCGGGGTTAAGTACGTGCTTGGACTCGTATATCCATTACTGGGGGGTTTCGCGAAGTTTTCTAGAGCTTGCGTAATCTCGGGATACGCGAGGAAGATTCGCTGGATCTGAGCGAGATCGCAGGAATTTCGGGCGGCAACGAGTTCGTTGGCCATTTTACGCGCGCGGGGCGTAAAGAATAACGCGAAGGTCCCAGAGATCACGCTGACTGGATCTACTGGGATAGACGGACCGACCACTGGAGTGGTTGAAGCGGCGACGGGCCGTGGCGCAGCGGTTGCGGCAGCGGCCATGGCAGCGGGCGCGGGTCTCGCTGGTTGTGCGGGTACGGGCGCGGGGACGCGGATGCGGGGATCCATCAGCGGTCTGACGGGAGGCGGAGTGGGTCTCGGCTAAATCATAGCAGGGAAGGCCTGCTGGTGGTTCAGGTAGTTCCAGGGGCTAGGCCTTTGCGGGCTTAGCCTCTGGGGGAGTTGCAAGAGGGTCTGTGATGGGGGGGGGGGGGTGAGAACCTATATGATGGCACTCTCTCTGCTGGCGGGCGTCTGCACGCTACACCAGCTTTGAGGAAGAGGTCTTGGGGGCCATACGACAGCCACGGTAGTTGGCTGGGTGCCCAGCCTCACCGCACAGCACGCAGCTGGGCGGCTCGGTACAAAGTGACCTATCTTAGGGCGGGGGCAGTCGGACGTGCCATGCTCACCCAGGCACTTGACGCACCTGGGTTTCGCATGGCAGTTCTTCTGGGCATGCCCGTAGAGCTGGCAACGGTGACATTGCCCGACGACGGCGCTCTTCCTGGGCTTCTCTATTACGAGGCCCGTGAGACGGCAGATATTAGATATTTTAAAATAGGGTGATGCCCTTCTGTCGGGGGGCATACGACGAGAACCATGTCGTATGCTGAACCCCCCCTGGCGCGGTGCATGCGGTGCACTTCGTCCACGGGGACGCCTTGGGACTCAAGATCGGCCTTGTTGTCCGCTGTGGGGATTTCTTTAGGGATCCTGCGGATCACTACGCGAATCTGGCGTTCCTCGGGGAGCGAGTAGGTGTGGTATGACACACCTCTCGCCCGGAGAACCCTGGTTAATTCCCGATAGTCGCGGGACGTCGGGACAGATATTTTAATACCCTGCTGGGTAGTAGTGGCTTTCGAGAAGCCGATTTTTAGGTCGACGCACCATTTTGATACGTCTAACCATTTGGACTTATCCTGCAAGATTACAGGAGGCGGAGGGGGGATATTTTTTGGGGCCGGAGTGGCCGGAGTGTCCTTAGCGGACGAAGCGGTCGGGGTGGGGATAGTGGCGGAGGGCGCCACAGATACTGAGGGAGTGGGGGCGGAGAGAAGCTCCGTGGCGGCTATTTTGGTCGCCTGCGAGGAGGTCGCCTTCCTCTGCTTCCTCTTCTTCCCCTTTCCGGTGACGGTCACGAAGCTGTCGTCCTCGGAAGAGGGAGCGGAATGGGCAGAGGAGGATGAGTTCACAGACTCGACATCGGAGTACGCGAATGGGGTCGGGCAGCTCTCGTCTTGCGACAAGGGCTCCTCAATGTCCATAGACACCGAGGGACTTGGAGGGATGGTCACGGTCGCGGGGGCCAGGGCATCGCTGAAGTCAGCGATGGAGTCAGCAGACGGCGGCTGAATGAGAGCCGTAAACTTAGCGCCATACTTGGCGAGGAAGTCTGGGTCCTTAAAAAGGACCTCTTTGAAGAACGCCACTATAAGGGCGTCCTCCATGACGGGGGAGAGGGGGACTACTGGGGCAAAATTTTGGAAACTCATTCCTCCTACTATAGACCTAACGGCCCTAAACCTAACTCCCCGGGTGGATCGGCCCGGGGATGAGTCATCCTCCCTGTCGGGTGCAGACAGGGAGGTGTGTACCTAATTGTGAGCCCTAAGCTTGTAACCCTTTGCCAGTCTTAATGTGCAAAGGGGCCCTGAACCAGTCTAGCGCGAAGGGTGTAGACACACCCTAAAGACACTAGGTGAGTAGCTGAAGAGGAATTCAGAGTGCACCAGAGCCGACTCGGAGATCCCCCAAGGCCGGTTATCTCTGGGACCCTTCCAATTGACTGCCTAGCCCTGAAGGGGTTGGGCGGGTGTATTGGGACAACAACACCCCACTCGGTTTCGTTGGCACCGTAAGGTATCCACCGAGGACCACGAAACAGTGGTTTTAACCCAGAGGGGGCCTATGAAGCTACTTCGATACTATTCTTTAAAGAAACACTTGCCTTGAAAAAGGCACTTTTCGTGATCAATACGGCCGATTAATAAAATTAATCGACCGTGGATCGGAAGTAGTCGGCGACTACTGGAAGTTACGGCAGCGTAACGAAATCCGGATTCGACGAGAGCAGTGAGCGAGTGCAGCGAGCGGGAGCGGCAGCACGTCCGTTCACGGCGGGTGGCGAGCATGGAATGGACCTCGATGAGTGGTGCACTCCAAGTCGCACACGTATTTATCTAGTTTTCGTTTAATTTGTGATCGACACAAAAGTAATCATAAACAAAACAGTGGCGGTTTATAGCACAGATTACTAATATGTAGCAGGATTGTAGACGTGACAACTGTGCTGCCACCTAGGACGAGCTATCAGTTTTTAATTATATGTCTATGGTTTTTAAGCCTATCATAGTAGATTAGTAGATCTTTGCCATTTTAGTTACTATACTCTATGATCTTTTCTCTGTGTGGTAGAAACTAACATTTTGATGTAGTCGCGACTAATGCGGTCAGTGACTCACGCTTCTTTGACGTATATTTTTATTTTATTTTCAAATAATTCAGTAATAATCACGTAATAAATAAGTGTAAAGTATTATAAATTGTGTTTATATTATTATGTTTGTTTTGTAATAAAAAAGGACCTATTTTATAACAGAAAGTGTTTATTGTGCGTGTTTATTTTACGTAAGGAACAAAACAAAAGTTTACGATGGCCGAAAAGGTAAGTTTTAACTGCATTTTACTGCCATTACGGACGCCAAAGCCTCCCACATAAAGGTTTCACTGTAATAAAGTATCTCTTTCTTTAGCAATAATACAAAAAACATGTTAATAACTTTCAAATTGAGCAAGAAACTTGACAAGAGGCACCCAATGTGTTTTTTTTTGTCCTAGAAGTCTGGCATCCAGCCTCTTTGCAGCTGTTTATCGTTAGTCAAACAAAAAAAAATACACCTGTCTTGTCTGTGGCACCCGTAGGTCATCGTTTTGGCATGTAACGCGAAATTTCAAGTGTATTTTACTCAACTTATTAACAAAAAAACACTAAATTCAATTTTAAATTGCATGTGTAATTAAGTTTTGGGAAATTATGGTGAAATCGTGCATATCTGAAGAAACAAAGATGCCTTCGTTAAATGAGGTCCAGTTTCAAGCCTTGTCCTATGCAAAATCCATTGAAAGCAGTTGATCATACATAGCTCACAAACTTATTTATCTACATAAGTTGAGCTGCTGCTGTTGCTCGAGTTGTAAATGAGCTTTGTTGAAATTTTGGTGTTCACAACAGCTTATTCAATCTATGTATCTGTCTTAAACTCAAACAGCAATCATATTTTCGTTATTGTCAAATCAATCTCTATTACAATAATACCCTAGAGGACTCTGACTAACAAACCTTATTCGTGCAGACAATCCAAGAAAACCCACTACCGGAGGATCAACCAGCAGAGACCGTAGAAAAGACAAAAGACACAGTACCAACACCACTGCCTGATAAACTCACAACAATGGTACCACTACCAGATAGAACTACAACAATGGTATCATTACCTGACAAGACCACAACTGCAGTACCTTTACCAGTGGTCACACCAACAGTGGCCAGTCCTCGGCTGTCGGTACCCATGTTCACGAAAACCTCACCCAATGATATGTACCGGAGGCTGCTGCCAGCAATGTTGTTTGTGTTGACATTTGTGACTGTTATGACTATGCTGCTGATTTATATGGATACTGTTGGTGAGTTGTATTTTGTAACAATACTTACTGTTTTTCTGATATTAACTAAAGAAATGTGAATAATAATACTGAGACTTAGATTAGTGAACCAATAGAAAGAAGAATCAATAAATTAATTATTCATTTAGTTTAATACTGTCTGATAAGTCATGACATATTTTTTGAGTTACATGAATCATCTTTTAACTTAAACCTTGAATTCAATTTTTTGGGTATCCAACCAAAGAATTCCTGTAGAAGTACCAAGATCAGAAATTATATAACATGACCATCATTCCTATACTTCTTTGTTATCAAATATGTAGTAAAGTACTAACATAAAAATGTTTTCATTGAATCTCAGTTAACTGGATAAAGAAACACCTGTCATAAGTTCATAACTTAACCGATAGTCGCGCCGCTGTCGCATGAAGTCAAGATCCCTCGCGACCCGAACCCGAACCTTATTGCGTTATAATAGAGTTGCAAACCGCGTGGCCACTGAACCTATTCGGCGTCGTCATCTATGATTGTGGTGTGTCATAACAAACCACGCCAACAACTAACAATCTAAAATAGTTCAATGCTGGACATATGTAGGCCTCTCCTAAGTTCCGCTATAACACCCAGTTCTCCGCCTTCCGTACCAGTCTGTCCTGGCCTTATTTTAAGATCTTTGTTAGACTATTTCAACCAGTTATGCTCCACATTGACGAATTGTTTTTCATTGTTTAAACGAGTTTCTGAGTCATGACTATCAGTTTAAGTACACATTTACGGAATCAATGACATCCGTAATATATATTGGAAACAAGGAAACAAATACCTACAGGAGACTTATGACTGTGGTCTCGAAGTAGCATAATCGTAACACCTATTCGGTGTCAGTGGGGACTGAAGGGTTTGGGAGTGCGTCTCCTATTCGGAGACAACGGGGACTTACCGGTTAAAACAATTCAGGATTGCTATGTTATAAGTTGATCATTGTGTGGTTGTGTGATATCATATGCCTTTTTTGGAGACTATTTTAATATCAAAATAATGTCATTATGCAGATTTGGTCAATGAACTCACCATTTATCGTCCCACTTTTGCTAACATATTCTTTGTTATGATGTCTTAAACATACTGAATCAAAGTGATTATGAATATATTTGATCCATGTATTTCACTTAATTGTTTCCTTTTTTACATATTTTGAGATGTCCAATAGGATCTTAAACTGACAATGAAACTGTCCAGCTCTAGGCGCCCAGAAGTTCCGTGCGAACATGACGCGTGACTACGAGCTAGCAAGCATAGCTCAAGGCTCAGCTGCACTCGTAGCGTTCGTGCAACAGTTGCACCTGGCGCCGCGCCACGCCGCGTCGCCCTCCCAGCCGCCGCCGGCGCCCACGCCGCAGGTCCACGTCATGGACAAGCTATATGACGAGATTGTGAGTATTACAGAATATTATGACAAGCCGTGCACGCGAGGGGATTTTCCATCGGCAAAAATAACTTCCATACAAAGTTTTATTCCCTATTTAACTCCTCTAGGTGATGAATTTTCAAAAATCCTACCTTAGTGCTCACTTTCGATATAAAAAAAAACACTTGTTCAAAATTTAATGCTTCTAAACCCGAAACCGAATGAATTTAAGATATTTATTAAGTAGAAAATGTAGGAGTACTAGACTAGAACACTAGACAAATAGCTTGACTGTCAAGGGCTGGGCCCAAGTCAAGGTGAAGATGCTTAAAATATTCTGGCTCGCCCTGGCATCATCACACACCTAACGTCTTGACGACATGTAAATAATGCATGTTGGCGTCGTCATCTGTGATTGTGGTGTGTCACAACAAACCACGCCAACAACTAACAATCTAAAATAGTTCAATGCTGGACATATGTAGGCCTCTCCTAAGTTCCGCTACAACACCCAGTTCTCCGCCTTCCGTACCAGTCTGTCCTGGCCTTATTTTAAGATCTTTGTTAGACTATTTCAACCAGTTATGCTCCACATTGACGAATTGTTTTTCATTGTTTAAACGAGTTTCTGAGTCATGACTATCAGTTTAAGTACACATTTACGGAATCAATGACGTCCGTAATATATATTGGAAACAAGGAAACAAATACCTACAGGAGACTTATGACTGCAGTCTCGAAGTAGCATAATCGTAATCAGCCTGTAATGTTCCCACTACTGGGACACAAGCTTCCTCTCTGTATGACTGGAAAAGTTGTGAAAATTTTAATAAAAACTTTTTTATCCTTAAAGATGTTTAAGTATAATATTGATTTGCCATTCTCACGCTATTCGGCGATTGTTTACGCATTCCTTGACCTTTGATTTACCGATTTGTTGTTACGTGCGGCTCATTTTAAGGCCGCATAAGGCGTTCATTCACTTCTTTGAAATTCAATTAATTAAAGATTAGTATGCATTTTTATTAGGTGAAGTCAAGTTGGGCTTTTGAGGCGTAATCTGTCACACGCGTCGATTTTATTTTTGCTACGAACTATGTATGTGTTATAAAATCTGTAAAATACCATATTTCAGGCAAATAAATGAATCTATTCTAATAATGCATAAGTAGAAATATGAAATTAGTGGGGCAAATTGCAAAAAGAGCCCTCGCTTTTGATTTAATAATAATAATACATTGTTTTTATTCGGAACAACATAGGAACCATTATTGTTAGTACACACATAAGACTTATACACTAGGATTAGTAGGTAACAAATTAAATAAATAACAAAGAAGCATAATTATTAAAGGTCGGTCACTAGGATTAGTAGGTAACAAATTAAATATAACAAAGAAGCATAATTATTAAAGGTCGGTCACTAGGATTAGTAGGTAACAAATTAAATAAATAACAAAGAAGCATAATTATTAAAGGTCGGTTATTGATTCATGTACTTACGAGGCATTTCATGCGGACAATGATTCCGTATGAGATGCCTCAGTACAGGAGCTCTCGGGTCCTCGGCCACGACTTTCAGGATGCTATTGCTACTCCCCCGAATCCTCCTCACAAGCGATGTCACCTTTTTCCTCATGATGGCATGGAAGCCATCTGTACGCGATTGGGCAAACATTGAGGCACTACAGAAACGAGGGAGTCTCGACATCATCCTAAAAACATTGTTATATTGGACGTATATTGGACGCGCAAGGCATCTAGCGTCCCCCGCGAAAAACTGAACCACAGACTTCCCGTGTACAGGCCTTGACAGTACGCTTTAAACAAAGTTATTTTGACCTGATCGGTACAACGAAAAAATCTGCGTGCCAACATGTTCCCGCGGAACGCCAACGCCCTGCGCTCCCTCTCCACGTCATCATCGTCCTTAAGGTCGTTGACAAGTATATGGCCCAGATATTTAAACTTGGTCACCTGCTTTATATTAGCTCCGTTCAAGGTAATTGAAGGAATGGTGTCTGGGCACTTGCCTCCGGCCCCAAAGACCATGAACTCTGTTTTTCTAACATTATAAATAAGACCATGTGATGCGGCGTATTTTTCACAAACCTTCGACATTTCCCTGATTGACCTCGCAGTCGGGCCCAGCAACACCATATCATCCGCGTAGCTGATGTTGTTCACACAAACACCCCTCACCCGGCAACCCACACGCAGCTCTACTATGAGGTCATTTACATATAGGTTAAAAAGCTTAGGAGAGGACAACCCCCCCTGTCTCACTCCGCACTCCAACCCATATGACTCTGAGAGACAGTTTGGCCGCCTAACACAATAAGTCCGATTCGAGTACCAGTATTGAAATATTTTCAATAGTTCCGCTGGTATACCCCTGTCCTCCATCTTTCTCCAAAGCACTTCATACGAAACGAGATCGAAGGCTTTGGAAAGATCCAAAAAACAGGCATACACCGGAGTCTTCCGTTCAGTGTAGTATTGCATAGTGTGTTTAAGAGCCAGAATCACGCTTTCAGTTGACAGTCCAGGTCAAAATCCGAACTGTGCGTCATGTATGTTTATGTACTTATCCAGACAAGACTGAAGCACATTATCCACCAGTTTTGCTACAGTTGTCGCGAGAGAGATCGGGCGATAATTTTCCTTGTTCGATATGTCTTCTGTCCTGTTCTCCACTAGGGGCACCACTAATCAAATCATCCGGTAAGTATGAATGACTAATGCGCATATTGAAGAACAAGGACAGGACCCTCGGTACATGTACGCCAGCATATTTTAAGTGCTTAATACTGAGCCCATCATGGCCTGGAGTTTTACCTTTACGCATACTATTTATCACTTTTTTAAGTTGCTTCGTTGTAAATTTAAGTAAAGGTTCATCGCCCGCCACGGTGGGCCCACCATCTGGCATTGTGTTCGAAGGACCCACAGGAGAGCGTACTTTAAAATGCTCCATGAATAAATTAGCTATATCCTCTGGGTCATTTCGGCCATCAACGTTCGCAGGCAGGCCAGGCTTAACACCAAGCTTACTAGTGGATCTCCAAAATCAACAAACGCTACAAAACGTTATTTTGCAGGACTGCAATATCAGAAACACTATCGCCTAAAGTGGAATTATTAATTTACTGGAATAATCTGACATGTGCTAGCTGCCACTGTGTGTAATAAAATGGTCATATTTATTGTAATGGTGATCGTTTAGTTTAATCGATTTAAATAAGTGTAAAATAAATGTATGTCGGGACAGTGGGCCGATTGGAGCTTGATTCTTAACCGTTGAACATTTTACTGGGCGTAGATGTGTGCAGCGGGCGAGAAGAAAAAGTCGGAAGTTGATTATTGATTTTTAGTTTATATTTGAACTTGACAAAATTTACAAAACGAAACGTTGGACAGTTTCTATGCACTTGTTGTCCGTACGAAGTCCGATGGTCAAGAGGGCTTCTCTACGCTGCTGTAGCGCTCTCGTCGACTCGCACGACCATCAGGCTAGACTCTGTCGAAGCGCGCCAACTTCACACTTGCGTTTCGTTGTCAATTGACATCCCGTACTCATGACTTTTCCGATATGTATAATAATAAGTGTAAAAATCTAGAATACAATAAATATGACCATTTTATTACAAAAGTGACGGCTAGCACATGTCTGATTACTCCAGTGAATTAATAATTCGACTTTAGTATAGTGCAGTCTGATATATTTGGCCGGTGTTTTAATAAAAATAGAAAATGCAGTTTCGTGTGATCGTGTCCGCAGTACAACGGCACGTTCGTGGAGTTCGTCCCGCGCGGCGCGCGCTCGCGCACCACGCGCTACCTGCAGCGCGCGCGCGCGTGGGACGGCGTGCTGGTGCGCGCCGCGCCGCGCGACTTCCTGGCCGTGCGCGGCGCCGCGCGCGCGCTGCACGCCTGCCTCAGCCCCACGCCGCACCCAAGGGAGGTAATACTTCACCTGTACTGTGTTCTAGATCAGGTTTCAGTATTCAAGACATTTATTTCTTATATTCTCGGGCTGAGGGGTTTGTGGCTTAGTAATAACGGTCACACGGGTCGATCGATCGAGTTAAACTACGCTTGCCGCGGTAAGTCCGAGGATGAGTGACAATCTTTACTCTTTACATATCAAAACCCCTCCATACCTCGTAAAGCACGTTAAGCCGTTGGCCCGGTTGACATTCGCGGATCTTTGACAGTCGTTACGGGTCGTCAGAAGCTCGAAAGTCTTACAACCAATTTTACAAAGTATCGTATTACCCAATCACTAGGGTGTGGAGATCAGATAGACAGTCGCTCCATTAAAAAGAAAAATACTTATTTAAGTTTTACACAGCCAGAACTCGCTAGCGTCTCCGTAAATGATATGTATGAAATACTTTACGGCGCCCCTAGCGGTCACAGAGAATTAAAATTCGTACCATGAGCAGTATAGATTTCGATAGGTAAGAAACTAACGTAATCTATTCGATAGTCACTAAAGTTTGTCAGCTGTCACCCAGGGGCGTGCTGTCCATAGAGGCAATTAGGCCTAGCCTACCCTACCAACTTTTGAAGATTAGAGTGGAACAGAAGACGAAGTTTATCCAAAAAGAAAGTATATTTACAAATAACACAAGAACAATATTTACAATAAAAATATTTTAAACAATCATGAGATTCATTTTTTCTTGACACAATAGACCATCAATAGGTATACAGTTGCTAGATAACCAAATTGAAGTTCCAATTTTAATATCTCCTCTCAACAAATACCTATTAGGTCAGAGATCTTTCTGATCCTCGGTCTTGCTAGTGGCTTGGTCAGGATATCTGCTAGCTGATCTTCACTAGATACCTTATCGACTTTTAGCTCACCGCCAGTCACCAATTCTCTCATAAAGAAATGTCGAACCCGGATATGCTTAGTCCGTCGATGGAATTCGGGATTTTCAGCAAGCCTGATTGCAGCTTCGTTATCCACTTTTATGCATGGAATCTCTTTAAGAGCGACAAGATCACTCATAAGCCGAGATAGCCAAACGGTCTCTCTGGCTGCTTCACTAGCGGCTACAACTTCTGCTTCGGTGGTCGAAATTGAGACGCTTGCTTGTCTTTGGCTTAGCCACGACACCGCTCCTCCTGCATATATGCACAGCACTCCAGTAGTAGATCTACCAGTGCTGATATCTCCTGCATGATCAGCATCACTATAGCATTCCAAAATGCCTTGTTTGTAATTGTTCTTGTACATGATACCTAGATCTGGCGTGTACTGCAAAAATCGCATTATGCGCTTCAGTCGGACAGTCTGCTTCTTCTGGCTTTTCCAGACTTCGTGAGACTACACTTACAGCATATGCAATGTCAGGTCTAGTGCATACCATCAAGTAAGCCAAGGCTCCAACAATTTGCCTGTAGTTATCTTTCATATAACTCATGTCCACCTTCTCGCTCCATGTGCCGTCTTTTGCAATCGGCGTTGAGACCGGTTTGCAGGTGTCCATTCCGAATCTCCGCAAGATCTTATGTACATACGATGTTTGGAATATCTTAATTCTATCTCCTCTGCTTTCTATCTCTATTCCAAGAAAATAGGACGCAGTTTTCGTGGTTATTCTGAAACGACGTTTGAGCTCCTCCATCAACTCGTCTATCAGTCCGTCATTGGATTCGACAACGAGACCGTCATTCACGTACAGAGCTACAATAAGCTTTCCACATCCTCTCTTTCGTATCAGTAGACAAGGATCTATCTCACTTGCCTTGAAACCGATTTCTTTGAAATAATCTTTCTAGATTATTTCAAAGAAATCGGTTTGCATCGGTTCCAGCACCGGGGTGCTTGCTTCAGCCCATAAAGACTCTTCTTTAGAAGACATACTTGACCGGAGCCGTCATTATAACCTTCTGGTTGTTTCATGAAGATATCTTCTTCTAACGAGCCATACAGGAAGGCAGTTGAAATATCGAACTGTCTCATCGACATGCCTTCGCTCGCTGCTGTACTAATCACTGAGCGAACAGTTGCCATTCTGGTCACAGGGCTAAAGGTCTGCATGTAGTCTGTACCTTTCTTTTGATGAAAACCTTTTATCACCAATCTAGCCTTGTACTTGTCTATAGAACCATCAGCATTCATCTTCACTTTGAAAACCCACTTACTAGGTAAAGCTTTTCTGCCCTTGGGTAGATTCACAAGCTTCCATGTGTCATTTTCCTTCAAAGAACTAATTTCGCTGTCCATGGCCTTTTCCCATAGCTCTTTATCTGGGCTTCTGATCGCAACTTTGTATGTTTCTGGTTCATTGTATCCCATTATCGCGTTCATAACAAAGTCTATGAATCTATCTGGAGGACGTAACAAAGAACGGTCTCGAAGTATCATCTGTTCCGGAAGCACATCTTCTCGTTCATCTGCGATAATTTCATCATTGACATCATCTTGATATTCATCAGCGACATTATCATCATCGTTGACGTTTCCTTCCCCCCCTGATTCAATAGACTGCTCAGTTATGTCATTCTCTGCGTCATGAAACTCTTCTCCGAGATCTAGATTTTGTTCACCTATATCTATGTCAGTTTCATCGACTCTTTCAATGTTAGGTATAACAGGAGTATCTCTCAAAGCATCTCTACTGAGGTCTACTTCAATTTCATTTTCCGGACTGCAAACTGCTTCAGGGTATTCATTCATTGAAGTCTCTAGTGCTTTTTCATCAAAAATAACGTCCCTAGATCGAACTAATGAATTTCTCTCCCGATTCCAAAGTCTGTATCCGTCATCATTGTCGTATCCAATTAAAATGCACCGTGTAGCTTTCTTTTGCAATTTCTTTCTCTTCTTCTTTGGTACATGTGCATAGCAAGGTGAACCAACTATCCTCAGGTGCTTTATCTGAGGCTTTTTGTTAAGCCACAGTTCATAAGGCGACTTGTGTTTCACTGAAGTACGTCCTGTCCTGTTTAGTATGTAAACAGCAGTGTTTACAATTTCAGCCCACAAATTCTGAGGAATCTCCTCATGCGCGTGCATCATTGCTCTAGCAGATTCGACTATAGTGCGATTATCTCTTTCACTACACCCATTTTGTTCTGGAGTGTACGGCATAATGAGTCTTTGCTTTATTCCAGCTTGTCCAAGTAGATCTCGTACTTTCCTGTTATCGTATTCACCTCCATTATCGCTTAAAAGCTCGATAATAGTATGTCCAGTATTTCTAGCCTCAGACATCATCTGTTTTAACTTTTCGGGAACAGATTCAGATTTATTTTTAAGGAAGTATACATATCTGTATCGTGTGAACTCATCCTTAAAAATTACAAAGTATCGATAACCGGAGACACTGTAAGGAAAGGGTCCACAGACGTCTGAGTGTATGCGCTCACTAGGTTTTGTTGCCTTTTCGCGAACACCAAATGGTTTCCTGTGCGCTTTACCAAAGATACAACCTTCGTATAAATCTTCACTGTTAGATGTCTTTACCCTTAACTCCTTTTCTATCAATATTTTGACATGTCTCTTGTCTTGATGTCCCATACGCTCGTGCCATAATTGCAGCGTATCTCCATGCTCAATTAAGTTGATTGAAAAATCATTACATATGGCTTTGCAGTCTATTTTGTACAAACCGCCATACCTTTGCCTTTTTCCTGTTAAGACAACCTTACCATTGACTTTCATGGAACATGTTGTAACCCGTGACTCAAAAATGCTTAAGGGGTTCTTGTCCTGTGTACTAAGCACAGAGAAAAGATTCTTGCTAATCTGGGGAACATACCAAACATCTGTTAACAAAAGGAAGTCACGTTTTCCTTGAACATTGGCTTCTACACGGACTGTGCCTTTTCCAACAGCCTTTATAATGTTTCCGTCAGCCGTAGTTACTGTGTGAGTTTCACTAAAATGCTGAAAATCTTGAAATAGATCTCCTCGACTTGTGACGTGATGTGTTGCTCCATTGTCAATGTACCAATGATCACAATCACGGTTAGTACTAGAATCTGTTGAATTCACCGTCAGTAACATCAAGTTGGAACTGATGTGAGCTTTATTTGCCTTCTCTTTCTTGTCATTTTTTGGGCAATCCTTCTTAAGATGTCCAGACTCTTTGCAAATAAAACATTTGTACCTCTTTTTATTTGCTGGTCTCTTTGGTCATTTCCTTTAGCAACCTTTCTATTTGTTTTTATATAAAGCGCACTTTCGCTCGATTCAGCGTTAGCCATCGCATTCGCATTCGCTTTTTCATGTGCACACAGTTGGGCTGTAAGGTTGTCAACTTTTCTTCCTTCTTAGACATCAATAGCCAACTCGACTTAAAAGAAAAAAAAATTCCGGCAACGTATCCAGGATCTTGCAAATCAGGAGAACTTCAGGCATCTCAACCTTCTCCTCTTTGAGCAGTTCTTCCTTCAGACTGTGCCACAAATTCTTCAATTTCGAGACATGAGTCGACGTGTTGTCTGACGGATCCCTTTTAAGTTTGAAGAAATCCAAACATAAGTCGTAGAGCCTGCCCTCGTCAGGACCCTCATACAGCCTATGGAGTTCTTTCCATACTTCTTTGGGAGTGGACCAACCTTATTACTTTCCCTAGTGTTGCATCCGTTACATTGTTTGTTATTAGCAGTAGGGCTGTACTCTCCAATGTAACAAAATCTCGTAAAGTTTTATTGTATATTTCAACTTCGGCATCACCACTGCCTTCCGCAGGTTTCGCCGGTTTTTGTGCCTTACCTTCCACAATGTCCCAAATTCCGTTTATGCCTTTTAGTAGGGCAACCATTCGGTATTTCCAGGCGACCCAATTGTGGCCATCAAGTTTTGTGATCTGTATTTTTGAAAGCTCTATTTTACACTTCTGGGTTCTGGGCCCATAAACTTTTGAAGATTAGAGTGGAACAGAAGACGAAGTTTATCCAAAAAGAAATACGTATATTCACAAATAACACAAGAACAATATTTACAATAAAACATGTTTTAAACAATCATGAGATTCATTTTTTCTTGACACAAGTGACCATCAATAGGTATACAGTTGCTAGATAACCAAATTGAAGTTCCAATTTTAATACCAACAACGCCAAATGCATTTATATTAACTATGTAATACAATAATACAGAATATTAAAAAAAAAAAAAAAAACTCCTATTATAACAATTATACGAGCCCCGATGCAAAATAGTTCGTTTAGTGTGAAATTTTCTCTGTGAGATTTTTTCAAACTTCATTATTTTTGTATATCTATATAAAATATTAAGCTGTTCTACTATCACATGTCGCGTTACCTATGCCATATTTTAATTATGAACCAATAAACTATTTTAGCTTTTTAAATTTATACATATCCTGTTTTAAATTCGAAGAAGTTATAAGCAAAATAGTTCGTCTAATATTGTAAATCGATGCAAAAGAGTTCGTCTATCGGTGAGTTAAATAAGATTATTCCTTCTTTGTACAATTATGTTGCATAATTTAAATTTGTAAAAGTAATTCTGTGTCATTTGTCAAGTGAGACAGTATAAATTCTAAAGATTCATTTTTTTTTCATTAGTTTTCAAATGGGTCGGGGCAAACCCGTGTGTGAAAGCGAATAGTTTGTGGGGTCGATGCTGGCAAATCAAGTTACCAAATATCTAAAGACTTGATACTTCCCAGGTCTACAATCCAATCTATCATTCAGCACTATAAAAAGAATAGAACGACTTCTTGTTTGAAAAAAACTGGTCGACCACGCATCACAAGTGCAGTAGAAAACAGAATTCTGAAGAAAATTATCAAAAATAATCGTCGTGCTCGAGCTGGAGAACTCACGGTGCAATGGAAGGACATGATTCACAAAGACGTCTCAGTTGATACAGAAAAGAATGGGTTACGGATTTTACACCGCTAAGGAGAAACCACTGTTGACTGCTATACAAAAGAAAAAGAGGTTGAAGTTTGCTCGTGATCATTTAAATTGGACTTCCGATCAGTGGCGTAGTATCATTTGGAGTGACGAGTCCACATTTGAAGTGACAGTCGGCGATGAAAGGAAAAAAGTGATTCGGAACAAAAATGAGGCATTTTATACTGATTGATCAAACGTAAAGTGAAGTTTCCGGCGTCTCTTATGATATGGGGCTGCATGTCTGCACAAGGTGTTGGTGGCATGCAGTTTGTGGATGGTTCTATCAATGCTGCAAGGTATCAAAACCTTTTGGAAGAGAATTTACTGCCCTCTATTCCGTCACTTAAGCATCAAAATTCCTTCATTTTTCAACAGGATGGTGATTCCTGCCATACTGCAAGGACAACAAAGACTACTGGCGAAAAGCATTCCTACAATCGAATGGCCATCTAAATGCCCGGACTTGTCGCCGATCGAAACCCTGTGGTGGAAAATGAAAAAAGTTCTCCGTAAAAATCCATCAAGATCGAAGAGCGACTTAAAGGCTAAACTCTTGGCTGTCTGGGAGTCAATTACGCCTGAGGAGTGTGCAGCGTTGGTTGCAACCATGCCTCTTCGCATTGAAGCTGTCATTGAGAGCAAAGGCGACACAACTAAGTGGTAGACGAACTATTTTGCGTGAGTGACAAGGGTAGACGAATACTTTTGCGTTATGTTTTTTAGAATATTTTTTAAATTTTATATGTAAAGTCATGAAAGAATTTCAGTTATGTTAAAATAAAGTTTAAAATGTTCCTCAAATTGTGGTTTACTTTTTATTAAACGTTCTTAATTATTTTACCAATATTCACTTTCTATATTTTACGCTTTGCACTACTTTCCATACTAGACGAACTATTTTGCATCGGGGCTCGTAGCAACTAGTCGCACCCCCCGTGTGACGTTACTCACAGTTCGACGGAGCTCGGTACGGTACGCACTATTTATTAGGCAGGCACTCGGCGAGCCTATATCCCATTGATAAATTTACGCACACTGGTGTATATTTTCGTAAGTATGAACGGCACACAATAGTGACATGGTTTAAATTATTTATTTATTAAAACTTTATGCACAAGTAAAAAAAAATAATACCGTACAAAGGCGGACTTAATGCCTGAGGCATTTTCTACCAGTCAACCTTAGGGTGATGCAGAGAAGACACATGGCAGGTGCAACTTAAGGGATAGATATCACGAATATAACTACATAATACAAGAATAGATACGTAGATACATACATATAAATAGAATAAACTTTGTCAGGAGAAATAACGATCGGTAGAGGAGAAAACGAATCCAGCAAAATATCAGCGCTGGGATGTTTCTGCCAACTTCTTACGTATATGTTCACGTGCCTTCAGTTTAAAAGACAACCGACTGGTCGCCGTCGAATTATGGGGGCTACAGCGGCTGGAGCTGGCCACCGCGTCAAGATTTAATGAATGAAAAGTATTGAAGACCAGGGTTCCCAATTTTTGGACAATTCCCCAAATTGCGGGGAATTTGAGAAACAGACTACACACAGACTTGATAATTTCTTTAATGACTACTAGATACAATTAAAAAAACAGGGTGGTATTGTCGAATACCACCCTACCAAACCTATGACCTATTATTATATATATTACCTTCCAAAAATATGATAAATTGTAAGGAATAGCAAAAACCCTATAAAAATAATTAAAAACTTCATTTTTTTTTTACTTTTCTCTTCATTTTTGGGAAATTTCGCTTGGTTTTTGGAGAGTTAGGAAAATAAGTTTCGGCAACCTTGGACTGTATTATCCATTACGAGAATTAATCCAAAAATATGATAATTCATCTCGTACTCGTCATTTCAATCTTCAAAATCATGCAACATATAGGTGGCTGAGTGGCTGTATACACACAAATAAATTATTTTGTTTTCCGTGCATTTTGTTTAATACTTCCAGTGAGTGGAGTGAGGGATATATAGATTTGCATACTTTTCATTCCTCGGCAAAAAAGCATGAACCTTGAATAATGTGGTGAGTTTTGTATTTATAACTTTTGTTTTTACAGGATTATTTTCAAGGTTTTTTTTTTCATATATTATAAATCAATTTTGAGGGTCATCATATGTAGGGCGACGCTGTGATGTTGCGTGAATTAGTTTTTTTGTTTTTGGTGTCAGTATGCGTGGCCTACCCTCCGTGGAGAACCACTGCACGCCACTGGTCACCATACAAAACGGACCATGAGTCAGACAGAAGCTATCGAAACATACGCTTGCGATAGTAGTTAGGTACGTAGCTCACTAGCATTTTGAGGTGTGAAACATATGTTTACATTCAAATTATATATATGTTTTTGAGTCTATTAAAATTAAAATTATGTCTCAAAGAGCATATTTAACATGAAATATGTTAGTGGCCAACTTTACAGACTCTCTAAAAAGCGTTTGAAAATTTGTGCTTATTAGTGATAAGGAGTTGAAGTCATCACTAAGATTTTCATTAGAACTATAACAATAATTTTCATTTCTCTATTCACTAAACATACCTACCAAATTGTGACCCACTGCGCTAGCGAGTAATTTTTCGATAATAACCTATGGTAGACGTACTGGTATTCAGTTGCATCCGGATAGACTGAAAGCCGTCCCCAAAATAGTTGGGAAAAGGCAGGCAGATTGTTTAGATTTTTATTTCTTACTAGCTTTGCCCGCGTGAATGTCGGTAAATATCCCACGGGAACGTACTAACGGGATTATAAGGAAACGAACCGATCGCATACCTCATTGCCGAGGAAAAGGTCATTGACTCTTAGCGCTGCGCCCGCCGTCGTCAACCATAATTATTTTGTTACGCGTAATATGTGATATCTTTTAAAGTATTCATTTAAATTATATTATGTAAAGGCATGTTTTAATCTAAATTATAAAGTGAATGGTGCTATACATGCGATGGTGACCAACCTGTCGATGCCCAAAGATGCTCGACTGGCTGTTCATAATGGTGTGCTGGTGCCTACACTTATGTATGGGAGGGAATGTTGGGCGTGGCAAAAGAAGCATGAAAGTAGAGTAAATGCTGTGGAAATGCGTTCCTTGAGAAGCATGTGTGGTGTGACTATAAATGATAGGCTGAAAAATGATGTGATAAGGCAACGGTGCGGTTTAAAGGAAGATGTAGAGACAAAAATTGAAAAGGGTATGCTTAGATGGTTTGGTCGTGTTGATTTTGACCCTTGAGTTTGTTTCGCCGTTTCTTCTCAGGGGTAGTCAGATAGGAAATGTAGACTCCATCTAACGTAAAATTGACTCTGATGTCCTATTTACAGAATAAACAATTTCATTTCATTTGAGAGGACGAATGAAAGGCGACTAACAAAAGGTATTTACAAGGCAGATGTGAGTGGAAATGCCGGGAGGGGACGCCCTAGAAAGACATAATAGTGACCTCATTAACGATGTTCTTCAAAAAGGTCAGGTGCGTAATGCTCGCAACCGGCGAGCGTGTATGACCAGATGTATGAATTACGTTCATACATCTGGTCATACACGCTCGCCGGTTGTGAAGCAAAAGGAGTATTTAAGGAGCGTAGCAGGTGGCGTTCTATAGTTTCTGCCTACCCCCATGGAAAGAAGGCGTGAGTTAATGTATGTATGTAATCTAAATTAAATGCCCAATTTAAATAACATTTTATTGGGTAAGGATTAGTAAAATACCAGTTAAAATAGCTTCGGAAATAATGAAATATTTATCAAATTCTGAAAAATAAAATTGGTTACTGTGGGTCATCCTAAGATGATAGATATATGTTATCGCGGAAATAAAAAAGAAAGAGTGTTTATTGCGACTCGCACAGGAATATCCCTAATTAAACTAAACATACTCATAGAAATATAAAACTGACGACTGACTTTTTTATTCAATTTCTTAAGATGTACAATACTGTAGAACACACATTTTATGTATCTCGTAAGGTTTACGCGGCGCACGCCAGTAAAGCTCTCAGTCGGCACGATTTTTTCTGACATCAACAACAATAATCGTCATATTTCAGCCAATTTATACAAAACCCAAATAATTGTGCACCTAACCTTCCTCATTAATCAATTCGGTAGTTTTTGAGTTTATCGCGTTCAGACAGACAGACGGACGCGGCGGGGGACTTGTTTTATATTAAATCAAATCAAAAGTCATTTATTCAAACTAGGCTGAGAATCAGCACTTTTCGAACGTCAAAGTTACATAAGACAGTCCCCCAAAAATGCCCGCCCTTCATAACTTCCTAGTGCTTTAGCTGGGAAGAAGTGGCGGAACAAACTCCCCAGCAGCACATCTGTCTATTTACATAAACTTGATTCTATACAAATCGTATGCAAAGTAATTAACATTACGAAACACAAAACATTAAATTAAATTACTTGCCATATGTTAGCTAGGACACGCTAATATACCAACAAAACAATGAAAACTGTACTCAAGCAGATAAAAATTACAACATAAAAACGTAAACAGAACTTAATACCTAAATAGAAGCCTCCAGGCATAAAGAGCGTGCCCGCCTACATAAGGCTATTGCTGTAACTCGAAGTGAGAATTGATAAACTAGCACCATCGAAGTAAAATAAATAAACAATTACTAATAACAATTAAAATCATGATCAGCAAGACGACCAGTCACCACAAGCAGCACCCGTTCACGAGCATAACGCAAACATCAGCCATCACCCCCCTCGCCATATTGGAGGCTGGAGGCAACCCGAGCCCCGACGCTACCGCAGGCAGTGACATCTAAGGGAGCTTGACGAACTTGCTGCCGGTTGCTCAAGCAAGAATAGTATAATCAATTGTCGAGGACGCTAGCTAACCACTTATTGCAATACAACTCATAAAAAAACACATTGTAATGAGTAGATTATGTCACTAATAAATTAAAATTTAATTAAATTAAAATACATTGACTCAAACACACACAGTCAAATAAAAAATAATCAATTATATAACCTGTCAAAAGGTAAGATAATTCTGGAGAAAGAACATAAACATTGTCTTTAGTTAATCACAGCGACCAACTATTCTTATCGTTTAAGTAGTCATTGATGCAATAGTATGCCTTTGAACAAATACGTAAGGATATTCTTAGGTCTTTCCTGTAAAGCGCAGAGACGATGGGCTACTTGTCCGCTGGACAAAAATGGCCGCAAGAAAATGTCCGGTAGTCTGTGCTAAGTGTGCGTTATTGCTAAGATTTTCCATACGTTCTATCTTCTCAGATAAATTGTCTACCGTTTGCTCAGCGCCTAAACGAAAATAAGCTAGTGTATTTAATTCCCCATTAGTCCTTGCTTTAGTGGTCGCAAGCGTGACTTGTGAGCGTAATGTAACTGGATTCAAATCGGCCCAAATTCCAGACAAAAAAATCATAATAACAACCCGTACTCTGGATTTGTGCCCGGTTAATGGCAATAGGGATGCGAACGATTAGATAGATGCGAGTATGTGACTTAAATCTTAACTGACGAGATGTTATCTAAGTAAGAAACGATTTCCGCTCACAACCTTAGTCATTCATCTCTTTTTTCAGGTAACCTACCAAGAAACAGAAAGCCAAGAGAGCGTGTTCAGTTCCCGCGTACTGTGCCTGCCTCTCCTCACAGTTCTGTTGGCGGCCGACGCGACTCGTGCAGATTATGTGGTGTTGGGAGGTAACAACGCGCTGCCTGCGCTCACGCATCTGCCCTTTGAGGATGAAAGGCTGCATTTACAGGTGAGAATGGAGTAGCATAAAATACCTACATAATCAGCCTATAATGTTCCCACTGCTGGGACACAGGCCTCCTCCTCTGTGAGAGGGAGAGGGCCGTAATCCACCACGCGGGCCCAGTGCGGGTTGGTAGATGTCACATGTCTTCGAATTTTAGGTTCTAGGACATGCCGGTTTCCTCACGATGTTTTCCTTCACCGTTTTGAGAGCAAAGATGATGAAATAATGTATGGTAAATCAAGCTAATATGTTGTAACTAAACTACGCCATTTTTAATAAGGGCGCTAATTATTAACTTTACCTCAGCACATTTAAACCCAGTTTTTCTATTTTTCATTGGAAAGAAAGAAAGGAGAAAGTACGTTTATTTGCGCTTATTGGCTTCGTAAACCAGACATAATATACTAACTTCTAAGGACCCGCAGTAAAATTGGTTCATAGACACTGTGAGTAGATTCTTCACAATTTATTTTTTATAGAATACTCAATATAATTTATCCTTACTACTAACTGTGAAGATGAAAGGATCTGTCCTTTAACTGTCTCTGTCTACTGTATTTTGAAGACAGTCCTCTTTATATCAGTCTAGTTCGTCCCACAATCATTTTTGGGCCTATTGCGAAGAGTCCAAGTACCCTGTAGTGGGAAACTATGATTAATAATGATGTATGTCTGCTGCTTTTCAACGTTTATCCCGTAAGCTCAGTTTGAGGATTAAAATCGTGTGGATTATTTTTAACAAATCATTCTATAATCTCCACAGATGATAGAAGTACAATTCAACAACGACACAACTCGCAACAAGACAACTAACTATCTCCTCACAAAGAACTACACGGTGGCCGCGTCCTTCGACACGAGCGTGATGTACGCGCTCAAGGGACACGTGTGATCGCGGCACGGGGCACACGGTAGGTGGCGCTAGTGGTATGTTTAGTTGGTTATGGGCAATTTTGTCATGTATTAATTGGATTTTTAAATGGGATGTTCTGTATTCCGTAATTTCGTATGAATAAAATAGTTGGCAAATCCCTTATCAAAAGATAAGTGATGTTACAATAAATTCCGTGGCATATTTATGATTTTTTAGTTTTCTAAATGTTCTCTAAATCAAAAATAATTACTGTTGTTATTTTAATTTCATAATTATGATATGATGCTTAAAATTCGTTGACTAAAAATATGTTTATTTTTTTGTTTAAGTTGGTAAACTTGATGATAATCGAAGATAAATGAAACAATATGATTAACCGCTCAGGCCCGTGGCTCAATAACGTCATCTCTCAATCTCAAAAAAAACATTTTTATTCGATAACTACTTTCAAATCGCGCGCCGCGAGGGCTCCTATTCGGAGCCATTGGGGCTTTATCGGTTAAATGTTGCAACACCCATATTACACTAGCGCCATCTACCGACGAACTCTCATATTAAGAGCACAAAAAAAACAAAAAACTATCCTAACTATTAATGATTTACTATTAATTTTTACGATTCTCAGTGAACTACGAAACTTCAATTTTAATTTAATATGTGATTTAATTTAGTTGTAATTTTAAGTGATTTTAATCCAATTAAATGATTAATTTAATAATTAAATCGACCTGAATTGATTGTGTATGAAAACTACGAATTAAGGGGTTTGATAAATCTGCGCCATACTTATGCGTTTAGCGTAATTTCCTGAATGTTGTTTGGTCGTTTTCTTTGTCTTTATAAACTTATGTTCTGTATCAAAAAAAATCTCAAAGGGTTTCGTAACCACATAACATAGACTTTGGTTAACAAGTATAAATAAAATCGTGCATTTTCTATGACAATACGATTCATGCCTTTAATAAATATTAAATAATAATAATATTTTGCTTACGGGACCCTAAGTTAAAAGTCGAGCATAGTTAAAACTATGCTCGACTTTTACAGTCAAAGAATTACAATAGAATTACAGTCAAAGTGCCTTAAACACTTGAGTTTACCACGCTGTCTTACTGCTCGTCGCAACTATTTGATTCTGCACTGTTTTAACTACACCATAGGATAATTCTAGATGTTAGTTTATCTAGAAATGAAGGAAAGAAGTTGTATTTTTGATACAAGTTGAAAATTATCTTTAGTATAAGTTAGATTTTTCACCCAATACGCAGTATTTTTTATTAAATACATTTTAATTAAAATAAGTTTTCGAATAAAATGAAAATGATTATGAACCGTCTCGAAATGAGTATTATTTTTGACATGACATGTCTTATTTCACTTATTTTTGTATTTTTTTATAAACATTCAACTTGTGTCAAGTTCCCCGTGAAGAATGCGTGTTGTCGGACTGACAATAATAAAGACTTGTAATAAAGCTAAAATTATTGATGTATTCACCTATTAGTGTTAACGCATAATAATCTGTAATTTTAGAATTATTACTATTCGCTTTGTTGCGAAAATTGATCAGTTTCTACAGAGTTTTAACAACTTTTCGACAGTGGCGATATATCTCCGATAAAGTTAATTGAAATCGAACGGCAATTAAAATCATTCTCTTACTATCATTATCACAGTAGTTCTAGTGGATATCAACTTCATGATTCTACTCAAAATATCAGGTACCGAAAAAAATGTCGGTGCTATAATTATCAGTATCGGAATATTATCGGTACTGTAGATACTTAACACTTATTAAACTCAACAATTGTATTAAAATACCAGTGATATTATAATTAAATACGATGAATTTGTTACAATTTTGTAGAAATGATAAAATAATATCAGCAAGGCAAGGTTTGTGCTGAACGGTTGTTATTGAAGGTAGCTTAGTACTATAGTACGCGTACCGCGCACCACACCGCGATTTAGATAGAATAAACAATTATATTAAATCCGTTTAACATATTTATCGGTATAACTCTTCACTCACAGATTATTGTAAGACTGGAAACTATTATCGGCATAATATTGACATATTCTTACTACGATAATAATATTATCACTGCGATAAAATATTCTCAATAATTATATAATTAGGAATGAGTCCAGAAAAAAATCTACCAGTGAATAATACATAATTTGTTACAACGATAAATAAGTCAAAGGGATACATTTTTTTACTCACGAATTCTGAGCGCTTTAATCTCGAATTATTTCACTGCCGTTTTATGTCCGTTTAATTATTGCCCCATATATGTTTAAGTATGTACTACAATTCCATCCAGCATAGTTTTATTTTAATTTTTATTGAAAAACTGAGGTATAATTGCATAATTTTGACCTGATTTTGTATTTTAAATTAGAACTGCACCATAAGCTATTTACTGACTTGTATTAATAATTATAAATGCTATGATCATTCTGCGTGTTTCAGGGGCGTTTTCTCAACTAACAGTATTACAAATAATAAAAAATGAATATCTAATTACTCATTTATCTAGGGCATCTAATGTTAAATAATTATGTTTATAAAGTCGTGGTGCAGTTTTCCAATTTTATATTTATTATTGTCGTGTTATTGAGTAGATTTTTAATAATAATTAATCATTGTAATTAAAGTTAATGATTGATGTCATTCCATTTGATTCTATTTAAATTCCATTTTTTTAATTTTAATTATTAATAAGACTGAATAATATCGAATATTTTTTGTAAATCTCAATGAACGTAAAGTATTTATTTTCCGAGTTCAGTAGTGATGTCACGTCAATGAATTTGAACTGAAATTAAGTAAATAATTCATTAATTATATTAATTTTAGCGTACATAGTTAATTTTAAGTATATTTTTATTTAGGCTTAGTTCGAATGCGCTCAATTTTTCACGAATAAAATTTAATGGCTTTATGATTTTTGTTTGATTTATAAATACCCAGTATGTTTATTGTATGTCACAGCGTCAGCCGAGAACTCACAACTTGTACAAATGTGCATCTGTATTTTATTAATTTCGAGGACTTTCATTTGCTAAAACAATGGAGTAGAAATTAAAAAGTGTTATGGTCAGTCTCAACATAAAAAGTGTATGTTCGGATGTGGCTACGCAGAAGTATCTCAACCGACTTCACCTTACACCTCCCTTTTTTTTGGGTGGGAAATCATCAAATAACTGCTCCCGCTCTGGGCGGAGCGGGAGGGTGTGTCAGACTCTTACTGGTTAAAACCCACCCGTATTCCTTCCGTTGCCTGTGTTGCCAGGGCCACGGTAACCCTTTGTACCTTCCCGTGACCCCGGACCTTACACCTCCCTGGAGTCATAATAAATTGTTACTAGGTAATTGGGTATTTCTAGATTGCAGCTGATATCAAGTTGGACAAAAATATAAAACAAATAAATAATTAAGTTTTATTCAATACATTCCTTGATTCTACACCGTGTCGAAACATCCGCCACACACCAAAATCAACAACCAGTTCATTATACATACAGTTGAACAAAATATTACAATTACATAATAATTAATAATATGGGCTATTATTTATTACAATTGTTGATGATGCCCGCCGGCGATGCACCCAGGTGGGGTTTTTATTAAAATAAAATCAATTTCTCAATAATAATCGTATTATTACACAAAAATAAAATATTTAAATAATCATAATAATTGTGCGAATAATCGTAGTAATGACACTCAACACATAATTATACATTTTATGATAGACATTCTAAATTAATATATTATAAACTAATAAAATTCGTTTCTATCGATTAACTACGAACAAATGATTTAAACCATAATTATTGCTTCATAAATCTCCATTATGATGAAACCAATGGAAGAACTACGAAAATTAGGGAATAATTATATTTACATACATCCCAAATTACAGATTTGAGTTCATCACGAATTATTTTTCCTAAAATGACAGCAATACTCTTAATCCATTTCTGTATTAATTCCAATAGTTACCTAATAGTTTTATCGGGTGATTAAAACAACAACTACTGTCGGTCAAATACTTAAGTTTGCAATCATTTCAATAAGAGATCAATCCATAAAGTTAATACTACGACGCCTAGTTTTAAGGATTTCATTACTTGTGATGACTCAATTTGTATGTAAGATGAAACTATAACACAAAGATCGTATAGAAATACCAAACAATTTAATTTCGAAATAAAACTACGCACCAAAATTACAGAAGCACTCTAAATTCATTAAACATCGGTATGATTGAGTCTCAATGTTTCAAACTATAGATATATTTTTGATGGGCATGGATACAGTAAGTTCGTGAAACCTACAGAAAAAAAAAATGTTGACTACATTGATATTTATCGGTTGTAGAAGCTGTTCACTCTATGCTGTTTGTAGTGGTGTTCTATAGGAATGGCTAAGCTTATTGTTAGAGAAATCATGAGACTAAATCAGACTGGAAGTGATATCAATCGGATAATTATAATGCGCCCGCCACTACAGTTCAGTGAAAATAAATTTTGATACTTTGGTCCCAATTATTGATTATTTTTCGTAAGACGCATTATAAATATGGTGATCAAATATACATTAAAATAAATTATATTTAAATGCTTTCTGTTCAAAATAGTCGACTGCTTTTATATTGTGATATTTTGCGCTGAGTGGTAGAAAATGTACATAAGTTGGTAGTAAAATGCCATTTCGAAATAACAGTCAACTATTCCAAACAGACATTATAATATTAAGCTGCCAAAACACAACGCTTGTAGTTGTAGTAACATAAAAAAACGGAATGAATTAAATGCATAGATAAATCAGTGCTATGAAATAAAATTGCTTTAAAATTTCAATTATTACATACAAAATAATAGTTTAAGTACAATAATAATAATAATAAACGATATATACGTGATAATCCTACCAGTATACGAATTCATTCCGTATCTCAAACTCTTTTTTTTTACGTACGATTTAGTTTTGCTCGCAATATAACATTCATTTCAACATGATTTTGAGAGGTACCAATAAAAAACAAAACAGTGTTGTCTCCTACTCTGGTTTAATTTTATTTTGAAAGAAAACTACACAGTCGGTTTCTTTTAAAAGATCGACATTGAATATTCAAACGGTATTCATTTGAGCTCATTAATTTACGAAAAGACACCTATTGTTAATGTTAAGCTCATTGTATGTAAAGCATGGGCAATACATTTTTAACCCGTTACATTCCGAGCAAACTGAACAAGACAGTACGTACATACATTACTATAATACAATATATTATTAATTATTGTAACACTTACATCAAAAACAGTAACACTAAGAGTTTGACACTACACATCTGCTACTTCAAGCGGGTATAAAAAATATTCTATGATCTCGGATATACCCTAGTTCACACTACAACCTGATTTCGTGATAAAATCGTCAATCCTATGGAACTTTATCGTCGGTAGATTGTTCATTTCATCTTGATCAGTTTCAGAACGATAAAGTCTTTACAGTTTGTTTATGCCTCGTGAAATTAACTGTTGCTCGATTCGAGGCAGCCTCTTAATTCGAATAATGTATTATCTCTCCAGCATTTTCTCTTAGATGGTATAGACATTCGATCCTACTAAACGGATTGCACATACATACATATTACAAGATTGCTTCCAATCAAACTTGCTATTCATTGTAACTCGAGGCATAAAAGTTGCTATCTGCGAGGCTGCCTCGGTACGAGCAATAGATGTACAAAATATATTGTGATGAGTCTGTTGTCTATCTACTCATAATCAATGAGCGGAATAATTAGCTAATATTTAAACTGAGCCTTATTTATCAGATAATTCCTTTGGAACGGCAGTTTATTTATTCTGTTATGTATAATATTATTACTAAAATTGCGTGATGTAAGAAGCTAAAATGGGAATTTTGAAAGTGAAAATAAATATAACATTTGTCAAGAAATCTATAATTGTATTAACTTAACAAGTAGGAAATAATTGGAAGGAATGTAAACGTGAGCATTTTAGATTACATATAAGAGGTAAAAACCAAAATTTCACAAGCCCAAGAAGACAGCAATAATAAAACAGTTTTATAAGAATACTGATTAAAACAAACGTATTAGTTTTATAGTAAAACATATCAACAAAGTAATTTTAGGAGATTTTCGACAAACTCTGTCAAGTTATAATTATTATTGCGTTTATGTTTGTCACCCGTGGACGCAATGTTGTTATGTAAACATTTTATTACACTGAAGAATTAGCAAGAGATTTCAAAGAAGTGGCGCTCAACCTCTTGACTACATGAAGGTTACATGTTGCAGGCCGCATTATGAATACTTTTTACGATATGCAGGCCCTTATAAATACTTGCCACGTTTTTATATAACAGCGACTCTCTAAGAGAAGTAAATTCTTAAAGGATTTTAAGTTACACAACATGTATATTTCTTTGCGAACCTCAGAGCTATGTCGGTCACACCCCCTTTAAGCATAATCGATTTGAAAAAAAAAAATAGTTTTTAAGTAGTTTTCAAACGTAAATACAGATAGTTCGCAACTAAATGATAGGTCTCGCATTATTCAGCCCCTAGAGCGAAACAACACAAATAATATCAGGCGATATAGTTTGATATGTACGTACGTACATGCGTGGGTCGCGCCAAATTCATTATAATATCAAATTCGTATAAAAATTGTTTTCATTTCACTTTTAGAACTAATTTCCGAAACCCACTTCAATAGGTACTTTTGGTTTTGGAGCAATGGTACGTTTGTATTTGGGCACAAGCGGTATTTTACGATATTACCTCGTTGCGCAAATGCGGTACTTTTATTGTCAGATTAAATATTTCGATATTAATCTACGAATAAATTAGAGGAACTTTAGGGATTAGTCGTTTATTGAAAAAAAAAGCTTATACACATGCAAAATTAACAGGACACCTTATTCAAAATTATATTGTATTAACTAGTGCGAAAACGCACGAAAGATATCAATATAACGGACTTAATCTCAACTCTGAGCGGGACACAATTCAGTTAAAAACTAATGGAATAATCAAAATATAAAACAGATATTTCTCTCTACCATTGCTCCAACCCATATCTAAACCTAACTCAACCATTCTGGCACACATCTGCCAGTAACCAATATCATTGGAGGAACGAGTTCTGGTTCGCGAAGGCGGGCGCGGCTCGCATCATATTATTGTTCTGCCCACTTGGATTAACGAAATTATTGTTCATGATATTGTTTTGCATCATAAAGCCCGCCCCCATTGGCATTTGTGGGGTCATCATGGGGAGTTGTTGGGGAACATGGGCGGGGCTGTTCGGGCTAGATGTCAGCTGGTTCATAGAAGGTGCCGGGCCGGCCTTCGGGGACCTGGGCGCCAGCAGGTTGTCCACGTCGATGTTGATGGCGCCGGAGGAGTCGGCCCACGTGGCGCCCAGCTTGCTGCTCGGCTTGCTGTGGGCGTGGGCGTGGGCGTGGGCAGCGGCGGGCTTCTGCGGGTTGTTTGGTGTGATGGGCTGCAGGAGACCGGCGGGTGTTGGTTGGATACCTGTGTGGATTGTTGGATTATAATTACGGGTATTTCTTCTGCTATTTATAAGAAAAAATAATAATATTAGGTACAGCAAGCGAGAGCGTGGCTCATTCTTATTTTTCAACATCTCATATATACTTAAAAAAAACTATTTCTAACGAAACTCTTACGCTGTCGCGTACCGTTAACGCGAAAGCGTCAGGGTAGCCCGCGGAATTCAAATTTTCTTACGTTTTTACAATTTGCAAGTAAAAACGAAAGAAAATTTGAATTCCACGGGCTACCTTAGCGGGTCCTCCTCATCCCCTCGTCCTCATCTTTACTTGAATCATTTGAAGAAAGGGGTGGTTTTGCAATTATTTTTTTTTATTTTATCTCGCCTTCATATAGTGCGTGAGGAAAAGGTCAAGGACGCAGGTGTACTTCTTAAATACAACTCCATAAGTAAAGGAAACAAGTTATGACTGAATAAAACTACTTATTGTTAAGTAATTATTTTATTGACGGTGGGTTTAAACAGACACATAGATCATTAGGAATCACTACAATATGCTGAAATAGTTTCCATACTTAAAACTAATACAGGTTTAAATGGAATCTCATGGCTTCGCCAACCACCATTTAAAAATAAAAATAAACATTACACTTAAGTAACCAGGACATACGACGATTTAACGTTTTGACCGCCACAGTCATGTATAGATATATAAAATGTGCCCAGCACGCCACGGTCACGACTACATGACAGATTTATAAGGAATTATTCGTAGCTTGGCGCCGAGGGCACGTTTTTGCATTTTTGATGTGGCGGTCAAAGGGTTAATAATACGTTGATATTATTCCGTTTCTGCCAAACTTTTCTCCATTAATCCGAGCACTTGTCCAGCGAAAATGGCTGCTTCAGACTTAGGTCCGCCAAGTCGCATCGTCAGGTCTATATTATTCAAACAATCTATGAGCCAAGACCTTAGCTCCATCATAACATTGAAAAATTCCTGTTTGAGGATACTAGGGGGCAATGCGATCACTATGGAGGCTAGCAAAGACAGCACAGCGGTCTGTATCTTCGGATCGGGAGTATATCTCATGTATAGCACGATTCTGACGACTTCCCAGCAGTAGACTGACACTTTCGGACAGTTTTTGGATGCTAACACCACATTGCCGACCACAGATAAATATTTGAGCAGCAGAATATTGTCTATATCCTGTTTCAAATTGTGGTGGCTTAGAGTAAGCTGTTTGTGCCCGAAGCCGCCCAATAAAGGGTAGAAGAAACAATCTGCTACACTCGCGAATCGATTTTTCTTTGCTCTTGAGAACGGATGAGACTGCATTGTATGAAAATATCTCGTTTTGTTAATCAGTCGTCGCCTTATTATTTCTTCCGCCGGCACGTTTTTTTGTGGCTCACATATTATCTCAGTGTTTGGTTCAATATTTTTCTTCTTTGAGTATACATCAGCTATTTGGTTCACCGCTTCAGATAACACATCCAGCATGAATATCTTCGTGGCGATCGAATACCGGCCCATGTCCGTGTGGATCTCTTTACATAAATGTTCGGCCGCTACTTCAGGCCGTTCGCAAACGACCGCGACACACGTTTTGAACTTTATGCTATCGAAATTATCTACTTGGTATTTAGCCTCAAGGTGTACGAATAGATCTAATAATTCTGTGGCTACTTTTGCGTCTTCATCCCTCAGTTGCTTGTTAACTAACTGTTCTGCTACTTGTAGACTTCCTTCGAATAGTTCTACGTCTGACGCATCAACTATTAGTTCTATCAAATCTCGAAGGTACTTAGGATGTTTCTTAGCGCTTGCTGGCACGTCGTTACTCATATCATAAGGTACCAGGTCATCGTCCGAGTCCAAATCCTCCTGCTTGCCGTCTAGCGCATCCAGCTTGACCGATATTATAGTTTTAACTATTTCCTTAGTCTGTTCAGGCCCTTTGACAGCGCAGCTGACTATAGTGTTATGCACTCTAGAATTTTCGTCATCAGCGAATTTGCGAGCAATACTATCTAAGGCCCTTTTCAGATTCAAAGATCTTGGCACGTACTTCTCGGGACCTTTCCGCCTATGGTCTATAAGACATCTGTGTGATAGATCTTTTAGATTCCGATATATTTGCTTGCAAATGTCTCCCATGTCTTCGTATTGAAATTTTAATTCGACTTTATCTGATTCTAATTCGGACATTACTTTGAGTATGATTTCTATAGTTGCAGTACCGACGCATCGAAACTCTTGGGATAGAACATCTAAATGTTTCCCCATACCTCTCAGCAGTATATTTTTTAGCTCATTCGTCTTCCAAACAGATTTACTCCACAAAGACATGGTAACTCTATATCTGACAGCTAGGATAAGCAACTGAGATATATAGATATGCTCCATCAAGTTCGAAGTGTTTGCTAGTCTTACGTCCGCCCAGACGGTCGCCAGTCTTACGATCAAATCGTTCATATTTCCTTCAGAATTCTTCGTATACGACAGATAATACAACAGATTCTCCTGTATAGTGGTATCTTTAAAATCTTTAGGTTTTACATAAAACGGGATCTTGTAACTTAGTATTTCTTTCCAATCATTGTTTGTATCGAAATTATCTCCAATAACATTATATATTATTTGTTGGTCAGCTTTATAATGTATTGGGCATCTTTTTAAAAGAATGACGCACAGATATTCTACAGCTTGGCGAGCCAGGTGCCGCAGCAACGTGTGCACGAGGCGGCGCCGCACGTAGCGGCCGGGCTCGGGCGCGTCCCAGGCCGCCAGGATGTCCACGAAACTGGCTATGGCGGGGGATTCCCCGCTCATATAATAGTTGGTTATAATCTTTGACAGTAAGTGAGACAAACATTTTATGTTATACTGTGTGCCCTGATAGAAACTGCTGTCAGACATAAAATCGATCACTCTAATAACGTGAAAGATTAAATAGTAAGAATAATTTTCGTGAGAAAACCCTTTCGGGGTATCAGTTTCTAGTCTATTGGCAACCCTTTGCGGCAGTGTTGCCAGCAGTTGGACATAATTCTCCCACGAACTCTCTCGTTTGTAAACATCAGCAGGTTGATAATTAGGGCGACTACAATCAACTATCGCTGTAAATATCATATCACTTTTAATATACATCATAAGTATTTCTGACAACGCTTTTAACGTCACAGCTTCCCTTTCAGTCTTCAAGAACCCGCATAGACTGGACAATATTTCATGACTAACTTCAAAACTTTCTTCAACAATGAAATGGCTGAGTATTTCAAATCTGCATACCGGCCACTGTGGAAGTAACATCCTTACGATCGTAGTGAGCAGTTCTATGTACGTGTCTAGCACATCCGGTGTAAGTACGATATCTTCAATCTTGCTCAGCTTCTGCACGGTGATTGGTCCAGGCAGAAACAATAGAACTTCTCTCAGGGAGTTTTCAGCGTATTTCAGGTCTTTTTCAGTCTGAATGGCCTGTGTGTAGACTAAGCGATGAATGGCGAGTTTCAAGGCCTGCTGACACGCCGGGTTCGATTCGCCTGCAAATAAAAAAATCCTGAAAGTGTCCAAAACTGTTGGGTACATCTTTTATATTCACATGCACTTTTGTAACAAGAAAAACGAAGAAAAAAACGCGAAGTCGTAGTCTTATATCCGGTTAACAGTTGACAGAATCAAATACACGGCAAAAGGCCACGTCATGAATTTTCAATTGAAATGAATTGAAAACCGCGCGTTCAATTGATTTTTATTGGTTTTGTTCAACAAATGAAACGATAAATATTTTATAAGCGAAAAATCACGAGTTAAAAGTATTGAAGTTCAGTGACAAACGTTGGACTTATAAAATAATATATACAATATGTAACAAAAACCCTGTTGTTCCTTTTAGGAACGTATACATTTACCTATAAGCAGAACATTGATGAAAATATAATTTACTAAAATTAAGCATTGGCTAGTCGAGGTCAAAATCGACACATTCAAAAAATGTTTAGAGTATCTGATTTTACAAGTACATCTTTATTTCGCTAAATAGCCTACTAGCTCAGCGGCTTTCTTTGAATGCGACAAAAGGTGCCGCCAAAAACTCCCACCGCGCATGTTGGCGGGTCGGTACCACGTGCCGACCTACCCCGCCGCCCCGCCACCCATCTCCCTGCGAATCACTTCCTTAGTCAGTCTCCCGCGCAGCTTGCTTTCGAATGGATGTTATTGTTGACCTACGTAGTGAGTGAATTGTGTTTTGTTTACGGAAACGTTGACAATGTCTTATTCTAATGTAGAATATTTTAATATGTTGATGTGTCTTCGGAAATGTGACTGCAATTATGCAGAAGAACGCATACTCTACCAAGAACGTTTTGCGATCATTACCGTCGGCGATCGCATTCCAACGTTTGCACATACGTATGTACAATACCGGCAATGTGCACGGGCGAGACCTGACATCGAGCTGACGCAGGCAGACCGAGGACTTGAGACAGAAGTCTTGGACTTGTTTGAGCAAGTAAGATCCAACGCGAAGTACTCGCTAAGTGGGACACGAACTCGGAGTAAATCATATGCGCGTTAGGAGAGTACTCAAAGAAGATGGCCAGCACCCATTTCACTATTGTCGTGTCCAATCACTACTTCCCTCCGACTATGAGCCAAGAAGTGTAGAGGTACAAGGTGGTCATATCGAACAGCAACTCCGTGGCCGTCAAGTAGATATCATAATAAATTAATGCATTATAATGTAAATAGGTACATCAGGTTTTATGTGACAGACGCGGCGAATTTGTTTTTTTTTTAACGTAGTGAAGTGTTAAATGTAGTTTTATCAATTGTGCTTAAAAATACTGTGTAAACCAAGATTTTCAAAGATTAATTCGTTAAAGTGATACTGATAAACAACAGCTGACAAGGTCACGAACATGTGTAGAAAAATAGGTAAAAAAATCGGCGGAATTGCAGAATTGCAGAGGTAACAAATCGATTAAACATTACAAATATTAATAATTAAATATTTATTTTTTTTTTTTTATTGAAAAGTTTTTTCAAATTCATTTATTTTGTGTACACAGGGTACATACAGAAGATGTTATAATAAATAGGATCCGAGCTGTGTCCCGCCAAAAGGCATACAAAATATGAAGGGTTTTTAAGCATACATTTTAGAAATTATGTCAATTATAAATCATGTCAAAATTATAGATAAAAAATCAAATTAGATAAAGTAAAGAACCAGACTTACAAATCATTAATTATTTTATTTACTTTTTATAAATGACTTGCTTTATCGCTTAGTAAACCGATTCTTAAAACGTAAGTAGAAGGAACAACAGGGTTTTTGTTACATATTGTATATATACGAGTATATAATTATTAATAATTATTATTAATCATTTGAAATAAATGATAACAATAGATATACATGCACAAAGGGAAAAACTACTAACTTTCAAGTCTCATAAATATTAATGTCAAGTCATATTAGTCTGAAAGAGACTGATTCATACGAGTGATTACCAAACATTTTAGAAGTCCAAAGTTATTGTAATAATAACAAAAGTGGCTATCATTATACACGTTGGAATATGGTAACAAAACTTTTACCATGGATTCAGTACATAATTCTAGTAGACCTGAAATTTCAGGTTGGTTTAAAAAACAACAGCTACTTCATACATGTTTACCGTGTGTTGCACTTTTGTAGGCAACAGCAGTTTTTAATAAACTGACGGAATCTTTCAACGCTCGTGGGTCTAGAACTCTAGACTCATGTACTGAAATCGTGGCACTTTATAGTTTTACGATGTTCCTTCCACTGTGTTTATAACTTTAATTTCTACTTTCATTATCTTGACTCAAGTTTTCGAATCTGAAGCCTCGATTATGTGTAAAGTTTTGTTGGTCGAGAAGTGGCTCCGCGTCAGTTCTTGGTCGTCGAACGTATGCACAGACAGAGCGATGTGTCAGTCATGGTCATGCGACGTGAATCGTGAGACATGTTCCAAGTGATACTCATCACCTCAAACCATGATAAATAAATAAAAAGTTTGTTTTTAATGTTTTTTTCTTTATATTTAACTAATTCAAATTGACCTCGTATAACTTTGAACATAGTCGGCTATCTGCTGAGCGTATTTCCAGCGTAAGCTTTGATGTCACGTAACCGTGATTTACACAGCACAGACATTCAACGACCAACATTTTGTATTACCGCATTTAAAGCAAATAAATGAGATTTTTTTGTGTCTGTATATTTATAAGTACAGTGAGTGTATATACAACTGACCTGGCGAGAGTGTGGGCGTGAGTGCGCAGCCGGCCAGCTGTGACGTCAGCGTAGTGCCGGCCAGCTGTGACGTCAGCGTAGTGCCGGCCAGCTGTGACGTCAGCGAGGCCACGGAGCCCGCGTCCGGGCACAGCTCGCTCAGGAGCGCCACGTTGGACGACGCGCCTGGCGGGGTAAGGGACAACTTAGCTAGGTCTAGGCGACAGAATAGACGAATAGAGCATTTGACTGTTTTTTTTTTTATTTGATTTATCGATACCCACAAAATGACTGGAGCTACAGTTAAAAAAATGCGTTTTAAAGTTTATGCTAGGCAGAGACAGCATACTAGCACCGGACCTCACACCACGGAAACGAAATAGTAACTTCGCGCCATTCAGTACAATAATCATTTTGCGTGACACAGATAGAAGAATCATTTCAAAATCGTGTAACTAATAATAATTGAAACATAGTCGTTGGCGGCACTTATGAAAGGCCACAATGCTTCTCCCACAAAATGGCCGCTCCGTGATACAAATAAGATTGTCGTATTTGAATCCCTATAGTTCCTCAGTCCCAAACAGTGGTTCTACAGAATACGTATACTGTTAATATTGTAATGAACGAAAACTCACCTGCCGATGACATGCTGCTCGTATTAGTGTTCGAACTAAGCAAAGAATTGTCCAAATTCATCAAATTATTTCCCGTATTCATCAAGTTATTGCTCGTACTCATCAAATTAGCGCCAGAACTCATCAGATTATTGCTCGAACTCATCAGATTATTTATGTTGTTGCTATTGTTGGTAGACTCTGTGAATGCGCTAGAGAAATCGGCGAATCCGTCGTTGTTGTTCGCTGGAGGGCCGAATGCGTCGGTAAAGTCTCCGAATTCGTTTGATACTTTGCGCGGGAGTGGCGGCTCTTCGGCTCTGAAATTGAACCAATAATAAATAGTAATGGTACATTGTTTTTTTGATAGTGTAGAACTTGAGCGAAAATGTCCGAGCTACGAGGTGCATTCAATAAGTACCTAGCCTCATCGCCAGAGGGCGCTGTAGTTTCAAAAGAGTTTTACCACAGTGTAGCACATTCTTTTTTAATTCTTTTTTCAAATTTTCATTCCAATCCCTTCATTTGTTTTAATTTGACAACTTATGGAAGCGAACGTGTCGATCGGTTTTACAAAAATGGAAAAAGAGCAATATCGTTCGGTGATTCGATTCCTATTTTTGGAAGGGAAAACGCGCATCGAAATCAAAGAGCGCTTGGATGCTGTGTACGGTGACTCTTCTCCATCGATGGCCACCGTCAAGAATTGGTTCAACGAGTTTGCACGTGGCCGTACGTCGGTTTTTGATGAACCACGTCCAGGTGCACCGAAAACAGCTGCTACGGAGGAAAACATTAAAAAAATCCATGATTTCGTATTGGCAGATCGCCGATTGAAGGTTCGGGAGCTAGCTGAGACTTTAGGCATTTCAGAAGGAACAGTGCATCATATTCTTCACGAGGAACTCGGCATAAGAAAGCTGTCGGCGCGATGGGTGCCGCGTTTACTCACACCAGAAAACAAGCGCAACCGTGAGACCACATCGCAGACGTGTTTGGCGCTGTTTAAGCGGAATCCAGCGGAGTTTTTGCGTCGTTTTGTGACCGTCGATGAAACCTGGATCCACTGGTACACACCAGAGACCAAGGAGCAATCAAAACAATGGATCCAGACCGGGGAACGTGCTCCAAAGAAGGCGAAAACTGTAAAATCGGCCGGAAAAGTTATGGCCACCGTTTTCTGGGATTCACAAGGTGTGATCTACATCGATTAGCTCGAGAAGGGTAAAACAATTACAGGGCTTTACTATGCCGATTTATTGGGCCGATTCGACGCCGAATTAAAGAAAAAACGACCCCATCTGGCGAAGAAAAAAGTGCTGTTTCACCACGACAACGCACCGGTTCACACGTCTGCCGTTGCCATGGCCAAATTGGTCGAATTACGCTACGAATTGTTGCCCCATCCACCGTATTCTCCAGATTTGGCCCCTTGTGACTTCTTTCTGTTTCCTAATCTGAAAAAATCACTCGCCGGGAATAGATATGGATCGAATGAGGAGGTCATCGCCGCCACGGAGGCCTATTTTGCAGAGTTTGACAAAAACTATTTTTCGGACGGGTTAAAAAAGTTGGAGCATTGCTGGGCTAAGTGTATCGAACTAAAAGGACACTTTGTTGAAAAATAAATTGCCACTTTTCCAAAATTTTCGTTTACTTTTTGTAGGCTAAGTATTTATTGAATGACCCTCGTAAGTCTATGATTTACAATGTTACATAGCTCTAAGTGCAATTTGTATTTACTATTTAGAAATTAAGAATTTGAAACATCAGAATAGGCATCTAAAATAATTCATGCTGATAAGTTCACACTTCACTGGCCGTAAAGCAAACAGTTACGTGTTTGACAATCGCTATGAATAATAAAATTATCAAGGATATAGAAAGGACCTCAAAAAAATTACAATGATCATTTTATACATAAGTCTATACTGTAAGACAGGATTGTGAACAGTGGTGGCTAATATAACGTATAGCGCAGAAACTTAGCACGCCCCGTGCGGCGCGCTCGGCCAGTCGCTTTGTTGTTTTACTTCGATGGTGCTAGTTTATCATTTCTCACTTCGAGTTACAGCAATAGCCTTATGTAAGCGGACACGCCCTTTATTCCTGGAGGCTTTTATCTAGGTATTAAGTTCTGTTTACGTTTTTATGTTGTAATTTCCGCTTGAATACAGTTTTAATTGTTTTGTTGGTATATTGGCTTGTGCTAGCTAACTTATGGCAAGTAATTTAATTTAATGTTTTGTATTTCGTAATGTTAATTACTTTGCATACGATTTGTATAGAATCAAGGGTATCTAACTAAACAGACAGGTGTGCTGCTTAGTTGCGCTACTTATTCTCCCCAGTTAAAGCACTAGGAAGTGGTGAAGGGTGGGCGTTTTTGGGTGACTTTCTTATGTAATTTTAACGTTCGAAAAGTGCTGATTCTCAGCCTAGTTTGAATAAATGACTTTTCATCGCACATCATTGTGTCCATTTAGATTGTTGCTGGACAAAACGATAATATCTCTGCGTTTAGACAACGGCGAGTTTTGTATAACGTATTATAACCATAGGCCGCTATAAAAACATATTTTTTATAGTCTATAACGCGTCTATAATTTATGATGGATGTAAACATACACTAATTATGATAGCATAAATTTGTGGCAGACCATAATTGATGATTTCATCCAGCAGACAGCTACATACCTAGGGTCGAAGTCATCCAGCACAGAGCCGCCCGTGGCGAGGCTGGGCGGCGAGGGCGGCGCGGCGCAGGTCTTGAACAGGTCGTCCAGCAGCTCCGCCTGCGGGCGCGGCGCGGGGGCCGGGGCTGGCGCTGACGAGGACTTGCCGTAGGAAGCTGCAGCACCTGGGGAAACGGAAGATAACATGTTTAGCTTAAAAAAACCGGAGATTAGAAACTGATTGATACTGGTCTTATTAAACGAAGACCTCGTTTTGTATCTTATTACAAAACTGCACACTAGACCCGATGGTAGTCAGTAATTGTATTAAAAACTTTACCGGTATTGAAATAAAGTTCGAAATACAAAACTGGCTCAGAAGTTTTTCGGTCAATATTAACTAGGTGGCACATTTCCTAGCTGACTGAAGAAAGGCTGAAACGAACTCAAGAGAACGTGCTATTTTATAGTCCAGACATTATATTTTTAAGATATTATGCGAGTCTAACTAACGATGCAGGGCTATGACTGGAAACCCTTTAGAAGAAAAAGCCATTGTAACTTTGATTTGGCCTGTCCTGCTATGTTCTATGTTAGAGGGTTTGGTTTCCGCACTTAGTCCTTCAGGTGGAGCATTGTGCGTGGGCCATGGCGGCCGTTTGGTGGTTATTTCAACCACCTACCTCCCTCCAGAAGTTGATCACAACTCCTGGTCTGTTTAGAATCTCTGTATAGGATCTGGGTGCCCCGAGGGTTCCTGTTCTAATGTGGGTGACGCCTGTGCATTCGAAGAGCCCATGCGCAACGGTTTCCTCTGCCTCCATGCAAGCTCTGCACAGGGGGCTGTCTGTTATGCCTGTTGTGCGGAAGTGTTTGTTTAGCGAGCAGTGGCCCGGGATGGTCCCGCCACAGGCGCAGGCCGCTCCAGTCCTTGGACTGTCTGCAGCCCGGTGCCGAGGACCACCAGCTCTCCGCTTGTGTGTGGGTGAGCTCCTGTAGCCACCTACGTAGCTGGTTGAAGGGGATGGGCACGATCGGCTCCGGTCTGCAGACTGACGTGCCGGAAGTTCTCCTGGCTAGTCCGTCAGCTGCGTCGTTGCCCAGCGATCCGCTGTGTTCTTTTATCCATTGCAGTGTCACTGTGTTGCGGTTGAATACCGTTATACGTTCTAGCGCATTGTGACATTTTTGTGTTAGTCTCGAAGTACTGTGTTTTCTCCTTGGGATTGGAGAACTGACGCGCTGTCGGAGAGTATACGTATATGAGTGTCCGTGACTCTCCTGGCTTCTATGGTACACGCCGCTTGTATAATGCCCATACACTCTGCCTGGTAGACGGCGTTGAACATTCTTAGTGGGCTGACCTGTTCCACTATATGGCATGTAAAATATTTTTATTTGATGTACTCAGAAAAGTCTTACCAAGATCAATCTTCTTGACAGGCGTGTTAGATTTCTGCTTGGCGGGACTCTTGAGGTTGATACTGAAGGGTTGCGGCGCTTTCCGTTCGCTTCGCTCCGCTCTGTCGGCTCGCTCCGCTCGGTCCACTCGCTCGCCGTCGAGCGAGCGCGCGCGAGGAGGACTTGAGCTTACTACTTCTGAGTCGCGGTATACGTTTTCTCTGGAAAAAAGGGCAAGAATATCTTATTATTTGTGGTCAAAACACATGTGAGTTCGATAAAATTGCTCTAAAAAACACGATTGCAAAAATAAATAACTTTTGAGATTCAACCCACAACATCGTACATGACAGGCGAGGCCTTAATCACTGGGCCATCATGACATGGCACAATAAGAATGATATAGGAATCTACGCTTTTAAAATGGACTACCTTCAACTTTTTGACCAACTGGCTAGGTTACTTGACAACCAAATGTTCGTATAAATGGTTATACAATGGTTAGCGACAGCAGCCCACAGCGCGCCGCGTAACGTTTGGCTCGGCTGTACTTACTTCTGTGGTCTCCGCTCTCGCGGCGGTCCATGGCTATAGTCTCCGTCGGAATCTTCCCTCTCATAATCATCTTCATCATTCCTCTCTTTTGGTTCCTCTGGAAAGTGAAACAAAACTTATTGGAATGTATTTTTAAGCAATTAAAAGTCTTATTGACAGACAAAGACTGTGTCAAGAGAAAGTCTTTCTGTTAGATACTAAAAAAAAAACTAACTATTGGCGTTACACAGTACTCAGCAACACCAGAGGTTCCAAGTACGTTACCAGAGACAACGTTGGAATGTATTATGTGCCATATTGTTACTTCAAAGCAGAACACTCAATCTGCCTTCCTTTTCTCAACTATGTTGTGGTCAGCTTCCAGTCTAACCAGACGCAGCTGAATACCAATATTTTACACGAAGGGACTGCCTGTCTGCGCTCAGCTCAAAGCAGAACATTGTGTGACAAAAATAGGTATTCTGATAGTACTTCCCTGGACGAACTCTACTACAAAAATTGCTGCTAAACTAACTATTGATTATTTCAAAACAAACACAAGGCAAGTGTACGCACCCCAGCCCCCCGCGCCGCGGTCGCTGTACTCGCCCCAGCCGCCCGCGCCGCCGCGGGTGCCCATCACCACGGCGTCAGAAGACATGCCTGCGGAACACATACCTACTATTTATGAATATTTAAGTTCTTCCCAAGGAGCTTATGGACAGAAAGCACTCCAGATATATTTATCTGGAGTGCTTTAAAAGAGTTCTGAGTCTTTTAAATTGTAAACGTTATGTTCAACGCATAAAGTTTGTTTCTACAAACTTTATGCGTTGAACATAACGTTTCTTATGCATTACAGAAAGAACAATCTCGAAAAGAACACTGATCTGTGGTGGGGTAATTAAAGTTTCAATGCAAACGGTGGGCTCGCCGCCAGTTAGTTAATGAACAAGAGTGAGCAACTGACCCTGACCTATATACTTGTCCTTGTTCTTCTTCGCCTTCTTTCGCTCTTCGCGCAACTTCTCGTCGTCCTGAATGAAGTCTATCAGCTCTCGCACTTTGTGCCTTATGTTTATACCCTGAAAGTTTATTATTATCAATTATTATCCTCCTCCGCGACAACGATTTATCGAATACTAGCGACCCGCACAATCACAAATTCCTTATTCCAAGCGTAGTGTCATGGCATTGTTACCTTCGTCACAAGCCTATTTAATGGGATTTAAATTTATTCAATTGTGACTATTAACGGGCAGGTATCTGTTAATACACTTCTCACCTGATCTTTCCCCACATCATCAACATATGTGTAGTTCTCGAGTGAACGGAGGTCGTATATGTGTTCCCGCGCCGATGTCACCACCCTTTCAGAGCCGTTACGTACCAAGTAGCTCAGGAGAAGCAAACACTGAAATTAAGTCATTTGTTTCTATAGGTACATCTTAAAAAAACATTTCTAAATTTTTAAACTAAATGGCGCCGATATTTCTTTCTGAATGTCTCTGAGAAGAAACGCTGAAACAAACATAGAGGTGGCGGCAGTTACATCGAATATTCATTATTGAACTGCATGTTGGTAAGCACAACAATAATGCTGCCATAGTATTGCAATCAACTGCAAATGAGATAACACATAACATAACATAACATCACACCTTGTTTCCCCGAAGGGTTGGGCAGAGGTATACCTGTAGTACACCCACATGTCGCCAGTTATGTTTAACCTCATGCTCGGCGGTAGCGCTTGCAACCACTAGACCAACGCGGCAGTAAATGAGATATTCCTACTAATTAAATTGTCCGTACACATATTGGTCATGTCCAATAGTTAACTAATGAGTTATACTTAACAACGTTGAAGACATTGTTCACGATAACTTCACACAATGCACTTAGTTAATCTTTAACGCCTTTGATAATGAAAATGTATAATTTTATCAACGATATTTTTATTTATCGTAACGCGTTTACTATGTCGCCACTCTATTGTTAAACTTTTACGATGTTCTGGTCAATACTTATTTAGTTCTAAACGCTATAATTAATTTACTAGCTTCTGCCCGCGACTTCGTCTGCGTTTACCGGGATAAAAGGTATCAAATGTCCTGACCCATGTCATGCTCAAGCCATGTGCCATATTTCATACAAATCCGTCCAGCCATTTTAACGTGAAAGTGTAACAAACAAACAAACTCAGTTTCGCATTTATAATATTAGTTAGGATTAGGATAGATTGATTAATAACCAACGTATATTTACAGTTTGCACCACAGATGACGTAGTTACAATTTCTATATATACATTTTTTTATAATTCGGGATGTGTTGTGGTGGGCCTTGAAAGTTTTTAATTTTTTTAATTAACTCCACATACTTCCCGGGAAAACCTTTCTGTTTTCCCGGGAAGTATGTGGAGTTAATTCGTGCTATGTACAGCCAATCTTGTACCTATGTCCGGTCGGCTGCTGGCAATGCCGACGGGTTCAGAGTGGCTGTAGACTTACACCAAGGGTCAGCGTTCCTTACTTCTTCCTGTTGATTATGGACGCTCTGTCGTCGGACATACAGGAAGAGGTACCCTGTGTATTCTTTTCGGTGAAGATGGACCTGAGATCTAGAGCAAATTGAAGAAATGGCAACAGAAGCTGGAGAATGTTGGCTTAAACATCAGCAGAACCAAAACTGAATATAATTATGTTCTGCGATTTCGGCGGTCTCTCCGGTTCTGGGGCCATAGCGCTTGATGGCGCGCTTCTCTCACTCGTCTGTTCTGACTTTTGGTATCTCGGTTCACTCGTACAAAACGATGAAGTAGATCGGGCGGTTAAACATAGAGTTACCACTGGATGGATGACAATGCACGGTCACGGTGACAACCTGCGACTCCCGCATATTCCCCTTAAACTTAAGGGGAAGATATATAAAACAATGGTAAGACTTGCTGTCTTGTATGGATCAAAATGTTGGGCCACAATGCAGCATGCATGCAGCTGAGATGAGAATGCTAAGAGGGATGTGTGGTCTGACACGAATAGATAGCATAAAAAATGAGTACATAAAAGGAAGTCTGAAAGTGGCACCGGTGACTGAAAAGTTGTGCGGAATCGATTGTCATGGTATGGGCATGTGATGCGGAGGAATGAGGAAAATGTAGTAAGGAAAGTCTGGAGTATGAATGTCGATGGCTATAAGAGTAGGGGAAGACCAAAGAAACGATGGATGGACTGTGTGAAAGATGATATGGCTAGAAAGGTGACTACCGAGAAGATAACTAATAGAGAACTATGGAAGAAAGGGACATGTTGCGCCGACTTCAAATAAATTGGGATAAGGGCAGGAGAATGATCGAGAATTTTTAATGGCTACTCCATTCGTCCTAAGAACGGGTCGGTACGGAATGTGTTACCGACTGACTTTTAACTCTTAGCCATCCTGGCAAGGGTGAATTCCTCAGATGATTGAAATCCTTTCTGGGGAACTGAAAGTTAGCTGGAATATTGATAGATTAGGTCTCACCTTAAAAAGTGTCACATCACATCAGGGGCCAGGTCTACTAATTTACAAATGGTCTCGCCATTGTGAGTTTTTGACAGAGTTGTCATACAAAATCTGTCATAAACCACTGCAACGTTTAGACTTCGGCCCCTGACCTGTTGTCGGTGGGACTGCTAGACGTGCCTCACCTTGTAAGTCCTGCGCCAGTGGCTGCGGTTGTCGTGCAGCATGCGGCGCCACAGCATGGACATGACCTCGGGGAAGTGCTCGTACGTGAACGTGGCTAGTGCGAGCTCTTGCATCTGTTGGCCGGTGGGACCCCACGCCTCGTCTGATGTCGCTTCGCGCACCTTGCCTTCTACTTCCGTGTAGTTCATTACTACGTTTGTGCTGTAACAAAATGGTTAATGTTAATGATACTGTTATGGCTTAAAAGATTTTCGCAATACGTCTCGATTAGATCACAGTACTATTTGGATCAGTACCCCGGTGCTCAAGCTCACAGTTCTATTTGATTTTTAAAGATTGCTACCAATGTGGGTTGCAAATATTATTGTAGGTATATATCTATTAAAACTTTATGCACAAGTAAAAAAAATACTGTAGCAAGGCGGACCTAATGACATAGACATTTTCTACCTTAGGGTGATGCAGAGACAAAATATGGCAGGTGCAACGTAAGGGATATAACTCGAAAAAGAATAAATACTAATACATAGATACATATAAAGTATAAACAGGATGAACTTTGTCGGGTTTGTGAGAAATAACGATAGGTAGAAAGGAAAACGAATCCAGCAAATCAGCGCTGGGATGAATCTGCCAACTTCTCACGAATATATTCACGAGCCTTCAATTAAAAAGATAACCGGCTGGTTGCCGTCCTGATGAGATATTCTTGTAATTTCTCCAACATTGTAATAGAAGTGGGTCACGTGGTACAACGGACAAAGTTATATATGTATATAATATATTTAAGTAAAACTAAAAAGCTTGAAATAAAACAAATTATTTAAATTAAATATTGTTAAAAACCCGACTGCAAAAACATAACTGAAATGAGGAAAACAAGCATTAAGTATCATCTATAGAATGTTGGTATCGCAGGCCCCCGGACAAACCAATAACCTGAAATATGTTGTAACTTTTGTTTGTCCCCCCCGCGATAACAAAATTCTATAGACATACATACATACATACATACATACATACATACATACATAGAACATACAACAACATTACCCTCCTGGGGCAGTCGTGTAATAAAGTGTGAAACAAAAACTGAAAGTGGCCGTATAAAACGAAATGACGCGTCGACAACCAATAAGTTGCACCGAGATGCAACGTGCACATAGATTAATATTAACTACCATTTTACAATCAGCGATACAAACAATTTATGTATTGCATAGTTGTATCGTACGCAATCGCAAATGTCTTTCACTGCCATATAAATAAAAACAAGTGATTTCATTAGTATCTCTAACAATTCACAGTAAAGTGCGAAAACTGGTCACTTTGATTTCGATAAGATATTTTCCGGAACTAAAACAAAGTGATGTCGAAATAATGTGATGGGTGATCATCTCCTATATTTTAGGTCGTATCATAATGCAAAGTAATATCTTAAAAAAATACAACTCAAGCCACATAGGTTACACAAACAAGACATCAGGCACGTGTCTGTGCTCATTGTAGGATCAGCGAGCGCGATGCGATGGCGTACCTGTCACAATAACAATGACTACGTCACAGCTACGCCGCTTTACACCCTGAACTTTACTATACTTTACGGTTTATTGTGTGGAAGTATTCAGCTGTACTCAGTTCTGATACCATGAATGAATACTTTAAGTCAGTAGATTTACACAGATAATTTTAATCGCGACTTCAAATAAAATAAATTATTTTAAAAACAAAAAACCCGACTGCATAAACACAACTGAAAAGGGAAAAACAAGCATTATAATCTATATAATTTTGGTATCGCAGGCGGGGACAATCAAAAGTTACACCATATTTCGAGTTATTCGACTGTCCCCGCCTGCAAGACCAAAATTATATAGATTATAATTTATAATGCTTGTTTTTCCCTTTTCAGTTATGTATGTGTTTATGCAGTCGGGTTTTTTGTTTTTTAAATAATTTATTTTATTTCAAGCTTTTTAGTTTTATTAACATATATATTTGAAAATTAGTCATTACTAGCTTTTATTTGATGGGTACCAACATTGTTGCAATTAATTAAAAAAAAAAACTTCCTTTCCTTCTTTTTTGTATTTGCAGATGCAATTTATAAATATTATATAGCCTATAAAAAAAAACGCAATAATAATTTATTTATAATAAATAATACTATATGTATAATTTAAATAAATATTAATGTATAAATCCAATATATGAGTAGTAAAAATTATATGTACACAATTAGTTATCAGCCTACCTACCTACACAAAACGAAAGAGAAGATTATTATTAAAATTGTTTAACAAATATCTATAACAGCCCTCCTCCTAATGTTTATGTTGTCATGCCCGACAGGGCCCACAATGCTCCAAAACGAATGTATGTCTTTATGTACCTACCACCTAAGTTCACATTGTGGAATGCAATAAACGTATTGAGTATGTCACTCCCACAATTAAGACGAATCTAAGGACACCTCATACGTTAAAATCCATCAAGCCGTTTAGGCTACAGAGCGTGCCAAAGAAATAGACATACATACATACATATATACATACATACTCTTGAAAAACATTACCCTCTTGAGGCAGTCGGGTAAAAAGGACGTGGTTTAGCATTGAACTTTTTTTTTTCCATTTAATTCAAGGAAAAGCTGATAATTATTTTGATCCAGTCGTTTCTGGTGAAGTCGTGAATGCCTTTTTTCCTCGCCCGTGAAACTATGACGGCATATATTCCAAATAAGGACCAATTCACAAATAGGTAATACAAATATTTTGGTTATCATCAGCGAAGCCATTTCGTGATGCGGATGTACGTCGTTAAAAACTAATTTAGTTGAGTTTAGTTTCTCTTTGCCCAGCAGTTGTATGTCATTTAAAAGTTGATAGTGTACTCTGCTTATCCTCAAAGGAGCAAGGCGTTAAGCAATTTAACTTTCTACGGTGCTGCTGGTGCTTTAATACACGTCATCATACTTTCATTATTATATCCTTAACGCCTATTTGGGAGTAAAATGAAACCGATTGGTGCTATCGATAAATGGAACGATTAACTGTGGTTTTAGTGGATGGAAATGTAAAAATCAGAGAACAAGGCAATAATTCTGAAAACTATCCAATTAGTTTTATATTTGCTACGTTTTGTATCTGCATTAAGTCCGCCTCTGTACATTTGTGTGCGTAAAGTATTAAATAAATAAATATAATTAGGTACTTATAAACTGGTTCAGATGCCAAGAAAAAGAAAATAGGGCAAAATTTTTATTAAATTGGAATAAGAACAGGATGATGGTGTTCTCATTGGTATTATGATACTTTCCCTTATGGAGGGGTGAGGAGGGTTCCTAGGGATGCGCTAAGGTAGCCGCGAAAAATAGGTCAAATATCCTTAACCTTTTCACCGCCACAGTCATGTATTAATAGAAGACAGACCAAAATGTGCCCAGCACGCCACGGTCACGACCACATGACAGACTTTAAGGAATAATTCGTAGCTTGGCGCCGAGGGCACGATTTTGCACATTTTTGACGCGGCGGTCAATAGGTTAATTACCTCAAATCCCACCTCCAAAGAATTACAACTATCACATCACACGTCATTGAACTGTTTCAATAACTGTCCGACCGCAACACTTACGGGAGATCAACAAGTTATTCGCATGCGAGGCGTTATGCAACCCGTAGTGAAAGGTTACAACAAGGTTGCCTCGATGCAACAGAGTGGGTGAAGTTTGTGGCAGATTTGTAACTGGAAGAATGATAACAACCGTATTTCGGCGGTGGCGAAACTTTGGATGAAGCCTAGTCTACGGGAGGTGGAGGCTAATCTGTGTGGGTATTGGCTTTCTAATAAAATTCCAGGACAACAACATCAGTACCTGATTGAAAAACAACACCTGTTATAGGCAAAATATTTTTTTTCCGAAACGAGAATCGAATGTGAAAACGTCAGCACGAAAGGTGACTTTTCGCCACTGCGCCATTTAGAACGTCAAAATTGATATATCAACAAATCTATTATTTCTAAAATTAAATGCAGCAAGACAGAATGTAGAAAATTGCGTAAATATTGAACCAAGAAATCTCTTCCCACGAACATGACTACCAAAGTTCATTCACTAGATTGTAGACACCATGACTGCCATTAGTACCTATGAGAAATAATGCACCTGTGGCAGTAAGTTACTTTATTGATACACGCGCTTGGTCTGCGACTTCGTCCGCAAAAAGAATTTTCGTAATCGGATCAGTAGTTCCGATGTCCCCCCCCCTACATAGAAATTCACAAATGTTACCTCTTTATAATATTCGTATAAACTAAGCTATAGGGAAAACGTTAATGTAAATGCAATAGAATGTATTGTAATGTATCCGACTTTAAAAATAACACGATCATTACATTTCAAAAGAGTAACGTTCTGTAGTTTCTACCTGCTTGCACCCTAGGGAAACAGTCGTGAGTTTATGTATGTATGTGATGGGTAGACACATATGTGTCTGTCTATGTACTGAATGAGGTTAAGTGGGGGGTAAGCATATAACCAGCCTATTTTTTCGGCTTGTTTGTCAAACTCTACAAATATGGCAATACCATTATTACATTTTAATTTATTTCAAGTGGCTGAGCGACTGGGTGCGCGGGTTCGGTTCCCGCACGGAACTAATATTTGTATGAGTAGCAGTAATCTGTTCAGGGTCCGGCGCGATGTTTATTTACCCGAGATTCAGGAAAAATCATGGGCAGTTGAGTAAGTACCCCTTTATTTTATTTTTTTTTCATTTATAGTAAACAATTCGTCTTTTAGTCAAAATGAAACTGTATTTTCATACCAAAAAAAAGCGAAATGAAATTGAAATCGAAACCAAAACTCAATACTTAATAAAAATATAAGAATCTAAACACGAAAAATTTTCCTTTCAACATATGAACATTATAAATTAATTAAGAAATAACGATAAGGAAACTAATTCACTTTGATTTCCTCAAACAATAGGTAGGTATTTGCTTGAAAGTAGTTGTGGACAATGATTACAAAAAGAAATAAACCAACAACATGAGTAGCACTTGACATTGTGTACATTCTACATTCATGTTTTCTTTCATGTACCAGATTGTACACATTGAGAGATTGGTCACACGTGAGTGTACAGACTGGAGACTGAGGGTGAATTTCACCAATGAAACTAAATACGATTATCACACCTAAACCCGTTTAAGAGCTGTGATTGTCAATATTCCACAACAAAGATGCATTGACAATTCTTGTACATGGTTTAGATGGGCTGATCGCGTTCAGTGTCTTTCTTCTTTTTTTCTTTTCATTGGTGACATCCGCCCTTAGTCTGGATTTCTGCCCAGTTGATGCATTGACCTGCCCCCTATTACATAGGACTTAAACATAACTGGCGAAATATGGTTTTACTATAAGTACACCTTTGGGTTTACTATAAAACAATTAAAAGAAAATAAATTGCATTTTATGATTGCCACATCATGAAATGCAAATATTTTTATCTTTCATACTTATTATGTAGGATGTTGATATCTTCCAAAACAAGAGAAATAAGATTTGAAACAAACATTGTAATAAATGGTAAACTATAGGATTGAAGTGTCGCCAGAACTGCATCGTAATTATAACAATAAGATTAGTGAGACTAAGACATTTTGGAGAGAAGCCAAAAGAAACAAACAGTGGAATATAGATGAAAATATGTTCATTATTCTCTGTTTATTTTAAGATTAATGTTAAATACTTATTTTAGAGCTTGTTTATCGAAAATATGCTTGATCATCATAATCCATAAGGATAACCTCCTGCCCTTATTTCAATTTATTTGGGGTTGGTTTCATCAGCCATCATTATTATTATTTATTTATCAGTAAACTTTATTTCAGATTTTAGTATCAGTCAGTGTTTGAGTTTCCCCCTTTCTAGCCATATTATCTTACACATAATAAATCTATGGTTTCGTAGGTCTTCTCCTACTCTTATAGCCATCCAAATTCATGCTCAAACCTTTCAAAACATGGTTGGTTAATTTTAAGAACTAATAAAATTACTGTCCATTTTACTTTTGACATTAGGTAAAACATAAACAATAAGTTACTTAGATATCTTGAACAACATTATTTTGTATGATTAGGTATGAATGTACAACCATATTAATTAATTTTACTTTCCACTGCCTCTATGGACAGATATGGCAACTCATTTCACTGTGTAGGTCAATGGTAACAAACAACACTTGATTATGTCAATGGTGAAATTCCAGTTCAAAGTTTAGTTGAATTGCTCATGTGTGGGCTATTATGGTAACTTGTACATTTTTTTACTACTAAAATATTAAGGGGACTACAGGACCTAAACACAAATTTTGGAAGTTTTATAATGGCTAAAAGTATATGATCCACTGCAGTAAACAAAACCAGAAACAATATGATATTCTTCTGGATATATGCTAAGTAGATAGTGTGCTGAAAACATAATACAACTAATTTGAAACTATTAAAAACCATACTAATATATATGCAATTATTCTGATTTTTGTCAGATTATTCTACAAGCAACATATTAGCATAATACAGTGTTTGAATTTTTTTATCCAAATAATAGATTTTTTGTAAATAGATAATTGCTTCATATTTTGCAATAAATTACCAGCATTGTCATTGTGCTTCTCTTTCTTTTCTAAGCAGTCCGACAGTGACCGCGCTTTAGGTGTTGTCAGCCTCTTAATATTCTCATGTAAGTGAATTATTATATTCGTATGAGAATAAACTTATCTCAAACCTCAAAATGTAGTGCTGGGAACATTTGAATGGTAATTTAAAAAATTTAGTACATTTATAAGAAAAAGAAAAGGGTGTTTTATTGTAATTCTTTTATTAGTTAATCCTACTAAGAATATCTTACTAGAACCTTAAATACATCCCAGCGTAATAACAGAATTTCATAGTCAAATCTTCTTGTATATGCAGCATCAATCCTGGCTAGTTTTCCAATGTTTGATTAGACCTTTTGAGGAAAATAGTATGAATGAATGACACTTTCATTGTCTCCATATTATCATAAGGTAAATATTATGTCTGTACGTTATTATATCGCCAACCAGTCTTGGCCAAAGTGTGGTGATCAGTGCTTGTGCCTTCTCTATATGAGGAGAGGCCTTTGCCCAGCATTAGGACAATAATAGGCTGGTTTTCTTATTGTGTTAGCAGTGAACCTAAGTTTTAAGAAATGACACCAGTTTGGAAAGTGCTGAAATGTGAAAACTGTTAACATCTGTAGAATAATAAACCCCTTCTAATATTAACACTGACCATGATAATTAGTGGTAGAAACAAGTTTATTTCAGAGCTTGTTAATTTGTGACAAGTGACTTGTAATTTTAACATTGGTATAGTTAATTTAGTCAATTTATGTGGGGAGTTTGGACGCAAATTTATAGCAATGAATAAAGTTCAATGCATTACTGTAAGTCATTTTTCAGTTAAATTTTGCCGCCCAAAAATAAATAAAAAAGTAAATCGCGGAACCGGTACCTAGCTAATCTACCACATTCATTAAGTAAAGCGCTGTTAACGTCAATTTTCAGTACATTTCGTCTATACACTCCCTATCTTCATTCATTAAACCCACCGAGACAGGTTTTCAAAAACACTCGAGTACATCGTTCCTAAAGTTAAATACATCAAGATCTATGCAAATTTATCATCAAGGTTCGCAAAAAATGCAATAAATAACCACATTAGTAAAACAGATTGCTGTAATTTACATAAAAATTAACAAAAATGTTCGTGACTTACACTTTGTCCGCCAACTCCCGCACCTTCCACATGCTTATAAAACGGTCCATTTTTGCTGATTATCAATAAAACGATATTCAAAACACAAAATCACTGTAATCTAAAGAGCGTTAACATAAAAATTAACTAAAAACTCGCTCTGATGATTTGGCTGACATTATTGCAAAATGGCGAGTGGGCAAATGTTGCCAGGAGGAGAAAATGATCATATTATAATTGAATAAACGTAACATGTGTGGTAAAACGGAACGTTTTTATTACACGTGCAGCGGTAGTACATAGACAGTGTCGCCACCCCTGCACAGAATATTTTATCGTTTCCCCGTTTCATTTCAACCATCGACGCGACCAACATAAACATTGATGATAACTTATGTTTATTGCGTAACAAGCCTCATTAGACAGCTCGACTCCCAACTATGACTGTAAGCCAACTGTTAGCATTTGAGCATGGCATGAGCATTAAATTACAGGTGTAATGGTAAATCAACTCTCTCGCACCGAGACGTGAGGAAAGATTTGTAAAAAAACATGGATATAGGTCTCCCCCAAGCATCGCCATGACCTGTACTCTACTTCCCGCATCTGGCTAATTGCGAACTTCCTATGAAAACAAATAATAAAACTAATTATTTTCTTCATATACAATTTTATTTACATTGTTTACATAACCAACTAGGTATTACAATAAAGGCACCTAAATATAGAATCGACATCAAACTTTGCAATAGGTACATTCTAAAGGCCCGTATGAAATGACCTCAGTTCAAAGCGAAGAGAGCTTTATTAGCGAGTTTTTTAATGTAAATCTAAGCTTAGTTATAAAGTTGCAGTATCTCATAATTTAGAGCTGGTCTAGTGTCCCTTTTTTTTACAGTCAATCTTATCTACTGCTATCCATATTCACTACAAATACTAATCTTTAATTTTAAATGGGATTTATAACTGGCGAAATATAAAATAAATAAACTTCTGCCTACCATATCTGGGCAGCTCTTTAATTAAGCTTGATGTAATGTTTTATGAAACTATTCAGAGGACATTCTTACACCTGCATTAAAAAAAAATGATCCTACACAAAAAATAACTCCGAAAAAGGCCATTGCATACAGGTTCTATAACTTCAAAAGCTAAGCTGCCGTAATTTAGATACAACTCAAAGATAGTCCATTTTCTTTCTAATGAGATCACCCCATTAGGTCTAATTTTACATGGGACTTATAACTGGCGAAATGTTGGTGTACTATACACTTCCGCCTACCATATCGAGGCAGCCCCTTAAGCTGGATGTAATGTTTTATGAAACTATTCAGACGACATTCTTATATGGTTTAAAAAAAAAACAAATGGTGCTACACCAAAAAAACCGGCCATGTGCGTGTCGGACCACGCACAATGAAGGCTTCCGTAGTTGGGATGAATTTATCCCGAGAACAAACTTAACAACATTTTTCAATATTAGTTGAAAAAAATGATCCCCATACATTCCAAATGCTTAAATGTATGTTTGTACGCACAATAATGAGTGATTAACCATGTTATTTTAAGACCATAAGAATTCTTATAGGTTTTCCTGTAATCTATAAGTATTGAACTATTAGGTTTATTTTTTTTATTTAGGCTCTCAGCAGTTTCAGAGATAAAGAGGGGGGGGGGTCTATTTTCTTTGATAACTTTAAAACGAATTATTTTAAAATTATATTTGAAGTCCTCATAACAAGGCCTTTCATTTAATATATCACATGGTACAATTTGTAATTTTTTTTCTAGTTTTTCCCCCAAAGCGAACCCCATTTTCAAAATTCATTTATTTACGTTACACGTTCGTATTTGGGTCACAGAAGTTCATGTGTACCTAATTTCAACTTTCAGTCTAGTAGAGTCGGCGCAAATCGGCTGTGACAGACGGTCAGACAGACACACAAGTGATTCTATAAAGGTTCCGTTTTTTCCTTTTGAGGTACGGAACCCTAAAAAGAGCTCCGAAAAAGGCCATTGCATAAGGGTTCTATAACTTCAAAAGCTAAGCTGCCGTAATCTAGATACAACTCAAAAACAGTCCGTTTTCCTTCTAATGAGATCACCCCATTAGAAGGTCATACATCATTTCTTGGCTAAGGTGTCGCTCTGAGACTGGGCGCCGTAGTATTGCCATAGCTCGATCGCCTTGTTGGCTACTACTTCTTCACATTGTTCTGGTATCTGGAAAATAAAATAAAATGAAAATTAATTACAAATAAGGGAACGAGTTTCAACTGAGTGATGTCAGAAAGTAGTTGAAAAAAGTTTTTACCAGATAATAAAGAAAAGCTACTTAAGTGAGCACTAATAACTAAACTAAAAATGGTCACTCGTTGTTTTTTTTTTATACCAACAACTTTGCTGAATAAGTATTTTTCATTACCTCAGATACGCATTTCAGCACTTCGTCAGCATTCTGGGACCGCAGTATGTTTCTGCGTATCGTTACGATCAGCATAACAGCAGCAAAAGAGAGTATCTTTGGAGCCCCACTGCATATTTTGTCCCATATTCTGAAGAAGAGAGAATAAAATATTTGTTGTTGCAAAGTGATAAACAAGAAGTGAAGTTCCATAATAAATAATATTCTTACTTGGTAAGAGAAGTGTCGTCTAAAACGCCAGCAAAGCAACAGTTGAACCATTTTGTGAGTGGCAACACTTCCAAAGCATTTAAGTCAACCAGATGACTGGAAAAGAAAAAAAACACATGCACACACCATAGTTAGTATTATTTTATCTTCTTTGCATGACAGTAAAAATAAATTAAAAAGGGAAATTAAAATAATAACAATGATTTCATAGGACTGCATAGGACTTAGTATCAGCCTACCTCAATGGAAATTGGCGGTGCCTTCATCTTTGCTACAAAAATGTCTCAAATAAAGGAAGTAGTCATAATAAAATACCTACTTAAACAGATCCCCATCTTCCTTCTCAAGCATGGTGGTGAAAGCTTCCTTTAACTTCGACAGGTCCCTCTGCATGTTACGTACCACATCAGTCAGGCTTTTTGCCAGCCAGTATACATCCACCTCATCATCATAGAGTTCCAGTAGAGTATTCACTATCGGTATGAATGTGTCTGCAGACTGGAGAAAGAGTTGAATATTATTTCATTGTGTAAGGCCTGATTTTCAATGGCCCTGATAACTTTGGCTGTATGACAATTTCCATACAAAAACTGTCTATAAAAATTTCATATTTGTTCTTCAAATAAAAGTTATCTGTCCATATAATAATTGGCACTAATATAACGTGATAAACGGTCTGCAAAGCATTGAGAATATATTAGTGCTATTTTTTTATATAAATACAGTTAAAACCGTTTATGACTTCAAAGGGACCATCAGATTATGGTTGTTATAGTCGATAGTCATTATAACCAAGAACTGTGTTAAGTAAAAAGAAGTGCTGGGACCTCAAAATTTCGTTGTAATAACCGATACGTCGTTTTAAGTGATGTTGTTATAAATGGATTTGACTGTATTATATTATACATATATACATATATTAGTGATTTCAGGCTTACAGCACAACACAAAGAATAAAACACACACTGCAGACTTGCAGAGAAAAAAAATAAGTTAGAATTCAGGTCTGGAAGATTATGGCCATAATACTAATAAAGGGAAGAAATACCTAAATACATTACTAAAGTTGTTCAATAATTATCATAAGTCAGGCCAATATAAAATTATCATTATAGCTATACTTACATATTATAAATACTACTCACCGAGAAATTAGTCTCTGGGAAAAGTGGAGGCTTCCTTTCCTCATTTTCCAGCAGCCACATCTCCAACAGCACTTGACAGCGGGGAGCATCCATATCCACCAGTTCAAACATCTCTACGGCATACAACAAGTCTTGGTACTGCTCTGTGCGTTGTTCCATTACATATTGGTGTGAGTCTGGGTAGACAGGCAATATGTCTGGAAGAGGTGAAATAATGGTAAAAACAGAAAGAATATAAAATTTAAAAAAAAATTGGCTTTTTGCTAGTGCTGTGGTAATGGGTGTCTATAAAAATATATATACATAGTATGTGGTACTTAATTTTAAATAGTTATATTATGTCATCTTCTGTTCAATCAAAAATATTAAAATTGGTTGTATCCTTGTTATTTGGGAATTTGAGTAAGCAATAAATTGATATACTTAGTGTGTTTAATAACCCTAAGATGAAAATAAATTCTTTGATATATAGTCACTAAAATGATGGAATTTTGTTGTAATTAGTACAGAAAGACTGCTGCCTATTCCTTGAAGCCTTGGTCGCCTGTTGAATATTTCGCTGGTGGAAGCAGGGTTGTATTTTCCATGTATTGTATGAAAAATATTGTATTTCATTGCCAATAGGTCCCAGACCACAGTTATCATAATTTTTACGTACACGAAACTTACCCAGTAACACTTTCCATACTAGATTCCTGTACGCAGCAGGCACTGTAAACCTCAAACAGAACTGTTTTAGCTTCACTTTGTCCCAAGGTTTCTCTTTCATCAATATTTCAAGCGATTTCTTTTCCTCGACCCCCCGGCATCCGACTTTTTCGTAATACGATGATCGAAAATTCCTTTCGTCAGTCATCTCGTAATTTTATGGCCAATTTTCAAACTTCATTCGTATTGATTAAATTCTCCGGTGAAGTTCAAAGTATTTGATAAAGAATGTGGAAAATGGAAATCGGAAAATAATTACCTATTTATTTTGAAAACGATGCTGACAATGTCAACTTGACATTGATATTTTGATTTGACAGCGCAGCACTACAGATAAAGTCTGAAATCTTACATTCCGTATTTAATGGCACAAAAAGTTTAGTTTGAACGATATTTGGATGTGCCGTGCTTCACCGAGGCTATGGATGCCTTGGACTCGCATGCCCGAATTCATATCCACCCGACAATCCATCTTCCCAGTGGCGGTGGGATGAGCCGCTCTGCGGAGTATACCTCTGCTACCTACTACTGCGCAGCGTGCGCGCCTGTTGGCTATGGATAAGTGCGAGTCGGGTCTCTGGCTTCATGTACTACCGTCAGACCGAGAACTCATTTCTGCCCTGCGACTAGAAGCTCCATGTTGTTTTCCTCATCGCTGTCATTGTGACGAAGTTATCAACAGCCTCGTCTACCACGGCCTGTCTTACAGCCTAAGCGCGGGTCACGCGGCACGCGAACATTAATGACATCCTCCGACGAGCGTTTGTCACCTTCAGCATACCTGCTGTATTAAAACCCAATGGCGCTTACGCGACGATGGCAAGCATGGGCGCCGGCAAGTTTATTTTCAGAGGGGTGCATCTTCAGCTTCACGAAGCTCAATTACTTTTGGAGTTCTGCTTGGATATGTTATGTTATCGTTTGTCCATTCGCACAAGGAGTAACTTTGTCGACTTATGCAGGAAAGTTTAACAATTAACCGCTCAGGCCCCTGGCTCAATAACGTCATCTCTCCCGCTCACAAAAAACTTTTTTATTCGATAACTACTTTCAAATCGCGCGCCGCGAGGGCTCCTATTCGGAGCCATTGGGGCTTTATCGGTTGGTATATCCATTGCCTCATAGGTTTGAAAAAATCGTCTGCTCAACAACGTAAATACCGCAATAAAGACCCGGGTGATCTGTCAAAATGAAACCCATTCCGATCAATTGTCATTTTATGTGCGTTACGCAATTAGCCCAATCACAAATAATATCCTCTTGACGTTTGACTTAGCAACGCCTTGTTATGATCCCTCCATAGAACGTAAACCTTTTTGACGTCTACGTCAATTTTAACAGAATATTTGTTAATGGCTAGATTAATAGTTTGGTGAAATCGGGTCTTAGGACATAATATTTTAATTTTAATAGTTAATTTAGTATAAGAAGTTTACCTAGTGTATATATTTAATTATTTCAATAACAAAATTCTAGCCAATTTAAAATTTTGTTGTTTGATGCATTTTTTCAAAGCAAAATTTTCTTTCAAAATTTGTTAGAAAACCACTTTTATTTTGTTGAAGAGCGTATTCTAGTATGCATAACGATGCTTATTAAGTTGATTAAAAACCCTACCTGACATTGACGTATTGTAATTCCATATTCAAAATCGACCAAACAAAATAGTCTGGTTACTATGGCGATACGTAACTACGCCAAATTTCGTTTGATTTGTGTCAAACGAAGCAAATAAGAATTACTACGTATATGAATTTATCTGGTAAAAATAAAGATTATCGGACATAATTACATAGTAGAGAAACATTATTTCATAAAAAAATGGAGGTATCCGAAGCTTTAAAGGATCCTCAATATGTTGAGAAAAAACGGGAGGAATTGCGAATTTTCTTCCAGGATGCCAAGCTTCCAAAAGAAGTGATCGAAAAAGCTATTGAGAATGAGCTCAAACCTCTAACGGTGGGTTTAAATAGACCATATATAGCGGCTTCTCACCCTTGCGAAGTTAAAACTGAGCAAGAAGTAATGTCTGGTCAGCCTTTTACTAGAATAGATGACCATAATAAACCATTGACTCTAGAGGAAATAAAAGAGATGTTGAAAGACAACCCCATCATAGCCGAGAAAGCCCGCCAAATTCAGATAATGTCGCAAAACGAAGGCTTGAACAAGCAAACAGCTATACCCCTGAACGAAATAAACGTAACAGGCTATAACGATATGAGAAAGGAATTAGATGCTGCTAAAGGTGACAAAGAGCAAATTAACAAGTTAAATTACAAAAATATGCTTTCTTTAATGACTTCTGTATCTGACTACAAAGCAAAATGTACACATGAATGCAATGAAACTGGTTCAGAGCACAGTGAACGTGCCGGCTCTGATAGCGATGAAAAAGAATACGATGCGATAGAAAAGGTGGTTAGTCAGTACACCACAAAGTCCTACGAAACAAGGTATCAAGAAACTAAAGATATGTTAGGAAAAATGGCTGATAACTATGATGAGGCGGAATCATCTCAAGATCCTAAAGTAAAACACATTATAGAAATAGAGAAGAACCCGATACTTAAAGATTCATCTGTGCAGTTAATAAAAGGACAAATAAGGCGCTCAGCATTTGAGGAAGTAAAAGAAAAGTATGCTATAAACAAAGCCATGAATATACCTCTAGTAGATAACCCTGTGGCTCCTGATCTTAGCGGAAAAAGTAAAAGTGAACCAGATGAACCAAAACGCGAAGAAGAAGAAAATATCAACGTAAATGATGTATTTCCTAAAAGTTTTGGGGCGAAACTTAAAGATACTGAGAACGCATTGCGTGCAATAAATTCCGTGCTAAATAATGTAGTACCACCACCGCCCACACTGAACAAGATCTCAGAAAATAACAATAATAACAAATCCTCCGACTCTGCCGAAAATAAAATCGATATCAAGGAAATACCATCAGAAATTGTTCACAAAAGTGAGCTGCAAAAGTTTGATGAGGAAACTGAGCAAACTTTAGAAAACACTCTGGAAAATATATTTGAAGCGACCAACAAGGGAGAGCCAGTGAACAATGACATGGAAGTCAAAGAAATGAAAAACCTAGCTCGAAACATCGTTGAAGGTGCTGAAAACTTAAGTACACTTATACGTGAAGATATAACAAATAAACTGAACAGTATGAACGAATTATTGAATGATGTTAATGAGGCATTAGAAAATTCAAGGAAATCTAACATTGCTTATGACAAAATAAAAGAAGAGGGCGAAATTCTTAGGCGTGGGTTACATATTGAGGAAAAATCAAAAGAAGTTCAGGAAAAAAGAAAACCAACCGACGAGGCAGAAGAAATTCAGGAAGAAGAAAAACCAATCGATCTAGTTTCTGACCCACAAATGGATAGCATACATGATGCTATTAAAAAACTGAATTCCGAGATAAGACATCACGAAGATAGAGTAAATCAAAGCAGGGCTAGGTATGAACAGAGAAATGATGAGTGCAAGACGTTCATCAAAGAAGTTGATGAAATACTTCTAAAATCCCATGACATTTTGCACCCAATGAAAAAGAAAATGGAAGAAGCCAGAAAAATTAAACAAGAAGAAAACAAGCGTGCTGCTGCCGATAAGTCTACCGTTGATAAAAAGTGTGCTACCAAAACCGAACAAGTTGATGAAAATGCCAAGAAGATACGTAAGGAATTGTGGGATGTTGACTTCTCCTACCAAGATGAGAAAGAGAAGAAAACTGTAGATTTGCAGAAGAAACAAGAACAAGAACGGAGCCAAAGGATAAACAATCTTCTTTATAATATTAAGGATAAGATGAAAGATAATCAAGACGTCTTAAAATTAGCCAATAATATGCTGAGGAGGGAAGAGAACAAGAAGAAGGCTCTTGCAGATAAGTCTGGAAAGATTTGTGAGCTACCGCCAGAAGAAATTGATACAAGAGCTCAAGGAGACCATATTGAGGCAGGAGAATCACAATCATCGGAAGGCAAAGAAGTATCCATGCTCACTGATGGAAAACTCGAAGGTAATAAAATAAAAACGTATAGCCATAGAATAATTAACCTGTTTGCTAAAGTGAATAGGTTTTATTCTTTGGCTATATGTACATATTCTATGGCTATATGGCCAGGTAAGACTGCATGTTTTCTTCGTTTTACCCAGGCTGTTTTCACATTACGAGAATATAGCGATAAACCTGATCTTTAAATTACTTTCAGTTTTTGAAAGTGACGAAGACAAGAAGCAAGCCTATGAAAAAAAAAAGCGCGATGATGCTCAAAAAGAGAGACAAAGGCAAAGAGAGTTTCAGATAAAAGTGCAGAGAGAACTAGAGGACATGGAAAAAAACCCACGGATGACAAAGGAGTTCATCAAAAACCATTGCAGACAGCACAAACTGTATAGCACGCCATATCTCAATGATATTCTGTATTTGCATTTCAAGGTAAAAGTTATTTTTAACGAAAGCAGGTAAAGTATATGTAAAATTCACATCGAGAGATAAGTATCGATTTTGTTTCAATTTGATGGCATGACTAGGTGTAGTAGTAGCATTTTATGAGAGTGCGTCAATCAATGCAGTTTAAACCTTAAGTCAATAAATTAGGGAATCCCGGGCGGATTTCCGGCCACCGTAGGCGCGGGCTTGCGGACGGTGAGCAATGGGTAGCTCACCGTCCGGTAAGGACCAAGCCCGGGTCGATGGCGCGTTGTATTCCACGCGCGCCTCAAAGAGATGTCGTCAGCACAAAGGTAGAGGTCCACTAGGGCCGATGGCTGCCGGGGTCGCGGGAAGGTGCTTATGGGTCACCGAAGCCCCCGCAACACAGGCAACAGGAAGGAATACGGCTGGGTTTTAGTCAGTAAGAGCCTGACACACCCGCCCGCTCCGCCCAGTGCGGGAGAAGTTATTTGATGATTTCCCACCCTAAAAAAAAAAATCAATAAATTAAATTCACATGATCCGCGATCGTACTTTGATATGACTATAGCAAAGTTGTTTACTAAGATAAGTTTAGGCTTAAACTTTTTGAAAAATATATACCTTGTATTTTTCTGCAGGGTTTCTCAAAAATTGAAAACCTAGAAGAATACACGGGTCTAAAATGCATATTTTTGGAGAACAACGGCATTCAGAGGATTGAAGGACTCGACACGTTGTCTGAATTGAAATGCTTATACTTACATTATAATGTCCTGAGGAAGATTGAAAACTTAGATGGGTGCCCTAAGTTGGACACTTTGAATATCGACCACAATTTCGTTGCAACAATAGAGAATCTGGACGTGGTTCCAGATTTGCATACACTAAGCATTGCTCATAACATGCTCAGTGGTGTTGGTAAGTATGTATGAGTAAATACAACTTCGCATAAAAACATTTGGGCTTTTGAGAAAATACACTTTCTCTGTGGAGAACACAGACAAATGATTTACTTGAATATAAAATTAATAAACCAATCTGCATGTGAAGATAAGGGGCATGTTGCTAAGTAATAACAGCCACACTGGTCGTTTCAAGGTTAAACTACGCTTGCCGAGGTCGATCAGTGGGTAGGTCCATTACAAATCGAGGCCCTTCTGTGCCCCGGAAACAACGATAAGCTGTTGGTCCCGGCTGTCATTTGTAGATTTGGCAGTCGTTACGGGTAAGCAGAAGCCCGAAAGTATGACAACCAGACTTACCAAGGGGTATCGTATTACCCAGTACAGTAAGATTCACGAAAGATGACCACGGCGCAGAAGGCATATTTTAGGTCCCTTTGGAGGTGCGAGGTGAGGCGCGGGCGGAATGCGTCAAGACCGGAGCGACGCCATTGGTGCGCGCGCGTCTAGTGATAGGCCGCTCAGTCACTATTCGTCTATCGCGGCGTTGACGCGCTCACACTGCTCTCGAGTACAGTCGAAAAGAAGTGATTCTTTGTTTTAAATTGTTTTTTATTTGTTAAGTTTCGTTGTTTGTTAAGTTTTTTGTTGAGATTTGTTATTGTGTTGAACTTATTTGCTATTTTAAGCCATCACAATGCCGCGAGGAAAAGGCAATGCTTTGAATAGACAGTCGAGAAGTTTGTGTACCACGTGTTTCAATATTTTTCACAAGATTTTAAAATACTCGAAGCTTACAAAAAAACGGCCGCGGCAACAAATACGTCTGTATCGACAGTACAAAGAATTATAAAAGAAAGTAAATCTTCGCCGTTTTTAGTGGTTTTTAGAACTCCTGGTAAAAAGAGACCGCGCCGTAACCCTGCCTCCGACCTTGACGACTTTGACAAAGGGGTAATTAAGAGATGTATCCATAACTTTCATTTAACTGAAAAAGGATTGCCAACTTTAGAGAAGTTACGAGCAAAATTAAGTCAAGATATTAACTTAAAAAAATCCAAAACAAGTTTGGGTCGATTAATAAAAAGAATTGGATTTAAGTGAAAAAAAAACAGAAAATAACCGAAATATTTTAATAGAAACATCAGCTATTCGGTTGTTACGAATCAATTACCTAAAAAAACTCCAAGAATATCGAAGACAAAATAGACCAATCATTTATACTGATGAATCGTACGTCCATGTTACACATGCAAAACCCATGGTCTGGGCTGACGGTTCTACAGCAGGTCTGAAAAACCTATCTCAAAAGGCCAACGTTTCGTAATCGTTCATTTTCGCCGGGTCAGAGGCTGGATTTGTGCCCAATGCATAATTAACTTTCAAGTCGGGCACAAAATCAGGAGGTTATCATGACGACATGAAAAATTACCAGAAATGGATTCGAACTCAATTGGTACCCAATCTCCGACCGAACTCCGTTGTTGTGGTAGACAACGCCCCATACCACAATAAAGAATATGATATGGCTCCGACATCTAATTCCCGAAAATCCGACATGCAATCAAAGCTGATTCCATTATTGGTAAGCCACGCGGCTTACCAAAAATGGAATCAGCTTTGATTCCAATATGTTGAAACCTCAATTGTACGACATAATAAAAAATAACAAATCTCGTTTAAAGAAATACTCAGTAGACAAAATTTTGATGGAAAATGGTCACGATGTTCTCCGTCTCCCACCGTACCATCCGGATTTAAATCCGATAGAAATGGCTTGGGCCTTTAAAAAGGGTTACGTGAGTAGCAAAAACGTAAAGTGGAATATTGGCTGCGTTATAGATTTAATTAAAGAAAAAGTGAATCTGATGGGACCAGAGGAATGGAAAAAACTATGTGACAAAGTAAAATCTATAGAAGAAAGCTATATAAAAAGTGACCACATCGTGGATGTCCTTACGGAGGAATTAATTATACGTGTGGGAGAATCTGACGAGAGCAAAGATTCGACAGATGTGGATTTTCCTGAATCATCGGAAGATTAAGCGGAAGACTTTAATATGGAACCCGGCCCCGGTTCCTCAAGTTCCACGATTCCCTCAAGTTCCATGATAGAGGGAATCATGGAACTTGAGAATAGCGATAACGACTAAATTTAATGTGTTTTACATATTTTTAGTTCAATTTATTTTAATAAACATTTTAAATTACTTACGTTTGATTTATTTGCATAACCAGCATTTACAACATTACACAAATTATTTAACTGACATTAAAATATTATTTTGTCTTAAGTCTTTTCTTCATGAATGTACGTGCGCAGACGGCCGCCATTTGTGGTCATCTTTCGTGAATCGTACTGTACCTGGGTTGAGGAGGTCAGATAGGCAGTCGCTCCATAGAAAGTACTGGTATTCAGCTGCATCCGCTTAGGCTGGAAGCCGACCTCAATGTAGTTGGGAAAAGGCTAGGCAGATGATGATGTGAAGATAAAGCAGCTTCGATTGCACGCTACCAACTAAAGCGATTTGTACCCGCCTTGTATATTGTACATTTGACAATGTTTCAGATGACCTAGCGCATCTAAAGTTTTGCAGAAATCTGTCAGTATTGGACTTATCCTACAATCGCTTGGAGGATCCTCTCATTGTCGATGTGCTCGCTGATATGATTATATTGAAAGGTACTTTATTTATTACATTAAACACATTATACAAAATACATAATGGGCAACATCAGGTATGGCGTATCTACTACCAGGCCCGGACTTAGGAGAGAGCCGCTAGGCAGTTCCCATCCCGAAGTAAAATGTTGTACCTCGGATAGCTTAGGTTTCCTTTGACTATTCATAAAGTAATAGGAGTTACTTTGCTCACTTATGCAAGAGAGTTCAAAAACTAAGTGTAACTAACTAAGATGCAATAGCAAGCGACGCGAGCTCGAAAATTTAGCTGGCTGGGCCCCTAGGCCAGGGCCTTGGTGGAAATTCGGGCTGCCTACCACTTCAACTAAACTGACACGTTTTTGAGAATTTTATGTTTAACCCGGGCGTGATACAAAAAAAGAACCGTCACACTGGTACAACTGACAGGGATGAAAATCTACAAAGCCGAAACACTCGATGTGCCATATTAACGACGGGTCATATCTAACTCATACTTTACTAATTGAACAGCCATATATTTCACAGTGCTGGTTTTAACTGGTAACCCAGTGATCCGCAACATCCCCGCGTACCGCAAGACCCTGACTCTTCGGTTGACGGAGCTTCTTAACCTGGACAACCGTCCGGTGTTCCCCAGAGACCGCGCATGCGCTGTAGCTTGGCAAAGAGGTGGTGTGCAAGAGGAGATTGCTGAGAGGAAACGGTAACCGATACTAGAGACATTGGCGCCGATTCCCTTGTTCACAAACTAAACTAAATTTAAGTTCAGTGCATCCTTTTCTTTCTATTTCATTAAGAAAAGGACAGAAGATCATTTTTAGTTTAGTCCTGTCAAATTAATCAGCGCTTGACGTAATTTTAGTAGGCAAGTTTTTAATCACGTCTAAACTTGTATGGAGTAGTGACAGTTGCTGATTAATTTGACAGGACTAAACTAAAATTTATCTTCTGTCCTCTTTTTAATGAAATAGAAAGAAAAAGATGCACTGAACTTAAATTTAGTTTAGTTTGTGAACAAGGGAATCGGCGCCATTGATTGTCTCTCCTTAGTCTATTTAATTACCTAAATTAAATTCATTCACTGATAGACAACGCAAAGCTTAAACCGCTGAGTCTAGAAACTTTAAATTTTGCACAAGAGTTTCTTATAAAAAGAAAGTGAGCACTCGGAAGGATTTTTGAAAATTCGTCCCCTAACGGGGTTAAATAGGGGATGAAAGTAGTTCCTATGGAAGTTAGTCGTTTTTGCCGATGGGAAAGTCCATCGGGCACACATTTGTAGAGCTGGGCATGTTGGGGTTCCACATGGAGCTATAATAGGTACAGTAGTTTTAACATACATGTAACATGATTGTAAAACATTTACCTTACTAAAACGATTACTTTAATACACTGTTTGATATCTCTTTTTTAGCTGGATAGCCAAAGACCAAGAGAAAGTGATGCAGAGTGTCCGATACTTGATAAAAATGCGTGACGAGAAGAAGGCAATAAGAGAGGCTAAGGAACAGGAGGCACGGGAGAAAGGACTTCCACCAAAGGTTAAAATTTAAAAGTAAATTTATACCTAGCTCAAGCTAGGTATAAATTAACTTTTGAATTTTTCAAAACACAGTGATTCCCAAGGGGGGGGCTCACCTGCGCGCGGTACACCCTGCCACGGCTGCCACTGACGAACGAGGCGCTGGCGACCAACCGATAGCGGTATAACCATCAAACCTAAATTATCCGGAGCGATGACGGGCAGCAGCGTCATCGTTGCGAAAGGATTGGCTCTGCGGTCACCAACCCACTTTCCTGCCCAGCGTGGTGACTATGGGCATTAACCTCTCATGAATAAAGTGCCGAAACAAAGGCCCCCAGTTCCCAGTAGTTCCACTATTCCTGGTCAAGGTAGCGGTCACGGTAACGGCGGGATGGGGGTGCGAAGAATCCCCGGGTTACGGCAAGATACCAACGATGACTACATCTTGCTACGTATAATGGACGTTCGATGAGGCTGGACCATCACCTTGCGGAACTTGAGGTAGAGTTAGGTCACATTAACTGGCACATATTGGGGTTATCTGAAGTCCGAAGACAGGGGGAGGACACGATAATCCTGGAGTCAGGCCACCTATTCTACTTCCGCGAAGGTGATCAGCTCTCCCAAGGCGGTGTCGTCTTCCTGGTCAACAAGGAACTCACTAGCAGCGTCGTGGAAACCAGTAGTGTGTCGACACGGGTAGCGTACCTTGTACTGAAACTCACTGATAGGTACTACCTGAAAGTGATACAGGTATATTCGCCGACTTCGACATGCTCTGATGAGACAGCTGAGGCCATGTACGAGAATATTGCCAAGGCAATGCACAGTACGACAAATACCCACTACAACATTGTTATGGGGGATCTCAATGCCAAAGTGGGAGTACACGAACGCGGCGAATCGAAAGTCAAAACGTTCAATTTGGGGCACATGAAACACCCCCTGTGATTCCTGCGCCCCAAACCGAACGGTCTGCGACGCCAGAAAGTTGACCGGCAAATGCTGGTCAACTTTTTGGAGTCACAGGGGCTCTTCTTGATGAATTTATTCTTCGAAAAGAAACCCCAAAGGAAGTGGACCTGGCAGAGCCCCGATAACGTGACAAGGAACGAGATAGATTTCATTGTGACGGATAAGAAACACATATTTAAAGTCTGTGTCTAGTATTTATGTCTCCGTGATCAGCACGTTTAATACCGGAGGGACTCTAAATATAAGTTTTCGAGCTGATAGAATCCGCATGATGAGGCCTACCCTCCGACTTACGCAGCTCTAAGACGCTCTAGAATCCGAAAAGTTTCAACTGTACCAAAAATCGATTCTCCCAGCTGGAAACTACAGGCACTGTTGACAAGAAAGCCAACAAGGTGGTCAAAGCACTACGCGATGTGTCCCGCAGACTTTTCCCGTCGCAGCTAGAAAGTAAGATGTCCAGACTTTCCACGGAGACGCTCGGCGGACTCGGAAAGACGAGAGTGCCACCCACGCAGCCGCCTTCATCAGATAAGAGGGCCTTAAATCTAAAAATTAGAAAGCTGACGCGACGCGACCTTCGGTGCTCCAACACCTGTGACATCAAAGTGAGCAGAATCGAGGGTCGAAAGTGTTCGCTCAGCAATTAGGAAGGTCCTATATGATAAAACTAAGAACTGCGGGTGGCAGAATCGTGACTTAAAAGTCTGAGATACTCGAGGAAGTCCAGGATTTTAACGAGCACTTATACTCAACGCGGATGGCGTAACTAGCTGGATATAGTGCAGATGACCATCAAGCCGAATTATCGCGCCACTGCACGGAAGACATCCCGGATGTCGGCCAATGCGAGATTAGGGCGGCTAATCGAGCAGCTAAAGAACAGCGAGGCACCTGGTGATGACGGAAGAACGACAGAGATCCTTAAAGCGGGCAGGGCTCTAGTCCTGAGAGAGCTAGCGAGTCTTTTTAACTCAGTCATCTAAGAGGGTACAACTCCCGACGAGCAGTTGTCGCAGGTGTGGCGAGAGGTGTGGTGATTATGTTCTTCATGAAAGGTGACCACACCTTGCTGAGGAACTATAGATCGAATTCACTTCTCAGCCACGTATACAAGCTGTTCTCGAGGGTCGTCACGAACTGTCTCGCCATGGGACTTGACGAGTTCCAGCTACCAGAACAAGCCGGTTTTAGAAAAGGCCGATTCAGTACCGTAGACCAAATCCATACTGTTAGGCAAATTGTACAGAAGACCGAGGAGTACAATCAGCCGCTGTATGGCATTTGTGGACTACGAGAAAGCCTTCGACTCCATCGAAATATGGGCAGTTATGACCTCTCTGCAACGATGTCGAATTGACTGTCGGTACATCGAAGTATTGAGATGTTTGTATGACGCTACCACGATGACTGTCTAGATCCAGGATTACAAAACCAGCCCCATCCAATTACTCTAAGGGGTGAGAGAAGGGGATGTGAAATCCCGAAACTGTTCATGCGTTGGAGGACGTCTTCAAGACGCTGGATTGGACTCAACGTGAACGGCGAGTGCATCTCACACTTTCGCCGATGACATCGTCATAATGGTAGAGACGCTGGAACAGTTAGACCAGATGCTGCACAAATAGAGCCTCCCGGCGGGTTGGCCTCGGCATGAATTTGAATAAGGCTGAGGACAGGGTATTGTGGCGCAAGTGGGGGCCTATGTGGCTATGTCGAGCAGAGGATTGCGATAGGCTGAGTTAATTTGATTTGATTTGACAAAACAGATTAAGTTGAATTTAAAGTAACAAAAGTTTCAATTCATACCTATTCACAAAATAGCCTTCTTGTAAATATTAATTAACAGGAAGAAGGAAACCCTGAAGAAGGCAAACCAAATGTTGGAAGTGAACAAAATAAACCAAAACTGCTGGAAATTGAAGGTCCTTCATCTTTGGAAGCGAAGTATGGGCCAGAAGAGGTAAAAGTCAAGGATGGAGTAGCTGTGGATATGCTGTCAGCTTCTGAAGAAGATGATTCTACAAGCGAAGACAGCAGTGGCGAGACCGATAGCAAGGATAATTGTAAGTAATAAAATACTGTTTAGATTAACGGCCTTGTTGTAGGAATACAGTGTTTAAAATTATCAGAAGGCTTTAATCAAAGGGGGTGACTTATGTAACGTTATGTCATATAGTATGTTCTATGTTCCCCAAAGATCGATCGATTGAGGCATTCAAAGCATACAGACGTGCTCATCGATGCATTTTTAAAAATAATATAAATTAACGTTTGCATAATCAGTGACCTAGTTTTAGTGCATTAGCGTGTTATACAGAGAAACATTTTAAGTGACAAGCTAAAATAATGAACTGACTGGATTATTTGGTAATTAATATACTGTGATATATGGAAGGCAGCCCCTTTAATCGGAGTGCGATGATACGACGCAGCCCTCCACCGACACCGATCCCGGTACCGACCCCGGTACCGACCCCGGCTTCACCACCGCCCCAACAACCAAGACAGGACCAAGATGATGCAGTTGAAGTAGTGTCCACTCCAGAGATCCAGAACTGGATGGGATCTATTGAACAGTGCCTGAATGAGGTATGTGCTATTGCTTCTGATGGAAAACTAAACGCTGAGCAGAAGCTAAAAATAAGCAATCTTTGCCGAAAAGTAGGACATGGAGTTTCGCAAATGGCTGTTCAATACCAGTCGCTTAAGCAAAGGGCCATACAAACCCATACCTCCCTTAAAACTATGACCGAAGCTCGAGACCTGTCGGTCTGTCTTACGGAGATGAACCGGACGATTCAGGAGTCAGTTACGAAGCAGGGTGCAGCTACTACATCTTTTGCAGATATGGTGAAGAAGGGTTCCAACAACTTTGTTCGTCCTAATACTTTTAGTTCCGTGGCGATTTATCCCTGTGATAACTCAAAGACCAGTGAAGAAACAAAGAACATGGTCCAAAAAATCATATGTCCTGGAGAAATGAAGCTGAAAGTACGAGGCGTACGTAAAATAGGAAAAGGAGGACTCATAATTAGCACTGAGACCAAAGATGACCTAGATAAGCTCAAACAAACAGTCCAACTCGCTTCGTCAGGGCTTACCGTCGACGAACCTAAAAAGCGCAAACCTCGCATTATAATTATAGGAATTCCCACATCAATGCCTGAGAATGAGGTTTATAAATGTATTTATGAACAAAATTTGGCCGACAAATTGCCGACTATGTCCCATGATACATTTTTGACCTCAATAAAACTAAGCCACAAATCTGGCAGGAAAGATGCTGAGAATTGCAACTATATTATAGAAGTTCCAGCCGTCATTCGTAAAGCCCTCATCACACAGGACAGATTATTTATTAATTGGACATCCTGCCCGGTACGAGACTTCACACTGGTAACAAGATGTTACAAATGTCAGCAGTACGGTCATGCAGCCAAGACATGCAAAATAACTGCCCCCACTTGTGGATATTGCGGTGAAGAAGGGCACACAATCCAAGACTGCGCAAAGAAAGCGAACCCGCCAAAATGTGCTACTTGTCTGCGCTTTAAAAAACAAGCCAACCACAAGACGGGAGACACAGATTGCCCGGCTAAAAAAGCTGCCGAATACAGGTACATTAATTCGATAGATTATGAAGGCGCCTAAGAGCGCCACATACTTGTTTATATTTTAGACTTCACCTTATTATTGTTATTTGTTTTTTTAGTTTTAGTATGGATGATAACTTAATTACCGATATAGATAACACATTTATAACTGTGTCAAAGACATGTGACGTTGAGGACTGCAGAAAATATCTTTCCGACTATCGAAATTCACTAACCGTACTGACCCAAAACATTCGTAGTATTTCTAAGAACATAGATAGCTTTAACATTTTTCTTCATAGACTAAACTTTGATTGTGATATAATGGTACTTACTGAGTGTTGGCTATCTAATCGCCACGATAACCTCCCATTAATACCGGGGTACAACTTATTGCATACCACAGTAAACCACAATCAAAATGATGGTGTGGTAGTCTTTGCTAAGGAATCATTAAAGGTCACAGTCGAAGAACATACTCTGCGTGACTGTATGAGCAATTGTTTAGTCATGAAAATTGGTACCACCACAGCTATAATAGCTATGTATAGATCCCCTTCCGCTAGAAACTTAGATCCTTTTAACAAATCCTTAAATCAGATTTTTCAAGCACTAAGCCCTTTTAAGAATGTTATACTAACAGGTGATTTAAATATAAATATTGGCTCCGAAAACTGCGATGCAGGGACCCAAGATTACCTTAATATCTGCTTATACCATGGTTTTCTCCCCGCTCACACATTGCCAACTCATCAGAGCGGTTCCTGCCTCGATCATATGATGATCAAAACCAGCCTGTCATATATTACGCTTGTTACTAACTCAACAATTACTGACCATCACGCAGTCCTACTAACTGTAAATTTAACGCTGCCTAAGCTAAATCGCCCTCAGACTATTAGCAAATTAAACACAAACAATCTCGAATATGATTTATGCAACCTTGATTTTAGCCCAGTTTACAATACTGCTGACCCTAATTTGGCTTCATCGTATTTAATAAAACATGTGCAACAAGCAATATTACGTAACACGACAGTTTCTACAGTAAACAGGAAACTTTATAATATTAAACCATGGATTACTCCTGGGCTAATTCGGTGTATAAGACACAGGGATAAACTTCATCAGAAAACTAAGAGATACCCTGATAATGTAATAATACTAAGTACCTATAAAAGATACAGGAATTTCTGCAACAATCTCCTAAAGACTATTAAAAATAATTACGATAAAGACGAATTAAATAGAGCAGGTAAAAATAGCAAACAACTTTGGAAACATATTAAAAATGTCACCAATATGTCTAAACAGCGTGAGTCAAATTCGAGTTTACTGCTTGCTAATCCTTCACCAATCTTATCAGCTAACAATGTAAATTACTTTTTTGTAAATGTTGGAAAAACTCTTGCCGAACAGATACCGAAATATTGCGACCAACTACCTTTTCCAAACTCAAACAATAGCTGTTACCCGAAATCGTTTGCTATGTTGGACACTGATGAAGATGAAATAACCAGAATCATTTCTGGGCTAAAGGATGACTGTGCAGTTGGATGGGATAGTATAAGCAATAAGATCCTTAAACTCTTTAAGCATATTCTGGTACCTCCCTTAACGCATATTTTTCGAATCTGTCTTTCCGAAGGAATTTTCCCTAGTTGTTTAAAAAAGTCAGTTGTAATCCCTATCTTTAAATCTGGACGTAAAGACTCAGTTAATAATTACAGACCAATATCCTTACTCCCTTCAATTTCAAAAATACTAGAGAAAATCATAAACAGTAGGCTAGTTAATTACCTAGAAAAAAACAACATCTTATCTCCCGCGCAATTTGGTTTTAGAGCCAAACTATCGACAGCGGATGCGGTACATAGCCTGGCTGATTATATTTCAGAAGAACTCGGCAAAGGAAACCAGACCCTGGGAGTCTTTCTCGATTTAGCCAAGGCCTTCGACACGGTGTCTGTTTCTGTTCTTCTGAACAAATTAGAGACCATAGGAATAAGGGGAACGCCGCTGAAACTTTTTACTGACTATTTAAATGACCGGTACCAATGTGTAAGAATAGATAATATTACAAGTGATGAACAGAAAAATACTGGTTTTGGTGTTCCTCAGGGAAGTATTCTAGGCCCCACCCTTTTCCTGATTTATATTAATGATTTGTGTAATTTAAATATTAAAGACGGCAAAATTATATCATATGCCGACGACACGGCGTTAATATTTACCGCTAAATCCAGTAGCGAACTGTTTGAAATCGCTCAACTAGGTTTTAATACTGTGACTAATTGGCTTCAAAGCAATTTACTAACATTAAATGCCGACAAGACAAAATATATTACCTTCTCCATGCGCAAGCCTCAACCTAACATTACTAACCCTCATCTATATGCCCATCAATGTGGAAACCGTACCGGCAACATGTGTATTTGTCCTTTTATCCTCAAAACGAGCAACATAAAATACCTGGGGGTAATAATGGACGACACACTTTCTTTTAAAAAACATTTTGAAAGCCTGGTTAAAAGAGTGCGCAAACTAATATATGTTTTTAAGAAATTGCGAACAATAGCAGATTCAAAATTGATCACACAAGTTTATTTGGCCCTATGTCAATCTATAATTCAATACTGTATCACGTCTTGGGGTGGCGCACCAAAAACTAATTTGCTTCCTCTTGAAAGAGCTCAGAGAGCTATTTTGAAAGTAGCAAACTTCCATCCCTTCTTCTTTCCCACAGATCTGCTATATAAATCCTGCAACGTACTGACAGTTCGCCAGCTTTTCATAATGCACTTAGTATTAAAACAGCACACCATGCTTACCTACAATGCCAACAATACTAACAAGAGACGGAATGATATAGTATGCATATCCAATGCAACCTCAAAACATGTCTTTGTACAAAGATTTTTTACATTCTTAGGCCCATTTCTGTACAATAGATTAAATAAAAAATTAAGTATCTATAAATTAAATTACTATAGCTGTAAGAACATTATACTTAAGTATTTACTAACCATCAATTATGCCCAGACAGAAGATCTACTTGTTGTCTGCAAATAGAACTGCTAACATGCTATTTTACTTTTATTTACCTAAGTTTTATTTTTCGTTGTAACTCTATATTCATTGTTAATTTATTACATTATGTTTTTCTGCACTTTCTAGCCTGAAGCACAGGTCCAACCTAGTTCAGGCAAATTAGCAACTGTGCTCTACTTTAATTGTTAAGGTATTTATTGTAAATGTGCCCCTCTTATAAATAAACGATTTTATTATTATTATTATTTATTATTATTATTAAAGGTTTAAAATGGATGGTTGAAACGTTGAATGGGGAATTTTTGATTTGGAACATGGAACTAATTATACCGTTCTATTCTGTAAAAATGCCGAAAGTGAAAAAGTGAAAACTTAGGAGAAGTGAGATGTCATTCCACCTACCAGAGGATTGGCACGAATGAGGATTTCATTGCCAGAATTGGCACTGTTGACTTAACACTCCAAGCTTACATCGCCTAAGTATTCACGGTGAGATTTTGTAGAATAGAATTTTCCAGAAAGCCTAGTGAGAAATACACAATATTTTAGTCAATCTGGAAGTAAAACCCATGCCATCTCAATACAAAACGAGATCTAACTTTGGTGGACAAGCCCAAACCTTCCGAGCCAGTTTTATATTTCAGACCTTATTCTGACTGAAGATCTTAATACAAAATTGACCTAGACTCGTGTTTAAAGTTGGTTTTGTATTTAAAAATTTAACGTTGTCAGAATAAAGTTCGTAATTCAAAAATAGCTCTATGGACCTGCGTCTACAGTGAAAGACCGATAGTGATCCCCTTAGACATCCGAAAGTTTTAGCTTCAAGTATTCTTCAAGTATCATATTATTTTTATCCTTTTCATTCTTCTAGGTCCGAAGACCGGAAATATCGAGTGGTCTCAAATAGACCGCAGCAAGCGTTTGGTGCAAGAGATCACGAACGAACCTCCACCACCACCGCCAGAAGACTACTGGTATGGCTACGGAAACATCAAGCCGAAGAATCAAAAACCGTAAGTATCTGAGAATGTTTTTATTACAACCACACAATTCGATCGATCGAGGTTAAGCTACGCTTGCCGCGGTCGGTCCGTGGATGGGTAACCATCCTTTTCATACCGAGCCCGCTCCGTGCTCTGGAAAGCACGCTAAGCCGTTGGTCCCGACTGTCTTTCTTCGTAGATCTTTGACAGTCGTTACCGATAGTCAGAAGCCTGACAGTCTGACAACCAGTCTTACTTTTAGTTAATGGGTAATATGATTCCCCTTTATCTTTTTCGAAGTAACTGGGCTGTGGAGGTCAGATAGGCAGGGCTGTAGAGATCGCTCTGGAGCGACTTTCGGTTAGACTGGAAGCCAAACCGACCCCAATGTAGTTGGAAAAAAGGCAAGGTAGATGAGGTAGATGATGAGTATCAATTTTCTCATCATCATCAGCCTATAGCACGGACTGCTAGGCAGGATAGGCTGACAATGATGAATAAATAGCTGTATATTGGCCTGTCCGATCGCAACATTCAACTGGATCCTCGGCTACCAGTCACCCTTTAAAGATCTTCGCTCCACATAGCATGAGATCGTCCTACATTAATACCTTACCTTGATAGTTTTCTTTTTTTCCTATTACCTAATAAACAAAACTCTCGTAATGTTCATTACCTTACATACCTAATATGAGGTCATTTATCAAGAGTCATTTATTCAAATTAGACTGTCTAATTTGTCTAATTTGAATAAATGACTCATGATTTTGATTTTGTACGAGAGTTTTGTGCAAATCAAAGTGCTGATTCTCAGGAATCAGTACTTTTCGAGCGTCTTTTCGACTGCCCCCAAAACTCCCGCCCTTCACCACTTCTTAATGCCTTACCTGGGAGGTAGTGGCGCAACAAACTCCCCATCACCACAGCTGTCTGTTCATTTACAATACTTGATACTATAAAATATTAGGTATGCAAGGTAATGAACATTACGAGACACATCATTAAATTAAATTATACCATAAGTCAGTTAGCACACACTAATATACCAACAAGTTCTATTTTATGTATAAAGGATTGCTACTCTTTTTGCACAACATCAAAAAGGAGCCTATGGAGACCTCCATAGATTTAATTAGGATTCTGGTGTGCTACCATGGATGGTATAATTGTATGAACTATATTATTTTTTAACTTATCGCAACGACTAGCTGTGTTAAGCCCGCATTCTATTTTATGCGGGTTTTTATGTAATGGCATAGGGAAGCTAGCTAATAAACCACAGTGGTCAGACGTTAAGTCACTTAACACTAATTTATTTTTGGCATCACAATCACTATACAGGGTGTCCAAGAACCTGGCGTCCAACTGGATTCCCACGATGCCCCAAGTTCTAACAGTACTCAGAAAAATATTTTAAAAAATCCACCCCATGTACTTACAGAATTATACTGATTTCAAAAAAAAAGGGGAAATGAGCACCCTGTGACATACTTTTGAATGCTGTGACTGCTAATGCTGATAATTTCGATATTTCTTGGAGGTTTTGTAATCTAGGGTATTGCTGTGTCTAAATAGAATGTAAAAATAATGTACTTATTGTACCATTTTAAAATAAAATATTATTTTAACTAAAGGTGATATGGAAAACTATTGAATTTCGCAACTTTGACCGACTGTAGTGTAAAAAAAATGTACCAAAATAGTATGGCAAGTGACGTCAAATTTTGACGCGTTTATTCCTCTTTTTAAAAAGGTATAATACTTACACATTAATTTGAAAAAAAAAATTTTGATAATATTTTTACTCAACAACCCAATTTTTACGAAGTGCCTACCTACTAACGGTAACTGTCGGACCCTTTCTTATCTTAGAAACTGTTATGTTACTACTATTATTTACTTCGGTTCCAAGAGTGAGCAAGAAGGAAATACACACAGGTAGATGGGTTCCCAGTAGAATAAAAGCAAAGAATGTTAGTTTAAAGATATTTTATTACAATAAATGTTCAAAATGTTGACCACCCGCGGCAATACAAGCTCTCACTCTCCTTAAAAAGGACCGCTTTATGTTTCGCGAGTAACTTTTTTGACGTATCACCTGCACTGCTTGTGTTATCTTCTCACGAAGGTCAGCGATGTCATTAATGGGCTTCGCATAAACGAGCTCCTTCATAGTTCCCCAGAAAAAAAAATCCAGCGGATTTAAGTCAGGTGAGCGGGCTGGCCACGGGATTGTTCCTGATCGCCCAATCCACCTGTTCGGGTATTGCTCGTCCAAAAACTCTCTAACGGATACGCGAAAATGTGCTGGACAGCCGTCGTGTTGGAACCACATATCTGGTGGGGTCTCTTCTAGTAAGTTTGGCAAATCATTTTGAAGAAAATTTAAATATGATTCGCCAGTCAAATTCTCGGGCATCTCAAATGGACCAATAATATTCCCACAGAGAATACCGGTCCACATGTTCACTTTGAACCGGTACTGGGATCTATCTTCTCGCATCAATTGCGGATTTTCCACATGCCACTCGTGCAAGTTGTGTAGGTTCATGTAGCCATCCTTCTTAAATGTTGATTCATCTGACCACAAAATTTTGTCGATAAAGTTTTCGTCTTCTCGATGTTTTTGCAGGATTGTTTCACAAAACGCGACTCGGCTCGGATAGTCTCGAGGTAAAAGACTTTGCACTCGCTGTACGTGGTACGGATGATATTCTTCTTTTTGGAGAATACTGTGTGCTGTGCTCTTCGGTATCCCCGTATCAGCTTCTATTCCTCGCACAGAGATGCTTGGATTTGCCGACACCGCCTCTAAAACTTCATCGCGTATGAAGTCATTTACGGGTCGTCCTTCACCAGCTACTTGATTGGGGAACCGCCCGTCACATAGTGATCTGTGCACATTAATGAAAACTCGATGGTCGGGATATCGCGTAGCCCTCGGATACCTTTCTCTGTAAAGTCTCGCTGCAGCTCGTCCATTACCTCTACATTCTCCATAAATGTAGAGCATATTTGCGTATTCTTGCGGAGTGTAGGTCGCCATGGTAGCACACACAAAACACAAACTGTCCAAACACAGGCAAAGGTCGTCGTAAAGAGTTCGTTTCAAAGTCCAGAGCACAAAGAGTAATCGAGTCCAATAAACAAAGCTTTAAATCGTAGTACGTGATCAATGGTAACAATAAGAGAGAGGTGCGTAGTAACGGCAGGAGGCAGTGACGCGTACTGACCGTACTGTTATCCTAAATAGCACGATCCCAGATAGCGTCACTATCTATCTCACTCGCACCTCTAACCTTTTTCTCCCTCACTCTTACCTGAATAATGGGGTACCATAAAGAAGAACCAGCAAATCGCAAAGATAGTTTCTGTCTTGCTCCCTCCTGTTGTAATAACGAATCACTATGGTGAGATGCATGCACATACCGTCCCTTACGGTCTAACCTGTTTTTTGAGAGGCCTGTTGTTATTTTTATGAGCATACAATAGTAATTCTTTAGAGGTTAGATTCAATTCGTCGTAAATTTTTCTTTCTAAGAATTCTGTAAGACATCGTAAAAATTGGGTTGTTGAGTAAAAATATTATCAAAATTTTTTTTTTTCAAATTAATGTGTAAGTATTATACCTTTTTAAAAAGAGGAATAAACGCGTCAAAATTTGACGTCACTTGCCATACTATTTTGGTACATTTTTTTTACACTACAGTCGGTCAAAGTTGCGAAATTCAATAGTTTTCCATATCACCTTTAGTTAAAATAATATTTTATTTTAAAATGGTACAATAAGTACTTTATTTTTACATTCTATTTAGACACAGCAATACCCTAGATTACAAAACCTCCAAGAAATATCGAAATTATCAGCATTAGCAGTCACAGCATTCAAAAGTATGTCACAGGGTGCTCATTTCCCCTTTTTTTTTTGAAATCAGTATAATTCTGTAAGTACATGGGGTGGATTTTTTAAAATATTTTTCTGAGTACTGTTAGAACTTGGGGCATCGTGGGAATCCAGTTGGACGCCAGGTTCTTGGACACCCTGTATATATTATCAAAACGAGTTGACGAAGATGCCGTGATACTATTAGAAAAAACAAGATAGTTAAATTATAAGATCTAAACAGATTGAGAACTCAGTGGAGTAACATCTCAAATATTAATATTAAAATCTTCACATAAACTTATACTTTTATTACTTGATTTTAATGAATTTTATTGAGTGAATTCTCCATTACCAATTTGAAACGAATAAAATCACCAGAGTGCTCGAGTTCAACACAAGACAACTCAATAGTGCACTCGATAGAAAGATTAACTAAATCTAAACATTGTTTACATTTCAACTTGTTTGAAACAAGAACTAAAGATAGCACTTTTTCTTAAAAATGCATTTTGTACCTACTGTAAAATTATTATCATTGTTCAACACTACTTCATGTTCTTTCAACCAGTGTCAAAGAGTAAAGACCAGTGTCCAGTCAAACATCTGTTATGTACCTCACAGTTCTTTATAAACAAACGCTCTTTGTCGGTTTTTGACGTTCGAAAAGTGCTGATTCTCAGCCTAGTTTGAATAAATGAGTTTTGATTTTGGACAGACCTTGCATATTTTCATAACAACAATCGATGGCACCCTACAGGTACCGGTGTCACTGTGTGTATTGTATGCAAAAAGATTAGCAAATTGTCTCCTACAACTAAATACAAACTGACAAATTATACAATGTATTTGGATACATTGTATAATGTGTCAGTTTTATATTTTGATTACGATCAAAATATAAAATAGCATCACCGTGACGACAAGTCCTATTATAAATGAACATATTTTAATTATAAATATGCCAGTTTTGCTCATCAAACAAATATTGAGAATAAGGCAAGGCACAGAAAATAAATATACAAGTTTTGGTCTAATTGAGATGTAACATCAAATGGACACATTCAATAGTCCTTTTTTTACAGTTAACTATCCCCATATAATAAAATAACAGTTGAACTGGGGTTTCTTTTTGTCAATTTAATATTACAAATTAATTGGCTAATACTGGCACCGGGTACACAACTATTAATTACATATTGTTGCGAACACTGATTAAAAATACTATTAAAACCTTGACAACGAGCTTTATGTTTACAGTGATATTAGCTCAGATTTCCAAGCAATCAACAATCTATTATTCAATCAGCCACCGCATACTGGAAGGCAGGGGGTTACCAAGATTTTAGAAGGTGAAATACAATTTACTGCATTTTACTTTTGTTTTGAAGTAATTTTGTCATTACTTACAATTTTAAATTCATTATAGACTCCAAAAACCGTAAAGACAAACTTAAGAAACCCGAAATCAAAGCAGACGAAGAAAAAGCTGCGGTTGTAGCAGAGAAGAAACCTTTGATTCAAATAATAGATTCAACGGATGCACACAAAAATGAACCCAATGTCAATGACAATGAAGTTATTATTGAAGATGTGACGAATACTAATACTGAAATTATAAAAAAAAGAAAAGATAACAATAAAGATAAAGGAAAATATAAAGAAGAAAATACGAAAGAAAAGAAAGTCATTGAGTTTAGCAATGACACGGGAATAGTAGTTGAAGGCAATAAAATCATTGATCACGATAAGAAGATAATTACCGAAAAACCAGAAAGTACTAAGAAAATTCCCATTAAAGAAATTCCTCTAAGTCAGAAAACTGTTCCGAAAGACTCGCCTAAGAAAACCGAAGAAAAGAAGGAGAGTGTTAATGATGATGGCAAGAGTAAAGATATTAAAGATAAAGAGCTGATAGATAGCACAGCTTCTACCAGCCAAGGACAAGAGGAAAGGAGACCTAGCGGTAAGTTGCTCGTACCTGTGCATAATAGTAGCAATCAAAATGCTTTATTTGTTTCCTTTTTGTGAAGTAAAATACTTACTTGGATTTTGAGAGAGGAACGCTAAAACATAAAAAAATAACACTTTTTTTGAACTGTGAAACGATAAACAACTTTTTGTCACATAAATGGCACAACGACTTGGACGAGGGGCTTGTGGCTAAGTAATAACAGCCGCACGGGTCGATCGATCAGGTTAAGCTACGCTTGCCGCGGTTCGTCCGTGGTGACCATCTTTACATACCAAGACCCCTCCGTGCCTCGTAAAGCACGTTAAGCCGTTGGTCCCGGCTGTCATTTGTAGATCTTTGACAGTCGTTCCGGGTCGTCAGAAGCTCGAAAGTCTGACAACCAGTCTTACCAAGGGGTATCGTGTTACTCAGTAAGTGGGTATGTAAAATACTGGTATTCAGCTGTATCTAGTAAGACTGGAAGCCGATCCCAACATAGTTGGGAAAAGGCTAGGCAGATGAAATGGCACAACGACCACGCAAATTAATAGTTTCTATTGACGGACAGTAAAGAAAAACGTTATGAAGAAATCTGAAGCATTGTAAACAAAGCACACTTACTTAACCTTTTGACCGCCACAGTCATGTATAATATTGATTTTCCAGCACATTTGGAAGGCGAAGGCGTAGCTCTCATAAACTACATGCACCGCATGAATAAAGAAGAGTTTGATGATGAAGATCTGGATCTGGAGCCAAGTGCTGATGATCTGGAGATCTTCGCTGAGCTGGACCGAGAACAGGAAGAACGACAGGCCAGGATTGATAGAGGAGAGCCTGCTGTTGACCCCATGGTTCGTAACTCTTGGAGGTAGAAGGCATCATCGTCCTGCCTGTATCCCTATTTGTTTGGGGACGGCACAATGCGTCTTTTTCTTCCTTACATCTCGATCATTAGTCATCACTTCCTAACCATATCGTTATACTGCCTCTTTTTTTGTATCCATCTACATCATCATACTGACCGCTATTCTTGTTATTTGTTAAACATATCCTACTAATCCTACTAATATTATAAATGCGAAAGTTTGTAAGGATGGATGGATGGATGGATGGATGGATGGATGGATGGATGGATGGATGTTTGTTACTCTTTCACGCAAAAAGTATTGAACGTATTTGGATGAAATTTGGCACACAGATAGTTTATAACCAGGAATAACACATAGGATACTTTTTATCCCGATATACCCACGGGGTCAAAACTTATGCGGTTGAAACCGCGGGGCGCATCTATTACCTAATATTTTTGTGAAACATGAATGTTCTTTTTAAACTCATTAACTTACTCAGTATTGGCTCACCTATTTTTACTTTGATCCCAGAAATTGTACGACAAGAAAAAGATGGACGCATACCAGAAAGAAATGGATAGCGTACAAGCGCACTTGGTTAAAGAGAAGACGATGTTTACCACTTATCGACATGACAACGCTTTCGACCGAGCAGCATTCAGCCAACTGACTGCAGGAGATAAACCTGGTAAGATTAAATAAAATGAACTTAGTGTAATAAAAAAAAACAAGAACACTGAATTGAGATCTGAAAAAGATGATAGGTACTCACAAAACTGAAGCACTATGGTTGCCTCTGCGTATTTTAACGTCTGATATGGGTAGTGCTTTCTCTTTTATAGCTTGTTTGCGTCAACCTAAAATTTTACTTTATCCCATGAAAGCAGGCGTATGTCCAGGACTTGAAATCCAGGAATTGACCAGTATTTTTGGAACCGGTACCATTGTTCTTGGTGTGTTACCGGTATCAGACGTAGTACAGTCAGTGCTCTGCATAACCCGATCCCTTCCTCCTCTTCTTCTTTATCAAAGGGATCATGTAATGCAGAGCACTGACCGTACCTGTACAATATAGTATAGGTACGGTACCAGATGCAGTACCTGTACTTATTGGTATGGTACCGGTATTTTTTTATCAGTAGCGGTATTTTACCGCTACCAAACAAATATTTCCGTCAGTGGGAGTGAGAAAACAGTTATAATAAGTAAAAAGGATAGTTAATAGAAAAATAAGTTCAAGGTTGCCAACCGTACGAGGTTTCTCGTACAAATACGAGGTTTGTGGTACGGGGCGGGTAGCTGAATTTGGTACCGGTACTTGTTAACTGGAGTACCTGCACCCGTGTGGAACCGGTACCCAGGTACCGAAACCGTGAGTCGCTCGTGTGGAATGCATTGAGAAAGATATCTTTACACATAATAAAATCTTAGCGAAGTAAAACTAAACATTGAATATTTTTGGAAAAGTAATTGTCACGAGCTCTGGGATCGATATAGTAAAATATAGTTTTTAGAAATTTTGTCTGTTTGTCTAAACGTATGTTCCAGCATCACGCAATTCCTACCGGATAGATTCTGCTCAATTTGCATCGATATTCCCTATAAGTCTGGTCAGTCTGTAGGCTATAATATATTATCACGCTATTTGCTATGAAGGATGAGCAATATTGCATTAACAGGCGTTGAGTGCAGCTTCTTCATTCACTGTTTTGCGTAGTTCTCTTAGAGCGTATACAAATCTGTTTATTTTTTTACATATATTTTCAATATGTATTCCCCAATTACAATTTTCATCTAATGTTAGTTCTAAAAATTTTATACTCTGTATTTGCTTAGTTTATTATTTTGTTATTGTGGTTTAAATTTATATTTGGGGGGTTTTGTTTATAGTTTGCAAATTGAATGAATATTGTTTTAGATAGATTTACTTTTAAGTTGTTTTCATTTAGCCAATTTGTTATATCGTTGATAGTTTGATTTACTTCTTGTTGATGTAATGTTTTGTTATGTTCCGGTATTATTATTGACACATCATCTGCAAATAGCACGCACTTACGGTTTGTTATACTTGGTAAGTCGTTAATATATAAAAGGAAGAGAAGAGCCCCAAGGATGCTTATTTGAGGTACTCCAGACCGCGTTTAAATAAAGATTTGTATACCATTGCAACAAGTTTATCATTAATTCGGGGTATTTCAACACACTGTTGTCTATTGCTGAGATAACTTTTCAGCCATTCTAATGCTGGACCCCTGATGCCGTAGCGCTCACATCTAACTAGAAGTGCATTGTGATTAACGAGATCAAAAGCCTAGCTCATATCTAGGAAGATTACTGAAACCGAGCGTTTTTTTTATCTATATTATCTGTTATGGACCTGACTAGAGAGAATGCTGCCAGAGTTGTTGACTTTCCTTTTTGAAACCCATTTTGTTCTTCATTAATAATTGTATGTTTGTTTATAAATTGAACTAAACGACCATGCATTATTTTTTTGAGAATATTGAAATAAGAGTAAGTAATAGGATTTGTTTTATCTAGTGTACTCTTGTTTCTATGAAGGGGCTTAACTATTGAAACTTTTAATTTTTCAGGGAAGATTCCCTCAAACAGAGATAAACTAATTGTGTGGCATAGTATTAGTGAAACGAATTCAGCACATAATTTGAGGATGTGCGTAGAGATCTCATCATACCCTACCGACTTTTTATTATTTAGAGAAATATTATAAATTATCCAGAACACTTCGGTGTGAGAACATGGGTTCAAAAATATGCTGGAATTGTTTCTAGAGGGGAGACGAATAGGTATTTCTTGCAGGTTGAGGTTTTATATTAGCAATATCAATAAAATTTGAGTGTCTGTTCTACTTTTGATGATATCCCATGTAGCTTTATTTTTATTTTTAGATGATGGTATGTAGTTTAGGTTTGAGCATTTTTTTGAGCGGAGTACGCATGATTTTAGTATTTTAAATATCTAGACCGTATATCACTATTTTAATTTTTTATGTAACACATTTTTTTAGCTGTTTGGAGTTTATTCCGCCACTTCTTCTTTCCGGCTAAAGCACTAGGAAGTGGTGAAGGGCGGGCATTTTTGGGGGACTCTCTTATGTAACTTTGACGTTCGAAAAGTGCTGATTTTCAGCCTAGTTTGAATAAATGACTTTTGATTTTGATTTTTGTCTTTTTTAAGTGCAAGATTTCCGTCAAGAAATTTACGTCAAGAATACATCACCCAAATGGATGATGTATTCTTGACGTAAATTTTAGTTTTCCTTATAGGAAAACATAACTTATAAATTAGTGAGAAGTTTTCATGAAATATATTAAAGCTATCGTTTGCGTCAGTGTTCTCGAGAACATCAATCCATGACAAATTCCCAATAACTTTCACAATTTTTTTGGTTCCCAGTAGAATTTTCTATGTTACTTATAATCTGATCTAGGCAAGAAAGCTGACGGGATGGTTTATTAATATGTAGACTTAGGCCATAGTTAGATGTAAGATCTTTAAGTTTAGTTGTATCGTTGCTTTCTTTTAAAGTATCGATATTTAGGTCTCCTGTAACTAGCGCGTTACATTTTAAAGAAGGTATCTCTACTCCACAACATTCCAAATTTTTTTCGGTAAATAAATCCTTAGGTTCTATGTTCATCAAGTCAAACATTTTATTTATCAGAATACAAACACCTCCACGCTTTTCTCTTTTCCTTGAAAACGAGCATGCAAGATTAAGTTTTTAAAATTAATATTTAATTCATCACCTGCTCTTACAAACGTCTCTGAGAAACAAAGAATATCTATGTTAACATTTTTATCGACTAATTCATTTAAACAGAGTTGGACAGAGTCAATTTGATTTTAGTAAACCAGCGATATTTTGGTGCAAAAGAGTAGCGGTATAATCATAGTAATTGCAATCAGTTAGTTTTATTGGTCACGAAAAAGATTATTATTTATATTAGAATCTGGTTTTTGCTGGGTACAAATAGAACGCCGTGAGTGTTTATTGAGAAATGACCTGATTTATGAACGTAAACGAAGCATAAGGAGTATGTAAGGAGCGTAGCAGGTGGAGTTCCATAGTTTCTGCCTACCCCCATGGGAAGAAGGCGTGAGTTTATTTATGTAATCTCCCTCTCCTGATCTGCAGCCTTGGTCAAGCCTCTTTTCGCCTTAATTGGCCGTTTAGCACACATAATTATTCTATTCCGGTAAAATATAACATTGAAAACCTTGAGCTTGACGGGAAGAAAGCGTGAGTTTATGTATGTTTTATAAAATGAACATAGCATCACACCAATAGTACACCAACATTTCGCCAGTTATGTTTAGGTCCCATGTAATAGGGGGCGAGCCTATTGCCATCAACCGGGCACGAATCCTGACTTCGGAGTGTTACTGAGAAATTCCAGATGGAAAACCCAATAACACTTTGCTTGACCCGGGAATTGAACCGACGACCTCATGCTCAGCAGTAGCGCCTGCTACCGCTTGAACAACGAGGCAGTTTTTAATAAAAATGTGGCTGTTATTTTAGCAAATTGGGGTGTCTTACGACTTCCACGCGAACGAAGTCGTGGGCAGAATAAGCTAGTAAATAATAATGACCTGCCATTACAGATGAAGCTAAGGTGAAATTGACGCATGTACCGGGCGCCGTGCTGTTCCAATATTTGGATAACCAGGGGCCCATCACTGATGTACAGTATGAGATCGGAGAGGAGGAAGTCGAATCTGCCCGTAATTAGCATTATTGTTTTTTATTTGGTCTAACACAGTTTCGTAGAGTAGTATTGTTAAAATTTGGTAGGTATATAATTATATACAGTATTTATTTTTACTAAGGTACTGGAACTGATTCCCTAAGCCAGGACTTCGACAGGAGTCAGTCCTCAGACGTGGAGCATTACTAGAAAATCGTGTTAACGTGAATGTCGTGACATAAATGAATTAAGAAACATCAGTATTTCTTCATTTTGTCGTTTTCTGTGTAAATGTACCAAAAATGCACATAATAATCAGTCAGCCTCAATGAAAATATCTTGAAACGAGTCCATATTACTGAAATAATAAATAATCTTTCAATTCCAGCATCATCTGGTAAAACAGATTCTATAAACATATCATCAGACACAAGCGCAAGTGAAGAAGAATCGAAAGAAGATATAGCTAAAGTAACTAAGAAGCCATCAAATATACCAAGCACTGCGTCCAATGCTAAGGAAACTGCCAAAGCAACTGCCGTTTCTAAAGATAAGGGCAAATGTCTGAAGGAATATAAAACTGGTGTTGAAAAGAAGACTGTTGGAAAGACGAAGAGTGATGAGAAAAGTGGTGGGCAGAAGGCAGATAGAAAATCTTCTGGCAGACGTCATGGGAATCAAGATAGTGAGGATACAGCAGCAGGGGTTCCTGTTGATGAGCAGGAACCAGTTCCTAGCGCGTCTGGTGATACAAGTAATATATTTCTGTATTAAATGCCAATTCTTCACCTTTATCTAGCATAAAGCGGGAAAGGCGTTAAGACTTTAGAAGCCCATGGTTTATTTACATGATTTTATTGTAGATGCAAGCACGGCGTATCCGAGTACTAGTAATGTTTTGCCTTCATCGTATGATATGATGCTAAATATTGATCGTAGAGAAGCCAAGAAGTCCATTATAACCACTATCAATTCTTATACTGATAAAAGGTTCCCTTCACAAGGTATTGTTTGAAATATGAATAATTATAGTAGTAGTATGTAAGATGTCATAAAACGGGTAGCGTGAAATAGGGGTGGGTAGGGCATGACGTACACTTTTTCTACCGTGTCTGAGACACAGTAGAAAAAGTGTTGGCAGAACAGCCTGAAGGGTGGGTGAACTACACAGGATCGCGAAAAAACCTGTACTCAGCAGTGCGCAATGGGTGGTACCAGACGCAATCAAGTTAATGATGACGATTAAAGTAGTAGATATTATTGGTTCCCTGAGAACCATAGTAAATATTCAGCACCTAGGCGTAAATATGACCACATCGGGCTATAGAATGAGACTCCACAGGCTGCAGCTATATATGAAATATGTGACAACAAAGTCGAACTTTTTCTATAACTCGATTTATGCCATAGTAACAGCCTGGTACTGTTGTGATGGGCAATGATTCTATACCTTTTAAATACTTACGAGTATGATTCAAAAATTTCTTGTAACATCAAATATTTTGTTTCATTTATATCTACATGGGCACTTATGAAACGTCAGAAGCTAGGTGCACGGTTCCAATTGGTGGTTTGGTTTCTTCTCCATAGAGAGGAGCCGGCAAGAAACAGTGGATTTTCTTGACGGAGCTTTAAAAAAAATGGCTTTAACAATGTTTTCAAATTAGTGTTAATATGTAGTTAGGTATGGGAGGACAGTGTAGGCCAGTCAACAAGTACCAGGTACTTAACAAAATAGAACGTTCTTACATTCACAAAATCTAAAAGAATCAATATTCAATATTTAAAAAATAAAAACATATTTAAATCAAATAACATGTAGCCGATGCTACTCATGAAACTCTTTCCCTTAACCCCCTGTTTCCAGGAGTAAACCTGACGGACATGGCAGAGAATGCTCGCATAGAACAAAACGTGGCGTCTGAGATACTGGACCGTACGCTACAGTATGAGGAGCGGGAGTTGTACCGCCAGTATGACGTCATGAACAGCCATGCCGGTAACATTGATAATAGGACCAATACCATCATTGAGCATATGTCTGATCAGCTGGAGAATGAATATACTGTGAGTTTCATTTTTACTAACGAATCTATGAAACTCGTATTTCTATTTAAATTGGTGGTTTATCCATACTAAATATTATAGCTTTTATCGTCAATGAGCACCTTAGCTCCGAAATTCTCAAACTAATAATCAGAGATCCGCACTACTTGTGTAATTTGAGACCGTATTCTACCTGCTTCAGACAAGACCCACTACGGATGGCTTTACCCTATTAAAATTAATTGTTTATATTTTAAATAACCTGTCCTGAGATCTTTCATTTTTCCAGCTCCCCGAAGTATCCCGTATCCTCGAAGCTCACATGGACGTCGCCGAACAAAGATGGAGAGCTGGCGAGATGCTACAATTTATACCAGGTAGTCCCGACGAATCAATCAATGAAGGGAACGATGACAACGAAGCTACCCTCATCCCGAGCCATAACACCTCCTTATCCCTAGAAGATACTCTGACAGATGAGAATGTGAACAAAATGTCTGCTATTGTAGAAGATGATTCGGGTATTGGTAATGATACTACATTAAGTGATACCACAGAAGTTAATAAAAGTGTCGATGATAATGATAAAGCTAGGAACGATAATGTCGGTGAAGATACGCCACGAAATGTAGACAAAGATGGTAAAGAAAAGGATTTGGACATTTGGAGTAGTCCTATTGCTTCTGGCTCACGAGAAGCTTCCTTTTCCCACTATAAAGCATATGAAAGATCAAACGGAGGTCATGCAAATGAGAACGATGTAGATCCACACGATTCTAGAGTCTACGAATCAATACTCAGCGGTGACGTTTTCATCAATGATGTATCTACTGATGATATATTTGAGGATTGTGTAGATGATATAGAGGTAAACGTAGATGATAAAAAGGATGGCGATGAAGCAAAATTTGATAGAGTTGAGCAGAATTATTCCTTAGAAATGAAGTTAGCGTTAGGAATTGAGGATGGAAAATTGTAGATTTTAGCTCTATTATGTTACTACGGGTTCAATTGTTCTATTGGTGTCAAATATTTTGTTTGAATGGCTTTCACCAGTTTAGGGTTGTAAGTGTGTGTGTTTTTCCCGTATTTGGGGTGTGCTTTACGTATTCTGATCCCCTATGGAGTATAGCACCATAGAAATGAGCACTTATGAACTTGATCTAGGTAATTATAGTTTATTTTCTTTAAGAAATTGTTTAGTTTTGTTCAATGTTATTTTTATTAGTTATGTTTACTTATAGCAAAGTAGTAGGTAAATAGTTAATATTTGCCCTACTTGTCGCTCTGAACTCGAATAGATATGTCCGTAGCAACGTTCACTCGTATCGTATTTTTTTTTGTGTGTATTCATCCCTTATTGCTTAGTTTAGAGCGGGCAATATGTTTGGCGTGAGTTGAAAGTTTTTAATAAAAATAAATGATTAATAGCTTTTTCGTAGTATTACTGAAACACCTACAATTCTCTTCTTCACGTTTAATAATTGCCATAAATTCAAATAGGTACATATTTTTTATTTGTATGGTACAATAAAACAATATAATAAAACAAACTAATATATTTCCTTCTTAAAAAATACATTATTGCACTAACAATATCGTGTACTAAACGTTAATATAAAAATAAACTTCTCTTAAACACTCAATAAACGTAGTTTTTAAAGTTAAACTATTTACAGGTTAAAACAAAATAAATATCTTTATATTTTCAACGAATTTTATGTGAGGTTATTGATAAAAATTTAAAAGATTTGCCGTTATTACGAATTTAGTTAGAATTAAAGGTGTCGCCAAGGATATGACAAGGAATTAAAGCTAGGAGTCGCTCCATGTGAATACTCATATTCAGCTGTTATTCACAACATAGCTGATATGAGCCAATGGTAAAATCTTGTTCAAAACATTTTTTTTGTGTTCAAAATAAATATTATTGAGAATATATCAATAGTATGGCAACTGTGATGCTATTTATTAATAGAGAGATCGTGGATATAATATCACGCAGATGTGCATTAATAAAGATTAACACAATATTGCAAAAATAAGATACAGTTTAATATTGCCAACATACCCTACTAATAATGCCTAGTATACTGTCTGATCCAAAGTATATGATGAAAGGGTAAACAAACCATGTTCAGGTTACATTCTAACGACTTCATATTTCACCACTTTTGTTTGAAGAACATCATCAATACATAATCAGCCTCTAATGTCCCCACTGCTGGGACACAGGCCTCCTCTCTATGAGACAGATATTTTTCAAATTTAACCTTATATTTGCTTTTTGGAGTTAAGCAATCAATCACATATACAGGCTGGATTTTAGAGATGGATGGTGCAACAAGGGCATGCCTGCCCTTTTTGCCGCTCTTAACCGTTGTCGCTACTAGAAAACGGTCTTGTCCTGTCCGTTTAGAAATATTTTGATCTGCATTCACAGATGTTGGAAATAAAAACAGTCAGCAAGAAAATGGGAATTTTTCATAAAAAAAACAATTATTTGATGCCAATCGATCCTGTTTCTTATAAGAATCGAAAAACTATCGACCAATCTTAGTTGGTCCTTAAACCTTAGTTTGAGTAGTAGAAAAGTCAGAAATCGCAAAAACTTTTCTCATACAGTTCGTAGGAATGAGACTGAGATGAGAGAGAACAGGAATAATCTGTAAGAATGCAACATTCAATGTATCAGTGTTGTGCCATTAAGCAGTATATGCAGGAACGCAAGCGTTCATTAATTCGCAAAAAACGAAAAACTTCTCAAGCAATATGAAATTCCTACTGAGGGACGGGCTGCTTCTCACCCGGACAAACGTTATCTGATACGTTTGTTTACTTTTTCATCAGAGACTTTTGGAACAGACCATAAACTGTGACAGAAAATAATACTATTTCCATCCTATTTATTGTTTTGTTTTAATTTCGCCTATTTGTCCTAAATACTTAGGTACTCTATGCAACTAAAGTGTGTGTTCATATAAAATCGCCAATCAAAAGATAACAACATTCATGATGTTTTCAATGCATCCTATTTGTTGCACATAAGCAAAATTGCTTCTTATACTTATTGCGCTTGAATTTCATTTTGACTGTAAACCGTCGCAATTCGCGTCCAGTTAGTGAAACACGAGCTAACAATATCTACTTGTGAAAAACGACTAACACATACTTAATTGTACTTATAATTAATTATAGGCGTCGACTACATAGACATACATACTATATACACTTGTAAACATCGTGAGAGATCGGACATGTAGCCTAGCCTTACAATTTGTTAGTTTTTTCATATCACAAATATTACTAATTTGGCATTTGATTTAATTAATTTTTTTATGATATGTCGGTTTGCGAGTAACATTTGTACAAGAATAACGTTTTTTTAAATATATTTTATCAAATGGAATATAAAAAGAAATCCCAACGGACTGTGACTTATGAATAAATACAAATATCTCCGTATCAATATGGAGTACAGCTATTTAGGCCGATGTGACAGACGGACTAAGAAAATTGGACACGGATTGGTAAATAATGGAGTGTTAATATCAAGGTAAGCACTGCTTTTGGCATTTGTTGCATAAAACGTTGTAAAAACATACAATATTCTAGCTCACATGATATTAAATATAATCTGCGAATATAAACAAATAATAAAGAAATAAATACAACAACGTTGAAAGACACAAACGTTTATTGGCCGCACACCGATACAACTCACCTGCACGACTCCGAGTAAAGTATCGAAATGCGAGTCGTGTCAAGCACAGATTGAATGTCACTATACGTGACATAAATCTCACATTTCATTAACGAAATACGTGAGTTTATTTATGTATGTATTTCACTAAAACGAGAAATCTCGTATTCATGGTAAACAATGGCTGAAAACAAGTTCTAATTATTGCTTCCTGCAACAACAAATGTTGCTGTTGCTTGAATCTATGGTGCGTACCATAGTACGTATAACTTTCGTTTACAATGAATACGAAAATTTATTATGTTGCCACTGCAACATTGGACATTAATACGGGGATTCAGTCTAGAGGGGATCACACACAGCGAGGCTAATATATATTATAGCGCTTAATATAAAGATGTACCACACACACAGCTAAGATATGCCGAGATATCGCCGATATCGCGAGAGCGTCATTCTACCGGACGCCGTCGATGACCATTACGGAATTTTGGTCGATTATACCATAGCATAGAACTTATTATTTTAAATCTATTCTATCTATACTAATATAATAAAACTGAAGAGGTTGTTTGTTTGTTTGTTTGAACGCGCTAATCTCTGGAAAAAGTTTCAAAATTTTTCTAAATCTGACTGCTAGCAGTCAGATTTGGATTTTTTTGTATTATGTTATAGGCTAGCAGCACGCTACGACCCTTAGGAGATGAGCAAAAAGAAAAATATCGGAAAAAAACGCTAAGCAAAACCGAAATAATACCCCGCGTCCTATTCTAATCTTCGTCAGATGAGCTGTCAAGTAGGTCTAGCTATAGCAAGTTTTGTATGCACCGTCTCGGTATTATCATATCTAAGCTGTGTGGTCGGTTCAGAAGATATATCTTTACTTTAAGCGCTGTAATATATATTATCTTCGCTGTGTGAGCCGCTTGAGGCCCGCTTGCACCGTAACTCACTTAATGCGTTTAGCGGTATACGTAATTAAAACATAGTTCTGTCAATCGTTTAAAGACGACAGAGGCAGAATTATGATTTAAATACGTTTAGCGTGTAGCATGCGACCGCCATGTAGCTAACACTCCAGTATCTACCAATCCGTGTCCCGAAGTAGTAATACAAACTTATGCTATGTTACCCTGTGTTTCATGCGGCGTGGTGTTTGAGGTCAAAGATCTCCATCAGCAGAGGTTCTATGGGGTTCACGTCTAGGTACACGCCGGTCACCTCTTCGGCCAACTTGCGAAGTTCTAGAATCTTCTGTATCAGTTTTAGGAAGGTGGATTTCGCTTCGCAGCCTGGGTACACGCTCTCGAGGTAGCGGCGGAGTAGGTAATAGTAGGAGTTCTGGAAAGGAAAATATAATATAATAGAATATATTAATTTTATTTAAGACAAGAGTTTGGTATTTGTAGACGTTGTCAGTGTCTGTGATTGCATGTTAATGTCTATAAGTTGTTTTTAAGCCAGGCTGATTGTAAAATGTTAATGGTGTGTTAAAACTTCTGGATGAGTTTTGGGCATATTTGACGGATAATTACAAGTAAATGACGTATCATTTTTTAATTTATCTGCGAAATAGTTCCTATCCGAAAATTGAAACTGGGTTTTATTCTCCTGAATTATACCATCATATTTATCGTTTTAAGATATCGAAACATAAGGGATACCCCTTATTGTGAGAAAAGTTTTGATTATGAATTTAAATTATAGCATTAAAAGTCGAGGAAACCCAAAGAAATGATGGAGGGATCGTGTGAAACATGTTATGATTAAAGGATCCCGTTATGCCTTGTAAATCATAGTCACACAATCTACTGAGATGACATCTAATACAGCGGCAAGAGCAGGCCGATGAGCCCAGCTCACCTGTTCCAGCTTCACGACGTCGGGGTGCACCACGCGGGGCCGCGCGGGCGAGAACAGCACGATGGCCGACATGATGAGGATGACGTGCTCGTCCGTGCGCCAGCGCGGCGCGAAGGAGCGCACGAAGGCGTCGTGCGAGCGGTAGATGTTGCCCTTGGCCAGCTTCAGCACGTCCGTGCGGATGCCGCCGAACTGCTCCTGGCAGTGCGGGATCTGCGGGCCGCGATGACTTTTACCGCGCACTGGATTTTCAACTCTCGGCGCTCAGCAGTGCGTTGAAAATCCAGTGCGCGTTTTTTTTATTATTGTCGGACTTGTAACTTATTTTTCCTTCGTAGGTACTAGGAAGAATTAAGTAAACGTTTGGAACGTCTTAACTATGATGAAACCGAAAAAAGCAAATCAGACTGTAAAATACTTCATTTCAAAGAGCTTAGAATCATCTTTTGAACACGAAATTCACCTAAGGCACCACCTCCACGAGCGAGATAATCTCGCCGTGCCATCAAATTCAATAGAAACTGAATCGAAGCTCCCCGCGGCGTTAGCGTTGGGCGATCATTTGAAGGCACAGCGTGATTATCGCCGCGGTTCTCGTCCGTGGAGGTGGCGCTCTAGTCTTGACCTTGATGGACATAGAACTCAGACAGCCAGAGAACTGCCCGAACAAAGAAACAATCAGTTACTCACTGATCGAAATAGTAAAACTAATCGTAGATCCATGAGAGTTTCTAATTTGTGGTCAAATGAAGTGAATTCTGCCATGAATTATGATCCTTCCATTGAGTACAAGAATTGTATATATATATATTATATATATATAATATGCGCTCTGCCCGGAGTGGGAGGGAGTCAGACTCTTACTGGCTAAAACCCACCCGTATTCCTTCCTGTTGCCTGTGCTGCGGGGGCCTCGGTGACCCATAAGTACCTTCCCGCGACCCCGGCAGGCAGCGGCCCTAGTGGACCCATACACTTGTGCTGACGACATCTCTTTGAAGCGCGCGTGATACACAACGCGCCGTCGACCCGGGCCTGGTCCTTACCGGACGGTGAGCTACCCATTGCTCACCGTCCGCAAGCCCGCGCCTACGGTGGCTGGAGCTCCGCCCGGGATTCCCGACGCCCTGGGCGTCTCCTACGGCGGCTAGGGACCAGAGGGCGCGAAATTTGCCTTTCCCTCAACCGTCCCGCCTCCTCCTCCGCGAGCATTAGGTACTGGTTCGCAGAAGGAGGTGTCGACTGCCCATGCCTCTCGCTCCGTACGATGGCCTGGACCAGGGCCGGACGCGAGAGATCTCTGCCGCCGATCGCTGCACTCGCACACGGCGGGCAGACCTCCACCGTATGCTCCGTGTCCTCCGGGAAGAATCACGACTTGGGACGCCTAACTCAGTCGCGCTCACGAGCACTAGATCGACACAACGCAATCAATTCCCGCCAAGTGCTTTATTCAAAATACGAATTATCCATTTTGATTTGCTTACATTTGATCAATCAATATAATACAGCATCAGTATACAGGAGCTTACAAGAATGTTGTATGCTTACAAGTTCGAAACCAAGCAATTTCGCAAAAAATACATCTGCCAATACGGATGTTTATTTTTATTGCCAATAACTTTAAAAATATCTTACCTTCCACTGGTTTGCCTGTCCGTCATACGTCATAGTACTTCTTAGTACCATCATCTCAATACAGCCACCTTTGAGAAGCGCCACCTGTTACAATAACAAGAATTCATTTAACATCTTAACAATTCGCACTGCCGTTTAAGTTTACTCAAATGCACTAAACTAACTGAACAGATTTAAGTCTTTGCACTAATTCAGTGTTGTGCAAATCAATATATACACAAACTTTGTGTTTTTGTAGTCGAAAAGTAAAACATTGAAGGCCAATTAGTCAAACCCTTACTTGATCTTCTTCACACATATTTTTGAAGGAGTTAATCTTCTTGGCCATCTTAATAAACCGCCTTATTGCCACAGCAGTAAGGTTCACTATCTTTATCAAGCGAGGATCGTGTTTGCTGCCGCCTTCCTGTAATATTAAAGATTTTATTGAGTTTATGGACTAAATTCAATAAAATGAGTAAAAAAAAAAAAAAAAAAAATATATTCAAAAATATAAGGTACAGAATTAAATAACAGTTTTTCTTAAATCTAAGTCAAGTTCACACATGATTTGTGCCTGAACTAGGAAATCCTGTGTTTCAGGCGATTGGAGGTAACATTAATTGAATAAATAATCACATATCATATTAATATTATTGGTACATAAATGTAAAATGGTGTCTAAAAATTATAGTATCTTAACCTAACTAAATAAAAAAAAAAAAAGAAATAACAAACAATATTTTACTTTAGCACTAGTAATAACTTCTCTGTATCGTCATAGGACATAGTTTGAAGAGTTTCCTTAAGGATTTTCTTGCAGTTCCTATGATTTACGGAGTAGATGTTTCCTTTTTCATTTAGCCTGTTATAGAGTAGTGGACCGAGGTACATATAAAATTTGGCTGTGAAAGCATGTTTTGTACTTTTTTGAGGGCAAACTATATCTTTCCGTCTCTTTTTAGTAAATTCAGTGCTGTATGGAAGTGCTGCGTGTGGTTTTAGTACCGTGCTCATTATAAATAACTGTCGAACTGTTAGTACTTCACAAGATTTATACAGTAGGTTAGTGGGGAATAGGAAAGGTCGGCAAGTAGCCACCTTGAGAATAGCTCTTTGAGCTCTTTCAATGGGCAATAACAAAGTTTTACTTGCCCCACCCCATGAAGTAATGCAATAAGTCAAAATTGACTGACAAAGAGCAAAGTACACTTGCCTAATTATTTTTGGATTTGCAATAAATCGTAGCTTTTTGAATACGTATATCAGCTTACGAATTCTATTATTTAGAGCTTCCATGTGTTGTTTAAAGGATAGAGTATCATCTATTATTATACCCAGGTATTTTATTTTATCTGTCTTTTTAATATTGGGACACTTACACTGGCTATTTGCAGAGACTGGGCAACAGTGAGCATGCAACGCTGAAGGGTTCTTCGATATTTGCTTGCGCATCGAAAACTGAATGTATTGTGTCTTCTCTGCATTTAGAGTTAGTGAGTTATTTTGAAGCCATTTATTTACAATATTGAATCCGTGTTGCGCAAGATTGTAGACTTCATTTTCTGAGTCAGCTGAAAAAAGTAGAGCAGTGTCGTCAGCGTACGTTATGATAGTGCCATGCTCTAGCTTTAGATTGCAAAGGTCATTTATGTAGATCAAAAACAGAGTGGGTCCTAAAATACTTCCTTGAGGAATACCGAAAAATGTGTTTTTTTGAACAGCGCTGAGAACATTGCCAATCTTTACGCACTGGGAACGATCTTCTAAATAACTTTTGAACATTTTTAGCTGGGTGCCTCTTACACCAATGATCTCAAGCTTGCGCAACAAAATTGGAATGGAAACTGTGTCAAAAGCTTTGGCGAGGTCCAGGAAAATTCCTACTGTGTGGTTCCCCTTGTCAAGTTCTTTCGCTAGATAGTCAGTCAGGTGGTGTACCGCATCGGCAGTTGAAACTTTAGGCCTAAATCCAAACTGCCGTTCAGACAGAATTGATTTATCTTCCAAATATTTCAACAACCTTTTGTTTATAATTTTTTCCAATATTTTTGACATAGAAGGCAGTAAAGAAATAGGTCTATAATTTGTCACTTGCTCTTTGCTGCCTGATTTATAGACAGGGACAATTAGAGATTTTTTGAGACACTCAGGAAAATGACCTGAAGATAAACAAATGCGGAAAATGTAAGTCAGTGGTCGTACCAAAATGTCCTTGAATTTTTTGATAATTTTATTCGATATGTTATCCCAGCCAACTGCACAGTCTTCTTTCAAGGTCATAATTATACTTTCTACCTCAGTTTCGTCAGTATCTAGCAGCGTAAAGGATTTTAAAGCAGTGGTGTATGTTAAAGGAGTGCTCTTTGGGTTTTGAGATTGACCCAGATTTTTTTCTGCGAGACACTTTCCAACATTAATAAAGAAATTATTTGCTATGTTAGCAGATTCCAGCGGTGACGAGTGTGCTTGTAATAAACCTGAAGATGACTCATATTGTTTTGTGTTATACGTTGCGTCTTTAATATATTTCCAGATCTTTTTACTATTTGTTCCAGCCTTTTCCAGTGCCACTTTGTCGTAGTTGCTTTTAATTTTTTTAAGGAGATCATTACAGAAATTTCGATATCTTTTGTACGAAAGTTGCAATACTGCATTAACTGGATTAGATTTAGCTTTCATATGCAGTTTATCCCTATGTTTCATACAGCGAATAAGGCCTGACGTGATCCATGGTTTTAGGTTGTGATTTTTTTTGCTCAACTGCGATACGACTGTGTTTTTCTGAATTGCATTTCGTAAGTTTTCAATAACATACAACATGCAAAACTGCGGGTCAGCGGAATTATAGACTGGATCAAAATTGATGACGCGTAAATCTTCTTCAAGTTTATTTATATTCAGTTTTGAAATTAAGCGAGTGTCTTGTTTAGGTAATTTACAATTTAGGGTTAGTAGGGCAGCATTGTGATCGGTTATTGTTGAGTTAACAACAAGTGCAAGTGAAGGGAAGTTCGATTTTAGCATAATATGATCCAAACAGGAGCCACTGTGATGTGTAGGAAAGCTGTGTGCTGGGAGCAGGCCATGAAAGGCGCATAGATTGAGGTAGTCCTGAGCAGGCGCATCAGCACTTCCTGGTAGAATATTGATATTAATATCTCCAATTAAAATCATGTTTTTGATGGATGACAGGGTTTGCAAGGTCTCATTCAGAGAGTCAGTAAAAATGCTAGTATTTCTAAAAGAAGGAGGTCGATACAATGCTAATATCGCAAATTCTGATCCAATTTTAACTAGCAATCTGTTACAGTCAAGCATGTTAGGTTCCTGGACAGAGACATTGAGATAATCTCTTGCATAAACTATCACCCCATCATTTTGATTGTAATTTATAGTACTTCTATACATATTATATCCCGGGATTAGTGTTATATTGTTTAGCAAGCCAGCATTCGGTTAAAACAATAACGTCACAATTTATGTTTAGCCGTTGCTGAAATGTACTAAAGCTATCAAAATTCTTAAAAACACTGCGAATATTTTGTGTTAATATGGTTAGCGGAGTTTTGTAGCCGGATAGATATTGTTTGCAGTTTTCAGTTTCACAAACTTTGGACTCGGATACAGAGAAATTATCTAAATCATTAATCAAACTATTTATCATAATGGTTGTTAAAAATAAAAAACTAAAATAAAAAAGGTCAGAAAAATAACCAATTAACGGCGCTCTTAGGCGCCTCCATAATCTACAGAATTGATGTACCTTTTTTCAGCCATTATTTTCGTGGGGCAGTCAGCAGCGCCTGTGTTATGTTTGTCTGGCTTTTTAAAATGCAAGCAAGTAGCGCATTTTGGTTCATCAGCCTTTTTTGGACATTCTTTTACTGAGTGACCTTGATCACCACAGTGGCCGCAGGTATATGATGTCTGTCGACATGACTTGGCCGCATGTCCATACTGCTGACACTTATAACATCGTGTGACCAAAGTAAAGTCTCTCACAGGGCATGATGACCAATTTACAAAAACTCGGTCTTGTGATATCAGGGCTTTGCGTATAACTGCAGGTACTTCAACTATGAAATTACAGGACTCAGTGTCTTTCTTACCTGACTTATGACTTAATTTAATTGAACTCAAAAACGTCTCAAGACTGTAGTCCTCAAGTTTTTCGGCTATATTTTGTTTGTACAAACAGGTAAAAACCTCATTTTCCTGCATGGATGTTGGTACTCCTATAATCACTACCCTAGGCTTCCTTTTATGGGGCTCGTCGACTGTTAGGCCTGACTTGGTTAACTGCACCGATTGTCTCAGCTTCTCGATGTCGTCCTTCGTCTCGGTGCTGATGATTACACCGCCGTTCTTCGTCTTGCGCAGGCCTCTCACATGGAGCTTCATTTGTTCGGGGCTGATAATTTTTTGAACAAGAGTTTTGGTCTCATCGCTGGTCTTCAACTTGTCACTCGGATAGATGGCCACAGAACTTACATAACTCGGCTGTATAAAATTGTTGGCACCTTTCTTTACCATGTCAGCAAATGAAGATCCCTGGGCAGGTTTCGTCGAATCTTCGATACTCAGCTTAAGGTTCTGTAGCTGCTGCGAAAGATCGAGTTGATTTTCGAGAGTTCTGACTGTGTAGTGCGATTGGAGAGCTTTTGCTTTGACGGACTGGTACATGACGGCCATCTGCGAGGTCCCGTGACTAACCTTCCGGCATAGGCTATTGATGCGCGTTTTCTGCTCCACATTCAACTTTCCATCAGCGGCAATAGTGCACACCTCCTTCAGGCTCTGTTCGATAATCGCCATCCAGTTCTGAATTTCTGACGTCGAGACAACTTCAGGGGCATCGTTCCTTTGGATAGGCGCTTGAGGTGATGAAGCGGGTACGGCCACGGGCACAGGTGTAGGAGGTGGGGAGCGAACACATCTACTACTCCGGTTGAATGGACTATCCTCCATCGTGAAGCAGGTTATTTTGATCTTGTTAAACACCGGTCATTTCTAATAACCTAATAACACACCTTACACATATCTAATGTAACAGTATGCGTCACTACTATCGGTTAAACTAGGTCACAATTCCGCAAATGATTATTTGTTTATTGAAATAATTGTTCGATACGTCTGTTCACTACGCTCGGCAATGAATCAATCAGTGTGTGTGAGTGTGAGTGACAGTATGCAGAGTGGTTCATGTAATTCAACTTGATATTTAATTTTAAAGAAAAGATTGGGCTCGGTTTCTGGCTTTACAAGACGCGTTTTCACGAACTCTATACACAGTTAAGTATTATTTTCTTTAAAATCAAGTCTCCGGGTGTCCATTTTTTCTACTTGTCATAGTCTTAAAAAGAAAAGTTCTTTTTAAGGGTTAAAAGTTTAATCGGTTGACGGACACTGAACGAGGCACAATAGAAGTTTTTGTTATTACGTCTGGGGCGGTTCACATCATAGTCCTCATTCTCTCTCCTGCCCTTATCCCAATCTATTTGTGGTCGGCGCAACTTATTTTTCTTCCATACTTCTCTACCAGTTGTCATCTCGGTAGTCACCTTTCTAGCCATATCATCTTACACACAGTCCATCCATCGGTTCTCTGGTCGACCTCTAGTCGTATAGCCATCCACATTCATACTCAAAACTTTAGATCAGAGTATACTACGTTATTTTCATGATGATTCACTTGGCAGCCTCATAACGAGTGTATTTTACCTTGAAGCCAGCCGTGCACGCGGTATCTCCCACTAACTGCGATATGTCATCGTCTATGGGAGCGTTTAGCGCCTTATTCGCAACAATTAGCTCGTTTAATTTGGCACGTTCCACCTGGAAATTGAGAAGAAAATGTTACTAGAAGCTGACGCATTATTTGTGTGCTTTACCTGTCAAATGGTTAAGTTTCTGAAGATGTTTGACATTCAATCGCACATAGCGGCCAAACGGATGTGGATGTTTGGCATTCAAATACACCTTGTCCTGGATTAACACGTAGACTACTTTAATTCGGATCTTTGACAGTCGTTACTGGTAGTCAGAAGCCCGAAAGTCTGATAACCAGTCTTACCAAAGGGTATCGTGTTTGGTGTTAAATAGTAACTGGGTGGTGCAGGTTAGATAGGCAGGCTCCATGTAAAGTACTGGTATCTGGTTAGACTGGAAGCCGACCCCAACATAGTTGGGAAAAGGCAGGCAGGTGATGAGAATATAAATTATCATAATTATAATAATAATAGTATAACAATAACTTGACACCCATGATACCGAATTCATTACAAATTACACACAAACAGCAATCATTATTTTTAAAGTTTTATCATTAAAGTTTTGTTAACTGTTTTCCGGTCAGTCCCCATTGACTCCGAATAGGAGTTTCACTCCTCCAACCGTCAGTCCCCACTGACACCTATTCGGAGTCTTTCAGGCGCGCGGTTTGCAACTCTATTATAACGGATGTGCACCTTATTGCATTATAATAGAGTTGCAAACCGCGTGGCCCAAGACTCCTATTCGGTGTCAGTGGGGACTGAAGGGACTCGGGAGTGCGACTCCTATTTGGAATCAATGGGGAGTTACCGGTTAACATTTTCATTGGAAGTTCTTTTAATTTTGAAGCAATTTATTATATATGACATGATCTATCGATAATATGTTATTCTTTAGTAAGAACGTTTTGTGACCAAATGAAGAAAGCACATTTCTCCTCACCTCATTCAGTTCTCTAGAAGATCCACTGCATGGATTGACAGACGTGTAAGCTTCGAACTCCAGCTTTATTGCTTCACATAATATTGACTCCATGGAGTTCGGTTCTATCCTGAAAAGGTGAAACAAGACATGGTTATTATGATTGTATGAACTCTTCTTTAGGTAAGCTGTATGGTGAAAAACTGGTTTAGCCGCCTAGGTACAACGCAGAATATTGGCCACTGCCCACTACGTGTGGGGAGTGGTCAATACTATAAGAGAAAGGGAGTGGACCGTAATCCACATGTCAGTAACATGTATTCGAATTTTGGTTCTGGGACATGCCGGTTTCCTCACGATGTTTTCCTTCACGGTTTTGAGAGCAGTGGTGATGAAATAATTTACACAAAGTAAAGCGCTTGTCTGGATTCTAATCTACGATCTACAACTCGTAAGTCGCGGCCGTTACCACAGGGCCACCACCAACCCCGGCTTGAATGGTGTGTTTGTTTTATTTGGTATACTTTTCAGTAGTTAGGTTAGAGTCTACATTTTTGCGTGGTACAAGGCCTCAACGCTCTCGCCCGCTACACAACTGCCTACCCTTTCAGGTACTTAAACAGCCTAACAGAAAAAGTTCAGCGTTGTAGTGCTTCGTCTCTGTCACTCATACATGACAGTCTCTTTCTAAAGCTCAATGTGCCGTATTTACAGCCAGGCACTGTCAGCCACTTTAGAAACACGAGTCTTCCGTCAATGGCTGTTGCTAGCCCGATACACAATAACCCCTGATAAGTTGATAAGGAGATTATTGACGAATTGTTATCTATATCATTTTGCACTGACTATCAAGGTTTGTGATGTAGACGTACGTGTGAATGAGCGTCGTCATGTCGGACGATGTTAAGTCGGTATGTGCGTACGTACTTAAGCCGATATCAGATGCTTCAATATTTTCATTCGGCATCTTTCACTCGAAGTGAAACGTCTGAACATAAAAAGAAATCATTAGTGAACCGATCCAACGAGGTTGGATTTTGGCACTCGGCGTCGTTCACTCGCCTACAGAACAATAAACAAAAATAATTAAAGGAGCGCTTATACACTTTGTACCTATTTTATTTATAATTCATTATGATAAAATTTTAATTAAAAAATCTTATTGTTCCTCTCAAACAGAGCACTGCCATCAATTCTCTTCGCCACCCTTGGTTGACTGGCAGAGAATGCCTTTCTACAGCGTGCCTTTTTGTGTGTAGAAAGTTTAAATAAATATATTAAACAAAAATGACTTCACTCGTATGAAGCTTCTGCTATCGGCATTACCCCGCGTTCTACCCAGAAGCGATCGTCGCGTTCAAAATTGTCACTTTTTGTTCGGAATACCTTCTGTTTTTCTGGCGCCTTCTGTCGGCGCGACCACGCGTTCCGGTTCACCGAACAAAAATTGATATATGAACGCGACGACCGCGTACGTATTTGCGCGACGATCGCTTTTGGTTAGGACGCGGCTTTCAGAATATTAGGCTACAACGGATTGATACGAGTAGAAAATTAATTAGTGTCACCCTAGCGGACACTTCACTAGTAATGTTTAGGATTAATAGAGGGAACAAGCCTATTACAATTAACTAGGCACTAATCCAGACTTTCGTTATGGAAATACCCAATACCATTTTGCCCGACTCGGGGATCTATAAAATCCAATACCTAATACGCAGCCATGGCGCTTTAGGGGTCCATTAGGGCCGATGCCTGCCGGGGTCGCGTGGCAGTCCAAAAGTGTTACCGAGGCCCATCTTTATTTTGCAAAAGAGAGCTGTCAGAGCCATATAAGATAAGTGATAGACATAATTTTAATACTAGAAATAAAGATAAAATAGATCAACCTTTTTCAGATTATATAAAGTACATACATCTTTTATGGGGTACTGTGTCAAATGTTACAACAAAATGCCTTGTGATATATTGCAATTAAATGAAAGAAAATTTAATACTCATATTAAAATACAATTTGTAAACAAGCATATTACAAATTAGAGGATTATATCCAAGATCAGAATGCTTGGAAACATGCTGGTCCAGCGCCATAGGACGATCTAGAGTATTCTAGAGTCTAGACAAAATCAAACTGGTTGCTATTTTAATTGTATAATTTATTATTTGATACAAATAATAAATCAGTGTTGAATTTACATTCTGTGATTACTTTAACTCACACACTGACCTATTACTTTTATTTATTATTTTTAGGAAAACGTATTCTTTTACAATGTCTGTAAATATGTGAGCATCATGTATCTATCACATAATTAATTTATCTGTCATTGCTTCATTTTTATTTTTTTTTACCTATTTTGGTATAGTAATTTTATTCTAGGTGCATCGTCTTCACATATATTATATAATGTACCTATTAAAAATTTTGTAAAACGTTTCTTGCCCATTCTTCTCCATACGAAACTACATTTTGGAAGGGGCAACTAGAATCAATTCTATTTTTTTGTAAATTTTGACGTTCTAAAGTGCCTTGTGCCTATTTGAAATAAATAATTTGATTTTGACGAGCTACTTCGCAAATAGCACTACTGAAAAAATTTAGTGTCGTTTGAGAATTCCTTCGTAAATCCACTGATTTACGAAGGAATTCTCAAACGACGCTAAATTTTTCATAATAGTGACTCAGATCATTATCTGAGTCACTATTATGAAGAGCACACAGGTGTTCTATTATCAGGTGAGTATAAATGAGTTTCCCCCATCGATATCGTAGATAACGTTTTATGTACAAACTTAATAGCGCTTTTACCACAAGTGTATCCTTGAAACGTAATTTGGGGCAATTTGGATCGATATTAAAATTCAAAGTGCGTGTCAGACTACGCACAAAATAGGAATTCAGATTTAAATTACGCTAAGGATAGACATTTCATTTATTAAGGACAAAGGCGAAAACCTTTTATTTTCAATGTATTAAGTATTGGGTTTTTTGTGAGGAAATTCATAGACGATGACGGCCTGGAATCTGTCTCAATGTGCGTGTACAAGCTGTACAACACTTACTATTAACAAAACTGCTACTAAAATAGCTTCCACGCTTCTTGAGCAGTCTGCCTTACGGTCAGCAGCAAAGCTCTTGGGGGGGGGTCATAAAGATTCCGATGGGGGGCGCGGCGGCTTTAGCAGCTTTTCTGCCTAGCTCAACAAAATAAGTTTTCCTATTTCTGAATGGATGGCAGGGTGCTTAACTTTTCGAGCACGCTTCGCTCGCTCTTGCTTTCTACATGCTTTTGCGTCGTTTAACCGCCGTTGACCTTGACCACACAAATGTGCGTCGCTCTGACGCCGCGCGGCCGTTCGGTTTCATAGAGAATATTTATTTTTAGTAACGAAAATATGAAAAAAATCACAGATAGAATTATAGATAAAAAAAGTCCGATCATACAAAAAAAAAAACATGAAAATATCTAAAGTAGTTTGACAGTAATATCGTTTTTTTATGCTTTGGGTAGAATCCTGAATTTATTTCATTAAGTATTTTACTATAATACTTAAATATTCACTTAGAATTAATGTGTATGCGTTCTAGTTTATATGAAGCATTATATGCATTATTCATATAACGCCTTCACAGGCGTAGGTAATAACAGATTTAAAAGTAACTAAAATCATATATCTGCGCGTTAATTCGTCAGTTTTTCTGCATAAGTCGACAAAGTAACTCTTTTTTCTGTTTGAAAGAGCAAAAGAAAATCTAACCTATCTCAAGAAGCGCAAAGAATTTCGAGCTCGCTTTCGTTCGCTCTACTCTTAAGCTTTTTCTGCGTAAGTAGATAAAGTAAGTCTGGGGGCGCACCCCCAGACTTACTTTATCAACTTACCTATAAACTTACTTTATCAAATCACTACGCCCGGGCGTGATTTTAAAGAAAATACGAGGGACGCGTATGTTAAAAGGTCCACCCCTGATTTAGAGGATATGTTGCTGACTGTACCGCTTTGCTGAGTGCTTAACATTTTTAGTTATTTCTGTTGTTGAATGTTAATTTTTATACAGTTCAAGCCAATCTATACCAATATAATAAAGAGGTGTTTGTTTGTTTTTAAGTTTGTATGTGGTAATCTCTGGAACTACCAGTTGGATTTGAAAAATTGTTTTTGCACTTGATAGCCGAATTCTTGAGGAATTTAACAGGTATTTAACATATGACCGTGACCATGCAAAAACAAAATAAAGTCAGAAATAACGCTAAGCGAAAACGATGTAATAGCGCGGGCGGGCGATGCAATGCGAAGCAGAGGGTCGGGGGGACAAGAAATATCACGCGGGCGATGTCGCGGGCAGAAGCTAGTAAGAGATAACAGAAGTAAGTAGGTACCTCTCAACATCTTGAAGTATATCCCTCGCCTTGTTGACATCAGGGTTGTTGCTGGTAGACGGGATCTCCTCACACACATGCTGGGGCCGCGTCTCTCTGTGCGATGACTTGTCACTATTTGTCAATATTGATCTGTCAATACAATCACTATATTGGGGCTTCTATGCGAGGGAGTTATGCGTGTGTGGGTGTGGGGATGTGTGGATTGAAATAAATGGTGGTTGGAAAACATTTGAAAATGTTTATGGTTTTTTTGTCAAATTAATTTCAACTTAGCACACCTTGACATGAGGTAGAAATTAAATAAACTGTTTGGTTGCTACCTGTTGGTTTATACGTGAATCACACAGGTCTTATGAGATTATCATGTTATATTAATAAATATGCCAATAAAAAAAATAATAACACATGGTTTAGTATGAATTGTTAGTTAGAGATTACTGAAAAGCCAATAAATAAATGGACACCAGTAAATGGCTGAGTATATTGCCTTTTTTGTCATTGAATATTACCAACAATATTATTCACAACATTCCAAATTTGAACTTTGACCTATCCTAAGTTTTGCTTGCGTTGTACTCACAGGCAATGATTAATTATAAGCAAGCCTAGTACTTTTTATGTCAAATTACATCCAAATCCTATTATTAGTGAGATCATACTAATGATTATTAAAATACTATCTTGAATTAATGCATGCTTTCTTCTTTTTGTTAGGTTATTGCATTAGAAATACATTTCTGAGCATATAAAAATATTAACTTTCTGCACTCTTCCTTCATATAATTATTACCTGTGCCAAGTCTCATACTCCTCCATCTGCGTAATTTTCGTAAAAAGGGGTACAACGATTTTGCTTCACATATTTAGATTTAAGTTACACCTAGTATTTAAAAAAAAATGTTAGGGAAAAGGTCTCCAAGTACATTATTATAAACTTTACAGTCTAACTTGAAAATGGAAAAGGAGGATTTTGCTACTGGTTTTTACTCTTTCTGGGTATTTTCAAGCTATGGTTTAGAAAAAAGGCTTCATTTTCATGTTTAACTGGCCAAAGTCTAGACCTGCAAGACCATAATTGATTACAAAGTTGTAACAAGCAACTGCTAGTGTAATGTCTTCTAATTTAGCTATGAAAGTAAACAATATACCAGTGAAGAAATCCAATAATGAACCCTAATCATGCTGTTCAGATAAATACTTGTCAAATTCAACATGAATTTTTATTAGATGGAGGAGGGAAAAAAGATGACACTACCTGTACACAGAGCAGAAACAATACAATGGTGTAATTCAAATAATTATTAAATTCATACAAACCTTATACTATTCTGTTTTGGTGTGTCCCCATACATATTACTTTCACCATTCTCATACATGTACGATTCCATAATTCGTTGTTCATAAATTGCTCTATTAATGACCGACTTCTCATCTATTGGGTATATCTTCATAGTGTATGGTGGATCATTACTTGTGACGGGCAGAGCAGGAGTGTAGTTATACTGAGGAGACTGTATCGACGTGTCTGCATCATTTGACAGCGGAGACTGGACCGTACTACTAGGACTACATGTTGTACTTAAAGTATCATACTGTATCACGGTGTCTTGTAATGGAATTAATCCTGTGTCACCTTCATCGTCTCGTTTGACATTCTTAGAGCTCGTTACTGCGTCTTCAGGATCACGTTGCCGTTTTCTAGCTCTGTTTTCTTCTATCTTCCGTCTCTTTTCCGCCTTGTCTTCTTCCGACATTATGAACTCTTTCACCATGCCTATAGACAGACATTTTTCTAGTCGACATTTCTGACAAAACCTTCTAGTGACTACAGTGATCACACAGTTGTTCGTAAACGGACACTTGAACTCCTTGCTGGCTAAAGCGTTTCGTCTAAAAAACGCCTTGCAACTTTCGCACGAGATTGCGTTAAAGTTGTAACCTAGAGCCTTATCGCCACACACTAAGCATATTTTCTGTAAACTTGAGAGCACCTCTTTCTTCTGAGCACTTGTATCGTCTTTATTATCACTGCTATTATCCATTTTACCTAATAAAAACACTCACTGAGGTAAACATTGGAATACAACTTCACACTTAATTTTCCCACTTGTTCACATCGCACGCGCGTCCAGCATTCACTATCACGCGTTACGTGAAAGTGATTATCAGTAATATTAGCTGTTTGCTACGATAACTTTGTATTTCGCTAAAATATTTCCAGTTATTTATCAGAAACATATCGGATGACTAATGACATAAGTCATCATGAATGCTTGACAGCTGTGACGTCAGAAAATATGTCAAGTGTAAAAATAAAACTTTTTTTATGACGATGGTCACACTAGCCGTTCAGTCTATGTATTGAAACCTTTGAACATGTTCTGTGCTTTGAACTCAGTAAGCTATTAGAAATATTTCAATGTTTGAAGAATTTTATTGGTTTTTCCCACTCGCATCGGTCACATTGACATCACAGAGCAACTGTTTTTAATCCGGATTTAAGCTGATTTTAATTTAATTCAATTCAATTCAAATCAATTCAATTCATCTTTATTGTGGATCATAAGAAAGTGTACAATAAATTAAGGTACATACAGGGAGTTTACATGCATGTCAACAATAATATTATAACAATACATAACACATTTTAGACCGTTAAATATAAAAACAAAACCCACAAAACGCATCATGACCTAGGCAGATTGTATTCTAACAGTGATTTGTCGGCATAGAAGTCTTTCACAGAGTACCTAATAACATTTGTTTACTAGCAGTTCATGGAGATTCTTTTTTACTCTGATAGTATACCTACCTACATACTTTTTTTTTTCCTGAACAAAATCGATGTTATCGCTAATGAAACCGCGGGAAATTTCCAGTGTGTAATCAGTATGATGTCTTTTGTTCCTGTTCGTTTCTTTGTTAATCATTTTTAAAACTGTCTTTATTTTATTGTCTGCCGATGCCGATTTAATCTTGTTGCTATTGTATGAAGCTTTAAAAGTTTTAGAATAAGTAGCAACATACTTTTCATAGTTTCCGTGTTATTACACGACTTTTTTTTTGGTTGGGATATCATCAAATAACTTCTCCCTGGGCGGAGCGGGAGGGTGTGTCAGACTCTTACTGACTAAAACCCACCCGTATTCCTTCCTGTTGCCTGTGTTGCGGGGGCTTCGGTAACCCATAAGTACCTTCCCGCGACCCCGGCAGGCATCGGCCCTAGTGGACCCCTACTATATGTGCTGACGACATCTCTTTGAGGCGCGCGTGGAATACAACGCGCCGTCGACCCAGGCCTGGTCCTTACCGGACGGTGAACTACCCATTGCTCACCATCCGCAAGCCCGCGCCTACGGTGGCCGGAGCTCCGCCCGGGATTCCCGACGCCCTGGGCGTCTCCTGCGGCGGCTAGGGGCGAGAGGGCGCGAAACTTGCCTTTCCCTCAACCGTCCCGCCTCCTCCTTCGCGAGCATTACTGCTTTCGCAGAAGGAGGTGACGGCTGCCCATGCCCTCTCGCTCCGTACCATGGCCTGAACCAGGGCCGGACGCGAGAGGTCTCTGCCGCCGATCGCCTCCACGATAGTATACATACTTATGAAAGTCATAATGATGACAATGTCCACGATAGCGATGATAGACGAATTCCTCAATCATATTGTAAGAAAATTAGTACAAATTGTGGAAATTTTGCTCTTACTTATCAAATTATTAGCATGAAATAACGTAAATAAAAATAAAAATTATAATAGTTCTGTTAGGGTAATTATTATCCATAGGATTTAATCTGTTTTTTTTTTTATCATAGTTTTATGGCCGAAAGAGGTTGAAATACCCGCTTACTTATATGAAAGTCGCGATTATGGTTTCGCCATCGCAGGATATTGAAATTAATCAATTTTTCGGTGATACCTACCATTTTTTTATCAGCCCAAGAAGACCAAGGTAGGCACTACGAGTAGTAGGCAGGTAGGTACATATTATGTGCATCTAAAAGTGTCACAGTACTTAAAAATCTTAGCACCGTGCTTCGGATAGGTTGGATTTTCTTAAAATACCTACTGGGAGATTAATACCATAACGCTTTAATAACGTTTCGTTCGTGCACGTTGTCTGTGACTGTGCCCTGTGAGTAAGGTGCAAACTGCGAACTGACCGCACGTCAGTTCGCAGTTGGGCCCAGAGGTCTGCTAAGCCAACAATGCACCGGCCTAGCCTTCAGTAAGAGAGAGAATTTCAGGATAACATATAAAGCTAAAAAGATAGCGCGGTTTATGGCGCTTTCCTCTACTCATGAAAAGTATTTAGGTAATATTACCTACTATGAATGGTCAAAAGAAAAACTAACCGAACCAATCCGAGGTGTGGTACTAAAATTATTGAGCTCACTTCGCTCGCTCTGGCAGCCCAGGATATCTTAATTCTTAAAGTTTATTTACATGTAGTAAATAAACTTTAAGAATTAAGATATCCTGGGCTCGACAAGTAACTCGTATTTCTGTATGTATGGTCAAAAGAAAATATATCTTATCCAAGGCGGGGTGAAAATATTGTATTTTTAGTTTAACCTACTTAAAAACGGAGGAGGTTCTCAATTCATCTGTATTTTTTTTTAAATATGTTTTCAGGCATAACTTTTTGTTTAGGAACCGATTGGGTTGGATCTAGTATCGTTTGGCAGGAGTTGGGGGGTAAAAGGGGCTAAAGTTGGTAGGGGTTGGGTCCCCGATTATAACGCTACCACTCTTATTAAAAGGTAATGCATATTTTTCGAGAAATTAATAAAAAATGTTTCTAACCTCAAATCCGATAAGAAGCGAAAACGAAACGTTTAAAATGGGCGATTGACAACCAAATCTGCCCCGGTATCTGTAGTCAGTATCCAGTATCAGTATTTGTAGTCAGTCCGTGGTATAAAATGTCGGGCAAAATCGATAACACTGAACGTAAACAATAAAACAGGTATGCCATTTGCGTCATGTGTCACTGTCATTCGTTTTCGATCGTTCCGTTTCTCCTCGAGTTGCGTGAATTTTTTCTCTGTGTTTGTACTTCCACTTATCGTATGTGTGTACAAAAGGCAATGTTACTACTGTTACTAGGAGAGCTTGGGATGCAAGAGCGAGCGGAGTTAGGTTCGAAGGGGATGGCGGGGTCTAGTAAGCGAGCGGAGCGAGCGAACTGAGACCCCACCATCCCCTTCGAGGTTATTTTTTTTTAAACCCATGAGGCCCGCGAAGCGGGCCTCATACTACGCCTTTTAATCGACTTTATGTGTTTTGAGGTTAAGTTACAATAATTTGTTTTTCTCAAGAACGGTGCGTTACCTTTTCATGGGAGTGGTGCTAGGGGGCAGGGGGCACCCCCCCCAATCTCCCCCGCGAAGCTGGGCTCATACTACGGCATTTTAAGCGACTAAGAGTTTTGAGGTTAGGTTACAATAATTTGTTTTTCTCAAGAACGGTGCGTTACCTTCTTATGGGAGTGGTGCCAGGGGGCAAGGGATTTTAATAGTGTTTGAAAGGGTATAATTACTCTTGAAGTGGTCCCATATAAATCGGTCAAGTTCTGGCGAGTGGTTTTTGAGTTAGCTTCAGTAAAACGTATTTTTTCCACTTAGTGTATGTTGATGATGTTATTGCAAGTAGTGCTGGTGGTATTGGAAAACTTTTCCAAAAAAAAACTGTCGGCTTCCAGAAAAACACCTTAAATACTGTAAGACATGATGCTATGAAAGTAACTAAAATAGACTAGCCTCACGGTTTAAACATCAGTAAATTAACGGTTATTTTCTGACAGCATATGCTGCTGAACTTAGCCGTCCTGCAAGAGATGTAAAATGAGGACCCCATTGTAGCCTTGAGTCGAGCGTGATCTCCAGGAAAACAGTTTTAACGTCGAATTCTAGTTTCTCTTGATTCAATACTATCTCATAATCACTACTTTAGACATTAGGTTAAGAAAATCTTATGTACTTGGTTATTTTTTCATTTAATACTAAATTACCAATGAACAACTGGCAGTGAACCAATTTTGAACCTACGGTAGGGAGTTATTTACGTTGTCAAAATTTGTAGCACGTCTTATCTAGGTGCCTTAAAAATTAAGGAGGTATCAAAGCAAATAACACCACTTGTGGTTGATTATTTAATAAATGGAGTAGATCATTAATATACACTAAAAAGAGGAAAGGATTCAATATCGAGCCTTGTAGAACACCCATTTTTATTTTTAAACCGAGTGAATTGATATTATTTATTTGAACTTGCTAATGGTGCCGATTCCCTTGTTCACAAACTAAACTATATTTAAGTTCAGTGCATGTTTTCCTTTCTATTTCATTAAGAAAAGGACAGAAGATAAATTTTAGTTTAGTCCTGTCAAATTAACCAGCGCTTGACGTAAATTGACGTAATTTTATTAGCCAAGTTTTTAATCACGTCTAGAAACTTGTATGGAGTAGTGACAGGCGCTGATTAATTTGACAGGACTAAACTAAAATGTATGTTTTGTCCTTTTCGTAATGAAATAGAAAAACAAAGATGCACTTAACTTAAATTTAGTTTAGTTTGTGAACAAGGGAATCGGCACCATTGTCTATCATTTAAATGAGATTTTACTGATCTTATTTACTTTACTGTCACTTCTGCCTACACTTTACTAAACTTACTTACCTTACCTACTGGTAAACTGTCACTTCTGTCTACACTTTACTAAACTTACTTACCTTACCTACTGGTAAGCTGTCACTTCTGTCTACACTTTACTACACTTACTTACATTACCTACTGGTAAACTGTCACTTCTGTGTACACTTTACTAAACTTACTTACCTTACCTACTGGTAAACTGTCACTTCTGTTTACACTTTACTAAACTTACTTACCTTACCTACTGGTAGGTAAGCTGTCACTTCTGTCTACACTTTACTAAACTTACTTACCTTACCTACTGGTAAGCTGTCACTTCTGCCTACACTTTATTAAACTTACTTACCGTACCTACTGGTAAGCTGTCACTTCTGCCTACACATTACTAAACTTACTTACCTTACCTACTGGTAAGCTGTCACTTCTGTCAACACTTTACTACACTTACTTACATTACCTACTGGTAAACTGTCACTTCTGTGTACACTTTACTAAACTTACTTACCTTACCTACTGGTAGGTAAGCTGTCACTTCTGTCTACAGTTTACTAAACTTACTTACCTTACCTACTGGTAAGCTGTCACTTCTGTCTACACTTTACTAAACTTACTTACATTACCCACTGGTGAGCTGTCACTTCTGTCTACAGTTTACTAAACTTACTTACCTTAACTACTGGTAAACTGTCACTTCTGTCTTCACTTTCGGGTAAAACAGGCGTTAAATTATTGCGGATTAGTTCGCAATATTGCTTTATTAAACCGTAGGTCTTATCGCATCTTACAAAACTTTCCGTTTTTAGTGCGTAAGTACCTCATCAATAATTTACGAGTATCCACGTGGGAGAGATAAGATTATAAATCAAAATCTATTTTCATTATAATTATTATCTGGTAAATAGGTAAGAGGAGGTCGTGCCTAGTAACAACAGCCGCACGCGTGGAAAGAAGGTTAAGCTAGGCTTGCCAAGGTTAGTCCGTGAATGGGTAAATGGTCACCCATTCACGGACTGACCTCTGCAAGCCTAGCTTAACCTTCTTATCTTCTTTGAATTTAATGGATGGCCATTAAATGCTGAGACTCCTCCGTGCCTCGCAAATATATTAAATGATTCATTTTCTTACATCTCTTTGGTGCTTCATAAAGCCTGTTAAGTCGTTGGTCCTGGCTGTCATTCATAGATCTTTGTCGGTCGTTATGGGTGGTCAGAAGCCCTAAAAATAAAGTAAAAGTACTCTGTGGCCCGAAAGTAGTAACTGGGTTGTGGAGGTCAGACAGGCAGTCCATCCATGTAAAATACTGTTATTCAGCAGCATCCGGTTAGACTGGAAGCTGACCTAAACATAGTTGGGAAAAGCCTGGCAGTCGATGATGTAGGTACTCGTGGAACCATAACATGCACGGAAGAAACGTATTTCGCGAAATTATTCACGAGAAATGAATGTACGTGTAAGTTCAGACGTGCCATAATGTTTATAACAAAATAAACAAATCATTGTGTAACATTTGCTATAATAATGTATATAACGTAAAATGCATGCGTTCAACAGTTTCGCTTGCTGCGCGAGTCAGCACTTTTGTGTCGCTGACGGTAATGGGAATTCAGGATTTTGTTCGCAGCGAGTATTTACTTTCTAATAGTGACACTCATTCAAGCGATTATTTTAATCTAAGCGCTATAAATTACATAAATATTATCTTCGAAATTGAAATAAATACTCAAATAGCGCTTCATCAATTGACAAGTGTTAACACAAAGAACTCCGGAGAATATAAGATTAGATTACTGGAGAATAAAATGCATGCCACATACCACGAGACCATACATAACATAACATAACGCCTTGTTTACCCGAAGGGTTGGGCAGAGGTGTATCTGTAATACACCCACTTTTCGCCAGTTATATTTAAGTCCCATGTAATGGAGGCGAGCCTATTGCCATCAGCCGGGCACAATTCCAGACTTCGGGCTGCTACTGAGAAATTCCAGGTGGAAAAACCCAATAACACTTTGCCCGACCCGAGAAACGAACTCATGACCTCATGCTCAGCAGTAGCACTTGCGACTACTAGACCGACGAGGCAGATCGAGAACATATGATTGGATTACTAGAGAATAAAATGCATGCCACATACCACGACACCAGACACCATGAAAACGACGAGACCATGAAATATTCCCCAAATAATTCACAGCAAGCAAGGGCCGTCCTCGCGCACGTATGGGAGTGGCGCGAGGAGGCGAAACGCCGGGGAGTAACTTCGCTGCCGACGCCCTGGGCGTCGGGAATCTCGGGTGGATTTCCGGCCACCGTAGGCGCGGGCTTGCGGACGGTGAGCAATGGGTAGCTCACCGTCCGGTAAGGACCAGGCCTGGGTCGACCGCGCGTTGTATTCCACGCGCGCCTCAAAGAGATGTCGTCAGCACAAGTGTAGGGGTACACTAGGGCCGATGCCTGCCGGGGTCGCGTGGCAGTCCAAAAGGGTTACCGAGGCCCCTGGCAACACAGGCAACGGAAGGAATACGGGTGGGTTTTAGCCAGTAAGAGTCTGACACACCCGCCCGCTCCGCCCAGAGCTGGAGAAATTATTTGATGACTTGCCACCCAAAAAAAAAAAAAACAAGCCAGGGCCAAGACCAAGATCGTGAAATATTCCGCAAATAATTCACAGCAAGGGTGTGAATGACTGATCCAACATATATAGAGGCAACTTTTTAAAACTTTGACTGCAACACAATTTTTTCCTGTATCGTCGTCGATATAAACTGCATTGAAAGGTCTCGGTATTTTATTTCGCGTAGTCAACGCGATGGGGACTACAATACATTTGTTTCTGTTTATCTTGCTAAGGTTTCTGTCTCTGTCTAGTGCCGACACGTATAGGGTGAAAATAAGTACGGAACAACATGTGAATTTGGTTGATAGCAGATTTTTGAGCTTCACTATAGACCCAAAGTATTTGTTTTCGAGCAGTGAGAAGTATAGTAGGTGAGTTTATGTTATAACTTTTTGCTGATTTTGCGTTTTATAGGAATGATCATACGCGTGAGTTATAAATACTTACGTCCACTTACAGTTTTCATTGGTTATTTACTTGTGGCTTACGATATAATTATGGTCAACAGACATCGTCTCTCTTTTTGAAATTCATGTAACGTGTACGCCAATGTCTGGAGGGAATTAAATGAGGCACGACTAGACACCAAGTGCGCGGATGTATCATAGCTATTTGCAACTGTGCTGTAATAACAGCACAGTTGCTAATAGCTATGATACATCCGCGCACTTGCATCGATTATTAAATAGTACAGTGATAAGTAATAACTTATCACTGTACTATTTAATAATCGAAGAGAACCCAGAAGTGGTGGTGGCCTGGCCACGGCCATCGAAGGACCGATGGCCGTTAGAAAAGACGTCTTTAACGCCAACGTGGCCTACCGATAAGATGTGAGTCGATGAATTTACTTGTGTAGTTATTCCTTATTTTCCAGCAAAGAATGCATCTGCATGGCCTCATCGCTCACGCCAGCATACCTCCGCATCGCTGGCCCATCCACCGCCCATATGACATTCCACAACACGACAATCTCCATCAACGATGTCAACTTCCCCGATCATAGACAAAACTTCGACATCACAGCCATAGACTCTGATGCTCCTAGAAAAGTTCCCTTAGACTATCATACAAGGAACTTGGCAGTGTCCCATAGACAATGGAAGATGTTTATCTATTGGGCCAAGTCTACTGGTTTTGACTTGGTCTTCGCTTTGAACAATGAGGAGAGAACAGCGTCTGGCATGTGGGATCCTAATACCGCGTTAAATATCCTGACGGTAGCTGAGAAGGTCAAAGTTGGTGATATTTTCTGGGAGCTGGGTTATGGTGAGTACAAATGAAACATTTCCTTGTCGTTTTACGAAGTGCAAAATACATTCAACCCTAGGGTTAGTAGTACACCGGCCGGCTATACCGCGTGTGTTTGTTGAGCGTGAGATCTTGGATTCTGTTAGAGATCAAATTCGCCCTTATTGAGGGTCTTGATAGTCACCCTGACTATCAAGACATTTTACAAGTGGGTATTGATTGCACTTTACTCTCCAGTATACATACATACATATTATAAATTAAAGTCTCCTTTCGTGTCTGTCTGTGTGACCGCATTGTTCTTTTAAACTACGGAACGGATTTTGATGCTGTTTTCACCATACTAAGAGAATGTATTCCGGAAGGTTTATGTATATAATACATGAATATGATCAAGAAATCTCGATGTATTGTCGAATAGTTAACACCGTGCGAAGCAGAGGTGGCTGGTTTATAGTTTTTTTTTTTATAAATCTCTTTTAGCCATCATCTAAACATTCAGTCACATAGCAAATTCTAAAGTCATTATAAATACCAATTTCTACCACCAGAATGCACAAACCAGTCCATAGAAGAATACCTGAACGACCTGGAGACTCTGCGCGTGATCATCGAGACCTTTCCTCCAGGTCGGACGGCAGAATGGAAGGTAGTGGGAGGTGACATCACCAAGTGTCTTCAGGCCGAGTCCAAGAGTGACTTCAAGGATTACATGACACTGTCCAATGATATGATGGATGCGTTGCTACTGAATGGGTATGTATTTTTTGGACGAAACTGTACTGAGTCTTCCTTAAAACTGTTGGGCAAAATTGTTATTTCGATAAGTAGCACTAGTTTTATAGTAGTAGAAACGTGGAAATTGTTATGATTTAAAAATTGCTTGCATGCATGATGTTTCTTATGGGCCTATTTAGTTATAGAAGTCAAATCAGAAACGATGTAAACATTGTTATTGGATTGAAAAAACGCTGGATCACATCGTGAGTCATTTACATAATGCTAAGTTACCACTGCAATAAACATGGTAAAAACGTAAAAAGATAATTAAAATACGTAGATTGAATCTCTTTTTTTCTGCATCTTGCATGACTACGTCAGAGCAGGAAATTCACCGTTAAACTCTTTTCTATCTTCCAAACTTTTAGCACCCATCGCTTTCAAAAAAAAAAAAACAACTAGAAGTTTAGATGTAATTAATGTTTTTAATAGTATTCAAATACTAAATACTTCTTACAGCAACTCCTCATCCCACGAACTGGAACGTATGACAGAACACGATCGTTTCAAGCTCCTGCGCCTTCTCTCCCGGAGCCAGACCCCCCTCTGGCTGACGGAGATCAATCAGAAGCTATACAATGATCTAGAGAGGGCCGCTGATTGGCTCTCCAGTCTGGGATACTCGGCTAAGAACGGATTTGCTGTGCATTATCGGGAATTGCAGGAGGAAGAGATGTATGAGCCGACGTTGGTAAGACTTTTAAACATCTCAAACCATTTTAATAGATAGCTTCTTACATTTAAAAATAACGAGATGTGTCGTGGCGTCGTTGGACATCCGGTTGGAACGATGTTCATTTCGGTGTATATTATTTAAATTACATGCTTAATTAAATAAATTAACAATGTTTGAGAGTCACTAAATGAAAAATAAATGCTAGTCTGTTTGAATTTCGATACTCGCATGCACACACACGTTTGTATATAATAGGAAGATACAGAGAGAGAATGTCGCATGGCGGGGGCATAATGCATTTCCTTACGTGACGATTTCTACCAGTCAACTCCTACCGCAATCCACGTTCTCTCACTCATTTTCCAATATTAGCCCCTGTACGGTAGTTCACTACATGGGAGTTAAACATAACTGGCGAAATGTGGGTGTAATAAATATACCTCTCCCTAACCTTCGAGGAAAACAGGCGTATTGTTATGGTTTGTAGTCCAGAAATTTATAAGGGGTTCGATTCCCAAGTCGAGACAATTGTTCTTGGGTTTTTCTACTAATTCTTAGCAGCTGTTTGAGGTCTTGCTTAAGGCTCGGTTCCTATTACATGGAACTAAAACATAACTGGCGATATCTGCGTGTACCTACTATAAATACTCCTCTCTTAGCGGAATAACGTCGTGATATAATGTTATTTAATAAAATTTCAGAGCTTCTACATGGCACTCCTATTCAAAAACTTGGTAGGAGAGCGAGTGTTGAACCTCGAGATGGAACCCGCACACGCGATACTTTTCGCACACTGTACATCGCTGCGTCACAAGGCGGTGCACGGTGCTGTCACCCTGTTTGGAGTGAACTTGGATGACGAACCTGCTAGATTCTCACTCGAACTGTCGCGGAGAGAAGAGGGCGGCGATATTATGCAGTTTATACTTGGAAATGATCATAATGGGTAAGGATTTTTTGGGAAAGGTCAATATCATACCAGAAGTGGAAGTTATTATATTGATCATAGGTGAAGCGTAACGACAGCTATGTATAGTCAACCTCATAATTGTTTGACCACCATCAGGTTGTCACTGTCAATGTCACTTGCACGTTATAAAACTACAAGGTCTCGAAAGCACCAGCGGGGCAATTGCGTAGCACATATACAATGGCAATCGATGGCAATACCTTTCATTTTGACAACATTCCTCTGCTAAACAATATAAATAACCTGATGAACGTTTCATTAGGTACAATATAAATAATATTGTTGAGCTGAGGAATTTTTAAAACCTATGAAGTAATGGATTTCAAAACCTCGGAAACCTTCAAAACCCTCGGATTGTGATTGAAAATGTGTTACGTAATTAGGATGCAGGTTGTTTAAAATCAGAGGCGGGGTTAGGGCTATCGAGGCTTTTCTTCCTCCACTATTTAGCTCAAGGCGTAACTCAGATCTATTTAGTAGTCATCATTCATCGTCTTAATATTTAACATGTATATTTCATTTACAATTACAGAAATATCGTAGTAAACGGTCGTCCGATGTACTATGAAGGTGACATTAAGCCAGTAGTGAAACGTGTTCGTCCTTATAAGACCCTACTTATCAACCTGCCAGCTAAATCTTTCGGTTTCTGGGTCCTCGCCAACACGAAGATTGAAGCCTGTCATAACGTAGATAAAGAAAATAAAACATTCATCGAAGCAGGGACTGTAGGCAGTGACAAGTTTAGAGCTAAACGATCTATGAATGATGATTTTGATGACTACACAAACATAGCCGATCTTTCGTATGATTTTGGAGATACTGATATTGTTGTCCCGGACAATCATGCTTTGAAAAGCAGAATTAGTGATATGAATAAAGATTTGGATAAGATACAAAATGTTTTCAAAAGAAACTTAGGTAATAATAGATTTAAAAGAGAAGCTACTGATATTTTTGGAAAAGGTAAACTTTGGAAACAAGGCTATAGACACAGAGCCGATAGAGGATATCGGTTTGAGGATCGTGATTTGGATCCTAGAAGGATTATTGATGATTTGTTAGAAAAAGCAAGACAAAAAGTAAACGATCTGAAAAATCTTCGACCAAACCTACCAAGACTAAACCTCAATAGAGTAAGCAAGAGACATTCGAAGAACTCCAAAGTACGACCATTTAACTCAATAAGGACAGACAGTCAAATTCTTGGAAGAATTAACAGAAAACCCAAACACATCAAAAAGATTTCAGAAGATAATGACGACTTCTTAAAAAAAGTTAACAGAAAAAGCAAAACCGAGAAAGACATATCCAAAAGAACCTCAGACACACAGAATAAAAGTGCCAAAAGAAATCAAGACATTAACACACTATCTGCCGAAGCACCAAACATTTTAGAAGCAGTAGTAAGAAAAAGAAGAAGTATTAGTAATGACATCGAAGTAATATCAGCTGAAAACGATATTAGCGACCTTAGTGGTAAGAACAAAGCCAAACTATGGAAAATGCTAAAGAAACTAAACAAAGAATTTGGAGACTTTTCAGAAGAACATATCAATAGTGATACTGTTTCTACGGAAGGGATAGTGTTAAAGACTGAACTATCGGACGATAGCGCGACTATAAGGGTCAAAGACTCTAATCACGGAATGATCAAGACTACAATGCAGACTATGCTAAATGTTTTAGAAGATTTAAACAAGAACTTGAACAGAGTTTGGAACGCTATCAATTTATTAGATTAATGTACAGTGAATAGGTTAGGTTAAATATATTTTATACTTTTATTGCCGAGTGGTTTTTCTTTTCAAATATAGGTTCACAGGAAGAGGAGACAATTGAAACTTTTGTAGAAGGGGCGAGCGTAGTACCAGATAAATCCAGATTCCAGAAAAATAAGAACTACTTTGAGATACAGACAAATACAGACAAAGGTGGAGTGAGGAAATTTAACTATTTTTGCCGATCAAAAAGTTCCAAGTTATCGATTTTAGGATGCAACTTAGGAGTACACTAGCCAAATGTTCACTGTTTTTGACAACGGTCACATTTGAGATCAAAGGTATCTGTAGAAAAACGTGAGAAAAACATTATAGTTAAAATATTCCTTCTCTTCTATCGAGTACTGCATCTTGCATATCAAACAGTCATTTTTTGATTATGTCTTGGTTATAGGTACTAGGTGTAATGGAAATAACTGAAAACCAGGTTTTCAGTTATTTTAATTACACCTTGTATTGCACCGTTGCTACGGCGTACAAAAGCGTTTACGGACTCAGGGCTACACGTACTGCGCTTTCGTAGTCTCGTAGCGGAGCCACTACGCAGTGAGTGATTCTAGTGCTTTTATTGTTGTATATAGGTGAAATGAAACAAACAAGTAGTGGTACAATGTAGTTTATTTATTATTTAACAACATGTTAGATAAACCATTTTCACATTTAACTCAACGTACATATATGAAAATGGCTACCTCTAAACTTTTATACAATAACTAATAGGGACCTTGTAAATAAATATTAACAATGCTCCGCAACAGTAATGGCGAACGAAGTGGTAGCAAACAAGCGTCCTATGTACTACAGTGATACAGTCGTGACAGGAAAACTAATCTTATTTATATAAGAATAGAGTTTATTACGGCAGTTTGTATACAGCCAGAAGATAGCCACAGCCTGTACGGCCGATTCATTGTGTTCGAGAGATTGTAACTTAATCTAAGTCATTGTAGGTCTAGTTTACATGTATGTAGCTGCTTTGAAACTATACCTAGTTAATGTATATCTTGTGTGTGTAAAGGTAACAGATGTGACTGCATGGCTCGAGGCAGCCTTGAATCAATTAAAATATCTTTCAGTCGAGGATCATTCGACTTGTGTAGGTACTTTGGGGTATATTTACTTTGAATCGGCCGTGTACAGCTGCCTTACTGCAAAAAAACCTAACTTATTGTTAACAACAAGGTGTCACAGAAGCTCAATCCGTTTTTTTTAATTACCTAAAAACATTTTTCAACAATAACTTTTTTCGTTATTCATCCGTAATCCCTAAGTTTAAATTTAATTGTGGATAAACTACTAACCTTTTCTTCTTTAAATATAACAAGACAACATACATATGAACCCCGTTCATATCGAGTAGGTACTTCATGGTTTCATTGAAATTTTATACATTCTGTAAACTTGCAATTTTAACACTATAATGTCACTAATATTAAAAGCTAACGAACTAGTGTGTTGGCCAATAACTATAAGATACAAACAATAAAACTGGAAGGAATGTGCCGAGTTTTAGTTTACAACAATAGGGGCAGATATTACGAGGCAGACATATTCCTTCCAGTGTAATAACATATGTTTTTAAAACTATTAAGAATCACATCGAAAAGACAGCGCAGAGAAGAAAAAAATAATTGTTAGCGCAATATAGATAGTCTGTGGCACTTTAAAATCAGTTCTTTGTTCGTCTTGCGCCGGCGCCGCCTAAGTTTATAAAAGAATGTTAACATTTAAATGAATACTGGAATTAAGTGTAAAAGCTCTTGAGTGTGTGGTACAGTGTCGTTGTCTCTAATTGTATATTTTATATTGCCATCACCGACCTCATTTCGTTCTGTTGTCTTTGTTTGTAACATACAGTTTTTCAAATGGTTGAGCATCGGTAGGGTTATCATTTGAATAGTTAACAGATTTGGTGTAATAGTCAGTATTTAACAAGGAAGTTTAACAAATCTTACTTAAATGTCAGTTGTTTGTATAAAATGTTTTCTCTCGTTTTTTCTTGTCTCTCTCCTCTTTCTAATAACGATTTTATGACATTTCTAAGTTCAGATGATAAATCTACCGACTCTTCTCCCCGTCTCAGTTTATCTCTGTAGATAATGATGCATTTGTACTGTATTAGTCTAATCTCGTCTCACTCACAATATGATCTTGTTCAAGTGTATGTTCGCGTGTCTCTAGAACAAATGCACCATCACATGACGCCCCTTACATTAAACCTAGTGCAACTATCAATAGGCTAGTTTATTTAATAAGTTTAACAAGTTATGTCATAAAATGTTATTTAGTCTACCATTTCATAACTCCTCTAAGGATTTAAGAACAACAGTGAAATATCAAGACGTTCTACCGTTTGGGTCAAAGAGTTACATGTAGAGGGAAAAGTTTAGAACAAATGTTTAGTAAAGCCTTCGTAGGCCAAAAAGTCATACATTTCATACCTAAATGATCTAAATCATGCTATGAACAAATAACTATAAATAGTATATTACCCTGAGTATGAGAGTCATAAGATTTGAAAATATCCAACTGTTTCATCAATTTATCTTCCTCGTGGCAAAAAATATAAAAAATTGGTCGCAACATCTTGGATTCCTTAAAATTAACACTACGGGTTTTCACGGAAATCATTATTTTATATTCTTTTTAAAAATTTTGATTTTACAATTATTTTCTTTATGTCTAAACTACACATCTACCTTGTATAAACCTCTTTATAAATTCACTATAATATTATAAAAAAAGAAACATACATTGTTGTGTGAAGAGTTAATTACATTATGAAAGACAGATAGGGCGAAGAGATCGATGTGTTACATTTGTTATTATTACAATAATTATAAAATAAAACACTGTCTGTAGAAACTCGTTACAGAAAAAGGATTCAACAACCATTTGATATCACCCAAATTCCTTTAGAAATGGCGCAGTTAAGCAACGTTAATAACTAACAACTATACACTGAACATCGAAAGCTTAAATGTACACATTTATAGAAGCGTCTAAACATTATGTTTAATAAACAGCTTGAAACAATACTAATTAGGAGAGAACGACACCAACACGCCAAGAGCACACTTCTCAACACTGTCATGCAAGAAAACCACAACTTATCACAAGAAACCATAAGTTACATTGTGTCCACGCTGCTACACTTCAAATACTGCCAGACAAGTGTTTAAATATAAATGACAGTGACGTTTCGAAACGTCGGTGTCATCGTGACAGTTCACTGACAGCGCAGATAATGTGAGTTCCGTTAATTTTAAATTAGTGACAGTAAGTCCATACTCCCGATTCCAAATCGTTCTATACCAAAATAACGTTTTATCTAAACTATCAGCTACTTGAGAGTCAACAACGTAGAACGCAGACTAAACTACGATAGATTGAAGATATAGACAAAGGTTATAGATTAGTATTCTAACACACAAGAGGATGTAAGGAAAGATAGATTCGATCGAAATTTGGTCATCAGACAGGTCCAATAGACTTAACAACTATTATTGTATTGAATGTCTACATACAACCATTTAGCTAGATTTGCCATGCACATACAATTATTAACTAGTCTAACCACACATACATTGTGAAAATTTAAATTTATATATTTTATGACTTACGTTAGTGATGTGGCCGGACGGGGCCTTAGGAGTGATGCCCATCTTACGATACAGCGGTGCAAGTTCCAAACAAGAGTACTATGAAACAAGCTATGAAAATATATCGAGTGCAGTACAGTGCGAAAAATAGTCGATTCTTATAATTCAGAAAAATAGTAGCATTCTCAATAAACAATCTGAAATTATTACTTTTTTATTTACATGTTTGTATATTGAATAGTATATGTATGTGTGAAGAGAAGGTAAGTGTAATTGACAGGATGTCAGTATAACTTAAAGTAAAATAAGCAAGCAGTAACATTCAAGTGTAAGTGAAGTATCTAAAATAATCTTAGTATTTAACACGCGATGCGATTTGTTGCGAATCGATACATCGACTAATTATCGGACAACTCGACCAGCTAGTGATGTGCCATCGATTTAAACTATGCAGATTGGTGTTAGTGTCCTTATTCCTGTTGTACTTAAATAACTGTATAATATTACGAACTTTAAAATAGTAAATTAACCTATGTTTGTGTAAGTCATATAATTATCAACGGACACAGTGCACGGGTGAATTATATTAACATCTGTGACATAACCTTCGAACATGTATATATACCACTTTCAACTATCACAATGAGATCTATACAATAATATAAGTCTACTTCAAGAACATACTAAACTATACCAAAAAGCATCGCGTGTGAAGAAGATACAACTAAAATATATAAAATACATGATGTGCTGATAGAAGAGATTGTAATCCGAATAGGTACGATCTAATATAAGAAGGTAGAATGACAGAGTCGTGTCGAACATTAAACATTGAAAGATTGAAGAAGCTAAGAGCGCGAGCGGTCGTCGCATTGCGCGCTTTAGTTTATTATATTCATATATCACAGCTTTTGACGATAACAAATCTTTTGCATTTGCAGCTTTATAACTATGTGGACAACATTGTTCGAACAATTAGCGTGTCATGCCTTCACCACACTCTTCTCTTCCATCTTGCCCCATCAACTAGCTGCCTTTATGTGTCAACGTCCTTATTTGGTGCATCGATATTATAAGATGTTTGCCTACGATTTTTACGCTCCCGTATCAACACCTAGTTAATAATCTATCGATAGCAAAATTTTTCCCATCACTATTTCAATCTAATATGGCGTAATCGCTCGAATAATTTGCTCACACCACAATGTGTTATTTAACTTTAATACCTAAGCGTAAAACATCGATAAAACATTAGATTAGAACAACGCTCGTCGGCGCGACGGTAACACAACGCGAATTACTTGTTTATCTACAACATTTTACACATTAAACACTAAATGAACATTGACTCTTATATTAAACATGCAAGAAAGTATTGGACAACGACAGCCAACGCGGCGTCACCGCGCCACCATAACAATTACCTATTATATTCGATGTGGATATTAAGGCTAGGTCGATTACAGGTATGTACACCTAAAAAAAATACATTGACACATAGATTGACATTGCATAAGCACGCATGCAAAAGATTTAGAGGCAAAAGTCGAAGAGCTCAAGCGAATCGTAGAGAACCTCGGATTCGGCAGGTCGCCACACAAGCGTGGAATTTGGATGAAACAAATATCCTGAGGGACGAATACATTGTTATTTCAATGTAAGTGCGAAATAGAGAAGAGAAGGCGATAAATAGTCGAATAATCGATTATCAAGTCTACACGCGTGCTAGAATCCTTATAATAAATTTGCTTCCATTTTTAAATAGATTACACCGTTTCGTTCTAGTTGTATTTATATTATTTCAACTTTACACTTAAATAACAATATATCACAAGCTTCAACCTATAAAACGGATTGTTTCACGACACGTTCGTCTGCCACTCGGTAGTCCATGACTTTTTGACCATACGTTCTGAAACGTTCTGAAACGCGCTTCACAGTTGTATCGAGGGCTGCCTTCCAAAATTTTTTATGAATGTATAAAAATATTATTGCTTATTATCAAGCACCAACGCGCCACTAGCCAACTACGTTCCGAAAAAATTTAGAATTCGAATCTCTCCTACAAAAATTTTGAGCGCGAATGATTGATACGTCCGAACGAAATTGTTATTATTTTTTGTTGTTTTTTTATTCGCTATTCGGGGGTCGTGTGGGGGTGGTGGGGGTATACGGGGTGGTGAAACATCGTCGTAACAATGACCTTAGCTCAGCTACATCATGTATTCAGATAGTTTACAAAGGTCGAGAGGCGCTCACTGCATCACGCACTTGCTCTCGATCTGCGATTTTAGTTCATTCACTTGCGTTTCGATGGTGTTTTTCAGTTCTGGAACGTGAAAAATGGAATATCAGTAACATTTTAGTATCACTACATAGACTGTAATTAAGAAAAATCTCGTGTAATAGGTAAACAGTTCTTGAAATATCATTACTGTTGGTTTTTCACATGAACGGTATTGTTGTAAATATGATAACAATAATAATAAAATAAAATAATAATAATATAATTTTAGGCACCATTTTACATTTATGTACCGAGATTAATATGATATGTGATTATTTAATCAATTAATGTTACCTCCAATCGCTTGAAACACAGGATTACCTAGCTCAGGCACAAATCATGGGTGAACTTGACATAGATTTAAGAAAAACTGTTATTTAAAGTTGTACCTTATATTTTAGAATATATATATATATATTTTTTTATCGTATCATATTGTATCATATCGTATCGTATCATATTGTATCATATCATATCGTATTATATCGTGTCATACCAGATATGATACGTCATATCGTACTGTGTATATATCTTCTCGGAAGCGGCAGTTCCTAACAGTAGTTTCATAGCCCGTGTAACTTACTGGTGAACTCGTCCTGGTCTTCAAGCTCTGCCTCGGCCGCCAGTTCTTCAGGAGTCTTCTTCTTCCTCATCAGCGGATTGTCGGGCTCCATGGGCTGCTGCTCCACCACCTCCTCCTTCTTCGGGATTTTGTACTGGAAGTAGAATGAAGAGGAACTTTAGCTACTACATAAAATCACTATGTCTGGATTCCTTAAAGAGTTTAGGAATACCCACATTTCGCCAGTTATGTTTGAGTCCCAGGTAATGTGGTCGTGTTCCCTAAGCATTGAGGGAATGACGAAAAAGAATAGGGGCGAGCCTATTGCCGGTTGATCCGGGCAGAGTTAATCTGGACTTCGGCTCGGCATCGGTTTGTCTTTGGGTTGTTATAGAGGAATTCCTAGTGGAAAAACATATTAATATTTTCCCCGACCTGGGAAGTTTACCCAGGACCCCAAAATGTAGGGAAGTAGCCTACAAAGCTAATACAAACTGCACTACTCTTAACTGGTTCCATCTGAAGCTGCAACCGGGCCGTGTTGGCATAGTGAAGTTACTGTGTAAGATTGATTCGAACCAGTCAAGTGATCTCATCGGATATAATCGCAAAGTTTGATTTAAATAGTGAAAGAAAGTTGCAATATTACCATATTTTTTAAAAAGTAGAAAATTGTTACAGAGCATAAAATTTAACTAATGTTGAGTTTTTTTTTATATATATAAACTATAATTTAAGTACTACTCCAGCTGTGACTGAGTGCATACTAAAAAACCTCCGTTCTGTTTACCTATGTATTAATAATACGGTAATGTTGGTCTATTGATTGGTATATTTACTTATGCTCGTGCGAATAATTTTGTTAATTGTTTTAAAACCGACTAAACATTGGCCAAATAAAAGCAGAGTTTGTATCCGATAGTCAAGAGGCAGAATTCCCTGCCGGGGTCGCGTAGAAGTTCAAAAGGGTTACCGAGGCCCCTTTGTTTTTTTTATTTTTTTGGGTGGGAAATCATCAAATAACTTCTCCTGCTCTGGGCGGAGCGGGAGGGTGTGTCAGACTCTTACTGACTGAAACCCACCCGTATTCCTTCCGTTGCCTGTGTTGCCAGGGGCCTCGGTGACCCTTAAGTACCTTCCCGCGACTACCGGACTTCCCACCCAAAAAAAAAAAGAACCGGAATTCTCCGACTTCCCAAAAACGATTACCTATTCTGAATTCCCGCCGATCATCCGCCCAGCTCACACGAGTATTATTGTATCCCATCAAACTACCAGTTAATTCATTATTTTGTTGTAACAAGCTATGACGGCTCCTCAGCGGAACCTTGGGGTTGCTCGTCGTAATTTCCCAAAGGTACAGCGCATTCGATTTCTGAACGCTCTGTGTTGCCACACTCAAATAGATTGGCTTCTTTTCTGTAAACTCACGATTTATTCCCGCAGTGGGGACTAATACAACCTCTATTTTATTGGAGCTGTTTTCTTTGCATTTTTTATGTTTGTCATCTAAAAGTTTTTGTTTGTTTATTGTTGCTTTATAAACAAACAAAACGGTTGTTTTTGTGACGGTGTAGTTTCTAAACAGTATTCAGTCCCAAAGTGTTTTGAAATGAATACGTTTGGTTGTTTGCTAAAAGAAGACAAGACTAAGCTGAGTACACAATTGGATGAATATCTGATATTTTAGGATATAAATACATAAATTACTTCAATAAACAAAAAGTCCAGTCTAGAACCAAAAGTTCGAACAAAGTTGGTGATAACTATTCATAATATAAACCCTGTAATATTACAGTAACCGTAAACATATTTCCTAGTACAGCGGTCCCGTCATAAATTAACGACCGCCATGAAGATCGCTCATGTTCACTAGTAGTTTACAGTGTGGTGTCAACAACGCTCTGTATTTGGACAACCGTTCTTATGTGACCTTTCACCGATTTCATAGAAACCAAAGTTATAGCCAGCAAACAGTAATAGATATCAAACTTGACTTATACATTCAAACGTTTGTGTTACATCTGTCCAATTGCTCTCGATGCGTAAGTCGGCCAATATAGGAAATACCTCATGGGTATCGGACAAGCAAATTGTGTAGGATTGCACCGTCAAGGTTCTAGCTATGCTTGTGGTACATTTTGGTCCAAGTAGGTAAGTACATCCACTTAATTGTAATCTACGCCACTAAACCTCTAAGCCACTCCAGATCGAGGACACAGAGGCTTAATTATAAAATAGAAAATTATACCGCGAAGGCTCTAGCAATCCTCTTGCCTTTAATCTCCAATTGATTACATGCAGCGGGGACAGTCTCGGGAAGAATTTATTTTAATTTTAAAAGCATTTTTTCCGCTGGCAACCCTCTAGAGATCTCATTAGGGCTGTCTCAGTGGTAGCTGGAGATTGAACGAGGCTTTGCGGTCTTAAATTAGATTTTTATTGTGATTTTTAAAAGCTTCCTTTTATTTTCTGTTATTTTATTACGATGTTGAACTATGTATTGGATCTATACATTAACCTAAGTTAGTTCGCAGTTTTTAAACTATAAACAGCAGACGAGACACGTAGATCATAATCCTATTATTAAGACCATAATTGTAGTATTTTTAGTGCAAATATTTTATTTATTCTATTCTATTCAGAGCTTATCGAGTTTGTTGGCAGAATGAGAAATTATTTTTGCTTAAAAAGCATTATTTAGCTGGCAGCCCTCTAGAGATCTCGTAAGCGTTGTCTCAGATATTGTGCGAGGATTTACCGCTATTGATTTTAAATTGGATTTTATATTGTACATATATAAGCTTTCTCGTACTACCTATGTCATAATGTTTTATAGTTATGGCACTGAAAAAGTTCGGAAATCAGCAGCAAGTCTGCAACATGTTCAGTCTGTGATGAAAATAAAATAAAAACATACAGTGATATGTCATACATAATTAATTAACTAATTACAATTGATTAGTTGCTGAAATGAGACCTACAAATAATGACGTGTTTTGATTAAGCATGTGAATATCAAGCCCACTGACAAAAATAACATAGATACCGAGCGCAGGAACCAACAAAATACATATTTTAAGTTTATTACAATATAACCACAACAAGCTTTATATGTTACCACTGGTAACATCACCCAAAGTACGCAATATAACATTTTCCTTAATCATGTGATGGCACAATTTAAAATAATCATCGGCTTAGCGGTGCCCGGGGATTTCCTGGGATATGATTAATTAAAATGAGGCTGAAATATAGTCGGCTTTACTTGCAGTACTATTGTAATAAGAGTATGTTATTTTTGGTGGTAAATAAGAATTTAAATTAAATTCGCTATGAGTAAGTTTTTTGGGTTTAAAAATTTCTACTTGTAAGTAAACTTAGGAAGGAATTTTAGTATTGGTATTGTCAACGGAAAAGATGTAATAAAAACATATTAGGTAAAAGGACATAATTACCTATACAAGAGAAAATAAGACATTACAATGTTACGACACAACCAAACAAACAAATATTCTATCCTCTTCTGTATTCTTTTCTTCTCTCCTGTCGTCTACTGGTGCAGTGTTAGCCTCAAAGAAGTCAACCTGACTCGATTAGGGAGTCGCGCGTTTATACGGACTCCCTACTAGAGTCAATTTAACATCCATGAGCTGTTTCTTCTTTCTTCTGTGTATTCTGTCTTCTGCTGGTTGCTTCTTGATGTTACATTTATGTGCAGTGCAAGGTGTATTTAAGGGGCATGTAAAATCATACAAGCATAGAATTTGTGATTGCATGTACAGCTAAGCATTAGTTCAGACGTCAATTCAATTTGAAGGAATTTGTACCATTCAATGTATTTTGTTTTCATTCATAATTATGTCGATTGAAATCTAATCACAGAATGAACTGATGCCCAACTGAATCCATAACATTTGTATCTACATATAATTTGACAATGAATATCTGTGATTAAATGACTGACCAAACCGATTTCGAGAATAACATAGGAAAACAAAATTCATGTTGAAAATCAAAGTTCACTAGAATATATTTTTATTTATTAAAGTATTCTAAATTAACTAACAGATTATTAAAATAAAAATATAATAACCTAACCTACCTAAAACTATAAACAAACTAAAATATGGTGTCAATTGGCGCAAATCCTTCGCATCGCTTTCAACTGGCAATTTACCCAAGAGACTGGCGGCATTGCCACGTTGTACCTATAGCAACGCTTCCCCTTTGGCCATGGTAAAAGCCAGCCCTTGGGTCACTAGAAGCGTCAGCCATTTGGATATTTCGTTGAACAAACCATGGGCACTTGGACCCCACGGCCCGAGGGTTTCAATCCCAAACGGCTCGAAAATATAATTACCGTTAAGGTTATTATACTTTTTCCGTTTGAGGTTTTCCGCAGCCGCAGCAGCAGCGCCAGCATAGCACGCCGAGCCAGGAAGATGGATGGCGCAGGAGTATCGACACACGTTGGGCCCCACACTAAAGGCCTTCCCACCTTCCATGGAAATAAAGACATGCCGTCCGGTCTCTTGCCATCGTCGCGGGCGAAGTCATTGGATTCACTAAAATATTTTTGTAACGTTAACATTATTCGACCAACCATTGACGTATTAATTAACTCATAAATAAACAACAAAGCCAACAGTAGATTATCCTCAATAAACATTCATAAGAACTTCGGATATCCGATATTTTCAACCACCCTTCGCCAAATTGTTAACCATCTCTCGTTTACAACAAAAATGTATTTTTGCAATTTATTTTATGCAATTCATTAAAATATTGAGAACAGTGGTGGCCCAGTGGTAACGGCCCCGACTTACGAGTTGCATGTCGTGGGTTCGAACCCAAGCAGGCAAAAAAAAAACAATTTCATCACTACTGCTCTCAAAATGGTGAAGGAAAATATAGTGAGGAAGTAGGCATGTCCTAGAACCAAAAATTCGACAACATGTCCCGCGTGGTAGATTACAGCCCACTCTCTCTCGAAGAGAGGAGGCTTGTGTCCCAGCAGTGGGAACATTATAGGCTGATTATGCATTTTATTAATATCATTAAAAAAATATTAATGATATCAGTCACTACAATCAGTCTGAAGTTTGACAGCCTGTCACCGCTTTGAGATATGTAAGAAGCTAAAAGAAAATGTCAAGGTATATAAATTGTCATAATCTACAGCAATTTTCCCCTACTCGTACATAAAGGAGAAAGGGGTGAACTCATACTCTTCTTTGTATTTTCAGATGTTTCTGATGTAGACTCTGACTCTACTTTATAAAGTAGTCGAGAGTCTACATCAGAAACATCTTGCCCCATCCCAATAATAAATAACCATAAACTAAACACTAAATAACGTTAGCGATAAGTTTCGAATATCGGCGTCCTGTAGCTACTACTATCATTAGCCGTTGTGATGCTTCCAATTTGCGCAAGATTGCCGCGTTGGGGCGCGCTAAACGTGTTACGGAACTCATCTGGCCAGAAATTGAGCGGCCACCGGTGTATGTAGGTACTTTTAGAAGTAGATTTTATTCGATAGTTGTAGCGATGAGGGATAGTTTATGTTGGGTAAAATGGTGCAGCAGCTTTGAAAGGTTGAAAATTATTACCATTTCGATCTTACAGTGTGGAATTAGAATTTTTATTGCTATCAAGTTATTTAAATAAAAATATGTACCTACTAATAAATTAGTAGCGTAAATTGAATAGTTTTATTTTAGAGTTAAATGCTTTGAAAGGGTTTTTTTAACAATGCGTTTAAATAAAGCTCTGCAAAACTCTGGGAGATAAGGCTTTCAAAATGTCTAGGTTAACAAAACGCTTTGTATTTAAATTATACCCCGATTAAAATAACTTTTTATTGAATGGACTATCTATGCTTTATTCTTTCCGAGCTATCTATGTGTGGAACATAAAACACTCAATCACACACTCACGTGCGTACCTATAGAGATGGTGTGTGTGTGTGTGATGCGGAAAATTGCTAGAAAGAGTTTTATACTGCGTCGCCTATGTTATTATAATTTACTCGTTTTCCTTGGTATTGTCCTTGTTATTATTTTGGCATGAACGTTAAGAATAGCTTACAATAAAATATGTTATTATTTTCACGACTTGACTACAGTACTGAACAGGTTGTGGCAGTGCTTAGCGAAAAAAAAAAAAAAACAGGAAAACTAACATCTTTTAAAAGAAAAAGAAATGGTGATAAAGTGACTCCAGTTGCTACTTGAGCCACTTTAGCTTTATAATATTAAACATTAATTATGATTAAAGTACCTACCCATGTAAAGTTAATCCTGTGGGTGTTAAGTAAAAACTAGAATTCGTCGATAATTCTGTTTCCCTGGGGATCACGCTCTACTCAAGGCTTCAATGGGGTCCTCATTTAGCTAGGCTAAATTTTAAAATTCAATTCAACTTTTTCAGTTTTTCTAATCTGTTAAAACACTATGAAATAGTAGCTATGTTATTACGTCATACCGTTGAGTAAACTAAAACGTATCAACTGATAATTAGATAATAGATCAGCGCATTTGTTTACTAGCCAAATGACGTCATGATCACAGAGCAACATGGCGTCCACTGCGTCCAGAGTTTTCTTCAAACTACGCGCGAAATTTGAAAATGTAAAATTTAAATGCATTTTTAAGGCACTAATCGATTGAATAAAAATTTTGTGATTTTTTGGGGGCATATTAGCACTACAGAATTTAATTAAGACACTTTTCAAAAATGGGTGTAAGACCCTATTGTGAGTACTATGTATCTACTATAAAGCTATCGTTTACTGGGTACATCGTTCATTGACCTGAATGTGCCCTGGCGGCTGGGTATGTCGTGTTCACTCAGATGTCTCGCTGATGGTGGCGCGTGTGTTGGATCATTTAGCTCCCTTCAAAATAGCTGAGCTGAATGGTGATAACCCACCCATGTTTTATTTTAAAAGAGTGTCCGTTCTTCTCCATAGGTAACTACTATGCTTTGGTATGGGCAACTAGCTTCATCTTTCTGACTGACCGACCTATTGACAAATCAGAAAAAGCATAGATACGGTCGAATTGAGAAACCTCCTCCTTTTTTGAAGTCCGTTAAAAAGTGCCTGTAATTGGTTTATTTGGTATAAAACCTTTGAGCTTTAAATCTCTCTATACAAATATAAATGCATCTACATTCACAACCTTTGTATTGCATAATTGCTACAAGACTTTTCAATACACTATACATGTATACATACCCACATGCACATACGCAAATTACGTCATCATTGTTTGTATAGAAACGCAATAAGAGGTTGCTCGCCCACATAGACATAAACTGTGTATATATTATGTGCACAAATACGCAATGAATCTTTCTTAGTGTGTGTGTGTGTGTGTGTGTATCGTGCGAAATCGCTATAAGAACGTCAATTCACACATTCAGACGTCTATACATATAATGTATGTGTGTGTTATGGTGGAAAATTGCTATAGGGAAGTTTATGGGGCGCATGGCTTCGGAAAATGACGTGTAAAACGTTCGCAAGTACGGTTTGCATAAACAGGGATTTTCTACGCCTTTTTATGGGAGTCGCGGAGACGTATCCTGTATACTTATTTTAATGTAAGCGGCGCTTATTAAAGTGTGAATGTAGTTTGATGCGTCTGTTCGACGTATACTGGGCTGTTTGATAACTTTTGATAGTAGCAGAGTTCATGCAGATAGCGTTAATGCAGTGGATCGTGTTTTGTTATTTTTAGCATGTTGTAACAAGTAAGTAGGTTAAAATTATTGTAATTTGCTTGTACCAGTAGTAGATAGTATGGATGATTTCAATATTAAGCAGTTGCAGTGGTTTTAAAGCCAATTTTATTGTCGTTCGACGCATAATTCCGTAATTTAACGTTTAATACTTTCCAATTTTGAATTTAATCCTGTATTTGCTGGCGCAGTTGGGTAATAAGATTCATGTACAACATATAAACCCACTTAAAACGGACCAACAAAACAAAACCATCGTCTAATCATATTTGCTGTCGCTACTGATGTCGTGTGGCGATCCTAATGTATCGGAAGTATTGCCAACGCGTCCACAGCGACACTTAGCGATACTTTGTTTTGCACACCCTACGAGTAGGTATACCTCTTCGGGTTCCATGGTCTCCTGGTACTTTGATGTGGTTATGGAGGAATATTAGTAACAATATAATTTAAAACAATATTCATGGAGTTTCTTGCCCCTTCTTCTCCATAGGTATCTACGCTTTGGAATGGGCAACTTCATATTTCTAACTGACTGACTTTGACAATTCAAAAGTGCCTGTAATCGGTTTAATTAAAATAAATGTTTTGAGTTTGTGTTTGAACATGGTCTATCGGTGTGCCATCATACATTTTTTAACGTCACGCCTGTATATCCCAAAAGGCTAGGCAGAGTTGTATTACAACACCCAGGGGACGCCAGTTATTGTATAGTTTGTACACTCACATTTCACCAGTTATTTTACTAGTTATACGTAATAAAGGGACCAGACGTTACCAGACGTGCCAATCCATTCGCCATTCGTAGGCATCTAACCCAGGACCCCACGCATAGCAGTCATGCTTGCCACCAGTTGACCAATAAGTTAGGAATGAAATCTAGCAGTGGGGACTGCTATTGAGCGGTCCCCACTGCTAGATTTCGCTTAGCGGATTATGTAAAGTAATGGGAACCCATATCCAGCAAAGGGTCACCCATCGTCTATAACGATATACTAGTTATGGAATCATAAAATTTACTAGGTCACAAGGCCCTGCCAATGCTCAAGGCTGGCCTTTATTAGTAATTCTCCGGGCGAGCGATTATAGACCGTCTGTCCCAGCTAACCATTATCCGTTTTCCGATCAATTAGCTTTAAATTGCCTATTAATGTGGCGCTGTTAGATTTGAATTTTATTTGTTAAGGTCTGTAGGACTGTATGTTCTTTATGTACAAAGGGGTCGAAAAGAAAATGGCTGATTTGGTTCAGTATCGACTGAACTATACTGCTACATGGTTTTTTCGCGATCGAATGACGTTGATAGGGGTGTGCATTTGTGCAATTGTTATGTGAATTGTATTGAACACAATATGGCAGCGTTTCTACCGATTTTGATCACGTTCCAAAAGATTATTGTATAGTTATAAAATGAAACTGAAATTAACTACCTTTTCAGGGCAGTTTATACCGTGCAGTTCAGGAAGTATTGCGTGAAAGTTTTTGCGCCATGTAACATTAATTTAGAGATAATGTGAACTATACAAAGAGTCTGCATGTTAATTTCAAGTCTGTACCTAACTATGAACATTCCCTTATTAAATTTATCATTAATAATTCCTACACTGAAGCCTGTCAATAATTCACTGAGAATATTCAATAATTCCGAATAATACATGATGTACAATACGTCTATCACAATGAACATGATTAGGCTGTCTATTGCCAGTCCGTAGCCAATAACCATTTAATAAATAATTTACGTAAAGGCTGGCAACACTCACGCACTGTGTTGCCAGTCACGCGATTACAATTAACGTTTTACGTCAATTTGTTTGTAACTGCCGCACTTGTAGTACATTCAGGTTAATGAATTATTAACTAAGGATTGTTTAAACTTAAAGGGTTGGTTTATTGGTCACCAACTTAATTAGTTTCAAAAACATTATAATTATGTCAAATTCGATTTCGAACGCCGCCATTTAAAAACTAGATGATAGTTTTTAAAATATGATTGACGTGTAAAATTATTTGTACAAACCTACTAACACAAATAAAATCAATTATCATTTATTTTATCACGATTCACTATTTTGCCGCTTGCCAAAAAGCGTTGGTTAGTGGACTCTGAGTTCTATTGTTGAACTTTTATTGTATACACGTAATTATAGATCCATTGTTCCATTTTAATAGTGTTCATTTGTTCAATTTTGCTACGTAATTTATATTTGTCATGAAAAATGCGCTGCTGGCGAAGCATGTGTGGTGTGACTATAAATAATAGGCTGAAAAATGGTGTGATAAGTCAACGGTGCGGTTTAAAAGAAGATGTAGTGACAAACATTTGAAAGAGAGTATGCTTAGATGGTTCGGTCATGCTGAGAGGATGAATGAAAGGCGACTCACAAAACAAGGCAGATGTGGGTTGAAACGCCGAGAGGGGACGCCCCAGGATGACATAGTGATCTCATTGGTGATGTTCTTCAAAAGGTCAGGTGCGTAGTACTCGCAACCAGCGTGCGTGTATGACCAGATGTATGAACGTAAACAAAGCAAAAGGAGTATGTAAGTAGCATAGCAGGTGGCGTTCTAGATGGCGTGAGTTTATGTACATATGTATGTACAAATTAAATTATAGGAATAATTTTGCTATAACGGTTTTAAAGGCAAACTAAGTACCAGGTTCTCATCATCCCGGGCGGCGGGAAAGTCCGAAAGGGATACCGGTGCCAGAGGCACCGCACAGGCAATGGAAAGAACACGTTTGGGTTTTAACCGACTTCAAAAAACTAAAATACGGATCCAAAGACACCGACTTCTGAAATTAAAGTAATTTTTCACTTTGTAGTGTTTTTTTGGAAGTTGTTTGTTTTTTTTTGTAAAAAGTTTTTTTAGTCAGTAAGAGTCTGACACGGCCTCCCGCTCCGCCTAGAGTAGGATGAGTTATTTGAGAATTTCCCACCCCAAAAAAAACGGCTACACTTAATTTAGTTTTAATATTAGAGAACGAGAAACCTTCAATTGATATCAAATAATATATAAATATAATACTAAAAAAATATCAAACAAAAAGTTATCCCAATAAAACAGGGGTTTCATAATCAGATCAAGGGCTCTCATAATCCGAACAGAGCTTAGCTACACTTAATGAAGGCCTCGTTCGTCATCAAAGTCCGTCCGTCACGTTCGCGCGAACATTTGCGGAAAGTTGCGACAACTCGTGCAAAAGTTTCGTTGCTGCAAGTTTTAATTGTAGGGTCAGGCCGGGCTCCAGTGGGGGAGGGAAACGTAACGTTCATAGTTAAAGGGAATTTGGGGGAATAAGTGCGTTTATTAAGAATTACTTACCTACAGATTTTTTTCGGGTAAGATTAGATTTAATTTTAATTACTGTGTTTGAAGCAACGATGCCTATAATTATTGCTTGAAATAGCTCGTTCTTCGTATGTGTTTTACATAAAATCGATTACCTATCAAATGAGAATGGTTATATTTAAGTTATATTTAAATTAACTATAGGTACATAAGGTCACATATCTAAGGTCTAAGGTACATGTTCTAGATAAGCATTTTATCCCAGTTTCCTAAACTCATTCCTGATTTAAGTTAATGGCGCCGATTCCCTTGTTCACAAACTAAATTAAATTTAAGTTCAGTGCATCTTTTTCTTTCTATTTCATTAAGAAAAGGACAGAAGATAAATTTTAGTTCAGTCCTGTCAAATTAATCAGTGCTTGACGTAAATTGACGTAATTTTAGTAGGCAAGTTTTTAATCACGTTTAAACTTGTATCGAGTAGTGACAGGCGCTGATTAATTTGACAGGACTAAACTGAAATTTATCTTCTGTCCTTTTCTTAATGAAATAGAAGGAAAAAGATGCACTGAACTTAAATTTAGTTTAGTTTGTGAACAAGGGAATCGGCGCCATTAACTTAAATCAGGAATGAGTTTTCTGAGAGAAGATTCTGACGCTCCTACTTACCTACCCACGGAAATAAAGAGGGAGAGCTTTTCAATCCTGGAGTCTATAGACAAAACATCAAAGGTATCATTGAACTCTCAATAAGTGGCAGTGTCTCCTACCAAGTAGTAGGGAGGAACGGAACTGTTTTAATAAGATCACGATCAAGTTTACTGACGAACCCAACAGATGGCGACACTGCTAATTGTGTCAATTGATGGACGCCAATAGTATTAGGAAATACTATTTTATGGTGATACTTTGTGTGGTGTCAATAAAAATGAATATAAATTGATAAGTTTTCGGATATAACCACTGAATTGATTTATTATCCCTGTACGCGCTATGCAAGTGCGCCTAAGGACAACCCCCGATTGATGTAAGACTATTGCAGGATATGGAAACAAAGATATTGGATTAAGTGTTTGGATGGCTAAAGTGGTTACCCGGAACTATGAAATGACTATGGCCCCTGCCTGATCAATGTTTCATTATACACGGAAAAAAATGTTATTATTAATTGATTTGTTATTATTTTATTGTTTTTTTAGCAAGCAGGCATTCTGTCAGGTAAGGAGTGACTTTAGAGAGTATGGGCCGAAAAACATCGCTTGGCAATGGATCGGTAATTAAAGTTATTGGCTGTCAATATAACATGGATAACATAATTATGCATAACTTTGATTTTGACATCTAAGACGTTTGCTATACATAACGATTATGATATTTTGTGTTCTCGAAAATGAGATAAATGGCCTTTTTTTATTTACTAGCAAAAAACCCGCCATGACAAACTTTCTCAGAGCTACAGTATTCAAGCGGCATCAACATTATTTGTTTAGACATTCGTGAGGTCGTGCACGAGTGATATGTATCTCGTTACGACCCTCTGCCTAAAGATCTGGTTTCTGAGTGTAACCTTCATTTAAAACCAACGTTTTCTTTAATCTGTTAGCGCATTTTATGATAACTTTGAATCTAAAGGTGGTAGATGCCATTGGAATACTTTGATTTACCCTTCAATCGCAACCGGCTTGGCGTGCGTATATGACCAGATGTATAAACATAAATGAAGGAAAAGGAGTACATATGTAAGGATTGTAGCAGGTGGCGTTCTGTAGTTCCTGCCTTATCCCCATGGGCAGCAAGAGTTTATTTATGTCATGTAAACCTATCATTTCTGTCACGTCACAATAAGTACTATCCACAATTTACAATCATACAAGCTCCCATCACAAGATGCAGCGATTTGAAAAACGCTGTATAAAATCGCTGTCGTTCATACCTGTGACCCCACCAGGCACCCAACTCGAAATTACCGAGGGTCCTTTGACGTAGCCATTTAGGGAACAAATTTTATTAGCGAGGGAAAGCGTCGGAACACTTCGGCGGAGCGGCGGCGACGTAATAGCGCAACTAATAGTCCGAGCCGGGAGTAATGTAAGTGTTAGAGTTTTAAAGTGTCGCCAATTATGAGGGCAGCGTATAGATTTTTGTAAAGCAATCGTGTTTTGTTTTGACAGCCTCTGTATGAGCGGAGGTGAGTTTTAAATTGAAGTTTAGTGGAATGTTACGTTCTTTGGAAGCGAAAAGAAATGACAATCATAAACATTTTGAGATTTCAGTGGTTGTACGCTACGCGCCTCTAAGCCTTCAGGCAACACAGGCGTGACGTTATGTAGTTTACAGAGAAAGAATTTGGGAACAACAACCGAATTTATATGTTCGGTTTGTTGGTGAGGTTCTTGATCAAGTTAGAAACCGCAGACACACACAGACATGGTAGGTTAGGAAGGATGTGTGTCCCACATAAGCTCAAAGCCATCCCAGAAGTGACATAATAGCCATCGTATTTCGCTTTTATTCAGAAACAAAGCTGAATAGAGTCTGTAATATGAATGTATGGGTGAGCCCCATACCCTGCTAACCAGCACCCTAATCGCGTAACACAGTTTGAATCACAATCCGAGAGTTTTGAAAGATATTGCTAATCCATTGCTTCGTAAGTATGAAAAATTCGTCTGCTCAACAATGTAATTAACTTAATGGATGTTGGTGAACTGTCAAAATGAAACCGATTTGGATCAATTGTCATATTATGTGTGTTACGCAATTGCTCCGCTGACAATAACAACGCTGCTTGGCGACAGAAAGAAAGTACCTACTATATGGGGCTGACTATAGATTCATCCGAAGACCTTATATTGCTAACACTTCCCAGGAGAAATTCTTTCACAATGAGCTGCCACCAAAAGAGAGAACAGCTACAGTTATTAGAAAAAATACAACCCAACTCAAATAAAATAATATAAAATCGACACCACCCAATCATTCGCCTAGCCAATCTAGTCCTAATTCGAGTCACTTTTCTCGCGGCAACTTTTGGGCTTTTTACGCGCGTAAATTGCTCGTAATTTGACGCGAGAGCTTCACAATGGTGGCCGCGGTAAATTACGCGCGTAAAGTGGCACTTCGTCTTTACGCCCGTTAGGAAAGTTAGGGAGAGGAGGGAGGGGGGAAGTGGGAAGTGGGGCGTTTAGTGGTACTTATTGTTATGGAAAAATGTGGTGAATATTGTAGTGCATGTAATGGGGTTAAGTGGGAGTAACTCGTTTGTGCATTTTAGTTTTTACCTGACTACGGCGAAGCAAAAAGGTGGGTTATGATTTTGACTGGTATGTATGCGTGTATATATGTCATGTATGCATGTGTGTATGTTTGCTGGTATGTATATATGTATGTTCATCTGTTCCCTCATACCTTCTAGACTACTTATCATAATTTGACAAATGCGATATCGTGGATCGTCCGCTCGGGCTGGTGATGTGACATAAAGACATGAACTAAAAAGAATGATGAAATGTGAATTGAAAGTAGGAACTTTAATAGAGCCTGAATGTTCACGTTGAAGGGCTGATGAAGTGAACTCAGATGGACATTGGAGTTAAGATAGGAAAGACGTTACAGCACAGGATGTTAGTACAGGTTATTCAGTAGAATTAACACATGTATAGGCAGTTAGTTATTGTCCGCTTAGTAAATAAACTTATAAACAGTTTTTCGAGGACTTTTCTGCCTATAACAAATGTCTTGTACTAGCTAGCAATGCGTGTATGTTCTACCAGACAACGCGGACATTCAAATATTAGCATAAACAATATGCCCCACTGCATAGATATTGTATTTGTGTACGCCTAGCAAGGTGCACCAATTATGTAAATGGCAGACGCCAGGTGGCGCCACCACGCACTGGCGTAGTTTGTGATTCCATTTGTACGATTGAATCTATGTTTCTGTCCGACTAAAATTAGTGAGACTTGTGTGTGTTCCTGACTCAAGGAAGATGTAGGTAGGTGTTTGTACGTATTTCCTTGAGTTGATTTTGATGTTGAACATGGAAGCGAATTATATTGCCTTTAGGAGGAGGCGTCAGTCGCCAGCACGTCAAGTTATCACAATCTGTAAAATTTTCTCATTCGACTTTGAACTTAACCTTCAACTTTTTAAGGTTTCATATCATTTGGAGAAATTAGACAGTTTCGTATAACCTGATGTGTTGGCAACTGTACATAGTCTTGTGTATTAGTGGCGGTCTAGATTTAGTCTAGTGGTCGCAAGCTGTGTTGTTGAGTTTTCCATCAAGGTTGTCTCAGTAGCAACCCGGACTCTGGATTTGTGCCCGGTTGATGACAATAGGCGCGTCCCCTATGACATGAGAGTTAACATAACTGGCAAAATATGGGTGTAATACACCTTAGCCGTACAGGCTGTTGGACTGGCAAAAATATTGATTTTATTTGACGTATACTAAAATATTGTATGAAGATTAGGGTCCTAAACTAAAATTATAACCTGTGGATGAATTTAGACCCTAGTATAAATAATTCGTTGTGTAATATATATGTTATATCTATATAAATAAATCAAAGTCGGGTTAGTTACACCATTTATAACTCAAGAACGGCTGGACTGATTTTGATGATCTCTGATTTGTTGGATTCGTCTCCGACCCGAATAGCAGAATAAGTATTAAAACAGCAGAAAAATTCCCCAAAAAATAAATTAGGAAGAAAATTCATTTTCTCATACATTTTGTGTGGAGCTGCTTTTTCGATGATACCTCGAGAGCGGATTGACTGATTTTGATGTTTTTTTTTTGTTCGTCTTGGCCTCGAGAAGTTTCCTCGCGCCTTAGAAAAGTAAGAAAATCACAAAAATAAATCGGTATACATCACAATCTATGATGCATGACAGAAACAAAACACCGACAAAATGAACATGACGTTGTATGCTGGTTCCGGTAATGCCAATAGATGGCGTTGTGAGCCTTTGATAGCTGATTCAGTTGCGTGGTCCTTTCATTGCGCCACGATTTCTCAGCATTTTTTTGAAATTTTCATTTGGATTTCGACCGATATTGCCGGTTCAATTCATTCTCTACAAATATTTTTTTCTGAAATTCATCACAAAAAAGTGGTCTGATAGAGGTGAGTTCAGTTTGAAGAAGTGCACTTTGTGAAAGGTTATGTCGTTTGTGTCATTGTGTGGATTGTTGTCATGGTCATTGCGTGCGCATCGACAATCAATCGAATTGGTAATTTTGGAATGTGCGTTTGATTTTCCAGGCGGATTCATCAGTAATTCAATTTGAATTCGCTGCTCAGTTCATTTCGATCAATATTTCTGGTGTGGAATTCTATTTAACCGACTTCAAAAAGGACGAGATTCTATGTTCGTCAGTAAACTCGAATTATTAATTCACTGGAGTAATCTGGCATGTGCTAGCTGTCACTTTGTGTAAAAAAATGGTCATAATGATTGTATTCTAGATTATTACTATTATCACCATTACAATAAATATTACCATTTTATTTCACAAAGTGACAGTTAGCTCATGTCAGATTACTCCAGTGAATTAATAATCCGACTAGGTTTTTTTAAAATGTGTATCGAGTGTTTCTTCAATTGTGGCCCGATTTTGGTTTTTTTTTGCATTTGGTAGAGGAAGCTTGCGCCGTGGTCCCATAAAATGTTATCAACTTTGCTTGGGTAGTGTTTGAGTTAGCTTCAATAATAAGTATTTTTTCAACTTAGTTATGTGTATATTTTAATAACTTTCTGTCACTGTTATTTACGCAGCAGGTAAATCGGATTTGTGTGGGGTAGGTACACAAGTTGGTAGCAAGCAATTAGACTTCGGAATATTGTGAACCACCACTGCAGATGAACAAGAAATCGCTAATGATACCAGCCGATATGCCATTCGAGTTTCAAAGAATTTAATTTCCGATTCGTCTTGCATTCGTCATAACAATCAACAAACCACAAGGTCAATCCTTGAGTGTTTGTGGCCTGAATCTAGAAAATGAATGTTTCTCTCACGGTCAATTGTAAGTAGCATGTTTACGTGTATGCAAACCACCCACTTTGTTCGTTTTCGCACTTGACAACAATACGGAAAATGTCGTATATCATAAGGTGCTTCAATAACCATGCAACCCATCCAGAGAGTACTGCAACAATGCTACGCGAATCATTTCGATTCGCTTCAATAAAGCAAATGCCTTACTACCACGTGGATTATATTAATTTCAATGTAATTAAACTAATTACTTTTCATTTTGGTTTTTGTACATTAATTTATTGAACTTATTTCAATTTGAGTAGTAATTTTATCTTAATAAAAAACTGAACTTAATTCTGCTAATAAGTTAACACAACATTTATTGATTCTGAGGCGGTAAGCATAACTTCCCATTTTTTACTGAACACTAGATATTATCTTGTTTGACAAGTTGAAAAATTGACGATAGAAATTCTTCCCCAGACGAACTTTTCCACAAGATTTCCTAGCTTTATTTATTTGGTTTATATTTAATAATATAACCGGCTAACTTTGAACACGGTGTGGCTAAGCTTTTAGCTTAGGATTTATTCAAAAGCGCTGTGACGCTAAAAGCTCCAAAATTTTGTTTTTAGGAAGCACTCTACGTGTTTGCAGTTATTTTATTTATTTTGTATACGGGTAAATGTTTTATTATAATTTGCAAAAGTGTGTTAGCTACGGGACGACGTATGTGTGTTAGCTATGGGGAGTTTGTTCCACCACTTCTTATTCCCAGCTAAAGCACTAGGAAGTGGTGACGGGCGGGCATTTTTGGGGGACTGTCTTATGTAACTGAAATTGGCTAGTAAAACTGTTGCTTCTATTGAGCAATTATCTGACATTTTCATTGATTCAGCCAATAACTTGGCTACACAAGCTGACATTAATTTAAATTAGAAATTGAGACAACAGAGAAAACCTCTTGCATAATTAATGGAGATAATTTAAATTTAAATATTAGAATAAATCATCAAAATGTCAGAATAAGTTCTAACACAGTAAACCTGGTGCACCAAAATATTCAAGGTATGTTGAGAAAAGACCTTGAAATTGAATTATTCATGAACTGTAACAATATTGATATTTTGTGTATTACAGAACATTGGTTAAAAAGCCATCAGTTCATGTTTAATTTCAGTAATCACCAGGTTGGTAGTTCTTTCAGCAGAGAAAATGCAATACATGGTGGCTCATTGATACTGTTAACTAAACAACTTAAATTCAAAGATCGTAAGGATATAGTGAGCCTCTCTGTTGAGCGGACTATTGAAATAGCTTGTGTGGAGTTGGAGCGGCTTGTTGTATTGAGCGTGTACCGGCCTCCGTCATCGATTTATGATTGCTTTGAGAGTATCATGGATGATGTGCTACAAAAACTTGGTAAATTAGGAAAAAATATAATTGTATGTGGTGATTTTAATGTCAATTTATTAGAGGACTCATCGATGTGCCTAAAAATTAAAAATTTATTTCAGTCATATAATCTTGATCATTTATTTTTAGAGCCTACTAGAATAACCGCCACCTCAGCTACATGTTTAGATAATATATTTACTAACATATTACCTATTACTAGGCAAATTATAAGCCAACTGGATTCTGACCACTGTGGTCAGCTGATTACATTTAGTATGCAAGATAGAAAAGTGGCTAAGAGAGATATCACTGTAGTGCCAAAAACTGCCGGTCGCTTGGAAAGCTTTAAAAACAAACTTAAAAGTCAGTTAGCCTACTTGCCTTATAGTCATGATCCTAATGAACTATACAATTCCTTTTTTTCCATGTATTGTAAAGAATTTAACTCAACATTTATACCCAAGCAGATTTCAGTTAATGGTTCTGCAACCTTCAGTGAATGGGCAACTAAAGGGATATTTAATAGTAGAATCAAACTTTTTGAACTTTATGAGGAAAGAAATTATAATAAAAGTAAAGAATTTTATCAATATGTTAAGAACTATTCCAAATTATTTAAACAAGTTTGTAGCGAAGCTAAGAGTCGATATTTAAGTTTAAAAATTAAAAGGAGTCAAAATAAAATAAAAACGACTTGGGAAATTATAAACAATGAGACTGGAAGGGATAGGAAGCGTAATTGTGAATACAGCCTTAATATTAACAATACAGTTTGTTCAATACAATGTGAACATATATATTTTGACATTCTGAATTATTATAAATTAATGCAATTACACGTTAATTGCAGTGATTTGTAATAATTCAGAATCTAATTTATTTTTATTACTTTTCTCTTGTTTTTTATGTGTGCAACATTAATATTCGTTAGAATATATTTTATGTTATGTGGCAACACTATTAATTCCTTTTTTCACTTCCGTAGAACACGTTAGATTAACTGGCTAATTGTATTTTATATTCTTACTAATTAAAGTGAAATCTATATTTTACTGAGTCTTTGTTTTACTTCAAACAAAAGTGGTCCTTCGAGCGTCAGTATACGTTGTTCTTCGAGTGAAAGTGATTTTCGGTGCATAGTGGTGTATGAGGTGCTCGCGCTAGCTTTTGCAGGGTGGGACGATGTCTCAATGCCCCGGCGCAACCTCACCCTGACGATATTCTGGGTGATCCGCATCGAGTCACGAGGATTTTATTCCGGTTTCACATCGGTGATCGTGAAGCATCGCAAAATTGGTGCGATTTCGGAGTTGGAATTTTGATAATTCATCAACATTTTTGTTAAGTGGGTAGATTCTCATACCCACTCTGGTATGTACGCCAATTTATTCTAGCAAGTTCAATATTTGACGTCATCATCGTTCTTCATTCACTCGTCGTGAAGTTGACACATGTCAATGCAAACCATCAAGTGTCACTGTCATACTGCATCAACGTCATTTGAGTTTGACACTCGTGACGTCTTGGCACATGTCATTCGACTTTGGCACTTGTGACGTCTTGGCACATGCCATTCGACTTTGACAGTTCATTGAAGTAAACAATAAACAGTGTTAAATTCATAACAAAAAACCGGCAAGTTGTGTGAATAAAATAAATAAATAAACAAAACCAAGTGATAAAAGTGTTTGTGCGGTATATTCATACTAAATACGAGCGGATAATAAAGTATAAGCAATAAAATGGCTGATATAAAGAAACTGAAACTGTCGCGAGCGTCATGCAAAGCAACTTTGACGCGTATTCAAAACTTTGTAGAGGATCCGATAAACCTCACTTCGGCTACAATAGACCTTTTGGAGGCAAGGAAAGATAAACTTATTACTTCATTAAAACAGTTTGAAGCTCTTCAGTTAGATATATTAAGTTTGGATGAAAAAGATTCTGAGGATGTAGGTATGTTTGAGGAACGATTTTTTAAAACCCTTGCTAAAATTAATGAAACTATACGTATGCTTACCCAATCAGAGTCTTCTCAATCCACATGTACTTCAACTTCTAAGTTACCCACTGTAGAAATTCCTACTTTTGATGGCAAGGATTTTACAAAATTCAAACCCTTTTATGAACTGTTTATAGCGGTAATAGACAATAACCGTACATTGACTGATGTCCAAAAGCTTTTTTATCTGAGAAAGTATCTAATCGATGAAGCTTTGTCAATAATAGTTAACCTACCGCTAGTCAGTCAATCTTATAAGGAAGCTTTAGATTTGTTGAGAAAGCGCTATGATAATAAGACACGCTTAATATGTAACCACATTAATTTAATTTTGGATATACCAACAATGCAGAAGGGAACGGCAGTTTCTATAAGAAGCTTTGTTTCTGAAATTAAACAACAATTATATGCATTAAAAAACCTTGATGAACCAGTGGATAGCTGGGATCGCCTTCTATTGTGTCTACTCTCTAAAAAACTTGATTCATATACACACAGAGCATTTCATTTAGATAGAGATGCTAGAGTTTTACCAACTATGACTGAATTTTTAGACTTTTTAGAAAAGCGTGCTATGGCGCTAGAGGATACTATTCCCCTTAAAGGTTATACAACTGAAACTAAATTGAAGACTACAGTGCGAGTCTCAAATATTGCTGCACAATCCAATGTATTGTGTGCCTATTGTAATAAAACTGATCATGCAATTTTTGCTTGTCTCAAGTTCAAGATGGTTCCTATAGAAACACGTCTGACCTTTGTAAAAGATCACAAATTGTGCTCAATATGTTTAAGATTACATACTGACAATGTCTGTAAGTACAAATTTAAATGTAAAATTTGTAAGGAATCTCATAATACACTTTTACATGAAAGTAAGAAAGAGGCTTCAGTCTCATTATGTTCACATAGTAACATTTCAAATTGTAATGTTTTATTACCTACAGTTAAGGTTAAGGTCACTGATAAATATGGTCGTGACATTTTTGTACGGGCCTTGCTCGACAGTGGGAGCCAGGCTTCCTTTATAACTAACTCTTTAGTGAAAAGGTTATCAATTGTTCCCACTTTGAAATCAACTAATATTATTGGTATTGGTAATAAAACCACAAATATAAATCAGTTTGTTAGTTTACGTATAAATTCAACTGTTTATGATAATATTATATTTAATGTCAATTGCTTTATAGTTGATAAGATTACAGCACCACAGCCACAGCAAATATTAGACATTTCTAAATTGTCCATTCCAGAAAATATTATTTTATCAGATAAAGAATTTAACATCCCTACTGAAATTTCTATATTAATAGGGGCTGATATTTATTTTGATTCTTTGTTGAGTGGTTGTTTCAAAATATTGGATGGTCTTGTATTGCAAAATACTGTTTTTGGTTATGTGGTTGCTGGTAAATCCTGCATAAGCAGTAAAAATGTATGTTCAAATCTAGTTTCAAATTTTGCAATCCTTGATGAAAGAAAATTAGAAAATGTAATGGAAAATTTTTGGTTGACTGAGAAAGTGTCTGAACTTCCATTGAAAAAAGTTACAGATGAATTTATAAAAACTGAAAATATTTTCAAAGAGTCCCTTCAAATTGTTAACTGCACATTCCATGTAGATATGCCGCTTATTTATCCTAAAAATGAGCTACAGCTGGGAAACTCTTTCTCAGTCGCCCTGCAAAGATTTTTAAGTTTGGAAAAAAAACTTAAACAAAATCCAATTTTATTGGATGAATACAAGAAATTTATAGAACAATATGTAGCATTAGGGCATGCCAAGGAAGTTGATATAAATTCTTATGATCTTAATAATGGTTCTGTTTACTTTTTAGCACATCATGCCGTCTTTAACCAAGATAGTAAGACTACAAAGTTGCGGGTGGTTTTCGATGGAAGTATGAAATCCAAAAACAAAACTTCGTTGAATGACGTCATGCTGAATGGGCCTGTGGTACAAAGTGAGCTCTTTAATATTCTTCTTTTATTTCGAACATATTTATTTGTTTTAATTTGTGATATACAAAAAATGTTCCGTGGTGTTTATATTAATGAACATCACACTAGCTTACAGAACATACTTTGGAGGGATGATCCTAATACACCCATAAGTTGTTTGCAGTTGCAAACTGTAACATATGGGTTGAAAGCCTCTACCTTTTTGGCCACTCGATGCTTAATAGAACTTGCAAATAGGCATAAGAATGACCTACCTCTTGCTGCACAAGCCATGCTTTCAAACACATACGTTGATGACGTACTTACAGGTTGCGAAGATATAGAGCAACTTAATTTATTAAAGAATCAGCTAATTGAATTACTTAAATTTGGTAATTTTAAATTACATAAATGGTGTTCAAATCATTCTATAGTTTTGGATGATATCCCTAGTGAATATAAATATTTTGATGAAATCGAGTTGAATAAGGATAATATTATTAAAACACTAGGATTAAAGTATGATGTCGTAGCTGATAGTTTCTATTTTCAGACTCCTTTAACACAACCTAATGAACAAATGAACACTAAAAGAAAGATTCTTAGTTACATAGGGAAATTTTTTGACCCATTGGGTCTTATTAGCCCAATTATAATTGTTGCAAAAATGATCATGCAGGAATTGTGGGGTATTAAGATAGGTTGGGATGATATTCTTCCAACAAAATATACTCACATATGGGAAAAATTTCTAAATAACTTAAAATTAATGAATAGACTTATTGTACCTCGGTACGTCCAATGTAACAATTTTTTATCTATTGAGTTGGTGGGGTTTGCTGACGCATCATCGAAAGCTTATGGTGCCTGCCTTTACATAAGGATTTTAAAATCTAATGGGAGTGTTGAAGTAAATCTTCTTTGCTCGAAGTCACGTGTGGCACCTCTAGCTAAAGTACTTACTATTCCTCAGTTAGAGCTGAATAGTGCGTTATTGCTTGCCCAAATCACAAAAAGAGTCAGTGATATAATTAACTCTAGATTTCCGCATTACACACGCTTGTACAGTGATTCACAAATAGTACTAGCGTGGATACAGTCAGGTAGAGTCAGAGCTAATACCTACGTTAATAATAGAGTTCAACAAATTGTTTCTTATACCGATAGGTCATCTTGGTATTATGTTCGCTCTTCTCAAAACCCAGCTGATATTATCTCCCGCGGGGTAGAGCCACAAAAGTTGCAAGAAAACAAATTATGGTGGCATGGTCCGCAATACTTATTAAACCCAGATCTAGATCATAAGCAAGAAAGTTATACTGAAACAGAAACAGTACCAGACAAATCTTGTTATATAATTAATGTAGAGCCTTCTCTACCAACCTATTTATTAGAAAAATTTTCAAATATAAACAAGCTACAAAGCGTTGTCGCATATATGTATAGGTTTGTAAATAATTCTATGCGAAAAAACATTATAAAAGAAAAAAAATTAACTCCTAAAGAGTTACAGCTAGCTCTGGAATTTATAATTCGTTCCATACAAAAAATATCATTAGCAGAAGAAATTAATTCAATTATTAATAATAAAAAAATCAAGTCAGGGCTAGCCAATCTTCATCCATTTATTGATGCACACGGTTTGCTCCGTGTAGGTGGCAGGCTGCAAAATGCAGGCATTCCACAGGATAAAATGCACCCTATCATTTTGCCAAAACATTCTAATATAACTTCCTTAATTATAGAAAGAGAGCATTTGCGATTGTTGCATGCAGGTCCTAGGTTGGTGCTCAGTTCATTATCACAGAAATTCTGGATAATCAGTGGCATACGAGAGGTAAAAAAGATAGTGCATAAATGCTTGAAATGTTTTCGTTTGAAAGCTGCCACTGCTAAGCAGCTCATGGGTTCACTTCCAAAGGAACGAGTCACAGCAACTAGGCCCTTTCAGCATGTCGGCATCGACTTTTGTGGTCCTTTTAATATAAAGGTATCAAGAATCAGGAAACCACTCGTAACAAAAGGGTATGTAGCTTTATTTGTTTGTTTTTCTACCAAAGCTATACATGCAGAAGTTGTGTCGGACCTCACAACCCCAACTTTCTTGGCATGCTTTGATCGCTTTATTTCTAGGCGTGGTGTACCGTCTAAAGTGTATTGTGATAATGCGAAAACATTTAAGGGAGCTGAAAATCAATTAAAAGAATTATACAATGTACAAGCTTCCAGAGCTCATAGGGACTCTGTATATAATTATTGTAAAATTAACTACATTAAATTTTTGTTCATTCCTAGTTACTCCCCTGAATTTGGTGGTCTTTGGGAGGCCGGGGTAAAGAGCGTGAAGCATCATCTCAAACGTGTCGTCGGCACTCTGTGCTTGACATATGAAGAGTTTAACACGGTGATAGTGCAAATAGAGGGTGTTTTGAACTCTAGACCTCTGCTTTCCAACCCCAATGAAGGTGGATATTTAACTCCAGGTCATTTTCTAATTGGTACGGCTTTGTCTAGTTATCCTGAGGTCGATTTATTGGAAATTCCAATAAATAGATAAAAATTTTGGAAAATTGTGTCTAAACTCAAGCAACATTTTTGGAAGGCATGGTCAGCAGACTATCTCACTCAACTTCAGAGCCGTCCCAAGTGGAAGCATAGCTCTAACAACTTAAAGGTAGGTGATCTTGTACTCGTTAAGGATGTAAATGCCTCTCCCTTACATTGGCCTATGGCAATGATTGTCAAAGTGTTTCCTGGGCCAGACAACAGTGTTAGAGTAGCAGAAATAAAATTTAAAAATAAAATTTACTTAAGGTCGATTGCCAAACTATGTCCACTGCCAGTGGAATAATCTAATATTAAATAGGTAATCCATTTTTACAATCATGCTTGTGTTCATTGTACTTTTGATAGCTTGTCAGCCTCCCCCCCAACTATGTTCAATACAATGTGAACATATATATTTTGACATTCTGAATTATTATAAATTAATGCAATTACACGTTAATTGCAGTGATTTGTAATAATTCAGAATCTAATTTATTTTTATTACTTTTCTCTTGTTTTTTATGTGTGCAACATTAATATTCGTTAGAATATATTTTATGTTATGTGGCAACACTATTAATTCCTTTTTTCACTTCCGTAGAACACGTTAGATTAACTGGCTAATTGTATTTTATATTCTTACTAATTAAAGTGAAATCTATATTTTACTGAGTCTTTGTTTTACTTCAAACACAGTTATTAACACGGATTTAGAGGTTGCCACAGTTTTTGAAAATTTCTTTGCAGATATCCCAGTCTCAACCACTAAATCTTTAAATTCATCACCCACTGTTGCTGAGTCCATATTGAATGAAAATGTTGATATTTGTAACCATGAATTTAATTTCGACTATGTTAGTGCTCGGGATATTATTAAAACTTTCAATACACTCAATGTTAAAAAAACAGCTGATCTATGGGGAAATTCTGTGGAGGTTGCAAAATGCATAATTAACACTGTAGCGCCTGAATTGGCAATTATTTTTAATAAATGTATTGACTGTGGTGTAATTCCTGACTTAATGAAGAGTAGTAAAATAATACCTTTGTTTAAATCGGGCAGCACATCAGACCCCACAAACTTTAGACCGATTTCTGTGCTTCCCACCTTTAGTAAAATATTTGAAAAATTGATGCTAGATCAATTGCAAAGACATTTTAATAAACATAAATTATTAAACAGTAAACAATTCGGTTTCACAAAGGGTCGATCGACTACCGACGCTGGTGTGGAACTTCTTGCACATATTTTTGAGGCTTGGGAGAAGTCACATGATGCCCTAGGTATTTTTTGTGACTTATCTAAGGCTTTCGATTGTGTTTCTCATGATACATTGGTCAGGAAATTGCATCACTATGGTGTTAGAAACACTGCCTTGGATCTTCTTATTTCTTATTTGGATAATAGGATCCAAAGAGTGGACGTTAACGGTAAGCGATCGCCGGGTTCTATTGTCACTATGGGAGTTCCGCAGGGCTCAATTCTTGGCCCTTTTTTATTTCTCGTATATATTAATGACCTACCTTGCCTTATAAAGAACAGTCATGAAATAGTGTTATTTGCAGATGACACATCACTTTTATTTAAGCTTAAACGACAACAGACAGTTACTGACGATGTAAATAATGCTCTCTCTAAAATAGTACATTGGTTTAGTGTTAATAATTTACTTTTAAACGAGAAAAAGACCAAATGTATTAGATTTCTGACACCTAACGTTAAGCAGGTAAAAACCAATGTACTAGTAAATGGGGCGGAGTTGGATCTTGTGGACACCACTGTGTTCTTAGGTATTACTTTGGACTCAAAGCTACAGTGGGGCCCACATATAACCAAATTGTCGAAGCGGCTAAGCTCTGCAGCCTACGCGGTGTATAAAATCCGTCATTTGACTGATGTAGAAACAGCTCGATTAGTATATTTTAGTTATTTCCATAGTGTAATGTCGTACGGCATTTTGCTGTGGGGAAATGCAGCCGACATTCAGGCTATATTTGTGCTGCAGAAACGAGCCATTCGAGCAATTTATAACCTAAGTTGTAGGCATTCACTGAGGGATACATTTAAGGATATAAACATAATGACAGTCGCATCTCAATATGTATATGAGAACCTGATTTATGTCAAAAAGAATATTAACCTATATTCTAGGCACAGCGACATTCATAGCATAAATACTAGAAACAAAGACTTACTTATTGTGCCCAAGACTAGGCTCCAAAAAATTAGTAATTCATTTAAGTGCCAAAGTATACGTTTTTACAACAAACTCCCAAGCCATGTCAAAGAACTGAGCCTCAATAAATTTAAATCATTTATTAAACAGAAACTCTGTCAAAAAGGTTTCTATAAAGTTAAAGATTACTTGGACGACAAAAAGGCTTGGGATTAATTAAGCTACTCCAATGTACCCCCAGGCAACAAACTAATTTTATTTTTATACTAAGTGTGACATTGATGATTTTGTTATACTTATACACTATGACATTAATATTTACTTTTTGAAGTATTATATTATTTTTTTAAATTATTGTGAATGTGAAGACTATGTGGATTATTGTTTTTATTATTTCTCTCATTTAGTTTTCATCTTAGTCTGGCAGTTTGAGTCATTTATGCGGCCTACTCAAATGTCCTTTCTTTGGTATTGTTCGTCGAATCGTTGAGCTCCTTAAGTTCTGAGTTGAGCTGCACGATTACTGACAAATGCGTGCACTGACTGGATAGGTCCACTCAATCAGTGTGGTTTTTTCCTCAAAAGACCATTTCAGACTCCAATCTACATGGCCTTCACATGATCTGACCAAGATTATGTCTGGACTTTAAAAGAGACTGTGACCTCTGAGTTTGTTTCGGCCTTTCTTCTCAGAGTAGTCAGATAGGAAACGCCGAGCTCATCTAGTTTTTTTCTAAGTATGATTGACGTGTAAAAGTGTTTGTATAAACCTACTTACAGAAAATAAAATCATTTCATTTCATTTCATCATTTCATTTCATTTCATTTCATCATAACTTTGACGTTCGAAAAGTGCTGATTTTCAGCCTAGTTTGAATAAATGACTTTTGATTTTGATTTTGATTTTGACTAGTTGCCTGTACATTATTTTGATTGTTTTTAACCAACTTCAAAAAAGGAGGAGGTTTCTCAATTCGACCATATATATATATTTTTATTTATGTGTGTTCACCGATTTCTCCGTCAATTGTGGACCGATTTAAAAAAATATTTTTTTGTTTGAAAGGGTATGCTCCCGAAGTGGTCCCATTGTCACCAAGTCATAATCTGATGAGGGGATCCCATGGAAATCGAGGGAAATCCTCAAATTTTAAAGGCACACCTATAGCGGTTTAGGTATTTTTTATAGTAACTTGTGCTGTTCCTAACGAAAAGCACCATTTGGTGGAGAAGAATTGATGATGAAGGTGTCACCACAGATGGCCACCGGAACTACTTAATAAGATGTATTTAACAAGTTGCGATTCGATTAGGTACTTTAATATGGTTGCTAAGCCATTTATGCTCTTCACAATGCATATAGTGAGTAGCAGTTCTCCTGGTTCTTACCAGGAGAACTGCTCAACAATTAACGTCCCTGCATCAAGAAAAGTGCAATATTTTGTAAAAGGTGATGAGCAGTTGACATTAGGCTATTGTAACTTATATAAATTACAAACTGACCCGCTGATAAATAAAAAACATTTTACAAAAAAAAAAAAAAAAACAACTGACTTCCAAAAAAACAATACAAAGTGGTCAGCTTGAATGTGTAGTAATCTGTTCAATCATCTGGTTGTTGGGTGGAAGTAGGTGCTATTAGTAGTAGTATTATGTTTCTAGTTCCTACTATATTTCTAGCGCAACCGGTAGGTAGAACAACGCAATTCTTGTCAAGTAACATGTTTAGGTAAAACATATTTCCTTAAATTAAACAAAGACTAAGTACAAACATTATTATCTAATTTGGTTGAATAGTGCAAAGGTTATTTTGAATTGATTATAAGTACTGACAGATATTTTAAGTACTGGCTACTATCCCTTTTTAGACCTTTTTCGACTTGGTTCCTTCAGCAGGTGAATTGACGTTTCTTTCTACCACGGCAATTGAATTTCCGATCAAAAAGGTTGAACAACACAACATTCTCAAGTTAATCCCTTTATATACATCATGTTGTTTGTAAACCGTCGCTACACAGGGTGTTTGCTTAAGGCCCGACCAATGGCGTCCCCTTTAATCTCATACGAAAACATTGTGTGCCTAGATTATATTGTTTAGTATTAATAATGTTTTGCACCCACGCTGTGTAAAAATGATTTTGTTTAGATGTTTTATCAAAGAAAAAGATATGGTATCTTGATTGAACAGCACCCTAGTTGCGTAACACAGTTTGAATCACAATCCCAGACTTTGAAGGATATTGCTAATCCATTGCTTGATAAAAAAGAAAAATTCGTTTGCTCAGCAACGTAAATAACGCGATGGATGTGGGTGAACTGTCAAAATGAAACCGATCACGATCAATTGTCATTTAATGTGTGTTAGGCAAATGCCGCAGGTTTTGATAATGAAATCATGGTAATGTTTTTTTTTATTTGTCTATTATTTTGCAAGTTGACACACGCAAAGCAAAGCATTTCTCTGCGTTATTTTATCGAGATTGAACGACTGGTTACGGACAAGAGCCAATTAAATTGATAAGAATGATTAATTACTCACTTTTCAAATATATGCAAATTATTATTTTTTATTTTACTAAAATCTAAACTTCATCACATAAAAATACCTTATATTAATTTATATAAACCCGGAATCATTAAATTAATGAATATAATTAGTTTAATGTCCACACCACATTTCATTTTTCACATTTTTATCTTCCTCCTTCCGCCCCGGATGAAATGTGATACGACCGACATAAAAAACTGTCAGGAATGACTTTATTTAGATGAAGCGTTCCGTTGCAAAAATAATTATCAATTTTACACACTGGCTCGAATTAGGAAGGAAACTGTCTTAGTTTTTGTGGTTTTCTGTAGTCGCTTTCGCGTTTCGCTTTTGTGTTGCTATTTTTATCTATTATAAAATCAAATGTTATAAGTTCTTATATATTACTTTACATCTTTAGATAACCCGAAAACTAGCTAGACTAAACTGAAAACTATCACGTATTTGTACAGCACACTTCGAAAAATGCGAGCAATCCATAATAGTCTATATTAAATTCCGCACCGATATCCCTATTATGTTCCCCAGAGCTTTAATAAAGCGCTGAACGGAATCTTCAATTACAATCCTCACACTGGGGTACCACGGAACCCCATAAAAATGTCGTGGTCCGCATACCGAGGTCTGTGAGGATTATTAGAATTTTTTAATTAAGAATAAGTGAACCCCACCCGAGGTTCTTTTGTTTCGTAAATGAAGACGCGATTTTATTCCGCCAGTGATTTATGTCAGTTTTGGGTCAATTTAAATGTTATAAAGGCGGTCTTAAAGAGATTTTTAATTAGCCGGATAGCTTGGCGGGTTTTTCAACATTTTTTAGGGTTTTGCAGACGATATTTTCATTGTTAAATTATCCTTGACATGCTTGTGCTGGTTTAACATTTATTTTTGGAGCTTTTGAGATTTAAATGGGGTAGTCTGGATTATGTTGTTGTACAGGCAATCTGTCCTCGTTTATTGTGATTTTCTTTACTGATTTTTGGTATCATGACGGTTTTGTGACGTGTAAAAGTGATTCCAATATTCTGTATACGGAATAAACAATTTTATTTCATTTAATTTCAACATTGTTCAGAATTTTACTGAGTACAAAAGTTCGCTTCATTAATCCATTTAACAAAACCAATGACTTACCAAAAAAATATTCATAATCTCAACACAAAAATTTTCCAACCACTCAATTACCGAAAAACAGAAATATAAAGGTGATCCCAGACTCGCGGTTCGAGCGTCCTCGATGCGCGTCGAACAAATTATCTGACATATGTGGAAGGGCTTTGAGGACGCTTGACATACTTCCGCGCTTCTGCATTAATTGTTGACTTGTTTGTGTGACGGCACAGGCTAAGTGTTGTGACGATGATGTTATGCTAGATTTAGGAGGAAGGTAAACGGTAAGTTTTAACTTTCAATCGTCTTTTACTTTGTGTAGAGTGAGTAGAAGGTTGTTAAATCGACGACGACAACAAAATCATATTTTATATTTTTACGCCCAATTTAATCAAGTTCATTTATCGCCGCGAGCATCATTCTACTTGTTATCTTATCCCTGGTTCCCTAATTCATAAGTTTCAGACTGTTTGTAGTCCATTTAACCTATACGTATTACTAATATCTCTATACTCTGTAGCCTTTACTTGATCTAATTTCTGATGCTTCTTTTCATTTCGATTTCTGGATTTTATTTCTTCTATCAGCTGTTCCTATTCTCTCCCATGTTATACCTCACTTCAATGTTATCCCTTTTCACATATAAAATAAATAATTAAATAAAAAAGCCTTTTATTTCATGCATAAAATAAGATTAACAATTATAGATTGATTCAATTTCATAATTATTATTGTTTAGTTTTCATTTTCATAATTGCAATAAAAAATGTATTATTTAACTTAACAATATCAATCAATATTATTAATTACAATATAATATTAATTAATTAAAAGTTAATTTCTTATATTTTATTTATAAGAATATTACTAATTAGATTTCAATATTAATATTCAATAAATAAAAAAATAGATTATTATAAATGGATTCAGAAATTTAAGAAAGAAAATAATATGCATGCATAAACCCCTCAAATATTGAGGGTGAAGGCCTCCTCCAGAGAACCCCAGCGGTCACGGTCTTTGGCTACTGTCATGCAGTTTTCCCTGCAACTCGTGTGGTGTCGTCTGTCCATTTAGTTACAGGTCTTCCTCTTTTCCGAGTGCCTGTTGGACCTGGCCATGACGTTATGCGGATTGTCCATCGCTCGTCGCTCATTCTCGCTACGTGACCTGCCCATCTCCATTTTAACTTTAGAGCGTAGGTTAGAGCATCTATTACTCCTGTTTTTGCCTGATGGTAGTGTGACGAATTTTCTGACATTTCCTGATTTTTGCGACACTTCTCTCCATGCTTCGCTGGCAGGAGGTGATTTTATTTTTGACTTTTCGTGTAAACTTCCACGTTTGACAGGCGTAGGTTAATGAAGGCAAAAGACATGAGTCCATGACCTTGCTCTTTATTTTCATTGGTATCTGGCTTTTTAAAATTTCCTTTAGGCTCCAAAACTTTCCCATGTCGTTGTTATTCTTCTAACCTCTTCTGTTTCGTTGTTGAGTTTTTGGAAGGAAATTTGTTTGCCTAGGTAGATATAGCTCGTAACGTACTCTAGAGATGTGTTATCCAGACATATAGGGTTTTGTGTGGCATTTGTCATGAGTTTTGTTTTGCTTAGGTTACTCTCTAGTCCTACCACTCTGCTTGCTTGTTGTAACGCTTGTAACATAGACTCCAGCTTTGTGCTATTCTCTGAAAGAAGGACAATGTCGTCGGCGAACCTTAGGTGACTAATATGTTTCCCTTCTAAGCATATACCTGTTCTCTTCCAATTAAGCATCCCTTTTCACATAGTTTACCTAAATCATCCTACCTACTCTCTACTCTTACCTTATCCCTGATCTCCTGGCGCATCTTCTCGCGTTCCTCCTCCATCTTGCGGTGCTTCTCCTTGCGCCGGTCCTCGGCCTCACGGATGGCTTCTTGTCGTTCGCGTTCTGCTTCTTCTTCCTTTTCCTTGTCGTCGCTGTCATCGCCATCACCTCCGACTGCCCCTGAAAGAACGAGGAGTTATGGGTTAGTCACTTGTTTTATAAAAATGCATATACGTTTATCGGACCAAAAACCTATATGAGCACTTATGAAACGTCAGAAGCTAGGTGCACAATGGTGAAACAGTAGACCAAATATAATAGGTAAGATTGCCTATATTCTCTGCAGAAATTGGAACACGGTTTAACAAAGAAATAACCTAACTAAATAATTCGACAAAACGACAAATCTTTTAAAGACAAAGAATATGTACATCTAACCTAACCTAACTCAAGAATATTTTAAGCTTTACTATTTAATTTAACACATCTACATACTTTTGCGAAACGCTAACATAAAACAAGGTACCCGGCGATGTTTATATGAGTAAAGCTTTTGTAACTACACTCTTGATTAAGTACCCCAAACTTTGCTTTTAGAACCTTTTGTTCTTTAATAAAAACCTTAACAAGTAATCTTGGAATAGAACGGCTAAAAACAAGGTTTCAACTATGGTACTAAATAATAACATGAAAATGTTAGGCTGAAACTGTATGAAACTTTGTGAAAATTGCACTCATTAAAGTATGAACTTAACGAAGGATATCGACCATCTAGTCACTAGACAACATTCCTGAAGAGAACAAAATGATAGTAAAGAAAGAGTGGCGTCCCTTAATAAAGTAATGAGAGGCAGAAATCGGAAAGATTTTTCTATCTATCGTATAGTTTGTGAAACGATCTTAAGTTGTCCACTTAAACTGACGCACCACATATAACGTAAAATAAGAACACCTCCTTTTCCTTACTGCCCCATATCCAGCACAACTACATCAAGAAAAACTAATTTAAATACAATTGCCCTCATCAGAAGAACGCATTGAAATTAGAAAACACATTTGCACCGCTCCTAACCGCTCACGATCGGTCTGAACCGCCTCAAACCGGTTCCATCCGGTCGAGTGGTCGGTCTAACAGGGCTGCTATTCAAAAATCCATTTCACGTCAATCTGAACAATTCGCACGTCGAACGCACGCGTTAGCGCGAACGCTTCGCACACAATTTTCTATTCTGCTGAAAATAAATGGTGGGTTTTTTTTGCATTGTCTGTGGCTCGTGTTTAGAATATGGTGATAAATGTACGGGTACGTGTGGAGTGTTTATTGGTTTGTTTGATTTACATGTGTTGTAAGTGTAAAAAAAAACAGTTGTAAAAATCAAATAGGCACGGGATTAAAATAGTCAAAAAAATTTGTTGTGTTTTTGTTCCGATTCATAAACTAAATCAAAGATCTACATATATGATTACTTACGGTACATGAAAAGTAGTGTGCAGTTAATACCTATTGTGTGTAAACATGTTTACTTCATTTCTTTACGTTGAATATAAAAATGTGACTTGAAATGGGTTTTTCATAAGCTCCTTACAAGAAATTCTTGAAAGCTTAGACCTGTCTGTCGTTTTGCAGATAAATATAAAACTACTTATTACTCAAATTCCACAATATGATATTTGAATTTACAAGTCCAATATACAAACGAGAGCTATTTTTTTGTACAAACTTATTTGATAGAATTGAAAATGGTACAATTTCAAAGTAGATGCCTAGTCCGGTAATAACCTTACTATATAAAGAGAGTAACTTATCAAACCTCGACACTTCCTAAGTGTGTCCTTAGCCGTAACTTCTACACTTTAACACTTTATCAACCCCTATATTGTCCCTTACAATACCAAGCTCATCTTACAAACCACACGCGTGCACTAAGCATTCCAACCGCCAAAAGAGTTCCACTCATTTCCATATCGGGCACCGAACAATGTCGGGCATTCAATATCGAACGTAAACGAATTCCGATGGCGAGGCGTCTCAACAATTCAATTTGCTCTCGCCTCCCCAATAAATGATTCCCATTAAGAAAAAGGCGGTCGTACATGGGCTATAGAACCTCTAATTGATCGCATCGTGTCTCTGACAGAATAATGAGTTCGATTCAACAATTCAAATTCAATAATTTTCGAGTGGAACTGTGGAACGGCGCCTAGCGTTCGAGTTTCTTCGGCGTTTTTTAAATTAAATATCCGTCCAACTTTACGTTCTGTGAATATTAATAGGTTATTCTTAGATTTAAATAATAATGAATTTGTTGTTTGTGTTGCGTTATGAATATTTTTTTGCTTAATGGCTTTGCATACGGTGAATGGATTGAATAGCATATTAAAAAAAAAAATGTTTGGGAATTTGTATATTTATTTTTTTGGGTGGAATAATGTTCGAATATAACAGGTTTTGTTCATGTTCATGAATAATAAGTTCAAATGATCTTTATTTAGTAAGTTCAATAAATATGACGAGTTTACGCGTCACAAAAAATATCTATAATCGATTTTGCAAACATTAGGACTAAGTTTACCTTCCATAATATCATACCTTTATGAACACGTAAAATACTAACTCAAATGATATTTAACACAAATTCTACAAAATAACATGGTTACACAAGAAAACACAGGCTCAACACCGCACATGAAAATTTACAACAAGATACTTACATAACCAGCGATTGAGCAGTACGGCTTCCCCTTATAATTGAATTGGTATCCTCTGGCTCTAGTAGACTGACTGAGTCTAGACCTGGCCTTGTTCGCCGAGTTCGACTAGTTTGCTGATTCAGACTTGATTTCTGTATCATCGTGTTTGGTAGAGGAAGTAAGATTTGGATATGGTGTGTTTGGTTATATAATACTAGCTTCTGCCCGCGACTTAGTTCGCGTGGAAGTCGTAAGACACCACAATATAGTAAAACTAGCTGTGCCCCGCGGTTTCACCTCATAAGTTCCGTATAAGTCTCGATCTCGTGGAAATATCAGGATAAACATTTTATGTGTGTGTCTACCCGTGTGCCAAATTCCATCCAAATCCGTACAGCCGTTTTAGCGTGAAAGCGTAACAAACAAATAAACTCACTTTCGCATTTATAATATTATATAGTAAAGAAGTTAGATAACAGCCACATCGCCCCCGCGCTGTCAGTTCGTGTTCGCTTAGCGTTCTCTCTGACTTTTTCTTTTTGGTCGGCTCCCAAGGTTCGTAGCGTGATGTTAAATAGCCTATAACTTTTCTCAATAAGTTAACTATCGATAACAAACATATTTTTTCAAACCCGACTGGTAGTTCCAGAGATTAGCGCGTTCAAACAAACAAACTCTTCAGCGTTATTATGTTATAAGTATAGATGTAAGGATTAGCTCTAATGACGTGAGTTTAAACAAGACTGTGTCCAGTGAAACAGTGAGCATAAACTTATAAAGCGCAATCAAAATTATAGTCGTACATCATGGTTAATTTGAATTGAGTTTGGAACTGGGCTGTCTGTGAAAGTGAGCCATACTTTGCTATTTGATAACTTTTACATGTAAGCAAATAAAAGTAGGTGGTGTTGGCACATCAGTTTAGTGATTTTCTTAAGTATTTACGTTATATATAGTCTTGCCAAGGGGCTCCTTTCTCTCCTCCGATTACTAAGGAATTGCTATCACACTTTCTCATCAAAAAATCAGTAGATCAATTTCCTATAAAATGCCATATCCGTCATCTCCGTGATATCCGTATCACTTAGCAAAGCAAATACAGTCATAAACCGGGTATTGGTAACGAGGTCATTATAGTAATGGCGGACCCAGTAAACAAACTCGTAAAGTTAATTGGAACGGAACGGCGATGTTGTTATTATCGCTATATTTGGGGGATGGGGGAAAGATTTGGGGACAAGTGATGCAGGTTAAGTGCAATGCAATACAGGTTTTATGAAGTGTGATTGGAGGGTGAAGAACAGTTGGGGGTATCCATTTTAATGTGTCATTTGTACAGTGAACCGTACGTCCATGATGACATTTTGAGTTTGATAGCGTCTTTATTTAGTAGCAGAAAAGGCGATTTTCCTAGTGCATTGGCATGCACTAGACGGTTGATCGTGTAGATCGATAAGTGTAGATCAATATTTTTTTAACATGAGTTTTATTCAACACTATGAAGTTCTCAGTGTGGCACGAAGTGTCATCAATCGGGCGTAAGTGGATGACGTCCGATTAATGACTAAGGACTCGTCCTAATAAGTACATACAAAAACAAACTACTGAAAGCGACAAACTCGTAATAGTCGAAAATAATTTAGATTGCCATCGACATGCTAAGAACAAGACACGTAATAGTAACAACAGCAAGACGTGAGCTTCTTCCAGGAACCCAGGCGTGATAAATACGAGAAGAATAAAGAAATCTTCACCGAGTGTAGTATTGTGCTAACTTCCTATCAGTATTGTATTGCATTCGACATTTGCTTGACTTGTTTCAAGAAATATTAAAGGAGATAGCAATGAGAGAAGTTCACACAATTGATACATTCGATGCCATACTATTGAGGTTCTAACAAAATTGAATTGTATTGAAAATGGTGTGTAGTAAGTTCCAAAGGGTTATGAAGGTCAGACGGTACTCGCTATGAAAAAACAGAGCTCAACTTTTATTAATAAAAAGGTCTACCCGTTAAACCCTTTACAGTCCCTTTAGTTATAAAAACTAAATTAAATAAAGTTTAGTATGGCCGATGTTAAAAAACGCTTGCCAACTTTTCTAAGAAATTGGCTCTTAAAAACATCTAAACCCTAGGAATACACTTACAGGTCTACAACTTATATTATGACGAATAGAATAGAATAGAATAGAATAGATTTATTTGCAAGAAGCATGGTACAGAAAGATCTTAAAGCTAAACAGTGAACTTCACACTTCGCCAAATATAAATGGCATGCAAAAATTTATCATGAGGCGGGTACATACTAATAAAATACCAATTACATGCGCAGAATAATTAAACAATTGAATATCAAAAACACAAGAAATACAAACTGACATACCAGTAGAAAAATTAATATTAACATAGTAGTCAAGTTATTATGAAAGTCAAGTTTACAAAGTATACAACAAATGTCTATATTTTATTATTCAATTCAAAATTATAGTAGATTACAATGTCACCTTAAGAAGTCATTCAAGTTGTAAAAACTCTGTTCTATTAGCCAACTATAAAGTTTAGTTTTAAACCGATTCAAAGGCAGCTCTCTAATACATCTTGGAATTTTGTTAAATATTTTTACGGTCATTATAGAGCAGTTCTTTTTACAGTAGGCTGTCTTACATGGTGGCATCAATAGAAGAGTGGGGTCTCTTTTTTTTACAATCGAGTTTAATTTATCGGACATTTGTGGGAAAAGCCTACGCTGTTCTTTGACAAATATACCAGCTTGCAGAATGTATAGACCAGTTAAAGTGAGTAACTTAAGTTTTTTGAATAGTGGTCTACATGATACTAGGGGTCCCACTCCACATATTGCTCTTATACATTTTTTTTGAATAATGAACGCTCGTTTAATATCAGTTGAATTTCCCCACAAAAGAAGTCCATACCTTAAAGAGGAGGCAACGAAGCCATGATACGCTAACAATGCAGTTTTCTGTGATGAAGTCAGTTTTAACCTTTTTAATGCAAATACAAATTTGTTTATTTTTTTACCTATGTGGTTAATATGTGCCTTCCAGTTACAATGGTTGTCCAATACAATGCCGAGAAACTTCATTTCATTAACTAGTTCAATATTATGCCCCCGGCATGTTAAACTTGAAACACCCTGGCTTGTTTTTGAATTATTATAGTTTGAAAAGTTCATGTATTTCGTTTTGGAGAGGTTGACGCATAATTTATTGCTATCCAACCAATTCAGTACAGATTCCACCGCAGGCTTTAATCGAGCCTTTTGAGTGATTGCATTGGAGTTGTGTTTCACAACAAGGGATATATCATCAGCAAACAGTACGCATTGATGATTGGAAGCTTTAGGCAGGTCATTTATGAATAGCAGAAAGACTAAAGGTCCTAGAATGCTGCCTTGAGGTACCCCGGTTTTATTGGGTTGAAACTCAGACCTATACGCACTTAACTTGGAGTCTTTATCAATTCTTTTAATCTCTACACATTGTTTCCGTCCTATCAGGTAGCTTTTTAGCCAGTCTAATGCAGGTCCTCTAATACCATACAGTTCACATTTATTTATTAAAATGTCGTGGTTAACAAAATCGAAAGCACGGGTCATGTCAAAGAATATAACTGAAACAGGGATTCGTTTATCGATAGTCTGCGTTATGTTTTTGATTAAGTTAAAGGCTGCTAAAGTAGTTGACTTTTTCCTTTGAAAACCGTTTTGTTCTTCTTTTATAACGTTATGTTTGTCAAGAAAACCTGTAAGACGTTTGTGCATGGCCTTTTCAAATATTTTAGATGTAATGTTTATGAGGGTTATTGGGCGATAATTTTTTATTTCCTGTTTGCAGTTCTTTTTGTGTAGCGGTCTGACTATAGATACTTTAAGTTGCTCCGGAAATGTTCCCTCTGTAAATGACAGGTTAATTAAGTGTGTAAGGATGGGTGAAAGTGTGCTAGCACAATATTTTAATACGTGTGTTGATATACCATCTAACCCTACAGATCTTGTGTTATTTAGTGAATATATTATTTTAAATACTTCTTCTTCAGCCATTGGTCTTAAAAATACACTAGAGCTTACGCGGTCTATTTTGCTTAGTTGCAGGCTACCTACATGGGTATTTTGTGAGTTCGCTTTTTCCGTCTCAATGAAACAGCTATTAAAAGCATTGGCAATTGCTAAAGGGTCTGTAACCAGACAGTTATTTACGTTGATACATTCAATTTCGTCATGTAATTTTACAAAGTCGCTTTCATTTTTGATTATTTGCCATGTAGCCTTACACTTATTTTTTGCTCGTGACACGAAGTCATGATTCATGTTTGCTTGTGATTGAATAATACATCTTCTTAATATAGTACTGTATTTTTTATATGTCCGTTTATTTCGTGAATTTTTGCATTTATAGTACCCATGTCTAAGTTCTCTCTTTCTTCTACAAGATCTTTTAATTCCTTTTGTTATCCACTTAGGGGATTTTACACTGGAGTCTATTTTTATTGTATCAATCGGAAAACATAGGTTGTAAAATAATTTAATGGTGTCATAAAATGTATCGAAGGCCATATTTACGTTATTTTCCTTTAACGCCTCCGACCATGTAAGTGCTTCAATGCAGTTTTTGAATTTAATCATATTTACTTCGCAATAGTTTCTAGAAGCCATGTAATAATAATTTAAAAGTTCCTTTTTTGATGTTACAGGAATAGTTAGTGTTTGTCCAGTATTATGGTCGGAAAGATATAGTTGATGTACCTTACCTTCTCCATCATCATAATTACTAATTATATTATCTATGCAGGTTGCTTGTCGCGTACATTCATTAATATGGAATTTAAGATTATAGTTTAATAACAAGTTGTCAAAATTATTAGTCAGCTGATTTTTATTGAGAATATTTATGTTGAAGTCACCTGCTATAACAATTTTATATTTTTTTTTTATCGTGAGTTTATGTAACAGCAAGTCCAGATTTTGTAGAAATATTTCAGTTCTACTACCAGGCGTACGATATGCGCATAAGACAAAGCAATTTATGGCCGGTATTTGTATGCCACAGCACTCGAAAGACTTTTCAATCGACAATTCTTTACAGAGGGGTATTTCACTATACTCTATTGACTTTTGAACCAAGATACAAACTCCTTCCCTTTTTTCCCTTTGTCGACAACATATTCATAAAGAATACATTTGTAACAGTGTAACGATTTTACGAATATTCGCTAGTGTACTTCCAGCTTAAGATATAAATAATATGTTGCCACGTAAAAGGTATTCGTTTTTATGGCAACTTAAAATTTATAGGTCCTAAGGGATGCAGAATGAAATATCACTTCCTTTTGCTACAAAATTATGTAACAATGAAGATTATTATGCTTGTAGGTATTTGAAATAACATTGTAAAGATAATAATGACACCGTTCTCTTGCTGTCTGCGCGCGTGTGTTCCATACGGAGTTGCGATTTCAGACTTTCATTCGACAGATGCATTTTGAAATATAGGTACAATTACTTTCTAAAAAAAAAAAACTTTCATTAAACTAAAATAGTCCACATTGTATTGAAAAGTTAAAGCCAGTAACTTTGGCCCAAATCACCTCAAAACATGATTCTTTGGTAAAACTCGCAGGACAAAACATATTACATTCAGCAAAACAAAAAGTAGATGAGTAAAACTCGTTGGACAGAGAAAAAAATATGGACATTAACGTGCCCATGTAGCCCATTACAGAGATACAAGAGTCATTAAAATTACCCCGAGATAACCCACATTAATTCCGTCTCTTTTAAATGTAAATAAAAAGACAGGGACACAACATACATACATACATACAACATACATCCCTTTTGTTCATAAAGATGTATGTTACGTATTGTATGTATTATGTAGTAGATAGTACATGATATGGGGGCCTAATGTAATACCTTTCCTTTGCCTATGGGACAACCCAACATTGATACGTTAGGGTGTAGTATATTGTCGAACGGAGCGGGGACTGACGAGCGGTTTACTGAACTCCAAAATAAAAACTTTAATTGTTAATAATAAGTTTGGAACTGTTGTAGATGGGTAATATTCTCAAAGAAGTAGTGTGCAATTACGGGTTACCTACAACGATTGTGTTACCATGAGTCATGAAGTAGTTTAGCAAAAAGGTTATTGAAAATGGAACAAAGTACATAAAATTATGGATTGTTTACAATTTATCTACATAATTATTTGCCTTCTCCCATGGATCGTGTGGAGGAGGTATCCTACTATATTTATATAATATTATAAATATGATAGTTTGTATGTTTCAATCACGCAAAAACGGCTGAACAGATTTGGATGAAATTTGGCAGACAGACAGTTTATAACCTGGAATGACACATAAGACACATTTTGTCTCGGTAGTACGTTTCCGTGGGATAATTTCAGAGCTCCATACGGGCAAAGCTGCTGGCAAAAGTTAGTGTTTATATAATATTGTTCAACCAAACCTACATTAGGTACACAGTTTCTAAGTTCCAGAATTAATCTCTTAACAAAATCACACGACAATTTAACAATTTCCTAAAAATAAACATAATCCCCACTTTATCCCCCCCCCCCCCCCAATTGAATAAAAATCCATTACTAATTTTCCGCTTCAGTCAGGCAACCCGCTACCTAACGCTGCTAAACTCGAAGGGACTGAAAAGTAATCACGGCCGAGTTTTTCAGGAATCCTTATCGCTCACCTAAGCTTTCAAGGAAGGTTTTATTTTATTATGATAACGTGTATTACGTGTTTCTTGGCTGACCTTTTTTGAAAATCCTTTTTTATATTGGGTTTTTTATTTTTGTTTTTTTATTTTGAGTTAATTGGGGTTTGCGTTATGTGTTTGTATTGTGAATTTGTAGTGAAATGGTTGGTTATTTTGTGTTTGGATTTGGTTTAATATCGGCCAAAAATACCGATTATGTGCATTGTGTGTGTGGTTTTGTGTTGTGTATGTATTGTGTTTGTCATTATTGTAATTTAGTTTCACGATTACTTGATTAGTAACATCATCTTTTTCCTTTTCTTTTAGAGCCAAGCAAAATCCCTTTCAAGATCGATCATTTTATGCATCAAGATTTCTACACAAAACGCGAAGACATCCAATCACAGTACATACTTAGGTACCGATCTAGGCTAAAAATACCAAAATCCAAGCTAAAAATACATTCTACAAGTCCCTACGTAATGTCTATAAAAATGTATAATAAACTGCCTGACGTAATAAAGAAAGAATAAAAGTTAAAAATATTTATAAATAAACGTAAAACATTACTGATAAACAAATGTTATTACTCCTTAGATGAATAATTAAATGATAAACATAAATAATAGGAAAAAACATATTAATTATAATGTAATTTGTATATGTTAAAGGAATTGCTAATAAAATAATAAATAATATACTTAATAAAAATAATTGATAACAATAATTAATGATAATCACGTAACTTCTATAAGTTGCGTGATTCATTAATTACGCATTATGTATGTTTAAATATATAAATATAACAGTAGATCATTATTAATATATAATTTAATAATAATAATTAATTATCAACATAACAATAATAATAATGAAATGAAATAATTATTAAAAGAAAAACAATTTATACCATAAAATAAACAGCATTATTATTTTATCTGCAAACTTAAATATTTAAATTACTTTTATATACCTGTGTATATAAAAATAATTTAAATATTTAAGTTTGCAGATAAAATAATACATAAATAATAGATAGGCGAAATGTTAGTATCTTATTTCGCGATCTCCTGACTTTGAATATATGAAAGCTAAAACTTTCTATATGAAAATTAAATCTCCTAAAACACCGCTTCCTCTCTCCTAACCTCTTGCTGTGCCCTATAGGGTCCATAATGATCTCAATTATATAGTGTGGTGTTTTGCAACACAAAACCACATCTATATGTTATATTTATAAACTTTAGTTTTGTTATAATCTCTATACTTACTGTTTTCCTTGCTTCAAACATGAAATTATATTATGTCTCTAACTTTCTTACATATTATTATGTTTGAACACCACAGCTGAAAGGCTACACCACAATGAACTGTTTCTAACACTGAAGACTGTATTTTATATTATTAATTTTCTCTTGTTGTAAAATCTTAGAATATTTTTGTCCATTGACATCTTTCATCATAAATTGTCATCTGTTTAAGATTTTCTTTCTCTATGCTTAGCTGCCATGATAAAGCTAGTTACACACTTAATTTAAGCTATGTACTGATGTAAACCGTTTTTATTGATCCTGGAAGGCATTCAAACTAATAATTTGAATAATGCTTCACAGAAACTTCTAGAACTTTTGCCAGAATCCATACAAGCGGTCATCGAACCTGACAAGGGTTCAGTTCAGTTCGGCTCAGTCTAGTTCAATCCGGTTCAGTCAGTCTAGTCTCAGACTAGTATGGTTCAGTCTGTTCACTTTTTGTAAAACTACATATATACTAATTATTGTAACGTGTGAAAAAATAATCACTTAAAGAAACTCATAGTGTGTGTGATTTGTGATTCGCTCTCCATAGCCTCTCCCTCTCCAGCCCTCTCTCTTACGCCTTTGGGAGATCCCTAAGGCCGAAGGCGTTATAGTCGCGCGGCTTGGGACTCCATAGCGGGCCACTCCTGTGTGTCATGGGAGGTTCGGACACACGTCTCGTGGAGCGTGAGGTGAGGGAGGGCGCCTCCGCTGTCAGCCGTATCGGCGAGATTCGGACAACGCCACCCTCTTACTAGTCCACTCCAGGACGGAAAGCCCTTCCATTACTAGGGCATTCTATCAACGTGGCGTTGGACACTAGCACCAATTACACACAATAATACCACTAAATTAGGTACCATAAAACAAAACCTCTTGTTTAACAAGGGACATTTTACTTCTTGGGACAGAGTTGCCGACTGACTGCGGCGGCGAGATCAACTACGGCGTGTGAAACAGCAGCCTCATCTTCGTGCTCCGCCTCATCTGTCAGCCCTGTCCCACTGCTGCCTGCCGGTCCAGTCCTTCAACTACCTGCCGACCCTGTCCAGCTGCTGCTAGCCGATCCTGCATCCTGCCGTCCAAGCGTCCCATGCACTCGGACCGGAAGCGTGGAACTCTCTATTTTAATACCTAATCTAATATTTTAATAATATTTATAATACTAGTAGGTACTTTTTTTTTAACGTGTCTTACGCCTGGCCCTCCGGCCAATCGTAACGTTACAATAGTTACCACCTAAGTACACATTATGGTAAAGCAATAAAGATATTGAGTATTGAACATGGATTAAGACCCAAAGCCTCAGACTCAGTTACTCTGGCGTAAACACAACCAATTAGTAGCCACGTATTTGTTTCTATTTACGGTGATGATGACAAAAAATCAACCTAATGATAATAATAATAAACATTATAAAAGTAACACATAGGTAGGGTAGGTAGTGCTGTAGGAGCAAGTGGTAGTGGCGACAGGCGGCGCCGGGCGGCTATTATTAGCGCGATCGATAGCCGCCGGCTCCGTTACAGTTTGTTGAACTAAATCCACTAAGCACAACTACTGCGGTGAATAAAAAAGTCTTGCTTTACGGTTGGTTTTAAAGTTATTGTGGGTTTTTTAGTTCTAGTGAGTGTAAAGTGATTAAATCAAAGTTGAGTTACATGTTAGGTATCTTTTATTGAATTTGAATCATGCTACCCCATCCGTGGTGCTACCGGACATCCATGGTGCTACCGGACATCCGTGGTGCTACCCGACATTCGTGGGGCTACCGGACATCCGTGGTGCTACCGGACATCCGTGGTGCTACCGGACATCCGTGGTGCTACCGGACATCCATGGTGCTACCGGACAGCCGTGGTGCTACCGGACATCCGTGGTACTACCGGACATCCGTGGTGCTACCGGACATCCGTGGTGCTACCGGACATCCTTGGTACTACCGGACATCCGTGGTGCTACCGGACATCCGTAGTGCTACCGGACATCCTTGGTACTACCGGACATCCGTGGTGCTACCGGACATCCGTAGTGCTACCGAACGTACGTATGTCAAATAAGGTAACGAACATAACATCACGCCTATTTTCATCGAAGGATTAGGCAGAGTTGAACCTGTACACCCACATTTCGCCAGTTATGTGTAAACAAGAAAGAAACACTCCATTGTCAAATGACTGAGTAAGAAGATCAAGAGGCCGAGAGTTTGAAAAAAATGTTCTTACTTTAACACATATACTTCCGTAAAAGAACATACAAAAATGTATGTGATCGCCACACACAATAGACGCCTCAAAAATAATAATACACCAAGAACATAAAAACTCACCGTCATTTCAAAAGCTGAAAGTCGCAGTTAAGTAGCACAAAGAGCGCTCGTTATCATAATTGTGGCCAACTTAACTCCCCAAGTTACTGTTAAGTTCAAACCTTTAATAACTTGAAGTTGCGTCACTCTTCCAACTTGACTTGAATTATTTACTTTGATTTGAGGCGGTTTCAAGTTCGGAAGGCTTTATTTTGTGTACCAGTATGTAAGTTGAAATTGTTGGCGTAGCAGCGTAGCGCTACGGCGTAGCAATGTCAAATGTCAAATTGTCGTAGTAATATTTTATGCTAGAGGCAAAACTAACACAATCGTGTGTTAGTTTTACTAACCTATTTCAAATATAAACAATAATTTGACTAAAGCGCTTGGATCCATACTATTCATACTCCATATTAATATTAGGTATAAATTCGAAAGTAACTCGGTCTATTACCTCTTCACGCCTTAACACATACTGGGTTAAAAATATACTTTTTATCCCAGTAGTACGTTTCTTTGGAATAATTTCCGACCACGACGCGGGCGAAACCGCGGGCAGAAGCTAGTCGCGGGTAGAAGATATAACGTTGAAAAGTTGTGTCAATAACCTTGAAATACAACAGAAATTGATTTTCCATAAATATAAGAGTGACCTATTACATAATCGATGGAAAAACCAATACAAGTTCAATATCCTACAGTTATGCAACGATGTGGTCTTTGACCTGTGTTCACTGCCTAGTTTTTTATAAGTTTTTTTACCTTCCATGTTCATGGGAAACGTCACGACACTTGAAGCATGGCAAGGAGGTTCTTTTTTAGTTAAGTTAAAGATTTTATGTTTAAGTTAGAATACATTGTTGTATGGTGATTTGCGCCTGAGAATACGGAGAACGTGGTGGTTGTATCAATAGGTCTGTACTTGAATACAACAGACTGGTCGGCCATACGGTTAGGTAGAAATCTACACAGAATAATCGAGTTCTTCAGATCCATAAATGATGCCCACCTACTGGGCCCAACTCATCTCACATAATATCCTTACTTCCTAACGAATATTATAAATGAAAGTGAGTTTGTTTGTTACGCTTTCACGTTAAAACAGCTGGATGAATGTGGCACACGGTAGACCGTGACCTGGATTAGGACACAGGATACTTTTTATCCGGATATTCCCACGGAATCGAGACTTATGCGGGTGAAACTGCGGGGCGCAGCTAATCTACAATATTTTTACATTTGCTATAAACTCAAAAAGAAGACGAAGATCCTTCAACATTCAGTATAGGGCTCCATTACATTTTTAAACTGCCCTTGAATTTCTTATTACAAAACAAGATCCAACTTTAGCCCAAGCCTGATCCTTCGAGCTAGGTTATGTATTTCGACCTTTATTCCGACTTAAGTAAAGTTCTTAATACAAAACTGACAACGTATACATAGACAGTTGACAGTTTTATAAAAAGAACTGTCTTTCGAAAACTGTTAGTTTCTTTTTTTTTTAAATTGTCTCGATGGTTTAAACCCTGAGAAAACCCTTGTTTTGTAATATTGCCGTAAACGTTCATTTTGTTAACAGTCCCAATTTAAGCAATTCTTTATAAAAAACGAAAAATCCTTGGCAGTGTAAAAAGTAACTATAAAACGTTTTATTTCTCCGACCTCAGATAGAACTAAATTCATAAACCGGACATATATAACAGATAACTCGCCAAAAATAAAACTCTGAACTTCCAGAGTTTTCAGATTATTTCAGAACAAGTCAGAACTTTTGCGGTTAATTAAAAACGTGCCGTCAGAAAAGTTTCTGAAGAACAATGTGAAGTATGGAATCTTCGCCCAATTGCTTTTTTGAGGAAATTAATCTTATTTTTGAGTAAACTTTGTTATTATTTGTTTTTTTTTTCTCGGATAGTTTAATTACTTCGTGCTTTCTTGTAGTGTTTATGGGGAAAAGTATTTTGAGAAAGAGTAATTTAGAGGTCCAGCAGTCAAGGGAAATACGTTCTTTATAAAGTACATTAAAGAAATGGTATAGTAAAAGTAATTCTCATCACGACTAAACAAAAGAAGTACGTATAATAAATTATCTAATTCTAAATAAAGCTGGCATCAAAGGAAAAACTTTATTTTTCTTGTGTTTTAGAGATAAGAGTATACGTGATTTAGAGAAAAAGTTGAGAAGTTGATATTTCACAGGCAAAATAGGATGAAGAAGATGCTCTGCAAACTGACATTTATTAGACTCGCCATAGTCGGGAACTATTCTAAAATGAGTTCTAAGACCACATTACATAACATAATCACCCTATAATGTTCCCACTGCTGGGACACAGGCCTCCTCTCTGTGAGAGGGAGTGAGCCGTAATCCACCACGCGGGCCCAGTGCGGGTTGGTAGATGTCATATGTCTTCGAGTTTTTGGTTCTAGGACATGCCGGTTTCCTCACGATGTTTTCCTTCACCGTTTTGAGAGCAGTGGCGATGAAATAATTTACACAAAATAAAGATGACATTGTCAAACAATAATCTATCTCCAACCTATAACCGTTATAGCGTTCCCCATCCTGAAGTGACCCGACAGCACGTAAACACCGTCTACCAACCGTTAGATAGCAATATTAATACATCGCCGGCCGCGATACAATCAGAGCTGCCAACATAAATAATGCGCGCTCGTTCAAACAAGCTATTATTTTCAGCGTGGCAACACGGTAACCTAGTTCTCGGAATAGATATCGCGGAATAAAAATATGGACATCGATTGTTGTTGTTTTAAAATTGGGTATTTGATGCAATTTATTGGAGTTTTATAAGGTTTAAACGATTTTCTGTATGTAGATTTGACTTTTGTATTTTTTTAAATTTTAGGGAAATATTTTGTACAAAATGCAGATTCGTTTTCGAGAAATTACACGGTGTAATAAATTGTATCTACATAGAAGCACATTCAACTATGTTTGTGAATAAATAAAAGCTCTATTTTGAACTTTGTTTGGACTGAGGAAACAATTTGGTATTTTGTATGGTAAACACAAAGTCAGTTGCTGCAGGACAAAAGCCTTAATTTCATACAGAACAGACACGAGCATTGTCAGCACGTTTTTATTATTGCTTGTCAGTTGGCGATTTGAAACAAATACATCTTACAACTCTAGGATATCTTTTCGATGTTTTCCTTGACCATAATTATGTCAAAACAGTGTACTGTACATAAAAACCAAAGCATCTATAAACATTTTTAGACCCACGAATGTTGAAAATACAAAACAATTCGCATTTACCAGACATGAGTTTGTTAATAACTCTGATTAATCCGTAGCGCGTCTCGTAGCGTCGTAGCAGAGATACGTAGCGCTGTAGCACTGTCGTAGCCAGGCAAGTTTCGTAGACATCTGCCGTAGACATCAATAGGGAATTGTGTTTATTATTGTCGAATGCAGTTTGAGAGATGTTTCGCATTCAGTTAGATAACTGATAAGTCTGTTATAGAGAAGTTAAGAGAGTTTCTTATATTATTATCTTTATAATTATATAATTATTGTTATCTATCTGTCGTAATATTTACATTACTGGTCCAATATTACTATTATTGGAGGCAGGGCCAAACTGTGGTTTATACTTGATATGGACTAACATCGACTCGGCATGCTAACTAGAAACATTTTACTTTAGAGAACATAACATCGCGCTTGCATTTCCCGATGGTTTAGGCAGAGGTGTATAATACAGTCACATTTTACCATTTCCTAATGTTGTTTTCTCCCCAAGTCTTGCCAATTTCACGAAAAATCTAATATACGATTGGCAATTTTGCTTTAAGCCCGTTCTTAAAGCATGTAATCTTTCATGTAACAGGAGGTGAGCCTATTGCCATTAATAACCAAAAGAAACCCGTCTAAATGTAAAAAGAGGAGAACTACGAGTACTTAACGTACATACAGATACATACAATGGTACCATTTCCCAGAATACGCAATTATAATTCAGTCATGTGAAACGATTTACAACAGAATTAATGGAACAGATACCAAGTAACTGGAAATCGCGTGTTACTAGTAATGAGCTTACATAGATATACTAACATAGCAGAGAGCAAAGCATAGTAAATACGATGGCAATTTCTGGCGAATTGCTAAATAATGTTGATCAGAATCTATATTGCCAGAAGTTGATTTATTGTAAATGATTGGAAGAAACATCTATGTTCTATCTATCGATATTTGATGTATATCAATTCATGTAAATTAACCGCTTTCATAGTTTTGTGTTTATACAAATACTAAAACGTAATACGTTGCTTACTTCATAATTACAGCGTTCTTGCACGTGGAAACTATGAACTCAGATAATGCTTCTCGATTACGTTCCTGCCATATACATCCTTTCTTCAATAAAACAATTTTAATATACTCTAAAAAATTAAAAACCTTAACCAAGTTAAAAACTCGACACGCGACCAACAAAATTGGAGTCTCGGAATAGTTTTCACCCCCGTCAACTCGCCCCCAACAAGACAGAACACAGTTCATTAATCTGGGGGCGAACGCGAGAGGGCGCCGCTGTGCTTGTTTTTTAATTTTCTCTGACAAGGATACAGTATACAACATGTGATATAGGAGGCGCTAGATGTGGTCGCATTTTTATGTGTTGAGGAAAAATGGGGGCGAATTTATTAAATAGTTTTATGGTATGAGTTGGTAAAGTAAAGGTTTTTGTTATCTTCTGAAATATTTTCTTTCAAGTTTTTGAGAAAATCCATTTACTTTCTCTTATTGAGGAGTTCAAGAAATGATTGTTTTACGATACAGATCAAGAACTATTAAGAATATAAAGTTTTTTTTTGTAATTATTGTAATTGATTGAACGGGTAAACGCGGCTCATGCAGTTAAGAATTTGTTTTAGTGCTCAGGCTTTAACATATTACATCAACCGCATCACATCGTAAACTTTTAAGAGCTTTAAATATAAAAGATATCAAAAGTCGTAAACTTATGCTGCTTCTATGTTTCTAAGTTAGATTCTTAATGAAATAGATAACTATTAGGTACTTTACCATACTTCACTAGTATATCTTCACTATTTTCTCTAAATAAATCAGTTTACTTTAAAAATCTCTGTGCTATCTCCTCTAGTATCCTACCTCTACTGCCACACACGGCTTTTTACTTAATTAAAAGTTTCCGCGACGAGCTAGTCTTTTATTATATAGTTAGTTGTAACTTGTGCCCCTACTGTGCAGGTACACGTGAGGTACACTCGGTATGCTCGGTACGGGTTTCTCATTTTGGGGGAGTTATAAAGAATATTAGTTTAGCTTGTGGCAACATTATCGGTTATATCGGGTCAAGTAACGAGGTGTTACGTTTAGAGGTCAATTAAATATTATAAGTCATTGATTTGTTTAGCTTAAAGCATGGGTTAATCAGCTGGGTGCCCCTGCTGGGACACAGGCGTGAGGGAGTGGGTGGTAGTCCACCACGCGGGCCCAGTGCGGGTTGGTATGTCACATGTCTTCGATTTTTGGTTCTAGGACATGCTGCATTTATTTATATAAAGTTTACAAATCGACAACTATGCCTCATTGGTCTGGTCCACGTCCTCATTGGCAAGGGACTATAAAATCCCAGGCATCAATACTATTTAAACAAACACACCAAAGCTGCGTAGTTGTATGAAAAAGTGGGGTTGTAATAGTTCCCCTTTGGTAATCCTAATCACTAGTCTATAGGGGACGCTGTCAGTCACGTTTAGTCCCCATCAATATTAAATGTCTGACAGTAAATGCCTCGTTGTTCTAGGGGTTAAAAGTTTGGCTCGTGGGTTCGATTTCCAGGTAAAGCAAATAAAATTGATGTTGTATTTTATTTTAGAAATTTGTCTGGAGTCAGGATTTGTGTCCGGTCGATGGTTCCATTTTACATTGGACTTATTTATATCATAATTGGCGAAATGTGGGTTTTCTATACAACTCTGCCTACATACCTAATGGGAACACAGGTGTAATGTTACGAGTATATTGTGTAAGTGGTACCACTTACCTAGTTCTATTGCGTATATAACTTGAGAACTAACAAGATAATTATAATAATAGTATGTACCTACATGTAGACTTTGACATTAATTGTGGCGTATTAAGATATTAATTAGGATAACGGCAGCCCATTTAGGCAATCTATAGATATTATCATACACTGACACGTAATGATGTAGGTTATACCTGGATTAGGAACTGGTCACTCTATACTTTGTTAGAGATTTTGAGTTAAATATAAGATTAAAATAATATTGTTTTTGGACAAAAATCTGGAACTGAACTTTGTATATTGGTCTAGGCTGGTGATTATACCATTATTTGTTTAATATATGTGCCTTTTGAAATTAGCAAAAGTCGAAACCATCTAATCTACTCTTAAGACAACACAACTACAACTACAACAACTTATAAGGTTGACACGGTGATTCTGAGGTGCGGAGTTCAAACTCGTAGCATAGGTGACGTTATTCCACATGTATAGGAAGTAAAACAACAAGAAATAAATCTACGTAAGAATGCAGCTGTGATATAGAAGCAATGCCTACACAACCAAAAAGTATGCAGCGAACATTTTAACTGGAATTCAAAGTAACCCATACTAAAGTTATTTTAATTCCATAATTATCAAGAAGTAATTCAAAGTAACCCATACTAAATTTATTTTAATTCCATAATTATCAAGAAGTAATTCAAAGTAACCCATACTAAATTTATTTTAATTCCATAATTATCAAGAAGTAATTCAAAGTAACCCATACTAAAGTTATTTTAATTCCATCATTATCAGGAAGACTTGATAACATACCATCACACCTGTATTCACTTAAGAGTTAGGCAGAGGTGTACCAATACAAGACAATTGCCATCAACCGGGCATAAACCCAGACTCCAACCTGCTACTGAGAAATTCCAGATGTAAAAACCAACAAAACATTGTCCGACCCGGGAATCGAACCCAGGACCTCATGCTCAGCTCATGGTAGCGCTTGCGACCACTGTCTAGACCAACGAGGCATCCTTATTAGCTACACTTTATATTTACACCATCATCTGCCTGCCTTTTCCCAACTACGTTGGGGTCGGCATCCAGTCTAACCGGATGCACCTGAATACCAGTACTTTACATAGATCGACTGCCTATCTGACCTCAATAACCCAGTTATTGGGTAATACGATACCCCTTGGTAAGACTGGTTGTCAGACTTTCGGGCTTCTGACGACTCGTAACGACTGTCAAAGATCCACGAATGACAGCCGGGACCAACGGCTTAACGTGCTTTCCGAGGCACGGAGGGGTCTTGGTTTATAAAGATGGTCACCCATCCACGGACCAACCGCAGCTTAACCTGATTGATCGACCCGTGCGGCTGTTATGTTCATTTATTTACAATCGATATTTACTACAATTACAATAATAACAATCAAGCAACATAACTATTATTTATTGCCTGCCTATGTTTGCCTGCTAACGAAAAACACTGCTAGGTAGCGGTGTTTTTCATTAGCATGTTAACTGCAACTCAGCCTAGCCTATTTTCTCTACGTTGACTGATTTCTAAAGTCGCGGTTACACGGGCAGGAAAATTTGCTCAGGCAAAATAAAAAATTAATAAAAAAAACCGGCCAAGTGCATGTCGGACCACGCACAATGAAGGTGGTAACGTAGTTGGGATTACTTGGGACGAATTTATTAAAAAAAAAAAACTTAACATTGAAAAGCCTGTTCTCCTATACATCGATATATTATAATGTCCCGGTCAATTCTCCTACTGCAAATTTAAGTTGGTCGACTATAACTCGTTAACTTGTAAAGCCTACTTAGCCGTGATAGTTTTTCTTTTAATTTCATTATATGTACTACTGCCATGATTTTTTTCACCATTCCATAAACAACCATTTAGCTGGCAGGCCGCTAACAAAAATTAGCACTTTAATGCTTAATATTACGCAAGTGGATCCTTGAATCGAAAAGTGGTTTTCACAGACCTGCAATATTTTTGAACGGCCTATCCAACGATACCCCACACTATGGGGTAGACGAGAAAAAAAAATATCATCCCCACGTTACGTGCAAGGGAGTTACGAATTTTTTTTTTTTTAAGTTTTTATTTTAGCACTTTATCGGCGTGATTAATATGTATACTTATGCCAAATTACAGCTTTCTAGTACTAAGCGTCCCTGAGTTACAGTGGGGTCAGACACACAGACAGACAGACGGTCATGGCGAAAAATTCCGTAATAAACAAGGAACACTCCTTGTTTATTACGGAACCCTAAAAACGGTTGTTGGTTGATTGGTTTGGTCCTTGTAAACATAACAACATTACGCCTGTTTTTTCCCGAAGGGTTAGGTAGAGGAGTGTCTATGATATTAAAGTCCCATGTTAGGGGGGGGGGGGGGGGTTAGTTATTGGAAAACATGCTGCAATATTACTACGATTTCAATATGTAGCGATTGTTAATAGAGATACCGCTACACTATATGGAGCAATAATGGGAAACTTATAAACTAGGCAATTGTATTTTGTGAATGTATTGCCTGGTTTTAGAGCAATTACCTAGACGTATTATTTCCGAATCCATACGGAAGCAATTTGTAGGAAATACACTAGATTTTTCCACTAATTGCTCCACTAACTACGGGCAATAATTGCTGAAAGAATGGCTCGTGTAAGCGTAGTATAACTTAGCATGTTAACTACGATCAGCCTAGTTTTCTTCGGCTGAGCTTCAAGCAAACGCGGTGTTAGCGAACTGCACGCGATTCTAACTGCTACATGTAAATTGATGCGGAACCTAGGGGAGTAAGTGGTACACTGATTGCAGGTTATTGTTTTCTTTAATTTGATATGTTCATTTAAAAATAAAATAGGTAGTTATGAGAGGCTACCGCCGTATGAATGACACGTACCATTGGATTATAAGAAAATATTGTTTGTACATACCTCGGACGCCGCGTGTAAACCATTGATTCCTTTTCTACAATGACATTACATAGCATGATGTCTGTCTTCCCCGATGGGTAGACAGATGTGTATAGTACCTACGAATTTCGCCAATAATAACCGACCTATTTGGATCAACGACCTTAAAAAGGTAGTCGGGACAGACTGGATGCGGAAGGCAGAGGATAGTGTTGTGGTACAGCCTCGGAGAGTCTTATGTCCAGCAGTGGACTGCGAAAGGCTGTTGATTGATTGAATCCATTGTAAAAGGGGGTGAGCCTTATCGATAGACTTTGACTAAGAATTGTCTAATAATAAAGTTCAATAACGACGCTCATCTAAGAAATCTTTTATACTTACTAACAATATGCTGTGGCGGCATCTACATCGCCACATGCGAACTACGCAACACACTGACGTCACGCAAAATCTTGCATCGCGCAAGCAGAGTTTACCGCGCAACTAGCATACATACAACATCCCGACATCAACCGTCGGGCAGTTGCCCACCAGACACGACACCCGTCTGGTCGGAGGATCCTCCCTTTTCTATGGAGGATAAGTGAACTTTACACCCTGTTCCTCATGCCTCTATAGTGCTATTCATCGGAGCCAAATAATTTATTCGTTGTGATTGCAACTTATAATCACGAGTAAATTCTTTACATTCCATTTACATCGTCGCTATGAAAATGTATTTCAATTCTCATTTATAACACAGTACTGATTACAAAAATCTGACGGCAACAATAAACTGGCGTACTTCAACCAATAAATCTGTTTCACAAGCACAACTGACATCTCAAATACTGTTGTATATTTTGTACATTCAGTCCAACACGCGTCCGCCTGTAAATCAAGCCACGAAACGTATTTAAAACGATTTCACGGCCAATTCGTGACCCAAATATTGATTTTCGGCGTACAACGAGCAGTTATAAAAAATAACAGCTAATGTTCATTGTATGTAGCCAGCAAGCTACGATAAAATAGGATTTTATTTCGCTCCCTCTTGTTCTTCGCATGTTAATTGAATTTGGACTTTATTGTTGTTGACTTAGGTTTGTTTTTAGTTTATTTAAAGGCTTTATGTTTGGCAAACATGCGAAGATGGTAGGTAAATTGGGGGATGTCAATATTTTTTGTATCGTAGGATGGTTTCTTAGACTTAAGGCTCTGAATTTATGTGAGGATTTACGGCGGGTTATTGACTTTATGACTGACTGGCTAGGTCTGTCGTTCAGTATTTAATTTTATTAAGCCTTCTTCTAAAACCGTTTGAAAAATCTACATAACATTTGGATAATTACGTTACAGTTGCGGTTGGAGACGCTATGACCTGCAGTGGACTTATTGTGTCCCTCCAGGAGTGTTCTTGGCTTAACAACTATTCTGGTGCAATCATTTGGGAGATTAATAAAATAATTAATTACGTAAAAAGCCCAAAACTACCCCGAAAACCAGTAAAACCAGTAGTGCGCGTGAACTCGGCATAGGTACTCCAGGAAGTTTACAAGAAAAACCCATACATTACAAACTAGCTCAGTAGCATATGTATTATGTATGCGAGTCTACTTTAGTCTCACATCCTTATCTAGAACCAACCAGAGTATGCAATAACTATAAATCTAGAGATTCATCTCGAATGCACAGCTTACCGCTGTAATTACAACTAGAATAACATTTACGTTTTGCATAACTATTGTAGTAGAGACGCTTGGTCTACACTACACCTCTGAGACCGGAGGAAATAGGATAACAGGACTGTTTGTTTCGATAAAGCTTGTTCCTTTTTGGTATGGGTGATATTATTATTTTGAATTTATAACACAGAACTTGAATAATATTTTGTCTTGACCTAGATTGAATAAGTAAGCTCTGTCGTTTTATTTAAAAGTTGTGAAGAAGATTTTTTTCCCAGCAGTGTCGTTGTCGTAAGGTGGGCAGTAAAAGTAAAGATAATTTTCTTTAGGTATTTTATATGTATAAGTACAGGTGTAAGTTTAGGAATGTCTTGACTCCAGTTTAGGGAAAAAGGTTTTAAAGTTCAAGAACCTTGATACACGACGCTGGAGTGTAAATAATTAATTGACCTTTTCCTATTTAGAAGTTTATTTACATTCCGTTTCCAACATACGCTATAGCTCCACAAAAAGTAATATAACATTGTTAGAGTTTCAATTACTAGTGTTAAAGCAATCACAGTGGCACTAAAGCGTCATTTTAATGACGGAGGGCTGGCAACACTAACTGGCAACTGCGGCTCATTTGAGGAATATTGCCAGACGCGATGGTAGGCAGTAAACTACATATTTTAATCGGTAACTCGTGCATGTTTTTATTGAGCTTGTAGCGCACACGCAATTTAGATTTAGCGAGCTTCAGATATATTCGTACCTAGGGTAGGTACGAATATATCTGAAGCGCGCGTCGTATCACAAACAGTTCAGGTAAATTGTTGTTTCTGGTTGCGATAATTTACACATAGATTTTTAAAAGAAAATTAAGTTACTTCTAGAATTTTGCGGACCTTAGGAAACTAGCCGGGACAGCCTGAATGCGGAAGGCGGAGAACCGGTTGTCGTATTGCTACTGGAAGAAGACAACATCCAGTACATCGTGAGGACATACAATATAAGTCTGAAATCGCCATCCCACCTTGAGCAAGCGTGCTGATCAATGCTCGTGCCTTCTGTATTAGAAGAGACCTTTGCCCAGCAATGGGACACTAATAAGTAGGTAGTATAATGTCTGGACATTATTAAACGAGAAATATAATCTAATAATTTCTCGTTTAAGTTTTATATGTTGGCTCAACTGATATCAACGATGGTGAACCATCGACCAGTATCAACAATTAAGTTACATCGAAATTAACTTTAGTTTTTAACAGGCCCTACAACGGTTTAGCGCCACGCCTCTACGGCAAATTTAGTCAGTTCAAATTAGTAAAAGACGTGAACAATATCAACAAACCTAGTGGACAGACTCGGACAACACTCACATTCACACACTCATCACACATCTCACCACACACATGCTATCCCTATTCTAATATAAAACTGAATATGTTTTAGAATTATTATTAATTTAATTGAAAAATTTTGTTTTGTCCATTCTGTAATTATTATTTTTTTTCTTCGTAATTTGTCTTTTTTTTCTCTGTAATTTTTGTCATATTTTTTATATTTTATTTTATTTATTGTAAAGATTTAGTGTAAATTGAATTGAATCCAGTCTAAGCCTCTTCATGCTGACTCATGACCCTGTCATAAAGGATGTCCTAGTTCAGGGGTCGAGACCTCATAGATGTAACGCGTACCGAAGTTTGGAAATAAATTACTATTAACAATAAATAATAAAATAAGTATTTACTAGTAAGTTTATGGAGTGATCGTTAGTTTTATGCGTCTGCAATGAGTTTACTGAACTGTTAATAAATTGCTTTAATTGGATATAAAACTACGAGTATGTAGGCAATATTATTTGCTCTAGATTTTATTTATGCGACGTGAATAACTGAAATATATGTATATTTGATTATTACAACTTTCTGGTTCATTAAGAGGATTGCACAGTCGTCAATTACAAAAAGGGGTGGATATCCGAATTATTAAAATAATTTCTAAGTTACTATAATAGCTTGCAGAATGTTTACTTAAATACAACTGAGCTCGTTTTATTCCTACAAATTATAACCCCCTTTTAAAAACCGGCCAAGTGCGTGTCGAACCACGCACATGGGTTCCGTAGTTGGGATGAATTTATCCCAAAAACAAAGTTAACATAAAAAAAATTAAACATTACTACGTCATGGTCAATTCTCCAACTGCAAAAGTAAGTTTGTAATAGTTTTTTTTTGTAAAAAAAAAAACTACACATTAACGAGTTTCGAACTTTTCCTTTACTTGTCCTGTGAGACTTTGCTTCTTGCCAAATTTCATGATTCTAGGTTAACGAAAAGTTATTTATTTGCGATTATCAATATATGCCCCTATAGGTTTTGATTTATTTGCGATTCTCAAAATATGCCGCATAAATGGCCGTGTTTCTTTATTGCGTTGAATAACAAGCTTGATTTTTTTAGTACAGAGGGACCGTAGGCTTGCGTATTCGATATTAATTTCTGCTTGATACCTCTACGCATTCCTGAGAAAAAGGGCTTTGACAGACTGACAGACAGACGGACGGACAGACGGACAACGAAGTAAGGGTAAATAAGGGTTCCGTTTTTATCCTTTTGAGATACGGAACCCTAAAAACCAAACATTTATGTGCCATACTTACCACAAAAAAAACCTGTTCTAATACTCATAACTCGAAAATACAGCTTTTAATCCAAGAAAATAATCCAGCATTATTATAAAGTACTCGCACATTATCCCAGACATAATCCCGCTGGCCATCTAAAAGCATAACGATGTATGTTTGGTCAGCGCACCATTCGTTTAGAGTGTATCTCTCTCCCTTTCACTCCTCATACCAATGACAGAGACGGAAGACCGGCAATAGCTAGTACTTGCAAGAAGATATTTTTTTACGCTGTCGTTAAAAAGTTCGCCGTCTCTAAGATTTGTGGATGAATGTGTCTTAGTGTGGAGAGTGGAGGGGCGGGGTAGTAGTAGGCTACTACCCGCCTAGAGGCTCTGTAAGTATACGGACTTTAGTGAGGAAAAAGTTTGGAGTTTAAGAGATAGTTAGACTTCGAAATATTGGAGTTTTGTTGGAGCTTTTTTTTAGTTTCTTTTGAGTTTGTGTTCTCTGTGAAACTGACGAAATGTGTGATTTATGTCAATTATAGATATCTAATAACTGGCGAAGACTGGGTGTAATAGGTACAACTCTGCCTAACCCTTCGGAGGTTACAGATGTGGAGTTATGTAGATATCTTCACTACCTAATGATCTCCTTATTCCTTGTGCAGTCCAAGAATAAAGTCCTCGGAACTACTCTAGCCTCACTAATATGTGTAGCTCATTAAATAGCTCGTAGTGTGAATACGTGGATTTTATTTTAGACCCCTTCAATGTATATTATTGAACCGTTTCATTTTCACATACCGACTTGCTTAAAAGATTTTAAATAAGTAAAAAATGACTACCAAGTATCCCTAAAAGACTAAAATTACAAACCATCTCAAGATAATAATTTTATCTCCAAGAGAAACCCTCATTTAAAATACAAGGCACGTCTAACTTACACAAAATATGAAGCCTCTCTGAAGTAACCTGGCACTGTGCCAGCCATCCTGGCAATACTGGCATGAACTGGCATGCTCATTAGATTAGCCTCCTAGGTGTAATTCAGTTATCGACCAGTGGAGGCTTTGTGTTCGACCGGGAGGTGTCGCGTGGAACATCAAAAGAGGTAAATGTTATGATTTGGGATAAGACTTATTTAGCAAGTCATTTAGGACGTAGCATCACACCTGTATTTCGCGAAGGGTTTAGGAGAGGTGATCAGTACACCTTTCTGTAGACTGTGTATATGATTTGGTTAAATAAATAAATTTCGCCAGTTATGAAATTTAGTACGTATGTGATGATTCTCTTATATTCCTAGGGATCTATACATAATCAGCCTATAATGTTTCCACTGCTGGGACACAGGCCTCATCTCTGTGAGAGGGAGCGAGCCGTAATCCACCACGCGGGCCCAGTGCGGGTTGATAGATGTCACATGTCATCGATCTTTTGCTTCTAGGACATGCCGGTTTCCTCGGGTATCTATATTCAGTTGGAATAAGGTTTCAAATTACAGGTCTTTCGAAGTTTATCTTAGCTGTCACTGACGTACGATGAATGAAAACATCCGGAAATGGCCGATATGGAATAAGCAAGCGTGGTGATCAATGCCTTTTCTGCATGAGGAAGGCATTTGGTCTCTAGTGGGACAACAGTGGTTTTTTATGTTTCATAAAAATGTGAATTTAGAGGTCTTAAGCTTCTTTGATTGACGTGTAAAAGTGTTTGTACAAACCTACTTACATAAATAAAATCATATATCTAGCCAGTATTACAATATTTTAAAGTTTCATTATAAATTGTATCAGAGAAATGATTAAAGAAATGTAAAAAAAGTACGGACCTCTGCCTACCTCTTTTTGGGATTACAAGCGTGAAGATTATCTATGTATGAGTGACGTATCAACCAGACCCAGTCCGTCTGTAATACTAAAAATTCAGAACATCGTAAAATGTTCCGGCATAAAATATATCGTCCGAATGTAAAAGTTATATTTATTGAATATTATATTATGTAATCCACGAATACATACAATTTTATGTAACAACAATAAAACGGATGACCCCTCCAGTACAAGAGCAATCATTTTTATGTTAAAATTCTTCGCTACGAGGCTACGGCGTAGACCAGTAGCCGTTATGAATATAATGTAGCGCTCGTAGCTAGGGATACGTGCAGGAAAAGTTTTTTTTTTAATGAGACTCATTGAACTGTCGTAATTGTTTTTATGCGGAAACGTTTGATGATGTTTAAGTTTAGTGTTTGGCGAGTTCATTTACATTTTAGAACAAAGTCTTAAAATTAAATATTTTGTTTTACTAAGAAAAATATTTAGCTTGTCTAGTACAGTTTTCTTATTTCTAGTATAGTTTAGTTAGACTAGCAAAAGTTAAATTTTATTCCTGCTTTCAAAGAAATACCTATTAGTTTATTTAAGGAATCTTTCTATCATGGATAAAATACAAAAGTGCCAACGGGACCCAATTACTAAGGCTCTGCTGTCCGTCCCTCCCTCTGTCACAGGGCTGTATCTTCTAAACCATAATAGGTAGGCACTTTAAATTGTCACAGTGTCCACTACTATGGCCGCTATAACAACAAATAATAATAATAAAATAAAATTAAAAATTAAAGGTCCACATACGGCTTTTTATGAAAATATTGTTAATTGTTATTGCACGGTAGTACGGAACCCTTCGTGTGTGAGTCTGATTCGCACTTGCCCGCTTTATTAATTAATGCAAGACTGTTTATTTGAAATTATAGAAGCATTTCCGGAAGAAAGAACCAAGTAAAAAATATAATTGCATTTTTCAGCTTCATGCCCATTTTTTTACATTTTTAATGGACCTTTCTCAGAAACTCGTTTCAAACACAAAACTATACTTTCCAAAATAAAGGCCTTTTAAAAATAATACCACCATTATTTTAAGCTAGCATATTTTCGTGAACTAAAAGAGAAATTTCCTTCCAACTTGGTTGCTGAAACTGCCTGTGAATAGCACATACGTTCTGAAGTTTGTGTTCGTGTACATTTCAATGAAAGCCTCGTGAACTAGTTGCGCTCAACCTACTAAAGTAACTACGGTAATTATTAGAGTTGTGGCGATTTGAACTACAACTGATTTTAGTTGATAAGTTGGGTATTATTTTACTTATAATTTAGTTGACTGTTTAAAGATAAAAGAGTTAGATGATTTAGTTGAGAATTAATCATTAATGCTTAATGAATTCTGTTGAGAATAATTGTCTTTTTTTAATGTTATTGTAGTCATGTATACTATTTTATTATTAGGAGATTTATAAGTAATAGTGAATTAAATAGTGAAGTTCTAAATCCCTATCTTAATATATTTTGGTTACTGAGATGATGAAACGAAATATCACACTTCACTTTTGTTTATTTTCAAAAATAATAAAGTTCATATTTCCCCGATTTACCGCAATGTGTTAAAAAGACTACCCAAACACAAAACTTCGCGAAACTATCCCCAAAACTGCCTCATACTCAAGACACAAGTTACCCCGACTCTCATACTTCTCGCCTCCACTAAACTATTCAACTCAACATTCCCTAACTCGGCTAAATTATTTATATAGCCTGACTACCGTCGGGTTCTACTGTCAACCTATTTCGGGTTCTGGCTGGGCCAACCCAGTTGGCACGCTGCCAGTGGCCTTGAAAGAAGTCGGTCAACGCGTATGGCTGCTTCAAGCTCGCCCAGGATTGCCTTGTCAGCAGGGTACGAGAGGTTCTAAGGGATAGAAAAAAGAAAATTGATGTTGTTTTGTTTTGGGGGTGAGAAAGATTTGGGTAGTGAAAGTAGTACGAGCCTTGGAAAGACTTTTGTTTAAGTAAAGTGTCTAGAGACATTTTTAAGTTAAGGTTGGTTTTCTAAAATTATTGATTTCTTAAATAAATTGCAATTCTTACATAAAATTTATTTCGTCAAAGATTAAGAAAACAAAAGAGTTTTCCATTATGGGTTTATGTATGGCTTAAGGACCACCATTGTGAAACCAGTAAGTGGAATCCCTATTGATTAAAAAGTTCCGCAGTGGCTATGTATTTCCAATGGTTGAACTGCTATAGATACTGATTTTTTAGTTTATGCATTATATCTTTTCAGCTGTGTGCAAGGAGCTTTGTAATTTCCCTATTACAAAGTAGATGAAAATATTTACCTACGAATAGGAAACTCTAGCGTGGTTTTCGAGGAAAACTACGAGAAAAATATAATGTCGGCTCGGCTTTGTATGTTTAGAGGTTATTTTATAAAAAGAAGGCAAAGTGCGTGCTACGAATACTTCAGTGAACATTTAAAACCCGCATTCTATGTAACCGTAGCGAAAATGCGGAAAAAAGGGTTTTTCGTTGAAAAAGGGTTGAAATAAAAATATGCATATCCGGAAAAGTCAATGAATAGGCTTTTAAATATGCTTGAACAGAGAACATATATACACAGATTTGCTTAGAATAGGATAACTTAAAACAAAGTTAAAAAAATCAAAACAAAGAAGAAAATTTTCAAAGAATTAAAACTGAAACTGAAGAATTAAAAGAAAAGCTTTTAAAAGAGCATAAAACTTACCGATGAAGTTCATCTTGCTTCTTCTATCCCACTTTCCGTACCAAAAATATAATATATATCCTACAATCTAGTAACAAGTCGCCATAAAGTCCGTATATAAAAAATACTTAAAATTTGTAATATTGAGCACCAAATTTTGCCTACATTAGAAAATATATGATACGTATCGTTATAAGAAGAAGAAAGAGAAGTACGTAAGAAACTATGACATGATTGAACGGAGAGGTACGTCTGACCGACGCGAGCGGCGGCAAGCCAATGCTGCCCGGAGAGCGCCGCGTGCCTATTTAAGCCCTGTGCGCATTGAGGCGCTCGCACACAGACGTACGCTCACAGGCCCCTCTCACACACCCGCACCACTTAAGAGGGCGCACAAGGGAAATCGTTCTGCCATTGTCGTCGTAATGGAAATGGTAAAATTGATTCTCGTCAAATTGTACTTTTAATAATGATCGTAATTATCTTGATTGAGGGATTTTTTTCCTTGATTTTTGAGCGAAAGTCCCTCCGGAAAAAGATAGTACCAATTTAAGGAATCAAAGCTTATCCCTGGTGAAAGAAAAAAAATGTTGCGTATTTTTTAACATGAAATAATCGTTAAAATCTAAAATTCAATCGACAATACGCCGATGAATAAATAAAATGTATAATTTTATGACGATAAATAAAATGTAAGTAAGAAAAATTGGATGCGTATTTCACCCCCCTTAACGCACACATGGGTGGTGGGCGCGGGTTGCGCATGTGTGGGGGTGTAAGAACAAAGGGTGCGCGGTAGGGGTGTGGCCTGCTGGGAGTGTGCGTGTGTTAAATCTTTTATAGGTCGATGCATTAAGTAATTTAGTATTATACCTTGCATTTGACAGAGGCCGGTTGAAATACGCGTCCTGCGGCCGGGCACGCGGCCGGCTCGCTTCCGTATTTTTAACCGTTTCCGTGACGGGAACGTTTACTTAGGACTTTGTTCTATTGTGGGATACTCTTTGTGAATGTATAGGGCGGGTTCTAACGACATTCGAGCAGCTTTACTTTGTTTTATTGGTAACATCATCTATTATTGTCTACTAATCAAATCAAATCGTTTATTGCAATCCATAATGTACAGTTACAGGTGGTAAATATATTTAAAAATAAATAATTAAAACAATTATGGACCCTGTCGGGCACAGAAAATGTTTAAATAAGTAGAGAGGAGGAGCGCTTTGTTCATTTTCCTTGTTATTAAGTTAGAATTATTTTATATCCCATTGTTCCCATCGTATCCCATCCTTCGTTACCCATGTATTTATATTTCCATATATTCACTTAAAATATTATTAGAAAATAATATTTTAAATGCAGGCCTATCTAATTATTTATTTAATTATATTTAATATTGCTTATTTCTTTACTCGTATTAAAATTGTTCATTATTATGAATGTAGTATAATTATTGAGTATTATGTTATGATTTATTTTATCTGTTATTCATTTTTCTGTATTATTATTATTGAATTTATCATTACTAAAGGGTTTAAAACGAACAGTATGAATTCTGTGCTCTGCCTTAATTTCTTTTAAAACCTATAATTAAGTTTAATGACTGGCCAATTGACAGTATTGTTACTCACAAGCGCTAAGTGCTAGCAAGTTAAGTCACTTAATATTTTAATTCTACGGTCATTTTAAGCGTAAAGCCCTTTGGAGATTTTAAAAACTAAAAATATTTTCCAGCACCTAACTAGAGCAAAAAGTTATCTATTTTTGCTTTAAAGACTTCGTTTTAATATTGGCAAAGAAACAAGTATAAGTTTTATTTAAAAAACGTAAAACCTAATTAAGTGTAAACTTACTGCCTTTCATCCAAAAGTTAATTTTACTACCATCCACAATATTGACATTCTCAAGATTCCTCCGTTCAGTAGGAGACCTCATAATCCATGATTAGGATTCAGGCCCGACTTCAAACTACCCGCGCAGCACTCATTTGAATATTATATTAAACGGTGACATAAACACGGATATTATAAATAGTTTCTCCATTTATTATTATTTATTATGTCATGTTGTGTAGAGGCTGGAGTAAGGGAAGTATGCGAAGGGAACTTTGATTGGTTTTAGAGTTTTAATGGTTTAATTTTAGTGTGCGTAGTTTTAATTTTTTTGTTTTAGAGGCATTTGTGTAATGGGGCCTTTATTTTCCAGTATATTAGGTTTTATTCAATATCTTGTTGGTACTAGATATATGTTTAAGTTTATCGTCATGTTATTTTATTATTTCTGAGTTTCGTACCCTGGCTACTGACTGGTATGACTGTTGTTAGGAATGCACCAGAGGAAAAGAAACGTTGAACTTTTCTAATGTGTCAGAAATGCTTTTCATCTTAGTAAAAAAGGCAAATAAAAAAGTTAGATAACAAGACCCTAAAACAAGAGGGAAATGCCAAAAAAGAACTTGTTCTTCACAAAGTAAAGTAACAACAACAAACGATTGTCGGCAAAGGATACAGATTTCACGGGTAACCACCCTTTGCCACCAACAATAGGAACAAAAAGTACCACTTACAAAAACTCAAAAAACAATCGTCATCATAAAAAAGTCATATAAACTTTTTTAATCCGCGTCTCCAATCGTTCGCAAGTAAAAGCCTGAAAGGGGGCAATATTCAAGAATTATGCTTTTCATAAAACCAACCGGTCCACTTCACTCAAGCCCACCCAATAAGTCCCGCCAAAGAAAGTATGCATTACCGTAAAAATAAAAGTCGAAACCTCTTACCGGGGTTGTACGCGCAAATTGTCCTTACCGCGGTGCTGACGGAAATATGTCTGTCTTGCTCACACTTAGAGTAATTCATATAGGCTCTGGCGAGTAAGTGATTTTTGACAAAGGAAAAGATTCCGAGAGCGTGATTGTAATACTGAATATGACTAGTTCTAAGAGAAATCGTGGCTTTTTATAGTGATTTATATAATGCTGTTAGATTGTGGAAGTAGGAAGAAGATATTACGGGAATACTTCTATTTGGACATTGGATTTTAAAAATCAGCCCTAAGTCAATTTGACTTAGGGCTGATTTTGAAATCGTTATACTTTTATCTGAATAGTAAATATTATCGGTATGACAGCTTTTCTTTGGAAAATATTATGTCAATCCGCCATATTTTTTCTTCAGGTACAGTTATCTAACGTTTGAAAAATCGACCAATAGTCCTAGTTTAAGATAAAAGGAACGGTCTTACGTGTCGGTGATGATTTTCAAAGTATTTATGAACGTAGCATTTACCTGAAAAAGAAAAAAAATATCATTAGTCAGTCATTCAATTACTATTTTTAATCTTGAACTACTTTTTATTTTTAGTTTCGACAAAAATATGTATGCAGTTTCTCTCAGGAAGTCAAACTGACCGTTTTACATTTACACGACACATAAATATAGTTTCACACATAGTATTCACAAAAGTTAATGCTTTACTTCCGGGGTTGCTTTTTACTTAAGTAGTTCTCTCTTAATTCAATAAACCAACATAAAACAATCACGAAAGTAATTAATTAAAAACAAAGAGATGCACCAATCCACACTACGTAGCTCCGGACGATTCGTAGCTATATTGCTACGTAGCTACGGCGTAGCAGACGCTACGAAAGCGTAGCGCTTGAACAAAAGAATAATGCAATGCACTTTGGTCTATAAAATTCCTTACTTTTTTGAAGTTTCATAAGATACGGGTAGTTTTTAAAACGGTAATTCCAACTGGAGTTATGAAGGGTCTTTGTTTAAGCGGTTTAGTGAAGTTTTTGCAAAGTTAAATAGTTTTAATATTAGTTCGTTTGTAATAATATTAGTGTTTTTTTCTTCTGTATTACAAAGAAAAATAATTCATCAGATACGTTTTTGAAAGATATTCGTTGATTTTTTTATTGATGATGCCTATTTAAAAAAAAAATGAGGAATTTTAGTGTCGTGTGTTCAGTGTGTTCGTGACGCCAACAAGCAGTTCTTAGTTCAAAACTTTTGTCTGATGGGTCATCATCATTCTATCTTTATTTAGTAGGAAATAGAGAGTTCTTTGTAAAAAGGCTGGCCGGGGCAAGTATCAGTACCACTCCTTAGCAATATGTTTCGATTTAAAAATTAATTGCTACCGGTATATAACTTACACATGATATTTACAGTATCCTGCAGGTCGACTAAAATTGACATTTCTCTCATTGTTGCATTTTGAAAACCATTTTTGCGTTGAATTCATCTTCATCATCATCTGCCTAGTCTTTTCTCAACTATGTTGGAGGCAGCTTGCAGTTCAGACTGCCGGTTAGCCGGATGCAGCTGAATACCAGTATTTTATATGGAGCGACTGCCTGTCTGACCTCCACAACCAAGTCACTAACATAAACATTACATAACATAACATCACGCCTTGTTTCCCCGAAGGGTTGGGCAGAGGTGTACCTGTAGTACACCCACATGTCGCCAGTTATGTTTAAGTCCCATGTAATAGGTGGCAAGTCTATTGTCAGCAACCGGGCACAAATCCAGACTCGGGGCTGCTACTGAGAAATTCCAAATAGAAAAACCCAATAACACATTACCCGACCCGGGAATCGAACCCAGGACCTCATGCTCGGCAGTAGCGCTTGCGACCACTAGACCGACGAGCCAGTTACTGGGTACCACAATACCCCCTGGTAAGACTGGTTGTTAGATGTTCGGGCGTCTGACGAGCCGTAACGATGTTGACTTGAAAAAGCTTGGCGGCTGAGAGTATGTCGTTCTCACTTAAATGTCTCGCTGAAGGTGGCGCGTGTGTTGGATCGTTCGGTTCCCTACAATATCGTTGAGCTGGATGGTGCTGACCCGTGTGTCATGTTCGTGAACGGGCGCCGTCAGTTGAGACTGGTCATCTCTTAACTGCCAGAGTTTATTTTTAATGTTATATTCTGAATTGTTTTTAATTTTTTATTGTTCTCACTTAAAGAAGCAACGAGAATAATGTACCTAGAATGTGTAATATCTTGATTTAAAAGAGTGTCCTTGGAGTTTCTTACCTGTTCTTCTCCATAGAGATCTACGTTTTGGAATCGGCAACTAGCTTCAACTTTCTGACTAATTGACCGACTCTTTGACAATTCAAAAGTGCCTGCAATTGATTTAATTGAAATAAATGCTTTGAGTTTCGAGTTTTTGGGTTTTTTTGAGTTTTGATTATGAACGATCTACGAATGACAGCCGGGACCAACTGCTTAACGTAAATTTTGCGTCGACTTACCATCCAAAAAAAGTACAATTACATTTCATCCTTTCACCATCAACCAATTACAATGACCATTCTCACTTCACCACATTATGTAGAACACCCACCGCGGCACCCGAGCAGTACGCGGTACGTAAGCGGCACACGAGCGATATACGGTAGGTCAGCGGTACCAGAGCGATAAACCGGGGCCCACTCGCGTCTGATTTCATTTACAATTCATTTGATATACTTAACGCGGATCTTTGATGGACGCGCTAAGGATGGCGTGAGTTCTGAAGTGGGGAAATAAAATGGGTGGGTATTTGTTTATATGGATGAGGTGAGTTTGCACTTAATTTTGTTTGATTTTGTGGAATAGGGTATAAATAAATTACAATTTATTATAGTTTTTTATTTTACTGACATAGGTTTTGTTATGTTAGTTTTTTCTCATGATTTAGTAGTGGTTAGGTGTGGCATATCCACTTAACAAATCCGAGTTTGAAATACTTAAAACTATAGTGAATTCGACACACGTTCGGTTAATCAAAGAAAAAATAACACCATTATTTTTTTTATAAAAGTTTAGTGTACTGTTAATATATAACATTTTTTATATAAATAAATTGTTATTTAAACAATATTCTAGCTACATTTTCCATCCACAAAAAATACCATCAGAACCATGCGCACCAAAAAAATCTCACCAGCAGCCCTACCACCGTTTAGGTATAAAGTTACGTCTGAACGCAAGTGGTCCGGGGGTAAATACGTTTTCTTATTCCTCTCTCCTCCCCTCCCCGTTCCTCCTCAATCCCCCTCGTTCCTCTGCTGACCCTCGAGTACGTGTACACATTGGAAACGGTTTTCCAGTAAGTGTTAATGGTTTGTTTGGATTTGTAATTAGGAGCTTTTCAGTGTATCGAGAGGGGAATGTAGGGAATATGGGGGAATTGTGTGAAAGGTGGATAGGTTTTTGTAAATTAGTGTTGATGAACGGGAATGTGGAAATGCCAGATAGTTAAAAACATTATATTGACGTGTAAAGTTCTACAAGAAATAAAAATCATTTGTCATTTCAAAAAAGAACAATAAAAAAATACTATCCTGAACTTGCAATCATTTCAACTTTAATAATAATACTATTTATTATTTTTGTCAGCTTTATGGGAATTTCAACAAAGTCTATTGATTCGGTTGAGTTTCAGACAACTTTTCCAGTTTGAATTATTACTCTAATGCGTTAAAACGTGCACCATTCCTGGCTTACGAAACTAAAACTCAAAACGTGCAACATGCTTTTTAATTTCAATCAATATAGTAGTAATCTAGAAGTTAAATGCATTTACCTCAGCTAAAAGAAAAAACCCGAGACTTTTCTCCCTAATCCGAGCCACGTCAAGACTATCAGAGTGATCCTCCTTTTCAAACAAACGGTGGCATGTAACGGCTAACTAAGTGAGCGGCGGCTATTAGCTTACGTCTTACGTCCAATCCGTGTGTCAATCCAGACTGTCAGTCCCGACTGTCAGGCCAGACTGGCTGGAGGCTGTGGCTTTAAGTGATGGGTGCGAATGGTATGTGTGTTTGAGTGTGAGAAAAATAAACTTTGTTGCAGTTCGATTGTGTTTGTGAAATTATTGTTGTTTATTGAGAATACCGTTTTTCAGTAGCAACCCGGAGTCTGGATTTGTGCTCGGTTGATGGCAAGGGACTCGCCACCTATTACTGGCGAAATGTGGGTGTACTATAGGTACACCACAGCTTCATAGGACGGGTGCACCCTTCGGGGAATACAGGGGCGATGGTATGTAATGTTGCTGTTTTTTTAAGGCAATAAAACAAGTGGACACTTTATACAAATATGTGTGTAACTTACACCTCGCTGTTAACTATGTTTAATGTAGCTTTACTTATAGATGCAGACTGTTTGCTTTTATCCTATTTGCTCGCTAAGTTTGCATAGGGTTTTACAATACAATAATATTGTTATTAAGGGTTCCGTAGTCAACAAGGAACCCTTATAGTTTCACCATGTCCGGCTGTCTGTCTGTGGGTTAGCTCAGAGACTCTTAGTACTAGAAAGCTGTAATTTAGCATTGGTATAAATATTAATCACGCTGACGAAGTGGTAAATAACAATAAAATATGTTTAGGGCACCGCTCCCAGACGTAAAGTGACATGATGGATGATTTTTTTTCTCGTTTATCCCGTTGTGTTGGATCCTTAAAAAATATTGCGAGTGTAAACCATTTTTCAAGGTAATAGTATATATAGTCAAGTTAAAAGGAAAACTATCACAGGTAAGTAGACTTTACAAGTTAACGAGTAATAGTCGAGCAACTTACATTTGCATTTGGAATGTATGGTAGAGCATGTTTTTAAACTACAATGTTAAGTTTTTTCTTGGGATAAAATCATCCCAACTACGGAACCCTTCATTGTGCGTGGTCCGAGACGCACTTGGCCGGTTTCAATAAAACATGTTGAATCACTTCGCGTGAATCCATTCATATTACGATTTAAAGATACTTGTGAATGAACTCGCCCCGAAAATTAACAAAATCTATTTCTTGTTGCCAAATATAATTTTATTTTTAAACAAATTTAAAATAAAATATTGCTGCATAATTTTTAATGTATTTTATAAGTTAGGACATAAATGAATACGATTAGATAGTTTTAATTGAAACAATCTGGAACCAATGAATAGTAGAAAACTTAAGTTTATCTTTGAACAATCAAAAACGATATCTTATATGTAATTGAGATGCACATGGGTATCAATTACATAAGACTCACGTTTACTTACAAGTTTAAGTTTAAATCACACAGTTATAAGTCCGGACTTCCAAAACTGTTTTGTTACAGTTTTAGGAATATAATGTCGACATCCTTTGGCCAGAGATAAAGCTTTGAGCTCCTCCTGGGGCTGACAGCCTTCCACAGACAAATGTGAGTTCTGGGCACTTCCAGTAAATGAAGATAATATGCATTTTTTAGTTTTCATTTACAATTATGTTTAAGCCCTTAAATGGTGAAACTAAAGGTTTTATTACTGATTTTCTTGGGGTTTCTTTTCATTCGTAAAAGGCGAATAAATGGTTACTTCAAGAGGTTATAATAATAAAATATATTATATACTATAATAGTTGCTTTATTATTTATAATAATGGCTCATAGATAAAATACACAAAATAATCTCACAAAATATTCAACTACAAAATCAGCCTATATGCTCCCACTGCTGGGACATGGGCCTCCTCTCTGGGAGAAGAGGGAGGAGTGGGCCGTAATCCACCACGCGGGCCCAGTGCGGGTTGGTAGATGTCACATGTCTTCGAATTGCCCGGTTTTCCTCACGATGTTTTCCTTCACCGTGTTGAGAGCAGTGGTGATGAAATAATTTACACAAAGTAAAGCGCCTGTATTTTTTTTGGGTGGGAAATTTTCAAGTAACTTCTCCCGCTCTGGGCGGAGCGGGAGGGTGACTAAAACCCATCCGTGTCCCTTCTGTTGCCTGTGTTGCCAGGGGCTTCGGTAACCCCTTTGTACATTCCCGCGACCAAAGCGCCTATCTGAGTTTGAAAATCGCGGTTGTTGGCCAAAATTTCACCTTCTTGAACGTCTCCAGGTGATGACTTTCACCACAAAAGATTTTAAGTTAATCTTATGGCGCGACTCGCAACTTCTCGACTCTCAAAGTGAACTTTATCCTGATGTACACCACGACCTCTTCACCGTCGTGGAGTGATGTAAACGGGACACGTACTACTGCGTCGATGGAATAACGGGACGCAGCAACATGTCGGGACCAGTCAATGCGGTACCGCAATGATTGCCACAAGCGGGCTTCTTCTTCTTCTTCTCCACATGAAAAAGAAGGAACCCGCTTGTCGCAACCAGTACACATATCAAAGGACACAGCACCTTCCTCACTGCTAGGCACAGCATATTGCAATCATTCGGCTGTTTTTCACAAGTTGTTAATCTCTTTGACGCAGTTAGGGTTGATAGATTAAAGCATTATATTAATGGGACCAAATCAAAGTAGTTTTGAATCGACAAGAAAAAGTAAGTTGAATTCTTATTTGACAAAGTGTGTTTATGTGAGGACGTCATCATCTGCCTAGTCTTTTCCCAACTATATTGCGGTTGGCGTCCAGTCTAACCGGATGCAGCTGAACACCAGTATTTTACACGGGGCAACTACTATCTGACCTCCACAACCCAGTTACTGGGTAACACGATACCCTTGGCAAGACTGATTGTCAGACTTTCGGGCTTCTGACTATCCATAACGACTGACAAGAATCTACGAATGACAGCCGGGACCAACTGCTTGACGTGCTTGTGAGAACTGAGTAACGTGAGTTCTTAAATATTTTGATTGAAAAAGAATGCCCGTCTGCAATCAAAAGAAAAACTGCTTGCTTAATAAAAAGTAAATTACAGAAAAGGAAGAAATGTTTCCAAAGTTTCTCAACACTGCTGTTACACATTTAGTTTCCAATATAATAACAAATTGATATCGATCAGCCGTACGAACAGGAAATAAGCTAAAACAGCGGACATTCGATAATCGACTATTATTATTTATTGAGAGGCGGATATTATCGGATATTGAGGGATATCGGCGGATATCGGGAACGCCTCTAGTGATATAGTTAGAAGTTCAGATGTTTGGTAGTGTTCGAGGTTTAAAATCAAATTCTTGGAGTGAATTGTGGAATGTATTGATCCTTTTATTGGAAGACCATGGCTTAGGATGATAATGGGGTAAAATAATAATTAAAAAAAAAAATGTTTGGATTTTTAAAGATTTTTCTGTTTTCCTCAGTCTCATTTTCAAACGTTGAGCTGCGACAAATAAACGGCGAAAGTTTGCCGATAATTCAGAAAATCAGAAATGTACACACTAAAATGTTCTGGGAACAGCCCTGTATGTAGTTGTGTTTTGTGTCGATCCCTGCACTGGCACTGGGATTTCTACGTTTTCCTGTCCTGTCGTCCTCGTAATTGCTATACCACCCTATATACCCTAAATGACCTCCCAAAATTCACAGGACAAAAAATTGTACGCTTTGCAGACGATAGCACGGTTATTAGAGAATGTAATAATCCAATCAATTATCAAAATTACATTAAAAAATCCTCTGTATAAAATAATAAATTGGCTTAGTGATAAAAATCTTGTAATTAATCTAAATAAAACCAAAGTTATACACTTCCACCAACGGCTTGAGAAACCATCGGTTAATGTTACTTATGATAATTCTGAAATAGAGGAAGCTAGTATGTGAAGTTCTTAGGTGCGGTATGGTGCTATTATTAGAGCACAGTCAATAAATAGGGAACTTGTTTTCAGGATGCAGAAAAGATGTATACATTCAATGTGTGATTTAAAAACAACAGATAGTTGCATTCCATATTTAAAAAAGATTAAAATACTACCTATTGGCAAAACATAGCGCACTATTTGTTTAAGATGTTTGTATGTTTCACAAATAAATTATTCTTTTTCTTACCCTTTTTTTTTGTGTATGGGAAATCATCAACCCTAAGGTTGTCACTGGCACGTCAAAAAACGATAATGTAATTTTTTTGTATACGTCATAGTTCGATAATTTCAACTTCAAGCATAGTGAAATTTCAATTGACTGAGCATTGTTGTCCAAAGTGTAGTCAATTACAAGGTCGACTATACTTTAAGAAATAAATAACCTTCCTTTAAATAAAACTACCCCACTAAACAAACACCCCACGCTATTTCATTTCGCCACCTCCTATTATCGGAATCATCCCATTTCTTACAGCCCCGGCTTTTTACCGGCCAAACGAATGGAGTCCGAATGATTAGCATACATCGACGGAGTGACGGATGCCGTGTCCGATTCGGACCGTGACGGATCCGGCCCTCTCCGGCTGATGTATAACCGGAATATTTTACGAGCAGGTTTTTTCTGTTGGATGTTTTTTCGGTGTAATTTTTTAACACCGAAACAGACTTTTTGGGTTCTGTTTTATGTTTATTTGGGCTGAAGTGAATTTGTTTGATGGTTTTGTTGACTACGAATTCAATTTGGTTAATTTGCGGAATTAGTGAAGTTCATATACATATCAAGTTCTTTAATAACACACATAAGATAATGGGTTTGAGTAAGACATAAGATAATGAAGTGCAGCGTCTCTCTGTGATTGGATATCTTTACTTGCTCTTTGGCGGAATTCCAGAGTGTGACACTGAACATATTGTCCTCTGTGTGACTTGACTGTGTGGCTCTAAGTACATTTTAAATTAAATTAAATTGGGACTACATTGTTGTATTGAAGTCGCACCTGTAGAAACAAATGGTAATAATAAACAAATAAATAATAAATAAGTTAAAATCTTTGAGCCCCAAATATTGCTTTATTTTAAGGCTATTAAAGTTTCCTGAACTTTCGAAGCAGTTCAATAATTTTGTATTTACAATTCTATTTAATTAGTAATGCTTTCAAAGCACTCATAACAGGACTATAACTTTATGGCAGACAAATAGAAAAAGAAAACTAATCATGTGATAATAATGGGTTCAAACAAGTAAACGTGATAATTACTTTCAAAGTTTTTGTGAATACATAATATTATGTATCTAGAGTGGAGGCAACACATTCACTACTATATCTGTTGTCATCTAACGACAATGTCGTATATAACAACGGGCCCATTCAAAAACTCCTCTTCTAAAGTTAACCTCATAAATTATCTCCCTCACTAAAAGCAGTGCACAATTAATTAATGTAAGACTGACCAACGAGCCTGCAAACGATACCACAATGACTTGCAGACTATCGCAAGTACTTGCACAATGACTTGCAGGAGTTTCGCCTACAGTCAAGCCCATGTACATGGTAACAATTTGACATTGACAGCGTCTTTATGTAGTAGCAGTAAGGGCGGTTTTCGTTGTTCCAGTGTTACTTTGACATGCAGTTGTTAAATGGTACTTGCATGATGACGCTCACTTCGTACTGGATAATTACTTGCGTATTCAGTGATCAACGGGGATGCGGTTGGAAGGGGGTGTTTTCAAGACCTAGATTGAATAAGGACAATATTGTCCTGTTGTTGTATTGTTAGTTTAGGATAAATATATCTATTGTTGAAAAGCGAGCCTATTATTAATAAAAAATGGGGTAATTCTTATAATAGTGATAATTACTAAAACTTGACTAAACATGAATATTCGTAAAAATTGTAATTCGAAAGTAGTTACATCTGCCTGCAACTGTTCTACTGCGAGATCTCTTCTCAAACAGTGGAACGGAGCTTGCTCACCGATGTTTTCCTCAATCAATCAATCAATCAATCAATATCTTTATTGTGGATCATAGGTAGGTACATAATACGGGTCTTAAAATAATTCTGTGATCTGCTATGTCCCGCCCATATGGCATACAATAGTCAATTACATGCAAATTACAAACATGAAGAATACATAGTTTACAAATGATTAAATTATTAAAATGTCACATAAAATGTTATTAAGATATAGATGATTACATTATTAGAATGTCACACAATTTTAAAGAGGACAATAAACACAGGTAGGTACACATCAGGGGGCTACTGAACGCGTCGTGACTGAGGGAGACTGTATTGGAGTAGAGATTTGTCTGATAGGAATTCTTTTATAGAGTAGTAGCATTTGTTTACTAGCAGATCATGGAGATTCTTTTTGAATTTTGTTATTACTGGTAATATTCTAATAGGTCCCGGAATATTATTAAAGATGCGAACAGCTGTACAAAAGATACTTTCATTCATTAAATGGGTCTTGCTAGCTACTGTGCGCAACTGGTCCTTGCGCCTTATACGAGTGTAGTGGTTATACAACTCAATATTGTTTTTGACAAACATTGCGGTCTCAAATATATAGATGCATGGAAGTGTTAATAGGTTCATCTTTTTAAAAAATGGCTCACATGAATCAGTTTGATTTATGTTAAATATCGCTCTGATGCAACGTTTTTGAGCAATGAAAGCACGCTTCTTGTCTGTACTGTTGCCCCAAAATATTACACCGTATCTGAGGGTGGAGCTTACGTATCCGTGGTAAGCTGTTAGTAGTGTAGATTGACTTGCTATTTTCGACCTATGTATCATTCCTTCTCCAATACTCAGTGGTTATGTGCAGGGTACTTATGAATTGAACAATTACAAACATGACTGCATGAGGCTTTGAATCTGCAAACTGTGCTGATTAAGCAGTTTGATAAACTTTTGTAGATTCTACCATAATATTTGACGCATCTCATTGATTGCTGTGAAGCGTGAGCTACGGGTTTTGATGTCACTACGGTGTAGCTCCAAAGCTACGAGGTCGCAGTGATCGTAGCTGTGCCGGTCGCAAATCATTTCTACATACCGTAAGAATTAAAACTGAGGGGCAATGCCCGTATTTTTATGAACGTTTATATTCCAATCTCAGTCTCAATCTGTCGTAAAAACCAATCATTTTACAAGCTCGACAAGACATTGATTGAATTTGTTCTCTACGTGTTTTAAGTACGAGAATATACATACAACAGAAGGCTTATCTGTTGTATGACAATTGTTTCATGACTAAAATAAGAATTTGCAAATTACAGAACATTATTTTGCTTACACTTTCCCACCTAAACAGCATCCCAATTCTATTCAAAATAACTTAATCAACAATCAATTCGACCAATCACCGTCGATTGTCCGCCCCAACAATGGGCTTCTACTTCCCATTGATCATCTCTGGCGTGGGGTGTGCCCAGCAATGTTCTTCGATTCATAAAGGGTTGCTGCCCTTAAGAAAATGCCGCTCATTCACAAGATTGATCTGCACATACGTCTTAATGACTTGCCCTTAATTATGAGTTATATTATGGAATAAGTGGTTTGTAAGGCGGTGTTGTTGTTACTGCGGAGACCCGGTTACGTACTGCAACAGTCTAAAGTTATACTTGTTCATTAGTATAGAAAGGAGGAAAAGAAAATTCAGTGAAATTTCTTCTTTTGACTTTTAGATACTTATCGCTAGCGTAGGCGAGAACCTGGATTAGTTTGATTTCAGTGTGTGATACGTAGTGGTATGTTCTAAATCTAATTTAAACATTTTTGTACGTTTCTGCGGAATACGAGGTAGGTTCTCGAAATAGCTAAATAGTTCGAATAGATCACACCGTAATAATAAATCTTTGATTTTCAAGCTGTCATTAGGAAATGTTATGATACCTGATTGATTACAATTACATTTTTTGACGTTCGTAAAGTGTTGATTCTCAGTCTAAATAGAATAAATTACTTTTGATTTTAATTAATTTAATATTTATTATTGAAATCCACAATTGTGGCGGAATTTAAAAGCGTTTACGCCGTAAGGCATTTCATACAAATTTTCAAGTCCTTATTTTTCGAAATGACTGAACCGATTTTAATGAAACTTCACACACATAAGCATGATACATAGGTCTAAAAGTTAGCAGAAAACATTTTCGTAAAATAAGGACTTGAAAATTTGTATGAAATGCCGTGCGGCGTAAACACTCTTAAGAGTTTTATCATTATCTACAATAATATTATAAAGAGGTCAAGTTTGTTGTTTGGATGTAGAAGGTCATCTCCGGTAGTACTGATCCGATTACGAAAATTCTTTCACTGGCAGAAAGCTACACTGTTACCGATTGCCATAGAATTTGTTTTATATTATAGCAGACTATGTCGCGGGTAGAAAATAGTATCCAGTAGTCTGCAATATGCTGAATTAATTAATTAAATATATATTTAAACCACAAATAAAATAACCACGGTTGTTTAGAATTCAACTCGCATAGTAAAACACGGGCTGCATACAAAACATTCATAAATTGAATGAATCAATCGAGTCATTTAATCAAATGGTATTGAACAATCAATTACTGATGTCCAGCGGGAAATCAGAGGACAATTAATATGCTAATATTTGTAAACTAGCTCCATCCCACGGTTTCACCTGCATAAGACTCGATCCCGTGAGAATATCGGGATAAAAGTATTATTTGTACTAATCCAGGTCATGGTCTACCCATTTTCCAAATTTCATCTAAATCCGTTCAGCCGTTTTAGCGTGAAAGCGTAACAAACAAATAAACGAACTCACTTTAGCATTTATAATATTAGTTAGGAAGGATTAGGATTATGTGCTAAAACCTGTCCAGACAAAATATCTATGTTTTAAAATTAAAATCACTTTCCTGCTTAAATGGAATGGTACAGACAGAGAGATGTTATGAATTTCAATATTAGAGAAATGCGTTTCATAATTCATCTGAAGTCATCTACTACGAACTGTGTTTGTTGCAAAGTATATATAGGAGTATAATCAGCCTATAATGTTCCCACTGCTGGGACACAGGCCTCCTCTCGGTGAGAGGGAGTGGCCACACGCGGGCCCAGTGCGGATTGATAGATGTCACATGTCTTTAAATTTTTGGTTCTAGGACATGCCGATTTCCTCACGATGTTTTCCTTCACCGTTTTGAGAGCAGTTGTGATGAAATAATTTACAAAAAGTAAAGCGCCTGTCTGGGTTCGAACCTACGATTTACAACTCGTAAGTCGCGGACGTTACCACTGGGTCACCACTGCTCACAAAGTTGTGAAGTGTCATTGTTGCAAAATAATATGTGTTAATTCTAGCGATGTGGGTGGCACTTGTAAATTCATATTATTCAATAATATTATGAGTAAGTTGTTCCCCACCGCATGAGAAAGACGTCCCTTCCGTCTTTCCATTTTTCACTCCCTTTTGTAACTTGAGCTCAATCCTACAGGTCTAATATAAAATTAATATACTGCCTTTAAAGTCTTAAATTCATAAATGTGGGGAATTGGAATCAACGCAAACCATATAGCTCAACCCAGATTCATTCTGCATACACGAAACAGAGTATCTCTCTCAGAAACAACCATGCAATCAAACAAAACTAAACTCAACCTGCAATTACAAAGAGTACCTATAACCCTAAACAGTTGACTACTATTTCACTACACTACAACACCACAGCGAGCCAAGGGTTAAGTCCATACATATTAATTGCGCGGACAATCGGGCGAGTGTCTCATACATATGTAGTGAGTAGCGTGAAGAAATGAGAGAACGTTTTCTGAAATTATTCTATAGGTAGTAGTCATAGAGGTGGTGGGTGGTGTGGCGCTGGCTCGTATTAATTCGGGTTAGTCGGCTTTTGTTTCTTGGGTTTCTGAGTTAAGTGTGTCTTCAGTTTTGGTCTTTGTTGTGGTGAATTTGTGCGAAAATTATCCGAGCTGGGTATTATGTGCTGTCACTAGAGATACCGCGAATAGTTGTTATAGCGAATAGTCGAATACTCGCCATTATTACTCGACATACAAAGAAAAATAAAAAATAGTTTATTTATTCTCAAATTTACTTTAAATATTAAATTATTCATTCAAAAGCCTAACTAACTAACTTCAACATGACTGATTTTTGGCAATTTTTTCATATTAATGATAACTAAGCGAGTTTTGTTCTTAAAGATTAATAAAACTTTAACTATTGTGAAGTCTATAGTTTTTCTGTTCATTTAAATACTATGTTACAATGCACACGTTTACATACACACTATTCTGATAAAGTTTATTTCACTTCTCTGTAAAACCTTGAATATTTCTTAATTATTCTAGATCGTTTTCAAGCTTGTACTTACGTAGCTATAGCAAAAATAAGTAAGTATATAGTATGTACTCTATTTTATGTCAATAAAGTTAAATTAAACTCTTTTTACAATATGTGCCAAAACTTGTAAAAGAATAAACAGCAGGCTTAGCATGACACTCTCTATTTCTTCGACGAATAGACACGGCTCTTTCTATATAAAGTGACATTTCGTTTCTCTATTTTTCACATCTCACCGTAGAAATCCTTCTACAATCTGTCATTTTGTCTTTCGTTTCTAAAGATCTTTGTCTAGGTCCTTTTTTATGTAGAAGGTTTTCTACGGTGGGATGTCAAAAAAGGAGAAACGAAATGTCACTTTGTATAGAACGAGCCGTGTCTATTCTTCGAAGAAATAGAAAGCGTCATGCTAAGCCTGCAGGTGTCCTTTCGTTCGCAGCACAAATAATTGCATTTCACACTTCCCACGCATCTTGCACGCAATAAAAAAAAATAAAAAGACTTGCTGCCTTGTGCTCCCAAAAGGAGAAACGAAATGTCACTTTGTATAGAACGAGCCGTGTCTATTCTTCGAAGAAATAGAAAGCGTCATGCTAAGCCTGCAGGTGTACTTTCGTTCGCAGCACAAATAATTGCATTTCACACTTCCCACGCATCTTGCACGCAATAAAAAAAAATAAAAAGACTTAAAAATACTGGCACAAGATAATATTCCTCATATATTAGATACTAATGTTAATTGTCATGCTGCCAGTGCTGCCTTGTGCTCCCAGCTGTCCAAAAAAATAATAATTAAAATTCTACAATTTCAAAACTGCCAAACGTCAGATTAATGTCAATAAGAAAACGTTTAAAAACATTTTAACCAGCTAAGCTGGCTAAGGCCATCCTCCACTATCTTTCTTTCCCAACTAAAAGCCCAACTATTCTAAAGTAACTTTCCAAATAGACCGCAACTAAAAAACCTCGGCACAGAGACATGGCGCCCATATCTCAGCCGCCATTATCCGGCTCTTCGCGCTCATTCTACTCGCACCTACACTCTGCTGTTATTAGGAAAATTCTAACTTATTACTGTACTAGCCGTGCTCTCAAGATGTCTTGGATCGTGGCCCGAGATAAAAGCGGACGCGAGACTGACAGAAGCATAATAAAATTGTTTTTAGTGGCTTGTAATTTTGAGTTCCTCTTTTAGGTGAGATTTTTGTTGAATAAAGACTAAAGAAGTATTTGAAAGCCTTAAAATAGCAAAAAGCAGTACTACTCGTAATTGCAACAAAATACTACTAATTATTTTTTTATTATTTTACTTTGTTTTTCTTCATATTTTATTTTATCAAAGGGAAGCCGGGCTTAACACTAATTTAAAAACAATGAGAAAAATCGAAAATTGTATCATCTTATATAATTTAGGAATATTCACATAAGCTCTGTACCGGTCTGTACATTGTGATGAATGTTAAAAATCTTGCTTCTATTTCAAACGAACCTCGTACAATAAAATTCAATCCATATTTCAAATTATTAAAGTTACTTTCAGTACCATTTTCCTCCCAGCTTCCAACTCGCCCCGCTCCCTCTCAGGACTCGTACCACACAATCGTAGTGCTAAGCGTAATGCATCGTGAAAGGGGCGCGCGTGACTGCCGCCGCGGATCTAAAGCGGAGCGGATCTCAGATCACTTGTAAAAATGATCGCTGTAGTATAAGCATTAGTAGAAATGATCGCCAAGTTATATGCATTAGTAGAAATTATGGCCAAGTTATATGTATTACTAGAAATTATCGCTAAGTTATATGTATTACTAGAAATTATCGCTAAGTTATATGTATTACTAGACATTATCGCTAAGTTATATGCATTTGGTGTGACTGTGGGTAGTGATAATGATTGGAAAATCTGGCTGTATTCTTAATTGTAAGAAGATTAATTAAAGTCTTAAATATTTTTATTAATACAGAGTGATCTAATAATTTATTTTACACTTCAGTAGCTCAAACATGTAGGTTTTGCTGCCTGAAATCAGTGAGCAAAATGCGCGTTTGCTCACTGAGTGAGACCAAGTAACTTTTTAATTTTTTTCAGAAAGCCGCGAATATCTTATTCAGCCTTGGGTTAATCATACAAATCTAAACATGCACACTGTATCTCTTTCTCGCCATTAGAAAGAGAGAGAGACAAAGACCAGCCCTTTCGAAGTTCCGATTTTGAATTCTACCTCAAAGACAAACACGTTCGGAATTTCGTACTAACTAAAGACATTTTGCAAAAAGATAATTATGTCTTTTAATGTAATTTATTGAATTTTTAACTTATTGTTGTATTTAAACGAAAATAAGTATTTACTGCAAATAAAACAGATATTTAACCTGTAAATATTTATTTCTAATTTCCATAATATATTTACGTAATATATTTTGAATAATAAAATATCATGGGTGCTATTTCCGAATACGCCTTAATTTAAATGAAAGAGCGGGAATTAAATTTCTTGGCTGGCGTAAATAGTTGAATAAGTTAAAAAATATTAAAATAATCGTAAAATATGAGTGAAACTAGCGACGAGAACGTTATTTTAACACCGGAAGAGTTAAAACAACAACTTATTAATGCAGAATTAAGTTTCCTACCTGAGAATTCTCGCGAGAAATATCTGAAAGCATACCATGTCTTCAATAAATGGGGACTTACAAAGGGCGCAAGCAGTTTTTCGGAGACGGTGTTGCTATTTTATTTTTTATATTTATCACAGACGAGGCGATCATGTACAATGTGGAGTATTTACTTAATATTGAAAGCTACTTTAGAAACAAAACATAACGTGCATATTGAAACATACACAAAACTCGTATCTTTTCTAAAAATAATGTCAGTTGGGCATAAGGCTAAAAAGTCCAAAATTTACACGGCCCTTAACATAGAAAAATTCTAAATTTCTTAATGAAGACTGTTATGTACTTACTGCCTTCTACTATTTTTTGGAGGCGCAATGAATCCTAGTCTGGCTTAGCAATACTGTTAAAATATTTATGACGATATGTAAAAGATGCTGTAAATGTTAAATTATGCATATTAATTATGTAATATTTTCATTACAGGTTGTACTGATCATAGGAATTATTGGAGCGTGTCGCAATAACGAGCTATTACAGCTAACAGTTAATAATATCGAAAAGCATTCAGATAAATTACTGTTAGTAAAATTGAAAAATACGAAGACGAACCTTGACAGGTCTTTTGTCGTACGCGAAGAATATGTAACTATTGTAGAAAAATACCAAAATTTACGTCCTGCCAATATAAAAACCGACCGATTTTTCATACAATATCATAATAATAAATGCTCAAGACAGCCTATGGGAGTAAATAAAATAGGTGCTATACCGCGAGAAATTGCCACTTTCTTAAATCTGGAAGAGCCTCAGCTATGCACGGATCACTGCTTTCGGAGAACTTCGGCAACGCTCTTGGCTGATTCCGGGGCCGATCTCACCACTTTAAAACGTCTCGGCGGGTGGAAGTACAATACGGTTGCAGAAGGCTATATTGGAGACTCAACAGAAAATAAGTCGAAAATCTGTAAACGTATAGTGGAAACAATAAGTCTGAATTCGACTTCGGATCCTTGGTCTCACCCACGCCCATCCACTTCCAACGATGCACAGTGTACGAGTACTTATACAGAAAGCCGATCAGAGACACCAACGTTCACCGTTGTTCCTTCTCAATCCGCCACCGAAACAGAAACCTTAACCCCAGATAATCAAACTCAACTCAATGCAACTATAACGTTGTCAAATAAATTTGTTAATTTTAATTTGCAGAATTGCAGTAATTTTACTTTTAACTTTTAAAATGTTCTATTTTATTGAATCGGTACCTCTACCTACAATGTTATATATTTTGATTCACAATAAATAGTTATTCCAATCTATTCCTGTTTATTATTTTATCTCCTAAAGTGTTCATGCTGCTGAAGTGAAAAGTTATGTGTGTTAAACGAGAGCAAAGTTTTTTGCATCTCGTGCCTTTGAATCCCTCGCCACACTCAGGATTCAAAATAAGCACAAGCAGCAAAAAACGACTTTGCTCTCTTGTTGCACAAATAACTATTGTTTAAAGAAGGATGAGGATTTAAGGAGGCTATATATTTTTTGGAACAACACGTGTCCGAGTGATTTTCAGATTTATTTGTATTATTATGGGAAGATAGACTTAGCATTTTGTACAATAAAATGCTTTAATATTTAATATTAAAAAGATTAACAGAGACAATTTGTTTCTTAAATTAAATTTTCATATCTTCAGAATAAATTCATTTCTACCCGACTGCGGCGAAACCAAAAAAGTATGGTTAGTATTTGATCTGTAGGTATGTATGTATGTACGTCAATCATATTTTTTACATAAAGCTAGATGAGGTCGACGTTTCCTATCTGACTACTCTGAGAAGAAAGGCCGAAAGAAACTTAGAGGTCAGTCTCCTTTAAAGTTCAGACATAATGAAGTGAAATGGTCCTTTTAAGGAAAGAACCACACAGATTGAGTGGACCTGTCCAGTCAGTGCACGCATTTGTCAGTAATTGTGCAGCTCAACTCAGAACTTAAGGAGCTCAACGATGCGACGAACAATACCAAAGAAAGGACATTTGGGTAGGCCGCATAAATTACTCAAACTGCTAGACCATGTTTTTTTTTTAATACGGCGCTGTGTTGGTGACACGCGCGTGCATGACAATGTTTTTTTAGGGTTCCGTAGTAAACAAGGAACCCTTATAGTTTCGCCATGTCCGACTGTCTGTCTGTCTCTCCCCACTGTAGCTCAGAGACGCTTAGTACTAGAAATCTGTAATTTGGCATAGGTATACATTTTAATCACGCCGACAAAGTGCTAAAACAAAATCATGAAAAAACATTTTTTTTTTGGTTACCTCCCTAGCAGATGGTATATTTTATTCTCGTCTATCCCATGGTGTGGGTTATCGTTAGATAGGCCGTTCAAAATTATTGCGGGTCTGTGAACGCCACTTTTCGATTAAAGGATCCGTTTGCGTAATATTAAGCATTAAAGTGCAAATTTTTGTTAGAGTCAAGTGTCCCCCTCTCTACCAGCTAAATAGTTGTTTATGGAGATGTTAAAAAAATCATGGCAGTAGTAAATAATGAAATTAAAAGGAAAACTATCACAGCTAAGTGGATTTTAATAATAATAATATAATTAATAGTCGACCAACTTAAATTTGCTGTTGGAGAATTGACCGTGGCGTATAACGATGAATGGGAGAACATGTTTTTCAACTACAATGTTAAGTTTGTTTTTGAGGTAAATTCATCCCAACTTCCCAACTACGGAACCCTTCATTGTGCGTGGTCTGACACGTACTTGGCCGGTTTTTTTAAAGGAGTTGCAAAATGACATTTAGTACAACATTATACAATTTGTTTGGATGATATTATGGTTACTATGGCACTGGTTGTTTTAATGTTGGCAATAAGCTAACTGTTTCAGAAACTTATAAATAGACCAAATTACAGTCGCCAGCAGATCAAGTTACCGCAAACTGTAAAATTGTCTCATTCGATTTTGAACTTAACCATCAACAATTTCAGGTTTAAAATCATACACATACATACATAAACTCACGCCTTCTTCCAATGGGGGTAGAAAGAAACTATAGAACGCCATCTACTACGCTCCGTACATACTCCTTTTGTTCGTTTACGTTCATACATCTGGTATTACAAGCACGCCGGGTGCGAGTACTACGCAACTGACCTTTTTGAAGAACATCGCCAATGAGGTCACTATGTCTTCCTGGGGCGTCCCCTCCTCATTCCACTCACATCTGCATTGTAAATACCTTTTGTTAGTCGCGTTTCATTCATCCTCTCAACACGACCAAATCATCTAAGCATACTCTTTTCAATTTTTGTCTCTACATCTTCCTTTAAACCGCATCGTTGCCTTATCACATCATTGTTCAGCCTATCATTTATAGTCACACCACACATGCTTCTCAAGGAACGCATTTCCACAGCATTTACTCTACTTTCATGCTTCTTTTACCACACCCGACATTCACTGCCATACATAAGTGTAGGTACCAGCACACTATTATGAACAGACAGTCGAGCATCTTTGGGCATCGACTGGTTGGTCACCACAGCGCATGTATTAGGCACCATTCACTTTATTTCCCACATTTAATCTCCTTTCCACATCTTCATCAATCGTTAATTCTGAATGGCTACAGTCGAATCTACTCACTCTAAACATGCCTGTAAAACTGAAATTTTAAACCTTATAAACTCATTGAATTATGACAATACTTGAAAAATAATTAATACCACTACTTAAGTAAATCACCAAATATAAAACACATGCTCATTACATCATTTAATTTCACTACAAACTCACACACACATACACGTCCCCCTACATACACACACACACACAAATACTACACTTTTCATACATATAAACAAATGATAAGCGGTATAATTGTGACCAACTTTTATTTTACTTTTCTTTTAACTTTCATTTTAAAATAAAATTAGGTGATAGGTCTGTTAAAAAAATATGCAACCATTAATTTGGTAAACAAACAAAGCATCTAAAAACCTTGCATATACTATTTCAACTATAAGAACTACCTACAAAGTTAAAAAAAGAACAAGTCCAAAATGTTACGTCTACCCAATATTACTTAGTTTTATTATCAAATCAAAACACATAAATGCCACAAGTCTAATGTAGTTACCTATACCGCGATCGGGGAAAACTGTTCCACCGTAATACAGTTTATACTAGTACGGGAGACAGGGTGAATCAGTTCCGTATATACTAATAAAGAATTATTATTATGTATTATATTAAATAAGACTTAGCGTAATTTACATTCTTTTTTAAAGCTGCAATAGGAAAATATTGCGCAAGGTTGTTAGGTTCATTTAGCAAATAAAGTTCTTATTTTTTTTTCCATCCCTTGTAAACAGACTCCCCAAATATACAAATTCACTTACTTGACTACACTCTTGTCATTTATTTTCACATCACACACCGATATATCCTCTTCCTTTTCAAACACCATGACCTTCGTGTAAATGTGAATACATTTATATTCATACCTTTCATCTTATGTGCTTCATCATCACAGTCATCATGTCTTGGTGTCTTGTCAGGTTTGAAATCATTTGGAGAAATTTGACAGTTTGTAGTAACTTGATTCACTGTCGACTTGGCCTATCAATCCAGTTGTACACGAGCAAATAATAGATTTGTCATGGATAGTAAACCTAAAAATATCCTAGGAATCAATGGGCAAATCTGATTCAAACTAAATAACACCTTCAAAACCTAACCCCAATACATTCTCGTTAATTTTTCCACTTCTCTGTCGCCGCCATGTATTTCTCAGTCACATTTTCATGAAAGTAGCCGACACGACCCGAGCTAACCCTCCTCGCGTCTTGATTAATTACCGCACGATTAATCAGAACATGACTGATACGAGTGACATCGGCGGAGAGAGGGTTGACGATAAGATTTGTTAGGAAATCTATTTTGTTTTAGTTATGACTATGTTAGGTTTTGATTTATGAGACCTAGGATTAAGACTAGTTTGGGATTTACGGGTTCAAACGTTGTTATTAGTTAGGTTTTAGTTTATTAATAATATTTTTTTGTAAAACTACGATTTTATTATTTTACAATGATATATTTGCAAGACTGATACCATACATCGATATACATACGTCACAGTAAATTTTCAACTGCAAGCGTAAGTTTATAATCGCAAAAAAATATTTGTTTATGTGATAAAACTACAAATTAACTATTTTTGGACTTTTTCCTTTTAATTGTGCTGAGATCTTGCTTCTTGCCAAATTTCATGATTCTGGGTCAACCGGAAGTACCCTATAAGTTTTGATTTATTTGCGATTATCAAAATATGTCGCATAAATGGCCGTATTTTTATTGCGTTGACTTAGAAGCTTGATTTTTTTTTTTTTTTTTTTAGAACTCCAAGGGACCGTAGACCTACCATTGTGCCTATTTGACGGACAGGGCCGTCATCTACCCCGGTCACCAGGGAGTGTGGAACCGGCAAGAGATGTCGTGCGGTGTCCCACAGGGATCGGTCCTGGGGCCGCATCTGTGGGACATCGGATACGACTGGGTGCTGCGCGCCGACCTCCCTAGCGGCGTCAGCGTAGTGTGCTACGCTGACGACACGTTGGTCCTGGCGCAGGGGAGGTCGCACCAGGCGGCGGCCGAATTAGCGGCACGCGGGGTTGCGACAATCGTCGAAAGGATCCGGCAATTGGGACTCGAGGTGGCCCTGCACAAGTCCGAGGCCATGTGTTTTCATGGTCCTCGGAACGCGCCACCGTTGGGGTCCCAAATAACGGTAGGAGGGGTTTCTATCGGCGTCGAGTCGACGATGAAGTACCTGGGACTCGTCCTCGACAGCCGGTGGAACTTCGTGGAGCATTTCCGACGTTTGGCTCCCAAACTGGAGCGGGCGGGCGCTGCATTGAAGCGGCTCCTGCCCAATCTAGGGGGTCCAAACGCCTCCTGCCGGAGGCTCTACGCGGGGGTCGTGCGGTCCATGGCCCTCTACGGGGCTCCTGTATGGGCGCGCTCTCTGGCGCTGCGGCCAGCCCGCCGGTTGAGCGCGGCCCAAAGGGTCATGGCCATCCGGATGGTCCGGGGATACCGCACGGTCTCCTGTGAGGCAGCGAGCCTCCTTGCCGGATTGCCGCCATGGGATCTGGAGGCAAAAGCCCTCGCGCACGTATGGGAGTGGCGCGAGGAGGCGAAACGCCGGGGCGTAAGTCCGCTGCCGCGAGAAATCGCGGCACAGCGGACGGAGCTCCGGCGGGATCTCATGGCGTCATGGAAAGTACGGTTGTCGCAACCCAGTGCTGGGCACGCCACAATTGCGGCGATAAGTCCCCTCTTTGAGGAGTGGCTGGAGAGGCGCCACGGCGTCCTCACCTTCCGCCTGACGCAGGTCCTCACCGGACACGGCAGTTTCGGGAGGTTCCTGTGTCGGATAAGGCGGGAGGAAACGTCCGGGTGTCACCACTGTGTGGATCGCCCGGAGGACACGGTGGAGCATACGGTGGAGATCTGCCCGGCTTGGGCAGAGCACCGCCGTGTCCTCGTGGAGGCGATCGGCGGCAGAGACCTCTCGCGTCCGGCCCTGGTTCAGGCCATGGTACGGAGCGAGAGGGCATGGGCAGCCGTCACCTCCTTCTGCGAAGCAGTAATGCTCGCGAAGGAGGAGGCGGGACGGTTGAGGGAAAGGCACGTTTCGCGCCCTCTCGCCCCTAGCCGCCGCAGGAGACGCCCAGGGCGTCGGGAATCCCGGGCGGATTTCCAGCCACCGTAGGCGCGGGCTTGCGGACGGTGAGCAATGGGTAGCTCACCGTCCGGTAAGGACCAGGCCCGGGTCGACGGCGCGTCGTATTCCACGCGCGCCTCAAAGAGATGTCGTCAGCACAAAGTAGGGGTCCACTAGGGCCGATGCCTGCCGGGGTCGCGGGAAGGTACTTATGGGTCACCGAGGCCCCCGCAAGACAGGCAACAGGAAGGAATACGGGTGGGTTTTAGTCAGTAAGAGTCTGACACACCCTCCCGCTCCGCCCAGAGCGGGAGAAGTTATTTGATGATTTCCCATCCTCAAAAAAAAAAAAAAAAAAAAGACCTACCAATGTATTTGATATTAATTTCAACTTTATACCTTCACGCGTTCCTGAGAAAAAGGGTCTTGACAGACTGACAGACAGATAGACAGACGGACAAAAAGTGATTTTATAATGGTTCCGTTTTTGAGGTAAGCAAAATGTAGATACGCTTTTTGAGATGATATAGCTAGAAAAGGGGTGACTACTGAGATGGCAACTAATAGAGAAGTATGGAAGAAGGAGACATGTTTCGCCGACCACAAATAGACTGGGATATAAGGGCAGGAAGTGACTCTTATGGCAACGCATTTAGGTTCATAATTCAGCTTATTACACACTAGTGTTTTCTAGTTTACATTACTTACCACAAGTCCTTTTTACTTTACTTTTTTTGTTTCAATCAACGCAAAGAGTTTTTATGTCTAAAACAATGAATAGTTTCATGAACAATTAAATAAACATAGTAGCAGTGTATAAATAAACTATTTTAGGTTACATAATATGATAAATCAATCATCAAAATTATCATCATTTCATCAAATTATATATTTTTCACTAAATATTAACTAATTTGCGTATTCAAAACATTATTATTTTTTATGTAGTTGTTTAACGGTTTTGCCAGTGCCTTTATTTACACCTGCGCGCGCATCGCTAACTCGGCGCAAAAACAAAACCAGCGCGTCATTTCCATAAATATTTGTAACGTTTGCGTTGTGTGGTTAATTATTATCGAACATGTCGACGTCGACTTCACGTAGGGAAGAAGAGCAATACGTAGATTTGACCCCTGCGGAAATACTAATCGAGGCAAAAACGCGAGTAACATCACGCACACTGCACCTTGTTCGATAATTAACTGAAGTATGTCATAATGTCACTCTATTTCTTTAAGCAAGATTTTTTTTTTTTGTTATTTTGGCACCTTGTTTTTATATATATTCCTGTAATTTGTTATCCATGAATTGTGCTATTGTGTGTTGTGCTATGTCTTTTGTTTGCACTGAATAAATGTTTTATCTATCTATATATCTACTGACAAATGCGTGCACTGACTGGACAGGTCCATTCGATCTGTGTGGTTCTTTCATCAAAAGACCATTACAAACACCAATTTACATGGTCTTCACATGATCTGACCAAGATTATGTCTAGACTTTACTGAGTTTGTTTCGGCCTTTCTGTTCAGAGTAGCAGATAGGAAACGCCGACCTCATCTGGTTTAAAACAATATGATTGACGTGTAAAAGTGTTTGTACAAACCTACTTACAGAAATAAAATCATTTATCATTTAGCACACTTGTATCATAATGTACTATTGATTTAAGTACATGAATGTAATAAAGAATATCAGTTAACTTTTAATGAATACACGTATTCATGCTTTCCATTACGTTTGATGTTAAGATACAATGAAAACCCCTTTCTTTTAAACCATTTCCAACTTGCATTCAAGTTAAGACGCTCGCTAGTCTCAGAGTACAAATGTTTATTATAACTAAATCAAATAGGACTCGGGAAGCGACGCTTTGGTACGTTTTGATTAACCCTAATCAATCTACTGGCAGTATTGTGCTGCGTTCAATTGGGTTAGCGCGGAGGCAAGTAGCGAGTGCCACTGAATGGGGCTTGTTAAAGACATTTGTGTTTCAGCCAGTTCCTTGGTTTGGTTTAAGACGAAAGTGGAGAGTTGAATAACTTCTTTAAAAGTTTTTAGAGTCTACGGTTTTGTTTGCGTTTTGTATTTGTTACTTTGTTATTTTTTTTTTGTGAATATGTTTTAAATTATAATACTAATAGTATTATTGTGCCCTGTATTTTAATCTTTGGTTACTAACATAATTTTTATATAGTTATACTTAAAATAATATGGATCACTTTGTCTGACTTAAATAAATAAATCAAATAAAATAAAATTAAGGACACTTCTTCTCATCATCATCATTTCAGCTGAAAGGACATAGCCCCCCCAAAAGCACCACCACTCCTACCGGTTCTGTGCTTCTCGCATCCAGCGGTTTGATGCGACCTTCACAAGGTTCCACCTTGTCCACGCTACATCTTCCGGTACGCGGTCGCCACTCCAGAACTTTCGGCCACATCAGCCATAGGTTCTGCGAGCAATGAGCCCTACCCACTGCCACTTAACATTGGCAATTCTTTGGGCTATATCGGTTACCTTGGTTCTTCAGCGGAACTCTTAATTTCTAGGGAAACTTCACACTTCTTCATGCGCTATGGATTAATAATGTGTTAAAGGTCGGATAAAAAATATTTTAAAATCTACACATACGATTCGAGATTGAAAAGAAACCGTTACAATAATTTTAATGCATGTACTTAAAACTGATATAATTTAGTACCCAAACAGGGAACAGTGTATGTTCTGTTTTAACATTCAACAATATACGTTATTATGATGTCTCCTGTAATATTTTTGTTAGAAAAAAATTGTTTGGTGATGGATAAATAATGGGTAAATGACTGGTCATTGTGTTACACTATTGTAATATTTTATACGCAGCAAAGTGGTGAAATACAAAATAATGAAGTTGTTATCAGATGGACTTGACAAATATTGTATTGTTTTTTTTGGAAGCGGTCAGTTTATTATAAATTTTTGTTAACGAAGCTTAAAATTGATAAGTAAGTTTATAAAAACAGGCCAAGGCACAATGAAGGGTTCCGTGGTTGGGATGAATACATTTATCCCGATAACAAACTTAACATTGTAGTTGAAGAACATGTTCCCCCATACATTTCAACTGCAAATGTAAGTTTGTACGCACAATATTGAGTGATTCACCATGTATTTTAAGACCATCGATTTCTTATAGCTTTTCCTGTACTCTATGATCTATCTGTGAACTATTCTCTGTATTTTTTCAACATTTTAGGCTCAGCAGTTTCCGTGATAAAGGGGGTATCGTCAATTTCGTCAACCTTTAAAACGAATTATTTTAAAATTATAAAAATATATATTTCAAATCCTCATAGCAAGTTCTTTTATTTGATATGTCAGTTCACAAAACTTTTTATTTTATTTTCTATTTTTCCCTTAAAAGTGAACCCCATGTTCAAAATTCATTTATTTACGTTCGTATTTGGGTCACAGAACTTCATGTGTACCAACTTCAAGTGAACCGCTCCAGCAGGTTCGGAGCAACTTGGATGTGACAGACGGACTGAATTTATCTCAAAAACAAATTTAACACTGTATTTGAAAAACATGTTCTCCCTTACGTCGATATATGTCACGGTCAATTCTCCAACTACAAATGTAAGTTGGTCGACTATTACTCGTTAACTAGTAAAATCTAGTTAGCTGTGATAGTTTTACTTTCGTTATATATTGCCATGATTCTTTTCATATATACAAAACGAGAAAAAAATATCTACCCCATTTTAAGTGTATGGTTTAAAGAGTGTAACGCCCTGACGTCAGAAGGCTTCTCTATTCAGGAGTGGGCAAAGAAGAGGGCGACATTGTCTCACGTCACGCCTATAAGAAAGGACAGCGGAGGCACTTTGCAGCGCCTCACGCTCAGCAGGAGGAGTGTCCTAGCCTCTTACGGCATACAAGAGGAGTGCCCCAACGTCGGAGACCTCCCTGCTCCTTCTACGCATTTCATGTTTAAATAATTGTATTTAGTAGATTCCGGGAATATATATATAATGTTATAACCGAACTTAAACCGACTTAAAACTGAGCTTAAACAGGCTGAAACTTTGCCAGGACTGACAGCTTCATTTATAGTTCCTGCCAAATATTCTGGAAGTATGTGTTAAACATTTCTAAGGTAATTCAAATTACTTCATATTTGATTGTCGGCCAGAATCAATACAACGGCTTACAACGGCTTGAGAACCTAGTCTTAGTAAAATAGCTTTATGAGAGGTTACAGTGGAGATCTGGCCTTATCGTACTAACTTAACAGTGAAGACCTGGCGTTATCATTTTATCTTTAGAGTATACAAATCTGACAGATGACAATTTATGATGAAAATGTCGAAGTATAAAAATATTCTAAGATAAAAATCTTAGAATATTTTTATACTTTGTCATTTTCGTAAAATTTTTGTAAAAAGCAAAAAGAGAAAATTAATAATGTAAAATACAGTTTTGGGTGCAAAACAGTCAAAGGTAACTAAAGGTTTACTCTTCAGCGGTATCGGTATTCAAAAATATGTAAAATGTTAGTTAAATTAGTGTCATACAATTTCATACTATATAATGTATAAATAGAATAAAAGATGTGGTTTTTTGAAGCAAAATACCACAACACTCGAGTGATCCTCAATGGGTTCCGTTTTTTCCTTTGGAGGGACGGAACCCTAAAATAAGGAATGAAAACAGTAATAAGTAAATGTGTTCTATAGTAGATAAGCAGAACCTAATAATGAAGGCTTACGTCAATATTACCGGTGGCACACTGATGCTACCGGTAATATTGACGTAAGCCTTTAGTCACATTAGGTATAACTTCGGTTATTTAACACACTTTTTTTTTGGTTGGGAAATCATTAAATAACTTCACCCGCTCTGGGCGGAGTGGGAGGGTGTGTCAGACTCTTACTGACTAAAACCCACCCGTATTCCTTCCGTTGCCTGTGTTGCCAGGGGCCTCGGTAACCCTTTCGAACTTCCACGCGACCCCGGCAGGTATTTAATGAAATGAAATGATGAAATGATTTTTATTTCTGTAAGTAGGTTTGTACAAACACTTTTACACGTCAATCATATTTAGGAAAAAAAAAATACTAGTTGAGGTCGGCGTTTCCTATCACTACTCTGAGAAGAAAGGCCGAAACAAACTCAGAGGTCTGTTTTAGAGTCCAGACATAATCTTGGTCAGATCATGTGAAGACAATGTAGATTGGTGTCTGAAATGGTCTTTTGAGGATTGTCACGCATTTGTCAGTAACCGTGCTGCTCAACTCAGAACTTAAGGAGCTCAACGATTCGACGAACAATACCAAAGAAAGGATGTTTGGGTAGGCCGCTTAAATGACTCAAACTGCCAGACCAAGATGAAAACTAACTGAGAGAAATAATAAAAACAATATATATAATACTTCAAAAAGTAAATATTAATGTCATTGTATATATAAAAAAATCATCAATGTCACAATTAGTATAAAAATAGATTTAGTATAAAATTAGTTTGTTGCCTGGGGGTTCATTGGAGTAGCTTAATTAATCCCAAGCCTTTTTGTCGTCCAAGTAATCTTTAACTTTATAAAAACCTTTTTGACAGAGTTTCTGTTTAATAAATGATTTAAATTTATTGAGGCTCAGTTCTTTAACATGGCTTGGGAGTTTGTTGTAAAAACGTATACTTTGGCACTTAAATTAATTACAAATTTTTTGGAGCCTAGCACAATAAGTAAGTCTTTGTTTCTAGTATTTACGCTATGAATGTCGCTGTGTTTAGAATATAGCCTAATATTCTTTTTGACATAAATCAGGTTCTCATATACATATTGAGATGCGACTGTCATTATGTTTATATTTTTAAATGTATCCCTCAGTGAATGCCTACAACTTAGGTTATAAATTGCTCGAATGGCTCGTTTCTGCAGCACAAAATAGCCTGAATTTCGGCTGCATTTCCCCACAGCAAAATGCCGTACGACATTACACTATGGAAATAACTAAAATATACTAATCGAGCTGTTTATACATCAGTCAATTGACGGATTTTATACACCGCGTAGGCTGCAGAGCTTAGCCGCTTCGACAATTTGGTTACATGTGGGCCCCACTGTAGCTTCGAATCCAAAGTAATACCTAAGAACACAGTGGTGTCCACCAGATCCAACTCCGCCCCATTTACTTGTACATTGGTTTTAACCTGCTTAACGTTAGGTGTCAGAAATCTAATACATTTGGTCTTTTTCACGTTTAAAAGTAAGTTATTAACACTAAACCAATGTACTATTTTAGAGAGAGCATTAATTACATCGTCAGTAACTGTCTGTTGTCGTTTAAGCTTACCTAAATAAAAGTGATGAGTCATCTGCAAATAACACTATTTCATGACTGTTCTTTATAAGGCAAGGTAGGTCATTAATATATACTAGAAATAAAAAAGGGCCCAATAATTGAGCCCTGCGGAACTCCCATAGTGACAATAGAACCCGGCGATCGGTTACCGTTAACACACTGAAAGTATAGCTTTAAGAGTTCCGAATACACCAAGGGTGCCAAGGGCCTTATCACTAAGACTCCGCTTTCCGTCCGTCTGTCACAGGGCTGTATCATTTGAATAGGCAGACATATGAAGTTTTGCACAGTATGTACTACTATGGCTGTAGTACATAATGTGCAAAAAACTATGTATGCCTATAATAAAATAATATAAGGGGGTCCCCAAGTGCCCATACAACTTTATTCGGCATTTTTGCCTTGTGGTACGGAACCCTTCGTCTGCGAGTCCGACTCGTACTTGGCCGCTTTTTGTTAAATTAAAGACTAAATAAAAATAAAATCTTTAACAAACCCCCACTATCCTCCAGTAACTACTCGGCAGCTTAAACGCAGCACAATACAAGAAGGCAGCGATATAATGAAATTAGCGCAACCGTACTCGCCTTAAGAACAGTGATTTACGTAATCAAAGAGCGTCTAAACGGATTACCAACGAGAAGGCTCCTTTTATTTAGTAACTAAACTTTACAAGGGAGAATCGCTGGGCTTTTGATTTCGGTATCGTGAAGGATACAAATGGTTGGGGATTGAGTTTTCTAGGAAACATATTTGACTGGTTTTTAAGTTTAGATCAGTTTAGATTATTTTTAATCATTTGGTCTGTATAGGTTGGGGAAAAAGTTTCTTCGCATTTTTTAAGAAAATTCAAAACATTTTTTAATATACTCGTAGTTTATTTACATTTAACTAAAGTATGTAGGTACCATTTTGTTCGATAACTTTTTGCCATCATGTAGGTAGGGACATGATCCCATTGCTATAGAAATTTTGGGACTTCTGATCAAAATACCGCGACAAGTGGTTTTGGCAGTCCTCTCGTCATGTGAACCTGACACCGAAACAGGTGGAAATCTGAAGGTGCAAGGTCAGGACTATACGGCGGATGCATTAACACCTCCCAGCCAAACTCTCTTAATTTTTACTGAGTGGCTAAAGATGTGTGAGGTCTAGCGTTTCGCCACAGTCTGTGAAGCCTGACCGGCCTTTGACCACGACCTTTTTCGCACGTTCTTGTCGTACGTGATCCACTTTTCATCACCAGTTATCAGCTTCTTCAAAAATGGTTCGGTTTCATTACGTCGTAATAAAATAAAAATAAAAAATAAATAAAATTTGTTTATTTCAGACTAGGTAATGTCCATATTTTGTTAATAACAGATTAATTATCTTAAGACTAAGTTAGGAGCAGTTGTATAGGTCCAGATGAATACGGATTTAAAATTAAAATAACTTGACCGAAAATAAATTAAATTGAAATACATAAGATTAACTAATGTCAATAAATAATGAATTAATAAATTAAATTAAATTGAATTGTAACAAATGATGTCAAGTTATATTGAAAAAAATAAAAATATAAACACAAATTAACAAAGAGAATAAAATTACATTCAATTCATCAGAAGACATGTAGCCTGATGAGCCTTCCCACCACTGGCGATACTGGTCGATCCGCAATCATCTTCAGGATTCCGTTGCCACTACCTCGAATTCTGCGAATTAGTGAAGCTGACTTCTTGCGCATTAATGCAAAAAAGTCATACACCCTCGCGGCGGCAAACATGCCCGATGCACTACAAAACCGAGGCAGCCGCACCAAAATCCTAAAGGCGTTGTTATATTGAGCTCTGAGAGCATTGTAGGCCCGCTGCGTGTAGTTGGTCCATAGGGCGCTGGTGTAAAAGCTTTGGCAGTAGGCTCTAAACAATGTTACCTTTACCAGTGCTGTACACCGCGCAAACCTATGCACCAACATATTTGCTCTCACCGACAATGCTCTCCGCTCTCTCTCAATATCCACGTCATCATGTAGGGTTTCGGTCACAACATGCCCTAGATACCTAAACTGAGAGACCCGACTCAAGGATACTCCATTAAGATACACTGGTGGTATATGTTCAGGTTGTTTAATCTTACCTCTGATAAGCTTATACTCACTCTTTTTATCGTTGTATTTTAAACCGTGACTCTCAGCATAAGCTTCACACATACCTAGTAGTTTCCGTAGGCCACCAACAGATGGACTCAGCAACACCATATCGTCCGCGTAACTGATGTTATTGACGCAAACGTTATCTATGTGACATCCGACATGGCTGTTGCTGAGCTCATCAATCAGCTGATTGACGTACAGATTAAAGAGTCTTGGAGAGGTCAGCCCCCCTTGCCTCACACCACACTCAAGTTTATATTCATCAGAATATGCATTCCCCCACCTGACAAAGTTTTTCTGGTGGTTATACCAGAAAGAGAATATTTTAATGAGTTCAGCAGGGGCCTCGACCTCCCCAAGCTTAGACCAGAGTCTATTATAATCGACTAGGTCGAAGGCCTTCGATAGGTCAAGAAATCAAGCATAGATGGGTGTTTTTCTATCAACATAATAGGTGAATGTATGTTTTAAAGTCAGAATAGCACTTTCCGTTGACAAACTCTCACGAAATCCAAACTGAGCATCATGAAGTTTAACATACATGCTGAGCTGAGCATCTAGAAGACCATCGAAGACCTTCGCCATCACAGTAGCCAGGAAGATAGGCCTAAAACATTGGTGGTAAGAGGAGCCTCAACTTTGAAATGGTTTTTAAAAAGGTTAGCTATACCTTTAGGCTCACTACACCCGCCTACGCTCACTGGTAAACTAACCCTACCACTCATCCTCTTAGTACTTTTCCAAAAAGCTCTAAAATCTTTAACTATAACGTGGGAGGCTAATACGTCCATTTTAAGTTGGTCTTGGTGATTTTGACAGAACTTCAATTTAGATTTGAATGTTTTACGAGTAAGATACATCGCGTCATGTACAGGCCCGGTTTCCGGCTTACCATGTACTAAATACCTTTGATATGCCTCCCTAGCCTGTCTATGCGCCACTTTAACGTGTTTATTCCACCCCACTACCGTTTTACCCTTTTTGAGCTTTCTTCCTCTTTTGCTTTGCACAGAAGCCTCACATAAAATGTTTACAATGTCATCGTATAAATTGTCAATAAAATATCTATGTCCAAAGTTACTACACATACTGTCTGCACAATCACGTGCATCAATCAGAAAGTCAAGGTCTTTTAGCTTATTATTACAAATGTCTTCTTATCTATCGAATAACTTCTTATCTCACTACTTTCCCTCTCACCCCACATAATATCATTAGGCACCCAATTATCCATTATACACTTAGTTTTAATTACGTCAAGATTACAATTAATAATTAATGGTAAATGATCCGACCAATACGTTCCATAGTCAACATGAATGCTAGTTACAGTTTGCCAGGCTGATTCCGTGACTAAACAGTGATCCAACCAGCGCTTACAATGATGTGCATCACTATAGAAAGTATGGGTATCTGACAACGTACCAAGCTTATCTATGTCAGCGCAAATCCATTTATTATCATTACAAAAATTCAGTAACTCGTCACAAAAAGGAGCTGACGGGTGAGCATTGAAATCACCCAAAATAAATACAGATTCCACGTTATTTTGTTCCACAATAGCACTAATTTCCCCCAGACAATTTGTAAACAAAGGTAGATTGTCAGACTGGTCGGTAGGCATGTACACACATATAACTACAACTTCACGATTGTTACCTGTATCCGCTCTAATTGCCGTAATACGATCACTTTCACTATGCACAACTGTCACATTTGTAAACATACTTTTACGCCACAAAATAGCGACCCCACCGAACGGTCTACCTCGCCGCACTCCGGATGATAAGTCAATCGCCGATTTTCCGGCGTAACTAAAGTTATCATCGATGTTGCCGAGGAAAGGCAGGTCTTGCGCCACCAGCCAGGTCCCCTGAAGTGCTACCAAGTCTGCGTGCTTACACAACGAACGCACACACTCCACACTCCTTTTCACATTTTTGCAGTTAAAAGTAACCAGTGTGCTGTTATGGTTGCGTTCCATTATCACTTCGATCATCTGGCCCCTTTTTCATGTTCACAAAACGGCGAAACTTTATTCCATCCGGCCATAGATTGTCATCAAGGAACAATTGCATTTTACATTTTGATACAAACAGTTTAAATGAGTTATACCCTCTATCGTATTTCATTTTTAATTTAGTAAGTGTCACTTTTTCCTGCGTTTTATTATAAATGTATTCAGTAATATCAGCTTCCACGGTGTCTTTATGCACATTAGAGACAAACAAGGGTATTTTAGTTTCTGCCGCTTTATAATTACTATGAGGTTCCATGGTTGCTTTACCTGACTCACAAAACGGTTTCGTAGACGATTTCTTTGAACGAGTGTCCAACCCAGATCTGGATTATTTGTTTTGAAATCCCCGTTACTCTTTACCATTTCTGCCATGCTTAACGGTTTTTCAGACACTTCAATAGGTGTAGGGAAAGTAGTATGAACTTCATTCACAGCTGTTTGTGATAACAATTTGTCCGATAAGGCATCACGTAGATTTCCAACAAACACGACACTGTGTCTATCGGTGTCACACTCGGTTACACCTGTCTCGCTCGCTGTTTTATTCACTGTGCACAGGTACGACGGCGACGGCACCTGTGGCGACCTGTCAATGCTACGTTGTCTCTGTGTCGGCTCCTTAACTCTGTTTATCATAGGTGATATTCCTACCGGCCCACTATGCATGCAAAATGCGCCACGCTTACGCGAGTTAACGTTGTAATCATCTATCCCCACAATTGAGCCTTTGCAATTATGCAGTTCACTTTTTATTTCATGCAGCTGGTCAACAGTTGCGTAGTTATTCTTTATAAGCTTTAATTCGCTTTTAAGCAGCACTAGATCCTTGAGTAATCCTGTAACATCGATGTGGTCAAACGTTACGGGAGGCAGTTTACTCAGTTCTCTGGCCACAAATATGGGAATAAGCTCGGGATCTGTATTCTTAAACAGCGTTATAATGTCCTCCAGATCCTTATAATGCTTTTCTTTACGTCTGGATATTTTACGCTTACCCGACGACAAAGATTCAAATAATAACGACTTTGCTTCGCGTATATCGTCACTGGAGAAACCCATTGCACAAATATTAATGAGGCTTTCATTGTCCATAACATCCAATTTGTTTTGAACAAAGGCCAACAACTCGTTAATCACGATATTACATGATTTACACTTTACGATTTTAGAACGTATATAACGGTTGTGCATATACATTTTTAATGTATATTCACAACCGCACGGTACGGCGCATACGCACTGACTGATAAAGAATCACAAATGAGTACACGGTTCATTAGGTTTCTATCAATGAGCTCGTGAGGTACCCAAATATCGAGCTTTTTTGTGTACCCAGTTTTTTTCAAATGCGCCAGAACTGTTTTGTGGTCAATTCCCAGTTCTTCAGCTACGTCGTAACTACTGATATGTCGATCTTGCTCCACTTTTTCAAAAATGGTATCAATTTTATCCGTAATAGGGGCGACCAGAGCGACGTGCATATTTGACATCAAAATTTCCGGATTGAAAACGCTTAAACCAAATTTGTGCTACCTTCACAGACACTGCACTAGGTCCATAAACATCGCAAAAATTTTTCGCGGCTTGCGTTGCATTTTTACCTTTTTTGTAGTAAAATTTTAAAATGTATCGAATTTCTTCATTAGATTCACTCATCTTGACGGTACGAAAAACAAATGAAAATTACATATTTTCCTAATTTGAATTTGGAATTATGTTCTTTAAAATTTAAACTTTCAATGATACCAAAACCAGCCAGATACAAATAGTATACCCAAAGAGATTTTGTTACAAGTTCATACATACTATAATGCGAAAAGACTTTTTCCCAACGTAATATATATACTAGATGCGCCCCGCGGTTTCACCCGCATAAGTTTTGACCCTGTGGGTATATCGGGATAAAAAGTATCCTATGTGTTATTCCTGGTTATAAACTATCTGTTTGCCAAATTTCATCCAAATCCGTTCCGAACTTTTTGCGTGAAAGAGTAACAAACATCCATGCATCCATCCATCCATCCTTAAAAACTTTCGCATTTATAATATTAGTAGGATGTGTGGATTGAATTGTGATTTTATAGCCGACCCAGCCAGTACATAATCTAAACTTGTATGCTTTATTATTACACCCATGCCACCGACACGATCCTTACTTATAGAGCATGTATCAGAAAGGTGTGGTCAAAGGACATCAAAAGTTTTCGAACATTTTGTACTCAAAAAATAAAGTGCCTGCCAGAAAATATATTTTTTGAACTGAAAACTTCTTTAGGCCCGTTGGGCACTTTTGGCATATGCATGGGGAAAAAGCACTCAACTCGCGTGATCGTCGCGCTCAGATACATATAAACAGATGTTCACAAGTGACCGTCTAACCCAACGGTCATCGGTTTCACGGCTAATATGGCCGGCCCATTGCCACTTCAGCTTGCTTAGTCTGTGAGCTATGTCAAGAAAATTGGTTCTTCGCCGGATCACTTCGTTACGGATTCTATCCCTCAGAGAGCATAGCCCGTTCCAAATCTCGCTGAGCGACCCGGAATTTATGGACCAGCCGTATCGTTAGTACCACGTTTCGGCTCCGTAAGTCATAACAGGCAGGACGGACTGATTGCAGACCTTAGTCCAGTCTTCTCGTCACGCATTCCACAGAGCCTAAAGCTCTGTGGAATACGCGACGAGAAGAGTGAATTCTTCTATTAGCCTCCCTCTGAAAGGTATTCTTACCAAACTACAGAGTTTTGCCGAGTTTTTTAATACGCATACGCTTTACTCCGGCATTGTGACTGCTCTCCGTGACCGGCAGTGGTGAGTCGGGGGAGCACGGGGAAGGGCGGGGGTGGCCCACGCATAGCCGGGTGGAACAAACATATCAGCGAGGCCCACAGGGTGGCCAAATCTAGGTTCCTATATTGGGTGTTATGGTGGATTATTATACCAGGAAATGTGCGATAGCAAAAGAGTGTTCAAGTCTTGATTAAAATAGTGCCAAATTCACCAGGACCGAATAAGACTGGACGCTCTAGCTGTGAAACATTGCAAGGGGGATTTCCGCGGTTTCTGGAAGGGCACCAAAACAACAGAAAACTTACGCCCTGGCCTTCTTGTGAGCATCGATCGTGTGATGACCCGAAGGAGATTGCGAATCTTTTTAAGAGCAATTTTTCGGTGGTCTCAATTGGGTACGGTGACGGAGGTGCTCAATGCTGACGTAAACAGTCGGGGCGAGGGGACTGCTTTCCATGCAAAGGACATAACTAAAGCCATAGGGCTTATATCGAGAGGTAAGTCCCCGGGTCACGATGGGCTCAGCATTGAGCACTTACAGCACGCCGGACCACACATTGCTAGGGTATTGGCTATGTTTTACTCGCTGTACGTGAGCCATTCCTACCTGCCAGCCGACTTTATGAAAACAGTGGTAGTGCCTGTAGTGAAGAATAAAACTGGTGACCTTACTGATAAGAATAACTACAGGCCTATTTCTCTTGCCACTGTAACTGCTAAAGTGTTTAACGGTTTGCTAAACGCACAGTTAAATAGATCGGTAACACTGCACGATAATCAGTTCGGGTTTCGTCCCCGGCTGTCCACTGAAAGTGCTATACTGTGTCTTAAGCATTCCGTCATATACTACACGGACCGTAAAACACCCGTGTATGCGTGCTTCCTTGATTTGTCCAAGGCTTTCGACCTTGTATTATATGACCTGCTAGGGTACAAGCTGAGGAGCATAGATTGGCCGCCGGAACTCATCTGCATTTCAAGTACTGGTATGCGCACCAGTCTAATAGTGTTAGGTAGGTAGGGACAATGTCGGATGCGTATCAGTTTAAATGCGGAGTCAAGCAGGGTGGCTTAACATCTCCTACCCTGTTTAATTTGTACATTAACGGGTTGATCGTGGTGCTCAGCAGCCAGCATGTCCGCTGTCACATTGACGGTACTTGTGTCAATAATCTAAGTTATGCTGACGACATGGTGCTGATGAGTGCTTCGGTCTGTGGCCTGAGGAAGCTGTTACAGATATGCGAGGAAAATGCTTGTGGTCACGGTTTATTGTATTATGTAAAAGCCAGTATATGGTCTTCCAGAACGCCAGTGCGAAATGTGCGGCAAGTATACCTCCGGTTAGAGTCAATGGGGTTCCTCTGGAAAGAGTTGACCAGTTTACATACTTTTTTTTTTTTTTTGAGGGTGGGAAATCATCAAATAACTTCTCCCGCTCTGGGCGGAGCGGGAGGGTGTGTCAGACTCTTACTGACTAAAACCCACCCGTATTCCTTCCTGTTGCCTGTGTTGCGGGGGCCTCGGTGACCCATAAGTATCTTCCCGCGACCCCGGCAGGCATCGGCCCTAGTGGACCCCTACTTTTGTGCTGACGACATCTCTTTGAGGCGCGCGTGGAATACGACGCGCCGTCGACCCGGGCCTGGTCCTTACCGGACGGTGAGCTACCCATTGCTCACCGTCCGCAAGCCCGCGCCTACGGTGGCTGGAAATCCGCCCGAGATTCCCGACGCCCAGGGCGTCTCCTGCGGCGGCTAGGGGCGAGAGGGCGCGAAACGTGCCTTTCCCTCAACCGTCCCGCCTCCTCCTTCGCGAGCATTACTGCTTCGCAGAAGGAGGTGACGGCTGCCCATGCCCTCTCGCTCCGTACCATGGCCTGAACCAGGGCCGGACGCGAGAGGTCTCTGCCGCCGATCGCCTCCACAGTTTACATACTTTGGGCATATATTGACTGTCGACCTCAAGCATCACGCAGACATGGAACGGGAGCGGAGGGCGTTGTCTGTTAGAGCGAACATGATCACCCGCAGATTTGCGCGGTGCTCTAATGAGGTTAAAGCTACGCTCTTTAGAGCGTTCTGTACATCGCGGTACTCATGCAGTCTTTGGGCACACTACTCTTATAGAAGTTATAGCGCCATCCGCGTTCAGTACAATAACGCGTTCAGGGCGGTGGTGGGGCTACCCTGATACTGCAGCGCCTCGGGTATTTTCACAGACTAGACGCGCGCACCAACTGCTTTCTCGCGACCATGCGCAAGCGCGCCGCGTTCTTAGTGCGCAGGGTACGGGTTAGTCCCAACATCGTACTAGCGATGATTGCGGGATAGCTAGACTGCCCCTTCATCCGGCATTGTTCCAGCAGACATGTTGCTGTACCAGTGTTGGAGAGAAGGTATTAAATTTATTGTGGTTTTTGATGAAGTATTTATTTTAATTTGATTTAATATTTATTCTATTTATTTTGTTTCATTTTAATTTTATTGAATTCGGTTTAATTTTATTTTAATTTATTTTGTTTATTTGATTTTTGTTTTGACTTTATTTGATTTTATTCGACTTCATTTGATAGTATTCTATTCGATTTTATTTAATCTGACCTGATTTGATTTTGATCTTATTTGGTTTTATTTAATGATTGTCTATTATTTTATATTTTATTTTTTTATGTTTGGCAATGGGTGTTATTAACCTGAAATAAACGAATTTATTAGTACATAGAATAAGCCTGAACGGCTAAAACTCGTAGAGTATTCGCGCTTCGTGACGACTGTCTGTTAAGAAATAATAAATACATTTTTCTCGTTATTTTTTCATCATCCTTCGCAGTCAAAGTGACCACTGCGGTGCGATCGACAACGCCGGGGCAGTGGCAAAGTTTTGGGTCAACAAAATTTGAAATTCTGTCGTGCCAGCGACACGCAAAAGAAGAAGAAGACATCACACCATAGTATACCTCACGCTCGGGTCCATTTCTACCAGGCTTAGGACTGAAATCCAGCAAATCAATAAATGTTTGTAAACGAATGTCCAAAATATTAAATGTTAAACGATTTTATTTCTGTAAGTAGGGTTGTACAAACACTTTTACACGTCACTTAAAAACTAAATGAGGTCGGCGTTTCCTATCTCAGTACTCTGAGAAGAAAGGCCGAAACAAACTCGGAGGTCACAGTCTCTTTTAAAGTCCTGACATAATCTTGGTCAAATCATGTGAAGACCGTGGTTGGTGTCTGAAATGGTCTTTTGAGGAAAGAACCATACAGATTTGAGTGGACCTGTCCAGTCAGTGCACGCATTTGTCAGTAAGCGTGTAGCACATTGATGGCAAAATATGACTTTTGGTACTTTCAAACTCAAATTAAGGGGGGGGGGGCAAGGGCGTTAGTTGTAAACCAATGTTGTAATAGTTAAAAAATGTTCAGGATGTTTTGATTTCATTAAAAGTCGGATTTTTTTTAATGTTATGAACATCCTTACATATTATAAATCAAATCAAAATCAAAAATCAAAATCCATTTATTTCAGGTTATCCCATATTACACAATACAAATCACAATATAAAAATATAAGAAAGACTCTCCGCCGCATCTGTCTGTTTTTCTGAACGCGATAAACTCAAAAACTGTTGAACGGATTTTCATACGGTTTTCACCAATGGACGGATTGATTCATGAGGAAGGTTTATGTGTAGTTTATTCATTAAGGTTTTGTGTAAATTGGCTGAAATATGATGATTATTGTTGAAGATGTCCGAAAAAATCAGGCCGACTGAGCTCTAATGGCGTGGACCGCGTTAACCGCACGAGATACATAAAATTTATGTTCTACAGGATTGTACATCTCAAAAAGTTCAACAAAAACTTTGCAAGAGCATATGTCTATCTTCTAAGGATGACCCACGTTAACCATTTTTATCTTTCAGAATGTGATAAAAATGTCATCGACACTATTTTAACCGGTATTTTATTAATCCTTATCCAATAAAATATGTTATTAAAATTGGGCATTTAGGGGGGTTAACTGTAGACTTTCGATGTAATATAAAAAATGTTCAAGATATTATTTCCCATAAGAAAAACGTTTTTTTTTTTCTGGCCGTCTTGCGTAATCTTTTGGTATGAAATGAATGATGTCCTATAAGGGTGCGGGGACCATCAAACTAAATAACTTTCTCCATGAAAACAACATCTTAATCGCGAAAAATAAAAAAATATAGTTTATTTATTTTCTCTCGCAATTGTAGTTTTGATCTATAAACATTCACATTGTGAGAGCGGGAGCCTGAAGTAGGTTTTAGAAAAAACCTGTATTACAGGTCACCAGGCCTCACTTAGTGGCATCATACTAATAAACAGACAGGTGACATGTATTTCTACTAAACAATTCAAATAAAAAAATAATAAACAACAAAAACAGTCAAAGGGTGGGTGAATGGCAGTGAATGTGTAGGTGACTGGAGGTGAATGTGCAGGTGAATGGTGGTGAACATATAGGTGACTGGAGGTGAATGTGTAGGTGAATGGTGGTGAATGTGTAGGTGAAGGGTGGTGAGTGTGTATGTGAATGATGGCGAAAGTGTAGGTAATTATTTATAAACGAGTGTTATTTAATTGAGTGGAGCAATTTCGATGTGTCATCATAGAAAAGAGTTTTCAAGAAGTCTACTACTTTTTGCTTACAACTGGATTTGTGTAGTGAATAAATATGTTGAGCCTTGTTGATAACATTATAAAGATAATCCCCTGGGTAACAGAAGAACTTATAGGACACACTTGAATGAACAAATTTACGTGTCTACCCTTTATAACAGAACTTTTTATGTCATACTATTATTTTTCATAGCAGCGGATAGCATAAACTTAGAGTTAGAACCATCTTTTGGCATACATTTCATAAACATAATAATTGAAAGACTCATCTATCACATTACAGAAAATTCATACCCGTAAACATATGTGGTTTTTATTTGACTTAACGTCTGACCACTGTTGTTTATTAGTTAGCTTCCCTGTGCCATTACATAAAAAGCCGCATAAAATAGAATGTAGGCCTTATACAGCTAGTCGTTGCAACAAGTTTAAAAATAATATAGCTCATAGAATTACACCATCTATAGTAGAACACGAGAATCCTAATGAAATCTATGGAGCTCTTTTTGATGTTGTCCAAAAAGAGTACCAATCCACTTTCAAGACCAAAACCATTAACATTAATGGCACCCCCGCTGGCTTTAACCAATGGGCTACTCCAGGTATTTATAAAAGTATAGCGAGACTACACGAGTTATATGGTTTAAAAAAATACAGGTTTGATACTCCTTTTCTAGAGTATGTAAAAAATTATTCAAAATTATTTAAAAAGATTTGTGGTTTTGCTAAATCTAAATTTTTAAGCGACACAATTAAAAAATCCAATAATAAAATAAAAACCACTTGGAAAATTATTAACAATGAAACGGGTAAGTCGGTTAACCAACAAGAAAAACATTTTTTATACATTAAAAACAGTGATATTCACAATATTAACACCAGAAATAAGGACAAATTACGTGCTCCATTTCACCGGCTTCACAAGGTTCATAACTCGTTTGTTGGGCTTGGTATTACTTTTTATAACAAGCTACCCTCTTCATTGCTAGATTTGCCTTTTAATGCGTTTAAAACTAAAGTAAAATCCAAACTTTGTTCAAGGGCATACTATTCTATCAACGACTACTTAAATGATAAGAATTGTTGGTCGCTGTGATTAACTCAAGACAATGTTTATGTTCTTTCTCCAGAATTAGCTTACCTAGTGACAGGTTATATGAGTTCATATAATTGTTTATTTTATTTGACTGTATAAGTCAATTTATTTTAAATTTTATTTTCGTTACAAAAACATTGTAATGAGAAGATTATGTCAATAATATTGACATAATCTTCTCATTACAATGTTTTTGTTGAGTTGTATTGCAATATGTGGTTAGCTAGCGACCTCGATAACTGATTATATTATTCTTACAACCGGCAGCAAGTTTGTCATGCTCCCTTAGATGTCACTGCTTGCGGTAGCGTCGGGGGTCGGGTTGCCTCCTTCCCTCAAATATGGCGAGGGGGGTAATGGCTGATTTTTGCGTTATGCTCGTGAACGGGTGCTGCTTGTGGTGACTGGTCGTCTTGCTGACCATTGTTTTGTTTTGTTATTAGTATTTAACTGTTTTTTTTTATCTCGCTTGAGAATAGTTTTCGGTCTGTTTCTTTCTTTTTTTTTTTTGGTATATTGGTGTGCTAGCTGACATATGGCTAATAATTTAATGTTTTGTGTTTCACGTGGTGTAAATTGTTTTGCATACTATTGTATAGAATCCATTATTTTCTCTAACTGAACAGACAGCTGTGCTGCTGGGGAGTTTGTTGGCCACTTCTTCTTCCCAGCTAGAGCACTAGGAAGTGGTGAAGGGTGGGCGTTTTGGGGACTGTCTTATGTAATTTTGACGTTCGAAAAGTGCTGATCCTCAGCCTAATTTGAATAAATGACTTTGTATTTGATTTGATTTGATTTCCCATGCAGAAGCATGCAAACATGCTAACAAGCATACACCATGCATGCAGCATGCAAGCAAGCATGCAGTATGCAAGCGAGCATGCAAAATGCAGCAGGCAGGGTTTCTGTCACGGCTCCGGCGCTTGCGGGGCTTCGGCGCACAGGCCTGAGTCGGTCAAAAACCAATTTCGAAAATTCGAATATAGGCCACAAAAAGTTATGGCTAATATTATTTGAATAGTTGCTCCATCAAAATGCGTAAATATGAAGGTAGGATTAACAACAGTTTAAACATTGTACAATCGATCGACTAGGATACGTTCAGTAAAAAATGCAGTTCTCTATTGCTTTATAATTACAAAACGACAAAAGTAATTGTGGTTCTGAGACATGGATTCTGTAGCTCAAGTTTCGTAAGCCACTATTTATTTTTACATTAAGCATTTACTTCAAATGATAATAGTGGTGAATTTAATAAGCTCAAATTTTACAAATAAAAATTGTTTCACGAGAGTAAAAGTTATAGCTGACAGGGCGGGTCCACTCAAATCTGTATGGTTCTTTCCTCAAAATACCATCTCATCAGACACGAATTTACATGGTCCTCAAATGATCTGACCAAGATTATGTCTGGACTTTAAAAGAGACTGACCTGACTCTGAGTTTGTTTCGGCCTTTCTTCTCAGAGTAGTCAGATATGAAACGCCGAGCTCATCTAGTTTTATTTACTCATTGACATTGATTAATTTTTTATATATACAATGAGATGAATATTTACTCTGTAAAGTATTTTTTTTTTTAAATAATTGTGAAAGTGAAGACTATGTGGGTTATTGTTTTTATTTTTTCTCTCAGTTAGTTTTAATCTTGGTCTGGCAGTTTGATTCATTTAAGCGGTCTACCCAAATGTCCTTTCTTTGGTATTGTTCATCGAATCGTTGAGCTCCTTAAGTTCTGAGTTGAGCTGCACGATTACTGACAAATGCGTGCACTGACTGGACAGGTCCACTCATTTTGTGTGGTTCTTTCCTCAAAAGACCATGTCAGGCACCAATCAACATGGTCTTTACATGATCTGACCAAGATTATGTCTGAACTTTAAAAGAGACTGTGATCTCTGAGTTTGTTTCGGCCTTTCTTCTCAGAGTAGTCAGATAGGAAACGCCTTTCTAAATATGATTGACGTGTAAAGTGTTTGTACAAAACTACTTTCAAAAAATAAAATCATTTCATCATTTCATTTCATATCATTTCATTTCATTTCAGCAGTTCGTTACTGTTCGCTACAAAAATTATAGGAAAATATACGCCTTGTTTTACTATGATACGAAAAAAAAAGGCAATATTTTAATTTTAATTTAAGGTTAATAATGCTGTTTTATAGAAATGGCAATATGCCTAATAAAATAATTACAAATGAAATTCTGCCACATTCTGCCCGACGGTTGATGTCGGGATGTTGTACGTATATATATGCTAGTTGCGCGGTAAACTCTGCTTGCACGATGCAGGATTTTGCGTGACGTCAGTGTGTTGCGTAGTTCGCATGTGGCGATGTAGATGCCGCCACATTACAAAGGTTGACTACGTGTTTTAGACTCTTAAACTCATTTACATATTGAAGTAAGAGTTTGCGCAATCTCGTTACCAGGGCGTCTATATGTGATTTGAAGCTAACAAATTAGCCTAATGTTACTCTTAGGTACTTAGTAGTGTCTGTCCTTTGAAGAGGCTTTCATTCGCATGGCTGGTAGGTTTGTTCAACACGTGTGGGCCGTTATTGAAGGAGAACGTGGAGGTAGCACGTTCGATGGAAATACGACAGCCACGTATTTGATTTTTATGACATTGAGAGTAAGCACATTATTCCGTAACCATGCAAGAACCCCATTTAGCCCTTCCTGAGCTGCACCAAAGACCTCATCTTAAAATTAAAAAAATTGCCATTGCCAAGGTGAAACTGACGCAGGTCGTTGATGCAGATCAAGAAGAGAGTCAGTTCGTATACAGCCCTGAGGCACTCCAAAGGTCACTGGCTCTTCCGTTAATCACCATAATTATCATCAATTCAAACTTGGTGTTACCGGTTAGATAGGTAATCCTGCAATCATTTTAGGGGTATCTCGTGCTGCCATATTTTTCATTTTGTGCAAATGCAGAAAATGTGTCGAAGGCTTCTGCCAAGTCCCAAACACCGTCAGGTACTTTAACCGATAATCAGCCATCCCACACATTTGGGTCGCGTAGGTATTGATGTTTGTATGGGGCAATTAGTAATTGGTGTACCACATCCTTAAATTTGACCACATACTGCTGCTATATATTGGACTTTTGATTCTTATAAGTACTTCATGGCCTTTGCCTAGTTTAATTAATGACTTTTTTATTTTTGGCGTTTTTGGCGTTTTTATTATTCGATATAAAAATATTTATTTACATAACCAAATTACAAGATGATTATTAACATTAACTAAATTAAATTAAAACTAAGTTAAGCTTAAAAAAGGCCCTCGGGGCATTGTACCGAGGATGCTGGCGGCATTTCCTCGCTGAATTGCAATGCTGATGCGTTGCGCGAGAAAGCCGCCAGCTTTTCGGTCACCAGTTACATCAACTAGACGTTTCGCGATTTCCGCAAATAACTTATGCGCACTGGGACCCCACGGACCGAGGGTCTCGACGCCAAAGGGCACAAAGTTGTACTCTCTGCCAAGGCCTACATATTTAATAACTTTCAGATTTTCGGCATTTTCTGCCGCTGCACCCGCTTTAGAAGTAGTCCGTTGGAGGTGGGACGGTGCCAGTGTGTCTACACAGGTAGCGTCCCACACAAGCATCCGTCCCAAACTCCACGGGACCAAAGACACACCATCAGGTCTTTTGCCATCATCTCTGACAATGCCAGTCGGCTCAAGAAGAGCAGGCACATTGGTGCTGGCAAGATTCGATATTATATAAATATGGGCTATATGCCTTTTGGTACGAAACGCGTTCCTTTTCAAAAAGCTAGAAAATTTACATAAAGACGCTTATCCACCATAACCTAAAAAACAATAACAAATAACCCCCACCACTAATTAACAAATAATACGTGAACTGAACAGTATACTCACCCGCAAAAATGGAATATGCCAAGTATATTCAGAGAGCTCCAATTATCTGAGCAAAGGCACTCGAGTCGCGTCAAACGCACTGGGTGACTCAAAGTGCGCCAAACGGAAATTGCCCGCGCCATCTTGCCCGCCGACCGGAAACCCGCCAAATTATCGGGCTATAGGCTATGTACTCTTGGACCCTTAAGTTATGGATATTAAGTGATTTTTTGGGTGACGTAATTGTTCTCGGTTGTTCTTGTCTTTTCTTGAAGAGCTGTGCCTTATAACAGTGGCGTTTTTACTGGGTGAATACCGTTTATTCTTAATCTGAAAAAATCTTAATCTGCAAACCTCGAACTCCTGGTACAATTAAGCAACCGGTAAATTGCAGCGTTTCAACAATGCCAAAACGATAAGAAGCAGTTTTGTTCTGATTTATAATACTCATTAACAAGTAATACTCGTACAACGATCAAGCGTTGTCACCGTCCATTTGGGACCGGCGCAGTTCCACTTTTTCTTTCATACCTATGTATATGTTTATGAGTGATAATCATTACGATTCAGTGTAGTGTTACTGAGGCTAAACTATTAGGAAGCGATCAACCATTTTTACTAATGATTCTCATTAGAAATATTCTTGTGATAAAAACCAAACAAAAAATATTTTAAGACGTTTTCTGCCAAGATTTTTCACCAAAACCGTGCGCACAATCTTCCCATTAAAGCCAAGGCAACCATTTAGCTTTTCAACAAATACCGTCAACAGGGTCCACATTATTACTGGCACATAAACAGCAGGGTGTCACAACACATTGGCGCGCGGCGAAGCGACGAGGCGGCGCTATCGCTCGCGACAGCCCTGCGCGCTTCACTGCCGAACGTAATTGTTTTAGGGTTTTGCCGCAGCTTTTAATATTACGGATATGGTGCTTGATTTGATTTTTGGAGACTTGTGAAATATGACATCTTAAACAAACCGGTCGAAAAACTATGCTAGAGAACTTTTTTTTTTGTTTGGGATATCATCAAATAACTTCTCCCGCTCTGAGCGGAGCGGGTGGGTGTGTCAGACTCTTACTGACTAAAACCCACCCGTATTCCTTCGGTGTTGCCTGTGTTGCCAAGGGCCTCGGTAACCCTTTAGTACCTTTCCGCGACTCTGCTAGAGAACTTAGTATTTAGTTTCATTTTGCACACTATGTGAATTAGTAAAGAAATGAAAAAAAATAATGAAAAGGTGTACTGTGATAAATACTAATGATTGCGTTTAATTTCTAAAGAATTTAAAAACTTTTACAAGTGGTGTAAAGGGAGCATATCTTTTCTGATATGTTTATTTTTTACTCCTGCCTGCCTACCTCGTTGGTCAAGTGTGCAGTGGACGCAAATGCTACTGCTGATCATGGGGTTCTGGGTTCCATTCCCAGGTAAAGGTGTGACTGGGTTTTTCCATCAGGATTTTTTTGCATGTGTGCCCGGTTGATAGCAACAGGCTCGCCCGCTATTCCTTGAGACATAAACATATTTGACGAAATGTGGGTTATGTTACACGACGCACAGGCGTGATGTTATGTTACACGGTTACTAAGTACACAGTGCAGGTGATGTACCGAGCTACTCTTGATCTCAGGGGAGAGACTTCTAACGTAATTTGAATGTAATCTAAACCGATTAAAAGTATTTTGAAGAACTGTTGATAGTTCTATCTGAAACTAAAGTGCATCTATAGCCGATAAGACCGCCCATTGTATACCCTATGTAAAATTTCAACATTTATATCTGTATTTTTTATGGTGTACATAATAAAGAGTATTCTATTCTATTCTATTCTATTTATGACGCTACTAGTTTGCCTGTAAACGTAAACAGCAAGAAAAAATACTGGTATGTGACGTTGAAAAAGATTAAGCTCATGCTTCACGCTGACAAGTTACTTGTTAAATTAAACCTAGTTTACTTATTAACTCGTTCAATATACAAGTCACAGAGTTAGTTGAAAGAAGATTTATTTAACGGCCGCCAGACCATTAAGTTTAACTTTTAGCCGCAACTAGTTGTATTTAACGGCTTGTGCAAGATATATAGCCTGTCATTGCCTACCTATATATTTACTTGTTTAACCTTAGCGATATTGGAAGCCTTCGTTTAACTGACTGGGTTATTTAAACTTTGTTTAAGAATGTCACGTAATCCTGGCTTTGGCGTAGCAACGCTACGCCGTAGCTGTTTACTGCTACGGCGTAGCAATAGCAATCGTAGTAGATCGTTTATCTAATGGTGCCCATGCCTTTTTTTTTGGTTGGGAATTTATTAAAAAACCTAACCTTCTCTCGCTCTGAGCGGAGCGGGGAGGTGTGTCAGACTCTTATTGACTAAAACCCACCCGTGTTCCTGCCGTTGCCTGTTTTGCCAAGGGCCTCGGCGTCCCTTTCGGACTTTCCCACGACCCCGGCAGGCATCGGTCCTACTGGACCCCTACACTTATGCTGACGACATCTCTTTGAGGCGCGCGTGGAACACAACGCGCCGTCGACGCCCAAGCCTAGTTTGGAACCAACGTTATCTTTAAATATTATACTTTAGCTATTGTGATGTTGTCAAGTAAAAAAACATGTAAAACACCAAAAAAAGACTGTATTTCTTTCACACACAACACTAAAGATATTTACTTCACTATATCGAAAAAATATATGAACGTCGAACAATTTCCTTACAAATCTCGTCGCACTATTCACAGTCGCGATATCCGCGTATCCGACCCATATCCGCTTAGTATCCGACCTTATCGCGCGCAAACCGTGAGTTATATCCGCGGGTATCCGAAATAATCCCTGTTTATGACCTAAGGATTGTCCACGTATAAATTTTTATATCGGCGTGGATCAGAAAAGAATATATCTTTGTAAATACGGTGACATGTTTTTATGCATTAAATTTCAATTCAACTGTATTTTATTTCGGGGATTTAGATGCTTTTAGAAGATATATGGGTTACATAGTGGTTGGATTTGCTACAATAGACATTGTAGCCAAATCCACCATGTAACCCATATATCTTCTATATACAGATCTACCAGCCTGCCCAGTTGAATCTATGGATGTCTATGCAATAAAATGGTAACGAAGCCAAAACTGTACATTGAATATTTTTGAAAAAAGTAATTGTTATTAGGTGTGGGAACGAGTCTGGTGCCGAAAATATAGTTCTTATAATTTTTAACCGTTTGTCAGTTTATCTGGTATGTACTCGGATGTTCCGGACTGGCGCAAAAACAAGTGAACGGATTCAGATGAAAGGACATGACCAGTGGGACTGTGAGCGCCTGCCTAGTTGTTAAAATCAATGTGCAGCAAATATTGTTTTATTTTTGCAATTGTTGTATTCTATAGTTTACATATAAAAAAGTTTCACGAGTCTAAAAGGTCAGGAAACTGAGAAAAATAAAGATAAGTTTTCATTAAACAACTCTGTTTTTCGATAAGAGATGGCGCTAGGCATTGTAGTTATCGAGTTTAAGAATAATTTTCTACTATTTAACACGCCATCGAGGCGCTAGGTTTTGTTTTTTATACCATGAAGGGGGCAAACGAGTATGCGGGTCGTTAAGACGTATTATATTTGTGAAGGGGTGAGGATAACACTGAATAATTAAACTATTGTTTGAATTAATAAATTGTTTTTAATATTCATAAATAAAAAAAGATGTAGGAAAGACGGACAATATAAACAAAGTACAATTAGATGGTCTATCATTAACAAGTGGTCTCGGGTTTGACGTCCGGGGAACTTACAACTAATTACAATAAATTCATAAAAGTAACAAAAAAACATTAAATGCTCTTCAATGGAAACCAAAACATTTTCTAAAAATTATGCTGGTGCGAGCACATAGTCTTGGAACCCAGCCTGCATGGCTGGCGCCACATTATCTTGTAAGCCCCTTGATGAATCCTGAATTAACTGACAATTTGCTCGAGTCCAACAGGCCCGACACGCATAGATGGTTACCGCATCCTAAAAATACAAATATTTATTAATATTGATTTTAAATGCTATTATAATTGATCATTGGTCATCCACCTATAGACTGAATGTGACAAATACAGCATAGTATTGTGGTTGTTACCAATCACGTGGAATTACTGCATCAAGATAAGTTCACATCATGAACAGTAGAACAAAAAAAGTTATACTTTCTTCAACTAACCATAAAAATAATAAATACCTGCAATTAGATGATCAAATATCTTACCTGATAATTATCATGGGAAATAATGGGTAGTAACGGAAATTCTATGAAAATTCAGACTTGTATGTATATTACACAGTTGACTTATATTCAGTGTCCTATCCAGCGATGTGTAGCAATAATCATAATAGATTGATTATTCATAAGCCTGGCTCATGCAATCCACCAAATAAACGCTGCTTTGTTAAGTTTTGATGGCTCACATGTAATCGAACCGCCGGCCGTGTCAGACTTTATAGCTGTCTTGTTGCTAAATAGTATTTCAATATGGTATAGGTACATACCTGATTGTTCAAACATCGGGCAAGTCTCGCTTACAGGGGCAAGGTTAACGTTGACATAATATGCCTTTGAACCCGCCTTACGGATATGCCACAGTTTAGGCATCTCATCATAATATCCATTTAACCGAATCGTAGGGCAAACAGATGAATCCTTTGAGAATAGCAATGGTAACCAGGTTTTGAAGAGACATCTTCAAAACCTGGTTGACGACCATTTACGACCATTGCTGTTCTTTACGGACTCGTAAAGAATAGCAATGGTCGTTAAAAATAGAACACACTAATCGCACCGTAAACAACGAACGCATAAACACATCGTGGATCGGGAACTGCAATGAAACCTGACGTGACGCCAAGACCGAATATGTAAATAGGGATGTGAATGGCAATCAAAATGAGATCGATAAATCGATAATTGATTTTTTCTCGAACGTATCACACTAAAATCGAAATCAGTTACTTTTACTAGTTAACAACTCAACCGAAGAACCATATTTTTCACTCAATTATCCTACTTAAGTATGGAATGACATAAGGGCAGTGTAAGGGCAAGAATCCCTCACTCTTACAACAAAAATAACGAAATGTCGACTGTTTAATTCGAAATAAATCTTCACTTTGATATAACTATAAATAAAGCTATACTTAGTATTAATTAAACACAGTTCAAACCGGTAAAATAAAATATAAATTCAAAAATCTATTTGATTTTTCACGTTTTCACTCGAATCAATCGAATTATCGATTTTATGAAAAACGATTGCAGCCCCATTGAACCCTACACTAATGTCAGCTTTATAAGCAGCGATTATTTAAAAAGTAAGGGCGTTCGATCTTAGAATTACATACACGCGTCAATAAAAACCTAATCTAACCTGTAGGCGTGTCAATAAATAAAATAATTGTTAACAAAACATACATATTCCTTGTCATTAAAATTCACTTGATCGCAAATAACTCGTTCTTAATTTATTGTTCCCATATTAGGTGTAGGTTATTACGGTTACTGGATAATTATGGTTATGTCCTACGGTATTCTGCTGTGGGGCAAAGCCGCTGACATTCAAAATATATTCGTTATTCAAAAACGAGCTGTTCGAGCTATTTACCAGCTTGGTGCCAGAGTTTCTCTGAGAGATTTTTTTAAAGATGTTGGTATTCTCACGGTGGCATCACAATTCATCTTCGCCAAAATCTTATATATTAGGCAAAATATACACTTATACACTAAAAATAGTGATATTCACAATATTAACACCAGAAATAGAGATAAATTACGAGCTCCATTTCACCGGCTTCATAAGGTACATAACTCATTTGTTGGGCTTGTATAACTTTTTATAACATGCTGCCTTCTTCTTTGCTAGATTTGCCTTTTAATGCGTTTAAAACTAAAGTAAAATCCACCCTTTGTTCAAAGGCATACTATTGTATCAATGACTAGTTAAACGATAAGAATGATGAATTGGTCGCTGTGATTAACTCAAGACAATGTTTATGTTCTTTCTCCAGAATTAGCTTACCTACTGACAGATTATATGAGTTCATATAATTGATTATTTTTTTATTTGACTGTATAAGTCAATGTAATTTAATTAAATTTTAATTTATTAGTGATATAATCTACTCATTACAATGTGTGTTTTATGAGTTGTATTGCAATAAGTGGTTAGCTAGCGTCCTCGACTATTGATTATACTATTCATGCCTGGGCAACCAGGAGCAAGCTCGTCATGCTCCCTTAGATGTCACTGCCTGCGGTAGCGTCGGGGGTCGGGTTGCCTCCTTCCCTCCAATATGGCGAGGGGGGTGATGGCTGATCTTTGCGTTATGCTCGTGAACGGGTGCTGCTTGTGGTGACTGGTCGTCTTGCTGATCATGGTTTTAATCGTTATTAGTAATTGTTTACTTATTTTACTTCGATGGGGCTAGTTTATCATTTCTCACTTCGAGCTACAGCAATTGCCTTATGTAAGCGGGCACGCCCTTCATGCCTGGAGGCTTTTATTTAGGTATTAAGTTCTATTTACGTTTTTTTATGTTGTAATTTTTATCTGCTTGAGTAGAGTTTGTTCATTGTTTTGTTGGTATACTGGCGCGTGCTAGCTAACGTATGGCAAGTGTGTAATTTAATCCAATGTTTTGTGTTTCGTAATGTTAATTACTTTGCATACGATTTGTATAGAATCAAGTTTATATAACTAAACAGACAGACGTGCTGCTGGGGAGTTTGTTCCACCACTTCTTCTTACCAACTAAAGCACTAGAAAGTGGTCAAGGGCGGGCATTTTTGGGGGACTGTCTTATGTAACTTTGACGTTCGAAAAGTGCTGATTTTCAGCCTAGTTTGAATAAATGACTTTTGATTTTTTTGATTTTGATTTTGATTTTACAATGGAACGTCAAAACCAGGAAGTGCATTTATGAGAAAAACAGAATCAAATAACATTCTGTTTTTTCAGATATTTTAACCTGAGCTTTAATCGGAATAATATGACCATGATAAATTAGATATTTATTTTAAAATCTTAGTGTAAAAGCTGTAATCCTGCACATGTTCCCGAATTTGAAGGCAGGAACTGGTCATGTCCTTTGGCACACATATCAAAATCAAATTATTTTATTCCACATAAACCTACATGGGCACTTATGAAACGTCAGAAGCTAGGTGCACGGTTCCTATTGGTCGTTTCCTATGGAGAAGAGCCAGTGAAATGAAATAAAATGAAATGAAATAGTTTATTCTGCAAATAGGATATGAGAATAACTTTTGCACGTCATAAAAAAATAATAATAATAAGCTAGATGGAGTCGACATTTCCTATCTGACTACCCCTGAGAAGAAATGGCGAAACGAACTCAAGGGTCAAAGTCTCTTTTAAAGTCCAGACATAATCTTGGTCAGATCATGTGAGGACCATGTAGGTCCATGTCTGAAATGGTCTTTTGAGGAAAGAATCACACAAATTTGAGTGGACCTGTCCAGTCAGTGCAAGCAATTGTCAGTAATCGTGTAGCTCAACTCAAAACTTAAGGAGCTCAACGACTTGACGAACAATACCAAGGAAAGGACATTTGGGTTGGCCGCATAAAGTGCTCAAAATGCCAGACCATCATTAAAACTAAGAGAAAAAAAACAAGAAGAAATAAATAAAAATTACCCACATAATGCTCACATTCACAATAATTAAAGTAATATAATACTTTTCAAGGTACATAAATATTCACGTATTTTTTTTTTTTATAATATTCATCAATGTATATATAGTTGTAATAAACTCCACGGTTACTCTTTTAAAAATAATTTACAATGTTTTCTAATAACAGTGTTAATATGTATGGGAGGACAGTGAAGGCCAGTCAACAAGTACCATGTACTTAACAACAGAAAGTAAATGGTCTACAAATCTGCCTATAAAGCCGCTCGCATTCATAAAATATTATAATATATATGTAAAATATTAATAAAATAATAAAACCAAATGAAATGATTGCCAATCCAGAGTAGAAATACAGTTTCCGTAAATAGCATCTAGTTTCTTGCCATCATGTTTTAAATTTAAACCCACTTGGGGTACATTGGGTAATAAGAACTTAAGACATTTTGTTTTGTTCGTATTAAGTAAGAGATTGTTGGCTGTGAACCATTTCGAAAGAACAGCCGAACTATCGTTGACGTGTAACACATTCGTATCTTTTCTAACTATTTAAATTGAGAAGTGTCATCTGCGAATAGAACTACATCCGGTAAGTTAGCCATCATGAAAGAAACAATATTAGTATAAACTAAAAACAGGAAAGGGTCAAGAATTGAACCTTGAGGCACGCCCATCTTTAGAGACCACGAGGCCATCGCTGTCGTGTATATCCAAAACACTGCAACTCGAGTTACAGTGTTTTGCCTTAATAGCGCTCATTTGATTTTTTCGAGGCAGTTACATATACCTATAGTATTACTTTTTCATTTTAAAGTACGTAGAAGGAGATAGGAGCACCTAAAAAACACTGTATTTTAGTTACATTTATGGTTTAGTTTGGCATATCACTGTAATTAAAGTTACAATGTGTCGGCGAAACAGTTTACGCGCGAATAGTCGAAACTTTGAGATACAGTGTTTTCGATAACCAAACAATCTTGATATGTCGAGCGCGGCGAGACTTCCCTACGCGTAATACTTTCAAGACGCGCGGGGGGCGGAGCGAGAGCTCAACGGTTAGTAGTCGTGAATCATTGCTCTTGCTCGGGCGGTGTTTTGATCGATAGCGCGTACCTACTTTCGATCGGTTTACGTTGTGTTTTTAAACGAGTTTATAAATATAATAACAATGAGTGGATACCGAAATAGATTATTAGTGAAATTGTCACAAAGCAATATACAACATCACAACAACTCATCATGTACCACAATGGCTTCAGAATTAAACAGTGTATTGAATGAAAAAGAGAATATCACCGGCATTAATAAGGAGCGTCCTGGTATCAATACATCATACGAATGTGATAACATTGAATATGATTGTTCCACGTATGTCTTCGATTCACGTAATATCAGCCCCTTGATACCCCTTAGTGAATCTCAAATAAATGAGTGTATTGCTGACAATCTTGGTGGCGACGTCAACTACGCTGATTTATTACCCGTACCTGCTTCTAGTACCAATCAAGAATTATGTAAGGATTTAAGAAGCCAACCCTGCCCAGAGAGTCCATTATTGCATTCTGATACTGGACCGGTAATTAATGTAGACCCGGCGTCCTCTTCTACTTCCAACGTAGAATGTCTCGATACGTCAAGTGCTGTATTCGCGTGTGAAACACTAGAAGAAACTTATTCTCCACCAGTCAAAAGAAGCCGAGATCCTAACGTCATTTTGGTAGATCAAGCAAAAAAGCATCCCATGAGACCTCCTTGCCAAAACTGCAAAAAAAACTGTTCCGTTAACATCTCCGAAACCAACAGAGAGATCATTCACAATCAGTTTTGGAGTCTGGACAGACAGAGACGACGGGATTACTTGTCAAGGCAGGTACATAAAATGTCCACGGCAACCAAAACGGCTGGTCCTAACTCAAGGCGACACAACACTTTGACATGGACTCTTAATGAGTTCCAGGTATGCAAAACATTTTTTTTAAATACCTTAGGGTACAGTAACGATGAAGCAGTACAGGCTGTTCTAAAACAAAATCACTTGACTGGAAATAAAAATCCTAAAATTAGTGCTGCTCCTGATCCTAGAGGTCGTCACACACCTTATAATGCTTTTTCTGCTGAGTACGAAGAAGAAATGAAAAATTTTATATTAAAGTATAATCCTATGCCATCACACTATAATGTAAAACATGCGCCTAACAGAAAATATATGCCAGTAGGCGTGAATTTTACATCCATATTCAAAGAATTTCAAGTATACTGTCAAGAGAAAAACCTGAAAGTTTGTAGTTGGGCACATTTTCACGCGATGATCAAACAGCTGAATCTTTCTACAGCAGAGCCGGCTCAAGATATTTGTACAAAATGTAGAAACCATGAATTAAAGCATAAAATATTACCTCTACCGTGTAATTGTAATGACTGTATAGACTTAGGCAAACATCTAGAAAACAAATTCAAGAAGAGATATGAAAGCAACAGAAGAAAAGTGTGAAAATTCTGAAGGAAGAGACATGTTGTATACTGTAGATATGCAAAAAGCTATTTGTATGCCACTGTTGACTACAAAAGAATACTTTTTCTCAAGAAAACTCGTGCTTTTCAACGAATCATTTGTGCCCCCGGGAAAAAACAAACAGGCTGTCTGTGCCGTTTGGCATGAGGGAGAAAGTGGTAGAAAAGCTCATAATGTTGCTTCTACGTATACCCATTTTCTTAGAAAATATTGCAGAGACCTGAAGTCGGTAACATTTTTCTTAGATAACTGTAATGCGCAAAACAAAAACAAGATTCTTTTGTCTGCTCTGATAAGAGTAATTAATGATAAAATGACAAATATAGATAAAATTACTCTGGAATACTTTGAGCCAGGACACACCTTTATGGCCGCTGATGCTGTACACGCCGCAATTACAAAGAAATTGAAATCTAAGGGCCAAGTCTACGATATAGATGATTTTATATCAACAATTAAAAGTTCACGAAAATACATGCAAGTCGACTTATTAAGTCACACAAATATGATAATATTCAGTAATGATTCCAAAGTAGCATTTCCCAAAGAGTACAACATACATAATCTTAAAGTAATAGAATTCAGAAGAAATGAATTATCAATATTTGTTAAGAATGATTACAACGCTGAATTTAAGGAGATATCTTTTTTGAAAAAGAAAATAGAAATTGTACTGCGGGCAAAAATAACAAACGGTGTACCTGATCTTTTGGAAGAGATACCTAAGGAGACTGAACCTAGAGGTATAAAAAAAAAGAGTTATTAGCATTGTGTAAGTCAATACCTCGAACTAGAACATTTTTTTATGAAAATCTTGTTGTCTCGGAATCACCCGATCTTGACGAACACATTGACACTGATTTATAACCTCTAGGTAATTTACAAACTGATTAGTTACTAATAAAAAGTTGATCTCGTTATTAAATTTTCCATATTTAGTTTGCAGTTTTAGTTTTATAACTCGTTGAATGTTAATTTTTAATTTTTCTTTGATGAAGAAATGATATTGTATGTGGAGAAGTCATTCCTAAGTTGAGCTTTTGTTATTAAAGTACTATTGATTTTATTTTTTAAATGTTTGATTTTATTTGTAATTCTTTGTTTAGATTACTATTCATTGTAAGGTTTGATTCGAAGAAGAATTATAGTATAACAAAGTTTATTGAGAAAAATTACTTTATTTTAATAAATATATTTTTTTAATATACATTATGTTTTATTATCTTTGACATAAATAGGTACCCAAACAAAATTTAACACGCCTATAACACTTTGTTATTCCTAAATTTAAAATTATCAAATTCATTCGGACACATACCTATTATTGTTAAGGCAATAAACTGTATTTGAAAATACAGTGTTTTTGTATGATTCATCGGCTCTATTCTTATAAAACCAATACACTGTAACTAAATTTACAGTGTTTTGCTCAAACAATCGGAGAAATTGTCTAAAAGTTTTGTTGGGCAATACACGTTTACTAAGTTAAGTCTTTTGCATGCATCACATGGCTATAAAATTTAGATGGTTAGATAAGACGTTAAATTACCTATCATTTGGTATATATCACTATATACTTTATTTTAAATATATTACCAAAACGAAGCAAAAACCAAAAAAGTTATAAAAGCCCTTTTCACGAAATAGGTACTTTTGAGATACAGTGTTCTGGATTTACACGTCAGATCGCCTCGTTAACGTTTACTTTTTGCCGCCTGTTTGATATATAGGAAAGAATAAAATCAGCAGCTTGTCCATGAATTCCGTAGTGGTGTAATTAACAGATCAGTGTATTGTGGTCAACGCAGTAAAACGCTTTTGAACGGTCACAGAATATGTCAATATTGCATCCTGGCAATTCTCCAAGGATTTCAAAATGTGACTGATGAGTTTTTCTCCTGTGTCAGTCGTCGACCTACCTTTCGTGAAACCAAACTGGAGTCTATGTAATATCCCATTTGAATCCCATTTGTTTTATCCCATTTGTGACATCTGGTCTATCATGATTTTTAAATATTTTACACAATGCTGGTAGCTCAGATATAGGTCTATAATTAGAGGGATCACTCTTACTACCCGATTTGAAAATTGGTACTACATTACTATGTTTCCGGGGCTATTGTGTCAATGATATCTCCAAGAACCTTAACGGAAATCCCCAATAAGTCTTAAGTGTTCTTTAAAACTTTTGAATGCTTTTTAATTGTGTCAATATATAATGGGCTTGAATTCAAAACTTGAAATATCCTAAGAGAAGTTTTCTTTGAGAAGAGATTCAGCTAATATAGATGATGAGGGGAGAGATTTTGTAACCTCCATTGGGACGTTAGTAAAGAAATTTTCTAGTGTCTCAGCAACTTTTAACTTACATGAAATGGCTTTATTATTAATTTTGTCATTCATTTTTTCATTGTTGAGGTCATTGTAACCTCGCTGTTTTTTTTGTGTTTCCTGTTTCTTTGTTACCACACAGCTTTTATTTTATTTCCAATAATAAAATAAAAGCTGTACTAATTTTGTAACTTATTAATTTGTATTTAGCTTGAGCGCAGACTTGAATATCTTCGAATAGTTACTGATATAATTATGAAGAGCTTGATCAAAAATTTAATTATTTCTCGTAGTACAAATTATATAAAATATTTCTGCTCTTTCTAATGCCAGCAGTGACCCATTCATTAAATTTTGGTTTAGTTTTGATTGTAACTTTTTACAGGACCCGCTTTATTGAATTCTTGGCATACTGTATAAAATAATGTACCGTAGTTTATATTGGGGTCTTGTGAATTAAAACTTGCTGTTATCAGATTACTAAGAACATTATTATTAAACATTTTAATTTTTTAGTGAAAGCTCTTAATGCAATGGTTTAATCTACGTGTAAATTTTTATAAGTCAAGGTCCAGTACGATGAGACCTGACGCCACTTATTAAGGACGTTTATTTTAATAACATTTTTTTATTTTTTAGTACCTCATTAATGATGTTCTTCAAAAAGGTCAGGTGCGTAGTACTCGCAACCGGCGTGCTTGTATGACCAGATGTATGAACGTAAACGAAGCAAAAGGAGTATGTAAGGAGCGTAGCAGGTGGCATTCTATAGTTTCTGCCTACCCCCATGGGAAGAAGACGTGAGTTTATGTATGTATGTATGTCTATTTATAGATAGCTTATAAACTGGTGTAACACTTAGGGTGCTATGAATCCTTGTAGTACGTTCCCGTGGGATATATTCTGACATCCTCGCGGGCGAAATTGCGGGCAAAAACTGAACAATTTAGGTATAATGAATATACTTAGAATGAGACCGGTTATCAGCCTTGACTTTTCCCAACTATGTTGGGGTCGGCTTCCAGTCTAACCGAATGGACCTGAATAGCAGTATTTACAGGGAGCTACTGCATATCTGACCTGACATTCATAGCATAAATATTAGAAACAAAGATTTACTGATTGTGCCCACGACTAGGCTCCAACAAATTATTTATTCATCTAAGGGCCAAAGTGTACGTTTTTACAACAAACTGCCAATCCATGTTAAAGAACTGAGCCTTAATAAATTAAAATCATTTATTAAACAGAAACTCTGTCAAAAAGGTTTCTTTTTAAAGTTAAAGATTACGTGGACGACAAAAAGCCTTGGGATTAATTAAGCTACTGCAATGTACCCGAAGCAGCAAACTGTTTTATAAGTGTTTTAGAATATTGACTTTATCATATTTTTGATGACATAAGAGAAAACTGACTGTGAACGAACTGTGTGTGTAGTACTCACAGTACTATGCAGGCTCATGACTTTATAACCCTGTCAGTTTTGAGTATTTTTTATGTGGTCTACGCAAATGTCCTGCAGATCTAGTAGCGTAGTGTGACAGGTTGTTGAGCTCCCTAATATAGGGTTGAGCTGCACAATGACCGATGAATGCATGCCGTCTGTTGGGGCAGGTCAACTCAAAGCTGCAATTGCTCTTTCTTCAAAAGGCCCTTCCAATCAAGGCCCTTGTTAGACTCACATTAACATCTTAATAATAATTATAATGTTTGGACTTTAAAACAGTCGATGACCTCTGAGTTTGTTTCGGCATTTCTTCTCAAAGGTCAGTCAGCTAGGAAATACCAGCAATATCTAGTTTCAAAATATGAACCAAAAAAATGATGTGGAAAAGTGTCTTAAAAGATTTACTTACAGAAATAAACATCATTTTATTTCATCATTTCAGTGACTGCGAGTTACCACATATACCATTGTTGTTCTTGTGAGTAAACTGGAAAAAGCTGGAATAAGAGATACCCCTCTGAAATTGCTTAAAGACTATCTCTCGTCTAGAAAACAAAGGGTAAAGGTGGGTGAACTGACCAGTAGTGATGCTGAGGTCACATATGGCGTTCCCCAGGGCAGCGTACTGGGCCCTACACTATTCCTGGTATATTTAAATGATCTCTGCAACATGCATATCAATAATGCAAAAGTTTTTTCATACGCCGATGATACCGCTGTCGTTTTCTCTGGGAAATCCTGGCAAGACGTGAAACTCAAAGCAGAGATGGGCATGGCACAAGTAACTAATTGGCTAAATAATAACCTGCTCACTTTAAATACGTCAAAAACCAATTACATTTGCTTCAGTATTAACAAAAGTAGTCAACCAAGCGAGGATCTCAATCTAAGAATACACACATGCGGTGATACCAATAACAGATACTGTTATTGTTCATGCATAAAACAAGTAACTCAAATTAAATATCTAGGCGTGATAGTCGATCAGCGGTTATCCTGGTATCCACATCTAGAACAGGTCTCAAATAGGGTTAGGAGATTAAGTTGGATCTTTAAAACACTTCGACATGTTGTTCCAAATAATATTACGAGTAAACGAGACCCCCCAAGAAATGTTCTTAATGAGATCTACATGGCTTTGGTGCAGTCTGTCTTGTTATATTGCATCCCTATTTGGGGAGGTGCAGCGAAAACTAATTTTATAGACGTGGAGCGATCCCAACGAGCTCTGATAAAGATAATGTACTACAAAAGTAAAAGATATCCTACTGATATCTTATATAAAATGAGTAATCTGCTTTCCGTAAGAAAACTGTACATTATCCAAATAGTTTTAAAAAAGCATAAAACCCTGCAATATGATCCACACTTATTACGAAAAAGGAGGACCGACATTGTTGCACAAATTCCTAAAACCAAAACCATGTTTGCTTGTAGACAATTTAATAAACGGTCTGCTCAACTGTACAACAAAATAAACAGACATATTAACATATACTCAAAAAAAAGTTATGAATGTAAAAAAACAATAACCAGTTGGATAAAGACACTTACATATGATGAAACGGAGGCACTTTTAGAGCACATAAAGTAGCAGATACACTCACACATACACTCTCACTTACACTTTAACATACACTCCTTACACTCTAACATTCACTCTCATTCACTCTCGCATACACTCGCGCACACACCCCCATTCACTCTCACATACAATTACACATACAGACACACTACGCACTGGTATTCACACTCGAATCACACTCTCACTAACATACTTGTTTTTATTTGATATTTTAAGATATTTTAGGTAGGTACCTACGGAGTTGTTTTATAGATTAAGATTATGCTGTACTATGGAAGAGCGGAGTCTCCTAACACAGGCATTGTTTGCTTAAAAGGAGGCTCCAGACATGAAACCCTTTATATGTAAACTGAAGCATAAATAAAAAACATTTTTTTTTTTTTTTTTTGTTACTCTATTCACAGTACCAAATGTAATATCAGCTTTCTATATCCAGACTATATATATAGATAATATTATATAGTATGCATACATTACATATAATAAAAACATAGTATCGAAGTCAAAACGGTACATCTAAAACGTTTTGAAAAAAAAGTAACTTTTTTACGAGTCTGGTGCCGAAAATATAGATTTTAGAATTTTTATCCGTTTGTCTGTTTGTGTGGATGTATGATCCGGATTAGTGCAATAACGGTTGAACGGATTTGGATGAAATTAGGCACACAGATAGTTTTAACCTGATAGATAACACATAGGGTACTTTGAATCCCGGTACTTCGTTTCCTGTATTTTCCATCCACGCGGGCGAACCACAGTGTCTCACATAATATGTCCACACATAATCCCTTACTTAATGCGAACAAAACGTTTTAAGTTCTCATTACCAAATGTACCCCACGTTGCTCTAAATTTGAAACTTGATGGCAAGAGACTAGATGCTATTACGGAAACTGTATTTCTAGGAATTACTCTAGATTCGAAATTGCAATGGGGAGCCCACATTAGAGCTCTTTCAGGTAGATTAAGTTCAACTGCATATGCAGTAAGAAAAAATAGACAGTTGACTGATATAGTCACAGCTATTTCCACAGTATTATGTCTTATGGCGTTCTGCTATGGGGCAGCTGAGGTAGATGCAATTTTTATTTTACAAAAGATGACTGTCCTCCCATACCTATTAACACTGTGATTTGAAAACATTGTAAAAGCCAATTATTTTTAAAAGAGTAACCGTGGAGTTTCTTGCCGGCTCTTCTCCACAGGAAACGACCAATTGAAACCGTGCACCTAGCTTCTGACGTTTCAAAAAAACTAAACATTTTTATTTCACATAACCTACATGTTATGTGAAATAAAAATGTTTAGTTTTTTTTTTTTGAGTGAGTGTTGCCAGTGATGACCTATGGCACGGAAATGTGATCACTCACAATGGGCCTCATTAGAAGGCTGTAAGTCACCCAAAGGGCAATAGAGAGGGCTATGCTTGGAGTTTCCCTAAGTGATCGAATCAGAAATTAAGATATCTGTAAGAGAACGTAGGTACTAGGTAGCCGACATAGCTCGAAGAATTGCCAAACATAAGCGGCAATGGGCAGAGCACATTGCTCGCAGAGCAGATGGCCGATGAGGCCGAAAAGTAGTGGCAGTCGCGTACCGGAAGATTTAGCATTGGAAGGCCTTCACCAAGACATCGGTCCACCTTGTGGGCTCGATCACATGGTGGACCGATGCCTTAGTGAAGGCCGCAGAAATCCGCTGGATGCGAGAAGCATAGCAGCAGTCGAAGTGGCTGTGCTTGGGGGAGGCCTATGACTAGTAGTGGAAGTATTTCGGCTGAAATGATGATGATGATGACGCGGGTGAAGCCGCGGGCAAAAGCTAATCTCAAAATAAAAGCTATTGTAAAATATGGATGCTGTTCTGAAGATAGACAAACTAATAAAATGTACATATTTTATATTATTTGTATAGTCCTAATTATGTGGTACAGGCAATAATATCACTAGTTTTAGTTTTTGACTTAGTTAAATACTTACTAAAATATTCTTACAACAAGCAACATTTTATAAAAAAAAATAAAGAAGCTTTACGCGTCACAAAACTAGAGGATTTGAAAGGATAAGGTTGATGAAATCAAGGGATAATTAAAAAGTAAAATGGGCCTCGTTCACCATCTGCCAGTAAAGCGGCCCGATTGACGTTAATTGACAACTATAAGTAACGAGTATCTTCTGTCAACTTCACAAGCGAAAACAAAGCTTTGAGTAACAACTTACTGGTTAAGTGAATGACGTATCAAATCATACGTTACATTTGTTCAATATTATGTCAATATCATTCGTCAACGTTATTGCAGTTGTCATTTGTTGTCATGTAATTTTGTGTCCTGTTTGGAATATAATCCGCGTGAGGTTAATTTGTTACTTAGTACTTAAATTGTACTGATGTACCAGTTTTGGAGAGTAAGTATTAATTATATTGTTGATTTATTTATTTAGAATTGATTTAATTTCTATTAATTTCATTGATAATTTTGATGTCATTAAAATTTTATTTATTCTAATTTGATTCCATTTAGGTATTTTGTTCTGATTTATTTTGATTTTATCTTATTTAATTTTATTTCTGTTAATTTATTTTTGGCAATGCAAATTACCTGAAATGACTGGAATTTATTCATTTATTTTTTAATTTCTTCTTATCTACTTATTATCATAGATAAAGTAATAACAAGATTTGCCAGACAACCCAACCTCCTAGAGACGGTGGGACGTGCCGCTCTGCAGTGTTATACGGAATACCATGATAAACACGCCACTTAATACTGCTGAGCATGCTCGTCTGCTGGCTGTGGGAGAGTGGGAGTCAGGCTTGTGGCTTCAGGCACTCCCGTCATCTACCATAGCCACTATGATGGATGACTCATCATTTCGGCACGCTACGTGTCTACGCTTGGGCGCGCCTTGTGTTGCTCCGCATCGGTGTCACTGCGGTGTAATCGTCGACAGTCTCGGACACCATGGCCTGTCCTGCTGCAGGAGCGCAGGCCGCATAGCACGGCACGGCAGCATCAACGATATTATTCATCGAGCCCTTGTCACCGCCAGCGTACTGGCGGTATTAGAACCAAATGGATTGGTACGTGACGATGGGAAGAGCCGAGATGGCATGACGTTGTTGCCTTGGAAGGTGGGTAGGCCTCTGGTGTGGGACATACCTGTCCGCATACCTGTGTCGACACCCTTGCACCATCTTGTTTCAAGAAGGGCTGGCTGTGCTGGCACCGCTGCTGCAGCTGCTGAGATCCTCAAGCGGCGCAAATACTGTAACTTTATGGGTAACTGCAGTTTTGAACCGTTTGGGTTCGAATCACTCGGGTCATGGGGCCCGAGTGTGCGTCTCCTTTTTAAGGAAATTTCTCGCCGCCTGTTCGACACTTCACGTGACCAGAGGGCTGGCTCGTTCTTTGGCCAAAGAATTAGCATTGCCATTCAACGTGGCAGATGCAGCTGCTGCCAGTCTTCTGGGCACGTTTCCGAATGACAGCGATGCGGACGAGTACTTCGACGCTTAAGTGTCCTTTTGTCTTTCGTATATTTAGTTAGTAATTTTATTTAGTACCTAGTGTAAATAGTTAGTAGCGTTAATATTGTATATAATCTAGGTTATATTCGTTTTAAAGTTATTAAAGAAAGTTATATTGCTTCCAAAAAAAAAAAGTGCAAACTTTTCTTCACATGAGAGGGAAATTTTGGTATCTCTTGTACAGAAATACAAGTGCTAGAAAGCAGACAAAGCGATGCGTCAACATAGGAAAAAAAAAACAAATGTAACACGAACCTTCGGTTTTCGTTGCGTCGTAGAATGTTCTAATTCATCCAATTAATGATCAATGAAATCAAATAAATAAATTAATATAATAGTATATTCATTTATTTTAAGATAATCACTGGTATAAATATGCACAAAATTACAACAGACAACTTCCAAATATTTATAAGTCAAGTAAACACGCTAATTGGCAGACGACGTGGCAAGTAAGTTACAGGTCAAATAATCTTATGAGTAGAGCTACTCGAACGCCGTGCAGTTACGCCGGATTTAAACCGGCGATTAGCATTTTTTAAGATAGTTCAATAATTTAATTGAATTTGTAATTTTATTCTGTCCTATTGAAATGTAGACCTGGCATATTAGTTTTCGAAAAAGTAAGATAATATAGAAAATATTAGTCATTTATTCTTTCTGTACGTAGGTACTTACAGTACTGCTAGTAAAAAATAAATCTTATGTTATAAAAATACGGGATAAAAATATAGGGACATGAAAATAGGTACGATACAACACCTTCTAAGAACAATTTTTTATAAGAAAAATATAGAAGATTTTAACACCAAAACCAATTAAATGTTCGATAAACTTTTGTTACAAATACAAAAAAAAACTCTAAAATATGAACAATTATTTCAACATACCGAGACATCACTAATGATAAAAAAAAGATGGGCTATCTTTCTTTTCGGACCTTTACAAACCCACCCGTATTCCTTCCTGTTGCCTGTATTGCCAGGGGCCGCGGTGACCCTTTAGTACCTTCCCGCGACCCCGGCAGGCATCGGCCCTAGTGGACCCCTACCTAAGAGATGTCGTCAGCACATGCTGACGACATCTCTTTGAGGCGCGCGTGGAATACAACGCGCGGTCGACCCGGGCCTGGTCCTTACCGGACGGTGAGCTACCTATTGCTCTCCGTTTGCCAGCCTGCGCCTACGGTGGCCGGAAATCCGCCCAGGATTCCCGACGCCCAGGGCGTCTCCTGCGGCGGCTAGGGGCAAGAGGGCGCGAAACTTGCCTTTCCCTCAACCGTCCCGCCTCCTCCTTCGCGAGCATTACTGCTTCGCAGAAGGAGGTGACGGCTGCCCATGCCCTCTCGCTCCGTACCATGGCCTGAACCAGGGCCGGACGCGAGAGCTCTCTGCCGCCGATCGCCTCCACGAGGACACGGCGGTGCTCTGCCCAAGCCGGGCAGACCTCCACCGTATGCTCCACCGTGTCCTCCGGGTGATCCACACAGTGGTGACACCCGGGCGTTTCCTCCCGCCTTATCCGACACAGGAACCTCCCGAAGCTGCCGTGTCCGGTGAGGACCTGCGTCAGGCGGAAGGTGAGGACGCCGTGGCGCCTCTCTAGCCACACCTCAAAGAGGGGACTTATCGCCGCAATCGTGGCGTGCCCAGTGTGGGTGCCCTTGGAGCGGGTGCATACTTTTAAGTATCTGGGCAATACTGTGACGTCCGACCTGAAAAACGACGCTGATATGATTGAGCGAGAAAGGAGGGCCCTGTCGGTGAGCCTTGTATTAATGCTTAAAGTGATTTGTAAAAAATGTCGCAAATAAATCATCGTCAAGTGAGGGCGAATATGATTGCCGCAGTATGTATGAGTATGTATGTCTGTCTATTTCTTTGGCACGCTCTGTAGCCTAAACGGCATAATGGATTTCAACATAAGAGGCATCGTTAGATTCGTCTTAATTGTGGGAGTGACATAGCCTATATAATATTTATATATTGCATCTGCGAATACAAAAAGGGAGGAAAAGGTTTTTTTAATACAACAATATTGAGGGGCTTGTGGCTAAGTAATAACAACCGCACGGGTCAATCGATCAGGTTAAGCTACGCTTGCCGCGGTTGGTCCGTAGATGGGTGACTATCTTTACATACCAAGACCCCTCCGTGCCTCGGAAAGCACGTTAAGCAGTTGGTCTCGGCTGTCATTTGTGGATCTTTGACAGTCATTACGGGTCGTCAGAAGCCCGAAAGCCTGACAACCAGTCTTACCAAGGGGTATCTTATTACCCAGTAATTGAGTTGTGGAGGTGAGATAGGTTTTATTGGATTCTGACATTTTTATAATTTTATTGTATTTTTTTTAACCATCATCTGCCTGCCTTTTCCCAACTATGTTGGGGTCGGCTTCCAGTCTAACCGGATGCAGCTGAATACCAGTATTTTACATGGAGCGACTGCCTATTTGACCTCTACAACCCAGTTGCTGGGTAACACGATACCCCTTGGTAAGACTGGTTGTCAGAATTTCGGGCTTCTGACTACCAGTAACGACTGTCAAAGATCTACAAATGTATTTTTTTTAATGAAATGTTGAATATTTAAATTTAAATTATCACAATTTTATTTTGGGTTTTTATCTGTTTAGAATTGAAAATAGTTTATAATTTAAATGTATGAGTGTAAAATTATGTCTGAAATAAATAAATAAAATTATAGGTTATGAACAATTATACAAGGCTTTCAATCGATAAAACTGCTCAAAGCATATTGCGCTCCAGTTTGCTCCAAATACCATCACACAAAAATACCTACCTCCTTCAAAAAACCGCTCGCGCCTGCCTCAAATTCCTTCTTCCCGATGTTTCCGGATCGCGGGTGTTTCGCACTGGTTGTCATGGCAACGACACGTTTGCCACGCCCCCTCGTTATGGATAGTGATGCGCTGACATCGATCTTTAAGATATCGATGGTAAATATTTTGCAATATAACTGTGTCGGCATAAGATTTTGTTTAGTGAGCGATATTGTTTGTGTATTGTTTTATTGAGGTAGATCTTTTTTTAGTGTATCAATTACTTGGTTCCTCATCATAGTTTGTTATAAGAATTTATTAGTTTAATGTACAAAATAATAATTAATTTCATACAAAACATGTTTAAAATGACTATTAAATGATAAATATATTTTTTTTATAAGATGACATAAATTAAAATCGGTTAAGTTCTCTAAGTTTAAAGCTTAAAAAAAATTAAGACTATAGTTTCACCTAACTTTTAAACTTGTATTCTTTATTTGAATAAACCCTAAGTACTCAGGTATTAACATAATTATTTATGACAACCTCATAGACGCGACAAAGAAAATAATAGTCAACAACTGTTATATATCATCAAGGTTTCCTCAACACGACATAATCATCATGACCAAATTGTGTCTTTTAGTTTTTATGACTTTGCATGCCGTTAGGTAGAATGTCGCGGAAACTGTTAGTGATGTACTATTTTATACCTGTACCTAAATATTTGGCTAATAAATTAACCTCAATCTGAATCTACCAAAATCCTGCACACTTCACCCTCACCTTTCGCCTACCAAATAACAACGTGCAATCCATTACATGATTAGATATAAAAAGGGGTTTATTACAAAGTACTTTATGGCTCATAACGTGCCAAGGAATGTGAGGTGTCGTGACGGATCGGAACAGCTCGGGACGGGGCAAAATGGGGACGAATACCGGAAGAAGACGCCGTAAGAATATCATATAGTAAGTGAAAGGTGTGATGCATTATTTCCTGTATTTCATAATCTCTATAGTAATTGTTATATTTTTTTATTTGGTCAGTTAACGATATAAGTTGTTGACTGACCATATTATCTTGTTATCTTACCTCATGATTTTATACTATGTAATGATGTAAGTAAAAATAATATCCTCTATCTTTTGCTGATTCTACCAGGAGTATAAATCAAGGTCATCAAATACTTATTGTTTTTGTTGTCTAATATAAAGACGATATCGTTTAACACTTATCTGAACATTTAGAGGTCGCAGTTTCCTAACCGACTACTTTGAGAAAAACACTCAGAGGTCACATGTCTCTTTTAAAGTCCAGACATTCTCTTGGTCTAACTATATGAGGAATATTCTGATTAGTGTGTGAGATATACTTTTGAAGAAAGTACCATACATCTTTGATTGAGTGGACCTGTTCAGTCAGTACACGCATTTCTCAGAAATCGTGCAGCTCAACTCAGAACTTATAGTAGTATTACATAAATCGCAAAGTGTACTCGTTCCATTCGTTAAAATGCCTCCAGAGCTTCTTGCCCTTGAATACCAAAATCTCCCTTGCTCAAACTCTCATACAGCCCATCATAGTTTACGCTGATGCCTGTTATTTGGATGCCACTGAGGAGCTTTTAAATAAACTTGAGCGTTTACAAAATATCTGCATTCGTTTTGTTTTTAACCTTAAAAAGTATGATCATGTTTCTAACTTTCGCAAGATTCTCAAGTGGCTCCCCATTCGTCTTCGCAGGAACTCTCGGATATTGTGTCTGCTATTTAACATCCCTCATAATCCTAGAACGCCATCCTATCTGCGGGAACGTTTTGCCTTCACCCGTCCTTCTACCCGAAGCAGCAAACTGTTTTATAAGTGTTTTAGAATATTGACTTTATCATATTTTTGATGACATAAGAGAAAACTGACTGTGAACGAACTGTGTGTGTAGTACTCACAGTACTATGCAGGCTCATGACTTTATAACCCTGTCAGTTTTGAGTATTTTTTATGTGGTCTACGCAAATGTCCTGCAGATCTAGTAGCGTAGTGTGACAGGTTGTTGAGCTCCCTAATATAGGGTTGAGCTGCACAATGACCGATGAATGCATGCCGTCTGTTGGGGCAGGTCAACTCAAAGCTGCAATTGCTCTTTCTTCAAAAGGCCCTTCCAATCAAGGCCCTTGTTAGACTCACATTAACATCTTAATAATAATTATAATGTTTGGACTTTAAAACAGTCGATGACCTCTGAGTTTGTTTCGGCATTTCTTCTCAAAGGTCAGTCAGCTAGGAAATACCAGCAATATCTAGTTTCAAAATATGAACCAAAAAAATGATGTGGAAAAGTGTCTTAAAAGATTTACTTACAGAAATAAACATCATTTTATTTCATCATTTCAGTGACTGCGAGTTACCACATATACCATTGTTGTTCTTGTGAGTAAACTGGAAAAAGCTGGAATAAGAGATACCCCTCTGAAATTGCTTAAAGACTATCTCTCGTCTAGAAAACAAAGGGTAAAGGTGGGTGAACTGACCAGTAGTGATGCTGAGGTCACATATGGCGTTCCCCAGGGCAGCGTACTGGGCCCTACACTATTCCTGGTATATTTAAATGATCTCTGCAACATGCATATCAATAATGCAAAAGTTTTTTCATACGCCGATGATACCGCTGTCGTTTTCTCTGGGAAATCCTGGCAAGACGTGAAACTCAAAGCAGAGATGGGCATGGCACAAGTAACTAATTGGCTAAATAATAACCTGCTCACTTTAAATACGTCAAAAACCAATTACATTTGCTTCAGTATTAACAAAAGTAGTCAACCAAGCGAGGATCTCAATCTAAGAATACACACATGCGGTGATACCAATAACAGATACTGTTATTGTTCATGCATAAAACAAGTAACTCAAATTAAATATCTAGGCGTGATAGTCGATCAGCGGTTATCCTGGTATCCACATCTAGAACAGGTCTCAAATAGGGTTAGGAGATTAAGTTGGATCTTTAAAACACTTCGACATGTTGTTCCAAATAATATTACGAGTAAACGAGACCCCCCAAGAAATGTTCTTAATGAGATCTACATGGCTTTGGTGCAGTCTGTCTTGTTATATTGCATCCCTATTTGGGGAGGTGCAGCGAAAACTAATTTTATAGACGTGGAGCGATCCCAACGAGCTCTGATAAAGATAATGTACTACAAAAGTAAAAGATATCCTACTGATATCTTATATAAAATGAGTAATCTGCTTTCCGTAAGAAAACTGTACATTATCCAAATAGTTTTAAAAAAGCATAAAACCCTGCAATATGATCCACACTTATTACGAAAAAGGAGGACCGACATTGTTGCACAAATTCCTAAAACCAAAACCATGTTTGCTTGTAGACAATTTAATAAACGGTCTGCTCAACTGTACAACAAAATAAACAGACATATTAACATATACTCAAAAAAAAGTTATGAATGTAAAAAAACAATAACCAGTTGGATAAAGACACTTACATATGATGAAACGGAGGCACTTTTAGAGCACATAAAGTAGCAGATACACTCACACATACACTCTCACTTACACTTTAACATACACTCCTTACACTCTAACATTCACTCTCATTCACTCTCGCATACACTCGCGCACACACCCCCATTCACTCTCACATACAATTACACATACAGACACACTACGCACTGGTATTCACACTCGAATCACACTCTCACTAACATACTTGTTTTTATTTGATATTTTAAGATATTTTAGGTAGGTACCTACGGAGTTGTTTTATAGATTAAGATTATGCTGTACTATGGAAGAGCGGAGTCTCCTAACACAGGCATTGTTTGCTTAAAAGGAGGCTCCAGACATGAAACCCTTTATATGTAAACTGAAGCATAAATAAAAAACATTTTTTTTTTTTTTTTTTGTTACTCTATTCACAGTACCAAATGTAATATCAGCTTTCTATATCCAGACTATATATATAGATAATATTATATAGTATGCATACATTACATATAATAAAAACATAGTATCGAAGTCAAAACGGTACATCTAAAACGTTTTGAAAAAAAAGTAACTTTTTTACGAGTCTGGTGCCGAAAATATAGATTTTAGAATTTTTATCCGTTTGTCTGTTTGTGTGGATGTATGATCCGGATTAGTGCAATAACGGTTGAACGGATTTGGATGAAATTAGGCACACAGATAGTTTTAACCTGATAGATAACACATAGGGTACTTTGAATCCCGGTACTTCGTTTCCTGTATTTTCCATCCACGCGGGCGAACCACAGTGTCTCACATAATATGTCCACACATAATCCCTTACTTAATGCGAACAAAACGTTTTAAGTTCTCATTACCAAATGTACCCCACGTTGCTCTAAATTTGAAACTTGATGGCAAGAGACTAGATGCTATTACGGAAACTGTATTTCTAGGAATTACTCTAGATTCGAAATTGCAATGGGGAGCCCACATTAGAGCTCTTTCAGGTAGATTAAGTTCAACTGCATATGCAGTAAGAAAAAATAGACAGTTGACTGATATAGTCACAGCTATTTCCACAGTATTATGTCTTATGGCGTTCTGCTATGGGGCAGCTGAGGTAGATGCAATTTTTATTTTACAAAAGATGACTGTCCTCCCATACCTATTAACACTGTGATTTGAAAACATTGTAAAAGCCAATTATTTTTAAAAGAGTAACCGTGGAGTTTCTTGCCGGCTCTTCTCCACAGGAAACGACCAATTGAAACCGTGCACCTAGCTTCTGACGTTTCAAAAAAACTAAACATTTTTATTTCACATAACCTACATGTTATGTGAAATAAAAATGTTTAGTTTTTTTTTTTTGAGTGAGTGTTGCCAGTGATGACCTATGGCACGGAAATGTGATCACTCACAATGGGCCTCATTAGAAGGCTGTAAGTCACCCAAAGGGCAATAGAGAGGGCTATGCTTGGAGTTTCCCTAAGTGATCGAATCAGAAATTAAGATATCTGTAAGAGAACGTAGGTACTAGGTAGCCGACATAGCTCGAAGAATTGCCAAACATAAGCGGCAATGGGCAGAGCACATTGCTCGCAGAGCAGATGGCCGATGAGGCCGAAAAGTAGTGGCAGTCGCGTACCGGAAGATTTAGCATTGGAAGGCCTTCACCAAGACATCGGTCCACCTTGTGGGCTCGATCACATGGTGGACCGATGCCTTAGTGAAGGCCGCAGAAATCCGCTGGATGCGAGAAGCATAGCAGCAGTCGAAGTGGCTGTGCTTGGGGGAGGCCTATGACTAGTAGTGGAAGTATTTCGGCTGAAATGATGATGATGATGACGCGGGTGAAGCCGCGGGCAAAAGCTAATCTCAAAATAAAAGCTATTGTAAAATATGGATGCTGTTCTGAAGATAGACAAACTAATAAAATGTACATATTTTATATTATTTGTATAGTCCTAATTATGTGGTACAGGCAATAATATCACTAGTTTTAGTTTTTGACTTAGTTAAATACTTACTAAAATATTCTTACAACAAGCAACATTTTATAAAAAAAAATAAAGAAGCTTTACGCGTCACAAAACTAGAGGATTTGAAAGGATAAGGTTGATGAAATCAAGGGATAATTAAAAAGTAAAATGGGCCTCGTTCACCATCTGCCAGTAAAGCGGCCCGATTGACGTTAATTGACAACTATAAGTAACGAGTATCTTCTGTCAACTTCACAAGCGAAAACAAAGCTTTGAGTAACAACTTACTGGTTAAGTGAATGACGTATCAAATCATACGTTACATTTGTTCAATATTATGTCAATATCATTCGTCAACGTTATTGCAGTTGTCATTTGTTGTCATGTAATTTTGTGTCCTGTTTGGAATATAATCCGCGTGAGGTTAATTTGTTACTTAGTACTTAAATTGTACTGATGTACCAGTTTTGGAGAGTAAGTATTAATTATATTGTTGATTTATTTATTTAGAATTGATTTAATTTCTATTAATTTCATTGATAATTTTGATGTCATTAAAATTTTATTTATTCTAATTTGATTCCATTTAGGTATTTTGTTCTGATTTATTTTGATTTTATCTTATTTAATTTTATTTCTGTTAATTTATTTTTGGCAATGCAAATTACCTGAAATGACTGGAATTTATTCATTTATTTTTTAATTTCTTCTTATCTACTTATTATCATAGATAAAGTAATAACAAGATTTGCCAGACAACCCAACCTCCTAGAGACGGTGGGACGTGCCGCTCTGCAGTGTTATACGGAATACCATGATAAACACGCCACTTAATACTGCTGAGCATGCTCGTCTGCTGGCTGTGGGAGAGTGGGAGTCAGGCTTGTGGCTTCAGGCACTCCCGTCATCTACCATAGCCACTATGATGGATGACTCATCATTTCGGCACGCTACGTGTCTACGCTTGGGCGCGCCTTGTGTTGCTCCGCATCGGTGTCACTGCGGTGTAATCGTCGACAGTCTCGGACACCATGGCCTGTCCTGCTGCAGGAGCGCAGGCCGCATAGCACGGCACGGCAGCATCAACGATATTATTCATCGAGCCCTTGTCACCGCCAGCGTACTGGCGGTATTAGAACCAAATGGATTGGTACGTGACGATGGGAAGAGCCGAGATGGCATGACGTTGTTGCCTTGGAAGGTGGGTAGGCCTCTGGTGTGGGACATACCTGTCCGCATACCTGTGTCGACACCCTTGCACCATCTTGTTTCAAGAAGGGCTGGCTGTGCTGGCACCGCTGCTGCAGCTGCTGAGATCCTCAAGCGGCGCAAATACTGTAACTTTATGGGTAACTGCAGTTTTGAACCGTTTGGGTTCGAATCACTCGGGTCATGGGGCCCGAGTGTGCGTCTCCTTTTTAAGGAAATTTCTCGCCGCCTGTTCGACACTTCACGTGACCAGAGGGCTGGCTCGTTCTTTGGCCAAAGAATTAGCATTGCCATTCAACGTGGCAGATGCAGCTGCTGCCAGTCTTCTGGGCACGTTTCCGAATGACAGCGATGCGGACGAGTACTTCGACGCTTAAGTGTCCTTTTGTCTTTCGTATATTTAGTTAGTAATTTTATTTAGTACCTAGTGTAAATAGTTAGTAGCGTTAATATTGTATATAATCTAGGTTATATTCGTTTTAAAGTTATTAAAGAAAGTTATATTGCTTCCAAAAAAAAAAAGTGCAAACTTTTCTTCACATGAGAGGGAAATTTTGGTATCTCTTGTACAGAAATACAAGTGCTAGAAAGCAGACAAAGCGATGCGTCAACATAGGAAAAAAAAAACAAATGTAACACGAACCTTCGGTTTTCGTTGCGTCGTAGAATGTTCTAATTCATCCAATTAATGATCAATGAAATCAAATAAATAAATTAATATAATAGTATATTCATTTATTTTAAGATAATCACTGGTATAAATATGCACAAAATTACAACAGACAACTTCCAAATATTTATAAGTCAAGTAAACACGCTAATTGGCAGACGACGTGGCAAGTAAGTTACAGGTCAAATAATCTTATGAGTAGAGCTACTCGAACGCCGTGCAGTTACGCCGGATTTAAACCGGCGATTAGCATTTTTTAAGATAGTTCAATAATTTAATTGAATTTGTAATTTTATTCTGTCCTATTGAAATGTAGACCTGGCATATTAGTTTTCGAAAAAGTAAGATAATATAGAAAATATTAGTCATTTATTCTTTCTGTACGTAGGTACTTACAGTACTGCTAGTAAAAAATAAATCTTATGTTATAAAAATACGGGATAAAAATATAGGGACATGAAAATAGGTACGATACAACACCTTCTAAGAACAATTTTTTATAAGAAAAATATAGAAGATTTTAACACCAAAACCAATTAAATGTTCGATAAACTTTTGTTACAAATACAAAAAAAAACTCTAAAATATGAACAATTATTTCAACATACCGAGACATCACTAATGATAAAAAAAAGATGGGCTATCTTTCTTTTCGGACCTTTACAAACCCACCCGTATTCCTTCCTGTTGCCTGTATTGCCAGGGGCCGCGGTGACCCTTTAGTACCTTCCCGCGACCCCGGCAGGCATCGGCCCTAGTGGACCCCTACCTAAGAGATGTCGTCAGCACATGCTGACGACATCTCTTTGAGGCGCGCGTGGAATACAACGCGCGGTCGACCCGGGCCTGGTCCTTACCGGACGGTGAGCTACCTATTGCTCTCCGTTTGCCAGCCTGCGCCTACGGTGGCCGGAAATCCGCCCAGGATTCCCGACGCCCAGGGCGTCTCCTGCGGCGGCTAGGGGCAAGAGGGCGCGAAACTTGCCTTTCCCTCAACCGTCCCGCCTCCTCCTTCGCGAGCATTACTGCTTCGCAGAAGGAGGTGACGGCTGCCCATGCCCTCTCGCTCCGTACCATGGCCTGAACCAGGGCCGGACGCGAGAGCTCTCTGCCGCCGATCGCCTCCACGAGGACACGGCGGTGCTCTGCCCAAGCCGGGCAGACCTCCACCGTATGCTCCACCGTGTCCTCCGGGTGATCCACACAGTGGTGACACCCGGGCGTTTCCTCCCGCCTTATCCGACACAGGAACCTCCCGAAGCTGCCGTGTCCGGTGAGGACCTGCGTCAGGCGGAAGGTGAGGACGCCGTGGCGCCTCTCTAGCCACACCTCAAAGAGGGGACTTATCGCCGCAATCGTGGCGTGCCCAGTGTGGGTGCCCTTGGAGCGGGTGCATACTTTTAAGTATCTGGGCAATACTGTGACGTCCGACCTGAAAAACGACGCTGATATGATTGAGCGAGAAAGGAGGGCCCTGTCGGTGAGCCTTGTATTAATGCTTAAAGTGATTTGTAAAAAATGTCGCAAATAAATCATCGTCAAGTGAGGGCGAATATGATTGCCGCAGTATGTATGAGTATGTATGTCTGTCTATTTCTTTGGCACGCTCTGTAGCCTAAACGGCATAATGGATTTCAACATAAGAGGCATCGTTAGATTCGTCTTAATTGTGGGAGTGACATAGCCTATATAATATTTATATATTGCATCTGCGAATACAAAAAGGGAGGAAAAGGTTTTTTTAATACAACAATATTGAGGGGCTTGTGGCTAAGTAATAACAACCGCACGGGTCAATCGATCAGGTTAAGCTACGCTTGCCGCGGTTGGTCCGTAGATGGGTGACTATCTTTACATACCAAGACCCCTCCGTGCCTCGGAAAGCACGTTAAGCAGTTGGTCTCGGCTGTCATTTGTGGATCTTTGACAGTCATTACGGGTCGTCAGAAGCCCGAAAGCCTGACAACCAGTCTTACCAAGGGGTATCTTATTACCCAGTAATTGAGTTGTGGAGGTGAGATAGGTTTTATTGGATTCTGACATTTTTATAATTTTATTGTATTTTTTTTAACCATCATCTGCCTGCCTTTTCCCAACTATGTTGGGGTCGGCTTCCAGTCTAACCGGATGCAGCTGAATACCAGTATTTTACATGGAGCGACTGCCTATTTGACCTCTACAACCCAGTTGCTGGGTAACACGATACCCCTTGGTAAGACTGGTTGTCAGAATTTCGGGCTTCTGACTACCAGTAACGACTGTCAAAGATCTACAAATGTATTTTTTTTAATGAAATGTTGAATATTTAAATTTAAATTATCACAATTTTATTTTGGGTTTTTATCTGTTTAGAATTGAAAATAGTTTATAATTTAAATGTATGAGTGTAAAATTATGTCTGAAATAAATAAATAAAATTATAGGTTATGAACAATTATACAAGGCTTTCAATCGATAAAACTGCTCAAAGCATATTGCGCTCCAGTTTGCTCCAAATACCATCACACAAAAATACCTACCTCCTTCAAAAAACCGCTCGCGCCTGCCTCAAATTCCTTCTTCCCGATGTTTCCGGATCGCGGGTGTTTCGCACTGGTTGTCATGGCAACGACACGTTTGCCACGCCCCCTCGTTATGGATAGTGATGCGCTGACATCGATCTTTAAGATATCGATGGTAAATATTTTGCAATATAACTGTGTCGGCATAAGATTTTGTTTAGTGAGCGATATTGTTTGTGTATTGTTTTATTGAGGTAGATCTTTTTTTAGTGTATCAATTACTTGGTTCCTCATCATAGTTTGTTATAAGAATTTATTAGTTTAATGTACAAAATAATAATTAATTTCATACAAAACATGTTTAAAATGACTATTAAATGATAAATATATTTTTTTTATAAGATGACATAAATTAAAATCGGTTAAGTTCTCTAAGTTTAAAGCTTAAAAAAAATTAAGACTATAGTTTCACCTAACTTTTAAACTTGTATTCTTTATTTGAATAAACCCTAAGTACTCAGGTATTAACATAATTATTTATGACAACCTCATAGACGCGACAAAGAAAATAATAGTCAACAACTGTTATATATCATCAAGGTTTCCTCAACACGACATAATCATCATGACCAAATTGTGTCTTTTAGTTTTTATGACTTTGCATGCCGTTAGGTAGAATGTCGCGGAAACTGTTAGTGATGTACTATTTTATACCTGTACCTAAATATTTGGCTAATAAATTAACCTCAATCTGAATCTACCAAAATCCTGCACACTTCACCCTCACCTTTCGCCTACCAAATAACAACGTGCAATCCATTACATGATTAGATATAAAAAGGGGTTTATTACAAAGTACTTTATGGCTCATAACGTGCCAAGGAATGTGAGGTGTCGTGACGGATCGGAACAGCTCGGGACGGGGCAAAATGGGGACGAATACCGGAAGAAGACGCCGTAAGAATATCATATAGTAAGTGAAAGGTGTGATGCATTATTTCCTGTATTTCATAATCTCTATAGTAATTGTTATATTTTTTTATTTGGTCAGTTAACGATATAAGTTGTTGACTGACCATATTATCTTGTTATCTTACCTCATGATTTTATACTATGTAATGATGTAAGTAAAAATAATATCCTCTATCTTTTGCTGATTCTACCAGGAGTATAAATCAAGGTCATCAAATACTTATTGTTTTTGTTGTCTAATATAAAGACGATATCGTTTAACACTTATCTGAACATTTAGAGGTCGCAGTTTCCTAACCGACTACTTTGAGAAAAACACTCAGAGGTCACATGTCTCTTTTAAAGTCCAGACATTCTCTTGGTCTAACTATATGAGGAATATTCTGATTAGTGTGTGAGATATACTTTTGAAGAAAGTACCATACATCTTTGATTGAGTGGACCTGTTCAGTCAGTACACGCATTTCTCAGAAATCGTGCAGCTCAACTCAGAACTTATAGTAGTATTACATAAATCGCAAAGTGTACTCGTTCCATTCGTTAAAATGCCTCCAGAGCTTCTTGCCCTTGAATACCAAAATCTCCCTTGCTCAAACTCTCATACAGCCCATCATAGTTTACGCTGATGCCTGTTATTTGGATGCCACTGAGGAGCTTTTAAATAAACTTGAGCGTTTACAAAATATCTGCATTCGTTTTGTTTTTAACCTTAAAAAGTATGATCATGTTTCTAACTTTCGCAAGATTCTCAAGTGGCTCCCCATTCGTCTTCGCAGGAACTCTCGGATATTGTGTCTGCTATTTAACATCCCTCATAATCCTAGAACGCCATCCTATCTGCGGGAACGTTTTGCCTTCACCCGTCCTTCTGATGCATCTTGCAGGTCCCATCTTAGAAATCTCCTTAAATCCCCCACTGTACCGACTTCTACTCCTACTCCTTCACTGTGCACACAGTTCGGCTGTGGAATTCACTTCCACCTGACATTAGGGACTGCCAAACTGTTGCTGTTTTTAAAAGAAGAGTGAAAGAACACTATCTTTCCACTTTGCCATAGTTGCATATTATGTATTTATTATTTTATACTATTAATTATAAGTATATAAGTACTTTAGTGATATTTATTTTAGAGGTATGAATTTATGTAAGTATATTCTCTTATTGTATATTTAAATTAGTGAATAGTTTTTGTTTTTGTTTTTATGTATTTTGTTTGCTCTTTTACTCTTACACACGGTGTCTACATCTCTTTGTCAACTGTCCTATCGCAGGTAGGCTGGAAGAGATTTCTTTAGAAATAAACATCACCATTGTACGTATTTTTCTGTTCCTTTCTTCTTGTCTGTTTATATGTGTGTACATAAACTGTTAAATAAATAAATAAATAAATTAGATTAGTTTTAATTCAGAATTTGCAGAATATAATTAAAATTGTGAAATCGTAACATCGCTACTGACTACACAACTCTACTCAAATGTCGTTTGCAACTAACGATGAACGACGGGTTAACATTTGAGCCTATGAATACCTATGAGTTTAAATTGAAATGCGGTATTCGCTCGCAGCGGCACTACGTACGTATGTAAATGAGCCTTAATAATCGCTCATAGTCGATGTAGTAGTATGTGTTTTGAAAACTATTGTGTGGAAGAAGTAATTATATGGTAGTTAAAAGAGCAGGAAGTAGTATTTTATGACTTATTTTGTTATTATTGGAGTGGAGTAAACAAGTTTTTTTTCATTCATTCCGAGTACAGTCGTGTTTGTTGGGTACAAGAAGTGACATATTTTACAATTATTATTCTATTCAAGGTTATTTTAGTGTTCTTAATTATCGTTATTAAACCAATCTACAAAACAACTTTACAGCTATGCAAATGTTTTATTTTTCTCATCACCCACAAGCATCCTACAACCCAAAAAGTACATCCTAACATCTCCACTAACACGCACCACTTATAAAATCAACAGACACCTCCAATTTTTCTCCAATTTATGAAATATTCCATCGCATTATCGGTTTCGATAATCCGGTCACGTCCCTACGCGTCAGTGGCATTCCTCGCATAGTGAAGTGCGGCGCTCGATATTTGCCGCTCGCATATTAAGATGGCATTCTTCGCAGTGTTGGGAGACAATGCTCGGCTATATGAGATATCGATCCATGATGTGCTTTTCAGTTAAATGGAAGGATAATGGGGTTTATTGAATGTAGTGTTGGGGTAATGGGATGGTAGCTGTGTCTTTGTGGGGCTATTTGCGATTGCAAGGATAAAGGATCGCCTTATTAGTCTAAAAGTTTTTTTAGGATACCTAACCTATTTATAATTTGATTAGAAATAATTACGTAATGTCCATAAAAAATAGTACGATGAATGTTATGAAGGTATTCAATGGTTTTTTATTTATTTTTGTGTTTGCCAAACTACATTATTATTAATTATTGAAAACTCCTCATAGTTAGCAAATTAATGTAGGAAAAACTTCAAAGTAATTTAATAACTAACGATTCCGTGAATTTAATTAGATTTCTTCAAACAAATATGGAAATCAGGACTTTACGAAACAGCCTTAAACTAAGTACCTTATTAGGAAAAAGTATGTTACGTGTCGTTTACTTGTAGATTTTCATAAACAGGAACTTACCTATAAAAAAAGAAAAATAAATTAGTTATAGATCGAACATTCGGACAAATTATTTATGTTGGGCTAAACAGCTAGCGCAATGTGTTAGATTGGTCGATTATGTAGGTACTTATTGAAAGCAGTGACGTGAAATGACGTCATTTTATAAAATTCCCCAAAAAGAGTTTGGCTCTGGTGTATAGACCTCGCTTTTTTGCAATATGTTTTTTGGGATTCAATACTCAATACTCAATATATTTATTGCTTCCACATGTGAACTTAGGTGGTAGGTTTTACAAAATATGATCATTGTGGACCCTGTCGGGCACAGCAAAATTAGGGAGAGGAAGAGGGCTTGACTACTTAGTTGTTTATTCGCAACGAATGTAATTTTATTAATATTTTATAAAGAGTCTTTTATATTTTATGAACGTGAGAACGTAAGAGGCTTGATAAACTGTAGATTTGTAGATCATTTTCTATTTTACCTGATAATTGTTGACAGGCCTACCCAGTCCTCCCATACCTATTAACACTGTAATTTGAAAACATTGTAAACGCTAATTATTTTTAAAAGAGTATCCGCGCTTCTTGTCGGCTCATCTCCATAGGAAATGCCCAATTAGAACCGTGCACGTTCTGACGTTTCATAAGTGCGTATGTAGGTTTATGTCAATAAAATATTTTGATTCAACTTTTGTATACTACTGAGAATTTTGCTACTTTATTAATTATCACTTTGCCTGATCGGAGCCAGGATTTCATACCTATTCGACAACCTGGTTACGCACGTCTAACGTACGTTCATTCTAACATTCTAGCTTTCTCATTAATTTGTGACTTATTTTAAATTTAGCAAAAAGTATCGACATCTTCATGTTACAACACTACAGCATGAATTGAGACAAACGAATAGCACACCGCACTGGGCAGACAAGATGCGGTGGCTTAATGACAGCAGTCAGTCATCCCGAATACCGTCTCCGTCTTGAGATGTAGTACATGGGTCAGATTGGAAGGCAGAAGGCCCAATATCAGCACTGGACAAATTACCGACCTATGATTGTATTTGGCACCTACCTAGTTTAGTTAAAAATAGGAAACAGGAATTTAAAATGTTAAGAACACACACACAACACATTTGGAGCTTGGCTCAGCCTTCCTCATCTGCGCTATTAGTCGGTTCAAATCCTACGTGGTACAATTACTTGTAAGGCATACAGAAGTTGTCCCGATTCCGACTTTATTCTAAACGCGCAATTTTTGTCTGTATAATGTCATAACTGGCGAAATGTGGGGGGTGTAGTACAGGTACACCTCTGCCCAACCCTTCGGGGAAACAAGGTGTGATGTTATGTAATGTTTTTATTTCCTAAATTGTTTTGAAGATTGATATCTACTACATGATCGTAGTGAGTGAAATTTCCAGGTAAATAAGCATAGACAGATAATGGTATTATATTCTCTGCATTTTCCCGACGCGTGTCATAGGAACTGTCTCGGTAGGAATGTGAACCACGCGAGCCGCTGGTAAAGGAACCTGTATTATTTCAATTGGAAATACAGTACAACCCGTTTTCAAAGGGGTAACCAAAAACGCGTCTTAAGCGAGAAAGCGTATTATGCGGAATAGGGAAAATAAAACGTTTGCTGTACTAATTTTGTTAGAAATATATTATAATGATAAATGTATGTATTTTTAAGTTATCGTTATTTCGGAAACCTGCTTTCTTGAAGCAATTTGTATGGTGTCAGGCTTATTGCTTCCCATGCTGCTGCAATGTCGGAGGATCGCGTCATGTACATTCAATGGTCATTTGCTACCAGGGTCTTCCATTTCTTTAAGATAGCGATGTATCAGTCATACAGATGACTTACTCAACGGGGTGACGAATCATATTAAGCGTGATAAACATGTATGAAAAAATCCCTCAAGTTGCAGGACTGACGTAAAATAGCATATTATGTGGGAAATCGTATTAAGCGTGATCGTATTAAGTGGGTTTTACTGTAGTTTTAAAATTAACAGGTTTGTTAATTTTATTCTTTGTTTCTATCTCATTGAAGAAAAGGTGGTCGATGTTAATATTTATAGCTTGGGTTTTTTTATTGAACTTTTATATAAGTATAAGAGGTTTCACTGACCATTTTCCGGTATCTTTAGCATCACAGTAGATGTTTCAATAATAAACACATGACATACAAGTGCAGAAAATGATGGTCTTTCTTTTTGAGATAGACAGTATAATTAGTTATGTTCTAAATAATTGGGAATTTCTCAGTAGCACCTCGAAGTCTGGATTTGTGCCCGGATGATGGCAATAGGCTCGCCCCCTATTACTTGGGAGTGAAACTTAAACATAAATGGCTAAACATGGGTGCACTATTGCTACAACTGTACCTAGCCCAAAACAGCCGTGATGTTATGGTACGTAAATATTAGCACATATTTTATACCACAGCTATATAATAGGTACTGTCTTTAACGTATAGGTGAATACATTAAACACAGTCTATAACCGTTTCCGCAGTAAGTTCCAGTGAACAGAACAGAACCAAAATATTAATCACTTTCTCGCTTTTGCGCTTGATTTCTAAAACAGTGAAGGGTGAACAATATTACTAAAACATGTGTACAGCAGGCAACGACAACCAATCTTTGCTTAAACTTGGTCAAATAGCCAGTCGGCGACTTTGGTGATCACTCCCGCTATTTACAACTTTAACTTTCACAGAATTATGTTATCTTTTACAAACAATTGTTTGGTTCTAGTTACTGTTTTTAAGGATTATAGGTGTTAAGAAGTTTTAGTTGCAAAGAAATGTTGTCTTTGAAGATCATTCGTTGTTGCTAGGCAGTCGGTCGGTCTGTGTCTATACATATAGGAATTTAAAACACATCAATTGGTAGGACTGCGTCGTCAGTCTAGTGGTCACAAGCGCTATTACTAGGCATGAGGTCTTGAATTCGATTCCCAGGTCGGGCAGAGAGTTATTGGCATTTTGTCACAAGACATTCTCGGTAGCAGCACGGAGTCTGGATTTGTGCCCGGTTGATGATAACAGGCTCGCCCCATATTACATGGGACTTAAACATAACTGGTGAATGTGTGTGTTAGGCCCTGTGCCTAACACTTCGGGGAAAATAGGCGTAATGTTATGTATGTTAGTTCGTAGGTAAGGTTTGGAGCAATATTGCATGGTACGAGAATCATTGATGTGAGATTCGAGAAGTAATTAATTTCTTATATATTAACAAAAATAGAAAGTACGATAGGCATGCCAGGATGGGTGCTGTTATTTGGATATCTTGTTTCAAGTATACCCAGACTTTTAAACTGATGAAGAGCTAACATAAACAGCATAGTAAACTAGAAAATAATGGACTGTGAAGTGTTAGATACTGTGATACACTAAATATTGGCAATAACAAGTTCATTCTCACGGTTAATACTCCAATAGCAAGAATTACTAATCAGTAATTACCTCATTAACCAAGCCAAATTAATAACAAAAAAGTTTCATTGAAATAATCCCTAAACACATTCTTAGTAACATGTTTTGTTTCCGTAAGCCTTAAGCGTTTATGGCGATGGTAAGTGCCGAACACTGACGGAAACAATCGAAGTGGGACTCATTAGGGGATGCGCAAAGGCATAAAACCATTTCCAAAACAAAAATCAATCTCAGTTACCCGGTGGTCGAAAACGGGGACTGAGGGACGATTTTGAAGGAAAAAAGATTTTTACTTTCTAGTTTTTACTTTATTTTAGTTTTTATTTGATTTCCGAGTGTGACAGATATGCAGATATTTAGTGTTCTGTGTTTTTTGGTGAAAATGAAGAAATCTCAATTTTATTATTATGAGGACGTGGTGTTTCAGTTGGTAAGTAGATTATATGTTTTTATATAAATTAATAATCAAATTATACCAACATATTGTTGTAAATAGTTGTGGAATATACCTAGTTACATGCTTCTAGTGTTTCTGAAATTGACAAATAACTTTTTTAGTGTTCGTATCTCAAAAGAAAAAAACTGAGCTCTCATCACTCGTGTGTCTGTCAGTCCGTCAAATTAATCAGCGCTTGACGTAAATTGACGTAATTTTAGTGGGCAAGTTTTCAATCACGTCTAAACTTATAATATAAGTTAAAGGCTCCTACATACTGGCGCGACTTGTCGCGCGACGCGACGCGACACAAAGACACCGCGTGTAGCGCTACAAGCGCGCGGTGCCTTTGTGTCACGACGCGTCGCGCGACATGTCGCGCCAGTATGTAGGAGCCTTTAGACGTGATTGAAAACTTGATCAGCGCCTGTCACTACTCCATATTATGGAGTAGTGACAGGCGCTGATTAATTTGACAGGACAAAACTAAAATGTATCTTCTGTCCTTTTCTTAATGAAATAGAAAGAAAAAGATGCACTGAACTTAAATTTAGTTTAGTTTGTGAACAAGGGAATTGTCACCAGTATCTGTGTATTAAGTAAGAAGTCCACGAAGTTAAAATAATATGGTGAATCTCTCAATATTGTGCGTACAAACTAACATTGGTGGTTGAAATGTATGAGAGAACATGTTTTTCAGTTACAATGTTATGTTTGTTCTTGGGAACATGATGACATATTCATTGTACGAAGCCCACACCACGCGAGTTCAACTCGTACTAGTCCGGTTTTATTTTCTCAAATAATAAACGAATGTTTTTTTTTAAATAATTAATTAACACGATCCATATCGTAAGATAGATGGACTGCTTATATTGGCAAAACTGCATTTTTTTGTGTTTAAATTCGAAGTTTGTAACACAAATAAACCCCTGGGAAAAGCGTTGGAAAAAACTTGCAGTAGCAATTTCGTTATATTTAGATGTCACTGCTTGCGGTAGCGTCGGGGGTCGGGTGGTCTCTTTCCCTCAATTATGGCGAGGTAATGGCTGACCTTTAACTTATGCTCGTGAACGGGCGATACTTGTGGTGACTTGTCATCTCGCTCACCATGGTGTTGTATTTTACTTAGATGGCATCATTTGTGGCCTCAAGTTACAGCTATCGCTTTATGTAAGCGGGCACGCACTTTATGTTTGTGGCCTCAAGTTACAGCTATCGCTTTATGTAAGCGGGCACGCACTTTATGTTTGTGGCCTCAAGTTACAGCTATCGCTTTATGTAAGCGGGCACGCACTTTATGTTTGGAGGCTTTTATATATCGACGCCCCCAAGCAATAAGTCGGTAATAGGAAAACTCAAATTTTACAGGAGAAATGTTTTTCTGTTTTTGTTGAATATCTTTTTAACTAGTCGGACTATTGAGGACATCAATACATCAAACGAAAGTATTATTTTTGTGTAATTCAATTACGATGTCAATATTAAACTGAGTGTGTGAAAAATCTTGCAAATTAAGGAAATACATATTACAAAAATATGATAGGTAAATTGTTTAATTAATATACACTTACGCCATTATTGCAGGAAATTTATTAAAAATGTTGATACGTAACATTACGATATGGACTTTTCCAACGTTATTTCATATCTTGAAAACGATACGTAATTTGTTATTACGGGGTTATTGTGGTTATTTTAGATTGACACTGTAACAGTATCGTTATAAAACGTTATTGTTTTTATCGAAAACAGGACTAGACGTGTTCAAATTTGATACGTATTGCAATTTTACACATATTTATTAATAAATTATGTACTTTAAAAAGCTTGTTAGTTCGCATTACGGTTTGAGCTTACTCAAAATAATTCGACAAAAACGACGTGCTAGCGGTTACAAGATCTGCCCGAAATTAGTTATTTACGCCAATAACTCGGTAATAGCAACTTACCAAAATTAAATTCGCAAAATATTTTTGTATTGATACGTAAAGATACTTTTCTCGTCACAATTTAGTTTTAGAATTTCCCTACAATAAAGGTGTTTTTCATGATTTCTTGGTAAATATCACTACGAAAAATGTGAAATAAATCACTTAGATGTATCCAAACCCATAGGTGTCGAATTTGACATAACAATAATAAGTCCATAATAGCACATTACCGACTTATTGCTTGGGGGCATCGATATGTAGGTATTACCTAAGTTTTGTTTATGTTTTTATTTTGTTTATTTCTGCCTGAGTATAGTTTTCAATGTTTTTTAGTTAGTACGACAGCGTGTGCTAGCAAACTTATGGAAAATAATTTAATTTTATGTTTTGTGTTGTGTTGTGTTGTGTTGTGTAATGTAAATTATTTTGCATACTATTGTATAGAATCCAGTTTTTTAACTAAACAGACAGCTGTGATGCTGGGGAGTTTGTTCCACCACTTCTTCTTACCAGCTAAAGTACTAGGAAGTGGTGAGGGGCGGGCGTTTTGGGGGACTGTCTTATGTACTTTTGACGTTCGAAAAGTGCTGAAACTCACTCAGCCTAGTTTGAATGAATGACTTGTGATTTTTTAGTAGTTCATTTTGACCTAGGTCCATAGGTATATTATATATATAGTTAACCTACCACACAAAACATGCAACAAGTTAGCTGATTAAAGTCACGTGTACACTGTAACATTTGATGGTTCTTAGAGAACACGTAACGAGTTTAAAACCTTATAAACGTACTCGTATTACATAAACTATTCTTATGTATGTTACCTTACCAGCCTTAGGTTGGCGGGAAAACAAGTGCCTTATAAAATGAAAACTTTTAAATAATTGTATTTTTATAAAACAAAAATAAATAGTTTATTTATGCCTTATGATAATTAAATATTTGTCTACTCTGCATAAACTTTTTTATCTACAACAAACCATTAATATTTTTTGGTTTCTTGCCAACAGGAGTTAAACTTACAAACCATTCGTCGGGACCTGATCAAACTCCTAGAAGAATACAAGTTCCACGACTGCTTTGCATGCAACCGTCTCAAATGTCGGTGCTCAAGGAAGTCCTCCCTTCGCAGCAGCACCGTATCCATGGCTAGCAGTGACAGCGCCTTCCCTAACGAAAGCGACCGATCATCCAATTACATCTACTACAAAGCCGCTCCACCAGCAGACACCCTACCAACACCGCGATGGCCCGAGAACACAATCAGCAATGGACACACAAAACCTACAGCTGCGAAAGTCTCGCCAATCTCTGTAAACATCTGGATAAGGGCGTCTATACCTTACATAACCCAATCAGCTTCGAGGGTTAGTTTCCCCGTACCGAGAAAAGTGCTGGATCACGTCAATTATTCATGGCCCCCTTTCCCGAAGTCAATATGGAGTGACGAAAGACTCAAAGAGACGACCGCGAGGGAGCGGATCCTCTGCTGCGAGCCAGAAAGGGACGGCAATAGTTCTGTCGAGGCCTTTTTCAAGTACTTTAGCGGGAATCGAGCAATTCCTAAGACCATGTTCGCAAGTTGATGGTTAATGTTAAAAATGGATTACGGAGTACATTGCGTTGTTTTTTATAAAGTGATTGACAAGAGTGGCCTTGTAATACGTAATGTATTATTCAAGTGTTGTAAATTACTGTTTCGAGGTGGTATTATGTTGAATGGTGATGGGAAAAACTAACTTGACCATGTTGTTTTAAAAGTATATCTACGTGTATATTTTTATAAGTGTAGCAACTTATTTATACTAACCTAAAAAACTATAGGCTACAAAAACTTTGTTTTTTTGTAGCCTATAGTTTTTTAGTGTTAAAAAAGTTTTACTTTAAATAATTAAATAAAAATAAAATGTGCAATAAAAAAAGTTTTGTTCAATTTTATTAGAACGAGATAGCTATAAAATAATCGATTTGTATCGTGTTGTAATAACTTTCTTCAAGTGTACCCTACAGTAATATATGATGTATATTACAATAATGATGTATTACAATGTATACAACTAGCTACATAATACAATAGAGTGATTTTATTTGTGTGTGTGTGAGCTAGCCTTAAGTTAGATCAGACTTGATAGTTCCGGAAGGAGAAAAGGATCCAATCCACAAAAGTACTAAAATTGAGTTAAGTATACCAAGGTTTTACGGTGTCTTTGGTATACTTAACTCAATTTTGGTAGGTATTTTTGTGGATTGGATCTTTTTCATTACCAATTAATATAGATACAGATATATCTGATTTTAAACTTATTTTTAATAACTGACAAAACATCGAACACATATAAAAAATAACGAAATCTTATTTACTATGAGTACCTATTTAGGTCAAATACAAAAAGTACAGCATTAAAACTTACCGCTGTGGTAAGAACAAAACAAACAAAAACTAAAAGAAAGCATTATCATTTTATCTAACTCCTTTTGTAAGTAAAACAATGCATTGTTAATATCACAGCCATACCTAATTTTCCGCCGGGGTCGCGGGAAGTTTAGGAAGGGCCGCGGCTGCCCGCGGCTTAGGTAGTACAGTCTGGCTGTACAGACAAAAAGACGGACATGGCGAAACAATAGGGTTCCTTGTTGACTATGGGATCCTAAAACTAGGGAAAGAATCTTAGGGCATCAAAACATTAGTCCACATCGCTGTCAACAGGAAAAGAGCCCAAAAGACTGGCAGCATTTCCACGTTGTATGGCAATGCTGATTCTGTGGCAAAAATAGGCCAGTCCTCTGGTCACGTGAAGATTCGACCAACCCATTGGCGATGTTTCAAAAAACCAAGTGGGCATTCGGCCCTAGTGTTTCAATCCCAAACGGCTCGAACGTATTACAACTCCCAATAAGGTTTGAATAATTTCGCCTTCGATTTAGGTTTTCCGTTTAATAATAAAATACAATAGATTTAAGTAGTATCTCTAAGCTCTTTTTAAATTGTACGAGTGCCCAGAAATTATGACTATAAAGATTTATCAAAGATTTATGTTTTCTTTCATTTACGAAGGTACCCGTACGTTCCCAATCCGTAACCAGTTGATACACCGACACGCATTATATCTACATAATATAACATCACGCCGGTATTCCCGAAGGATCAGGCAGAGGTGTACGTGTACCTATATTATACCCACAGTTCGCCAATTATGTTGAAGTTCCATGTAACAGGAATAATCTAGTACCTTTAACTTGTGAAGCCGCGGCGCGTATCCTATTCGGAGCCAAACAATGGAAAATCAATTGTGTCTCATTAGCTGTCCTTAACCGATTAAATGAATAAATGAATTAATTTGATGATTGGGATCATCAAATTAATTCATTTATTCAATGATTTCTAATTTAGAATGTCAAATTAATGTCATCACCTGAACTAGATGAATGATAAGAGAAATTTTGAACACAAGGTACTATGAAAAAAAACTGGAGAATAACCTTTTAAATCGCGCTGCAATCATTTGCAGATCAATATCGACGGTAGGTCAACAAAGTAGTAGTCGACCTACCATCGATATTTTTTATAATCATCATCAATGAAGGATACACCACAAAAACGAGAATTTCATCCACAATAGACTAATATTTTTACTAAATATTAAAAAACCGTGGGTATTTTGCAAACTAATTAAATATTTTCGTCACAAAATCTGTAGGTGATCATTTTAGACAAAGCTTGCGATCGCGCGGCCGCCTCCTAACCGACACGACATTTTATACTAATTACTTATTGTAATTACTTCATTTACTTATTACAATCATAGTTAACTAATAGTGCTTTTTGAAGTGAGGTTATTCGAGTTATATTTTTGAGACGAGTAAGTAATTTATGTTCTATAGTGATATGGGTTGCTGGGGGTAACAACCCTGTAACTGTTGTGGGGGTCAGATAGGCATAGGTCGCTCCATGTAAAATACGGGCATTGAGCTGCATCCGGTAAGACTGGAAGCCAATCGCCCAGTTGGGCAAAGGCAGGCAGATTGACTGTAGTGACACAGGGCTTCTTGCTATTGTTCCTAACTACATAGTTATGAAGACGGTAAATATATAAGCTATTATGATGTCCAAGTAATTATTGATCGACAGTCCTATAAGGTATGCAAATATAATGTAATGAGACACGTTCTTTTAATATTTCAATGCGGATAAACACGTAACTGTCTGTTATTTACATAGTTGCTATCTATCAGCTGTAGTTAAATCGTGTAGGTACCTATAGTTCTATGCGTTTTTTGATGCTATAAGTGCCTTTGGGAATGCCCAAGGGGGATATAGGTGTAGTGACCTTATTGATGATGTTCTTCAGAAAGGTCAGGTGCGTAGTACTCGCACCCGGCGTGCGTGTATGACCAGATGTGTCAACGTAAACGAAGCAAAAGAAGCTTGTAAGGATCGTAGCAGGTGGCGTTCTGTAGTTTCTGCCTACCCCCGTGGGAAGCAGGCTTTAGTACCTATGTGAATAAAAGTAATAAGAAAGTTCAATCATAGTGATGTGTAAGTGATAATTGAATAAAAAAATATATTTTCAAAGGATTTTATAAAAGATTAGACTGATTAGATTTAGATCTTACCTTGTGATTAATAGATTGAATTGTAATCATATTATTTGGTTGAAATAACAACCCTCAATCTTATTAAATTCAGTTCAAATAGTGAATTTTAAATCAACTCCAGTAATAATGAAATTATAGTTACAGAATAAAAATAAATAAAGTTAAGAATTAAAGGTGGTCCACATACGAGAAACGTGTTTGTTTTCCTAAAGTATTTTTTTAAATATGTAGTGTAAATATTGTACGGTGGTACGGAACCCTTCGTGTGCGAGTCCAACTCGCACTTTACGACATACAGGGTAGGTAGTCCTATAAGCCTTAGCAAGTACATCGGCAGTATTCTACAACAATACCATTCCTTTCGTCAGAATCCATAAACTTAATGTCGAAATCTTTCCAATTGTTACTTTCTAGAACATTACAATGAGGTCATAGCTTTGGCAAAGTTATAAACAAAATTTATGTAGCGCCCTTTAATTTCTCAAAATAGCTTGGTACATGATTCTCAACTTTACTGCTTGGGAATAACGGTTGTAAGTGCTAGAAAAAAATCATCAACTTTTATGACCGTACCTGAAATATTTTTCTGAACGGTTACAATAGATCTTAGCGATAATGTTTATTGTCAAACTTTCATTTTGTTTATTTGCGTACAAATTGAACTATTTTTCGTTTGAAACAAAGATTTTTTATTGTAGATCGTTTACTGTTTTATATTGTAGATCTTGGTAGTCGCGGAAAAGAAAAATAAACCTTAGATGGCCAGTACTAAGTGGCCCATCGTCATACTGTAGTTATTTATTTACGTAGTGTTGTCTCAAATTAAAGTGTTCGGAAAACAGTTACAACTAATTATTGATTGTTATTTTTAGTAGGTATTGTAATTATGTTAGCTACTTTGATCTTGACATACCTACTTGATATCGCCTTGGTCCCGTAGTTGCGCGTCTCAAACAGTTTTCACTTGGGATCGATTGACGGGTAAATACATAGAAAGTGCTATTGGGTTCTTTTGAACTTTTGTAGGCACTTAAGTGCGATAAATTCGCACTTGAAATCGTAAAATCTTACCCGGACGCTTTTAAAATCCCGGTCGCGCCCTTGACATCTTCAAAATTAGGACATCCCTGTGAAATGTCCTGTCTTACACCATAGTAGCTTGTAGATACAAAATAATGTTATGAATCAAAATAAAGTATGGAATCATCCATGACATAACATGACTGTAGTTCCGTAACGGGTAGGCAGAGGCGTACTAAACCATACATAGTTTTAATAATACTGAAAACATAATATGTTGTGCCTATAATTGTAATTTAAGTATTTTTCAACACCACTACCTACTCTCAGAATGGTGAAGAAAACATCGTGGGGACACCGGCATGTCCAAGAACAAACATTTTAAGACATGTAACACCAACCCGCACTGGGCGCGCGTGGTGGGTTACTTCCCATTCACTGTCACAGAGAGGAAGCCTGTGTCCCAGTAGTGGGAACATTATAGGCTGGTTGTGCCTGCCATCAGTGTAATGTTATTAAGTAATTAAAATAAAACAATTAATTATTAGATGCCTATGTCCATGATGATACTATTATGTCCATGATGATACGTGTTCGGGTTTGTGGAAACTGTGGTGGACCACAGTTTCCACAAACCCGAACACGTATCTTCTGATAAGACAACTTATTTCAACATTTTCCAGCACATGCATGATGAGCCACTTCTCCCTCCTGCCGAACGACAGCAGCTGCCACTTGCTGCTGGAGCCGCCCTCACCAGCATACACCACCGTCACCATCAGAAGAGCCTTCATCGTGTGGCTGCAGTGTGGTCAGCAGAACGAGTTCCGAAACGTCTGCAACTACTTCCATCACCTCGAGTCTATGGTGAGTTCAACCATATTAATTCCTATGATAAATTACCAAGAAACCATATTTAGTGAATGAAGGGACAAGCTTGACTCCAACTGGTAGGACAGCCCCACATTGGCAGAGAGCATTAGTGTGTGACAAGTGGAAGGGCTATGCCCTGCAGTGGGACAGTACAGGCTAGCGTGATAGACAGACACAGCTAAAACAGCACTGTGTAAATGACGCAGTCAAACATAAGGTGATCCGTGGAGGGGGTCACGACTTCTAGTGTTGAGGAGAAGCACGAGGGGAGTAGAGATGTTTACAAGTAGGAGTACATTGTGAACGTGTCTGCGGGAGTAGTACAGCTATAACAATAATATTAGCCCGTATTATCCCACGGCAGGGCCAAGGCTCCCTTTCCTTTTTCCAATCAATATGGACCAATCCCGCCTATGAGCATCAAGTTCGTCCCACCATCTACGCCTGGGTCTTCCGCAATACCGTTGGATGCATGACATCCGTCATGCGGAAAACGTGTTCGGTCCAGTCCCCCTTGAGCTTGGCTGCTTTTTGGGAGCCGTCAGCGATTTGTATCTTACGGCGCAGTATCGTGTTCCATATCCGGTCGGTAAGGCGAACTCCAAAGATACTGCGCTCTATCACTCGCTGGCATACTTCGAGCTTGGTTCTCTTTTGAACTGTCAAATACCAGGTTTGAGCACCGTATGTTAGGATAGGGTGTCATGTCCATTAATTTGCGTTTATGGCAATTGGAAGATCTCCTTTCATAAGGGTTTTCATCGACCTACAATAGTACAGCTATAATCTATATAATAAAAACCGGCCAAGTGTGTGTCGGACCACACACAATAAAGGGTTCCGTTGTTGGGATGAATTTATCCCAAGAACAAACTTAATATTGTAGTTGAAAAACATGTTCTTCCATATATTTGGAAAATGTAGGTTGGTCGACTATTACTTATTTCTGTGATAGTTTTCTTTCTAACTTCGTTATAATATAATGTATGTGAAAAACAACCACTTAGCTTGCGACGGACACCCGCACACAATTGACTCTAGCATAAATTAGAACTTTAAAGCTTAATATTTCGCAAACGGATTCCTGTATTGAAAAATGGTGTTCATACCCTCCCATTATTTTTAAACGACTTTTCCAACGATACCCCACAAAACGGAATAGACGAGAAAAAAAACATCCCCACTTTACGTGTAGGAGTGATGTTCAAAAAAAATATTTTACCAGTTTGTCGGCGTGATTATTATGTATAGCATAATGTCATGATTTATTAAAAAAAAATATATGTATGATTGTTGTGTGTGCCAGGAGGTAACACAGTGTCGGATGGCCGAATGTCATGATTTCCAAATATTAATAAGATTTGTAGTGATTATAAATACTAAATATAAAATTGAAAGTATGTGATTTGCTTCAAATGATTTTTGTATCAGGGTAGTCATGAAGTTTAAAAGTATCTAATTTGACAGTTACCGTAAAAGTACTGGTTTTTTTAACACAACCGAATGGAAAACATGATATAGGTATTTTTTGTGTGCCGCGTAGTTGCTAAGTTAGTTCTCTTCGAGCCTCGGAATCTAAAGTTTGTCTTCGAGAAGTCTAAGGTCTATACTGATATTATATTAAGTACCTAATTAAATAGTTTGTTAGATATTGCTATATACCAAGTTTGTATGTGTGCAATAATATAAATTAAAATTCGTACAGAAATATTCGTACTGACAAGGCGTTTTAACTTCAATAAGCATAGCATAATTAAGACGCTGACAACACCTAAACCGCGGTCACTGTCAGATTGCATAGAAAAGAAAGAGAAGCGCGACGACAAAACGCTTGTAATTTATTGCAAAATATGAAGTAATTATCTATTTACTCAGAATTGAGTTGAGTAATCGAAAATAAAAAACAACCAAGTTCTGCATTAGAATAAGACGTACTTGTTATTAATTAAATACTTAATTTATGTTGATATTTAATACAGATATTTTGGATTAGAACTCAAGGTAAGAGGTTAGTTTAACGTTAGTTTGTATCGAGACTTTTTTTTCAAAACGTGTTTTGGTGACAACCAAGTTCTGGGAAATATGTTCAAAATTAACATATATTTTTTCCGCTACCACAAACTATACAGATTTGGCAATTTTCTTTCTTAAGAGAAGCCTATTTTGGTCAATTGGGTCTTGTCAGCGCCTTAAGACTAAGTACAATGCTGCGTATAAGATAAACAATAGAACTTATTATTTTTCTTTCAAATTCCAGGAGGACAAGTTACCGGCGGAGGACCGCGCGACGAGTCGCGCCCACGAGTTCAACCTGCTCTCAAACCACCCCCCATCATCCCATTACCTCAGTGAACACTTCCCCAAGCTATATCGACACAAAAAGAACAACATAATTAACATAAAGGAAATACAGGAGATCACACTTGAAAATTGTGTCTTCAACCTCGAAGGGTTCCACGATATGAAGATACAAAAAGGTGCGACAACTAAAGATATTATCAAAACCAGTCAAATGATCAGAAAATATTGTAAAACTCACTTGAAATCCTTAAGAGTTTTGCTCGCAGAATTTCAAGACTTTGCCAAAAAAACTGAAGCTGCAAATTCTGTAGACAACATCGCAATGTATGTCAAAAAGAAATATTTGAAAGATGAATTAGTGACTTGGAGTAATATACCGAGGAGTTTCTGTTTCTTAGATAATTTAGAAGACAAAGTCAGAGATTCAAAAACCGATGATTTGAGAGATGGAACATGTCCTACTTTTACTGTAGATCACACATTCATTGCAAACAAAAATGCCAATAAAATAAAAATATTAATCAATGAGTCTAGAAGAAAAGAACTCCTAAATATGATACCTAATAATTATCAAAATGTACTAGCACCAAAACTGACAAAAATACATAAGCAAAAACCTGGTAGTGTTTTTCATGCTGATTTTGCTCGTAAAATGTGATACTTTACTCCAACATATCATAGATGGCGTTGCTACCAAAATTGTATAGGTACTCTGTGAAATTTAATTATTTGTTTTATTAGTAGTTTAATTCTTACCCACCAATTGATTTTGGTCCTTTTTTTAAATTAATTAAGACGTACGTTACAGATATAAATGTACTTTGTTATTTTTTAGTTAATAAGTGACTACGCAAGATGTTTTGTGTGATACGGACATTAAAATCAATTATACCAATAACGAAAAGTGTTTTATTTATACTTAGCAAAAACATGAACCAATTCTAATGTCTCCTTTATTCGTTTTATTCACTGTAGTTACAACCATAACAAAACCTATAGTTGTCGCGTTTCAGCACGGCAATAGCGCTCATTGACCCACCTACATTTTCTAGCATTTCAAAAACTGATTTACCTAAACTTCGTTAACATCTTGAATCAATATCCATACATAGTTTATTGTTTGGGTTCCTACGAAGAGATAGCTGATAGTCGAAACTCGACAACTATAGTATAAGTATTTACAAAATGTAAAATAATAGGAAAAAGATGACCGCTATATAAATATACGATTTCAGTTATTAGTTAACTTATTAGTAGTTATCACAATTCATCAACTGGCTACACTTATCACCGTCAATCGATGAACCTACATTTATTATTTTTACATTAAAACCAGTATCCTATATTAAATTGTGGTCTGTGGCAACTAGTCTTGCGCCGACCTCGAAGCGGCGCGCACCAATAAAAAAGTACTCTGTGGCGCGCACGCACGCTTTTACAAACGTCAGATATATAACCTGTTACAAAATGGACACCGCAATGTCAACACCGATAAACACGATAACCAGAGAGAATCTAACAGTGTTAGTAGCTAATAATATACTGAATAATTCATTGGAATTCATTTCGGACTGTGATACGGTGAGTTTTATTATTATTGTGTTATTAATTCGTGGTGTTTTGTTGAGTCTGTGAAATTTTAAATAACGGTCTTGTCTGTCAAAGTTTTGTTATTAAATGTTCGCTGATAAAGAGGATTTTTATCTGTACTGTTGGGGTTATGTTATCATGTGAACGAATAGGGTCAATGTTATTGACGCGTTATGGGTTCTAAGTAAATAATAAATGCCAGTATGTAGTGTTTAATGAATTTATAGAACTACGATCATCATTTTAATTATTTCAACTTATTATGTTGTAAGTCTAACGTGCGTTAATTAATGAATATTCAGAAACAATGATATAAATAGACTTAGTGGTCGATCAACATAGTCAAATTTTGGTAATAAAATATAAGACGTTTAGAAACAATAATTAAAAGACATTAAAAGACACTAAAACAGTGTCGCTAACAATGTCTTGTCTTATAATATTTCTATTTTACATAACACACACCATTTCTGTATTCCCCGAAGGGTTCGGCAGAGGTGGTTGACTGGCGTGTCATGGAGGGGGTGGAGACCTATTCCGATCACCGGTATATCCGGTTTGACGTCTCCGCCCAGACCTCGGACGCGCCGGTCCGACGGGCCCCGAGTGGTCCGCGGTGGGCGCTGAAGCAGCTGGACCGGGAGCTCCTCCTGGAAGCCTCGATCGTGCAGGCCTGGGTGTCACCACCGGACAGGCCTGCCGACATCAACGACGAGGTGGAGTGGTTCCGGGAGGCCATGTCCGACATATGTGACGTGGCAATGCCCCGGGTCCAGCCTGGACGTGCCTCGCGCCAGGTGTACTGGTGGTCGCAGGAGCTGACGGCTCTGCGCACTGCGTGCGTGGCTGCGCGACGCCGGTACACCAGGCACCGCAGGCTCCGTATCAAACCTCCGGATACGGAAGCCATTCAGGCGGAGCTGTACGAGGGGTACAGAGCGGCGAAGACCGCCCTCCAAGCGGAGATCCTGCGGGCCAGGGGTTTGGCCCGCGAGGAGTCGCTGGGGACTCTGGACAGGGACCCGTGGGGACGCCCGTACAAGGTGGTGCGGGATAAACTCCGCCCATGGGCTCCCCCGCTAACGCAGAGTCTCCGGCCCCAGCTTGTGGAGGACGTGGTGAGCGCTCTGTTCCCTTCGCGAGGGGAACACTCCTCCCCACCTATGGCTCCGCCTACTGCGGTGCCTGATGCGGACCACACCGCCGACGACGACGACGATGCTCCGGAGGTGACCGAGGGAGAAATGAGAGCGGCGGTACGCAGGCTTAATGCCAAAAATACCGCCCCAGGACCCGACGGCTTACCTGGGAAGGCCTGGGTCCTGGCCTTGGAGGCTCTCGGGCCTCGACTTAGGGGGCTCCTAAGCGCATGCATGGAGAGGGGCCAGTTCCCGCTTCGCTGGAAGACGGGGAAACTGGTCCTCATAAAGAAGGCAGGGCGCCCTGCGGACTCTCCGTCCGCTTATCGGCCCATCGTGCTGCTCGACGAGGTAGGCAAGCTCTTTGAAAGAGTCATTGCAGACCGCCTCGTCGGCCAGCTGGTGCGGGTGGGGCCGGATTTGGCGGAGAGCCAGTTTGGTTTCCGCAGAGGGCGCTCTACGGTGGACGCCATCATGCGTGTGCGAGCCCTGACGACGGGGAATGCTGTTGCCCAGGGTGGGGTCGTCTTGGCGGTGTCTCTAGACATCGCCAATGCCTTCAATACCCTGCCCTGGAGTTGCATCAGGGAGGCACTCCGGTATCACCGGATGCCGACCTACCTCTGTCGTGTGGTCGAGGCCTATTTGACGGACAGGGCCGTCATCTACCCCGGTCACCAGGGAGTGTGGAACCGGCAAGAGATGTCGTGCGGTGTCCCACAGGGATCGGTCCTGGGGCCGCATCTGTGGGACATCGGATACGACTGGGTGCTGCGCGCCGACCTCCCTAGCGGCGTCAGCGTAGTGTGCTACGCTGACGACACGTTGGTCCTGGCGCAGGGGAGGTCGCACCAGGCGGCGGCCGAATTAGCGGCACGCGGGGTTGCGACAATCGTCGAAAGGATCCGGCAATTGGGACTCGAGGTGGCACTGCACAAGTCCGAGGCCATGTGTTTTCATGGTCCTCGGAACGCGCCACCGTTGGGGTCCCAAATAACGGTAGGAGGGGTTTCTATCGGCGTCGAGTCGACGATGAAGTACCTGGGACTCGTCCTCGACAGCCGGTGGAACTTCGTGGAGCATTTCCGACGTTTGGCTCCCAAGCTGGAGCGGGCAGGCGCTGCATTGAAGCGGCTCCTGCCCAATCTAGGGGGTCCAAACGCCTCCTGCCGGAGGCTCTACGCGGGGGTCGTGCGGTCCATGGCCCTCTACGGGGCTCCTGTATGGGCGCGCTCTCTGGCGCTGCGGCCAGCCCGCCGGTTGAGCGCGGCCCAAAGGGTCATGGCCATCCGGATGGTCCGAGGATACCGCACGGTCTCCTGTGAGGCAGCGAGCCTCCTTGCCGGATTGCCGCCATGGGATCTGGAGGCAAAAGCCCTCGCGCACGTATGGGAGTGGCGCGAGGAGGCGAAATGCCGGGGCGTAAGTCCGCTGCCGCGAGAAATCGCGGCACAGCGGACGGAGCTCCGGCGGGATCTCATGGCGTCATGGAAAGTACGGTTGTCGCAACCCAGTGCTGGGCACGCCACGATTGCGGCGATAAGTCCCCTCTTTGAGGAGTGGCTGGAGAGGCGCCACGGCGTCCTCACCTTCCGCCTGACGCAGGTCCTCACCGGACACGGCAGCTTCGGGAGGTTCCTGTGTCGGATAAGGCGGGAGGAAACGTCCGGGTGTCACCACTGTGTGGATCGCCCGGAGGACACGGTGGAGCATACGGTGGAGGTCTGCCCGGCTTGGGCAGAGCACCGCCGTGTCCTCGTGGAGGCGATCGGCGGCAGAGACCTCTCGCGTCCGGCCCTGGTTCAGGCCATGGTACGGAGCGAGAGGGCATGGGCAGCCGTCACCTCCTTCTGCGAAGCAGTAATGCTCGCGAAGGAGGAGGCGGGACGGTTGAGGGAAAGGCACGTTTCGCGCCCTCTCGCCCCTAGCCGCCGCAGGAGACGCCCTGGGCGTCGGGAATCTCGGGCGGATTTCCAGCCACCGTAGGCGCGGGCTTGCGGACGGTGAGCAATGGGTAGCTTACCGTCCGGTAAGGACCAGGCCCGGGTCGACGGCGCGTCGTATTCCACGCGCGCCTCAAAGAGATGTCGTCAGCACAAAGTAGGGGTCCACTAGGGCCGATGCCTGCCGGGGTCGCGGGAAGGTACTTATGGGTCACCGAGGCCCCCGCAACACAGGCAACAGGAAGGAATACGGGTGGGTTTTAGTCAGTAAGAGTCTGACACACCCTCCCGCTCCGCCCAGAGCGGGAGAAGTTATTTGATGATTTCCCACCCTCAAAAAAAAAAAAAAAAAAAAAAGAGGTGCACCTACAGTACACCCACATTTCGCCAGTTATCTATGTTTAAGTCCCATGTAACAGGTGGCGAGCCCATTGCCATTTTTATATTAAAATGTTGATAGTCTAACTTCAGGCCATATTGTTCGAACAGGGTCAAAAATAAACCTACCTGTTTTTACAGCTCAGGTAGCTTCCATAACGGGAAGCGGTCGCTTTGATACAGTGTTACTGGAATTCCTGCCAACGTTCTGAATGAATGATACCCGTTTATTGTACCTACCTGTTGGACAGGATATTCATTGTTATTGAATCTCTTTAAGTAGGTAGGTACCTTTAGTTTTTTTCCCGGATTTCTGTGTAGGTACCAAAACTTTTCACACGACTCTCAGACCCAGAACGACCATCAGAATTATTTGTGCCGTATAAACATTAAACCCGTACTGCAGAAGTCAGGCACTGTCTCTTTTTTCAGATTGCTACATTGCTAGGTACTTAATTAAACTTCAAATAATTCCCATTTGTCTTTCCTGAATATATTAATGAACACTCTAATATAATGATTGCGCCTCTTTATGTGCGCCTCAAATAATTCCTTTTTCGGCGTCTTAAAAATATTAAATAGCCAAGTAACTGCGACCAACATGGATGTACCAGGTTGTCAAAGTTTTTACCTAACCTAACCCATTTGTTTGGGGTGCCCTAGCCTAGTTACTGCGAGCAACTATGAGAGAAGGCAAAATATATAAAAAGGCTCATAAAAAAAATCTTGCATCGTTAGAAGCCTAAAAAGTTTTTAGAGGTTCATATAGAAAAGCGTATCTACATCATGAGAGTAAATAAGTTTTTAGTGGAGCAATTAAATATTTACCTTTTGCTAGTCATTGAGTTCTGTACCGTAATGATTAAATAGGTATCCTAGTTAAAGGTGAAGAAGATCGTATTGGTCCTACTTGTAACCAAACGTCGAACGTATTTATAGGTGGTTAGGGCCCCATTTCACTAGGACACCAGTGGCGGTGCAGCCATGGTCCGTCATACTGTCAAAAAAGTAATGATTGTGTGCACTACCGATCGGAAGCCTGGTGAAATACCCACCATAAAGCTGTTTATATTTTGTTGGCAGCGCGACCATGGTTGCGCCACTACAGTGTCTCAGTGGGATATAAGCCTAACCCTACGGCTACATTGTCGAGATAACGCGAACTTCACTTCATGCGCTCTCTCTCGCACACCGGTCGAAGTCTCTCTGTACAACAGAGAGCGCACGAAATGTAGTGTGTTTTCGCGACAGTATAACTGTAGGGTCAGAATAAATTTAGTGTCATTCGCAAATCGCAATGCAATATTGACAACCATAGAAAACTGTACTTCACAAAGGATAAAAACGTCCCCAACATCGCATAAAATCCCCATTAAAAAAACCCAGAGCATCTATCACGATCTAAAAAACTACTAACAACATAAATTGTAACGAGAAACTATCTCCTTTCAGATAGAGACGGATTCACCAATAAGAAAACCGAGTGGACAGCCAATCAGCAAAAAGCTATTCCATTCACCGATGGCCGACAGCCCTAACGAAGCCGCATTGACTTGGACCACCACGAAACGACGCAGAAAGGCGAAAAAGCGAAAACAAATACTCGTACCCGATAACAGTGAGAGAATCAAAAGAGCGTATGTGAAAGAGTGCGAGCAGGACGGATATAGCCCCGACGTACATGGTGGAATGAGAAAGAGAGTTTTAATCAGCCTCTTTCATAATAAGGAATACTGCATGGATTTTGGCGGTTAAATTTAAAGTTGGAACCTTTTTGTTAAACTGTACGTCGCGTATTTCTGTTTATCGATATTCGATCTATATATTATTAATGGCAAGCAATGTATGTTGAATATTTCGTGGGTGTATTGGTAAACCAATATTTTGATAAAGGTCACGGTAATTAATTGACATACCTACCCTGAAGCCATATTTGGCTGTCCGATGTTAATATTATGTTACATGGTTTAAGTTAGTGTAGTTCACTTCGTATGTTGCAATATTATCTAAAGGTCGTTTTGGCCTTTCAATTTTAAGCAACACACAAACAATAATAAGTCCTGCTCAAATATTAAGACTGCCGAACTGACTGGAAATGATAATGATATAGGTAAGTACTTACAAATAATTATAATAAGTAGAAGTAAATTAAGAAAACTCTTTATTATAATTAAATGTTATGAAGTAATGAAGTTTTCTACAGTGTACTGGATTTTATATAAGGGATTGTTATATCATGTTTTCTGTACTGCCAATCGCACATCAGTGGTAATAATTTGACATTGACAGCGCCTATATGTTGTAACGATAGGTAATGTTCGTAGTGCGAGTCTTACCACCGATGTGCGGTTGATTGTACCACTTAGTACTTCCTCAAGTATTTTTATTTCTAGGTTTTTGTCTTCCTTTATTTTCTACAATCCCTATCAGGTTTTCTTAACTGATTCGTCCTTTTTCATGTTACTGACGGACGATTCAAAACAAAAAAAGTTATCATGTAAATATGTGCTATCTAGTTATAAGAATTCATATTATTATTACATTTTTATATAAATAAAATATTATGTGCCATAACATCAATTTACTCAGTGTAATATCGAATTTATTAGTTCAATAAAATATATAATTATTTCTGGCATTTTTATGTATCCAGTACTTAATTGTCAACTTATACGACAATATGGTGTCAAGAGAATTAATTAACCCGGAATTAGCAGCCCTAAAGAATTAGAGTCTGGATCTGTGCCGGGTTGATGGCAACCAAATCAAATCAAATCATTTATTTCTTTGCAAACATGGGTAAAAAAAGATACGTAGATGTTGCATATTTATAAACAAGTTCTCCACATTTTACCGTCTAATGGGCATGCAAATAGTGTGTTTAACATACTAATTAAAAACATAATACAATTTAAAAAAAATAACAAATTGTCAAACACAAATAAGAAAATAAATAAAATTTCAAACGGAGTAAAATTATGTCAAACAGAGTAATAATACAAGTTCTCCACATTTTACCGTCTCATGGGCATGCAAATAGTGTGTTTAACATACTAATTAAAAACATAATACAATTAAAAAAAAATAGCAAATTGTCAAACACAAATAAGAAAATAAATAAAATGTCAAACGGAGTAAAAGTATGTCAAACAGAGTAATAATACATACGTCAATCAGCAAGTGAATCATGATTAAGAAGCTGTCAACAGTGTAATAGCATTTATTAAGTAAAATTTCATTTAGCGCCCTTTTAAATTGTAATACAGTCATTTTTTTTATATTGTTCGATAATTTATTATAAATGCGAGAAGCAATACCAAAAAAACTTTTGAGCGATATGCTCGCACCTTATTATACACATGGTAAACCCATATTACTGACGAAATGTGGGTGTACCATAATAGGTACACCTCTGCCTAACTCTTCGGGGATTACAGGCGTGGTGTTATGAGAATAATAAATGTATTTTCATTCTTTCTTTAATCAATCATCTCAGTCCATTGCTGACCATAAGTATCTCACAAGTTTGCACAACAAAACAACAACGAAAAATTATTTCTCAAATAGATCTCAGTTTAATAAAAATATTACCACTGGAGCTGGCAATAACAAGTAAACATTAGCATAATTGCCATTCCATTCCATTTAACCATTCCTCCTTGCGTACAAACGCAAGGAGGAATGGTTACAAAGCAGCCCGCAAGTCCCCCGGGGACATAAAATAATACCCCAAGATACCAATACCGATACCGTTTGTGAGTGGGGGAGTGATACCCCACTGGTATCTATATAGGCCTTTAAATAAGAGAAAAACTAGGCCGTTCTTTATCTGTCTAAACAGTGATTTCCTTTGATTGTCTGCCCGCGAGAATTGCAGCCCGCTGGCTCTCACAGAAAGCAGGGGTAAGTCCCAGCAGTGGGTATGTTATAGACTGATTATGTTGTCTGTCATCTCGTCTTCGTGTAAATTGTGCTATTGTAGGACAAATACCCATGTTATTGGGGGTGTGTTCAATAATCCACATTCTAGGCGGCTACTGAGAAATTCATAATGAGAGAACCCAATCACACATGGGCTCGGACCCAGGACCACAGGTTTTCGATTTCTAGTCGATTTTTTTGATTCTTTAGTCTAGTGGTCCAACTTGCAAATATTTATGATGAGAGCTTCGGAAGCTGTTAGTAGTACCTACATGAGGGACTTATAGCATTATTAATTACATGGTGTAGGTACAACAATGTTTTGGGTGAAGCGTAGCTATGCTAGCTAGGTCACTGAGTAATCTGTATTTAGGAGAGACAGAATTTGCAAGTTGTCATAACACATTTTACATCATTACTTTACTAACCATCTTTATCGCACTGAACAAAACGCAATCTTCCTTCATCAGCGCGAAAAACTACAGCAATATCCAAACGCTCCGGCACAGATCACAACACGGCAAGTTTTCTATTGGCTAAATAATGCCGACGGCACGAAGCAGCGCGCTTGTTACGACTTGCGACTTCTTTCACACCGGCTTTTAGCGATACTTTTAAAGTTTTCTTAATGATTTTTAATGGTAGCTAAGATATAAAATGGGGTTTGATTATGGGGTGAAGAGTTAACGAGTTTTGTGTTGAATTTATACCATATAGGGTATAAATCCAGAAACCTAACTGACAATGCGACATATTATTTGTCAAAAACTGACAAAATTTTTACATTTTCACGATAAGTGCTGCATATGGAAACAGAAAACTAAACTAACTACGTTGGATTGCCGCCAATCACCGGACACCTGGCGGATTTATTAAATCGGCAGTCAGATAGAAGAAAAAGGTTGAATTTTAAATGTTTTGGTGTTTTTCAGCCTTAGAGAATATTAGTTTCGGCCCAGCCCGACTCCCTCTCACAGAGAGGATGCCTGAGTCCCAGCACTGTAATTATCATTAGCTGGTTTTGTTATGTTATGAATCTTTATGAAATGGTGTGGTCGTCTCTTAACGCACGGGTCTTATAAAGTTTTTGTTTTCACAATCATATTGTATGTACAGTAAACCTTACATTTTATGTAAATTGAGCCATAAACGTGCCCAGATTGCAGTTTCTGCAGGGACACATTGTGCCAGCCAATAAAATCGGCACTAAATCTAAATGGTCTGAGTTTTAGATGTTTAGATTTCCTATATCTTTGAATGCAGCATTGTCTGTGAGCTACCAAGATTTATTGAACAAACTGAATATCCAAGATTCTGATTTTTCTCGTAATCAATAAGTTTATTGTTAAGCAAATTGCGACTGTTGAAAATGGTAAAAAAAGTTGACATTAGTACTATTGCCATCAACCGGGCTCATGACGTGACACCGTTGATATTAGTACTATTGCCATCAACCGGGCTCATGACGTGACACCGTTGATATTAGTACTATTGCCATCAACCGGGCTCATGACGTGACACCGTTGATATTAGTACTATTGCCATCAACCGGGCTCATGACGTGACACCGTTGATATTAGTACTATTGCCATCAACCGGGCTCATGACGTGACACCGTTGATATTAGTACTATTGCCATCAACCGGGCTTATGACGTGACACCGTTGATATTAGTACTATTGCCATCAACCGGGCTCATGACGTGACACCGTTGATATTAGTACTATTGCCATCAACCGGGCTTATGACGTGACACCGTTGATATTAGTACTATTGCCATCAACCGGGCACATGATATGATTATTATAGCTGCGTGGGCCCATACAAAAGATGCTTTGGTGCAAAAGCTTTATTTTACAATCAACCTTCCTAGCCTTTTCCCAACTATGTGGGGGTCGGTTTAAGACTTGACAACTATCGTGATTTATTTATTTTATGTAAGTTTTATATTAATGTGCTATACTTATCTACACATAAACCCTCCGGAATAAATTCTCTAAATTATTGTGAAAACCGCATCAAAATCCGTTGTGTAGTTTGGAAGAGCAACGCGGGCACACAAGCAGACACGAAGACCAACGCGGGCACACAGGTTGACATGAAGACCAACGCGGGCACACAGGCAGACACGAAGACCAACGCGGGCACACAGGCAGACACGAAGACCAACGAGGGCACACAGGCAGACACGAAGACCAACGCGGGCACACAGGCAGACACGAAGACCAACGCGGGCACACAGGCAGACACGAAGACCAACGCGGGCACACTGGCGGACACTAAGACCAACGCGGGCACACAGGCAGACACGAAAAGTGACTTTAATTTTAAAAAAAATGTATAGGTTAGTGCTATATTATTACAGGTGTAACCCATAACGAAGCCGGCAGTCACTTGTTCTTTCCGTTAGTAAAATATTTTGTTGCATGAGAACTTTCAGGTTACGGAGATATTGAAGATCAAATGTCCAACTTTTTTGATGTTTTAATACGAAAGCAAGTTTGAATGTTTTTAACTTAACTTTAAATACTCCCACGATCCCTGTACCGTTGTACGCACTCCTAAACACAATGTTTTGAGTGCGTTACGTTGCGTATTATCGTAAACAGCGAATTTTCACATCAAAAAGTGAAGTGTCTTGTAACACCCTGTTATATATCGTTATATCGTTGGGCAGTAATTATAACAGTACATACCTTTGACAGCACTCAGTTTGTTGCCGACCATCTGCTTCGCCACGAACGCTGCCATCTTAGCTGCTTACTGCTCTACGCTTTCAACTGAAACAATACAAGCAACTGTGTTAATTTTATAAAGTCAAAATCTTGTTAAATAATTATTAGCAGAGTGTTGGGGACTTAATAGCAAACTTGCGCCTCAATTGCGTAACTTCGTTAAACAATCCGTAATATTTTTAAGGAATCAATTAAATAAATTCATAAAACTAATCAATTGCTTCATATGTTTGAAAATTACGTCTGCACGACAAAGTAAATAACGCCATGAATGTTGTCGAATTGTTAAAATAAATTGATACACTTACATTTTATGATTTTATGTTCTTTTTGTGATATTATGATTAATTATGTAACTTTTATGGAGATTACCGAAATAAATAAATAATAATAATAGATGTGGACAAATGTGCAGTCACGCATGTACTCGTAAAGCGAGGCGGGATTATGGAATCTGTGGGAACCCAATTCTCGGATTCTATACACCTTAGATCCCTCTCTTCAACGGAAACCTACAAGTATTTGGGTATGTCGGAAGCATTAGGCATCAGTGTTGCCGACATGAAACAATCGTTGAGGGAGCGCTTCTTTGGCCACCTGAATAAAGTGTTAAATAGACTTTTATCAGGCGGAAACAAGGTGCGTGCCTTCAACGGTTGGGTCGTGCCAGTTTTGATGTATTCTGTATTCTTTCGGCATATTCAAATGGACTCACTAATGGACATTACTGATGGCATATCGGATGCATCACCCACGGTCATCAGTGATGAGACGGTACATCCCGCGGAAGTGTGGGTGTCGAGGTTTTTTAAATGCTAAAACCCTCCACAACCGCGAGTTTTGCAGTCTTAGGGAATATTTACTTCAAACTGAGGTGGGGGTATGCACCGAGATGTGGTCGCAGTGGACAAGGGTCTCACCCTGCTATCCTTGGCGAAAGAGAATTAGCGCAAACCTGCAGTACTTAACACTAACGATCTTAGTAGGAAGTATGGCAAGGCAAACATCTGTTTGCCATCACGGACGCTTTTTCCGCGCCCTCCATGATTCTGATATGGACTTTTTGGGGTCTGTATCCTGGCTGAGTTTCGGTGACCTTTTCGGGGAACCAAAGGTTTTGTCTATACGATTATGGATTAAGTTATCATGACGAATAATTATCGGAAGTACATTGCCAAGGTACGGTTGACATCTGTCGGGCATGCCACCGTCTCAGTGAATCCGACATATTGTTTCCGGTTGTTCTCGTCTTGCTAACGGCGAGTACTTACGCAGACTCAATCTAGTGGCTAGGATTATCCACCAGCAACTTGCAGTAAAACCTTGTGGAGTCCGAAGTGTCATGCTACAGGTATGTGCTCGACCCAGTACTCGAGAATGGTCCCGCCGCACTATACTGGGATCGATCTATCACATCATCGACAGGACCAGGTCCGGCTGGCCCAAATCAGGCATTGTGGTGATAGATCGACGAGAGCGCCGTGCAGTGGTTTTTGATATCGTTGTCCGTCATGACGAGAATCTCGTGAAAGCTGAGAAGGTTGCTGACATGTGGGACGTGGACTCTGCAATCGTTGTACCGATAATCGTTACAGCTAATGGCCTTATAGCGAAGAGCTTCGACCAACACCTCAGGAGGCTCTCATTGCGCGGCTGGGTCAAGGGCTTGATTCAGAAAGCAGTACTCCTGGACACGGAACGCATAGTGAGGAGATCTCTCTCTCTAGAACTCTGACCACTGGCAGCTTGGACCCTATTCCTGATACCGATGGGCCACTTTTTGTATTTTGATATGTTTTTCAATAAAAATATTTAAAAATGAAATTAATAATATAAGTAAGTAAGTGTAATAATGGAAATGATAATAAAAAAATATCAAAATGAAAAGACGAAATAGACTCAACTTTTGCATCTTCAAAAAATCAAAGTCAGAAAAGGTCTTCAGTGTCAGCCGAACAACTTGCACCGATACTCCCACTCAAATATAGTTTCGTCCACCATGCAGTCTACTTATAATACAAGGTGTCGTTTTACATCCTCATCAAATTCAAGGAGGTAACTATGCTAATGATTCTCGACACGAATCAATAATAAAATAAGTAGGTTTTTTTTTCATATTTTCGGAAATTGGCATGTGTGGGACACGCATGTTAAAACGCGGCCCGTGTGATACGGCACTGTAACCTGTAACTGCCCTTTTACACACACACTACCGCATACGCAACGGGGTGATTCTGTTCCGTGAAATTGGTGTATTCTAAAATACTGGTGCCGATTCTCTTGTCACAAATTTCTCTAAACTAGACCAAAAATCACCAAAATTTCGTTTATTCCTGTCAGACGACGTTTCCCATTCTGAAATTAACTAAAGTGACATATATTAACTATAATATAGTTTGACAGCACTAATGTCATTTTAGTTATTCAATTTAGTGAAAATGGCAAATAGGCTATTCTGAATTTGACGTTTTTGACCTAAAATTGTAATTTTCAAACTAAATCAGATTATTTTTAATCGCGATTAAAAAGGTGTGGAATAAAATTAGTTGTCATGAACTAAAATTTACAAACCACATTTCTCTTAGATTTCTTGAAAGTTTGGATGCTTGTGGGTTTGGAAAATCTTAGATCAGTAAGGACGCTTATGTGATTGCAGCTGTTGTCGATGCGGCAGAAAGAAATAATAAAATTATTGATATTAGAAATTCATTCGTGATAACTTAGAGGTATTTTTGTACTGAACATTTAATGACTTAGTTATAATTTGGAAAAAGCATGAAAGTAGAGTAAATGCTGTGGAAATGCGTTCCTTGAGAAGCATGTGTGGTGTGACTATAAATGATAGGCTGAAAATTGATGTGATAAGGCAACGATGCGGTTTAAAGGAAGATGTTGTGACAAAAATTGAAAAAAGTATGCTTAGATGGTTTGGTCATGTTGAGAGGATGAATGAACAAAAGGTATTTACAAGGCAGATGTGAGTGGAAATGCCAGGAGGGGACGCCCCAGAAAGACTTAGTGACCTCATTAATGATGTTTGTCAAAAAGGTCAGGTGCGTAGTACCTACTCGCAACCGGCGTGGGTGTATGACCAAACTTAAATGTATGAACGTAAACGAAGCAGAAGGAGCATGTAAGGAGTATAGCAGGTGGCATTCTATAGTTTCTGCCTACCCCCATGGGAAGAAGGCGTGAGTTTATGTACGTGTGTGTATGTGTATAATTTAGAAAACAAGTGGATAAATCTATTTCCAGATTCTGTGAAATAAGAAACTATTTTTTTTTAACTATCAAGAAAGAGTTCAGTTATTAGAGTTCAACTATCAGTTGGAAACATTGCAAGACCGTTCCAACCCATTCCAAATGGCTGAAAAAAAATTTTTGTACTTACTCCCTAGATTGGGACAGACGAACAAGATGTCCTTGATAGGGCTTTCCTACGGCGAAGAGAATACCGGAGACTTTACTGAACGATAAACCGGATTTATAGAGAAACCTCAATCAGGAGGCTCAGTAGGCGCTCAGGTTTGAATGGAATGAGTTAGTGAAAAAGCTCATCGGAGATAGTGATTATCCAATGTGTTATCCCATGTACCCATATTATGACGCCAGCTCAACAGAACAGCAGGCCACGTTGCCACGTTGTGGTAGTTACACACAAATAACGAGACATTTTTCTAGAAAACAATATATTTTTATAAATAATAAAGCTACATTTTTGTTTATTCATTAAGTTTTTGTTTCCCATATTCTTCCTATAAAGACATGGGTGCCATTCTTTTCTCATGCCACCCTCATTCCTCATCTTTTTCACATAGAATGGTCTCCTCCCTCGCTGTCTTTGCGAGGTTAAATAGTATTGGTGCTTGGTGTGGCTTTCATAGCAGCAGTCAAACTCGTACCTGTAAACAAGTATAATTTGTTATTAAAAAACACTGAAACCCTGCCTAAGCAATAGGAAGTAATATAAAATATACATTAGTACCTACATATATTTCTAAATGGTATATTTGTGTGAACAAGCTCTTAAAGGACATGAAAATACATAGCTATTATCAGCTACTGCTTTAACTTTATTTGGTCAGTTTACATTAAGTAAGACAGTTCTAGTAAGTAGATATAAAATCAGAGATAAATACCTTTCATGGACAATTTCTTTATGTCACCATTTTCTTACAATCTGCCACTATTTATTAGGACATTCAGTATTTTTTATGACATGTTCTGTCTTGCTTGTTAAGTGTCCTTTGACACATCCAAGGTTATGAAACAATCCACACAGTTATGAAACAACAAGCTAAGTTTGTCCGATGAAATCCTGTGGAATTTTGTGTTTTAGCCTGTGTATTCCTTTTTTATCCATTAGGTTGTTAGCCTGGGTATATGGGTACCGAGTAATTCTTTCTTTATACGACTTGAGATAGCTTTCTATTTCCTCTTTACTGTCGGTATTTTTATATCATGGTGTAGAGCTTCATTTGGTATAACAATGGGACGTTTGTGATTGTTCTTAGAAGCTTGGTCTGAAATCGCTGTGTTATCTCTATATTAGAGTATGATGCTGTTCCCCATAGCTGAATGCCATAGGGATAAAGGCTCGATTATAGCTTTGTTTTATTTTCCAGGTCAATTAATGACCAGTAGAACTTTCTTAGTGAAAATGTGTTTTTCCAAGGAAGACGTCTGTCGAGGTTTATACCAAGGTCTTTCACATGGTCAGCTTGAGGCACTTGTATACTATTTAATGGAGCTTATTATTTTCATTGCTACCATCGCAAACACATTGAAATAAACTTTATTTAATAATAAAATCAAATTTGAATTTTCCAATAAAATATTTTACTTTTGTCTGTCGAAGTTACGACAGATACAAAAATCATGAATTTGACAACTTTATTGTTCTTTATTCGACTATTTTGAATATAATCTGTGTCGAACGCATTTTGTCACCTCTATTTTGGCTTATGGTTTACTCAACTTACGATTGTCAAACTCGAATATAATTGTGTCAAAATTGTTTCTAATTTTAGTGAAACTTATTTGCAGAATAGCTTTTAGGATTCTCTTAACCAAAAATAAGAAGTTTTAGGGATAGTTTAGTTAAGTTCGGTGAACAACAGAATCGGCACCACTGTCAAACTTAAATAACTAAAAAAACAAGTATGTATTAATTAATGAGCAGGTATCGTAATTTTATTTGATTATATATGTCTTTCATAGCAGCCTCCTGAAATTTGACGAGGATGCAAAACGGCACCTTATATAACTCACACACTTAACCACACGCCTTGACACTTGGTTTAGGCCCATGACATCAGTTCTACGTGGCAAGGCCAAGGAAAACAAATACAGAAAAAATAAATGCCATTGTTTGCATACTACGCAGTTACAGTTTGTATATTATTACAATAAGTTCAGCTTCGGCGAAAATAACTGGCATTTATAAATCAAATGAAATCAAATCAATACAATAGTATCTTATATATAATAAGATGGTCAGTTCGCTACATTTTACTCGAGAGCATACAAATAATAATAAAGTTAGTGCTATTGAAACAAGTGACACACATTTATAATGAATTAACTCAATTCCTTACGTAGTAACCCGTACGCATAATGTGAGTGCACACCTCTGCACCACAGAGCATACACGCATGATGTTATGTCTTTTTAGGGAGCTTGTTGGCATTATCATAGAAATATCCTATATCTATGGGCATTATTAACAAAACAATCAGTAGTAAATTAAACCGGGTAAAAAAGAGGTGAAGAAAAGAATCGAAAATCTTAATTAATGCTTCAAGCTCATAATTCTTTATTATCGCATAAAAGCTGCGTTTTATCGGGAAATGGTTGATGAAATAGCAATCAATCGGGAGTTGGATTACGTTTTAAGCGCTGAAAGCGATTTATTGTTGGGACACAATTAAAGCGTAGATGTAGGAGTACGCTTTATATTTTATGGTTTGTTCCAATTTCAGCAGATTGAAGCTCGGTAACAACTGTGAGGATTAATAGATTTGTGAAGTTCAGCTGCGCTTGCCAAGGTCAGTCCGTAGATGGGTGACCAATCTCTAAATATCACGATTTCTTTAGTAGTCGATGTTTATGGGTGCATATTAATACTTTAGTTGTAGACTAACTGGCTGGTCTAGACTAGCCACAAGACTGACTGCTGAGCGTGTGATCCTGGTGTTTGATGTCCAAGTCAGAGTGCTTTATTATGGTCCAGCTTTTCATCAAGATATTCACTGTAGCACCCTTTTTTTTTTTAGGGTGGGAAATCATCAAATAACTTCTCCCGCTCTGGGCGGAGCGGGAGGGTGTGTCAGACTCTTACTGACTAAAACCCACCCGTATTCCTTCCTGTTGCCTGTGTTGCGGGGGCCTCGGTGATCCATAAGTACCCTCCCGCGTCCCCGGCAGGACTGTAGCACCCTGAAGTCTGGATTTGAGCCTGGTTAGTGCCAATAAGATCGCACCCTTTTACGTGGGACTTCTGTGTAGTTATACAGCGTGTATCAGAAAGGTGTGCTCATATTAAATGGTGTGGTCCAGACCATCAAACTGAACCACTTTCTCCATCGTACCAACATCGTAATCGTCAAAAAAATATCAGTCGTCCCATACATTTGGGTCATTGAAGTTTTGTATGGGATAGTTGATATTTTTTTGTGCCACACCCTTAAAGATCACACTTTCCTGGTACATGCTGAACCAAGGTTAGCCAACCGACAACATATGAAACACAACATTCGTCCAGCGTACTTCAACCAGGAATATAATCAGTTCTGAATCCGTGTTCACACTGAACTGTTTCCGTAAAAAAAGAAACAACAGAACATTTCATAACAAAATTTTTAGTCGTATTTCAGCTAAAAAGAAAAGTTTTTACGTCGATTGTAAATCTTAATGTTGGGATGCGAACCCACTTTAAAATTGTTCCCAGTTTTGTATCGCCCGTTATTTATGTTCAAAAGTATCTAAGTATTTATGTTTGGCAATTCATCTTTGGGCGACATGGTGCATAATTCTTAGGGATCTGGATGAAAAAGTTAAGTATCACTCGGTGAAATAAGAAATCAATACTAATATAATAAAGTTGAAGAGTTTGTTTTTTTGAACGCGCTAATCTCTGGAACTATCAGCCGGATTTGAAAAAAACCTGCATTTGATAGAGCAATCCTTGAGAAAGGTTATAAGCTATTTAATATCACGCTATGACCCTTAGGAGCCGAGCAAAAAGAAAAAAAAGTCGATGAGATGCGACGCGGTGGGTCGAGGGCCGAGGGAACCTTATAAAAATGTGGCTGTTATTTTAGTAAGTACATCTTTCGACTTCCACGCAAACGAAGTCACGGGCAGAAGTTAGTGCGAAACGGCTACTTCCTGATTCGCCACTTTTTTTTATTCACCACCCTAACAAAACACCGTGGCATTTCGTAACGTTTTTGATCTTCATTCGAAACGGGTAATTCTGTGCCAACATTTATTTTATTATATGACAATCTTCTATGTATTGTCTATACCCATTCAAAATACGTAATATTAAAAAAGTTAGAATTTACCTATAGGCCCACTGCTCTAACACGTTTGTATAAAAAAAAAACAAAGAAAAAAGAGGGGGAGGGGCTTCCATTTTTTTTATGCGTGTTACGTATCTTAAACAATCATTTTATTTAACACATAAAACATCACGCCTGTATTCCCCGAAGGGTTAGGCAGAGGTGAACCTAGAGGTCCCATGAGTAATAGGGGGCGAGCCTATTGCCATCAACCGGGCACAAATCCAAAGTCCGGGCTACTATTAATGAATTTCAAATGGGAAATTCAATAGATAACACTTTGTCCGACCCGGATATCGATCCCAGGCCCCCATGCTCAGCAGTAGCTCTTGCGACCGCTAGACCAACGAGGCAGTCGACATTATATTTAAATCAGAAAAAAAAATCCATCATATTAAAAATATAACAGACATCCTTATCGCAAGAATTAACTGCGTGTTTCAGTCCAACTGACAAATCAGACAATAACGCCAAAACACCCCTTTTTGTTCTCAAATCACTATAAATTACATTACTATCAAATAAGTGCTAGATATTATAGAACTCCTGAAGTGGAACGATTCTCCAGTAAATCAGCTTTATAGGCTAACTTTATGATCTCGATCGCCGGCGGAATCGCAAATGGCGGGTATCTTCATTATTACAGCGGCTTTTTCTCTAATTGCTACAGGAAAATAGGTGTTTTTTTGCGTTTATAACAGTTAGTGGCAAGAAATGCTTTAGACCCTTGATTAGTGCGGAATGGTACCTACTGAGAATATCATAGCTATATACAGGGTGTAAAAAGACACATCACAAAGCCGTCAACTACGCATACTGTACATCTAACTAAGTAGCTTTGCGCAAAAATTATTGTTGGGAACCGATTTTTATTTTTAGGTATACAAAAATTGCTATTTTTTATTGCGCGCAATGTAATGCAAACCTAGGCAAACGGACTCAGTGCTGTTGTGTGAGTGAAGCCCCGCCCCTTCGCTCTAGTTCAGTTATTTGATATTCATTGCGTTTTTGTAACTTCAAATGCGTAATTTGTTAAGAAAAATCGCAAATTCAGGTAATGTTTGTTTGGAAAAAAGTTTTGTAATAACGCTTGGAATTCGTTATCGTAAAAAAGTAAAAAAAAATGCGACTTTGACCTTCAATATCTCCAGAACCAGTGGATTCCCAGGTATGATCTAGTGGAAAAAATGATCCAAATAAAATATGTGGCTTTCGGCTTCGCAAAATGTATTTTTACACCCGATATAGCGTAGCGTTCAATGGGCCTAACGTTGATATTTTTCTCTCCATCTATTATCTATCTCTTCATTCAAAGTAATGATCAAACTGCCTGCCTTTTCCCAATCATGTTGGAGTCGGCTTCCAGTCTAACCGGATGCAGCTGAATACCAATATTGTTAGGTGACTGCCTGTCTAACCTCCACAACCCAGTTACTGGGTAACACGATACCTCTCTTACTAAGACTAGTTGTCAGACTTTCGGGTATCAGAATACCCGTAACAACTGTCAAAGATCAAAATCAAAAAAATCAATTTTATTTGTGTAACATAGGTAGTGAATACAGTTCTTAAATTGAAGATAGGTCGCTATGTTATGCCAAGAAGCGTACAAATATAAGGTTGCATGTGAAATAAAAAATAAAAATAAAGAATTATCAATCATGCGAGAGGTAAACACGAATTATTTGGTAGGTATGTCAAAATTAATAGAATGATGTTAAATTATAAATGTCATAAATTATAAAGCGATCTACGAATGAAAGCTGAGATCAAAGGCATAACGTGCTTTCCGAGATACGGAGAGATCTTAATGTTATTCATCCACGGACCGAACTCGGCTAGCGTACCTAAACCTCCGATCAGCCGGTGCAGTTGTTATTAGTTAGCCACGAACCCTCCCAAAAATAAAACGATAGGTATTATAACAGTAAAAGGACGGAGGAGCGAGGTCTTGTACTCTCGTACTCACTGAGTGTCCCAGGGAGTGTTACAGCCTGCAGGTGGAGTTCGTTCCATTAAGAACTATAAGTAGGTAAAACCTAATATTTACTTATAATAAAATGGGTCTCCCGATTAATATTTTGCCGACATATAGGTTTTACATCTAGTTCGGCTGCAGATGCTCCCATGTTGTATATTATTTTCATTATACTCTACTACATATTTTTTTACGCATAATTTGTTGTAAAAAATAATACTTTTGATGTCAGTAATCGAATTATTAAGAGCGCATGTAGGTAGGTATACTGAGTGAACGATACGACACTGGACGTCCCGCACACCTGTGCTGTAGATACTGCTTTGTTGAGAGACTTGCTTACTGGCCAGCAAGGACCTCTACAGTACATAGTAATTCCATGTTGGCCAGACACTAGTCTGGTACGAATACCGACAAACAGCTACCTAGTATCATCCTAACCTAATGTAGCGTTTTCCAGATAGGTTGAGGTCAGTTTCCAGCCGAAGTTGAACAAAAAGCCTTTCCTTTCTTTAAACTACTTGAGAAGTAATAAGAAATTAACAGCAGTCTTTAAACTACTTCTGTACGCTATTAATGGAACAAAGTTAAAGTCATTAGTGTAGTTGTCAAGTGCAGTTGCGACAGTGGCGCCGAGCGGCCGAGATTAGAACCAATTTAATGCATTAAGCCCGCGATTTAATTGAAGATGCTCTGCTTTCTGAGGTCTGGGTTAATTAGAAGATATTGGGATAGTGACTGCAATATAATATTGTGAATATGAAGAGACTAATCAACTAGTTACATTAGATTTGAATTTGAAATAACATACTCACGTATCAGTCTATTTTAACAAAATTGTGAACTCCATGCACCATGGTAGTAGGTAGCTACTTATTAATATCATAAACTATACAATACCTATTGAACAAATATGGCAATTTATATTATCTTCTTAGGAATTAAACTTTGCTTAGAATTAGCAGCGGTATTTTTAATAAGGCACTTCAAAGGTACTTAGTTACTTACGTATCTTACCTACGTACGTATTTATCGAAATAAATAATTTCCAAAAAGTAAACACGAAACTTTGTCTCGAGGGTCGGGATGGTTACCCGGATTTTATCCAAACATGGGATAATAACTTGAAATAAAATTAATTACTTTTTAAGCCGCTTAAAATTGAATCCAATAATGTCGCAAAAAGTCTTACTGCTTTTTTTAAATAATAGTAAGAAGTAGTCATAAAACTATGTACAGTTACAAGTAGGTACGTAGGTACAACTCCGCGCCGCGCGCCGCGCCGTCTAATTAAAATCCGCTTCCTTCCTTTTCGCGATGACCAATAAAACAAAAATACATAGCAATATTTTTTTGTTTAAATACATTTCTCAGGCTCTGTTACGATGATCCCAGTCTGAACACCCTTTTTCGACCAATAGGAATAGAACAAAAAAAGAACCAAGAGCAAGTTTTTAATGTTTGTATACTTTACATTTTTGTTTCAACAAATTTCTCGGGTTCAGTTGCAAATTTGCAGCGCTTAATATTATGATGTGTAATTTTGTTCTCTCTCTGTCATTTATTATTCTTCCCAGCTAAAGCACTAGGAAGTGGTGAAGGGTGGGCGTTTTGGGGGACTGTCTTATGTAGTTTTGACGTTTGAAAAGTGCTGTTTCTCAGCCTAGTTTGAATAAATGATGATTTTGACTGGTTGAATGAAACTGCTCCTAAGTAACTAGAGTGTGTAGTACTAAGTTCGTAACTTTGACGAATATTAAATATAAAAAAAAAAAACAATATAAGAGAAGGTTAGAGCGAACATGCCGCCGGCACAGGTAATTTTGCACGATGCTCACTTGCGCTATTTCGAGCCTTTTTTTTTTTTTTTTTTGTTGCCTATGTTGCGGGGCCTCGGTGACCCATAAGTACCTTCCCGCGACCCCAGCAGGCATCGGCCCTAGTGGACCCCTACTATATGTGCTGACGACATCTCTTTGAGGCGCGCGTGGAATACGACGCGCCGTCGACCCGGGCCTGGTCCTTACCAGACGGTGAGCTACCCATTGCTCACCATCCGCAAGCCCGCGCCTACGGTGGCCGGAAATCCGCCCGGGATTCCCGAAGCCCTGGGCGTCTCCTGCGGCGGCTAGGGGCGAGAGGGCGCGAAACTTGCCTTTCCCTCAACCGTCCCGCCTCCTCCTTCGCGAGCATTACTGCTTCGCAGAAGGAGGTGACGGCTGCCCATGCCCTCTCGCTCCGTACCATGGCCTGAACCAGGGCCGGACGCGAGAGGTCTCTGCCGCCGATCGCCTCCACGAGGACACGGCGGTGCTCTGCCCAAGCCGGGCAGATCTCCACCGTATGCTCCACCGTGTCCTCCGGGCGATCCACACAGTGGTGACACCCGGACGTTTCCTCCCGCCTTATCCGACACAGGAACCTCCCGAAGCGGCCGTGTCCGGTGAGGACCTGCGTCAGGCGGAAGGTGAGGACGCCGTGGCGCCTCTCCAGCCACTCCTCAAAGAGGGGACTTATCGCCGCAATCGTGGCGTGCCCAGCACTGGGTTGCGACAACCGCACTTTCCATGACGCCATGAGATCCCGCCGGAGCTCCGTCCGCTGTGCCGCGATTTCTCGCGGCAGCGGACTAACGCCCCGGCGTTTCTCCTCCTCGCGCCACTCCCATACGTGCGCGAGGGCTTTTGCCTCCAGATCCCATGGCGGCAATCCGGCAAGGAGGCTCGCTGCCTCACAGGAGACCGTGCGGTATCCCCGGACCATCCGGATGGCCATGACCCTTTGGGCCGCGCTCAACCGGCGGGCTGGCCGCAGCGCCAGAGAGCGTGCCCATACAGGAGCCCCGTAGAGGGCCATGGACCGCACGACCCCCGCGACTGTACGTATTTTTACACGACTAGCCTGTGGGCTAGATGTACGCAAAGATCGTATAACGCTCTCCGCGTTCAGTGTGATATCGCGTTTAGGATGCTGGTGGGGCGGCCTCGTTTCTGTAGTGCATTGGGGATGTTCGCGGATGTGCATGTAGATTGTTCCTACACAATCATGCGCAAAACATGCGCTTCCATGGTGCGCACTGTGTAGAGCAGCTCTAACAGTCTCCTAAGCATGATTTCAAGTCGCTTAGACTGTTTTCGTGTGTCGCTGTTGTGCCACATGTGTTGCCACAGCGGTGATCCACTACCATTTGTTTGTTTTTGTGAAGTGTCAGTTCTTACTAATGTAGTTGTAAGTCTTACTAAACGTTTTTGAGTCTTAGGCCGGCCGCATACGTTCGGTTTCCGAATTAGGTTTCCAGATCAGGAATTCAGATTCGGAAACCTGAATGCTCTGCTTACAAACAAAATATTCAACAAAGCGCACATTATTCTTATTTTTTCCGAACGGAAAAAAACCTAACGATCGGTTCAATGCGTTCGGATCGTGAGAACGGAAAAAACCTAATGACGTCATCCCGAACGCAGCGCTCGCGTACATTTTGGCTCGTCCGCCGCACATGCACGGAAATTTCAATTCAGATCCGCGCGAGCCTTGTAATGAGTGGATGTCTATTGACCCGACGTCGTCGTAGGTAACACAATGTGTGAAGCCGAAAATTTAATAATGGCGGTGGAACAATATCCGTGCATATGGGATATTAATAATTCTTCTGGGTATGCTCGTAATTTTGCTTTTGATATAGAATTGACTGTGTTAATCCGAGTATTCAACGGGTGTACCCAGTAACGACGATTCCTCCTCTTCTTATTACCGCCAGTAAAAGTGCAATAGCAATCAATTCGTCTTCGTCTTCCATGATTACGTGTGTATATGTGCTTTCAAAAGCGTTTCTATACGTACTGGTCGTATAAAATTCCGAATCTGAATTCCTGATCTGGAAACCTAATTCGGAAACCGAACGTTTGCGGCCGGCCTTATGCTACTTGAATAAAGATAATTCTATTCTATAAGAAAGTTTATGGCAGCGCCATCTATTGTTGACAACTAAAACTAAGATGGAAGACAAAGGTGCCCGTAGTTGGTGCCGATTTCCGCATTGGCGCTGCCGTCAAGTTAAGACGCCACGAGTCGCCACCGTGGCATCCTGCATTGTCAAAGGAAAAAAGGAGGCAGCACTTTCTTGAACGAACATTTGTTTTTGTTAGAACGTTATTAAATTAATAACGAAAAAACAGTGTGAAAGGCGAAATGTTGGTGTACTATGGGTACACCTCTGCCTAACCATTCGGGGATTACAGGTGTGAAGTTGTGTCTTATTAAATTACATTTTTTTGTTACAACGTAAATAACAAAGAGACTCATCTTGATTAATGGTGTTACTTAGCTATTTTATACATAGAAAGGGGTAGGTAGTATTACATAATGTAAGGGGAAAACTAATATGCTAAATATTAAAATAAGTAAACATGTCAGCATATCTACATAATAGGGATGACGCCTGGGTAAAAGAAAAGAAATTCTATTTAGTCCGTCAGTCAGATAATAAAATAATATCAGATGCGTATTTTTTGCTTTATCATATTAATAAAAAAATACTTAGATAAAACGCATTAAAGTTGGGGAGTGGGGGCTCGTGACAACTCAGTATAAAATCTAGCAAGGCGTGACGTCATGTCACATTTTAACTCAATGTATTGCCGTAATCTTTTGATTACGTAAAAAAAGAAAAACACGTGTCCAATATTTTTTAATAATCTTGGTACCTGACGGGCAAAAAAAAATTGTCGTCATACCATTGCCCTTTCACCACAACATCCACGTGAAGACTACGAGTGCAATCAATCTTTAACATTACCAAGGAGTCACACCGACTGGAAACTAGTCATAAACTATGAAAGAAGTTGTTGTTCCGCGGCAGTTACCTCAGTAACTTTGTATTAGATGTAACAATAGCGAGCAACTTTGACGAGGGAGGTAACTTACACACATTGTTACAGCTTCTTTGTGTGAATGGATGTAAAT